>CM061561.1:241886731-243256731 GCA_030864225.1 Capsicum baccatum var. pendulum
TGGGACAAGGCCCCAGTAAACCAAAAACATAATAAATAAGATAATGTCTGACATAATTAAGCCTTCCGAATAATAGAAGGCTCACCACTGCGAGATCAAGTCTACAAATCCGAGAATGTCTACTGAGTAGCTGGACCCCTAGACTGTGCCTCAGGACTTGGAAGGAGGGGGGGCAGCACAAAAGTACTGGCACGCGAAGCAATCCAAAAATAGTATAATGGAACATACATATATATATATATATATATATATATATATATATATATTAAGTGAAAGCAATTTTTCATCAAAACATCATGTATAAAACTGTTTCCAAAAAATACATGGGCACTTTCTGAAAACATGTAACCTGCCTGTTCATTTCAAATCAAGATCTGTGTTTTACTTCTGAGTTAGGTGGTATTCCCCTACAAGTCTGATATTCCACGGGCTGTATGGAATCCGGCATTGATTTCGGTGGGGAAGCCCCCAACCCAAGTGTGCCGCAAGGGTTGGAGTGTCTGAGTCTGATACGCCACAGGACATTTAAGTCAGCGCATATAGTATACCCGGGTCGGCAAACCACGGTTTTAGGCAATGAGTCGCTTGAACTCAATCCCTCTTCGGGGAACCACCTAAAATCTCTGTATGCCCATTTTTAACCTTTTCTGTACATGCAAATATTGAATGTCTAAAATCATGAAAGTCTGAAATGTCTGTTAGTCTGAGTCTGATATAGCGTTAGTCTGAATTGGTATCGTCATACCAAGACATTGCAAGTCATGATTTTTCTGAGCCATAATGTATTAAGCAAGAGCTTTCATTCAAAACATAGTTTAGACCACCAAAACATGTAAATGATGTAAAGGATTTCATATTCTGAAACTTAAAGTTCAATTCATGTAGAAATTTCATCAAACACCTGGTGGTCAAATGTCATTAGCAAGTTCATGTATTCAAAATTGAAACACATTCATTCATATATGTATATAAACTGTCTAATCGCTTTGGAGATGGTCAAAAGACCAAAACAATGATGTTAAAACATCTTATACATAAATATATATTCATAATAAAACCCCATTCTAAAACATGATTTTTTTATGCCCATGAGAATTTAGGAAAAACCCGCGTACCTCTATTTCCAAGGATAATAGATGTTTTCTTGAAGCTTGCAGATTGGTGATTCCGAATATGTAATTATCTTCGAAAACCTACTGTCGAATCTTGAACTATTTGGGTTTTTATTTTGAAACCCTAGGAGAATTCTTGAGCAATTTGGAAAAGTATGTGTATTATGGTGTTTGAGGGATTAAATCCCGTGTTGGTGGTATATATAGGGGTGGAGGATGACCAAAATACCTAAGGAACAATTAAGGTCAAATCTGTCCCTCAGTTGGACAGTTTGATAAGCTGGAGTAAATCAATTATAACTTTTTACTCATATATTCAAATTGGTGAAACCAACTTTATTTTTAAAGAGGACTCAAATATCTTTCATTTTTATATATTATAGCTCACGCAGTTCATTATATACAGGAAGTTATGATCGTTTGAAATGGACCAGAAATACTAAAAACTGGGCAATAGGCTATGCATTTTGCTATTGTTTTGAAATCCAAACGCAGCCTTATGCATTTCGAAAATTTTCAAAACTTATCCGAGATGTACTATGAGCTTGCCCGATCGTAACGCAACTTGAAAATCTAAAAACGAATATCGGAAAGGTTGAAAAGTTGTATCCCGAAGATTGCCAGCTAAAATGACACTATGTCCTCATTACACTCACAAAAAAATTCAATTTTTTAAGTCTAAGGGCACTCTATTAAAGGCTAATCCATGCACGAGTTTTATGGGGTGTTACAGTACTTTAAAGGTGAATTTTTTGTTTTAAATGTAGTTAAGTTTGATGACTTAGTCACTTGAAATGGATAAAGAGTAGGTACTTTAAAGGTGAATTTAATTGTTTGGTGATTTGGGTGATGACTTAGTGATTTTAAATTTTCTAAGTGTAGATACTTTAAAGGTGAATTTTTTATTTTAAATGTAGTTAAATTTGGTGACTTGGTAGGTGACTTAGTCACTTGAAATTGATAAAGTGTAAGTACTTTATAGGTGAATTTACTAGTTTGGTAAACTTGGGTGATGACTTAGTGAATTGAAATTTACCAAGTATAGGTACTTTAAAGCTGAATTTTTTGTTTTGAATGTAGTTAAGTTTGACGACTTAGTAGGTGACTTAGTCACTTGAAATGGATAAAGTGTAGGTACTTTAAAGGTGAATTTAATGTTTGGTGACTTGGGTGATGACTTAGTGATTTGAAATTTACTAAGTGTAGGTACTTTAAGGGTGAATTTTTTTATTTTAAATGTAGTTAAATCTTAGGTGACTTGGTAGGTGACTTAGTCACTTGAAATTGATAAAGTGTAAGTACTTTAAAGGTGAATTTACTAGTCTTGGTAACTTGGGTGATGACTTAGTGAATTGAAATTTTACCAAGTATAGGTACTTTTAAAGCTGAATTTTTTGTTTTGAATGTAGTTAAGTTTGGTGACTTGGTAGGTCACTTAGTCACTTGAAATTGATAAAGTGTAGGTAATTTAAAGGTGAATTTACTAGTTTGGTGACTTGGCTGATGACTTAGTGAGTTGAAATTTACTAAGTGTAGGTACTTTAAAGGTGAATTTTTTGTTTTGAATGTAGTTAAATTTGTTGACTTAGTCACTTGAATTTGATAAAGTGTAGGTACTTTAAAGGTGAATTTTTATTTGGTGACTTGGGTAATGACTTAGTGAGTTGAAATTAACTAAGTGTAGGTACTTTAAAGGTGAATTTTTTGTTTGAAATGTAGTTAAGTTTGGTGACTTGGTAGGTGACTTAGTCACTTGAAATTGATAAAATGTAGGTACTTTAAAGGTGAATTTTTGTTTGGTGACTTGGGTGATGACTTAGTGAGTTGAAATTTACTAAGTGTAGGTACTTTAAAGATGAATTTTTATTTTGAATGTGGTTTAGTTTCGTGTTGGGTGATGACTTAGTGAGTTGAAATTTATAAAGTGTTGGTACTTTAATGGTAAATTTTTTGTTTTGAATGCGTTATAATTTGGTGACTTGGGTGATGACTTAGTGAGTTGAAATATTGAAGTTTAGGTATGGAAATGTGATTTTTTTTGTTTTGAAAGTAGTTACGTTTGGTGACTTAGTCACTTGAAATTGATAAAGTGTAGGTACTTTAAAGGTGAATTTTTTGTTTTGAATGTGGTTTAGTTTGGTGACTTGGTTCTGTGACTTAGGTTCACTTGAAATTTACTAAGTGTAGCTACCTTTAAGGTGAATTTTTTGTTTGAATGTGGTTTACTTTGGTGACTTGGTAGGTGACTAGTCACTTGAAATTGATCAAGTGTAGGAACTTGAAATTTGAATTTTTGTTATAAATGTAGTTAAGTTTGATGACTTGGTAGATACTTTTTGATTTTGAATTTAGGTAATTTAAGGTGAATTTTTTGTGATTGATCTAATTAGTTGAATCTGATTGATAGCGTTGATGGACCTGATTATAGTTGTATACATCAATGGAATAATTATAATAAAATGGGTATTAGTGAGGAATTTGTTGAAGGTGTCAGACAATTTGTTGAACATGATAAGACACTTGATGTTAGGACACGTTTTCAGGCTATTTGTTGTCCTTGTGTTAGATGTGATGGTATAAATCTTTTGAAAGAAGAAGTTGTGAAGGAACATCTTTATATAAGGGGGTTTCACAAGGACTTTTAATGATTGTGTAGTATTGATGGTGATGTTGCGCAAAATAACTTTGTTGTTGGAGAAATAAATAGGTTTGCAAGGCATAATGACTAACAAGATATTGGATGACAGAAATGGTGCACGATGCTTTTGGGATGCAACACAGGGGCGACTTTAGGGAAAATGTCGAAGATGTTCCTAATAGAGAAGCGGACAAATTCTATGAACAATTGCATGTTTCTAGTCATCCTTTGTTTGATGGGTGTTTGCACTCTCATTTGTCTGTTGCTGTTAGATTATTAAGTATTAAATCTGACTAGAATATTACTAAAGGAGGAATGAACTCAATGATAGACCCTTATTAAGAGTTAGTTGACCCCAACTTAGAGATTCCTGATTATTTCTATAAGGCAAAAAGATTGGCTGTCAAAGTTAGGTCTCTCATCGGTTACAAGTGAATGTTATGAAAATGGTTGTATGTTATAATATAAGGGAGATGCTAACCTAGAGTCCTGTAAGTTTTGTTGCACCTAGATATAAGCATGGTTGCAGTGGAAATAAAATTGATATTAAGGCGATGCATTATTTACCTCTAATACCAAGTTGAAGAGGTTGTATGATTCAAATAGCTCAACTCCTTCATAATGAGATGGCACTGTGAAACTAAAAGACCCACTGGTGTCTGTGTCATCCATCTGATGGAGAGGCTTGGAATCAATTTTGATGCAACTGTATCCCAATTTTACAGTTAGCCACAAATATTAATTTGGGATTATATGCGGATGTCTTTTTTTCAGTTGGTACTGAGCCATATTCATGTTGGCATGAATTTATCACCCGAATAATCTTTCTCCTGAAATGTTGATTACTAGTCCCTATATATTTTTGAATTGTGTTGTTCCTGGCCCGTGTAATCTAAAAAGCATAATAGATATCTACTTAAAACTTTTGATTGATGAACTTCAAATTTTATGGCATGAGAGGGTTGAAACTTGGGACATCTCACTTAAATAGAATTTCAATCTGCGTGCATATCTAATGTGGACTGTTAATGATTTTCCTACTTATGGAATGTTGTCTGGGTGGATGATAGCTGGAAAGTTGGCTTGTCCATACTGCATGGAAAAAACAAAATCTTTCACATTGAGACATGGAAAGAAAAATTCATGGTTTGATTGTCATCGTTACTTTTTGCCACCTGATCATGAATTAAGGAGAATCAAAAATGCATTCAGAAGGAATAGAAGGGAACATGATGGTCCACCTCCAAGACTGTCTGGTCATGACATCTGGGAGATAGTTCAGGATTTACCTAAAGTCAGCAAGGAACCATTGTACAGGCTTGATGGATATGGCGTTTAGCATAACTGGACTAAGATAAGTATATTTTGGGAGTTAGAATATTGGCCAGATAATTTACTTAGAAATAATGTCGATGTCATGCATACTGAGAAGAACTATTTTGACAAATTGTTCAACACAGTTGTGGATGTCATTGACAAAACATAGGATAATCCTAAGGCTAAAGTTGACTTGATAGAATATTGCAAACGCAAAGAATTACACTTACAAAGGGGGTCAATGGAAATGTTCTTAAGACCAAGGGTAGTTTTATATTCAAGTAGGACCAAAAACGTCAAATATGTGAGTGGATCCAAAGTTTGAAGATGCCCAATGGATATGCCTAAAATTTAGAAAAGAGGGTTGATATGGCACAAGGAATCTCTCATGGAACGAAAAACCATGATTTTCATGTTTTCATGGGACAATTAATTCCAATTGCTTTTATTGGTTTACTTGAAAACATATGGAAACTAATAGCAGAGATCAGTTTGTTCTTCAAAGACTTATGTACGCCACATTAAAAGAAGAAAATCTAGCGCGAATGAAAATTAATATTTTTGTTACCACCAACAAATTGGAGAAGATTTTTCTGCCAGCTTTCTTCGATGTGATTGAACATCTTCCCATTCACCTTATGTATGAAGCTCGACTAGGCGGCCCATTTCAAACTAGGTGGATGTATCCATTCGAATGGTTAGCAATTGCAACATATTTAAATTCATACATATCTTTTTTTAATATAGCAAACATCTAATCTTAAGATTGTGCAGGGCAATTGAAAAATTGAAAAGGGGTCCCAAAAGAAAACATAGGGTGGAAGGATCTATAGTTGAGGCATATCTTGCAAGAAAAATGTCTCAATTTTGTTCATGCTACTTTCGTGATGAAGTTGCTTGATCAAGAAACCGACTGAATTGTCATCGAGATAATGAGAATGAGCCTCATTTGCAACCGATATCAATTTTCAATCAATCTGGTTGTAAGTCTAAAAAGAGCATACGTCGTCGGCTCACTCCTAGGGAATGCAAATCATCAACTTTGTATGTCTTGTTGAATTGCCCGAAAGTTGAGCCCTTTCTGAAGTAGGGGGATTAAAATTTTAACATATCTTATTTATTTACTCATTCCGTTAAGAAAACTAATTGTGTTTCGCATGTTGGATCTTCAGTTCATTTAAGACTCAATTCCATGAAAATCAAGTGTATGCATCCTTTGCAACATGGTTTACATATGAGGTTCGTAAGTGTATTAATATTTCTACAATTTTAAATATTTAAACATTTCTCAACTAACATATATATATATGTATAATATTTTTAAGTCCACCAGTCACCAAATGCAGCCGCATACGATCAGTTCTTGAGAGATATTTCTATGGGTCCAGTTGAAGCTCATGAAATATCCTATTACACAGTAAATGAGTTTAAATTTTCCACCGAAGAACATGCCAGAACAAGGAAAACAACTAATAGTGGTGTTTGGGTTAAGGGTGATGATCATGTTGTTACTTTGGCATCATACACGAGATCTTAGAACTAGAGTATGCTGGTTCCCAATTAAAAAAATTATCCAGTTTCAATGTAAGTGGTTTGATCCAAGTACAAGAGGCACAAGAGTACATAAGGAGCATAGCATCATTGAAGTAAAGCACAATAGGTCATATCCTACTTTATGGATCCATTTTTTCTGGTGTAAAATGTTATACAAGTGTATTATGCTCCTTATTTGTTGGAAAGTGATAAGTCTGATTAGTGGGTTGTAATCAACAAAGCCTATAGGACAGGTGAAGTTGAGAATGTGTTCGAGAACGCGTATCAAAATGTAGTGCAGATTGATCACCAGCTAGTGCACATTGAATTAGTGTATAGTTTGAATCACCCCGAGATATATTCGAGAAGTTAATATTGTGGAATAAGAAGTTGAGTGGGTTGGAGACGAAGAAACTTTCGAAGAGGGTGAATGATTTAGTGGAGATCTTCAGGAGAGGAGGATTAGTATGTGTAAGTTGTATTTATTATGTATTGATGTATTTATGCTTTGTGCTATATATTTACCATTATTTTCCATGTTTTAAGATTGGTCTGTAATATACTGTTTAAGATTGTTGTTCTAACTTTTTCATCATTTATATAGTAATAAAAATATTCTTGTATCTCGTGTTGTTGAAGCGATTTGAATGCGAATTAGTGACATAAAATTAGTTACTCGGAATATTTTCTTATATATTTATTTTGTAAGAACTAACTACTTGTTAACTTTTGTAAGACGCCGCAAAAATTCTCTCGTAGAATGAGCCTTAGGGCATGTCAAGTGAGGCATGATTCCTACCCTAAAATATTGAGAAGTGACTTACTAAGTGAGTATTGTGTTAACCATATAGAATTTCCCTAATTTTAAATTTTTATCACATGGGAAATTTGATAAGCTTTGTATCGATATAAGTTTCTCCCAAATCCGATACCCGGATAAGAAGTTATGGCTAATTTAAGTCCTAGTCATAAAACAGTGTCATTTTAGTGCTTGGCGCATCACGGAGAGGGTCTATTTGATAATTGTCAAATTAAGTGGAACTTTGCGATAGTGGCGCATTGTGGAGGACCCCAATTTCTCAATAGTCGATTTTCAATGGCCTAGCGCGATTGTGATGCATCGTGCTAAAGTTCCAGGTCCCAAACAGTGGGACAACGCGATGGATCCACATTGTGGTGACTCCCAGATTCCATTTATCAATTTCAGTGAGCCAGCATGATATTTGCGCATCGCTGTGGCCCATAACAATTGGGTTCCCAGTTTAATTTTTCCAGTTTTGTGCAGAAGTTAAAAGAGCACTTTAGACTTTTTCCAAGTCTCTTAAACCTTGCAAATACCAAATTGGAGTCAATAACAAGAATTCTATGAAGTGTTCTCAAGTTTTCTCTCAAAAAGAACCCTAAGTATACAAAACCTCTTCCAAGAATCTCAAGAATCCACCATAGATTTTCTAAATTGATTCAAGATTCAAGGTTCCCAAGTCAAAGGCTTCAAGAACCCTCATTCAAGAGTACGAATAGAGTTCCAAAAGTGAGAGTTCATCCAAAGCTTCTAATTCAAGGTATGTGGGGTTTTGAACAAGGGTAATCCTTTCACCCTTATTCCGAAAGGCTTATTTAAACTACAATTTTCTGCAATTTATGAGATTTTAAATGAAATTAAATTGGGGGGTTTTCACCCATTGTTAATGGTTGCAATCTTTTGATGTTTCCCTTGAATTGAAAGTCTAATGGCATGATTTTACATGTTTTCTTGAGAAATTATAGCTGGGTCTATACCCCATGATTTTTAATCCTTGGAAAGTTAATAGTTGATATGCTTGAAACATTGAAGTATATGATTATGTTGAGATTTTGAGACAAATTTCTAAAATATCCAGATTTCTACATGAGTTATGAATCTATATGTTATCTATTATGTTTTGATAAGTTTTAACTTGAGATTGAATTATGGATTATTAAGCCCTACTTGAGATTTGAGATTTTATGAACTCTTGTGCTATAAGCACCCATGATTTGAGTATACTGAGATTGTTGAAAAATGTTTTGACCTAATGGTCATTGAGTTTGAAGTTCACTCTACTATGTGAGATTACAGATTTGATTATTTGGTTCTTATTGAACCATGAGATTATTCTAAAGTGGATTTTCATGAGATTTAGCGAGATAAACTAAAGGGAGCAGTATTTAGCACCGAGTTGGTTAATTTACCATGGTTTCTTACCCCAGAACTATGTACCACCGTATGTTGGGCCTAAGGCCGAGATGATTATTGGACCTACGGTCGAGATATTGGGCTCGAGGCCGAGATAAATGATCACTGAATTGAAGTTATACTCCCTGGCAAAGAGTATGATGCCTATCCCCAACGTGAGGTCTCTTCCTTAGGAGGACAAAATATTGGACTCCATGTTGCTCGTACGGTTTATGTCGGTTAAGAGAATCTCCCTTAAAACTAAATCTTTGAGATAAGATATTTTCCTTTAAAACTAAAATACTTTCACTTGATATGAGTATTTTCCCCTAAAGCTTGAAATGAGATATTTTCCTAATGTGAATGAAATTCCTTTAAGTATGTTCCAAAGTTATATGATTCTGAATTCCAAGTATTTGAGTTCAGCCACTCCCCTAGCAGTCCTTCCACCACGCCACAGAACGGGAGCTCGTGTGGAACCTCATTGCTGTGTTGCCCCAACCCAAGGAAGGGCTCTCGCGTGTCCGGGATTCGATCAGATCTACCAGCGACTGGTTTACGGAATAAGGAGTTAAGCAAGGGCCAGGAGCATTAAAGTAGTTTTACTCTCCATGAGATATATGCATGAGTTGAAAGTACTGCTTAAAGTCTCCTTTAGACTTGAGTAATGAGAATAAGAGAAGAGTACAAATTTCAAAGCTAAAAGTATAATGACTCACGAGATTGTGTTACATATTCCATTTTACATGATTCATGAGCTTTGTATTTTATACTTATTCAAGCCATGTGAGTCATTAGTTATTACATGAATGATTTGATTAAAAGTATTGATGTTGTTTTATCTAAATGCATGCACCCCCACATACTCAGTACATTCTCAAGTACTGATCCATATATACGTCTATGTGCTATATTATCTTATAATGTAGGTTTAGGTGCTCAATCCCAACCTCGTCAGTGATTTTTGAGTACCTCTATCTACATTCCTACAATGGTGAGTCGTCATGGTTCGAGGACCTATATTCAAACATCTTCATATTTTGAGAGACTAAGTTGTTATTTCTAGTTCATTTCAAGTTAGTTGGGGACCTGTCCCAACGGCTCTCTAGTTCATGGATTAGTAGAGGCTTTGCTAGGCTAGTTATCAGATTGTGGTTATGTTGAGGTTTCCGGTACGGCTTGGTCATTTGGACCGAGTATTTCCTCCGTATTTTCTTTCTTATGATATGACTATGCTAGTGTTTGAATTATGTCATCTTAAAATGAGTGTTATTAGTAGAAACATGCTCAAAGGGTTAGCTTCGGGCTACTTGTAGCCTTAAGCACTGTGTGGCGTCCTGGGAGGAAATTTTGGGTCATTACAAACTTTGAATTAGATCCTAAGGTTTTAAAGGAGTCCTAGGGAGTCTGACAAGCTGCGTTGAGTAGAGTCTTGATCATCAGTGTGTAGAGCATCACATCTATGATCAAGAGGCTATAAGACGTTTTAGGAAATAATTGTTTCTTTTTTTAGATTCTTTCATGCCTACAGTTGTCCCTCTCGTCTGATAATTCATAGTTTGTTATTTTCAGAAAATGCCTCTTCGAAGAACGAATGTCTGCGGAAACAATGATGAGCAACCCCCACTTGTTGATCCTTTGAATAAGACTACGTCTCATACTAAGTTTTAGGCAGCCTTTCAGGCATTAGCCCAACCAGTCACCGCTAATGTTTGGGCTAATAACCTGTCCATAGTTGCTAATAAACAAGGAGGTGATGTAAGCGTGGCTAGAATTCGTGATTTCATGCGGATAAATCCACCAGAGTTTTATGGGTCCAAGGTAGGTGGACCCACAGTTGTACCTTAAGGAGGTGAGAAAGATCACACAAGTGATGCATGTCTCTGAGGAATAAAGTGTTGAGTTGGCATCGTACAAGTTGAAGGACATAGCTTATGACTGGGTTGTATCATGGATAAAGGGTAGATGTGAGCATGCTGCTCCTATAACTTGGCAGGTGTTCCAAGATGTATTCTTGGACAAGTTCTATTCGCTTGAGAAGAGGAAAGAAAAGATTGAGGAGTTCATGAACTTGAGACAGGGCTTCATGATTGTTAAGGAGTACTGGTTTAAGTTCAATCAGTTGGCCAAGTATGCTCCTGATTTGATTTCTAACAACCGGCTAGTATGAGCAAGTTCGTCATTGGTGTTTTTGGGTTAGTACTGAAAGAGTGTAGGATTGCGATGCTGCATAAGGATATGGATCTGTCTAGGTTAATAACACATACCTAGTAGATAGAGGCGGATAAGATTAGGGAGAGAGATCGAGTGAAGGGTAACAAAAGGGATAGATCTTAGAAGCATAAGTATAGCCAGCCTAGGTTCCATAGAGGGAACCACCCTCAGTTTCAGAGGCGTCCGTCTATGCCATTGCCTTCACCAGTTAGTGCTCCTGCTCCTAGAATTAGGTAGGAGCAAGGGGCAGATCTTTTATATCTAGGTTGCAGAATAGTATCGGTAACAGGCCCCGCTATCTTCCTTGTGCTAAGTGTGGTAAGGATCATCCCAATGAGTGTTTCGTAGATCTGAGAGGTTGTTTTGGTTGTGGCAATCAGAGCCACAGACTTAAAGATTGTCCTCATGCTAGACAGGGGAACAGAGATGCCTGACCTCAGGCACCGGCTACTAGTGCTCCAGTTCCTACACCCCATCCCGCCCCTACTCAGGGCGCTTCATCTAGTACTGTTTTTGGTCAGTCCCAGAATAAATTCTATTCCTTACCATCCCATAAATAGTAGGAGGACTCTCCCGATGTTGTTACTGGTATGCTCCACATCTTTTGTTTTGATGTTTATGTGTTATTGGACCTCGGGTCAAGTCTCTCTTATGTGACCCCACTTGTGGCTGTGAATTTCAAAATGAGTCCCAAAAATATTCTTGAGCCTTTCCAAGTCTCCACACCTATAGGGGAGTCAGTTGTTGCTAAAAAAGTGTATAGAGATTGTCCTATTACTGTTCTTCATATAGTCATACTTGCAGATTTAATAGAGTTAGGTATGATAGATTTTGACCTTATTGTGGGTATGGATTGGCTTTATTCTTGTTATGCACCTATAGATTGTCGTACTCATATGGTCAAGTTTCAGTTTCCTGATGAACCATCTTTTGAGTGGTCCGGGAGTTCGGTATCTTCCAAGAGTCATTTTATCTCCTATATCAAAGACAGAAAGCCAATATCCAAAGGTTACATCTATCTCTTAGTTAGAGTCAAAGACACTAAGTTTGAGGCTCTAACTATTTAGTCAGTCAACATTGTTAATGATTTTCCTGATATTTTTCTGGAAGATGTCCCAAGGATACCTCCCGCTAGGAAGATAGAATTCGGGATTGACCTTCTTCCTGACACTCATCCCATTTCTATTTCTCCATACCATATGGCACCTGCGGAGCTTAAGGAGTTGAAAGAGCAACTCAAAGATCTTTTAGACAAAGGTTTCATAAGGCCGAGTATTTTTTCTTGGGGCGCACTTGTTTTATTCATGCGAAAGAAAGATGATTCTTTGCATATGTGCATTGATTATCGTCAACATAACAAGGTCATTGTCAAAGATAAATATCCTCTTCCGAGAATTGATGACTTGTTTGACCAGTTGCATGGTCAAGTTATTTCTCCAAGATAGACCTTAGATCTGACTATCATCAACTTAAAGTAAGGGAGTAGGATATTCTATTGACAACCTTCTAAACCCGCAATGGTCACTTTAAGTTTCTAGTCATATCCTTCGGGCTAACCAATGCCCCAACCGCCTTCATAGACCTCATGAATCAAGTGTTCAAGCAATATCTCGATATGTTTGTCATTGTTTTCATAGAGGATATCCTTTTGTACTTCCATAATGAGAATGACCATGCGAATCATCTTAGAATTGTCTTGCAAACCCTTAGAGATCACCAGTTGTTCACCAAATTCAATAAGTGTGAATTTTGGTTAAGGTCTATATCCTTTCTGGGTCATATTGTTTCAGCCAAATGTATTAGTGTTGATCCCCAAAAGACAGAAGCTGTGACAAATTGGCCTGGACAAATCTCCCCGTCTGACATTAGGAGTTTCATAGGTCTAGCTGGCTACTACCACTATTTTATTGAGGGCTTCCCTTCTATTATGTCTCCCATGACCCGGTTGACCCAAAAAAAGTTAAGTCCCAGTAGTCAGATTCTAGTGAGAAGAGTTTTCAGGAGTTGAAGACTCGACTTACTTCAGCCTCTATATTGACTTTGCCTGATGGTACAGATGGTTTTGTGGTGTATTGTGATACCTATAGAATTGGTTTGAGTTGTGTGTTGATGCAGAGAGGTAAGGTTATAGCCTATGACTCTAGACAGTTAAAGTCGCATAAGAAGAATTACCCAACCCATGATCTTGAGTTAGCTTATGTGGTCTTTTCTTTGAAAATCTGGAGACACTATCTTTATGGTGTTTAGGTTGATGTGTTTACTGATCATAAGATCCTGCAGTATGTATTTACTTAGAAGGAGTTGAATCTTAGGCAGAGAAGGTGGTTGGAGTTATTCAAAGACTATGATATGAGTGTGTTGTATCACCCTGGCAAGGCCAACGTAGTGGCGTATGACCTTAGCAGATTATCTATGGTTAATGTTTCTCATGTAGAGAAAGGTAAGAAAGAGCTAGCTCGCGATGTTCCTTGTTCGGCTAGATTGGGTGTTAGGTTGCTTGATTCAGCCGAGAGGAGTACGTTGGTGCAGAGTAGTTCCAAATCCTCTTTAGTTTAAGAAGTAAAGGAGAAGCAAGATAGGGATCCTAGTTTGGTCAGACTGAAGGAGTCAGTTAAGGGCCAAAAGGTAGAGGTTTTCTCCCAAGAGGGAGATAGCATGTTGAAATTGCAAGGTAGATTGTGTGTTCTGTGTGTTGATGATCTGAGGCAGAGGATTATAGATAAAGCGCATGGCGCGCGGTATTCTATTCATCCCGGCACTATCAAGATGTACCATGGCTTGTGGGAAATCTATTGGTGGATGGTATGAAGAAGGATATAGCCAAGTTCGTAGCAAAGTGTGCAACGTGCCAACAGGTTAAGGTAGATCACCAAAGGCCTGGTGGTGTGATGCAATAGTTTGGTATACCCACTTGGAAGTGGGAGGTGGTGAATATGGACTTCGTAATCGGGTTGCCTCTTTCACATCGTCATCATGATTCTACTTGGGTTATTGTAGACAGGCTGACTATGTCCGCACATTTCTTACCCGTGCATACATCTTATACAACTGAGGATTATGCTAGATTGTATATCCTGGAGTTAGTCAGGCTGCACGGAGTTTCCTCGTCTATCATTTTGGATAGGGGCACTCAATTTACTTCTCAGTTTTGGAGGGCGTTCCAGCAGGTTCTTGGTACCCAAGTCCTTTTGAGTTCCGCTTTACATCCACAGATAAATGGTCAGGCTGATAGGACTATTCATACCCTAGAAGATATATTGAGGGCATGTGCTCTTTATTTCAAAGGTACTTGGGATGAACATTTGCCATTGATAGAGTTTTCCTATAACAATAGTTACCATGCTAGCATCGGGATGGCACCATTTGAGGCCTTGTATGGTAGGAGATGTAGATCACCCATAGGTTTGTTTGAAGTTGGTGAAGCTGTCGTAACTGGGCCTGATGCAGTGTTTGAAGCTATGGAGAAATTTAAGTTGATTAGAGATAGGTTGAAGACCATCTAGAGTCATCAAAAGTCTTATGCCGATGTAAGGAGAAGAGATCTTGAGTTTGAAGTGGGTGATTTGGTATAGTGTCTTGAGTCATGTCTTGAGTTTGGCCCGTAT
Organism: Capsicum baccatum var. pendulum; assembly: GCA_030864225.1. Classification (NCBI taxonomy): domain Eukaryota; kingdom Viridiplantae; phylum Streptophyta; class Magnoliopsida; order Solanales; family Solanaceae; genus Capsicum; species Capsicum baccatum. The sequence continues at coordinate 241,901,345 of CM061561.1, forward strand.
AGTGTCTTGAGTCATGTTTGTAAGGTGGTCTATGAGGTTGAGTTGCCCGCAGAGTTGTCAGTTGTTCATCCTATTTTTCATGTCTCCATACTTGAGAAGCATATTGGTAATTCCATTGTAGTAGATCCTTCAGAGAATACTGATATTCAGAATAGTCTTTTCTTCGATGAGATTCCTATTGAGATCTTAGATTTTCAGATCTGTAGACTAAGGAACAAAGAAGTTCCCTTGGTCAATGTTTTGTGGAAGAACCAGTCTGTTGAGGGTGCTACTTGGGAGGTAGAAGAAGACATGCGATCCAAGTACCCGCACCTCTTTTCCGCAAATTTAGATCAATCTGAAGGTATTATTCTTCCTTAATTCATCTCTTCTAATCTAAAGTTCAGCCATATGCATCTATCCTTGTATGAGTTCTTGCAATTTCTGAGGCATTCAAGAGTTTAGAGAGATTTTGATCCCATTTTAGCAACTTGCTTCAGCTATGTGTACTCAGTTATTCAGGTGTTCTTAGTCTACCTAGAGACATTCGAGGACGAATGTTTCCAAGGCAGAGATATTGTAAGACCCCACAAAAATTCTCTCGTAGAATAAGCCTTAGGGCATGTCAAGTGAGGCGTGATTTAGGCCCTAAAAGATTGAGAAGTGACTTCCTAAGTGAGTATTGTGTTAACCATATAGAATTTCCCTAATTTCGAATTTTTATCACATGGGAAATTCGATAACATTTTTGTCTATATAAGTTTCACCTAAATCTGATACCCGGGTAAGAAGTTATGGCTAATTTAAGTCCTAGTCGTAAAACAACGTCATTTTAGTGCTTGACGCGTCGCAGAGAGGGTCTATTTGACAATTGTCAAATTCCAGTGAAACTCCACGACAGTGGCGTGTCGCGGAGGACCCCAAATTCTCAATAGTCAATTTTTATTGGCCTAGCGCTATTATGACGCGTTGCGCTGAAGTTCCAACTCCAAACTAGTGGGACAACGTGATAGCTCCACGTCGCGATGACTCCCAGATTCCCATTTGTCAATTTCCAGTGAGCCACGCGATAGTGGCACATCACGGTGGCCCGTAGAATTGGGTACCTAGTTTAATTTTTTCAGCTTCGTACAGAAGTTAAAAAGGGCACGTTGGACTTTTTCCAAGCTTGTTAAACCATGCAAAAACAAAATTGGAGTCAATTACAAGCATTCTATAATGTTTTTCTCAAGTTTTCTCTCAATAAGAATCCTAAGTATCCAAAACCTCTTCCAAGAATCTCAAAGAACCACCATATATTTTCTAAATTGAGTCAAGATTCAACATTCCCAAGTTAAGGGATTCAAGAACCCTCATTCAAGAGTATGAATAGAGTTCCAAAAGAGAGAGTTCATCCAAAGCATCAAATTCAAGGTATATGGGGTTTTGAACAAAGGTAATCCTTTCATCCTTGTGCCCAATGTCTTATTTAAACTACCATTTTCTCAATTTATGAGATTTTACATTAAATTGAATTAGGATTTTTTACCCACTATTATTGGTTGCAAGATTTTGATGTTTTCCTTGAATTGAGAGTCTAATGGCATGATTTTACATGTTTTCTTGAGAAATTGCAGTTGGGTCTATACCCCATGATTTTAATCCTTAGGAAGTTAATAGTTGAAATGTTTGAAACATTGAAGTATATGAGTATGTTGAGATTTTGAGACAAATTGCTGAAATTTCCAGATTTTTACATGAGTTATGAATCTATATGTTATCTATTATGCTTTTGATGAGTTTTAACTTGAGATTGAATTATGGGTTATTAAGCCCTACTTGAGACTTGAGATTTTATGAACTACTTGTGCTATAAGCACCCATGATTTGAGTATACTGAGATTGTTGAGAAATGTTTTGACCTAATAGTCATTCAGTTTTGAAATCCACTCTACTACATGAGATTACAGATTTGATTATTTGGTTCTTATTTAACCATGATATTATTCTAAAGTGGATTTTCATGAGATGAGCGATATAAACTAAAGAGAGTAGTATTTAGCACCGAGTTGGATAAGTTACCACAGTTTCTTACCCCAGAACTAGTGCCACCGTAGTTTGGGCCTAAGGCTGAGATGATTGTTGGGTCTAAGGCCGAGATATTGGGCTCGAGGCTGAGATAAGTGATCACTAAATTGAGGTTATGCTCCCTGGCAAAGAGTATGACGCCTCTCCCCAACATGAGGTCTCTTCCTTAGGAGGACAAAACGTTGGACTCCATGTAGCTCGCATTGTTTATGTCGGTTAAGAGAATCTCCCTTAAAACTAAAGCTTTGAGATAAAATATTTTTCTTTAAAACTAAAGTACTTTCCCTTGATATGAGGATTTTTCCCTAAAGCTCAAAATGAGATATTTTCCTAACGTGAATGAAATTCCTTTAAGTATGTTCCAAAGTTATATGATTCCGAATTTCAAGTATTTGAGTTCAAAAGAGTTATGAGTTCTTGAGCATTAAATAAGGTTTACCCTCCATGAGACATATACATGAGTTGGAAGTATTGCTTAAAGTTTCCTTTAGCCTTGAGTAATGAGAATAAGAGAAGAGTACAAATTTCAAAGCTAAAAGTATAATGACTCACAAGATTGTGTTACATGTTCCATTTTACATGATTCATGAGCTTTGCATTTTATAGTTATTCAAGCCATGTGAGTCATTACTTATTACATACGTGATTTTATTAAATAGTATTGATGTTGTTTTATATAAATGCATGCACCCCTACATACTCATTACATTCTCAAGTACTGATCCACATATACGTCTATGTGCTACATTGTCTTATAATGTAGGTTCAGGTGCTCAGTCCTAACCTCGTCAGTGATTTTTGAGTACCTCTATATACATTCCTACAGTGGTGAGTCCTTATGGTTCAAGGACCTATATTCAAACACCTACATATTTTGAGAGATTATGTTGTTATTTCCAGTTCATTTCGAGTTAGTTGGGGACCTGTCCCAACGGCTCTCTAGTTCATGGATTAGTAGAGGCTTTGTCAAACTAGTTATCAGATTGTGGTTATGTTGAGGTTTTTGGTATTTCTTGGTTGTTTGGACTGAGCATTTCATCCGTATTTTCTTTCACATGATATGACTGTGCTAGTGTTTGAATTATTTCATCTTGAAATGAGTGTTATTAGTAGAAACAGGCTCAAAGGGTTAGCTTGGGGCTACTTATAGTCTTAAGCACCGTGTGATGTCCTGACAGGCAATTTCGGGTCATTACAACTTTACATAATTTAGATATCAGGTAGAGGTGACAAAGGTATGGGAAAAATTGACCCTACAAAAACAAAAAATAAAAAACAACCTCCGCGTTATAGACGACCGACAGGTAATCATACATCTGAGGATCGGTTTTCTGACATGCCTGCACGACCCTCATATTCTAGGTCATCTCAGCATTCGGCACCTAATCCTACACATGTAGGGCAAATTCACGGGTCTACATCGGCTCATTTTTATCATATCACCATGCCACTGCCATCACAGTACTATCGGACGACCGCTGGCATATCGAGACATCTACCATCATTAGTACCCTCCTGTAGAAGTCACTCAGGTTCGTATAGTGATTCTACTAGATCTATTGGATTGTCGGATCTTCATCTTGGAGGCACTTCATCCGGTGCTTCAAATCCGCCAACGCCAGTACATCCACCAACACTTGCTCCGCATCCTAGAGACAGAGATAATTATGGGAGGCATTATCTTATTCCATATGGAACAGGGTAAGATTTCTAAATATAATAATATCATTTATTTTTTCATTACTATATTATTATTATCTATGAAATTACTGTTTGATCTTGTGTTGTAGGTTCAAGCCGGATGCTAGAGTGGGGAAAAAAGCGAGTAAATGCATTTGTCGGCATTCAACGACTATTGAACCAGTTGGTAAAAGATTCTAGAAAATAACAGAGAAAGAATGTTTAATGAATTTCATGTAAGGATTTAACTTATCGACTACTTAATACATTGTTAGAATAAAATATTGAATATTTTATTTTTATTTTTGTTATAGAAATATTACTGGTGGATTGATGCGAATGCATGTGTTATAAGAAGGAACTTTTACAAAAGATCTAGATTCAGATTTAACGAGCTGTTAGATTATGCCAAAACCAACATGGTATGACCATCGTGTAGACTCGAACACAATTGGCAACAGTATATTAGCTATTAGAATAGTGAAGAATGCCAATTATTAAGAGACAATGGAAAGAAAGCCCAGGCATCATCCAAGGGTGGTTCCCTACATACTGCGGGTGCAGTTAGTATGATTGTTGTGGAGGAAAAGATGGTATATAACTTTTACAATTTTAATTATTTGTTTCTATTTAAATTTTTAATTATTTGAAGATTAATAATTTTTTCACATGCAGGAAAAAAAAGGGTAAGAAGATACCCTTCGATGAACTATTCGAGGAGATGCATGTGAAGAAGAAAAAGTACCCGATTGATGAAGATGTCTGGATTGAGCCTCGAAAGATGCCCATGTAAGAATCAAATTTTCAATTTATGAATCTTTTTCTCAAAGTTGATATTATTCAAGTATAAGTACTTTAATATTTTTTGACTATTAATTTTAACTTTACTTTGAATATAGGACAAATATATGCAGCTCCTTAGCGAGTTTCGTAGTACTCAGCCTCCTGAAAGTTAGGGTGACCCAATACCCGAACATGTAGAGGACTTATGAGAACAAATTATGGGTCCTGCAGTTAGAGGCCATTACTACGGATACCACAGAAATTATTTTGGCGAGAATGTTAGGTCTTTGTCTAGTCCTACATCCTATAGCTCTTCAGTTGATAGAGAAATAATTGAATCACTAAAAAATATGATTTCTAAACTCACTGAAGATCTTTCTGCACATAGAGAGAGTACGTAGAAGGAGGAGGAGGAAACAACATCAGAAATCAGGATGCTGCAAGAGCAGTTCAGCTCTTTTTTTAAATGCAGGGATTATTCCTCCATGTATTGGTGATGTAGTTCGGGCTGCAAAAGGTTGGCCCACTGGATAATATCAGCACAGATAAGGAAACAGATCCTGCGTGTGCGGCTGAGGATATAGAAGACGAAGATGATGATATTGAGTGGTAGTTTTTTGACTTTTGCATGTGTTGTAGTTTGGATTTGTAGATGACTTGTACTTTTTACATTTTTGTATGCTTTTAGAGTTGTATTGTATGTTAGTTGTGTGGAATACACTTCGTTTGTTGTTGTTGCTGCTGTCTATAAATGAATACAAAAAATAATATCCAAAAAAAAGGGATAAATATGCGAGAAAATGTTAGCTTAACTATCGAACTAACCCTCCACCTTAATAGGTGGCCTTTGTTAAATGTATATCTTTATATATCCAATACACAATAAATGTGCCAAAAAAGTAAATACATGGGAAACTTGAGATCGATTTTCCTCATCAGCAAATATAAATTTTAAACTTTGATAAGATAAATTACATGTGATAACAAAAATAGTAGAAAGATTAGAGAAACATGCATGGGAATTTTTCACCTTTCGGTCTTTTTTCCTTTTTATATATAAAGAACCCTAGATCTGATTTGAACTATATTAAAAGTCTTAAATATTAGGAGTTTTTACATATTACATATTTTTTTAGAAAAAGGTTTATAATAATAAGACAATTAGGCTCAATTTATTTCTTACCATGTTTTTCATTAAATTTTAAGGTTAAAAGTTTTGAATTTTTTCATACCTATTTAGGATTATTTTTTGGGGAAAGGACAAAAATAGCACCTAAAACTAAAATAATATCATAAAATAGCACTCACCATTAAATACCCATAAAATAACCATTAGTCGTGTATCATTTTCATATAGTTGTTGTAATGACCTAAATTTATCAATTTTCTGTTTTTATGTGTTTTGATCAATTTGTTCTTCTTCATAATTGCTATATGTTAATTTTGAGGTTTGAGAATAATTGACACGGTTTCTGATCACGATTTGTGCATTTTACGATTTTTAGAGGATTGAGAAGCCACAAGTCATCCCCTAAAGAGGAAGCGTAATATCTGGGGGGATATGCTATTCAAGCAAATTGAGAGATAGATGAAGATTTTGCACATCATATTGAATTGAAGTGGGTGGTTGAAATGAACATTTACATCTAGTATTTCCTGTGTGATAAGGCTGTCACCGAGTGAAATTAATTATTATCGGGTGGAATTAATTAGTTAATTATTTTTACCGATAATAATAATATAATTTTTCACTTTATTTATTTATCACGTCGGGGCCGGAAACTATCAGCTTAATTATGAAAGCATAACGGGAAACACTAATATAACTTCAACTTTAGTAAGGTTAATTTTAAACACAAGATAATGTATTATCCCAAAACTATATGGATTTTTGTATTTTATTTCCAGATTATATAGCCCTCATTATATCAAACATTAACTTCAGCCTATTGTTAAATTTCTTTCTTTGTTCTTAGAATAACATTCAATCAACTACTACTACTATTTTTTCTCACCCATATACGTGACAAACAAATATAAATAAAATGTCATCAGAATCTAAAATTATGTCAAGTTTTTTAATTCACCCCACAAATGAAGAGTTGAAGAATTATCTGAAAAATTTCGTACTCCGCGACCACCTATGGGTATTATTAAAGTAGCAGACATATATGGAGATTCCAAAATCCAAATCATATATGAAAGATATGTGAATCTCCTCGGAGAAAACATGTTACTTTTTTCGCGATGGAAGAGATTCAAGAATTCAATCAAAAATTTCAAAGAACAATTGGAAAAGGAATTTGGAGAGGTCAAACAAGTGGTGATCCAATTAGAAATGGAATAAAGAAGAATACTATAATTGGATATAACAGAGGTTTTATGCATCAAAGTGAAATTGAAAAAGACCAAACGAAAAGTAGCTCCCCTCAGCCCCCGGACCCTCAACCAAATGACAATGTAGACATGGAAGCAGAATTAACTACAGATCGACCTTCCTTTAAAGATATCTTGACGGACAAAGATGCGTTGCTCAACAAACCTTATTTGCGGAGCCCTAATCCTTCCGGCGAAACTGTAGCAAATCAAGGGGACAAAATAACACTCACTCTCCTAGAGAAGGATCAGATCTACCATCCATGGCGGTTCTCCGTCATTGTCAAGCTCATGGGGAGGAAGACAACCCACCAGATCCTTACAGCAAAATTAATGATTTAAGGAGACCATCGGAACCCTTGATTCTTATAGATCTGGGTCACGACTTCTTTACAGTAAAATTCAGTAAGGAGGAGAATATGAGCAAAGTTCTGCATGAAGGTCCTTGGTTCGCCTTCGGCGAATTTCTATCGGTTATCAAATGGGATCCTAACTTCCTACATCAGAATCAACCCTAACACACATGGCCATCTTGGTCAGACTTTCACGCCTTCGGTGGATTTCTATCGGTTATCAAATGGGATCCTAACTTCTTACCATCGGAATCAACCCTAACACAAATGGCCATCTGGGTCAGACTTCCACGCCTTCCGACAGAGTTCTACGATAGACAGATACTAAAAAAGGTCGGGAACAACCTGGGGTCGCTCCTCAAGATTGATTCTTGCACATCGTCAAATCTAAGGGGAAGATATGCCCGATTATGCATCCAAGTTCCCCTGAACTTGCCTGTCAAAAAAACAATCACCATTGAAGACCATATTTAACCAGTGGAGTATAAAGGCCTTGGGATTCTGTGTACTGGTTGCGGAAGAACGGGACACTCTCTGAAAGAATGCACGACAAATATTACCAACATCCTGTCCCAAGAAGCAAGCTCGTCCAATGCCCACTCGACCAAGACACCCATGTCACCCATGGAAAGCATGATGTGGAAACTTGTAAGCTTCCCAAAAAAGAAGCCAGGGAAGCATCAAGTAACGAACGCACCAGCTGCGCCAGGTATGAAGAATACATCCTCCAAATCCCCACCCCATAACAACCAAAAGGATAAGAGTCATGGCCCAAAACATCAGCCATAGAAGGCCCCACCTCCTAGCTACAATGCTGGTAATGGGGCCTTATCTCCCAGTGGTGAACCCAGTACTAGAAGAACTGCTCATGGGACACCCCAATCTCATAGTTTTGTACCCCCTATTAATAATAGTTTTGATGTTCTCAGTAGAAATGTTCTTAATAAAAAGATTCCTGAGAAAAAGAATTTAATTAATGGCACTGATCCTGACAAGACCCCTAAAGTTAAGACCATTAATCACCTCATTAATGAAACCCATGGCTCATTGCACTCCACCTCTCTCAGCCCTCAGTTGGAAGCCATGGACGAACTTCCCAATACTGATATGACCACTAAGGTCGACTTCATTAACTCACCTCCTGCCAACCACACCCCCATTACTAAAAATGGAAACACTGAACCTACCACCACCATTGTTACCATACCAAATACAAACAATGTACAACCATTTCAACCAAATGCCAAACATTATGTAACGCACAAAAATTGGGTCCCGAGACGTCACACGGTGCTTAGGATCACAAGTGACCCCAAGCTAACCCTTCTACTGACATAACTCATAAGCAACTGAACAAAAAGTATAAATCTATATAAATCTGCGAAAAATAACTCTTTTCTGAATATGATAGATACAAAACTAAATTTACAAGATTACAACTCTACTTTTACAACCAAAACTGAAATGGAATACATCAACTTCCTCTAACTATCTATGAAGCCTCTACTAGTACTGACAATAGGTAGTTGGTTCATGACTCCCAACTATCCCAACTCAATACGGCTGGATAAAGAAAATACAACACTTCTCAAAATGTATAACTAACTCAAGCCCTTGAATCAAAAAGACTCATCACCTGCTGACTGGATGCCGCAAACTGACTGGATCTGAAGATGTACACTATATCTTGTACCTATATTCCGACAAAATATAGCCCACATACGAATATGTGGGTCGGAAACATACCGAGCATATGGGGGTGCAATGCATATATAAAATAATATCTTAATATCATCACAGTTTATAAAATTATGCATGCTAATATAAATGACTCACTTAGCTCAAATTAAAATCATCATAACCATAAGACAGTAAAATATATCGGGTGAAACATGTGAGTTATCATAATAAATCTAAATTCACTTCCATCTCGATTCCAAATCATCAAAGCAATCAAATCTCATAACAATTCTCTTTGGAATATATGTTCATTAAATCTTTCAAAAACAATGACTTTCTCAAAATCAGTCTTTCAAACAAATATGTTTTCATCTCAGATAGAAGAATAAGATTTTTCATATTAGATAGGAGAATACACACACACACATTGGGATTCTCTTACAACCGACATAAACCATGTGACCTACATGGAGTCTAACGTCCAACCCACGTTGGGGAGAGCCGTCCTATCCTTGCCATTGGAGTAGGACCTTAATCATTCTTTTCACTAGTGATCACTATATCAATTAGCCTTAGGCTCACATCCTACGGGGGCACGTAGTTCTAGGGAAGTACCAATCACAACTATACCTCCCACTCAGTGCTAAAGACTACTCCCGAACTTAGCTTATATATTTTCAAAAGAAAATCCACAACAACACAATTCAACAATTCATAACGGGAGTCATCATGCTACCCCTTTATCATAATTAATCAAAATTATGGATTTCTTTTCTCAGTCGAGTTCAAAAATAACTCCTTCAAGACCAAAAGGTAAAATCAATCCAATCTCAAACTGTATATAACACATTACTTCAACAAAATATAAATTCAAATCGGGTTTAACAACCCATATATCAATACTTGATCAAACCATTTCAAGATTCACACTTTATATATCAAACATGTATGATTCATACGAAAATCTGGAAATTCATCTTTAATCATGAATATTCACATCAACGCTCATGAAATTCATCTTCAAAACATCAAAAATATTATAACTTCTTCAACAAGAATATAGATTTCAAATTTCCATCTCAAATTCGTAAGTAGAGCATGTAAAATCTATATCTTTGTAAAATAATACAAATTTTGGGCACAAGAACGAACGGGTGTTCTTGTTGAAAAACCCCACATACCTTAAACTTGAAGCTTTGAATTAAATCTTTACCTTGGGACTCTATTCGTGAAAATAATGAGTGTTTCTTGGAGCCCTCGGAATGGGGATTTCGAATCTCAAAGAATTATTGAAAACTCATGGCTGAATCTTGAGATATTTGACATTTTAGGTTGAAACCCTAATGAATGTTCTTGATGATTTTAAGAGAAAGTAAACTTATTTTGGTGTTATGGGAGTTAAATCCCATGTTATAGACATATATAGGGGTGTTTTTGGCACTTGGAAGTGAGGTATGCGTCGCATTGCTTATCGCATACATTTAAGTATGCGCCGCATTACTTATCACACACATTTAAGTATGCTCCGCATTGCTTATCACACACAATTAAGTATGCGCCGCATTGCTTATCGCACACATTTAAGTATGCACCGCATTAAATATCGCACACCAATTCCAGTAGCCATATGCGATCAGTTAGGCAATGCACTCTACTTCGCAAAGCCATAACTCCTTGCTCGAGTGTTGGATTTTGATGAAATTGGTATTTTTGGAAAGCTAATCAATTTTCTGCAATTTGATAGGTCTTGGGATGAAAAATTCCATGTATATTAAGAGATATTCACATTTGAAGTTGACCCTTGTAGAATCGAATATCAAACTTTGGATGAATCAATTGGTCTTAGCTCAACCTTGTTCTACGTCATTGCTATAAATATTTTCCACCTCTAAACTAATCCATAGAATAGGATAATGATCATGCAACTTGTATTCACGTGAGAATCACTTGGATTAGAGCTTAGATGCGCAGGTTAGAATTCTAGCACGAAAATATGGGGTATTACACCTTACCACACCCAAACTATGAATCTTTCTAGTAACTACTCCACAGAGTCAGGACAGCGTTCCCACCTCATGGATGGAATTACTCTTGCAGGACTTTCCACTGACTCTGAATACAACCATTAAAGATCAACCAGTGATCCTAACCCTGCAGGACTCTTACTACCTAGCCCATGTAGTGAAGGAGGCAATAGATCACTTGGTTCAATAATTGGGGAATCAACTATGGATGCAGTCCTTACTCAAGGCCCTAGCAGGCACATCCTCAGTGCATCTCTCTTCTCAGGAGCACAACCCTTCCCTCCAATAGATATTTCAAACTTTTTCATTTGTCCTAACTCAGGCCTCCAATACTAACATAGTAGGTCCCTCCTTCATACCCTGAAACCTTATGGGACCTTTTTTGAGCACCCAATAATAAAGTCCACCAATAATGTTGGTAGACGACCAAAATGAGGAAGGAAGCTCAAATCTCATTTCCCTAAAACAATGCAACTCAGACATGGAATCAATTATTGAAGAATTGGGGGAACAAAACATACAAACCATATTGCTATAAAACACCTGCCAGATAGAATTCAGAGAGCCCTTGAGAGAAGAAACTACTATTTAATGTCCCAAGAACCTAATGAGATTCTCACTGAACCTGAGGGACAAGACGAACTAAACTCTTCCTGGTGTAACCTTGACCACAACCAATTTGAAAAATCCCCATCCAATACAAGCAAAAGGGAAATCAACCATGGATGCCCCACCTCAACAAATGTTAACAATGATGAACATCATAATCTAGAATGTTAGGGGTGCTAAAAGTGCTACCTTTAGAAGACAATGCACCACTCTAGTCAAAATCCACAACCCAACAATGCTGGTGTTGCTGGAGACTAAGATGTCTAAAAGCAAAGGCATCACTGCAGAATTAGGGTTTGATGACCAAATCTAGTCTCCTACAGTTGGAAGATCTGGGGGAATGGCCATCATGTGAAAGAAGAATGTCCTCAAAATTGAGGGCATCTCTATCACTCCTCAATCCATCCAAACCATGGTTAAGGTAATCTCTAACTCTAACTCTTGGCTTTTCACAACTATTTATGCCAGCACTGACCTTTCTCATATAATTTCCCTTTGGGACAACATTATTTTCATATCCCAGGCTCACCAAAAAGAATAGCTTATTGGAGGAGATTTTAATAAGATCCCCCAGGCTGGAGAGAAATTTAGGGGAAATAGACTGAACTATAATAGGGTCAACTTGTTTAGAAACTGCCTTAACTTGAGTGGTCATATAGATCTGGGTTTAAGGGTAGCAAGTACACTTGGAGTAATAAAAGATTTAAAATAGGAAATAGCCTTATCCTAGAAAGGCTAGATAGATGCTTGGCTAATAACCAGTGGATCATCAAATACCTTGACACTACCATCACCCACCTCCCTAGGACCCATTCTGACCATTACCCCCTTCTGCTTAACCTCCCCTGTCATAATCACAACACTCTCAATAGTTCCTTTAGGATAGAACCAATGTGGTGCAGGCACCCCAGTTTCTCTGAAGTGGTCCACTCGTCCTTTGACCCTCTCAACCATATTTTTGCAGTAATTAAGAACCTCGAAAACAACTTTGATCAGTGGAATAGATCTTCCTTTGGAAATATCTTCCACAACATGAAAAGGTTTCTTGCAAGTATTAAAGGTATCTAAAACTCTTCTGCCTACCCCTATATTCTTTTCCTGCAAAACCTGGAGAACAACCTAAACCTTGACTATGACAACATGCTTAAGTATGAGAAAGATCTCTAGAAAACTAAATCTAGAATCAGCTGGCTCCTTCAAGGAGACTCTAACACTAGGTTTTTTCATGCATCAACTCTTAATAGAAGAAGAAGGAATAGAATCCTTAACCTTAAAGATGATACAGGAAACTAGATTAACGACCAAACTGATTTCTATTCAAACCTGTATACTACAGATCACCACTCTTCTCAACCCTACCACCATCCCCATTCCACAAACCACCTTCAATGCTCATTCCCGCACCTCTCTGAAACTGTTATCCTAAATGCCCCCCTCAGGGATTCTGAAGTCCTTCAAGCCATTAAGTCTTTTAGCCCGATAAAATCTCCTGGTCCAGATAGAATCCACCCTATTTTCTATAAAAAAATATTAGGAAATAGTCAAGCAAAAGGTCATCGCCTTCTGCAGAGACATATTCACCTCCTGCACTATAGATCCCAGTATGAATGAAACTCTCCTATGTCTGATTCTAAAATGTACAAATGCTTGCCACATAAGAAACTTCAGACCCATTAAACTTTGTAATACTCTTTACAAGCTCGTCACCAAGATCATTGTCGCAAGAATCAAACTATCCCTCCCTAAAATCATTGGCAAAAGCCAGGAAAGCTTTCTTCAGAACAGGAGGGCCTCTGACAATGCCATTATTGTCCAAGAATTCATCTCTCATTTCAAAACCATGAAGGGTAAGCAGGGAACATGATCTTAAAAATTGACCTTGAAAAAGCCTTCAACAGACTCGAATGGTCCTTCATCAGAGAGTCCCTCATTTAATTTGGTTTTCCACAACCCCTGATCAATCTCATCATGTCCTGTGTGTCTTCTTTATCCATATTCATTCTTATCAATGGCTTTAAATCTCCTAGTTTCAAACCTACTAGAGAAATTAGGCAAGGCAATCCCATTCCTCCTTATCTATTCATCCTATGAATGGAGAGGCTCTCCAGAGACATTGAGGCAAAAAACAAAACTAAAGAGTGGAAACTCATAAATATCTCAAGAAAAGGACCAAGCACCTCCCATCTCTTCTTTGTTGATAATTTAATGCTCTTTAGTTATTCTACGTCTGAAGCGTGCCAAACCATCCAAAACACTCTGACAGTTTTTTGTGACAAGTCAGGGCAGAAGATAAACCTTTGGAAATCCAAAGTTTTCTTCTCAGCAAACTATACACCTATCACCATCTCATCTTGCTTCTCTTTCCTTGGTATCAGTCATGTGAAATCCTTTAGAAAGGACTTGGGTTTCACTATCTTCCACAAACCCCCTGTCGATCGTGACTTCTAATTTATTCTATACAGTATGAAGAATAGACTCTCAGGATGAAAGACCAAAATATTAAATATGGCTGGCAGACTCATACTCACCAAATCTACCATGTCAAGCATCCCCTCTCATGTTATGGAATACATGAAACTTCCTACAAAAATCCATAAAGACATCAACAAAATCCAAAGAAACTTCATCTGAGAAGCAACTACAACAAAAAGAAGCTTCACCTCTTAAGCTGGGGAAAGATTACCTTTACTAAAGCTATGGGAGGTCTGGGCCTACAAAAAGGTGAGATTAGAAATAGGGCTTCCCATACAAGTCTCTCTTGGAGAATGTTCCATAATCCAAACTCCCATTGGGCCAGAACCCTCTACAATAACTACTGCACCCAATACCAAACTGAACTAAAAAAAAGATTAGCTTAAGAACTTGGAAATACATCAAAGAGAGATGGGGTGTATGCCTCCCTAACCAAATATGGGTCATTTACAAAGGAGATAGAGTCAGATTCCTTGAGGATAAATGGATCCCTAACCACGACTCCATCAGGAAAACCATTGGGGGACCTTTGCAAAAGGGAGAGGATAATCTCACTATGAGCCAAGTCTTCCACAGAGGTTCCTGGAACCTTAAACGCTTATCCTTTACCTTCCCCCAACAACTCCATAGCATCATCACTGGTAGTTTCTTCCCACCTCATGAATCTGAAGATGACAAGCTTATTTGGGACTACCTCTTATGGAAAGTTCTCCATTGCTACTACATATAATACCATTGTGGAGATACCCCATCTCCAGGATACTAATAGTAGTAGTTACTTTACCTAGGTTCGGAAGCTCCATGTAATACCCCTGCTTATTCCTAGCTAAAAATAATCTCAAAGATATTAGTACTTAATTTGAAATACAAATCTATTTTTGTACCTATGGTATTTTTGATATTTCTACTTTCTATCATGTGGAAAATTGAGTTAGCTTTCTAACGATACCAATTTTGTACAAATCTGACACCAGACGAGAAAGTTATGGATGTTTTACTCAGAACTGACCAAAACGCCCAGATGCGACGTCCAAGTTGACAGACCGCCAAACAAGTGACGGACCACCACTTTCACCGTCACAGCCAAGGTAGTAGGGCCATGTTTTGGATAAGGATTGATGGACGAGTTGACGAACCGTCAGATTTTTTATGGATCGTCATCCAGGCCATCAACTCTTATCCACTGAACCCCATTTTTGGTGCAGGTATGACGGTCGAAATGATGGACCATTAGTTGGGTTGTCACATGCCATGTTTAGTTTACTTCTAGTCCATTTTAACAGGGGTATTTTGGTCCTTTACCACTCACCTATATATACCCAGATGAGTCCGAATTCAGCCATTTTGGTCATTATTATTTCATAAACAAAAATTAGGGTTTCTCTCTAAATTTAATCTCCAAGAACAAGACCCAATCTTCTTCAAAAATCAAAGTATTTTAAATCCTTCAAGTTCAAAAACATCAAGAACCTTGAGTCAAGTATGCGTAATGTTCATCTATGGATCTATTTCATTCATAGAGCTCAAGAACCATATTTTAAATATTATTTTGTGATTGTCTTGTTGTGATATGAGCATGTATATGATGATGATTGTTGTTTAAGTTTCAAGATGATATCTAAAAGTGTTTTTATGAAGTATATGTGTTTGTTACTTGAAACCCATGATCCTTTTGTGTCTTAATATGGTGAAATTCATGAACACACTTAAGCTAAAAGAATGCATGCAAAGTGTTTGATAATATGCCTAGGATGATAGAATTCATTTCCTATGATTTAATAGTGCTCAAATGACATGTCCATGCTCTATGCTTTATGATTTCCTATAAATTCCATGTGAGTGATATACGTTGTTGTTGTGATATGGATTGGCCATGATATTGAAGCTATGCAAGTATATACATATTTTATGAATTTCCCTTCCATGAATAAGATGTTGAGAACTATGCTTAGTGTGAAATCCCCTACTCATGATATGGTAAATTGTGGACTATACTCTTATGATCAAGTCAGTTATGTGGGTCAGTTTCCTTCCATTAAGTCCTGGGGGTACTTGTACCCTAAAAATATAGCTGTGGGCCTAGAGCCATGTCATTTTATCATAATAATATCAGTCAAACCATGATCTATAGAACTCAGTCGGGTATGTGACTCAGGAAACCTCGAAAATCTCATGATCTCAGTTAATTCTCAAATAGTATCACTAATCCGTCAGTCAACAAAAGTTAGTTACTCAGTCCATGTACCATCAGTTAAATCACATTCAGTATCTTCAGATGGGAGTAGGAGTTAGCACTGACTGAACCCAAGGATAGGAACTCACCTACCAGTTTAGGGTGTGATTCTTAGTAATTATCCTTGTGTTCCAGAACTACGTAGCCAGCGTACGTTGATACATCTTAACCTGTTATATTAGGGTTGATAAGGTGGCTTAATACGTCAGTTTAGGGTTCCTACCATTCTCATTTTTAGTACCTGCCAGCTAAGGGTCACTCACAACTGTCCTTACCAGTGGCGCGGTATTGACACCTTTCCAGTCGGGGTAGAGATTGGACCCCAACTGGGCTATATGCGTTATTGGGGTATATTGGTCAAACAACTACCTCCCATAGTTTCAGTCCCAGTGTCAGTAAAAGAACTCAGATAGTTCTTCAGATTTTATTATATCACGACGGTCAGATACAGTTAATTCAGTTACAAAACGAAACACAGATAGTTCCATTAGATTCAGGACTATCAGACACAGTGATCTATGTAATCAGAATTTCAATATTTGTCATGCTAGATATCAATAGATCATGCATTAGTGTCCAAATCTAGATATCACGTAATCATGATCTCATTTACTACGTATGCATGTTTGCACTCTTACGTTCATATCAGTTAGTCAGTTAGCATCATTCATGCATGTAAACCCTTTTGCATTTAGCCAACCTCACTCGTATACTCAGTACTCCTAGTTGTACTGATTCATTTGCGCTATGGTGCTTTCTTTCATGTTACACCATAGGTTTATAGATACGAGCTGCAGATCAGCAGTAGCAATAGCATTCCAGTCGCAGAGTTGCAGTGAGTCCTCATCTATTTGAGGACGATATTATTTATTTCATTTATTAATTTAGTTCAGTTTTGCTAGACGGAGTTAGTTAGAGACATGTTCCTTCAACTCCTTATTCAGACAATATTTAGAGGCTTTCAGATTTAGCTCAGATTTGATTCAGTTTCAGCTACTTTGGGTATTCATTACCCCATATTGATGTTATGATTTGTCAGATATTCTATGCAGTTAAACTTTATGGCCTATTGTTCACGTTTTCCGCATTATTACATCATATATTGTAGTATACAGGTATATATATCAGTCATGAGTTATCTTGTGGTCCCTCGGGATCATGGGCACCATGTAGCAATCCGGTTCAGAAAACTGGGGTGTTACACTCCAATGCCCCAACAAGCTCAAAACCCTTCTTTGGCTTATGCTCCATAAAAGAATGCCTACTGCGACTTACGTTAATCCCTTAGGCATGTCCATAAATCCCCACTGTAAGTACTACCCTAACATTCAAGAAGATATCAACCATATTTTCTTCCACTGTCCTAGGGTAGCAAACTTCTGGAATAATATAGCAGCTAAGAGTAACTCAATTGCTAGCTTTGATTCTAGTACCCTTAACACTTCCAAATGGACTGCCACCTGGAAAGTAATCACTTCCAAACAATTTTATCCCTGGTTAAACTGGGCATCCATTCTCCCTTTCTGTTTCTAAAACATCTGGTTAGTCAGAAATAACAACCTCTTCAACCACAAGGACAACCCCATTTGTGCTTAAAAAGCAGTTGCCCTTGCCATTGAATTCACCCTTATTGTTGGGGAGCCAATCAATACCACGAATCATTGCACCACTGTGTACCTCAAATGGCTTCCCCCCACCGAAGGTACTTCCAAGCTCAACATAGATGCCAGTGTCAAAATTAGCCCGGGATGGGGCAAGGTTAGTGGTGTCTTTAGAGACCACAGGGGAGATTGGGTCATAGGCTACACTAAGGTGTTCACCCATGTGGATGTTCACCAAGCTGAGCCCCTTGCCATTCTTGAAGTCCTAAATATTGCCATCACCCACCATCTTACTCCACTTGAAATCAACTCTACTAAGTTCACCGAATAGACCCTTCAACTAAATAGCTTTCTTGAAAGCCTCCGTAATAGCCATGTATTCTGCCTCAAAGGTTAACAAAGCAACCGTAGTTTGTAAGGTATCTTTACAACTAATAGCAAAACCACCAATGGTGAAAATATATCTTATAAGGGATCTCCTTTTATAATGATCTCCTGCAAAGTTAGAATCAACATACCCGATTACTCCATCTCTATTTTACCCAAACTGCAAACAAACATAACCAGATCTATGCAAGTATCTGAAAATCCATCAAACTGCTTTCCAATGTTCTTTGCTAGGAGTTACCATGTATCTACTAACTAAACTGATGGCATAAGATAAATCTGGTCGGGAACACACCATCGCATACATAAGAGACCAGATGGCACTAGAGTATGGAACTCAAGACATATAGTCACGTTCATCATCTATTTTTGGAGATAAAGTGGTTGAGAGTTTGAAGTGAGCTACCAATAGGGTGCTTACAGGTTTGGCATTTTGCATATTGAACCTGTGAAGCACTTTTTCAATATACATTTTCTGACTCAAGTACAACTTACACTTCTTTCTATCTCGTCTAATTTCCATGCCAAGGATCTTCTTTGATGCTCCTATATCTTTCATCTCAAACTCCTTACTGGGCTGGGCTTTAACTTTTATTATCTCTCTTATATCCTTTGTTGCAATTAATATATCATCAACATACAAAAGAAGATACACGAATAAGCCATCACTTACCTCCTTAAATTAGACACAATTATCATAGCTGCTCCTTTGAAACATATGAGATGTCATAAAAGAGTCAAACCTCTTATACCACTATTTGGGCGACTGTTTTAAGCCATAAAGAGACCTTTTCAGAAAGTATACAAAGTTCTCCTTTCCTGAGACTACAAAGCCCTCTGGTTGCTGCATAAAGATGTCCTCCTCAAGTTATCCATGTAAAAATACAATTTTGACATCTAACTGATCAAGCTCAAGATTATGCATGGCCACAATACCAAGCAATGCTCGAATCGAACTATGCTTTACAACTGGAGAAAACACATCTATAAAGTCAATACCTGGAACCTAACCTTTAGCGACTAGTATTGCTTTGTACCTAGCATCTTCAACTCTTGATATTCCTTCTTTCTTTTTTAATACCCACTTGCAACCGACAACTTTCTCACCTTTAGGAAATCTCACCAGATCCCATGTGCCATTCTTATAAAGTGATTCCTCCTCATGCATAGCAATCATTAATCGATCGGAATCATCACAACTAACTGCCTCTGAGTAAGAAAAAGGTTCTTCACTGGAATCAATACGTTCTGCTATGTTTAATGCATAAGCAACCAAATCAGCTTCAACATACTTCTGAGAAGGTCTAATATCTCTTCTAGGCATGTCTTTAGCAATAGAATATTGTGGCATCACGGGTGGTGAAGAAGAAATAGTACTACTGTATATCTCCGGGCTAGACTGAGAAGTAGGCACTGATGTAGACTCTGCTCCAATCTATAATTTAGCGTGGGTTCTTGAATTTTGTTGATTCATGTCACTAAGCTCATCTGGTGGTAAAGCACTAGATTTGGAGAGAGCCCGAAGCATGACAGTTTTATCAAACACAACATCCCTATTAATTATAACCTTTCTGCTTTCTAGACACCACAACTAATAACCTTTAATACCAAGATTATAACCCATATATAAGAACTTGATAGATCTAGGCTCCAACTTTCCATTATCAACATGAGCATACGCAGGACATCCAAATATCCTCAAATCAGAATAACTAGCAGGACTACCAGACCATACCTCTTGTGGAGACTTTTTATCAATCACAACTGAGGGAGAGCAGTTAATAAGAAGACAATCTATGGAAGCATCTTTAGCCTAAAAAGACTTGGGTAAACTAGCATTAGAGAGCATACAACACACCTTATCCATTATAGTCTTATTTATTCAGTCAGCCACACCATTCTACCGCGGAGTATGACGAACTGTCAAGTGCCTTACAATTTCTTCTGACTTGCACAAAGCATTGAATTCGTTAGAACAAAACTCTAAACAATTATCATTCCGAAGACTTTTTACCAGCTTCCCTATTTAATTTTCAATCGTAATCTTCCACTCTTTGAAAATAGGCAACATATTATTTTTTTGCTTCAGGAAGATCAGCCAAACTTCTCTGGAATAGTCATCAATAATAGTCAACAAGTAATTTGTACCTCCTCTACAAGGTACTCTAGAAGGACCCCAGAGATCAGAATGAATGTAATTAAGTGTGCCCTTAGTTGAGTGGATACCTTTAGTGAATATGACTCTCTTATGCTTTTCGAAAATACAGTGCTCATAGAATTTCAATTTGATAATACTTTACCCATCAAGAAGTCCTCTCCTGCTTAGTTTAGCCATTCTGTTTTCACTCATATGCCCAAGGTGCATATGCCAAAGTTTAGCAACGTCACTTTCTGATAAAGAGTAGGTAGAAACAATTGCATCGCCTGTAATAGTAGAGCCTTGTAGGACATACAAATTTGCAGACTTTCTCTGTCCCTTCATCACAACAAGAGCACCATTAGTAACCTTCAAAACTCCACCTTCACCACTGTACCTATAACCGTTCAAATCAAGGATACTCAAGGAAATAAGATTTCTCTTTAGGTCTGGGATATACCGCTTATCACCAAGTGTCCTCCCAACCCTATCAAACAACTTGATCCTGATTGTTCCAATACTATCTATCATACAAGGTATGTTATTTCCCATCAGCACAACACCTTTAACAATCATTTCATATATTGTAAACAAATCCTGATTACGACACATATAAAATCTGCAAGCTAAATCAAGAATCCAATCCTCACAGGGTTTGGAGTTACCATCAGAAACTACCAAGAGTTCTCCATCACTAAAGCCATCTTCCACAAAACTGGCTTCACCAAACTTCTCTGGTGGGTTTCTCTTTGGCTTTCAAGATTCTCTTTTCTTTCTATTTTGTAGCTTCCAACATTCAGATTTGATATGGCCCTTCTTCTAGCAGTAATTACAGGTTTTATTTCTGTTTTTGGATTTGGATCTAAACCTATCATCACCCCTAAAATTCCTCTCACAATTTATTCCTCGAACAATGAGACCATCTCCTTGAGTCTCTGACCCATTCACAAGTTACTTCATCTTCTCCTTAGAGAACAACACATCATAGACTTCATCTATGGTCAGGGTATCATGACTATATAAAATCGAATCCCTAAAGGTTGTGTATGATACAGGAATCAAACATAATAAAATCAACCATAAATTTTCTTCATCGTACTTAACCCCTAGAGTCTCTAAATTAGAAATATTTTTCTTAAAGACAGATAGGTGATCTTCCAAAGATGAACCCTTAGAGATACGATGGGAATAAATTCGTTATTTGAGATGCAACTTACTTGTCAGGCTCTTCGTCATGCATAAAGATTCCAGTTTCAACCACAACGCAGCAGCAGTGGTCTCTTTTAAAATATCTCGTAGAATCTGATTGGATAAGTGAAGGTGGATCTGTGATAGAGCCTTTCAATCATTACACCATTTATCATCATCTGTCCACGATGAGGGCATATGGTCAAACCCTAATAGCGCATCATCCAAATCCATCTATGCGAGCAAGCCTGCATCTTAATCTGCCATAATAAAAATCTAGTGTTGCGATCCAATAACAGAATATCGTACTTCATAGTTTCCATCCCCGAGAAAACAATCGACCAAGCCCAGATACCAACTTGTTATGAATAGGGAAAAAATAAAGAAAACCACAAGCATAAAGAAAACAAGAATACACATATTTACATGAAAACCCTTGCGGGAAAGACCATGAGTAGAGGTAGAGGACGTTTCACTATAATGAAAGGAGAGGAGTACAATATGAAGAATGGCTAAATTTTCTGAATAATGAAAATAACCTACTAAATCGCACTTATATAGTACGTGTGTACAAATAGGTCCTAGGCTAAAAAACATAAAGGTCCATACAGCAAAATTTTCAAGGCTGTAATAGCAAAATTCGGGTCACAACTCTAACAATCTATGACTACAGTGTTCCTTAGATAACACTTGATCACGTTCAAAAGTGATTGGGAGTCACAATTGATGTTTCTAAATTGCTTTACAATATTTTAATGGTGTTAATTGACATACTTTAATTTTATTTTATTTAATTTCTCCTTTTTTTGTCATTATTTTAAGTTGTCCATATATTCAGTAAGTTGAGCATAGACTGTATGATAGGTCGATAGTCGGCCTTATCATAAATCGATAATATGTCAATACACTCAATCATACACATAGCTATCAGTATGTAATTCATACTTAACCTAGTCGATTATAACCTTAATATTTCCTTTCTTACATTTAATGAAACTGTCTTTAGAAGAGTTTAAACGTACTATACTCAGAATTTCGTAGTAGATTATATATTCGTATTGAGCGTATATAATTCGTATATAGCGTAGTCGATTATATATTCAATATATTTCTTACATTTAATGAAATAGTGTTTGCGAACCTTTAAACATGCACTAATGAAGAATCATCAACAAAGACTGAAAGACATAAAATCATTATACATAAATAGAATATCATGAAAAGAGAAACTTGTTTATAGATAGTTAAAAGTTCATTGCATCTATATTTACAATTTTTGAGAAAAAAATCCCAAACAAAAAGACAAAAAGAAAGCTTTCATTTACAAAATCCAACCATGAAAGCTTTATTCAGCAATGAACTACACTAAACTAAACTAAACTAGACTAGGGGGAAGAAGGGAGGGTGATGAGTTCACAGGGGTTCAGGTTGAGCTGGAATCGATAATGCACAACAAAAATAGTTGATTTTGACTGTAGTTCATTGGCTTTGAAAATAGAATACACATTACATACTGTCCAGTGCATTTGACAAAACCAAAAACATAAAATACAATGCCAATCATATTATCCTATGTTAAGGTTGCATGTTATTCTCTCATGTCCTGACCTTTTGCACTTGGAACACTTGTTCCTTTTCTTTGGATATGAAGGCTCCAACACACTTTTAATGAATATTACCTTTCTCCTTCTGAGTTTAGAATAAAAATCAGGTGGAATAACTTATATTTCTAGATACTCTCCTGAGACACTCTACTCCGACTCTAGAGGTGCTGTACAAATAGGTTCCAAGTATGCAAGGAGGTATGATTCTTTCGAATATATGGGTGAAGAGCAGTTGTAACTGCTAGTATCCTATTTGTCCCCGTTTTTCAAGCGCAATGCTGCCATTGCATGACCACATGAAAATTTTACCATGTCATACTTTCTACAAGAACATGACCATCTCGATAGATTAACTTTGGCAGAAGGACCAT
Organism: Capsicum baccatum var. pendulum; assembly: GCA_030864225.1. Taxonomy (NCBI): domain Eukaryota; kingdom Viridiplantae; phylum Streptophyta; class Magnoliopsida; order Solanales; family Solanaceae; genus Capsicum; species Capsicum baccatum. The sequence goes on from CM061561.1 coordinate 241,924,889, forward strand.
AACCAAGAACAGTGAATTTATCAGTGCTTTCGTATATATTATTAACATATAATTTGTCTCCCTCGGACATGTTTTTCCTCAAGATTTTCTTGGCTACGGGAATGAATGGTGTCCTTGAATTATCCACCTCTGCATACCTCTTCCTGAATATTTCTCCAAACCTACGTGCAATTGAATAGAAGATGGCTACCACTGGATACTCTCTTTCATTGAGTAACATTGAGTTGAGTGACTCAATGATGTTTGTGGTATGGACATTGAATCAATTACCCAAAAAGTGAGCCCGACTCCACTTTTTAAATCCAACGTCATATTCGAGGCAAGTTGCTGCGCTAGGGCATATTTCCTTAAGGGCGTTGAAGTTGTCATAAATTACTCCAACGTGTATTCCTTGGCCGCATGGTAGTACAAATAGAGAGAATCTGTCGAATGGTGATTTGTTCGGAGATTTTCATCGAGATGCCTCATACAAACACCATGATGTGCAAGCAGATAATGTCTTGCGAGGCCATTAGATATTCTTATGTATCTATCATAGATAACACATAACTCTGGTTCATCGAAGACAAAGGCCTTAAGCTTCTTGAAGAAGAAGCCCCACAATGCATCATTCTCCTTATCCACCACACAATACGCTAAGAGACAAATATGATTTTGCATATCTTGAGCAACAACGGACAGCAGCACGCCCTCGTACTTGCCAGAAAAATGTTTACCATCAATGACAATGATGTTTCTCATGTAAGCATATCTACGGATGGAAGCCCCAAACGCCATAAAGTAGTAAATAAATTTGCTCGACTCCTCATCGACCATAAGAGAATTTATAGACCCGGGATTGAGGCTATTGAACATATATAAAAAGGCGGGCAGCCCTGCATATCCATGCTCGGTTGTACCTCTAACTATGTTCTTCGCAATGACACCGCCATGCAACATTTCCAATAGTCCGGCGTGCAATATAGCTCCCTAAATACGATCCTCTCAATCTCTTTCGGGCTTGAACCTTTGTGTCGATGAAAAAGTTCCCGTGACATGATCAATGCCATAATTATGCTCTCTCACGTACTTGTGGCTATAAAACCAACCCGATTCTCCGATTGCACATGTGCGCACTATCCACCGGCAAGTAGAATCTACGTACCTCATCCTCAAGTATTTCTTATAGCTCTTCACCGTTGTGTAATTGAAAGACATTTTCACCAACGCCATCTTCAAAAAAAGATTCAAAGTTTTCTTATCCTTGAATATTTGTCCTACAAGTGTTGTCCGAGAAAGAGTGACTTTTCTGTGGTCCGAACTGTCCGTACTTACCTCCTCCACACTTTTTTTCTTCATAATCTTCACTATTATTCCATTCATCACCACCCATGTAATCGTATTTCGTTGATGTATCACCTACTACGGGGGGTAGAGCTAATGTGAAAGCTTCTTCTCGGGACCTTCTAATAACTTTAACCCGCAATATAGGTCTGGAGTTATTAGAATCAATGCAAAGCATGTATAATTCTACGTGTCTATCATTCCTTATGAACATTGGATAGATTTTTTCAATCCTGTTCATCTAGTAACTAATTACCACATCACTTTGATCACAACTTAATTCACTGCTCTCCATTATGCTTTTAACCATATCGGCGTATGAGTCGTTGCGGCGAAGGACAATGGATATTGTCTCGTTAGATGCGGTTTTCCAAACCTAACATTTAGGAGTCTCCACCCATTCACTAGAAAATGTACCACCAGCAACCACGTAATCTATAATAGACATGATATACCTCAATGATAGTATTTAATAGACTTGAATAGTGGTTTACGAGCCTAGACTTAATAGAATGTATCCGTCTTCTTCTTAACTGTTGTCCGTATAGTACACGATCGAGCCTTTTCTGATGGCCATCGGAATAATTTGACGAATTACAGCTTACAAACAACCTAAGGAGTGTTGAAATGTTGCTATTGAGCAAGGAATGGATTTCGAAATGAGGGACTGATTTCAAGCTTTTTGTATGAAAATGGATGAAAAATTTGGGCTAAAAATATATAAAAAAAAAATAGCTTAAAACAATGGAGATAATATCACTTTTTGATGGATGCCGAAAAATTTGATAAAAAAATAGCTAAAAAATTAAGGAAATGGCAGAAAAATCGGGTGGTTGATAGTGGATTGGTTGAGAAGCTTCATATTTTTTTTTCTTTTGAAAATTAATTATCCAATATTTTTATTTTTAGACATGGACTAAAGTGTAGTTTTAAAACATTTGGACTGAAATGAGAAAGGAGCTAAAGTGTATATTTTGTAAGTTGAATGCTAGGATTGCTTTTTTTTTTTGTGGTCCCATTAGGGTGTCTATATTCCCAATTTAAAAAAACTAGTACGTCTAAATACCAAATAAAGTACTAGAAGTGAACTTTTATCAAGCCCCCATGTAAGTTTTTAGTAAAAAAGTTAGTATTTAATCATTATAACATGCGTGACCTGTTAGGATTTTTCCTTGTTTTCTTATCATGTTTAAGTTTTATTTTTCTTGAAAGAAAAATAAAAGTAATACCATAATTACTTTTACTTTTTTCGAAAGAAAAAATATAAAAAAATTTCATATTTGGCAAACCTCTTTCTTGGAGAAAAGGTTTTGAAACTCTAAAAATATAAAACTTTTTCATATTTGGCAAACCTCTTTCTTGAAGAAAAGGTTTTGGAACTCTATAAATAGAAAACCCCTTTCTCATATCATAACATAATAGTATCCACAATGTAGTCATTTATGAGTCTTATTTAGGGAGAGATTTTCGCCTAATAGCTTTTTTTAATACTTTTTTATATTAGTTTTCAATATGTAGGTTGCTTGACCAAATCATATCAATAATAGATTTTTAGTATGTTTTTTCGTTATCGTCTGGATTATCACCACGATGGTTTGCAACTAATAGTTTTCGCATGACACCCTCTTAATTTTGAACCCAACATGACCTTCATCGTCGAATATAAATTCGGCCAAACAACATACATTCCGACGATTTGGAGCTTAATTACAGAAAATTTTGATATTTTACATAAATTAATGAAAATTTCAATTTTGGATCTGTCGAGATACATAATTAGCTCTCGATATATCCAACGAAGATACATTTTTTCTTTGTAAAGATATATAATTAATTCTCGATACATTTTTTTTATTTTTAGTCTGTCGAGATACATAATTAGCTTCTGACACATGCATCCAATGAAGATACATAATTAGTAGAATTTATTGTAATTATGTTGTAAGGATAAAAATTTATATAAATATAATAAATTAAGGTGTATATTTATGTTTTTTTTTTCCATAAATTCATTGCTATTCTAAGTTACTTATTTAGGGACTAACAATTCTAATTGTTGCAGGTTAAAAAAAAAAACCTAATTATTATAAATTGCCATATTCACTCCAATCCCGTGAATACAAGAAATGGGTTAGTTTTACGACGTGTAATTAGAAAAATGGGATTATCAAAAGAATGTAAAGGCTTTTGCCAATTCATATTATCTGTCTTTCAAATACTTTTACACATTTTTTTAATATCCATCTATCTAGCTATTGAGAACCTTAATTATAATTTAAATTACTTTTTATCTTTCTTTAAACGTCTCATTTAGTTGTGATCAAAAAATTATTGAAATCAGTAAGGAAATATTTAATAGGATTTTTGAAACGTGCTTGCCACACATGCATAAGATTCAGTAACACTTTCAATAGTTGCGTGATGCCTACTTTTCCAATTAATAATTATTTTAAAATTTAAACTAATACTATAGTTTTCTTACATATATATATGTTGCTTCATTTTTTTATTTATGACCAAGATAAGATTTGATTTAAGATAAGATTTGATTTATGACTAAGATGGTTATGTTTAGTATTTAATTAGATCTAAAGTTATGTATACATGCTCAGATCTGATTTATTTTTGAGCAATTATAATGTGAGAAATTAATTTAAAATGAAAAAACAACAACAATAACATACCCAATGTATTTCTAATTAGTGGGCTCTGGGAAGGGTAAAATATACGTAGTTCATACCATTACCTCCAAAGAAGTAGACAGGCAGTTTCCGATAGACCCAGCTTAAGACACAAAGACAGTAAATAGATCATAAAAAAGCATGCGACAAGATGAAATAGCAAAAATAAGATGGATAATGAGGGAACAGAGTTACCAGGACCGACTATTCCACTAGGCAAAATAAGCGTTAGTCTCCTTTTATATACAGGAGACACTATTATCCTCAAAAGTAGAGTCAATTCGACAAATGATACATTTCACATAAGGTTCATTACCAGTATATTCTACACTGGGTTTAGTCGCTGCATAAATAGACCAACTAGACATTGACAAGGGAATCATTTTGTCCCATCATCAATTAAAAAAGCATTATTTTATGATTCACTATTCCTCTTCCACAAGTACTACTAAAACAGTTTGATGAATTCATACAGCTACTATGCAACGATAAACCGAGTTAGAAAAATTATCAAGTCATTATTGCCTAAAAGATGGATATAGAAACATCAAACGATATAATGTAAATTAAAACAGACATTCCGACAAAATTATGATTAATTCCATAGATGTAGTTTAAAGTGAATTCGAATCAACAAGAAGCTCAACTTCAAACAAAAGAGCAGCAGCAGATATTTCAATAAATATATATGCGTTTAGCTAGCAAAAATGTTTCAATAAATAATATATACGCATTTAGCTAGCAAAAAAGTGTCAATGTTGGGCCCGTGTTAGCACGGGCCATCACTATCTAGTCTAGAATCAAAATATAAGTAACGACAGGAATTGATACAATCTATCCAAGCGTTGTATTCATTAAAACAATACAGTATGATACAATACAATAAGATACATTAAGAAACAATATGCAAATCATCCTTGCAGAGTGTAAATCGTAAAACATCTAAGCTTATTAGGTGACAAGTCAAATAGGAGTCCATCAAAAATTTTGAAAAAGTAAAAATACAAAAACAAAAAGGACAGAGAGAGGAGAAGGGCAAAAACAAAAAGGACAGAGAGAGGAGAAGGGCCACAAATATAGATTCTTCAAATTAATAATTATTTACTGTGAACAATTAATTTACTGTAATTCACACACTATAATTTCCAGAATCCAATTCACTGCATAATAAACCAGCTTTGAAGCATACACTGAGTTTTTAGATCTCAAAGCCCTGTGTGATTATAACTTTTTCCTGTTCTTAAATTAGACACAAACACATAGAGCAGCGGCAGATATTTTAAATGATACACACTCAAATCAAAAGCTAATACATGAATGCAATCAATCAAGCAAGCAAGCAGCAATACCCCGGCTGGGATAACTAGACATTACTACTGGTTTCTCAAGTTTAGGGTCAGACACACACGCATCAAAAACACAGATCATAGACTATATACCACTAGCGCCAGCAGATGGAAGATCATCATAGAGTCCAGCAGAAGTGCGAGTAGGTGGAGCATTAGCAACGAGTGAAGTGGGAAAAGCTCTAGCGCCAGCGGATGAAACGTCAACTAATCATTCATTAATTAAATAAATTGTCTTCCTAATATAGTATAAGAAATCAACAATGAGATCTTGATTCGTGGCCATTCAAGTATAAAAGCATAGTTAAGATATGACATCCTTAGTTATATAGTAGTTTGCATAATATTTTAATAAGTTATGGTAATTATATGTTTAGTATTTTTGAAAATAAAAAATACGTTCAAGTACAAAAAGAAATTTAATCTTTGATTTAAATCAGCTAACAAAATGTTGAAATGTCACTTCTCATATTGTTAATACACTAGGAAAATCGAAAAGGTGACGCTCGACAAGCTTAAAAAGAAATAATAATACTAAAAAATGAAACAATATAAGAATTTTGCACTAATGTTTGAGGGCTAGAGAATCAAATCTAATTTAAAACATTAATACTAAATCAAGATGAAATGATATAAGAATCCTACACTAATGTAAATGAAGAAAATTAGCATGAAGACAAACATAAAACTTTAATTATGATATTTAACACTTCTTGATTAATTATAATTTTACCTTATATAAGTAAAAAAATTCTATAGCACTATTATTATAATGATTTTCATTGATCGATTATCATTCTTTTTCTTGATGGAAGATTTTTTTTTTAGGAAAGCAGACTCCAGATGAGTTGGAGATGGAGGATGATGATGAAATTTATGTATTATTGGATCAAATTGGAGCCTCAACTACTAGAGACATTATGGACATAAATTATATTTTTAGGTGATAGACTTTAATAAATATAACTTATGCTACTTTTGAAACTGTAAGAGCATATAATATGAACTTCGTGATATTGTCTATGCTTGAACAACTTGTTTGCAGAATATTTAAACTAAAGACTTTAAAATCAATTATAATGTTATTTTCTTCTAAATGTAATATTAAGGTACTGTTATTCATACTTAAGTCTATGTTAAGTATAATTATTTATATCAATCAAAATTAGCTCTTAATTTTAATCGTAAAGTATCCAAACTTTTTAATTCAAAGTGCTTTGATCTTCGCAATAATTATCACAGAGTTTAAATAAACGTTGCAATAAAAGCTAATGGTGGAAAAACCAAGGAGAAGAATCAGAATTCCTGTTTGACTACCTAGGAGCAAAAAGTCTCACATCTTCAATATTTAAGAGAACTTGCTTGACGATTTCTATTCATTGTTTTTAGAATTTAGTCCTTCCTTTCAACAGTCGAGTAATCATGGGTGTTTATTTTATGCATAGTTATCATATTCTGTAGAAGTGAACGATGGTGTAGTTGTACTCGCTATGAAGGTACAATGATTATATAATAGCAAAACAAGTCAGAGAAACATGATAGAGTTTTTAACAGCAAAACAAGGTAGAGAAACACCATAGGGATTTATTCATTAAATTTGTACGAATATGTTTGTCTCACATATCACTTCTTTCGCTGCCAATTGAGTGTCTTGATATTTATGTACTGATTAATTGCTGCTATTTTTTTCAATAATTTATATAAATTATGGCTTCATTGCTTGATTAATGTCTGGATACTCAATTAATCACATGAACAATATATATGTCGACATAATATTGAGTTTTTACTTTTGCTTTTTAATTGTTACTTGTTTTCTTACAATTTGTTTTGACTCTAACTTTGCAATGAATGTATTGGCTCCACCATTTTCTATGGATATAATAAGGTACATAATTTATTTATTTAGTGCAATAAATTACACCTAATATTTTTTTTGTCCATTTTATATGATCTTTTATTAGTTAACGTAGTATACAACTCTAAATAAGGGACTTCAATAATTTATGAAAGGAACATAATTTAAAAAATAAAATCAGAGAGAGATCGTGCATCAAATGTCGTAAATTTCTCTACAAGCTACAAGTTAAAGCATTCAAGCATTAAAGTTCAAATACAATTCAAGATCAAAATATTCAAAATCAAGCTCGAAAGCCTTGAATTCAAGTATAAGTCAAGATCAAGTTCTTCAAAATCAAGCTCAAAAGCTATTAAATTTATATTCTAAAAGAAAAATTAAAGAATCCATAGAGATTGTAATGCTCAAATATTAAAATCAAATACTACTATTATTGTGATGTTTTCTTGTGACTATTATTTTCTTGACCCGTATTTTATTGTCTATAGTAGATTTACAACAATATTCATGTTTATTTTTCAAACCTTTATAATATTCAAATTAAGAACATTGACATGATTGTAATACTCAAATATTGAAATCAAATGCTATTATTTTTGTGATTTTTTTTATCTTGACTATTATTTTCTCGGCCCATATTTTATTATCTAAAGTGGGCTTCCAATAATATTCAAATTTATTTTTGAATCCTTTATAATATTTAAGTTCATAATATTAATGTGGCATACATGCAATGCACGCACAATAAACATGTTATATTAAATGTGTGAACTATTACAAATATTATTTGAACTTTTTAAACTTAATTAAAATACTCTGTAATAGATAAAATAATCGTCTTCTAATTTCTCAAATATGAAAGAATGGAAAAGGGTGGTGGAGATCAGAGTAAGGAAGTAGATGACTATTTCTGTGAACCCATTTTGTTTCATGCTGGGACGCTCAATGACGGAAGTCATTCATCTTGTAAGGAGATTGGTGAAGTAGTACAGGGAGAGGAAGAAAGATATGCCTATGATGTTCATTGAACTGGAAATCAAAAGTCTTACGACAAAGTCCTTAGAAGAGGTTCAGTGAAGGTGCTTGAAGGATAAAGGTGTACATGTAGCATATATTAAGGTGATTCCGAACGTGTATAATGGGCCATGACCCCGAATACGAATAATGAAAGGAGACTCGGAACACTTCTAATTGTAATGGGATTGCATTAGGGATCAACTCTTTGCATTTCTATTTGTGTTGGTAATGAATGTATTGACGTAACACATCCAAGGAGAAATGTCATTGTATATGTTATTTATGAATGACATAGTTCTGATTGACAAGACACGAGGTGGATTAAACACTAAGTTGGAGGATTAGAGGCATTCTAGACAATTGAGGTTGAGTACATTCAAGAGAGAATACTTGATGTATAAGTTTAGTGACGTAATACCTGAGCCTGGCGTGGAAGTAAATCTTGATACACAACTTCTTTAGAAAATAAGAAATTTCAAGCTAAGTATCTTGGTCTATTATCCAAGGAAACATGCAGATTGATGGTGATGTCATACATCATACATATGCAGAGTGGATGAAAGAAATGCTTGCATCTGGAGTCCTTTGTGATAATAAAGTGCCATCAAAACTTAAAGGCAAGTTCTAAAGAGTGGTGGTTAGACCGACCATGTTATATGGAGTAGAGTGTTGGTCAGTTAAGAAACTCCACATCTAGAAGATGAAGGTTGTGAAGATTATGATGTTGATATAAATTTACATTAGGAGAGATAAGATTAGAAGTAGTGTAGGGCACAGACTAAGGTAGGAGGTTAGTTTGATGATTGAGCATTGTCTCACTTTTTCTTCTTTACTATTAGTCATACTATGAGCCATATTTCTCTTATAGGTTCTTGTCCTTTGAGTTTAGTTATTAATTGTGTCTTTTATTCTTTAATTATTATTGTATCTTATTGCAGCCACTATTTAGGATGATTTGGCAGATTGTTTATGATGTTTTTCATGATTGTCTTTATTTCTATTATTTTTTTCTCTATACTGCTTTGACATGTTTTTTATTTGAGCAAAGGGTCTATCAAAAATAGTCTTCCTATCTCTAAGGTAATGGTAAGATGTACGCTATACCCTTCCCAAACCATACTTTGTTGTTATTGTTTGTATATTTTACTATAATTCATTAATTTGAATACCAAAACATATATTATCATTATTTTTATTAATAAATGCTTAATACACGTGCAACACACGTACACTAAACTAGTATATATAAAGATATAAAGATATATATATGTATATGTATGTTTAAATAATTGTGGGATTAGGACAACTCCTATAATCTATCTATTTATAGGGCTATGGCCAATGTATTGACATATATACATAAAATTAAAAATAAATAAAAAAATCTCCCTGTGTATGACTGGAGAAGCTAGAGATAAAACAAATAAGAATATTGCTCTTATTTTTTTAATCTGTTTTTTTAATATAATGTCTATTTTCTTTTCGGTAACTCTTTAATTCTAAACTTTTCACATGGCATTTTAAGATCTCAAAATTAAAGAACATTGTGGTACATTCTACATATATTTAGTTTAAGACTATAAGATTTAAAAGTCTTATTTATTTTCTTAACCTCTATATCAAGTCAGCCAAACAAACAAATTAAAATGGAGAAATTTTTTTATTTGTTTTTATTTAATTGCCCAGAGAATATTATATCTGAGTGGTGTTGTATACACAAAAAGTGAAGCTTCACCTGACCTCAATAAAACACAATCTATACAAGATTTGCTGATACAATCACCCAATTGAAGAGGGAATTAATATTGAACTGATGTCACATACATTATCCATATATCTTGGAAGAATTAAATTTAATTAATAAAAATATTACATTATATATAAGATGCATGCATCAAGAGTTCTACTCTTTGGCAATAATATTATATAGAAGAATGTACGTACATAGTACGTATGCCTAATTTATTTAAAATTGCAATGGAATTATGAAACTCTGTGGAACAAATTTAGCTGGAATATTGCTATCTGACGAATGGAAATGGAGTATTTTATGTGTAGATTCTGTATTAAACTAAATTAAGGAGGCTTCTAGTTGTAACACGTACTATAGTACTTAGTGAATAAGAAGAAAAGTGAATTGGATAATAAGTACTCTTTATCAATATCAATCAAAAGTTTTAAGTTCGAGTTTTTGAAATGAATTTATGTTTAGTAGGGAGCATTTCATCTTCCCAAATGGGATTTTTCCATATAAATTTAAATTAATCGAATCCCAACATAGATACTTTACACCGAATAAAAAAAAAAGTGCAAATACCATCCCTAAATGGAATAATATAATTGAAAATAAATGCGTATGTAAATGGTGTAAAAAATTACATGTTGTACGATTCATCATTACCAAAGGTTGGTGTAGTTGTAACTTCTCATTCTTCCTCCATTCTTAATTAGTAATTTTAATTTTTCCGAAGGTTTTGGTAGCACAACTCTGACAACAACAAGTTTTCTGTCCCTTTGAGGAGGAAGCGACAAAAGTTCTATTGAGATTTCAAGAGAAGATCATGATGAGATAAGTCGTTTATCAATATGATTGGTATTGTATGTTCCTTACAGGCCGGTAGATTTGAACCTCGTTCCTGCATGACGTTATAAATTTGATGAGGCACCCTCGCCGTCTATTTTGATAGTTCAAATTTTTTATAACACACAATTACGGCTAGACGAATTGTTTATCATTATACGATAATAGGGTGTCAACTTTGCTGATAGATTTTCCATAGATGATTGATTAGCAATCGCCGTTACAAAAGAAGAGTACGATCGAAGCAAGCTAATTACAAAAAAGAAACTATTTTCACACCCAAAGCAAGCCCTAATACAGTAAAATTAAACACATAAACCCTAAATTTCTTAAAGAGCAAGTGAAATTGGCAACAACCTTAGTGCCTTCAGAAACAGCATGCTTTGCCAATATTCGTCAGGAAGTACCAATCTCATAAAACTGTCTATTATCGCCAACAGCTTTTCTTGAAGATGTAGATCTTGAAAGTCTTGACTGTATAGGGAGTAAGATGGATGAAGATGATGATGCCTTAACTATAACGTTTAAGAAAACTTGATAAAAAATATATATGCACACACAACTATTAAAACCAAATAATAGAATACAAATATAAGAAAGAAAATTTGATGATTTTATCATATATATATATATATATATATATATACATACCCAACCATGAAAAACAAATAATTGAAAACCAAATTAAGAAGAACTATATTAAAAGAAAGAAACTTGATATTCAATGAAAAATATTCATGCAAGCCTTTACATTCATGCTAGTATCGATCACGTTAGTCTAGAAAAAAAAATCTTAACTTTATCCAATAATTTCCAGCAACTCATCATAGTCAATACAACAATTCTCATCATTAATATCCTCAACTCCTAATAGTAGATGATTAATTCCATTAAAGTCCTCAACTCCACCACCTTCCAAATAATTACTCCTGCCTTCTCCTCCGTAATCTTCATGCAATGTGCTTGTACTTGCTTCATAATTTGTCCTCATCACTTCATAATTAACCTCGTTTGCAACCGCCAATCGATTGTCATCACCGTTGGTAATTACTTGATGATTATCAGGAATGCTTTCTAATAAATAATCAATAAATTCATCAACTTCTTCCTCCATCACGTCATCATTAACAACCCCCTTATTCTTTTTCTCATTTTTTTTCTTCTCTTTGATTTTGCAAATGACGAATGCATAGTTCTTGTTGCTTTTCCTAAAGTACTCATCTGGCAAAAAATATTCTTTCATGAGCCACTTGTCATTATTTTCATCTTTTTCGTTATCACTTTTATATTTCAAACTTCTCTTATATCCAATTGTAGTATTCTTCTTTAATCCATCTTCAATGGGATTACCACTATTTTGGCCCTTCCAAGTCCCTTTTCCAACTGTTCTTGAGAATTTTTTGGTTGAATTCTTGAATCTCTTCAACCGCGAAAGAAAATAACATGTTTTCTCCGAACCTGTCATAATCTCCCATGGCTCCAAATCTTCAAACAGGTCTGCTACTTTAATAAAGTCCCTAGGTGGCAACACTCCGTGGAGCACGAAATTCTTCAAATAGTTGATCAACTCTTCATCGGTGGGGTGGAATCGATAACCTAACGATAACATTCTTAGGAACGTGAGGGAATATAATTTTGGTTGTGGCTTGTGAGGGAGTAGTAATTTGCAGGTGAGAGGGAGTAGTATGGTTTAGTTAGTTATATATATTAGTAGTAGGCAAGTGTAGGTTTTCTTGGGGAAAAAGGTTCTAGGTTAGGTTATTTTAGGCTAATATTTTTTCTTTTATAAATTTTTCCTTTTTTGAAAAATAAAAATAACGGTATCCTAAAATGTGACACTATTTTATAATTTTCAAATAATTTTAAAATGACATAAAAATTATCATGTCTAATTTAGACCTAAAAGAAGGCAAGTATTTTTAACACTAAAATGGTGTAAATCTAGGTTTGATAAAAAATTAGGTGTCCATTAGCAGGCCCCTCTTTGATTGAGGACATGAAGAGTTTTCAACCAAAAAAGTGAACAACCAGATTGGTTTTTATGTGAATATTTGAAAACTATAAACATATATATATATATATATACATACCCCATGTATGTATGCGCCTTAAAAAGGCATGTAGAACAAATTAAGTTGGAATAATTTCATTTGACGAATGACAATGGCATTATATTATTATATCATACCACTACTTTAACTTGTCACAACTGCTTAAAATTTCAATCATTTTAAAAAAAATACATAAATTCCTAATTTTACTTAAAAGCTCGAATACATCAAAGAAGAATGTGATGTATTTGTGTAAAATTAAGTGATGTATACGGAAGAATGTGATGTATCAGTGTAAAATGATATGATGAATCCAGAAAAATGTGATATATCCGAAATAATGTAACTCAACCATAATAACATATAAAGATAAGAATATTTTAAATTGTCTGAGATTGAAAAAACAAAAGTAACTTATTGAGGGTGATGAACTATTGCTCTGTATAAATATTGTATTACAATGTATATGAATGTATACACATCTCCTATATATAATTATACATCATATATGTATGCTTATATAATATTTATATAATATAAATACAATTTTGATGCATTTATGTAAGAAGCCCAAAAATATAATAGTGCGTCAAATATTTAAAATATTATTTGAAAAAACTCAAAGAGAAGGATAACTCACTCTATCAAAATATATAGGTGATCTGCACCTAAACATCAATCATGAGTTTATAGTTAAAAAAAAGAGTAAATACATTATTACCCCACTGATGTTGGACGAGATTTTCAAAAAGACATCTAAGCTTTGGATTCGACCTATTACCTCACGATTCTTACTTAATCCATTGCAAACACATCATTTTAACCTTTTGTGTGTATACACGCGCCACAGGCACGTGAAAGGGCTCGAATTTGACTTTTTTGACCAACCAAAAGCTGCCACATGTAAAATAATTGATATATAATTTATATTCTTTTTTATTTAAAAAAATAATATTTATTTATTTTATAAAATTATTTCTACCCCTCTCCGCCTCCTCCCCCCCCCCCCCCCAACCCACCCACTCTTTCTTCTTCAACTCAATTCACTATTAAAGCTTCCATTGAAGCTTTTTAAAAAAAAAAAAAAATCATTCATTAAAGCTCTATTTTACAATTAAATCATATAATTTAACTACCCACCATTTCTTCTTCAACACCATTAAAGCTCCTCAACATAATGTCACCATTAAAGCTCCTCCATTAAAGCTTTTTTTTTTTAAAATCATATCATTAAAGCTCCATTTTTCAGTTAAATCATATTATGTAACTATCTTTAAAACTCAATTCAATCATAAAACTTTCAATTCAATCATAAAACTATTTTTTGAAGTGATTTGAACCAAAAAAAAAAAAACGGACATGCATGCTGACGGAGTGTGGGAGGGGGTTGGGGGGTTAGGGGGGAGATGCTGATGGGGGTGGAGATGTTGAACGGGGGGTGGGAGTGCTGAAAGGGGAGCTGCTGACGCGAGGGGGGGAGAGGTGCTAGATGGGATGATGGGAAGAGGAGGTGGGTGGGGTGTTAAATTAAATAAAAAGGAAAATTTTATTAAAAAAATATGAAATTAAACATAGTTGACACGTGGCAGCACCTGATTGACGCGTCTTTACTCACTTTGTTGTGACTGAGCTTCAACAAAAAATGGTGCGTTTGCAACAAAATAAAGAAGAATCGTGGGGTAATAGGTCGATGTTAAAGTTTAGGTGTCTCTTTGAAAATCTCGGACAAAATCAGTGATGTAATTATGTATTTACTCTTAAAAAAACTCATGATTTATATGGTAAAGTACTTGCTTTTCATTTTATATGTCCTCATTTACGTGGACAAATAAGAATATAAAAAGATTTTTATATTATATAATTTTTATTTAAAACTGTGTTATATCTATCTATCTATCTATCTATCTACCTATCTATCTATCTATCTATATATATATATATATATATATATATATATATATATATATATATATATATATATATATATACACGATTCCTATAGTGTCATAAAGAACTTTAACTTTCAAATAGACATGCAAAACTATTATCAAAAGTTCAAAATAATAAAGGATCTAGAATATGGCTGTCAAGTGGGTTGAGTCGGGCCAACTCGAAATCGGCCCATGTTATTTAACCGGGCTGAGGGCCGGGCTGGATCCGGGTTGGGGTCTAAGTGGGTCAGGCCGGGTCCAACAGTACAAAAATAAAAAATCACCCTAACCCGGCCGACTTAACCCAACCCGATCAAACCCACCTAAACCCGGTCAAACCCAATTAAAAAATCGGTCAAACTCGGTCAAAAATAAAAAAAAAATAAAAAAAATCAATATATATTATATATACCCACCTATATACATTATAAATATGTTAAACAATATATATACACTATATATATAGTATATACTACATTAGAATTTAAAAAATATATACACATATACACAATTACACATATATACGCACCATCCAAATATATATGTACTACTTTAAACTTTTAATAATATATACTACAATATATATAATTATATATATACACACATGTATACGTTAAATATACACGTCTATAGAAGATATATTTACATATATACACTCTATTCTATGTATATGTAATACTTTAAATGAGATATAGTACAATATATATACATTACAATATATATTTGTATAGTTATATACTAATTTATAAAACATATACACATGTATACGTTAAATATACACGTCTATAGAAGATCTATTGACATATATACACTCTATTCTATGTATATGTAATACTTTAAATGAGATATACTACAATATATATACATTACAATATATATTTGTATAGTTATATACTAATTTATAAAACATATACACATGTATACGTTAAATATATACGTCTATAGAAGATCTATTCACATATATACACTCTATTCTATGTATATGTAATACTTTAAATGAAAGATACTATAATATATATACATTACAATATATATTTGTATAGTTATATACTAATTTATAAAATAAATACACATGTATACGTTAAATATATACGTCTATAGAAGATCTATTCACATATATACACTCTATTCCATGTATATGTAATACTTTCAATGAAATATACTATAATATACATACATTACAATATATATTTGTATAGTTATATTCTAATTTATACAAAAAAAATATTATTTAAAAAAAAAAAGATTCCGGGACGATTAACCGGCGGGCTTGGACCGGGCTAGGTTCGGGCCGGATTAACCGAGCCCTAATTAAAAAAATAACCGGCCCGGGATCCGGAACCCTAAAGCCCTAAAGCTTACCGGGCCGGGTCAAACCGGGTCGGTTTATTTAAGTGGCTCGGGAAAGGCCGGGTTGGCCCGGCCCACTTGACAGCCATAATCTAGAATGCAGGGTGGTTTGCATAATCATGGTTGATAGATCATGATCCTGACGTTCTTTGAATTTTCTTTTGTCAGAAAGTTAAGTACAAAGAAACTTCTATTATGCCGACAAAGAGGACAAAATTGCTATATTCATGGACAGTGGTTGTGAAATAAAAAATTTCGTTAATAATGTTCAAGATTTAATATATACATATGAACAATAACATTTAGCCTATATATTTCTTATAATTCTTCATATACATAATACCTAATCTATATGTGGCCACGCTACTGTTTGCAGTTGAACACTTAGTTTTAAATAATCTCTAGTACTGGATAAAATGATCCAGTAACTTGGGTGGAAAGAATGCTCTCCTATCATGATTAGGAAAACACACATACCAAGGAGTACAATGTTTATTAAAACATAAGGCTCGACTACGATTAAAAGAAAAATCTAATAAAAACTATGGCAACTATTATAGTCAAGCCATTGTGACCACCTTGACTATTTGGTGTAGTAGCAATAATGACAACATGAGGAGTCTTGATCTTGAACTTTTCATTTCTCATTTTATCTCCAACACCCAAACTTTTCTTCATGGTACTTCGAGTTTTCCACTACTTGTTCTTCTTTCTTATTCCAACCTTCAATTTCTTGCCTCCATTGAATCTTCATAATTCATATTCTTGCCAGTTCAAGCGAAGTTTGAGTCACTATATTCATGTGTTGTACCAAAAATAGGAGGGAAGGAGAGAGCTTAAGCAAAAGAATGAGAACTATATACCATAGCACCTGCCAATAAATTTATTATTTCTGACATTTTACAACAACCAAAGGTATATTGCTGAGGTTTCTCTGTAACCCCTGATTAGGCTGCCGAATAACGTTTGAGCTATATGAGGAATTTCTTGACCAAGAACTGCACTATGTACTATATCAACTACAGAACATATATTTTTGGTCTGATGTGAGGATCAATGGATCATAACAGGAGGCGGAAAATGAAGATTTTCAATACTTGTCTCATTCGTAGGGAAGTTTCAATACTTCAGCTGAGGGCAGTCTGGGCACTACATCGGGGCACAAGGTTAAAAAGGAAAATGAGGGAGGTTAACTTGTCTCATTCATAGGAAAATTTCTTGAGAATACTTCACTGAGGGTAGTTTTCGCACCACATCTAGGGACATGGATAGGTAGGGTACGTACAAGTGAAAATGTGAAGAGTTTAGACCTCATTGAAGATGGTAGGCCTGCATCAAAGTTGGTTTCAGATATAGGCATGTATGAAGGACCTTAAGAAGAGACATCTTAGAGCGCTCTTGGGGAACGAGAAGTAAACCTATTACTTCGAGTAACATAATTTGATCGACACATCATGTAAGGTCTTGCAGAGATTCCATAGGTGGAAGGTTCAGGAGAATAGTTTGCTGAATTGAATATCGAGGGCAATATAGGGTAGTTGGTGATTGTAGTTGCTTAGCTTCAAGTTGAAAATCTGTTGGCAGCAGTCTGAAAGATGCAGGATACCCGCCAGGAGTCCTGATTTGTCTCCAGTTCTAGTGGCAGGAATAGAGTATTCCATGGCTTCGGTTGAGGATCCCGCTATTATTGATGGGGTGTTCTTGATTTGTTTGCTCACCAATTAAGGTTTAGCTTGTTCAAATTCCCCGAGGACAGAACCTGTTTTTTTTTTTAAAGAAAGATGGGGCAGTGAAAAGGGGTTAAAATGACTCTGAAAGGATTGAATAATTTTCAATAGCTTTCAATAGTATTCAATAATTTTATTAAGCATTAAGTGACTTTAAATAGTCAACAAAACATAAAAAGCTGCATAATTTAAAATTTAAAACAACCTAAATTATCTCAACAACTAAACAAACTAACAAATATTTAAAATTCAAATTCATCTTAATCTAAATAACTTATTTTGCTAAAAACTAGTGCAGTAACTTAAAGCAATTTCCAACAGAACCTATACCATTCCAAGTGTCATGAGACACCCAGACAAGTTCATAACCTGTTTGAAGAGCTTGTCCTGCTTGCAGACTGCTACCTTCAGAACAAGAGATTTTTGGCCGTGATTTTCCAAATAGTTTCCATTAGACATCAGACGTGCAACCTTTAATGCTGCGGAATCTGATTCACAGTTTCGCTGCCTTGTGTATCTTTCAAGCAGTCCACACTGACATGCGGGGCAGATGGAGAATTGTTTATATTTCTGTTCCGCTCAGTACAGGAAACACCTGCTGCTCCATACTTTGTTTGCATGATTTTGCATACTACTTCTTTGAGCTGAGTATGCTTGTTGAGATGCCTTCAAGTCATCTCTTTCTGCAATCAGGTTTGAGTAATTTTCAGGCTCACATGAATCCTAAGTGGTTCACAAAAGACGAATGGAATGAGATTTGTTGTGATACACCTTAACATATATATGCATTATCTTCACCAAAAAATGATCTGCAGAAGGTCAATACCAGACTAAAGCCAAAACTAACACATCGAGAACGCAAATAGCAGCAAAAGAAAGACGTGGAGGAGGATTGAGGTGAACAGCTTCACTCTTCTTTATGTCATGAAGCACGTCAGTTTTTAACATATTCATCTTTCAGAATAAGCTGTGTTACACATTCCCTCCCAGATATGAAGCAGTTGCTGGAAGATTTTCCTTCGTCTGCTTTGAATTGCGATAACAAAGAAATCACCTTTGGACTATGGAGGTTTGGAATATATCATGAGAATTGGATCACTGAAATTACTAAGAAGAACATGGGAAACTCACTATGTATTAGCTGAAAATCAAGACTTATCACATTCTGGACCTAATGTTTGCTCAGGATCACTCCATGCACTCCGTTCTTTAAGTATAGAATTTTGTACTCTCCATCAAGCCAAGATAAGGATGATGTGTGCCAAAGTGGGGGAGGACTATTCCAAACCTCTTGCTCACCAAGACACGATGTTTAGATGGGCACATGCTTGAGCTCAAAAAGGCTATTTAAAAAAATCTCTCGCCAAGGGGCAAGGATAAGTGCATAACATATTTGCTCACCAAGGACGGAATGCAGTTGTTCAAGTCTTTTTCTTGCCAAGCTACAAGAAGTAACTTGTCAGATGGTACCTTGTTACTTATATGGCCATCCCTTGAATTGTCTTGGTTTGATATCAAGACCATTTACACCCTCTCAAATACCTACAAAAGAAAATCAAAAAAAAAAAAGAAGGAGAATAATCGCTCATGAAGCATACTGTCCAGGATAACTTCAGATTATAGCATCAACTTCAGAAAATAGTATAGGTTAATTCAGGCTGATTTAAACATCCATATCTGTAGAAAAAAAACTTCAACACTCTAAGCTCAAGTTATGGATTTTATTCTATAGACGCGCAAAGCAAATAAATTGACCAAAAAAAAACCTGAGCCGATTTCAAATTAAAATCTGTACAAATTCATAAAGTCTTTGCCCGTGATATTTCTACCGATTGTAGTTCTTGGATTCTTCTTTCCAATGAAATAGGAAGCTCGTGATTTCGGCACTCCTACACCAAGTCGTGGATTTTATATCATAGGCCTACAAATCTGAAGAGATGAGCATGGCAGAATATGAGATAACTTCAAAGAAGAATCTATACAAATTCGTAAAGCATTTGGCCTTGATTTTTCTATATACTGTATTTCTTGGAGTATCTTTCCAATGAAATCAGAAGATCACGATTTGGGCACTCCTACACCAAGTTATGGATTTTATACCATAGACGCGTGACTTTGAAGAAGAAGGGCTCGGCAGGATTTGATATGATCTCTCGTCACAGGATTTGAAGAGATAAACATTGAGAGACATAGTATTGATAAGATCAATTTTATCCTTGGCCGGAAAGTATGCCAAACTGCTCGTCACAGATGCACTCTCTCCAGTAGTGTAATTTACCTAGAGAAAATGATCTCAAAGCCGGAATCTTGGTGAGAAGAGCTGGAAAACATTTTGGAAGATTAGAATTAAGGTGAAGTGAGATAAGGTAATGAAGATATATGAGGATTGCCAGGAACGATGAACTTACGAACTGCAATGCCGGTGTAAAGGTACCCCATCAATCCAAAGGTTTCAACACTCACTTCAGCAAGTGTTCCCAAACAGAGTCTAACCATCCTGGCTTCTCGCAATCGCTGCTAGCTTGCCAACTCTGACAATATGAAGTATCATAGATGACAACCATCAAAACGAATGCAAACTCAAAAGCATTTGTAAATCAAATAAAAGAACTGACACACATTTTTCTCATGAACTGTCACATGAATACTTCCCCCTAAATGTCTGAAGAAGCTTCTCAGTTGGTCATCCTACGTAGTTTCTTACTCCGATCTATAGTCTAACTATATAAAAGAAAGTGTAAAAGGGCAGCCCGGTGCACTAAAGCTCCCGCTATATGCAGGGTTCGGGGAAGGGTTGGACCATAAGGGCCTGTTTTACGCAGCCTCACCTTACATTTCTGTAAGGGGTTGTTTCTACGGCTTGAATGCTTACCTCCTGGTCACTTTACCAGTTACTCCAAGACTTCCCTTCATATAAAAGAAAAAAGTACAGTGGAGAAATCCCAAATATTTGCATATAGTACTGTAAGCAGGAAATAAACGCGCACACACATCTTGAACAATAATTGGAAGGTATACAACTGAAAAGGAGAGAAACCTATATGTACATATATACACATGCATCTTGAACAATAATAAGAAGGTATGCAAGGAAATACTTATGTTGAAACAATACACCAGGGGCTTTCCGATTGGACAAGTCCGACCATGCCAAAAAATTGAGTCGCATGCGGTCCTTCTTTTCAACATTGGAGTTGACATCTAACGGTAGGTCCCCAGACTGATCGGAGGCAGCAGTTGCAGGACTTGCTCCATCAGCTGAAGATTCTAAAGTTGGTGCACTTTTGGTCTGGATGGATGAGAAGTGTTAACAACTAATGTTGACCACCATTCTATGACCCAATGAACCCGTTCTGAAAAAGAAAAGAAACACCACTCTCCTGATCATTAAAAAAAAAAGCACAAACAGAATTTATACAAAAATATATATAGTGGTTAGTAAAAACAAGCAGTCTAACTGAGACAAAAATTGGACGTTGTTTACTTATTTCCTAAAACTTCTGATTGTTACCTGTGATCATCTTTTCTATAGATTCTCTATGGAGCCTAAATTTAAAGCTGTGTTTGATGATGAGCACACATATTTATGTATAAAAATTCAAAGCATTAGTACAACGTTTACAGCCAACGATAACAAAACTTTGGACTGATAGTCAAGAGCACTGGGAGATAAAAAAATGACTAGTCTTTGTTCACTTACGTTTTGCAGTCAGATCACATTCGAGTGACTTTCTATTCAATGGAGAATTGCAGCAAAATTTTCCTTTTACCAACTGAGCTAAGAGCTGTGACAGCATACATATTGTTACCAAAATCCTGACAAAGAATGAAATTTGCTACATTGATATCCGACAATCATTAACAAAAACCTGAACGATGCTGATGCTTTTAGTGCTAAATTTATTGGGATGAAAACATCTATATTTTTGATAGATAGGAAACCAACCTCGTGTACTGTACACCTTTGAATTCTAGTAGAGCTTTGCATTCGATAGAAGAACAAAACAACATGAAGGGAGCCAAGTTGCCAATTGACCTTTATTAATCAAGAACTGAAGGTTTCACCATTGTTCAACCTCTAGCGACTAGCTTAGTCTTAATACATCATGATACGCCTGTTCATTTTATTAGCCTTAAATTCATCTCTGGCTCAAATTGATTGCATGTTTCTGACCATTCATGATTTTCCTTTGCGATTCCATAAATTGACTGAAGTTTAAACGGAGACAAGAATAACAACTCCTGCAATAACAATCGATCAACGACCAAATCAAGCTAATAGACAAGCAAAGGAAATTCCACAAAATTAACTTTCCAGTTATCTGGACAGTAAATTGCAACAAATTGCAATAAGTAAACGCGGCATCAT
Organism: Capsicum baccatum var. pendulum; assembly: GCA_030864225.1. Lineage (NCBI taxonomy): Eukaryota > Viridiplantae > Streptophyta > Magnoliopsida > Solanales > Solanaceae > Capsicum > Capsicum baccatum. The sequence goes on from CM061561.1 coordinate 241,947,123, forward strand.
ATTTTGAACAGCTTATATGCATCAGCTAAAACTAGAAGAATTAATAAGAGATGGCTCTTTCTTGTTATGCTGTCTATTATAAGATAAAATACAAACCACTATTAGTACAAAATAAGAGTTGAAAATGAAGCATGAGTAAATCGTTTTTCTGTTATCTAACCTTGAATTTATTACGGGCAGGTTGAGTGATGGACATTTGAAGGAAACTCCATCATCTCCAAAGTTATCAGCTTAATGTTTATATCTCAGTTCAAATCTCTGAATGTGCAAAACAAAAAACTGATATTTTAACCATTGTCATAAAGATCCAAATACTGACAAAGCTCAGTGTTTGCTATCAGATGCAGACGTATCAAACTTCAAATCTAAGTTGCGTCAACTCTTCACAGTCGATGCCGCACCCGCGTCCGATTCTATAAAAGTACACTAGTTTTGGAGAATCCAACAAGCACCCGCTGACGAGGAACATAGCTTGAACTGAAAATGCTCCTCGGCTCCACTGGTCAAAATGATTTACCAAAGAAACAGGATTACTAACAAACAAGCAAAGAGAAGTAACCAAAAACCAAAAGATACTAAGAAAATAGAATAACTTACATCTATTGGAGCTCCCTCGTTTTAATCATTACAAGTGCTCCCATTAAATATTTACAGTGGACATATGAGCAATTTTAGGCTAGTACGCCCCCTCATCGAATTCAAGACACGGATTGAGCAATAGAAGCTCCACACTGCTCAATAAGATGAAAAAAGAAAAAGAATTAACAAAAGAACAAAGGGAAGTAAACAAAAATAAAAGCTTCTTAGGGGAAAGAATAACTTACATTTAAGAAAGCGCCATTTGGTTTTAATCATTAAAGGTATTTGAAATCGATCTCTATGGTGGAGATATGAGCAATTTCTGTCCAGTACTCCCCGTTGTCAAATTCTAGGAGTGGTTCGAATTGTACAAGAAATTCAAAAATAAAACTTGGTTGGCTTAGAGGCACGATAATACGCTTCTTGAAGATAGTTGGAGTCTCTTCCACAAGCAAACGGAAGAACAAGTGACAACTCTATCTTCGGAATTCAACTAAGCCACAAAACAAGTAGCATTCAAGAATGTTGGTCTTCTATTCTTGAATTGGTGATTTCACCATTTAATCAATGTCTCTCTAGTGTTTTCAAGGGGAAAGTAATTTTGAGTGCTTTTCTTTTCAAACCAAAGAAAATACTATTTATAGGATGAAAGTTTCATGCATGAGTAGCATATTAATTAAGTAATAGTTAATAGGTTCATATATGTTTTAAAACAAAAAAATGTCATTATTTCAAGAACCTATAACGTAAAATTTAATGAATAATGAATTTGTCAAATACATTTCCTTTGTAACTCAAAACTTTAAGTGATGTATTTGTTTCAAAACTAATTGAAACATAACTCTGAAAAAATCTTTAACCAATGTATTTATTTCAAAATTTATTGAAACATAAAATCAACAGAGGGCATCGCTTTTAAGGGAAGGGATTGGAGATTTGGGCAATCATTGATGGTCAGCTTAGAGAGGGAGGACGGAAACGCTGATTCCGGAAGTGATTGGAGATTAGGGAAATGACAGATGGACAGCTCAGAGAGGGAGGAAGGAAGCCCTTGTTCCAGCAGTGACTGAATTTGAGGTAAATTACGAATATCTAGATATTCAAGAGAGGTGAGGCTTTTAAGAACTTGGCTAGTAAATGTTTTCAGATTGCTTATGGTAAGCCTGAATAGAGCAAGGCAACTCCCAATTCTCACCACAACAATCTCTTCGTCACTGCCATTGTGGATGATGTACAACTCTATGAGAGAGGGGAGTCTCTGTAGATGCCACTCCTTTCGGTCGCAACGCCTGATCTCTAAGGAGTTGTAAATTGAAGGACAATCTTCCATCAGGAAAGGATTCAACCCCACAGTCACAGTTTCTTAACAGAGGGAAGGAGTTTATGCATACGTTCTGGCAGCCGTTTCAGCTTTTTGCAATAGTGGATATTCAATGACGTTATCTGGGTCCCACATGCCACCCAAAGTATTTCAAGATCCTCACAACTTCAAATATCTAGTGTTTCAGTCCCGTTAGGAATTTTTGCAATTATTTACATCCAAATAGCATACTCTTTGCAGGTCTGTGATTTAATTCAATAGAATCGTTATCCATAGTAATGTTTTTATTTTAAAAAGTGACTACTAATAACGACTTTAATGCCAAAAATTTTGACACCATTGAGTTTTAAGTTAATTTTTTAGTATCGTTACTCGGAGTAACGTTTTAAAGCTAAAACGTAATTGACAATAACGAATTTAACGTCATATTTGTACAAAGATTCTGATGTGGCAGAGTTGTAGAGTCCCATTACTCACAGTAATGTTTTTGACAGTTTTTTCTCAAAAACATTACTGACAGTAAGGATTATATTTTAACGTCATCCACAACTCTTTTTGGTCTGTTAACTTTTTTTTAAAACATAATAAGTTACTGGAAACAACGTTTATACTAGTTTGGCAAAGTTTCAAAACACATATTACTTTGGTGAATTGATTTAAAAAATGACTTGTTTTGGTCCAAAGTTCCATTCTTCATGATGAAGAGATTTGGAAAACAGCCCTCTGTCAAGCGAGAAGACACCGATCGTTGGAGGCTGAACCTCCATGATAAGGATTTTGGCATTCAGATTTCGTTGGTCACTCACTATCTCTAGATCGATGAGGATGCGGTGTATTGTGGTCGCAAAAGTGCGTCATGCTGCAGCGAAATTGAGTCTGTATAACTCCATCCGAAAATCTGGAGAGGAATTAAAATTTTTTCCAATGGAAAGCCAAGATTATAAGTTTGGGTTTTTGCGGCTATTCAAAAGTTAACTTCAAAAAGAATACCTGAACAAATATGGATACAATCGGATTGTGGCTTTCGTAAATGAGGTAGCTGTACGGATCTTCTTTGTAACGCTGCAAACCACACGTAATTTCGGTATTTCTATGCCAACATAAGATATTTTCCGATAGGCCACAATAAGCTGGTGCAGTCAGTGTAATTTGGTGGGCTCATTTTGTATTTGTATTTGTTGAGCCCAAATTGTTAAAAAGAAGTCCAATCATAAATTAGCCCAAACCCAATTAAAAGGGGGTAGGTGGGGGGTTGGTGAAAGGGTTGGTGAGGGTAGCTTAGGACCGTCGGATTAGAATCGATCCACACCGTCCATTGGAAAACTTGAGGCCTATAAATACCCTCACCTCTCATTTGTAATTACACACCAAAAAAACACAATTCTTCTCTTCTTCCTTAGCTTCTCTCCATTTGTAATATTTCCTTAGTGAAATATAAATATAATAGTGTCCGAGGACGTAGGCGCAATTTGCCGAACCTCATTAAATTCTGGTGTTCTTCTTATTGTCTTGTCTAACTGTTTTCAGTTAATATTTGTCGGGTATAGTTGTTGTGATCTATTTGTGCTACTAAATTACTAGTGATAATTCTGTCAAGGCTAGACTGGTATTTAAGTGGTCCGCTTGTGACCCTCCACTCTTACCTGGGAATTTATCTGGTGTGATTTTCTAGTACAAATAATTTACACACTATTTGAAATATCCCGAGCTTCCGCAACAATTGGTATCAGAGCCCAAGGTTTTATCTGAGTATGCTCTGTGGTTGCAGCACAGTCTGATCTTCCACATCAGAAAAGAATTACTTTGGTAATCTGGTTGTTAACTGAAAATAATATTTGTATTAAAAATGGAAGACAAGACTATTGAAACAGCCGCGTCGAGTGTCAACAATACGTCATCATTGGCATCTTCGCTTATGACAAGAATTGTGTCAAATGTGAAATTTGCAGTTGAAATTTTTGACGGATCAGGACATTTCGGGATGTGGCAAGGTGAAGTTCTTGATGTTCTTTTTCAGCAAGGGCTAGATATTGCAATAGAAGAAAAGAAACCAGACGGAATTGGAGAAGACGATTGGAAGGTTATCAATCGTGTTGCTTGTGGTACCATTAGATCCTACCTTGCAAGAGAGCAGAAGTATCCATACACAAAGGAAACTTCTGCAAACAAATTGTGGAATGCGTTGGAGGATAAATTCTTGAAGAAAAACAGTCAAAATAAACTATACATGAAGAAGAGACTGTTACGCTTCACATATGTTCCTGGTACCACAATGAATGATCATATCACCAGCTTTAACAAGTTGGCGACAGATTTGCAGAACATGGACGTGACCTTCAGCGATGGAGACATGGCCTTGATGTTGTTGAGTTCACTTCCCGATGAATACGAGCACCTTGAAACTACTCTACTTCATGGGAATGATGAAATTTCTCTAAAAGAAGTTTGCTCCGCATTGTATAGTTACGAGCAAAGAAAGAGAGAAAAACAAAAGGTCAACGATGGAGAAGCATTGTTCGTGAGAGGTCGTTCTCAAAACAATATGAGAACGAAGAAAGGAAGATCCAAGTCAAAATCCAGACCCAGCAAAGATGAATGTGCATTTTGCCGAGAAAAAGGACACTGGAAGAAAGATTGTCCAAAGTTGAAGGGAAAGGCCAAACCTAACAATGGTAAGGCTGTCATGGATTCAAATGTAGCTGACTGTGATGACTCTGATTTCTCACTAGTTATATCGGAGTCATCCACATCATCTGATGTATGGTTGATGGACTCAGCTTGTAGTTATCACATGACTTCTAATCGAGAATGGTTCATCGATCTGCAAGAAGAAAAATGTGGAACTGTTCACACTGCGGATAATAGCTCTCTTACCGCCCATGGTATTGGTTCAATTCGACTAAGAAACCATGACGGATTGAGCAGAACATTGACAGATGTTCGATATGTGCCAGATTTGAAGAAAAATCTCATTTCTGTGGGAGCCCTAGAATCAAAAGGGTTCAAAGTTCGTGCAGATAATGGGGTGATGAAAATATGCTCTGGTGCATTGGTGGTGATGAAGGCAATTCGGAAAAACAATAACATGTACCACTATCAAGGTAGTACAGTTATTGGGACAGCGGCAGTGACATCCACTAATAAGGAAGCAGAAATGACCAAGTTGTGGCACATGCGCTTGGGACATGCTGGAGGAAAATCCTTGAAAGCTTTATCAGATCAAGGATTGCTAAAAGGTGTAAAAATATGCGACTTGGAGTTTTGTGAGCATTGTGTCAAGGGAAAGCAGACAAGGGTTAAGTTTGGAACAGCTATCCATAATACTAAAAATATTTTGGATTATGTTCACTCTGATGTTTGGGGTCCTTCCAAAACACCTTCATTGGGTGGGAAGCACTATTTTGTAACCTTTGTTGATGATTTTTCCCGGAGAGTATGGGTGTATATGATGAAATCAAAAGATGAAGTGCTAGGAATATTTCTCAAATGGAAGTCAATGATTGAAACACAAACTGGCCGAAAGATCAAATGTCTTCGCACGGACAATGGCGGAGAGTACAAAAATGATTTTTTTCAGAAAGTTTGTGAAGAAAATGGTATTGTTAGACACTTCACTGTCAGACATACACCACAACAGAATGGAGTGGCAGAACGCATGAATCGAACTTTGCTGGAGAAGGTTCGATGTATGTTGTCCAATGCTGGCTTGGGCAAAGAATTTTGGGCTGAGGCTATAACATATGCGTGCCATCTCATTAATCGTCTACCATCTGCCGCTATTGATGGCAAAACACCATTAAAAAAATGGTATGGAAAGCCTGCTGAAGACTACAGTTCTTTGCATGTATTTGGCTCAATTGCATATTATCATGTAAGAGAGTCAAAGTTGGATCCGAGGGCAAAGAAAGCTGTATTTATGGGGATTACTTCTGGAGTCAAAGGATACCGCTTATGGTGTCCAGAGACTAGAAAAATTATATTCAGCAGAGATGTTACCTTCGATGAATCCTCCTTGACAAACAAGGTAGCAGTTGAGATTGCCAAACAAATTGAAGGTACTTCGAAGCAGGTGGAGTTTGAGGGAAAAATAATTTTTCCCTCACAAAGATCAAATGAGGAAACAACAGAAAATGTTCCTCTGGAAGAAGAGCCAGTTGAAAAGGAGATTCCGTCCCACGAATCTCAACAACAACTTGAATCAATTGCAACGAGCAAGCCAAAAAGAACCATAAGGAAACCTGCTCGACTTATGGATACGGTGGCTTGTGCAGACTCAATTGTAGCTGATGGTATTCCTACCACTTATAAAGATGCAATCAAAAGTTCGAAAGAAGATAAGTGGAGGATTGCCATGAATGAAGAAATGCAATCTCTTCATCAGAATAGCACATGGAGATTGGCCAATCTCCCAGAAGGCAAGAAGGCAATTGGGTGCAAATGGGTATTTGCAAGGAAAGAAGGATTTCCTAACCAAGAAGATGTACGCTACAAAGCAAGATTGGTGGCTAAAGGATATGCTCAAAAGGAGGGAATTGATTATAATGAAGTGTTTTCTCCAGTCGTAAAACACTCCTCCATTAGAGTTTTGTTGGCTTTGGTAGCAAAGTTGAATTTGGAACTAGTTCAGTTGGATGTAAAAACAGCGTTTTTACATGGAGACTTGGAAGAGGAAATCTACATGACTCAGCCAGAAGGATTCAAAGTTGCTGGAAAAGAAAATATGGTGTGCAAACTTGAAAAATCGTTGTATGGATTGAAACAATCTTCTAGACAATGGTACAAACGATTTGACGAGTTTATGTTGGGACAAAATTACAGAAGAAGCAAATACGATAATTGTGTGTATTTGCGTGAGCTTGAAGATGGATCCTTTATATATCTTCTCCTGTATGTTGATGATATGTTGATAGCTTCGAAAAGTAAAGAAGAAATAGGGAAGTTAAAATCTCAACTCAAAGGGGAGTTCGAAATGAAGGATCTGGGTGAGGCAAAGAAAATTCTTGGCATGGAGATAAAAAGAGATAGACATTCAAAGAAGCTCTACTTATCTCAGGCAGAATACATGAAGAAGGTGCTAGATCGTTTTGGAATGAACGAAAAAACAAAGTCGGTTAGCACCTCACTCGCCCCTCACTTTAAGCTAAGCGATTCTTTGTCACCAAAAAATGATGTTGATCGAGAGTATATGTCAAGAGTACCATATGCGAATGCTGTTGGTAGCTTGATGTATGCAATGGTTTGCACAAGACCCGATATCTCACATGCTGTGGGAGTTGTGAGCAGATATATGCACAATCCTGGAAAGGAGCATTGGCAGGCTGTGAAATGGATTCTACGGTATATTTGCAATACTGTAGATATTGGTTTAGTCTTTGAAGATAGTCAATATCTGGTCGGATATTGTGACTCAGATTATGCTGGAGATTTGGACAAACGAAGATCAACTACTGGTTATGTTTTCACTCTTGCAAATGCACCAGTTAGTTGGAAGTCGACTTTACAGTCAACAATTGCCTTGTCTACCACTGAAGCAGAGTACATGGCTGTTACAGAGGCTATGAAGGAGGCAATTTGGCTTCAAGGATTGCTAAGAGAGCTTGGTATAAAACAAGAAGGCGTCACAATATTTTGTGATAGTCAAAGTGCTATTCATTTAGCGAAGAACCAAGTTTATCATGCAAGGACGAAGCACATTGATGTCCGATATCATTTTGTCCGAGAGATTATAGAAGAAGGTGGAGTCAAAGTACAGAAAATTCGAACGACAGATAATCCTGCTGATATGTTGACAAAGGTGGTAACGTCGATCAAGTTTCAACACTGTTTTAACTTGATTAATGTTATCAAAGATTGAAGATAGCATTTGGGGACACTACTATGTTCATGAGAGAATTGAAGAAAAAAAAAAAAAAAAAAAAAAAATATCGCCCAAGGTGGAGATTTGTTGTAATTTGGTGGGCTCATTTTGTATTTGTATTTGTTGAGCCCAAATTGTTAAAAAGAAGTCCAATCATAAATTAGCCCAAACCCAATTAAAAGGGGGTAGGTGGGGGGTTGGTGAAAGGGTTGGTGAGGGTAGCTTAGGACCGTCGGATTAGAATCGATCCACACCGTCCATTGGAAAACTTGAGGCCTATAAATACCCTCACCTCTCATTTGTAATTACACACCAAAAAAACACAATTCTTCTCTTCTTCCTTAGCTTCTCTCCATTTGTAATATTTCCTTAGTGAAATATAAATATAATAGTGTCCGAGGACGTAGGCGCAATTTGCCGAACCTCATTAAATTCTGGTGTTCTTCTTATTGTCTTGTCTAACTGTTTTCAGTTAATATTTGTCGGGTATAGTTGTTGTGATCTATTTGTGCTACTAAATTACTAGTGATAATTCTGTCAAGGCTAGACTGGTATTTAAGTGGTCCGCTTGTGACCCTCCACTCTTACCTGGGAATTTATCTGGTGTGATTTTCTAGTACAAATAATTTACACGCTATTTGAAATATCCCGAGCTTCCGCAACAGTCAGCTCATTAGAATTCAAGGCTGAGTTCAAAAATTTACCTAGGAGGATATAGGACCTCTATCTGATCGTGATTTTCGGATACGTTGAAGCTCTACGAGTCTAAAATCTTGAACATCAAATGGATCAAAATTTCAGCATTCGCGCAGAGCTGTGAAAAAAGTGACAGATCATATACTATAAGAGAAGGAATTACCTTACAGATATGGCCTCAATTGGACAATGTCGCAAATTAACAACCAACTAATAATGCATTAGGCATTTCAACTATATCAAACAAGTACTGTAGCAAGGAAAAAGAGGTGAAAGGTACTCCCTCACAAATTAAATGAATCAATTCCGAGAATTAGGGGTGTTCACGGTTTGGGTAAAATCGATCCAAACCAATAATATTCTCTTGATTTAGTAAGGTGATCAACTAATATGGACAACTAATTTTAGTAAGATGGCCAACTAATACAGGATGGGATGGAGGGAGTACGTACATCCATTGCTATGCTTTGTTGTATATATTTTAAGACTAATCAAAGGAAATTTCAGTATAAATATGAACTAAAATGGTTGAGCTATAACATTATTAATCATTGTTATAAATACTTTCGATCATCAAAATAAGTACTTATCTATACAGGCCAGTGAGAAATTAAATATCACAAATAGATCTATGATTTTAAATGGAAGGTTATTCGATTGAATCACCTCAAAATTAGTCATAAAAACTGATACATTTTTCATAGTACAATTGAAGCAAGCTGATTACTAAACAAAAACTATTTTTACACCTAAAGCAAACCCCAATACAGTAAAATTAAACAAATCAACCCTAAAATTCTTCAAGAGCTAGTGAATTTGGTAACAACATTCAGAAACTACCAAATTAACAGGATGTACCAATCTCCCAAGTTTTTTTTTTGAAGATATTGATAAAACAGTTTATTATTCATAGGATGAACATGTAGATTTTGTAAGACCAAACAATAGTTTCTCTCCGCCGTTACCTGAAATATTTCAGGTTAAGTGTGCTTATCATATATATAATTTAATTGTAAGAGATGATCTTGAACATTTTGATCTCTATATTGAAAAAATCCGGCTTGTTGTTGACTTTATTCAAGGAAGTAATAGAAGAAAAAAAAATTAGAGAATTTAAAGTTAAATGTGAATAAAATGGACGTAGACCGATATTGATGCCTGAAGAATGTGATACTAGATGGAATGCGACGTATGATTATTTAAAAACTTGTCATGCTTATAGAGTTCCCATTACACTAACTTTTAACCAAACTTATGGTTCATTTACTGATTCGGCTAAATGTATGTTACATGATTCTGATTGGGCTGTAATTGATGATTTTGTTAAGTTTTTAGAAAAATTTTATATAGCTACGGTTGAACTTTTCGGTGCTTATTATTCTACTGTTTGTAATATTTTAGCATATATAGCCGATATTTCTTCTTTGTTCAAAGAATATAAGAATAAAGAAGATTACAAAGAAACTGTTGGTGCTATATGTTTGATAAATTTAAAAAAATATTTTTTTTCGACTCCCCCTATTTACTTGGTTGGTGTTATGCTAAATCAATGTATGAAATATACTAGTATATGCCACTTTAGTGCACTTATTTATTCTAACTTAGAGATAAATACTAACAATGATTCTTAGGATGAAGAACAAGAACAACTAGATTTGTATACGACTATGAGTAATGCGAACATTTACATAGATAAATTATATAACCATTATACTGATTTACTTGATTTAGCTGTACCGATAAATATCACTCCAACTGCCGCTCCTCATCCTCCCGAAGAGCCATCATCTGCTAAAAGGCCGGCACATAGTGGTTTTCTGATCACTTTTATGATTTAAATGATTGGAACAGTATTGACGCGGGAACTTACACAACAACTTCTCGGGAAGAGCTTAAGTATTATCTTTGAACGCTGCTAGAGGATCGTAGACAACGGATCAACGCGTTGGATTGGTGGAAGAATAATGAAACACAATATCCTGTGCCTTCAAGATTAGCTAGAGATATATTGAATGTTCCAATGTCAACCGTTGCATCGGAGAGCGCTTTTAGTCAAGGACGACAACAGCTTGGAGACAACCAACACTCATTGGGAAGCAATGCTATGAATTCTTGTTTGCCTTAGAGATTAGATTAGAGCGGAACGAAGAAATCAAGGAATGGAGGTGGTGCCGAAAGACGAACAGAATCTTGAAGAAATTATGACTTCAAGGGAGAACTCGGCACAATCAAGTCCAATGCATGATTTTGTCCCCATTGATTTTGACTATCCTATGCCAGTTCCCGTTAATGTTAACATGAATGAGTTGGAAAAAATGATGAAAGCTTTGTAGATTTTTCATTCATGTACATTATAAATTTTGAATCATTTTACAATCAATAAAATATAACATTCATTCACTCCTTACTTTGTAATTTTTTCCATTTAATGATTTAAATTGAAATTTTAGTTTAAATTAAATACTTAGTTTTAATATATTACTAATTTGCTATCAAGCTTTACACTAATTAATAGACAATTATGCATAACAAACATATAATCATATATACACATAATGAAAAAATAAATTTCTTTTATGTTCAAAACCTCAAGTATTATTAATTTATTATATTAAGTAGCATATTTTTTAAAGTAATACATATATTGTATGGTATGTATATAAGTGTATATATTTTATATAGACTCTACAGTAGTATATATATTTAAGGTATACATGTGTATATGTTTTATAAATTAGTATATATATTGTAGTATATATCTTGTAGTATATGTTTTATTTAAAGTAGTACATATATTGAATGGTACGTACATATGTGTATATATTTTATATAGACTCTAATGTCTAAAGTAGTATATATATTTAACTAACGTCTAAAGTATAGTCGTATACATGATTACGTGTGTAATTGTGTATATGTTTTTTAAATTCTAATATAGTATATATTATATATATAGTGTATATATATTGTTTGTATATTGTTTAACGTATTTAAAATGTATATAGGTGGGTATATATAGTGTATATTGGAGAAAAAAAATTTTTTTTTTTTTTTTTTAGGTTTTGACCGGATTTTTGACTGATTTAGACCGGGTTGGACCGGATTATGTATAATGGGCCTGTCTCGAGTTATTTCTTAAAAAAATACTGGTGGACCCGGTAGCGGACCGGCTCTTTAAAACAGGCTCGGAACCGGACTGACCCATGAACCGATTAAAAATCACGGGCTGGTTTCGGGTTGACCCGACCCCGTTAACTGGCTTACTCCCAACTGTTCTTTTGAATTATTTGGTTGAATTCTTAAATCTCTTCAATCGCGAAAAAAGTAGCATGTTTTCTCCTCTGAACTCGCCATAATCTCCCATGGCTCGGAGTCTTCAAACAGGTCCTGTACCTTAATAAAATCCCTAGGTGGGAAAATTCCGTGGAGCACGAAATTGTTGAGATAGTTTATCAACTCTTTATTAGTGGGATGGAATCGAAAACCTAGCTTTGATTTGAATGAAGGCATTCTATATGTATTTGTTTTGGTGCGTATGTGTAAAAAGAGATAATGGAATTTGGTTGAAGCTACTGCTTGTGAAGAGGTTTATATAATGGATTAACAAAACATAATTTGTCTAATTTCAGGATAATACATGATTAGGTGCGTGCAAAATAAATTAACGCTAAGTAGAAGTTGGATTAGGGCTTCCTTGATACAAGTCAAACCACAGCCTTAGTTTTAGATGACATCATTCAAAGTCACTACGTAAAGAATCAGGCTTTGATTGCACGGAGGGCATGAGATTATTCTTGGAGGGGTCCTCTTGAGCATGCCATTAAACAAACCGGAGTATGGAGGATTGCTTGGAGCCTTGAAGACTTGAGGACTCTCGGATTTGGGTCACACTTGGTGGTTCACGGTTTTGGTTCCCTATATTAAAGGCATTTTGGTCACTTAGCCTTGAGGGTATTTTGGTCATTTAGACTTCTCTAAATGACACTCCATGGCCGCCCCACTTCATTAAGGATATTGAAGTCATTTTGTCTTTCTTTTGTAATGTACTATATGTAGTCTCTTTTAGATCTTTTCTCATTAGTTTTTGAATGATGAATATGTGAAAGACTTCTTCTCTCTTTGAGAGTATAACACCCTTAGTGTAGAGCTTGGAAAAACCATTAGTGTAGGGCTTGGAAAAATCATCACTACAACATTTTAGTCCTACTGCCACCCTTGTAAAGTGTGGCCTAAAGTAGCAAAAAGTATAGCCTTTGATCAAAGGCTACGCTTTTGAACTTTAGGCAACACTTTTTGGGGGTGGCTTAAAGAGGCGTAACCTTTGATCAAAGGCCACACTTTTCAAGTGTTGCCATAGCAGCTACACTTAAAAAGCGTGGCCCATAGTATACCAAGGCAACGCTTTTAATACATTGTATGACAATGTTTTTTCTATTCTAAAACTACGCTATTTAGTGTGGCCTTTACTTTCTTGAAGCCCACACTTTTTGAGTGTAGCCATTGATACCTTATCTAAAGCAACATTTATAAAGTGTTGCCTTTGCTAATTTGCACATACACATCCAAATACGCCACAGTATATCCTTGCTCCCAATGACCACATGTTTAAAACATAACATTCTTGTCTACGTTATACAATCATTATTTACTACAAATTTTGATTGAAAAATGCAATTATATTTTCATACATCCACTTGTCATATTATACATCATTATTCTATTTTGATTGTCTCAAGCACTATGTTAGATAACAAATAGCTCAAAAATAATAATACATTCAGATTTTCATCATGTTCCCTTTGAGAAATAGACTGACTCCATGCTTAATCCGGGATTTATGACATCCTCGATCGCAATATACACTATTATTCATTTCCTCGCTAATTTGTGAGGTTGAGCTATGATCTGCTCTTGTTGAATAGCATATTGGGACGTTGTATATAACACACACAGATCCAACTATATTTCCTTTAAAAACCACCTTACCTACATTTCAGAAGAAAATAAATATGATTAGAAACAAGAATGAGGAAATGAACCAGAAAGGAAAAATTACTATATTTGAACAGAAAATGTGACCATAAACTAGGGTCTGGGGAGGGCAGAGTGTACGTAGACCTTACCCTAATCCTCAAAGGTAGAGGTTGTTTCTGATAGACCCTCGGCTTAAGGAACAAATATGATAGGGCAAAAACTTAGGAAACAATTCTGAAACTGTAGGAACAATACCTTAGGAGGAGTCTAGGCGGCTCATTCAATTTATCAATACCATCTTGAGTAATGCCATATGTAATAAATCTGCTGTTGTTTACTTTCGGTAACGAGTCGGCATGTTCTTTACGGCCCTGTACCAAGACTAGTGAAGTCAAATACAAGTGACATTACAATTGTTACTGATATTCACTAAAACGATATGAAATGAAAAGAAATATCTGGTGTTTCCCCAACATTTAGATGATTTTGAAGTTCAAACTGTCAAAAAAGTAAAACAAGCAATATGAGAAAATGGTTGTTGAATATGAGAACTGTAAGTGAAAATTTTTCTCTATAACAAGATGTTTTGTTGATAAAAATTTCTCAGTAACAAATTTTTCTTTGTAACAAGATGCTGCTGAAAAAACACAATACATTATCTAAGAGATTCATAACAAAACCATTGCCCCAACAATTCAGCTTCAATCTCTCTAGACATCTTTCTAGTGCAAAGGCTTTTTGTATCGCTATCTCATATGTACTCTTGTAAATTTGATGAGTTATAGCATTCAAGTCCAACAATCTTCTCTCTGATGAATTTATAGCAGACATGATTTAGAAGCTACAACAACCATTACTAGTCAAGTGTTACAGTAAAGTTGCAAACACCACATAAAGGCAATCAAATTCTTATCTTATTCAGTATAAAGTTTATATTATTTCCTTATTATGTTAACAGTTGAATCCCACTCTATAGATGATTTGCTAGAAAAAAAAAATCAGTCATAAATGTGTTTCAAGCTTGCATTCCAGTGATATGAGAACCTCTCACTTCTTTCCCCCATTTTGTAAAGTTAGAACAAGCTGTTCAGAACCTCTGAAGTAGTAAACGTTATTTCAGTACCACGTATATATTATTTCCTTATTATGTTAACTGTTGAATCCCACTCTATAGATGATTCTCTAGAAGAAAAAAATACCAGACATAAATGTGTTTCAAGCTTGCATTTCAGTGATATGCGGAACCTCTAACTTCTTTCCCCTATTTTGTAAAGTCAAAACCAGCTGTTCAGAACCTCTGAAGTAGTAAACGTTATTCTATACATATCAACTCAAATCATAGATTAAAATGATACCCTTGGAGATCCCTGTGTTACCACTGGCCACATTTAGGATCATGTCAGGAGATGATTTTATATTACTTTGACAGTGCATGTCATGGAATGAATGGCAAGACTTAGGACCGCTGATATACCATGTTCTACTTCTTATTCTAAATGCAAGCCTCTGTCTTCAACAATAGTTAAGTCTTAGTAAATGATGTAATGGAGTACCACATGTAACAATATAATACACGATGCAATTTCAAAGGAGATTATGTCATCACTACTAGGGAGAATGGAGTTTTTTGCATTTTACATCTATTATAGACTCATCATTTTTTATTTACACCAATCTTTGGTTTTATAGTTTGTCTCTAATGTGTTATTTTCTCCCTATTCTTCGTTGTTTGGAGATGATAACTACAGACAGATATGATTCGATCGGATGTTCTGATATTTCATTGTTTTTGGAGATTCCTGTATTAATGTATTGCTTTTAGTTTCATGGTCTTTTGAAAAGAGATCTTTCATTTTTACCTATAAGAGATTTGAAAATGTGATTTTCTTCTATTCATTTTTAAGAGAGCAAGAGATGTCATTTTCTCACAGGCTATGTTACTCTTTCAAGTTATAGTTACTACTTTGTCGGGAGTTTCTCATAGGCCATGTTACTCTGTCCGTGTAATCTACATGTTACTGCTTTTATAGCCTGTTAAAGTGATCCAAAAAATAATATAGTTCACACTTCATAATGACTTTTATAAATGCAACAGTTTCAGGTTTGCTGTTGTAGGCTTTTGCAAGTGTTGTTTAGTGACTTTTTGGCAAGGAATAATAGAAACATGCTGCATATTAGATATAAACTAACCAGATTTGTAGTTTCATCAAGCAGGTAATCAGCAGCTATGTGTATTGAGATTGAAGAGTGGAGACCAGATATTAGCTTGTATAAAACCTTTTTCTCCTGGCAAATCTCATCAGATGCATCTGCACAAAAAATTGTAACTTCTGTGTTCAGTTCGCAATGATAATGGATTCGAAAACATGATATAGCTCACAAAGATAATACATCACAACAAAAAGTAATTTGCACGAGTACCAACAAAGTTCAACAATTTAATAGACTAGCTTAAGAAGGTCCATTTAACATTTCAATGGTCTCCTTCGGAATGTAATTCTACAAATACAAATTGAAAGGATCATTGACTCGTATTTTGGACAATTCTCTGAATATACAACATCCCATATTCACCTGACTGAGGGACTAGTGTAACCTGTATAACGCTCCGAGATCAGTAAAAGGTTGACATATGTCATCTCACCTGAAATGACAAAGTTCAACAAATTAGTAGTAATCTAAAGAGAAGCCTTCAAGAAGTAGAAATCAAGGAATTATATGTGTTAAACTCCCAGTAACACTATTCATCATATAATCAACAATACCAGCAGGGGATTTCATCAAAAGAGCATAAAAATAGAACAAAGAACACACAAAGCATGCTTGCACAGGAAGCCCTCCAGGTTGAATAAACCACAAGAACAAAGACGGCTAAAATTTATCAGTATATGTTGTTTCCCTGTAACTTGGCAGACTCATTATAACATACTCATATTACAAAGACAGAATACATAAGAAAATGAAACATTTCTTTGCAAAAAGAGTGTAGTCAAGATAGTAATCCACAAATGGAAGAGATCACACTGACAGAACTAACAAAAGCAACCAAAGATCTGATGAACTTCCATAACACAGAAGAAGTGAAAATATTTGGCAATCTGAACCTTCTCTTTCCAGTATTGACATAAAGAAAAAAAGTTAACCTATTTAACTACCTCAAGGAAAGAATTTCATTTTTTCCTCAGACTTCCCTTTTTTTTGTCTCCAACAAGTTTCCTTCCCCTTCCCAACAGCCCCTAAAAGTAAAATACAAGAGGTCGTGTGGGTACAATGTATAATATACAAACTCATATGTTGTAGTGGTCTAAGCCAAACATGAAGCATTACCTCAAAAATTCACTTTTCAGTTTCCACGCTCTTACCACCAACTCTTCAACTACATATGGTTCTCACATTATTTCTCACAATTCAATAATATTTTCTCCATTATTTCTCACAATATCAATATAAAATAATGCAGTAACAACTACATTTTAAGCCAGCAGATAATAGCTACATATTTGAAATCAAACATACAGTCAGTCAACCATTTATCCTAGTTTAAACATTCCGCCTAAAAGAAGCCAACGAACTTGAATAACTCAATTCCACAAATAGAGAAAAGTAATATCAGAAGCCAATGAACCTCGGAACATGATAGATTAAAAAAGCACAAGATATGTGGATGCTGAGATGACAAATCCAATAGTAGTCCAAGGAGTAATGTACATAATTTCACTGTCATCCTTCACCTTGGTTTCTATGTCACATCCTGTAAGAAAATCATATCACTTTTTAAGATAGTAGAGCTATCAATTATCAAACAACACTTAATTGGGTGTAATCCAGATTTTATACAAGAACTAGAAGCAGAAAAACAAAGAAATACATGTTCACAATACGCTCATAACATACAAATATAAATCCTAGATATACATAAATAACTCGTACAACTATATTTAAATCGTATCAACTAAGGTCATGTGTGAAAGACTAATTGCTAAATGTTTAGGTTGTCATTAACATTATAAATTCTAGTACTTTTACTATGCAGGCATACATAATGGGGGTAGCTTGTTGCAGCATCTCATCGGGCCAACTAATGAAGATGATGGAATAATGCAAGTTGCAAAAAGCAATGGCATCAACAATAATAAAAATTATGTTTCATTCCTAAGCAAGTTGAGATCACAACATTTAGGCCTATACACTGATTAAAATAAAGAAAATAAATGATATAAGCATAGATACATCAACAAAGACGTATTAAGTAACATGACGTTTTGCTTCTAGACGTATTATCTTCATTCCAATAAAAGCGTCTATTCAGTTACAGATTCGTCTTCAGTATACCGAACTGTGACATGTACATGCATCGATCAATCTGTGCATCTACGTGAATCTATCAAACTGGACATCTGAGCATAAAGTACCCAGATATACCACATGCAAACAGAAATAAAGCAAAAATTTAAATTTCAAAAGAAAAAATAAAGAATGGAAAGAAGAGTACCTTAGATCTACTTTATGAAAAATCAAGCTCCTTTCATTATCCCCCAATTCATATAGCAAAACTTGAGAAATCAAAATCCTCAACTATTTGTTCTAAGAAGTTAAGACCCCAAAACTTCATTAACAGTAACAGGTGAGAAACATAAGAAGATTCTAACCATTATAAGTGAAATTGATGGACTGATTTGCCACAGACAGTGGACTGATTTGAAGCTGAGTTGGACAGATGTACCAGAAAGGTTCCAAAATAAGAAAGAATCAGTGTAAAGTTAAAAAGATAAAAGTAGATAAACTTAAATGTCCAAATTTAATAGTCTATAATATGATAGTAATTACCCGTATAGTGCAAAGCTACAAATAAAATTAAAGTCTTAGAAATTATGCTGATGAGAAGACAAATTTGAGCAAGAAATCCTTCTGCTATGATTTGGGCGAGAAACCCTTAACAAGGATTTGGGGGAGAAACCCTTTTACAGTGAATTAGAAGAAACAAGAACTAGAGCTTACCAGAGAAATTTCACTAGGACTGGTGGATTAAGAAATTTTAAGAGCCGATGAACTGGAGGTAAATTCTCTGAATATATTTTACCTTTTAGAATATGGGGGGATATTTAGAATACATGGAGGGAATTGATTAGTTGGGTTGAAAATTTTATATTTTGCCTTTTAGAATTTTTTTTGGGGGGGGGATTTAGAATACATGGAGGGAATTAATTATTTGGGTTTAAAATTTTATCAGACTATATTAGAACACACTTGTTAAGTGTTATGTTTAAAATTATAGAAATGCCACACTTAGAAGCATCGCCATATATACAAATAAATGGAGCCAATTATTTTATGATTTAGATACACTTATAAAGTGTAGTCTATAATAATAAAGAACACACTTTAGAAATGTTGTCAAAATTTATGTGGCCAAAAGTTAAATATAAAGACTATGCTTTAAAAGTGTTGTCAAAAATAGTTTAGAGAACACTTTTCAAGTGTAATCCAAATTTAGTGTATCTGTAGACCTAAAATGTTGTAGCGCATTATTGAGCTATACTTAGAAATGGTGGTTGTAAGGTGGAGTTGATTCCCTTAATGGTCACCGTAAAAAGATTGGTATTTGTTGTTGCTAGTTTAAGGGTCTTATTGTTTAATACACAGTTTGATTTTTCTTTCTTCGTAACTTCTTATGTCATCTTATCAATCCTTTTATCTTATTACATTTGTGTGTTTGTGTCTTATCTTCTTATTCTCGGATTCTTTGTGTTGCTGCTCATGCTTGTTTTGTATCTTGTTCTTGATTTTCTCTTGTTGTTCTTGTTTGATTTGTGTTTAGTATCACGTCCCCTATCATTTGATATCAGATAAAGAATTGATTTCATTCCTACGGAATCAATCTTGGGCTTGTTAACTTGAAAATAAAAAAAGAGTGTTGAAAATCGAAAATTCAAAAAGAAAGCAAGCTGTCCCATTTTGTGCTTTGGACGAAATTTATATCTTCGATTTAGGAGATTTTTATATGTTTTGATTGTTTCTAGTGTTAGCCCCTTCTTCACTAATACTATTAAGTCTAGATCCGAATTTTGAGCAATTTTTGAGTTGTTCTTGAACTTTAAAGGATGTTGTTTTTCAAGGATTGGTGGCTTGAAAGTGTGTTGTTGATGTTTGTTGTTGATAATGTGAGTTTGAAAATGTTTTGTTGTTGTTGTGGAGTTCAACGTCCGCTAAAAGAAACAAAAATCATTCAATTTGGAGCTCATTTGGGTTGGTTTTCATTCTTGAATGTTCTTGTTGTTCTTCATGTATTGTTGAGCAAGAACATTCAAAAGGGGGTGGTTTAATCTAAAAGGAGAAATAAAGGAGTGTGGGTTTGTGTTTGTCTTGAAAGACACAATCCCAAGACATCCAAAAAGAAAAGGGGATAAAAGGACTTTCAAAAGTTTTGTTTACAAAAAGGGAGTAAGAGCTTATTTCAAGACTAAACAAAAGAGAAAAGGGCCAATAACCTTTCAAAAAGGTTTCTTGCCAAAAAGGTGCAAAGAAGTCAAACCTTTTTTAAATTGAAAAAAAGGCTCCAAGTCTTGTTGTTTCTCTCTCAAAGCTGATTTTCACCATTCCAAATTAAAAATTTGACCAATCCAAATTGCAAACTGCCTCATCACCAAATTGCCACATCACCAAACTACCACATCATCAAAGTGCCACGTCATTACCCTAAAAAACAACCTTAGGCTCAAAATTTCAAATTATAAGTTTCTTGTCCTTGTTTCTTTAGTTTCATTACTTGAGTCTAGTACTAATTAACAACTAGTAATCACCTACTAGATTGTGAATTAGTTATTTGAGTTCGTTTTCTTCGTGTTTTCGTTCTTGTGTGCTTTTCTCATTTTAACTCGTACTAACTTTTTATTTCAAGTTTGTAAGTAAAATTTGTTTTGTGTCTTGAGTCAATCAAAATAAGAATTTATTTCGGCAACCAAGTAGGATTGACATCTTATTGACTACCGAAGTATAGTCAAATTTCAATATTCGATGCTCCAATTGTAATAATCACAAAGGTGAGTGTATATGAGTATTGGTAAGGAAATTTTACTACTAATCTTGTTTGTTTTCTTTTGTTTGTTGTTGTCTTTTTTTGTTAGGTACCATGGCTTCCCAAAATTTCAATGCCACGTGTGATCGCATCAATAACGATATTAAAGATATGAAACGACACATTAAAATTCTACGCCAATTGTTACCCAAACTCTTCTCTCAAAATTCAATTGTCCAAATAACTTGCGAAGAGAGCTTTCCGAAGGAAGTTGCTGCCCAAGCTTGTGACGGACTTTCACACTAAGGTAAAGACAAACATACTCATGAACGTTAAGGTAAAATAGCTAAATCTTACACTTGGTACATGGGAATGATGATCATGTGGCTAATAAGCCATTGAGTGTGAGTAATAGCCTACCTACATGTGAGTATATTGATTCTTTGCCACTTGTGGATGATGTACATATTGTGCAAGTGGATACACCAGTTGATCCTATAGATGACCGAGTTGACTCTTCTTGTAAGATTGACTTGTGCCCACCTAGTGTTGAAGCTATTGCATTGAATAAAAGTATATAGTCGTGTGAAAACTGTGTTGACCAACTTATATGTGAAACTTATCCACCACTTGATTATGTGTGTGATGTGATTAATAGAACTCAAGTGAGTGTTGGTCAACAAAATGGGAGTGAACCCACGAGCTATTCTTGGGATAATCTTGTACTTGAAATCTCTTTGAAACTTGATATTGATCTTTTAAAGAGTGATGAACGTGTTTGTTTCGAATCTGCCCGAGAAATAGATCATTCTCTTTTTAGGTATAATGTCTTGTTTGAAGATGATTTAAATACTCCTAATGAACCTAGTAGTGAGAATGATGGTATAGCTTGCCTTGAAGGCTATAGCCAATATGCTAACCCACTATGGTGTGACAATATTCCTCCTCAAGATGGAAATCTTTTTTTGAAAGATAAGAGTACGCTTAAGGGTAAGGAATGTGTAGTCCTTCTTGAAAACCTGAGGGCAGAGGTGTCATTGACTCCTCGGGGTAATGTTCCTAAATGTGCATCCTTGTTTGACACACTTGTGCCTAAATTGCATGAATTCCAACTTCTAGATGCCAAGTTGTCTAGCTGTTTGAAGGAAAAAATGTGTATGTGTTTAAAGGCTTATTCTTCACCCGTGAATGCCTTTGCACGTGATTCTTTTCTATACTACCTCTTTGCCTATGATGACATCCATACTTGTTTTGGATTTATTTTATATGGAGGTAGGAAATTTATTGGTAAGTCCACTTGTGTGAGTAACAATGCTATATGGATCTCGTGGACTATAGAACCAATTGAATCACCACCCTCGTTATGTGGTCTCTCGAAGGAATAAAAGAGCAATTGTGTCTTGCGACTTATGAGATCCTAATTCTACCTTTTGGACCAAGTAACGCCATTAGGACACTTGTAGCTTCTTTATCTCTTGGTGATTTCCATATCCAAATCCTTTGTGCATCTTTCATTGGGATTTTAATATTTAATTCAAAGGATTCTTGGTTATATTGCAAATATGTGCAACCTTGGCATGTTGATCTGATTTGTTGTGCTAACCCTAACCCTCATGCCATGAGGACTTTGTATTTGTTTGTCCTCTCTTTGTTTTTTTTCATGGTTCGGATTCGAGGTCGAATTCTTTTCAAGAAGGAGATGATGATACAAGTCAAATGACCGCCTTAGTTTTTTATGACATCATTCAAAGTCACTACGTAAAGAATCAAACTTTGGTTACATGGAGGGCACGGGATCATAATTGGAGGGATTGTCTTGAGCATGCTATTAAACAAATCTGAGTGTGGAAGATTGCTTGGAGCCTTGAAAACTTGAATACTCTCGGTTTGGGCCACACTTGGTGGTTCACGATTTTGGTTCCCTATATTAAGGGCATTTTGATCACTTAGCCTTGAGGGTATTTTGGTCATTTAGACTTGTCTAAATGACACTCCATGGCTGCCCCACTTCATTAAGGGTATTGAAGTCATTTATTCTTTCTTTTGTAATATACTATATATAGTCTCTTTTAGGTCTTTTTTCATTATTTTTGAATGATGAATATGTGAAAGACTTCTTCTCTCTTTGAGAGTGTAACACCCTTAGTGTAGGACTTGGAAAAGCCATTAGTGTAGGGCTTGGAAAATCCATTGTTGATCTTTGCTTAGAAATGGTGGTTAAAAGGTGGAGTTGATTCCCTTAGCGGTCACCGTAAGAAGATTGATGTTTGTTGTTGTGAGTTTAAGGGTCTTATCATTTAATACACGATTTGGTTCTTCTTTCTTCGTAACTTCTTATGTCATCTTATCAATCCTTTTATCTTATTGCATTTGTGTATTTGTGTCTTATCTTCTTATTCTCGGATTCTTTGTGTTGCTGTCCATATTTGTTTGTATCTTGTTCTTGGTTTTCTCTTGTTGTTCTTGGCTGGTTTGTGTTTAGTATTGTGTCCCGTATCATTCCTTGAAGAAAAAGTTTTCCTTTTTATATTATTTCTAAAATGGAAACTCCATTATTTAGTAGAAACAATTTAACTTGAAAATTTTCATTTTATCCTTAATGAGATAATTTATAGTCAAACAATATTTATGATTTATTTTATATGACAAATTTAATTAAAAAATATATTTTTAAACTTCATGCCCAATCAAATATCTTCTCACGTAAATTTAAAGTAACAAGAAAAAAAAAGAACTTTTACTTACAAATAGACACGTGCAAAACTTTTCTCAAAAATTCAAAAAGAATAAAGAATATAGAATGCGCAGTTTGTATAATCCTGATTGAGAGACCATATTATGTGATCCTGATGGATTCAACTATCAAGTGCAATATGTAATTTTAAAGTTCGGTTGATGAAATTCCGGCCTCTTATTGGCACCCACTATATCTTGCTTCGGTCAAGTTCTTATGATTCGATCTATGATCAATAGTTTGTTCTGGTAAAAGTCATAATTCTAGAGAAACAATTATAGCAAGGCATAGAGGGAGAGGTCATAAGCTTATATACCATAAAATTGATTTTAATAAACACGAGATATATGGTAGGATACTAACCATAGAATACGATCCTACTCGAAATTACATTTTTCTCATACAATATGAAAATGGTTAGCACGAAAATTGATTTATATATATATATTCTCTGTAGGCGTGCAGAACAACAGAGCCACTGCTCTTCAGGGTGATGAGGTGGAGAATTCCTTACTCTAGCTTCAAAGGAGCACTGGTATGCTGCCTTGATCTTTCTTTGTCTCGAACCCCATACCTTCGGTTGAACACCGGGTATATGAGCTCATGGAAAAGGAAATCAAAAGAAGAAAGGCAAAATTAGCCGACCTCCTAGAACCTCTCATTCAAAGAGAGGCATCTATACTCAATTCAAAGTTTCTTGCATTTTCCGATATAGTTGGCGATAGGAGCTTCTTATATGAGCCTAAATGTCATCTTTACCTTAAAGCTGGTAAAGATTGTTAAGCAACACTATTCGACTTGATGCGCTGAGAGCGATGAAAAAGGATTTTTGGGGTAATGGAGACCAGGAAAGGGAAGCTTCAGTCAGCCTTAAGACATGGAATCGTCATTCTCCTTAGATTTTTTCGTTGAGGTACTGCCTCATGGAAGGAGTGGCTTCCAGCCGTAAGAAATGGAATTGAATAAAAGAAGGGCTTGAAAGAACTTGGCGAGATGACCCAGTAATTTTGAGAGAAGGGATGCTCTCCTATCTTTTGATAATCAAGAATGCGGCACATGCCAAGAGATAGTGATTGTTTATTAAAAACACAAGACTCAACCACAATGAAAAGAAGAGGGGTCTAGCCAGAATTTTTGGAACCATTATTGACTTGGCCACTGTGAACACGTTGACCATTTGGTCTAGTAGCAACTATAACAACATGAGGAGTCTTGATCTTGAATTTTTCATTTCTCATGTCATCTCCAACGCTTAAAATTCTCTTCATGATAGTTTGAGTTTTCCACTTGTTCTTTCTTATTGCAACGTTCATTTTCTTGAACACCTCCATTGATTCTTCATAATTCATTTTCTTGATCAATTCTTTTCTTTCCAATGATTCCAAGAGTTCCAGCAGCCTTGGATCAATATGCCGCCGATCTCCGTTCTTATTATTCTCATGATCAAAACTTTTCAATACTATTATTAATACTTGCCTCTGAAGGCATGTTTCCTGTTTCTATAATTTTATACAAGTCATTAGTGGACATTTTTTTATTCTCGTTGTTGATCTAAATGGGAACAGAAATTATTAAAATATGGAAGCTTTTGTGTTATATTTGGGTAGTGTAGTTTAGTTTGGTTTATTATATATTATGGGACTGAAAGTAAAGAACATTTCTTCTTCCTAAACATGTAGTTGAACTTGAGAAGCAAATGAACTAAAATGACTAGTCAAATTTGACCAAGTCAAAAAAGACTCCAACAAGATATCCAGATAGTTTCTTCAAGAGAAAAATTAAGAGAGAGTACCTCTGTTTGATATTTGGTTTGTGAATTCTCAGAATCAATTCTATTAACCCCAAGTTTGCAGTGGGAAATTCTTGTAAGCCTGTACATTCACCTTGTTGATAGTTTTCTAAGTATAGTGGGGTTTCACATTCTTCCTACCCCTAGTATTTTTTGTTTTTGTTGCTGCTACTGTGCTTCATTCTGAGCAGAACGTGATAGGAGCTAATGATGTTTTTTGAGAATCGTAGTTTTAGGGTATAATTTCAGGCTTTTTTTTATGACATTTGTGGCTAACTGTCACGATCCGAACCGGGGCCTTGGCCGTAAAAGACATCCCGAACCATGAAGGCCCGGACGTCCTACTCTATCTGGTAATCATGCACAACATTCACATAATAAAAAAAATGTGAAAATATAATTTAATACAGAAACATGGTCAAAACTTTTCGTTCAGTTTAACAATAAGGAATGAAATCCGAAATCAACTAAACAATATCTGAAACAGTCTGCGAAATCTCTATTACATAATCAAGTGACAACTGTCTGAAAACTGGGACAAGGCCCCCAGTAGACCAAAACAAATGAAATAACATAATCTGAAATAAACAGGCCTTTTGGAACAAAGAAGGCTTACCACTGCACAGATCACTACTCTCTGAAATACTCTACTGCTTAGCTGGACCTCTAGATTGAGCCTTCGAACCTGGGAGGTAGGGGTTCAATACAGATGTACTGGTACGCAGAGCAAATTCAAATAATAATTTATATTCAACATATATGAGAGAAATTTAAAATAGTTCATAAACATATCGTATAATAAGAAATCACATGGGTATTTTGAAAGACTCTGTAAAATCATATGAACTCTGTGACACTTTTTGTTTTACTTTTGTGCTAGGTGTTATACCTTACAACTCTGAAAGTCCATGGGCTATATGGAATCTGTCATTAACTCGACAGCCAAGCCCCCAACCCAATTGTGCCACAAGGGTCGGAGTCTCTGAATCTACTACGCCACACGACCGTTGCCAGCGTACAATAAATATCTACCCGTATCGACAAATACAATTTTAGGCTAAGAGTTACTTAAACTCAAGCCTTCTTCGGGTAACCACCTAACCCTCTTTTTGCCCATTTTTAACTCTTTAAAACATGCATTCTCTGAAAACATACTCTGTTATGACATACATACATATGGTACCGTCATACCATTGACAAGTCACATCTCTGAGCCATTGTTAGTTTATTACAATCTTTGTTTTCAAAACATAAAGTTTGGGACCACCATATCGATAAATCAGTTCGAAGAACCCTTTCTTTAAATACTTATGTAAACACATGTATGCAACTCTCTTTGACAATATTTCAATGATACAAGGTGGTCATGTCAAAAATTCTTAATCTTATGCAAATCATTCTCTCTTTAACAAAACATATTTATGTCAAGAAACTCCCTCTCAAAATCTCTAAATCATGCTCAAAATACTATGGTATTTGAGTAAACTATTTTCAAGCCATAAATCATGCATTTCAAATCCTTCACATTAATATCATAAACTTAAATTTATCACAAGAGAGGGATTTCATAAGTTGTGCTCTCAAACAATCTTCAATCTAAATCTTCATACATATACATATACATGTAAATCAATTTAAAGGGGGGAAAAGGCCTAAAGACGAAATCAACAGTACAATTAAACATTCATAATGTATAATAAAATCATGTATTTCAAAACCTCTTTTCTAAATTCATG
This sequence comes from Capsicum baccatum var. pendulum, assembly GCA_030864225.1. NCBI lineage: Eukaryota > Viridiplantae > Streptophyta > Magnoliopsida > Solanales > Solanaceae > Capsicum > Capsicum baccatum. The sequence goes on from CM061561.1 coordinate 241,973,824, forward strand.
CTTGATAATCTTTAAATCATGTTCTAGTGTTTACAAGACCATGTAGTTTTTAGGATAAACCCCACGTGCCTTAGATTATGAACTTTGGATGAACACTTATTTTTGGGACTCTATTTGGGCTTTTGATGGATGATTCTTGAAGATCTTAGTTTGGGGATTCTAATTCTTGAATCAATTTTGGAATTTAATGGTGAAATTTTTAGGGATCTTGAATATTAGGTTGAGGCCCAAGGGTTTGGTTCTTGAGAGGATTTGAGAGAAAGGAGTATATTTTTGATGAAATGGAGGTTGAATTTAGTGTTTATGGAGTTATGGGGTGAAGGAAAAATACCAAAATACCCCTCCAAAACCGTTTAGGAAATGCTGAATTTTAAAGGTGACGACCTTGGCTGATAGGTCGTCATATATGTGATAACTTATCACACCATGTCGTCACTCAGAGGCTGATTTTTGTGAGTTACTGCCTTGGGCTGATGACATGGCTGATAGGTCGTCACATATGTGATAACTTATCAGCTCAGGTCGTCACTTGTCGACAGACAGACATGCTCAGGTAAAATGGGTATAACTTTTTGCTCCGATCCCATATTTGAGAAAAATTGGTATCGTTGAAAAGATAATTCGAAGAGATTTTATTTGATACATAGTAGGATACCCAGTTCGTCATATACAATGAGTTATGGTCGATTGAATCTGACCCAAGTTTTAACGCTCACTCAAAGTCGAACGCTAGGAAAGTTTTCAACTCGTCCTTGAGTTTAGGGATCTCTATGATCTCAATTTATGCTCAAATAGGTTCCCACACTACATAATTGATTAACACGCCAAATTTGCATAGGATTTATGTCTTTTGGATCATCTACACATAGAAACGGTGATTTTTCATTCAAGCCCGAAATGCGGGGTGTTAAATTATCTCCCCCTTGGGATCATTTATCCCCGAATGATGGGTAGGACTGTTGAAGTCTTAAAGGTATGGAATAACGTGGACATGATATGTCTTTTAAGAAAGAATATAGCCGAGCTGAAATATTTAAACTTTATCATGAAACTAAATTCCGAGTTGACTTGACTTTACTTGCTTTAAGGAGCTGATTCATGCTGAGAGTTTAGGATTTCCTTGATGTGTTCATGATCCAATCATATATATTGAATTGAGAAGTGATAACTTATGCAAGTACGAACCATGAGGCAACACGACTTGGATCGTACCAGAGTACTGTACTGCCTGAGCTAAAATGCTTGGAAGTATTTGAAATTATGCTCTGAACTCTTATGAACTGAGTCATGACTAAGTAGCTGAATCTGAAACATGATGCTTTGACTGAACTGAAATCGCAACTTACATGGATGAAATAGATTATCTCTTAGGATGGTCATGCTCACGAGACTTTGGATAGTAGGACTGGGTGAAAAGGTGGAAAACCACAGTAATTTGTCTATCCGACTATTAAACTAAATTACTGGCTATACATATTGAATTTTGCTGGACCCTCATACTTAACTGGAGTATCTCTTCAACACTCTTTCTAAAGAAGTCCTAATAGCATTAGGGAGCAAAGAATCTTGAGCATGAGTTACACAAGACATCCAACTAAGGAATCACAAAAATAACACTACTTTATAGCATGGAATATAGACATATAACTCATAAACTAGGATAGAATTACCAGGCCTTAGGTAATGCCACTTCTTACTTTCAAGCTCAGCACATTTCTCGAATACTCCCTTAACCATACTATCCCCCTTAATTACCATACTCATTCAATTCAGCTTAAAATTCTCATATGGGCATCGATAAATCTTTCTACTAATAACTAAAGTAGCTTAAATCCTTTCACCATGATCAAGACTAACTCTACATCACAAAATACAACACGCTACACCACGATATTATTCTAAACCACATGATTCAACCTTCTATATTTTTTTCTTCAATGACTAACTCTGAACTCTTACTATGAATTCAATAGCGTAAATTACGTTCCTCCACTTATATCTCAACATGCCATTCAAGCCTATCTTTATAACCACACATGAACTTCAAGGAAATATTAATTAAGACGTACTTCATATATTCTCTAAACCACCATCAATACAACTCCCACGTGCTACCCCAAGAACATACACATACAAATTCTCCATTAACCATCACATGTATAAAAAACTTGGCCCCAAATTTCACTTCACACTTATGGACTTAGCTGAAACAAGCATACAATGATCTTCCATCAACAAGAAATATTCACTCATCACCACTATCATTACATAAGGAGTCACCAAAAGGTTAGAACATAAAACCTTAAAGCATGGAAAGATATTATATGAGACTTGACACTTAACTGAGGCCTGAGGAATAACAAATCAACAACAGGGATTTATCAAAGTAAATCTAAATTGAGGGCAGACATGGCTATAAGCTGATTTTTTTCCAATAATTAGGAGTATAGCATGAGTTATAGGAATTGAGCACACTATAAAGCATGAGTACATGAGTCATGATTTGCATGACCTCAATTTGGAGTTCATAGCATATGGAATGTGATTCCGACTACTGAATAAACTGGAACTCCTCATTTTGGAACTGGAAGAATACATGATTCTCTATCATATGTATGAACATGAACTATGATCATAGAACCGAAACGTAAGGCATGAGTAGGTATTGGGATAGCTGAAAATTACTGAGATAAGAATGGGATGAGTCCTACCCTCACTTTTTGATGTTCTATATCATATTGGCAATACTATTAGAATCTGAGAGTCTGACTTGGTTACTTGTTCTATCATCTTCCCCTTACCTTCAATCCATCATCTTAAGTTCAAGAGATCCCTTACTAGACTCTAAACTGAACTACACTCACTGCACTCTGGGGTCTGGAATGCGATAATACACGCAATTAATAGAACTTAACCCAAATGACCACATCTGAAAGTGGAAAACCCACTGTTAATACTACCTTCTGAGATACACTCTATCTTTCTATAGCCACCAATAGTCATCATATAATACTTGAGCACTTACTAACTTCGAATCTTCATGAATATCCCCATAGTTGAAGTGCACACCCTGTAGTGCTTCTACTCTTATTTTTATTAGTTCAACCTTTAAAACTTAAACTTAGATTCTAACACTTAACATGGATATCACTAAGCCTTTGATGAACCATACTTCTTCCGTCATAGCCTACCAATATCGTGACCCCAAACTTATATCTCTCTACCATGAGGATTAAGATTATATCAAAAGGCTCAAGACTATCATTAAAAAATCCTTAACTTGTCCATTTAGAACACCATGTACCATCTATTAGTATTTCTCGACCTAGCAACTCATAGGTACTACTAGTCATACGCAACATGTAGTAGACTTAGAAAAATACCACAACCTCATATCACCTTGGGCATACTTCTACGTCAAACATACAACATCATACTTCATTACGAATCAAATAAACTTAAGCTCTTGCATACACCGTTCAAGCCTATTAAATCACTTCCATATAACTAGTATCATTAACCAAGATATCATCATATTCACCTTCATTGACATCAACTGTTCAAACTTAATGTCTAGTGATAAACATGATTTACAACCCAACCTTACACATAATTCTCGCAAAACATACATCATTAATCTTAAGCCACTATTCTTACAACCACATTCTACATTTGAATTCAAGTTTATAGTCTAGAATCAATCATCTACCATCAATGAAAAATGCAACATAATATACTAGTCCACCAAATTGGGACATCCTACCCAAATACCTTATTTTATCTAGCTACTACCCACGACTAAAACATCTTTATGACATTACTACTATACCTCAAAAATCTACTACATACCTTCTCACAAATAGTACTAGTTTACAACTACCAACGAAAAGAAGGTCAAGGGGTAAAGTCACATAATAGACATGGTCAACCTTAATCTTATTATCATAACCCCATACAATCTTATCTACTTATACAGATTTCTAACATCATATTTAATTACCCAAGCGTACTTTTAGTCTAACTTCAAATTCCACAAACAACCATGAGTCTATAATTATAATTTTCTCGCTAATCTAGACATTTTCATACTTCAAGCAACAACAATTCACCTTAACTAATAACTCTTTCCCTACATTTTACTAAACTAACACACAAGGACGTATCACTTCATTACCAACTCAATCTCATGCAAAACAATTTGGCTATACATATATTCAATAATCCGCCCTTACCACTTTTCTTACCATTACTCCTCTAAACCCCCAGTTCCAACCAACACAAGAACAACAAGTTTCTAGTGAATCGAAATAGGCCTCACACGGCTTCACTAGACTTTGATTTTGTGTTCTGAATAAGAAAATGAGATAAATGACAAGGCAACAATGCTAGTGAATCGAAAGAGCCCCACACAGATTCACTAGACTTTTAGTTTCAACAACACAATGATAACAAGATTACAAGAGATAGAAACTTGACACACAATATTCAATGATCTAAAAATACACATCTTACTCTGTATAAATAAAAATCTGAGTCAAACACTTTCCCCACAGACTACCATACAATCCACACATGCTACTAGCTACTACATTAGTCTATAACTATAAAGGGATAAATTATCTTCAAATATCGGTTATCCAACTAAAATATTTGTTTACACAAAAGTCACCCTCACTTTGACTTTTAACTTTTTGAATTCACATCACCAACTTCTTGGTCCAATATCACTACCAATAGGTCCTGACAACAACACTTTAACTCATACTACTATTCGGGTGGAAATACAGTTCCAACATTCTGCTACACATCATTCCCCTTTTTAGGATAACTTTACTTTCATATGGGCGATAACATAGCACAAATTAGAGTATGAAAGAGGAATATGGCGATACTATAACATGAATTAGAACATGAAGAAAGAGAGACATTCCTAATGCCTTGTAGCCTCCTGTTTGTAAGTGTGGCGCGCTACACACCCATAAATAAGACTCTACCCGATGGAATTTTGTAGACACCCTGCGACCATGAACCGTTCTCTCATACCAAGTTTTTCACGATCCAAACCAGGGCCCTGGCCATGACGGACATCCCAAATCATGAATGCCCGGACGTCCTACTCTATCTGGTAATCATGCATAACATTCATATAATAGAAAAAAATGCAGAAATATAATTTAATACGGAAACATGGTCAAAACTCTTGGTTCAGTTTAACAATAAGGAATGAAATCCAAAATCAACTAAACAACATTTGGAACAGTCTGCAAAATCTCTACTACATAATCAAGTGACAATTGTCTGAAAACTGGGACAAGGCCTCCAGTAGACCAAAACAAATGGAATAACATAATCTGAAATAAATAGGCCTTCTGGAACAAAGAAGGCTCACCACTGCACAGATCACTTCTCTCTGAAATATTCTACTGCTTAGTTGGACCCCTAGATTGAGCCTCCAAACCTGGGAGGTAGGGGGTCAATACAGATGTACTGGTATGCAGAGCAAATCCAAAATAATAATTTATATTCAACATATATGAGAGCAATTTAAAATAGTTCATAAACATATTGTATAATAAGAAATCACATGGGCATTTTGAAAGACTCTGTAAAATCATATAACTCTGTGACACTCTTTGTTTTACTTCTGTGCTAGGTGGTATACCCTACAACTCTGAAATTCCACGGGCTATATGGAATCTCCCATTAACTCGGCAGCCAAGCCCCCAACCCACGTGTGCCGCAAGGGTCGGAGTCTCTGAATCTACTAAGCTACACGGTCATCGCCAGCGTACAATATTAATCTACTCATATCAGCAAATACGCTTTTAGGCTAAGTGTTACTTGAACTCAAGCCTTTTTCGGGTAACCACCTAACCCTCTTTATGCCCATTTTTAACTCTTTAAAACATGCACTCTATGAAAACATACTCTGAAAACATACTCTGTTATGGCATACATACTTATGGTATCGTCATACCATTGACAAGTCACATCTCTGAGCCATTGTTAGTTTATTATAATTTTTGTTTTCAAAACATAAAGTTTGGGACCACCATGTCGATATATCAATTCGAAGAACCCTTTCTTTAAATACTCATGTAAACACATGTATGGAACTCTCTTTGACAACATTTCAATGATACAAGGTGGTCATGTCAAAAATTCTTAATCTTATGCAAATCTTTCTCTCTTTAACGAAACACATTTATGTCAAGAAACTCCCTCTCAAAATCTCTAAATCATACTCAAAATACTATGGTATTTGAGTAAACTATTTTCAAGCCATAAATCATGCATTTCAAATCCTTCACATTATTATCATAAACTTAAAGTTATCACAAGAGGGGGATTTCATAAGTTGTGCTCTCAATCTAAATCTTCATACATATAAATATATATGTAAATCAATTTAAAGGGGGAAAAAGACCTAAAGACCAAATCAACAGTACAATTAAACATTCATAATGTATAATAAAATCATGTATTTTAAAACCCCTTTTCTAAATTTATGCTTGATAATCTTTAAATCATGTTCTAGTGTTTACAAGCCCATGTAGTTTTTAGGATAAACCCCACGTACCTTAGATTATGAACTTTGGATGAACACTTGCTTTTGGGACTCTATTTGTGCTTTTGATGGATGATTCTTGAAGATCTTAGTTTGGGGATTCTAATTCTTGAATCAATTTTGGAATTTAATGGTGAAATTTTTAGGGATCTTGAATATTAGGTTGAGGCCCAAGGGTTTGGTTCTTGAAAGTATTTGAGAGAAAGGAGTGTATTTTTGTGTGAAATGGAGGTTGAATTTAGTGTTTATGGAGTTATGGGGTGAAGGAAAAATATCAATAAACCCCTCCAAAACCGTTTAGGAAATGCTGAATTTTAAAGGTGACGACCTTGGCTGATAGGTCGTCACATATGTGATAACTTATCACACCAGGTCGTCACTTAGAGGCTAATTTTTGTGAGTTACTACCTTGGGCTGACGACATGGCTGATAGTTCATCACATATGGGTCAACTTATCAGCTCAGGTCGTCACTTGTCGACAGACAAACATGCTGAAGTAAAATGGGTTTAACTTTTTCCTCCGATCTCGAATTTGGGCGAAATTGGTATCGTTGGAAATCTAATTCGAAGAGATTTCATTTTACATATAGTAGGCCACCCAGTTCATCATATATAAGGAGTTATGGTCGATTGAATCTGACCCAAGTTTCGACGCTCACTCAAACTCGAACCATAGGAAAGCTTTCAACTCGTCCTTGAGATTGGGGACCTCTATGATCTCAATTTATGCTCAAATAGGTTTCCACACTACATAATTGATTAACATGATAAATTTGCATAGGATTTATGACTTTTGGATCATCTACGCATAGAAACGACGATTTTCCGTTGTAGCCCGAAATGTGGGGTGTTACACTAACATAATCTATCTCCCCCTCCGCACACGTGCGCACACACACACCAAAAAACAAAAAATATAGAAGGGGAAAAAAAGTTAGAAGGTTGTCTAATTTCTGACTTGTGGCATCTATTGGCGTCGTACTTTTACATTTTTGGATAGTTTGAAAATGTTCTTCTTCTTTCCTTTGAGGTTTGGAAGTGTTGCTCATTCTGTTCTCTTATGTTTATTATTTTTTGATTGTCTTTTCAGGTACCTGATTTGGAAACCTTGTACACCAAGACCGTAGATTGCCCCATCCACATCAAAGGAAGTGAGGAATTGCAATGCAAGTTGTCTTCAGCTAAGGTATACCTTCTTATTTTGTAAGTTTTACTTCTTATATATATTGTTGATAAAGGTTACCAAGCTGACGTTGCCAATTTTTATGTTTTAGTAACATTGCCACATGTAACGCCTCCTTTTCTTCCAGAGAAAAAAAAACAATGAGTCAAATTAAAGGAATAAAACAAAATTGGGAGAGAGAGGAATAATAAGAAGACAACCCTTTTTTCGTCAACAAAATCGTTTGCTTAGAGAAATAATAATACATAAAATGGAAGACAAAACCCCTGAAGTTTGGTTCTTTTATCGAAAGAAACTATTCTGGTTTTTTTTTGATGGGATATGTTCAAATGTCATGAAGTAGCCTTTTGTCTCACTGTAAATGCTATTGACGGTAGAAAAGAGGATCAGCATATTCATGATCGTCCTTTGTGTTCCAATTGGTGAATTATTACTTCTCCTCAGATTCCTGCTGGCACTTTCAGGTGCCCCTTTTTCTTTGATTTCGGATCTTTGGTATTCTTTGTGCAAACATTGGAAGTTACCGCTGGAGAAGCTATAAGATCTTCTGAGGTGAAAAAGATGATAAAATGCTTGTCAGTGAAGATAGTGGTACTTTTAAAGGTTATTCTTCAAGATAGTAGTATTGTTATCAAAGAACTGGGAGTTATAGTGTTTCAAACTGGCTTTTACTGTGAATGAGATTATAGAAATTAAGACCCAATTAGAGATTTACACAATAAAAACAAAAGATAGAGTTTGAGAATATTTTTTATGTTGTCTATGTTGGCATAAGAACCAGCAAGTATTTTCATTCCCGCAATGCCTCGTTTACTTATCCAAATTGTAAAAGCAATGAGAAGAAAATCCACCTGGGGTCGGCCAGTGAATTTGATCTGGCTATTTGGTTTGAAGACCAGGATTGGTTTGCTCTAGAAAGATCATAGAGGTCTGCTTCCTCTAGTACAATAAGCAATAGCATTCAGTATCGAAAAGTTTACCCTTCTCCTTAGTAAACCAGACCAATACACCTTTTCTATTGGTAGCTGTGACGATACTGTAGTTTTTCTTCCTTCTTCAGAATAGACTCTTGTACAGACTTACTTGAAAAAAAAAGGCAGCCCGGTGTACTAAAGCTACCTCTATGCATGGTGTCCGGGGAAGGGCCCCACCACAAGGGTGTATTATACACAGCCTTACCTTGCATGTAAAGACTTACTGGACGATGTAAAAATATCTGATGGAAGATTCAGCCTTGTCAAAAAAAAAAAAAAAAAGATGAGTGATGTCCAGATTCAGTGGATAATCCACGTAGGAGGCAATTAACTTTGGAGATGGTCTCCATTTTCCAATGGTGCATGTTAGAATGCAGATAGTTAAATCTTCAAAAGATTTTCCTTTAAATGTCGACAAAAGAAAAAGGAATTGGTAAGTACATTATGCTTTTTTCCTGTCAAAAGAGAATAAAAGTGAACTATCCTTTTAGCATGGTTTCAGCATTGATTCATTTTTGCACAATTGAGTTGTGTTTAAGGACACAATTTAATTCAATTCAGAATTACCTCTGCAACCCGTGAAAAGCGCTGTATTTACATATCCAACTGGAAGTGACGTGCATTCATATAATATGCTTTGGATGTATGACATCTGCTATCTGAATCCCTGTTTGCTGTTTCAAATGTCTATCAACTTTGTGTCTTCATGCTGGTAGGATTGTAAATTAATTCAAAGGGTAGCTCTGTCTGATGTGATTATTCACGTGTGGTGAATTGTCATTTGCTGCCTCAATCTTTAGAAATGGAATGGGTTCTGCTTTATAATCTCACATATTGAGGTTTTTCAGGCCTGGGCTGAAAGAGTAAGGAAATGTGTGTCTGAGACTTCTGCTAGAGTTGAGGCAGATATTCTCCACAATTTAGAGAAGGAGGTGATCTGTTTATTTTTGTTTTCACTGATGCTGTCTTTCTTTTTGGGATTATTTGTTGCTTATTCTATTATTTTTTTTTTGTTTCCAGAATTTATGCCTTCAAGTGCAACTTCCTGAAGGTGAAATGCTCCTAAATTTAATTAGACAAGTTGAATGTTGTCAATCTCAGTGCTGTGAGATGTTGAAAGGTTCTCTCAGTGTCAAGGTTGTTCCTACATTGTCATAGTTTTGAAACTGTTGATGAAAGTAGAACATTGCATAAGTGACACATTTTCTGTTGTACAGGAACTTGAATGGCTTCTCAACAGATGGGATGGTTTTGCGGTTAATATTCTAGAGCTTGGGCTTCTGAGACAATACCATAAAGATACCGTGTCTTGGGTAGCGCTTGTTAATAATATTCTATTGGGCATCAGAGAAAGGGAGTATCAAGAAACTGTAGCCCATGAGTTAACTTGCATTCAAAAGGATGCATCATTGGTTAGAGTTAAAGGTTTGGAAATCTCAGTCGATCTTTTGTTTACTAGTTGTGATCTAGTGCAAATGTCTATAATATTTCTCATGTTTTTGACATAGTTGAGGAGCTTCCTTGTGTGGATATTGAGCTAAAGAAGGCTCGCTGTAGAGTAAAAGATCTGAAGATAACTTGAGTGGTCATTCTTTTCCTATCACTTGCTATGGATCATTAAGTTACATATTCGGCATTCTAATCTTCTCCTATTCCTCTTTCCCTTTTCTTTCTTGGCTATTCGATTCTTTTTATGGTTCATGATTGGTGTTACATCTAATCGCTTAAGCTACCTAAAGTAATTCATCATTCATTGTGATAGTTTGGTCTCGTAAAATCTCTAGTTCCTTCCTCTATCTGAAATCTGAATATACTGAAATTCTTCTTTCGTGCAGGAACTTCATTGCAAAATGTCCATGGATTATATTGAGCAGCTTTTGATGGAGACTAGCATGTAATATTACAATTTTCGGTTTACTTTATAATGATTTTCTTGAAAAATCCTATTGTTCATTTCATTTGATATGTGAATATATCACTAGATTGCAGATTGAGAAAGAGAAGTTGTTTGCTGATATTTATGAGGAAAAAAACAATTGCTGTATCCTTAGAGGAAAGAGCCAAGCGCCTCCTTAAAAAAAAGGAAGAAATATCTGAATTTGAGGATGTTGTAAGGTGTTGCCTCCTTCCCTGATTTGGTTATTGCTTCATATTTCTTGTGTGTTTGTGTATTCATCTACTTCCCGTCTAATATTTATGTTTTGCAAAATAATTAGGGCTTCAAAGGAGATCTCTGTGATTTTTCCTTCTCTTGATGAAGTCAAGGATGCGGTCTCGGTGGCTAAGTCTTGGCTATCTATGCTACAGGCGGCCAGAGGCGGATCCACGTTGCACCTTAAGGGTGCATGTGCATCTAGTAACTTCGTAAAATATTACATATATAGAGTAGGGGTGGCAACGGAACCGGAACTTCGTTCCGGTAGTTCCGGTTCCGGTTGGGTTCCGGTTCCGGTAGTTCCGGTTCCGGTTGGTTCCGGTTTACCGGTACCAAATGTTCCGGATACCGTAACCGGACCGGACCTTCAAAAATTTCCGGTACTTCCGGTTTCGGTTAACCGGTTCCGGTACCGGTTAACCGGAGAATAACGGTCAGTTTTTGATTTTTTTTTTTTTTTTTTTTTTTTTTTTTTTTTTTTTTTAATAAAACTAGCCGTTTTATAGCTGTTGCTCCCCCCCCCCCCCCTTCTAATTACCCCCACTACCCTTTAAAATTTTTACTATAAATATACCTCATTTCAATTATTTTTTTACACAAATATTATCAATTTTCATACTCTCTCCCTCTTAATATTCTCTCAAATTCTCTCTAAATATTTCTAATTTTATTATATAAGTTGAACACTTGAAGTTGAGGATTCATTTAATTCAGACATTTGTTATACGTCTGCTTTTACGCAGACGTTCGGTATATTCGTTCCAACTTTAATCTCTTTTTATTTACGTTAATTATCTATATTTTTTTTATTTACGAACATCAATTTGTATTTGTATTGCTTGTTTTAATATTTTATTTTGAAATATGGAATTTGAAAAAAATAGTAGTGATAAAAAATCAAATTTTGGTAAGGTCTTTCGTAGAAATAAAAAAAGTAAGGCTAGTACTAGTTCATTACCGGGTAGATTTAATGAAACTTCATTATCACAACCTAATGGTTTTGATGTTGGTATTGGTATGGAATTAGATAATGAGACCCTGAATAGGCGTTATAATAATTTTGAGGAAGACTTACCAGAGGAAGATGACATAGAAGAACAAGAAATAGGTGATAGCCCTACCCCTACTAGTCCGGTTACGGAATTACCGGAACACGGTGAAGAACTGTCCCCTTTACCAAAATTTACTAGGGCCAAAGGTACCGAACGTACTAAAAGGTCTTTAGTTTGGAAATTTATGGAGCATGATAGGGTAAAAAATACTGCTACTTGCAATAAATGCAAGCATGTTTTTAAACATTTGACTGGGGGGAAAAATGGCGGGACAGGATTGCTAACTTCGCATTTGATGAGATGTAATAAAGAATTTATTCGTCTAAAAAATGAGGCTAAGGCCAAAAAAGATGGTACAACATTTGTACATGAATCTGTAGGAGGTAATATGGTTCAAACACGGTTAGACATGTTTAACCCGGCTGAAGCAAGTTCATCCTCGACATATAGTGAAGATGTAGATAGAGAAGAACTAGCAAAAATGGTTGCTGTTATGGGTTTGCCTTTTAGTTTTCCTTCGCATCCAGGTTTTATTCATTATATTCAACGAGTATATAATCCCTCTTTTAAAGGTTTTTCTCGAAATACAATTAAAAATGATATTTTTAAATTTCAAGCTGAACATTGTCATTTTATTCGTTGCTTATTTGATAAATTTGATGGTAGAATCTCTGTTACTTCTGATATGGGTACTAGTGTTGTCGGTAATGATTATTTTACTCTCACGGCTCATTGGATTGATCACGATTGGAACATGCAAAAAAGAATTATTGCTTATAAATATGTCGATGAGTCTAAAACCGGTATGTTTATAGCTAATACAATAACGACGAGCATGAAATATTTTAGATTTATTGGTAAACCTATGGCATGCACATTAGATAATGCTTCTAATAATTTGAAAGCTATTGACGAGTTAAAAAGTAGATTATGTTTAATGTATGAAGATCATTTTCATGTTAGATGTTCCGCACATATTTTAAATTTGATAGTACATGATGGTATTCATTTGTTTGGAAATGGTTGTGTTAAAGTGAGAATTGCTTGTAGTTCTATGTTTAAAAATAAAAAAAAGGCTGTAATGGATGATTTTAAACGTAAATGTGAACAATGTGGCCTTCCATATAGAAAAATTCCAAAAGAAATTCCTACTAGATGGAATTCTTTGTTTCAAATGTTTGAAGTTGCTCTTATATATCGTAAACCTATACAATTAGTTTATAATTCTTATAATGTGGATGTTAAGTTAATGCTAGATGAAGAAGATTGGATTGAAGTAGAAGAACTTTGTAAATTTTTGAAAACTTTTTATCAAGCTACGAACACAGTATCTGCTCAATATACTCCAACTATTTCTTCTGTTTTAGTAACTATTACTGCTATTTCTAAAGTACTTGTTGAATATAAAAAAATATGTCCTAACAAAGAGGCAATTGAAGCTATGGTTGAAAAATTTAAAAAATATTATTTTCCAATTCCACAAATTATTTTAAAAACTAATTTATTAAACCCATTTTATAAAGAACATGGTACAGTAATGTTGGTTAGAAAATTATACAACAATTTAGAAATTGGACTTCATGAAAAGCCATCAGTTGAAACTTGTTGTGCCAGCATAGTACCTACAGCTAGGAATTTATATAACTTGTATCAAGTTATGGAACAAAATATTGGCCCGATTGAACCTCCTAGTTCTAGACGTAGATATGATGATTTAGATGACGAGATGGGCGAAGAACTTGGTCTTCAATGTTGTAGGAGTAATGATTTTGATTCGTATCTTTCGCAGGACCGGGAAAATATTAGAGATGAAACTGGAAAACAACAACTTTTATCGTGGTGGAAGACCCGTATCAGACAATTTCCAAAACTTTCAAGGATGGTTCGAGATTTGTTATCAGCTCAAGCTTCTTCAGTTGCTTCGGAGCAAGCTTTCAGCGCAGGAAGATTTATAATAGGAGATCATCGGTATTCGTTAGCAAGGGATAGTTTGGAGATTTCGGTATTATTTAGAGATTGGATCAATGCCGAACGAAGAAATTTTGGGCTCCCCAAACTACCGCCCCATATTGAAGAAGAAATAGATGAAATTTTTGACGAAAATAGTGATGATGGAATGGAAGCAATGGAACAACAAGGAAATAGACCAATTCCGGAGGATTTATCCGTCGAAGAATTAGAAAAATTACGCCAAAAAAATTATAGACAATTTAGATATTAATAAGATTGTACAATAGAAATCTAATTCACACAGAACCCTTCCTAGAAGGTGGCTGCGTAGATTAGATTTACATTTAATATCTTTGTAATAAATATTTGCCTAATTTTGTTTTAAATTTTCTCATTTGTTTGTTGCAATTATGAAAAAAAATATATTATATTAAGTATTTCACTATAACTTAACATATATTTACAATAATTACAACTTAAACTTATTATAAAAAGTTAATAAATTATATAAACTATATAAGTTAAAAATATATATATTTAACTTATAAATTAATCTTAATTAAGTTACAATTTCAATTAAAAGTTAAAAAAAAAAAAAAAAAAAAAAAAAAAAAAAAACTGGTAGCCGACCAAAATTCCGGTAACGTTCCGGTATCGGACCGGTCTGTTCCGGTTCCACTCCGGTAGCTACCGGACCGGTCCGAACAATGAATAAATTCCGGTATTCCGGTTCCGGTAACTCCGGTTCCGGAGACAATACCCGGTAACTAGGTTCCGGAAACGTTCCGGATCCGGTAATTCCGGTCCGGAGATTCCGGTTCCGGTCCGTTGCCACCCTTAATATAGAGATAGATATAGGTATAGATAGCCTAATATAACGTTAATATATTAAATAGTGCACCCTCAATAATAAAATTCGTTTGGGTGCATTGGTCCGATACTCAAAGTTGCGAGCACCATTTGGAACCCGACATCGCGAGTTCGATTCCTGGCGGGGACAGGAGAGCTATGTTTTTTTAGCCCTTCAATTTGTTCCACCTCATCTGGCTCCACCACAATTTAAAATAGATTTTAACACACAATTCCCCAATCCCTAAGCTGCCAAACCCAAACAGTTTTGGTGTATTCCCCTCCAAATCCCTAAAATATTTTTTCCAAACCCAAAAGTTCCTTCAAACAATTTTTTCTTTCTTCCAAGTTCCATCCCTACATTACCTTTATTCTTCGTAATTTTGTGGCTATTGACGATAACAT
Organism: Capsicum baccatum var. pendulum; assembly: GCA_030864225.1. Taxonomy (NCBI): domain Eukaryota; kingdom Viridiplantae; phylum Streptophyta; class Magnoliopsida; order Solanales; family Solanaceae; genus Capsicum; species Capsicum baccatum. The sequence continues at coordinate 241,988,961 of CM061561.1, forward strand.
ATCGTAAATTCTTTACTATTAATTACTTTTTTCCTTATGAATCGTCTATTTTGTTTCTGTATCACTGGATAAAATTTAGATGCTCATGGATATTAACATGCTTTTTAGTTGAAATGGAAATAGATAAAATAAGGTATTATTTTTTATTTCTTAATTTAAAGTATTAATATTTTTTCAAAATTCTAATTGCAACCTATGAAAGGAGGGGCGTGATTACCCTATTAGTAATGTTATGTTTACTTACATTTTTGATGAAAATTTTATTTTGTAGCAATTCGTTATTGATTCTTGTGATTTAAAATTGATAGATATTATTCTCCTCAATCAAGTTCTAGTTTTAATGACAATTCTCCCCGTTTTATAGAGAATTTGATGTGAATTCACTTAAATCCGATCCTGAAGAAAAAGAATCAATTCATGAATATGACTCTACGATATGAGATTAAGTAAGAAGACACTATATTCAACAAGGGCCTTGTCAATCGGATCTAGGTTTTAAGTGATTGTTTAGTTTGTTACATTGAGAAAGAAGAATATATTTGTAAATATAAGCAACGATGCAATCGTTGACCGTTTTTAGAATATGAAAATGCGTCGATGTCTAATATGAAAGGATGGTCTACTTTTGTTATATTAGCACTAAATTAATGATATTTGGTCATTTTGAAATTTATACTTTGCTAATAATTTTTTACAATTTTTAAATTTAAAAGAATTGTATGTCAAATTAGGTAGTTGATAATTGACATGACTTAATTAAAGATAATGGTGTACCCGCTATCTTCAAATCCTAGGTTCGCCTCTAGCTTACAGCCCTTTTTATTAGGGGTGGGCATTCGATTTGTTCGGTTTGATTGTTGACTATCGGTTCGTTTTTTTGATTTTCAGAATGACGAAAATGAAAATCATAACCAAACCAAAATTATTTCGGTTTGGTTCGATTTTTACAAATTCGGTTCGGTTATTTTGGATTTTTATTTCGATTTTAAAGATTAAACTAGTGAGCATTTAAAATTGATGATTTTTCTAGAAAAACAATCTTTTTTTCAAACCTATTTTTCATTCCCAAATATAAATAACTATAAATAACTCAATACGAATGAAATTAAATGTTATAACCATAATTTTAACATAATACATAACTTCATTATGCATAAGTTTGCATAAATAGTCCACAAACAACAATAAAGTCGTAAAAACAGTTCATAAAAGAACTACCATAGTCCACACACTATTTCTTCATAAATAGTCTAAAGTCGTCAAAACATTACATAAAACATTCGAGCCACTAAAATAGTCCATAAAACATTAAAACAGTCCATAAATGATAAACCAGTCAATAAAACAATACAAATACACAACATTCCATAAATCTGCAAAACAACCACCACCATTAGTACATAAGACAGCTATAACAGTCCACCAAAATAGCCACCGATCCCCAAGCCACAAATCAGCCACAACAATCATCTACAGTTCAAGAAAATTTGTTGTGAGTTCAAACTTTATTTTACAAAAAGACTTACTAATACTATAGACTGCATCACTAAACTAAAACAATATACACAACTCTCTTACATTAAAAATGGATAAAATATGCAAATTCCCTACATGGCTACATACAGTTGTATGATACAGAAGTCATATCATATACCAGGTAAATACTTTGCATGGAATTGATAGAAAATATTTCACTATAATCAAACATACCACCTCATTGTATTATGGCGTCCAGGTATCAAGGATGACACAACCTACACTTGCAATTCCTAAGGGATGATATCAAATCTTCCAATATAAAAATTAAAGATAATATAACAACCACCTCTTCCAGTAAATAAAATATTATCACGTTCCAAGTTACATGACCACTTTGAAACTTTTTAATAACTTATCTGGAAATCTCTCCCTCTCTAGTCTCTAAGGCATCTGGAATAATTATTGATCAAGTGAAAGTTTAGTTGTGATATGAAAAATCAAGTTAAAGAGCACACAATTCACTTTAAATTGCATTTTAAATAGTAGAAAAGAAATCAAAGCTATATACATTCTAAAGAACTGTCAACTGAGCACACCCAAATTTTAAACGTACCATAGTTCCATGTGGAGCAGAGACACCACATCAATCAAGATCAAAAAAGAAAATATGACAAATCTGTGTTCCAACAAAGAACAGTCAAAGGAACATCACATGATCCCACTAAGCATCGGATCCTTCAACACATTCAAACATCATATATAAAAATCTCATCAGCTTAGGTTTAAAGCCAATCAAATCACCATAAACAACATATTGCTTTATCTTGATTTTCTCTTATTAAATTGCAAGACCAAGCTAGAGGTAATGCAGTCATCTGCAACTTGCATAATTCAACCCAAACATACTTTCAAATCAAGAAATTAATAGAAGTAAAAGTAGAAAAAGAATGCAAAAACACACATACCCACAATCCAAAATTCCAAATTTGCTTATTGACAACTATACATCAACAATGCTTGACTCAGTTCCACTACAAGCTATTTGTAAAAAAATATAAGACACTTGTTAGTTGATATGCAATATAAATAAGAAAGTATTTTCAATAAAATGAATACAAAATCATAAAATTCTTACCAATTTCAAGTTGCTCAAGATACTCTAAATCTTTCTCGACATTAATTGGAATAGGTTCACGGCTAAGCCAATCTTGAAGATAAATAAGAGATGCACTAGTTTAGGAGTTAATGAACTCCTAAAGGGATCAATAACACGACCTCCCGTGCTAAATGCACATTCAGATGCGACACTGGAAATAGAAATGGCTAAAACATTACGAGCCATCTCAGTAAGAATGGAAAATCACGGCTCATTAATTTTCCACCAACTTAATATGTCAAAATTTTCCGAATATGGCTCAATCTCTTCAGCAAGATATTTTCCCAACTCCGATTTACTGCTTGAACCTCCACTAATTTCTTTATGTTTCTCAAATTGTTGTTTTATTCTCATTAGTTCTCTTCTTTGAAAATTTCCACAACCACTTACAGATGAAGAGTTTCCAGAATAAGAAGAAGTATATAAAGATAAAAAGTTTTTTTATTTCTTAACATAATTCTCAAACAAGGCTTTCATATATGCCTCCACCGACTCAGACTACTTGTTCCCAATTTCTTTCCCAAACATGTCCACAATTGCAAAAGGAACATATTCTAGTTTGTTACGGAGATCCAATACAAATGAAATAAAGATCATTTTGTTCATTTTCTCTGGATCACCCCAATACTTTTTGAACTTTTTCCTCATATTTGTTGCCATTCTCAAATGAAAATTTTCATTTTCTATCATCTCGTTCAAAATCAGATCAAGCTCAGCAATTTTCATAAAATGCACACTATTAGTAACATATTTTGAACCAGAAACATTCAAAGTAAGATCATAAAATGTTTTCAAAAGTTTTACTATTGCCCTCACATTTTCCCAATCCTCACTTGTAAAAGCCCCTGCATTAGTTCCATCTTCACAAGGAGAAGTACGAAGATAATCCAAAAAAACATTATAATAGAAACTAAATGTAAAAGCCCTCACATGGGCTTTCTTTTCTTCGAAGGTTCCACTACAATGACAGTTTCAGCTTCATTTGGAGATGAAATTGAAATATTTTCATTTGATGCTCCATCTTCACTTACCCTGCTTCCAATCTGTGAAAATAATGTAATTATTTTTAATTCTTACTTCTCCGCCTTTAATCTTAAACTATCAATTTAAATGAAGAATAAAAAAGAATACCGGATTAGACATAATTGGAAGCCTCGACTGGTCGAAAAATTGAATGATTGGTCGCCGAAAATCAACTCAAAAACCCCACAGGTAGACGACAGTGGTCGTCGCCGGCTCAACTATTCCTCGCTGCCTCCGGTAGATAGCTACATCCTACAAGTAACAAGCCCACAACCAGTGTCCAGTAGAAAGAAGGAACGCTTGTTGGCTTGTCGCTTGCTCGCCGCCTTGCCTTCGCCGTCGCCGATGTATTGTACTGAAGAACGAAGCAAGGAAGAGTCGTCGTCGCCGGTGGATTGTACCGTACGTGAGAAATGGCGCTTAACTGCGGCTGTTGGCTTGTGTAATGTGTTAGCAATTTAGGGTTTGTAATGTGAATTTGTGCAATTGTGCTTACTAGTCACTTCTTACTGAATATATATATATATATATATATATATATATATATATATATATATATATATATGTGTGTGTGTGTGTGTGTGTGTATGTATATTATATATATATAGAGAGAGAATAAAATATACATATTATTTATTTATTTATAAAATTTCGGTTTTTTGGTTTATCTGAATATTTTTTTGAAAAACCGAAACTAAACCGAAAAATCGAATTTCAAAAATTACAAACGGAAACCGATTCGAAAAACCAAAAAACCAAAACCAAAATTAAATTTTGATTTGATTTTTCGATTTTTTCGGTTTAGACCAAAATATGCCCAGCCCTACTTTTTATCACGTGATTCTATGGAACTTGGTTCAAGTCCTCCTATTGAAGTTGAGAATTTGAAGGTTAATCTCTTGCAAACTCTGCCTTTTTGAAATATAGCGAAGTTCTTACATCATTTATTGTAATATCTGCTGATATTGGTATCAGAATCTAAGCTTCTGAAGCTCTCTCTGAGAGAACAACTGATGATTCAAACATTGCTTGATACTTTCACCAGGTGGAAGCAGGATGCTTGCTCTGCGTTGCATGATAGAGTGTGGCTGTTGAATGTCGAAAATATTGATGACGAAATACTGAGCAGACATAGTAGAATTGAAAAACAAATTCAAGCCATAGAATTTGTTGTAGAAGCAGGTCAAGGTCTTGGTTTCAAGTTTGATATGGTTCCAAAACTTCAAGATGCTTGTTCAACTTTTCGTTGGTGCTTTTGGGCTTTATCTTTTGCTACTGCAATTCCAACACTTGAGGTAATTAATTGTCTCATAAGATTTCTGTTCTGCATAAAAAGAGAGAGATCTGGACATTGAATTGTGGTTTTGGCTCTTTCGTCATGGCTGTGCATGCACTCCTTAGTATTGCGGTCAATAGATGTGATTTTAATTGTTTTCTTTGGCTCTTTTTGGTATCCAGTGCTTAAATTTTTGTGCCTTGTCCCATATTCTGCCTCTGGTATTGCCCATATTCGAGGAACAACAGCTCTAATACCTTTTAGTCTGTCATCACCGTGGATTTTAAAGGTGTACTGTGTGAATAGTTATGTCACGACCCGAGTTGAGACCTTGGCCGCGATGGGCATCCTGAACCATGAAGGCCCGGATGCCCCTTTCCATTTGGCGATCATGCACAACACTCATACAATGAAAAGAAATGCGGAAGAAAATATAAGACGGAATCATGGTCAATCTCATAAATCAACTAAGCAGTTCGAAAAGAAAATTCTTAACAATTAAAACACATGACACTCATCTGCGATATCTCTAACAATTCAAGAACAACCATATCTCTAAAACAAAACTAGGGCAAGGCCCCCAGTCGATCCATAAACTGAAATAAGATAATACAGACAACCAGGTCTTTCGGAATAGGGAAGGCTCACCAACTGCAACTTCAGACAAATAATTTACTGCTTAGCGAGACCCCGGGACTATGCCTCAGATCCTGAAATATAGGGGTCCAATACAGATGTACTGGTATGTGAAACAACTCTAAATAACATATTTTTATACAAAATAGATGAGAGTATTTCATGAAACATTACACATAAGTTAAATTAAACAAAACACATGAGCATAATTTAGAGTTTCAAAGACTTTCTTACAATCATGACTCAACACTTTGTTACTCTTCCGAGCTAATCGGTACACCCTACAGTCTATAATCTCATGGGCTATATGCAATCCGTCCTTGACTCGGTGGTCAAGCCTCAATCCAAGTGTGTCGTAGGAATTGGAGTTTTAATAAGTTGGTATACCCCCTTACAAGTATACCGTGGCATCACCCTTGCATGACGTCTATATTATCCCCCTTTCGGGATAATGCCTGTATTGGCAACTACGATATCCAACGATGAGCCCTTACACTCAAACACCTTCTTTAGGTAACTAATTAGCTCTCTTAAGCCTAAATTTTAATTCTTTGAAATCATGCTTCATACTTTCAAAACAATCAATACTTTTTCTATTAAGGGCATGTCATTACCGGGTATCATCATACTCTGACTTGCAAGCCAATATCATATCAAATTCATAGCCCATCACATTTAAAACATGCACATGACCACTTAAGATTCATAACATCACAATAGAGTCATAATTTTGAAATCTCAGGAAAAAACTTATGCAAACAACCTCATTTACAAGTCTTAAAAACATGCAGTGGTCATGTCAATTTATTCAATCACATACAATCCTTTCCCTTTAAAGCAAGAACGTAGATATAGCAAGAACACCCTCTCATCATATATAAACTAAGTCAAAAACCATGATACTGAGAAGATTACTTTTGAATTTGAATGCATGCATTCCAAATCATTCACAATGAAAATTTAAAATTTAGTTCCCAACAAGAGAGAGAATTCATACTCATGCTCTCAATCAATCTTACAAAATTTACAAAATCATATATATATATATATAGTCAGAATTCAATTTCCATGAAAAAATGATTCAAGATAACATATAATTCCATCAAAACAATCCCATGATGCATACTTTTCAAAAACAATATTGAATACTTTATTATAAAACATAATTAGGGGTCTTTAATCTTGATAAAACATTTAAACTTATGCCCAAGATTTATAGAGTAGTCCCACATACCTTAAGTTCCTTGATTTGAAGAATGGAACTCTAATCTTGAAACTTTCTTGATAATCTTGACTTAGAAGATGAATCTTTGATCTTTGGGAGGGAAGTTAGGGTTTTATTTGGAAGGAATTTGAGTGGTTTTGGGAATTTATGCCCTATAGATGTTTTAATTTTGTGTTATGGCTGAGATATGATGAGAGAAAAGACTGAAATGCCCTCTCAGAGCCAGAATTTAAAATCGTGAATTGGGCACCCAACTTGATTAGCGACACGGCGTGTAGAGATCACGTTGGGCTTCTGTTTTGCTCATCCAAATGTGCCTCCGACGTTGTCCGGAAAATATAAAACTTCTCCAAGACAATTTATTTACACTCCTGAACAAGAATAAATTTAAAAATCTATGTCTCGAGGTCAAAAAGATCGATTTAGAAATCATTAAAGTTTAAGAGCTTAAAATATGGCTAAGTCCTTTTAACACTTAGAAAATTTCCAGATGGTTAACTCTTTAAGCAAGCCACTAAGTGAGGTATTAAGTCAAGAATGCCACAAGGTGTTACATTATCCTCCCTTGGGATCATTTGTCCCCAAATGATGGCTCGAAACACAGACAAATATGAGTTTAAGTACACTAAGGAAATGATAAGGAGAGTAGCATATGCCTTATACCTTCTATGTCACAATCCACAGCCTCAAAGAGGGTTGGGTATCTAGTTCACATGTAATCCTATGACTCCCAAGTAGTTTCCTCAACTTTTTAATTCTTCCACAATACCTTAACCGAAACTATTTCCTTACTTCTTAGCTTCCGAACTCGGAGATCCAAGATGGACATAGGTTTTTATTCATCAGACAATGAGTCTTTCATATTGATATCCTCTACCGACACACTAGGGAATAATCTCCAATGCACTTCCTTAACATTGACACATAAAATACTGGATGCACGGAAACCAAGCTTGTGGGAAGATCTAACTCATAAGCAAGATCACCTATCCTTCTCACAATCTGATATGGTCCTTTATAACGAGGACTGAGTTTCCCTTTCTTCCCGAACCATATGAACCCTTTCATAGGGGAGACTTTTAGGAATACCCAATCATCAACTTCAAATTCTAAATCTTTTCTTCTAACATCAGCATAGGATTTCTGGCGGCTTTGAGCTGTCTTAAGTCGCTCCCTAATGATCTTCACCTTCTCCATCACCTGATAAACAAGGTCAGGATCGAACAATCGAGTTTCACCCATCTAATACCATCCAATTAGTGACCTACATTTTCTCCCATAAAGTGCCTCAAAATGAGTCATCTGAATACTGGAATGGTAACTATTGTTGTAGGTGAATTCTATCAATGACAAATGATCCACCCAACTACCTTTGAAGTCAATCATGAAGGCTCTCAACATATCCTCATTGGTCTAAGGGTGGAAGGCAGTACTTAAGTTTACTTGGGTACCTAAACCCTCTGAAAAGATTGCCAGAACTGCGAAGAGATTATGTACCTCAATCAGATATAATGGATACTGGTGCCCCATGCAAGCGAACTATTTCTTTGATGTATATCTTGGCATAATCATCTCCCAAATAGTTAGTCCTAAGCAGAAAGTGAGATGACTTGGTCATCCGATCTAAAATTACCCAAATGGAATCATATTGGTTTAGGGACCTCGAAAGCCCTGTGATACAATCCATATGGATCATCTCCCTTTTCCACATTGGCAAGACTATCTCTTAGGAAGTTCCACCTAGCCTCAAATGTTCTACCTTAACTTGTTGACAATTCAAACACTTGGAAACAAAGTTAGCAACATCCCTTTTCATATTATTCCACCAGTAAAGAGCCTTAAGGTCATGATACATTTTCATATAGCCAGGGTGAACAACATACCTCAAAGTGTGAGCTTCGTTAAGGATTCTTTCCCGCAATTCATCTACATCCCATACACAAAGTCTACCTCGATTCCTCAAAATTCCATCACTGTCAATTTCATATGCCATCACCTTCTGTTGGCCCACATCATTCTTAATATGTAACAAGATGGGGTCTTCGACCTTCTTTTCCTTAACTTCAGCATACAGGGAAGATTTAGCTATCTCATGAACAATTTCTTCTCCATCTGTGGAATTCAGAAGTCGAACCCCTAGATTTGCAAGACGGTGAATATATTTCACCACTCCCTTTTTTCTTTATCAATATAATAAATACTTTCCATAGATTACCTACTGAGGGCATCGACCACCACATTTGCCTTGCGTGGATGATAGTGCAGGCTCATGTCATAATCCTTCAACAGTTCCAACGAACGCCGAAATATGAGATTCAGTCCTTTCTATGAGAAAACATATTGCAAACATTTATGGTCAGTGAAAATATCAATGTGTACCCCATAAAGATAATGCAGCCAAATCTTAAGTGCAAACACCACATCCGCTAACTCCAAGTCATGGGTGGGGTAATTACGTTCGTGCCCCTTCAATTGTCTAGATGCATAAGCTACCACCTTACCATGCTTCATAAGTACACACCCAAGTCCCTCCGAGGATGCATCACAATACAAAACAAAACCCTCTGTACCATCGGGAATGGTCAAAATAGGTGTGGCAGTCAATTTGTCTTTCAAGTTCTTGTAATGACCCTTACGGTTATTTTCCTGTATTTTCATATAATTTGGTACCTTTCTAGAATATTTTTGATATAGGTAAAATTCTTTAAGCGATAATATATTTGTCACTTTATAATAGATTTTTATGATCTATTATTATTTTAGACGAAGATAGTAAATCTAGAAATGTCAAAATATTATTATTATATAATAAAGGTTTTTTAGAAATAATTTTCTATTAATTATGATATCACTACCATAAATTGGGCCTATAGCAACAAACTTTTGGTGACGGTTGTAAAAGCGTTGCAATAGATGGTCTATTGCAACGCTTTCAAGCGTCGCCAAAAATAATTGTTCTATTAGCTATAATTTAACACTATACCCGTCACCTTTGATATTAAGCGTTGCAATAAAGATAAATAAATAAGGCTATTGCAACGCTTATTTTATTCCCTCCATTTTTTCACGCTATATTTTGTTAAGTCCGCCAAAACAAAAACATACTTTAACAAAACCCTATCTGAATCCTAAACAAATTAACACTTTAACAAAAGCCTATGTTGAGCTTAAACGATTTTTGTGGATGCTAAAAAATCCTAAATCGAGATTGCCCTAATCGCTTAGTTTACTGTGCAACTCTGTAGGAGATATGAGGATTCCCCTGCATAACTGTGTGGAAAGAAAAAGGTACGATTTTTGTTGTAAAAAGATTATTTTTGTGCTTTTGTTTGCACAACTCTGTAGTAGATTTATGTTTGTTTTTCGCATAGCCAATACTGAGCTTGGCTTTGATTTAGGAAAGGTTGGCTTTGATCCGCGTAACTCTATAGAAGGATATCTATGATCTGTGGGAGATTGGAAGGAGACAAATTTTGGAGATTTTGCTGTAACTCTAGGATTTTTGGGGATCTTGTTGTAGCTGTAACTAAAGTGTTCTTCCAAGGAATTTCTGCATTCATTATCAGTATGTTGTCAACCTCTTTCTTTTTCTTCTTTCAATAGAGCCTGTGGTAGTTGGTTGAGTTAGATGTCACTGATTTTTGGGGATTTTGATGTAGCTGTTACTGATTCGTTTTGACAATAACTTTGATTCTTTTTTGTTGAATGTTTGATTTGAGTGATAAAGTTGAGTTTGGGTTTGATTTATGGGCCTGTTAATTTGCTGTTGTTTTTGTTGCTTTAGAATGGCAAGAGCTGAGTAAATAAATTACAAACATACTTGTAGATTATGTTTTTCCTATTGTGAGTATCTAGTTAAGTGTGCTGTTTTGACAATAGCTACAAGTATGCTTGTAATTTGTTTACATTGTGGTAGGTCTTAAACTACTTGTTTCTCTAGTTTTATATACTGAACTAGATACTGAACAATACACTCTTGTAATTTTTGACATTGTTGTAGCTCTTAAACTACTTGTTTCTCTAGTGTTATGAACTGAACTAGATATTGAACAACACACTTAAAGACTGAAAAGGGACAAACTGGGTATATTGTTTATTTGTTTATTTCTGTCAGTGCCTCAGAGGGATGTGTAGTAAGAGCTTGAGTATCTGTTCATTATTTGACTTGCTCTTGCACTGATCCTCTTCACATGTGATGCTGATAGATCTATTTCTATTCACTTGACTTGCAGCATGTAGACCTGTATGCATGATAAGTTGTTTTCTATCTCTTCTTTGATGATTTTTGGTTTCCATTGTAGTCATATTTAATATGGGATACCTTTCACTCGTCTCTGAGTACTCACTTCCTCCCTTGTTATTGAAAAGAAATAAGAGAAAAAATCACCTGTTTATTGACTTCCTAAGCTTGGTTTTCCAAAAATTGTAGCTCACTTGTTGCTGACACTTATCTCTGCAATTGTTTTAGGTTCTTGAGGCTGATGTAGTACAATACACGACCCTGCTTGGTACTAAGGTTTAGTTCTTGTTGTAAAAGAGGATGATTATCTTCTGGAAAATATTTTTCTGAAAAGATTTTACACTTATTTACACAACCAACAACAGAGAATGTTAATCATTCATAGTTTTTTGACTTAATTAACGATGCGTTATATTTTAAATTTATAAGCATGCCTATTATTTTACTGGTGATTTTGCTGATTTAAGCAATCATGTTACTTTATCTCTCAATGGATTAAAAAGGCCTTTCAATATATTCTGTTGATTCCAGGTTCCTATGGTAATCAACTAATCGAGATAATTGTTTTGATAGCTTACCAAGGTCGGGACTATAGCTATACACATTTCTTATCGTGACTTAAGGCAGGTGTTTAATAGTCAATGTTGTGTTGACTGATGTATGTCTGTAATACTAGCAAATAGTTGTTCTTTGTTGCCCAAAAGTTAAGTTGGTCACGATATGAGCTACTTTGTATTTTATTGCTTGAAACTCACCATAATTTTCTTATTGAAAAATACATCTTGTAAAATACAGATCAGTAATAATTAATATCCATTGCCAGGTTGATTCCTTGCTACTTTGTATCACTGTTATATTTAAGTGACATTGATCTTGTTGTAATAAATGACTCTGCTGGTTAAGATAATCTACTAACAATCGTATAATTGGTTTAGTGAATTCACTTTATCTATGTGGATCTCTATGAGCTTTTTTTTGCTGGGAACATTTTCATTTGAACTTATTAAAATTTTTGTGTAAGTTTCTTGGCTGACTATTTCACGTGCTTGACAATTTCCATGTTTTAGCTTAGCATGAATCATAATTTTGGTGATTTCGTTATGTTATATATGTAGGATCTTAATGGATAGTGAAGATAAAACTCTATTGTTTTTATCAGGCAAGGCAATGAAACTGGATTTGATAGCAGAAGTAATCTACATTAGTGTCACTTTTGTTACTGGTTTCATTCATTATTGGCCTATATTGTGCTTGGTGGTGCATCCATATAATGGAATACCAGTATATAAGATGACAAATAGCACCAGAAATTATGTACTCAAGCTTATAGTTCTTTGTGATTGTATTCAAAGGATGTTAGAAATTATGTACTCAAGTTTATAGTTCCGGAATGGAAGGAATTCACATATATTTCAACAAAACCAAACAACCTCGAATCACATTCTTCAAAGGATGTCAAGTAGGCTTAAACCAAGTATACACATTTGGAATAATAGAATATTATGCTGGTATATAATCCTCTATATTAAGCTTAAAGAGTAAATGCTGGTAGCATTTCATTTGTAGGTTCTTGATTCGTATTAGTTTGTGCTTTCAGTTGCTGCCTATTTATAATTTTGTGTGATCAAAGTTTTAGGCTTTTTGGTATAATGGCCACCGTTTAACCTTATAACCTTAACAACCTCTATTTAACCTTATAACCTTATAACCTTAATGACCACCGCTTAAACTTATAACCTTATAAGGTTAATGGCCACCGTTTAACCTTATAACCTTAACGGCCACTTTTTAACTTTATAACCTTATAACCTTAACGGCAACCATCTAACCTTATAACCTTATAACCTTAACGACCACTGTTTAACCTTATAACCTTATAAGGTTGACGACCACCATTTAACCTTATAACTTTAATGGCCACTGTTTAACCTTATAACCTTAACGGGCCATCGTTTAACCTTATAACCTTAACGGGCCATCGTTTAACCTTAACGACCACCGTTTAACGTTATAACCTTATAACCTTAACAACCACCGTTTAACCTTATAACCTTATAACCTTATAAGGTTAACGACCACAGTTTAAATTTATAACCTTAACGACCACCGTTTAACTTTATACCCTTATAACCTTAACGACCACCATTTAACCTTATAACGGCCACCGTTTAACCTTATAACCTTAACAACCACTTTTTAACTTTATAACCTTATAACCTTAACGACCACCGTTTAACCTTATAATCTTATAACCTTAACGTCCACCGTTTAACCTTATAACCTTATAAGGTTAATGACCACCGTTTAACCTTATAAATTTAACGGTCACCATTTAACCTTATAACCTTAACGACCACTGTTTAATTTTATAACCTTATAACCTTAACGACCACCGTTTAACCTTATGTTCTTATAACCTGAACGAACACCGTTTAACCTTATAACCTTATAAGGTTAATGGCCGCCGTTTAACTTTATAACCTTATAACCCTATAACCTTAATAGCCACCGTTTAACTTTATAACCTTATAACCTTAACGGCCACCGTTTAACCTTATAACCTTATAACCTTAACAGCCACCGTTTAATCTTATAAGGTTAACGGCCACCATTTAACCTTTAACCTTAACGACCACCATTTAACCTTATAACCTTAACGGCCACCCTTTAACCCTATAACCTTAACGACCACTGTTTAACCTTATAACCTTATAACCTTTCCTTGAGTAGTACTAGAGAGTTTTCAAACTTCTAACTTGTAGATGAAGGTTTTGGAAAATTATTGGCATGTCAAGAAGAGCTTATTTTCTCATATCACTAAGTAGATGACTTAGTCAACAAGAATAAATTAATAACTATACTCAAATTTGTGATCAACTGAAAGCATAGAAACAATTGTCAGAATCTCATTTAAAGTTTACATTTGAAGTTTTTTTTCTTTATTTTGGGATTTAAATATTATCTTCATATTTTAGCTTATCATGAATCATAATTTTAGTGATTTCGGTGTGTTATCTAGGATTTAAATGAATGTTGAAGATAAAAGTTGGATGAATTGTTTAATATGGTCTGATGATTTTGAGCGTGGAGTGAAATATTTTCTTGAAAAGGTGTTTGAATGAGATGCTCAAGGAAATGAGATATTATGTCCTTGTAGAGACTGCAAGAATCAACATTGGCATTATAGAGATGTGGTGGAGGATCACTTGCTTTCTAGAGGGTTTCTTCCTAGTTACACCAAATGGACTTTTAATGGAGAAAGCGCTTCCTTGAGAAAGACACAGCTCTAAAATTCCTGCAAAGATTTTAAGATACTTTCCCTTAAAGCCTAGGATTCAGAGGATGTTCATATGTCCTGAAATAGCCGTTGCAATGAAATGACATGCTAATGAATGACCAAATGATGAAAATCTGAGGCATCCAGCTGATGGCCAAGCATGGAAGGATTTTGATCATTTGTATCAAGACTTCTCTAGAGATCCTTGTAATGTTAGGTTAGGTCTCTCGAGTGATGGTTTCAATCCATTTTGGGCCATGAGTATTTCTCATAGCACGTGGCCTATTATGCTGATGAACTATAATTTATCACCATGGATTTGCATAAAGCCGGAGTATCTTATGTTGTAAATAATCATTCCAGGCCCATCTTCTCCTGGAAATGATATAGATGTGTATTTGCAACCACTGCTTGATGAATTAAATGAACAATGGGAATCTGGAATAGATACTTATGATGCTGAAACCAAACAAACATTCAAAATGTATGCAACCTTAATGCGTGCAACATTAATGATGAGATTAATTGATGCTACGTTTAGAGGGTGTAAGTCTAGACTCAAGAAAGATCACTTTTATGCCTACCCCAATGATGAAATTTGAAGGGAAAAAAGGCCTACCTCTATTCCAGAGCCTATATTTGAGGATCTCCTTGTGTATTGGAATTCAGAAGAAGCTGAGGTATGATATCAATATGGAGAACTATTATACTACTGTTAGCATGCATTTGTTATTGAATTCATCACGCCCGTCCTTCCTTTTTACGTTGTTCTTTCTTTCAATAAAAGACATCAGATTCTGTGTGTTTAAACCTTCACTGCCTCGATCTTTTTATTAAAAACTTATTCATAAATATTGATTTGCAGGATGCTTCCCAGACTAACAAAGAAAACAGGAAAAAGTTTAAGTATCCACACACTATAGGC
The DNA here is from genome assembly GCA_030864225.1 of Capsicum baccatum var. pendulum. Lineage (NCBI taxonomy): Eukaryota > Viridiplantae > Streptophyta > Magnoliopsida > Solanales > Solanaceae > Capsicum > Capsicum baccatum. The sequence continues at coordinate 242,004,198 of CM061561.1, forward strand.
AAAACAAGTTTTACTTTAATCCACGAGGTTTGGTGTTTTCTCATATTGTTACTATGAACTTGTTGATTTTACTTAATAATATTTTAATGTTGAATTGCATGTAACTAAGAAAAAAATATGGAAAATTTCAGTGCTTTGTCGAATAAGTTCTTTGTGGCTACTAGAACAAGGAAACCTGATCGACTATATAAGGACACAACTGAAGAGAGCACAAACAAAATAGTATGAAATTTTTTATTTCAAAATTGATCAATATTATTGTTTTCTTAAATATTGAATCAACTAAATTTACTTTCTCTTGAATATGATGTGTAGGTTGAAATGGAGAGAGTAGAGACTCAAGAAAGTGAAGATGGTACGCAATCAACTGATGCATTCATTATGAGGCCTGATCATCATGGTCGAGTATGACTACTCGAACACGGTATTACCAAGACTCTTTTGAAATAGAAAGCAAGTAATTCTGGATCCTCTTCAAAATCTGATGAACCAGTGGAGAAGAGATTGGATGAGCTAGAAGAGAGGATAGAACAAAGAATGAATGCTCAAAGTGATGTCATTGAGAGAGAAGTTACAATGAACATCATTGCACAACTTCAGCGTCTAAATCCAGGATTAAGACTTGATCCTAATATACTAGGATTAAATGTTCTTTCATCAGGAGAGGAATTTTCTAATCAACAAGGAAACCGTCCATCTATTGGTAGTAACAATCAAGGTCAGTTTCCGTTTCTTGATTTGTTGGTAGTAAAAATCTGTTGGTAGAACTTCTCTTGCTTTTGGTGTGTGTCTGGTAGTGAAATTTTGGTGTTAGTAGTTTGATATTGTGGCATGGTATTATTAGTTTGGTATTGTGTCCTGAAAGAATATAAGGATGATTCCATTTCAAAAGGGTAGATGGTATACTGTACATATCAAATTTTGATTCTGAGGTTGACACCTCAAAAAGTGATTTGAAACTCTGGAGGTAATTATTTGAACTGTGGGACTGCGTGCTAACTGGATCAGATATGAAGCTGCAGTTTTCTCTTATTTATTGATATGGTAGAATTAGATGTCTTCACCAGAAAGATTGTTCTTCAAGAAAGAAATCCAGAAAACACTAAGCTTATCGATCAATATAACCAAATGATCCCAGGATTTGACCTTTAGGCTATTATCAGCTAACCAACATAGTGAAAGTTGGTTTCCCAAAAGATCTAGTTAATTTTTTGGTGACCTTTTAACTTCCCAGATCTGTACCAGCAAGAGCACCTGAAGACATAAAAAAATGGGATAATTTTCCTGATTTATAGTTTGTGTTTTTTAGTAAGTTTAGGAAATAAATATTGTGACTTTTAAACGTAGACTTGATGTTTGAGCTTACTGTTTTGTTCAATTTTAATGAAATGTTGTTGGATGCTGAGAGTGCAATAATATGGCAATTGAAAATGACAATGGTTGACTATATTATTATTTTTGGTTTTTATTTGTTGATGTGTATTATTTGCGTTTAATAGTACATTATAATTGGATCAGGTTAGCTTAGTTTGTGTGGAGAGTATGATGTTTGTGCTCATACTTGTTAAATATGTGTGATTGAGTTCAATTAATCAACTACGCTGATTGGGTGTCTGCTGTCCTGCTGCTTTTTGTGGCAAAAAAATACAGACTGAACTAGGCAAGAGAACTACTTTGAGAGGGATGAATCATGCTTGCTTAAGGTTCATTCTATAGATATAACTTAAAAAAGTACTAATTCCCAAATTCATAAACTACATTCTTCTCGAAATAGACTAAAAAGGATATGCTGCCACATCAACTGGAATGAATCTAGTAATATTTAATTGGAAGATTACATACTTACTAGTGCTATATTTGTTAGGGGACCCAAAGCTACAACAGTAACCTTTCCTGGGTGTAGACTGGCTTGTTGAATGATAAAGTCAGCAGCATTCTATTCAATAGGCTTTCCATCCGCGCGATGAAAAAAATCAGCAATTCAAAGTTTTGTACCTTTCTTCACATTAAACTAAACAAAGTTAAGAAGAAACATTCATAAGGAAAAAATATTTCTAAGTTTGCTGCCAATTCAGACAATTATTTTTTCTCAAAAATAGGTTCTTTAAGAAGAAACTAAGTAAGAAGAAACATATTCATAAGGAAAATAAGCATTGTTCTTTAAGTTATACCATCTCCACATTTGGATGTTTTTATTTCTTTCTAATCATGATTGGTTGATTTGTCTCTTCACTAGCTAACTTATATGTGGTTTATGTACTTATTTTGTTGTGGAATAGTCCTTTTTATATTGTAATTTAAGTGCTAATTTATATTATTTGTTCTCTATTTATAGGTTTCCAAAATGAAGAAAGAGATAAAGAAAATGATGAAGACATTGACTATACTTGAGAAGATTTTAGGGTTGTGGATAAATGCTCTAATATCAATAGTTTTGTGTTGAATTTTTTTAAACTTATCGCAACTTGAACTTGCTAGTATGTAAAAACTTACCAAATCATTTGAACTTGATTACATTTTACTTTTGGGTTTAAATTACTAGTTTGTTGCATATTTGGAATTATGAGATTATTAATTAATGATTTTGTTGTCTGATGTGTATATATTGTGTTATAATTTATTATGTATATAAATAAAAATTTACATTAATATGACTTTATATAAATCATTTTAATTTAATAACAAAAGTGTCGCAATAGATGCTATTGCAACGGTTTAATGTCGTTGCAATAGAATCTATTGCAACGGTTTAATATCGTTGCAGTAGAATCTATTGCAACGGTTTAACGTTGTTGCAATAGAATCTATTACAACGGTTTGTAACCGTTACAATATATGAAAATAGGTGTTCCAACAAGTGATGAAATAGTTGTAATAGGTATTCAAAAAGCGTTGCAATAGAATAACAAAGGCATCACAATAGAATCTATTGCGACGGTTCGTAACCGTTGCAATAGAATCTATTGCGACGGTTCGTAATTGTTGAAATAGATGAAAATAGGTGTTTCAACAGATAAAAAAATAACCTTCACAATAGGCCTATATATGGCAACGTTTGTAAGAAACAGTAACTATAGCTCTACCTATGGCAATAGTTTATACAACCGTCGCAAAAACAGTTGCCATAGATCTATCGCAACGCCCACCTATGGGGTGCTTGCTGAACCATTGCGATAGGTCTATGACAACGGTTATTTGTCCTATTGCAACGGTTTTTCAACCGTCACCATAGATATAATTTCTGGTAGTGTATATTCAAAATATTATAATTATTTTACCATGAATTTATATAATACCCGAATGTGTATACAGGGTAGGAAAATAATTAATTATGGCTAATTCCATGACATGTGGGAAATGATATGTGGAAAACAACATATTGCTTGGTGGCATCCATACATATGTCCACTTGATTAAAGTTTTATCATCTTTTATACATCTATATATATATACTTGGTAGTAGTGTCTTTCAAAAATAGAAATTCTTTTTTAACAAAAAGGCAAATCTAAGTGCTAGTACTCTTATATGTGAACATATACTACACATATATATACATATTAGTTTAGAGTACGTGCGTTGCACGTGTACATTGATGATGAGTAATAAATTCATGAATTCAGAGCAGTTTACTCCAATTGCATGAGGGAAAAAAACTTGTTGAGGCATTTGATTGTAAAATTTAGTTTAAGTAAAATAAAAATAGTTAGAAATTGTGAACTCCAATGGCTAATTACAACCACATCTCTTCCTCAAATAGAAAAAACACGAGATTAAAGTTATTACATATATTTCATTATGATAAAAATGAAACGTATTTCAACTAATACCAAAAAAGTAAAAAACAAGAATGGAAGGATATAACTAAAAAAATATCGGAGTATAGTTTGTTTTTAATTTGATATAGATAAATAATAGAACTAATTTATGAAAGAAGTTAAAATTAATTACTTGTAGGACAATATGTGTTGTTGTGAAATGCAATAAGGCAGAAGCTGTTGCTTTATGTGAGTAGTAAGAGCTAGTTCAAATTATGGGTTGTGCTCCATGTCTCCATATATTTTAGAATTCTTAATTTATATATATATATATATATATATATATATATATATATATATATATATATATATATATATATATTACAAGTCATATATTTTACAACTCATATATTTCATGAAATGTACTCTTTTTATATGGTATAAAATAAAAATAGTTTGATCCTTGTAAAAATTTAAACCAAAAGAAAAACATACACATGATTACTCCATATGATTTTTAAAAGAGAAAAAAATACGAAGAAAAGAATAACTCCATATATCCTTATAATATCTTTTAGTTTATTACTATGATTGCATTCTCAATGTTTATCCTTTTCAAGACATTATCTAAATACAACCCTACTTTTCACACATGACTAATGTACCTTGTGTTTACGATTTGATCACTGATACCCAACATACGGTACATTAGAAGAAAAACTCCAATACATAAATTAATATATCAAGTAAAAAAAATTAGCCACTATAAATTTCTCTTCGCTCAGTACCTATAGTGAGCAAGCTTGTAAGGACACATAAATGGTATGCTAATGTAGTCAGCTTGATCTTTAAAAAGTTCGGTAAACTTGGCTCTGGAGATCTCTAAGATGAAGGGTAGGAACCTTGTCGTTGAGGTGTCTTGTCAAGACATACACCTTCTTCTGATACTTGTCCTTTCCAGTCAAAAGTTTTGATTGCAATAGCTAAACATAAATTTGAATGATTAAGATTAAGACCTTCATCAAATACAAATAAATGAGATTCTATATATGTAATTAGGTTTCCACTTACATATAAATCTTGGATTCTCCTCTGTGTAATATTTCCATCCCAATTACCAAGAAAATATCTATTGAACAAAGTGAATAGGCTAAAAATTATTAGAAACATCAATTTTGTTCACTTAAACCTGAGCTTGTCGTTATCTTGTTGAATTGAGCTCTGCAAGACAGTTTGTTAAGCTTACAAACCATAAAGTTACTTCTCTATAAATAATTAATATGCGGATGAACATAATTACATAAAAAGAGGTATGTATTGTTCTTATAATAAAGGTTCTACAAAATTTTAATCTAAAAAAAAAAAGATAGAAATTTGAATGATTAATATTAATACCTTCATCAAATACTAATAAATGAGATCCCATGTAATTAGGTTTCCACTTACATACACATCTTGGATTTCCCTCCGCGTAATACTTCTATCCCAATTACCAAGAAAATATCTATTGAACAATGTGAATGGGCTAAAAAACATTAGAAACACCTGTTTTGTTCTCTTAAACCTGATCCTGTCGTTGTCTTGTTGAGTTGAGCTCTGCAAGATAGTTTGTTAAGCTTAGAAACCGTAAAGTTACTTCTCTATAAGCAATTAATATGCAGATGAACATAATTACATAAAAAGAGCATTGTATTGTTCTTATAATAAAAGGTTCTACAAAATTTTAATCTAAACAAGAAAAGACAGAGAGAAAGAGATAAACCATTAAATTTTTTAGGCTATTTCATTCACCAACAACAAGTTTGTTTCATCTAAATTTTTGGTCTAAAAATGAAAACACAGTGAATCCATTTGAAATTGTTGATGATGAATAATTCATATATAATATGTAAAGCTATCAACTAAGAGAAAACACACATTGAAATAGTAAGGCCAAATACAAAAACAAAACATATTATTTTGGAAAAGTCAACCGATTGTTTTTCTTTTTTGGAAAAGAAGTCTGGCACACACCAAAATACTATCATAAATTTCAGAATTTGGTTATAAGTAGAAAAACTTCTAAATTTTTTTTTATATTTATTATAGTTAATATTTAATAAATTGAAAAAAAAGATAAAAAAATTATTTTATCTATTGTACAGAGTTTTAATGAAGGACAAAAAGTTGCAAAACTAAACCTTAACAAAAACAAAACCTTTCCTTTGTTTTGAAAAAGTACAGTATGGTAACCCAATACAAAAACAAAACCTTTTTTTTTTCTGGAAAAGTATAGTATTGTAACCAAATACAAAAACAAAAACTTGTTATTTGGAAAAGTCAACCGATAATTTTTATTTTTGGAAAAAAAGTCATGGTAGAAAATCTTTTAAATTTAATTTGTTTTATATATTTATTATTATAGTCAATATTTAATATTATAAATTAAAGAAAAATATGAAAAGACTATTTTTTCTATTGCAAAGAGTTTTAATGAAAGGCAAAAAGTTCAAATCCCTTTTCTAAGGGTCTTCACACTTTTAATATATTATAGATATAGATTCGGTAGTAACAGTTTTTGGGCAAAAATATTTTGGTATCACTTGAGCATCAAATTAAAGATTAATTATCCGAATCAATTATTCAAGCTCGGATTGTAATAGCGTTATTTTGAGGCTTGGTAGAAAGGCTTTTAGCGTTGGCGTCCAGGTAGGCTAGGCTTATCCTACCTTTAGATTGAGCTTATATATTGAAATTGTGAACTATTATTCCAACTTTGGATAAATACTTATATTCGCATATTATTTGATATATATAACTTGTCTTATTTCTCCGGATTAGGACCCCATTGTAGTAGATTTTGGTATTTTATTTTTTGATATATTATAGAATCTATCACTTTAGAACATGAAATTAAATTATAAAACCTTGAAATGTTTCCTTTAAAATTAAGACATGCGTACGACAATTAGACTTATTTTAGCTGCTGTTCAGGTTTAGTATATATTTTATTTCTGTCATTGATTGTAAACTTTTGTACCACATTGACATTGTTATGATATGGTATGGATTTTAACATTACTATTGGGTATGGTTACTATGAGTTCTGCTTCGAGTCCGGTATTTGATTATTAATGTCACTATGAGTTCCGTTTCAAGTCCCACATCTGATTATGGTTGTGGTTCCTCTGAGTTTTGGTTTGAGTTCGGCATCTGATTATGAGTTCTACATATGTGGCCTATCGTTATATCCACTATGTACGATTCGATTTCGGCATCTTTCCTCTTGTTATTATCCATTACTACCAGTTTAAGTCGGTGTCTGGACTCTCATTACTAACAATTGGTGCCAGTTCAAGTCTGGAGGACATCCGGATAATTATTATGATTTATTGGGATCAGCACAATTATAGATTATTTATGTTTATTTTCATTACTTGTGTGTCCCACCGACTTATGAGGGTACAGTTAAGTTAATTATCTTCTTTAGTGTGCCTAGCGGACTTATGGGGGGTGCAGTTTGGTTATGTTTGATTTTTTTGTTATTATTGCATTATTTATTTTTCTGTATCACTTACGTTTATTCCTTTACAACCGTCGAGTTGCTTGGTAGTTATTTACCTTTCCATCACTATTTACTGATCACTCAATTTACATCTTCGCATTGTAGTTATACCTTTTCTGTATTGAGATCAGTCGGCTGAAGATACCTACTGAGTACCCATTGCTTTGGTACTCATACTACACTTTCGCATATTTTTCTTGATGCAAATCCGGGTACTAGCAGTCAACGTTGATATAGTTCCTACCTTTCAGTACTGGTTTGGAGCAGGGTGAGCTTGCTATCATCTGATGCTGATCCTCCTTATTATATCTCCAGGGATTGAGAGAGCTCTAGGTATTTTGCCACATTAATAAGTGGGCCAGAGGGCAGCCCAGGATCCACCTGACTTTATATCTTCACCGATTCTTCGAGATACATTAGTTCAGTTATTGGGGTTACTTGGCGGTCCACCGATCGTGGGAGCTTAGCCAGTAGCATAGGGTGGTGTTGATTTAGGGGCACATTCTGCGGCACCAGTGCCTAGGGTGGAGGTTTCACGAGCACCAGTAGTCCCATAGCCAGCAGTAGCCCAACCAATTATGTCTTTAGAGGAGTAAAAAATATTGAATCAGTTTTTGAGATTGACTCTACCCAGGTTTGCCGGGACCCCAGGACAGGATGCTCATGAGTTCCTATCCAGTTGCGAGAAGTGGTTGCAGAATTTAGAGATAGTTGAGGCATAAGGAGTAGACTTTGTTTCTTATTTTTTTAATATGGTATCAAGGCATTGGTGGAGAGGTTATCTTGATTCCATGCCAACTGGATCTCCACCAGTGACTTGGACTCAGTTCTCTGAGGTTTTCTTAGGGAAGTATATGCCTCAAAGCGTGCATGATCATCTTCGGGATAAGCTTACAACATTAAGGCAGAGTTCTATGACTGTGGTTGAGTATGAGGTAAGATTTTATGAGTTAGCCAGACACCCCACTATGATTCTGATTACGGAGTATGAGTAAATTTGATGCTTTGTTAGGGGATTGAGATTATCGCTTCGTAGGGCTACACAGAGTTTAGTGACTTAAGAGAAGTCTTTTTCAAAGGTATTTGAGCATGTTTATTCTATAGAGTAAATGGATCATGTGTCCCAAGAGGGCAGCGATAAGAGACCACGTTACTAGGGCAGCTACAATGGTTCACAGTTCATAGGCTGAGGATTTCACGATAGGTACCCTCATCAGCAGTCTTCTCAGTATCAGGGTCCGCCTAGTCGGCCAGTCAGGCATCGCTTTTGATATTCGACAGGGGGCAGCCCAGCTATAGTAGTTCTAATGGTCAGAGTAGCAGCCAACCGTAGCTCAGCCAGGACTGTCGAGTCGGGGTGGTCATTCTAGATCCACCAGACCTTTTATGCAAGCAGGGTACTTAGGGAATGTTATGACTGCGGGGTTGTTGATAAATTTTCTCATGAGTTCCCTTAACCTAGGATGATTAAGCCTTCAGTACTAGCTGTCTATACGATCATATCAATTTCGCTGTTAGGCAGGGGTGGCGTACAAAGTTGTGGAGGTGGTTCTCAGTGTTCTAGAGGTGGTCCACAGAGTGGTAGGGTAGGTGGTCGGGCAGGTACCCAGTCCAATAGTATAAAGGGTAATTTGTATGTTTTTCCAGGTAGATCAGAGGCTGAGGTTTCGAATGCTGTGATCACAGGTATGATTTCCATGTTCCATTAGCCAGATTCTACTTTGTTTGATTTTGGTTCCACATTTTCATATGTTTTTGCTTATTTTGCTTTGAGAATGGGTTTATGTTTGGAGTCTTTATCTGTGCCATTATGCGTGGCTACCCCACTGGGTGATTCTTTAGTAGTAGATCGAGTGTATAGATCTTTTTTGGTGACTCTTCCTGAGTTTGATACTTAGATTAACCTCATTGTCCTAGATATGGTAGATTTTGATGTGATTCTAGGCATGGATTGTCTATCTCCTTACCAAGTGGTTTTGGATTATTTTTCTAAGATCGTTACTTTAGGTTTGCCTGGTATACCCCCAGTTGTGTGGCAGGGTTATGTTAGTCGTGCATCGACGGGGATTATTTCGTACATTTGGGCTTGGAGACTGATATCGAGGGGTTGTGAGTCATTTCTAGCATATGTTCGGGATGTTAGTGCTGAGAGTCCTCTACTTGACTCTATCCCTGTTGTTTGCAAGTTTTTTGATGTATTTCCAACCGACCTACCTGTCCTTCCTCGTGAGCATGATGTAAATTTTATTATTGATCTTGGGCCAGGCACCCGACCTATTTCTATGGCTCTATATTGTATGGCTCCTACTAAGTTGAAGAAGCTAAATAGTCAGCTTCAGGATCTTTTGGGTAAGGGTTTTATCAGATTGAGTGTATCTCCTTGGGGTGCTCTAGTTTTGTTTGTGAAGAAAAAAGATGGATCCTTGTGTATGTGTATCAATTATAGGCAGTTGAATAAGGTGACTGTGAAGAATAAGTATTCTATTCCTCATATTAATGATTTTTTTATCAGCTTCAAGGTGCAGTGGTGTTTTCTAAGATAGATTTGAGGTTCGGTTACCATCAGCTAGGATTTAGTGTTGTGGACATCCCTAAGACAACCTTCAGGACTTATTATGGTCATTATGGGTTCTTGGTGATGTCTTTTGGGTTGACCAATGCTCTAACAACTTTTATGGATCTGATAAATCACGTGTTCAGGCCATATTTGGACTCCTTCATGATAGTATTTATTGATGACATTTTTGTATATTTGAGGAGCAAGGAGGAGAATGAGCAATACTGTACTCCGCAGTTTGAGAGACCAGAGGCTTTATGCCAAATTCTTAAACTGTGATTTTTGGCTTGAGTCTGTATCTTTCTTGGGGTATGTAGTGTCCAAGGATAGTATTATGGTGAACCCAACAAATATTGAGGTTATTCGTAGTTGGGCTAGGCCTATGTCACCTTCTGAGGTTCGCAGCTTTATTGGGTTGGCAGGTTACTATAGGCAGCTTACTGCGGTTTTTTCTTCTGTTGAAGCCCCTATGACTAGATTGACCAGGAAGGAGGTCCTATTTCAGTGGTCTGCGAGTTGTGAGGCAAGCTTTATGAAGCTCAAGGATTTGCGTACTTCTGCTCCTATTCTAATTCTTCTTGTTAAGGGTGAGGATTTTACTATCTATTGCGATGCGTCTGGTATTGGTTTGGGGTGTTTTAATATAGCATGGCTGTGTTATTACTCGAGACAATTGAAGGTGAATAAGTGCAACTACCCCACTAATGACTTAGAGTTGGCAGCAGTAGTATTTGTGCTTAGGATTTGGAGACATTACTTGTATGGGGTTCGCTGTGAGATATTTACTAATCACTGCAGTCTTTAGTCTATTATGACCTTGAAGGAGCTTAATTTGAGACAGCGCAAGTGGATTGAGTTTCTAAAAGACTACGATATCTCTATTCTCTACCATCCGGGCAAGGCGAATGTGGTAGCAAACCCCTTGAGTCGGAAGCCAGTGAGTATGGGTAGCTTAGCTTTCATTTCAGCTTCTCATCGACCATTTTCTTTGGACATTCAGTCCTTAGCTAACATGATATTTTATTTGGATATTTTTGACCCTTGGAGAATCATTGATAGTGTTAAGGCCAGATCTACTTTGTTAGAGCAGATTCATAGTCGCCAGTTCGAGGATAGCAGACTTCGTAGCATTTGAGAACAGGTTTTAAGGGGTGAGTCTCAGCGAGCTACCCTAGATTATGAGGGTGTCTTGAGGTTTGATGGTCATATTTGTGTTCTAAGGGTTGGAGATTTGATCTAGTTGATTCTTCGTGAGGCTCATAGCTCCAGATACTCAATTCATCTCAGGACAACTAAGATGTATAGGGAGTTGAGGCAGCATTACTGGTGGAGTGGTATGCGGAGAGATATAGCAGGGTTTGTGGTGTGTTGTCTTTGTTGTCAGTAGGTAAAGTTTGAGTATCAGATACCTTGTGGATTGTTTCAGCAGCTACCCATTCCCAAGTGGAAATGGGAGCGAGTTACTATTGATTTCATAGGTAGAATGCCTCGTACATCGCATGGTTTTGATAGCATTTGGGTCATCGTTGATTGATTGACCAAGTCTGCATATTTTATCCCTGTTTAAGTTTCCTATAATACCGAGAGGTTAGCTTGTGTTTACATCTAGGAGGTGGTTCGCCTACATGGGGTCCCTGTGTCCATTATTTCCGACCTAGGCTCTCAGTTCACTTCTAGCTTTTGGAGGACATTCAGGAGGATTTGGGGACCCAGTTGACCTTAGCAAAACTTTTCATCCCCAGACAGATGAGCAGTCAGAACGGACTATCTCGGTTTTAGAAGATATGCTACGTGCTTGTGTGTTGGATTTTAGAGGTCAGTGGGACTAGTTTCTATGTTTGGCAGAGTTTGCACATAATAACAACTTTCACTCGAGTATTCAGATGGCCCCATTTGAGGCATTGTATGGTAGGGATTGTCGATCCCCTATTGGTTAGTTTGACACTTTTGAGTCTAGGCCTTGGGTCACAGATTTGCTTTGTGATTCATTGGACCGGGTTTGAGTGATTCAAGACAGGCTACGAGCAACTCAGAGCAGACAGAGGAGTTATGTTGATCGCAGATATCTTCCATTGAGTTTCAGAGTTGGTGATAAGGTCTTCATGCGAGTATCGCCTATGAAGGGTGTGATCAGGTTCGGAAGGAGGGACAAGCTTAGCCCTAGATATATTGGACCTTTAGAGATCCTACAGATAGTTGGGGAGGTAGCTTATGTGTGGGAATTGCCACCTGCTTTCTTAGCCATTCACCCTGTGTTTCATGTATCTATGTTGCGACAGTATATTTCAGATGAGTCGTAGATACTTCAGTGGGTCTTGGTTCAGTTGGAAGAAAGGTTGGCATTTGTAGAGGAGCCTATGTCTATTTTGGCGAGGGGTGTCAGGCGGTTGCGCTCCAGGGACATTCCAGTAGTTTAGGTTTAGTGGTGTCACCGTCCAGTTGAGGAGGCTACTTAGAGATCGAGCGTGATATGCGCGCCCAGTATCCCTACCTGTTTGAGCGTTCAGGTATTTCCTTATCTTTTACTTTCACAGATGAAATTCATTTTAGAGTGGATGTTGTAATGATCCTTACGATCATTTTCTTATATGTTCATATAATTTAGTACCTTTCTAGAATATTTTTGATATAGATAAAAATGTTTAAGGGATAGTATATTTATGTGAGAAATGATATGAGGACAGCAACATATTGCTTGGTGGCAGCCATACATGTGTCCACTTGATTAAAGTTATATCTTCCTTTATACATCTATATATATATATACTTGGTAGTAGTGTCTTTCAAAAATAGAATTTTTTTTAACAAAAAGGCAAATCTAAGTGCTGGTACTCTTATATGTGAACATATACTGCGCGCATATATACATATTCGGTAGTTGCAGTTTTTGGGAAAAAATATTTTGGCATTATTTGAGCGTCAAATTAAAGATCAATTATTCGAATCAATTATTCAAGCTCGGGTTCTACTAGTATTATTTTGAGGCTTCGTGGAAAGGCTTTTAGCGTTGGCGTTCAGGTAGGCTAGGCTTACCCTACATTTAAATTGAGCTTATATATTGAAATTATGAACTATTATGCTAGCTTTGGATAAGTGCTTATAGTCGCGCATTATTTGATATATATAACCTGTCTTATTTATCCGGATTAGTAGTCTGTTGTAGTGGATTTTGGTATTTTATCTTTCGATAGATTAGCATCTATCACTTTAGGACATGAGATTAAATTACAAAATCTTGAAATTTTCCCTTTAAAATTAAGATATGCATACGACAATTAGACGTATTTTAACTACTGTTCAGGTTCAATATAAATTTTATTTCTGTCATTGATTGTGAACTTTTGTACCACGTTGACATTGTTATGATATGGTATGGATTTTAATATTACTGTTGGGTATGGTTACTATGAGTTCCTGTTCGAGTTCGGTATTTGATTCTTAATGTTACTATGAGTTTCGGTTCGAGTCCGGTATCTGATTATGGTTGTGGTTCCTCTAAGTTTCGATTCGAGTCCGGCATATGATTATGAGTTCTATATATATGGCCTATCATTATTACCCATTATGTCTGGTTCGAATCCGGCATGTTTTCTCTTGTTATTATCCATTACTACTGGTTCAAGTCCGGTGTATGGCCTCTCGTTACTACTCACTGGTTTCAGTTCAAGTCCGGTGCACATCTGGATAACTATTATGATTTATTGGGATCAGTGCAGTTATAGATTATTTTTGTTTATTTTCATTACTTATGTGTCCCACCGGCTTGTGGGGTATGGTTGGGTTAATTATCTTCTTCAGTGTACCTAGCGTGCTTCTCGAGGCCCAGTTAGGTTATGTTTGATTTGTCTATTATTACTGCATTATTTATTTTTCTGTATCACTTAAATTTATTCCTTTATAGCCGTTGTGTAGCTTGGTAGTTGTTTACCTTTCCATCCCTATTTACTGATGACTCAAATTACGCCTTCGCATTGTAGTTATACCTTTTCTGTATTGAGATCAGTCGGCCAATGATGCCTACTGAGTACCTATTGCTTTTGTATTCATACTAAACTTCTACTTTTTTTTTCTGATGCAGATCCAGGTACTAGCAGTCGACGTTGACGTACTTTCTACCTTTCAGTACTGGTTCAGAGCAGGGTGAGCTTGCTGTCGTCCGAGGATGATCCTTCTCTATCTACTCTTGTTAGTCTTTTGCACTCGTGTGTACATTTTTTATTTTTGTCTAGTACTCTGGGTACCTGTTAGTAGTGGCTCTGGTACTGACCTTATTAGGTCTTGGGAGGGATTCATTTGTACAGTTGGTCCTTTTTTTTCTTCTCTCATTTTTATATAATATATATGCTCTCTTCTTAGTTTTTATTTATTATTGTTGGGGTTATCATTATACATGATTTTTTATTTGGTCTCTGCATGTTAGCCCATTACCTATCATTCCAGACTATGGCTTGGCTTGCCTACTGGTGGGTTAAAGTAGGAGCCATCACGACTTGAGAAATTGGGTCATGTCATTTCTTAAAGCTATTCTCATAAGAGTCGGACCACACAATTTTGCCTTTTTCTGTGTCAATTTGGTAAGTGGAGCAGCTATGGAGGAAAACCTTTCTAGGAACCTTCTATAATATCCTTCCAAATCCAAAAAGCTCCGGATATCGGTTGGAGTCGTGGGTCTTAGCCATTTTCTCACTGCCTCAACCTTTTAGGGGTCTACCTTAATACTCCCACTCGAAACAATATGCCTCAAGAAAGCAATAACACTAAGCCAGAATTCACACTTGGAAAAATTTGCATACAATTTATGATCTTTGATAGTCTAAAGGATAATTCTAAGGTGACTGGCATGGTTCTCCTTATTCTTAGACTAAACTAAGATGTCATCGATGAAAACTATGACAAACAGGTCTAGAAACTGACAAAACACCCTATTCATTAGGTCCATAAAAGTTGCAGGGGCATTAGTCAGTTCGAAGGACATAACTAAGAATTCATAACGGCCATATCGGGTTCGGAAAGCTGTTTTGGAAATGTCATCCTCCCTAACCTTCAACTAATGATACCCTGAACAAAGGTCTATCTTGGAGAAATATTTGGCACCCTAAAGTTGGTCAAACAGATCATCAATTCTAGGAAAAGGGTTTTCGTTTTTAATAGTGACCTTATTCAGCTAACGGTAGTCTATACACATATGAAGGAAACCGTCTTTCTTTCGCACAAAGAGTACAGGTGCACCCCAGGGAGAAATACTAGGATGGATAAAGCCTTTGTCAAGAAGATCTTTTAGCTATTCTTTCATCTCTTTCAATTCTGCAGGAGCCATTCTGTATGGCGGGATAGAAATAGGACTAGTGTCCGACAATAAATCAATGCCAAAATCTATCTCCCTATCAGGGATACTCCCTGGGAGGTCATAAGGAAAAACATCCAAAAATTTGTTAACTACAGGAATAGACTGGAGGGGAAGACTTTTGGTATTAGAATCTTTGACTCGAATTAGATGATAGAAACAACCCTTCGATATGAGTTTACGGGCTCTGAGGTAAGACATGAACTTCTCCTTAGGTGCTAAAGAATACCCCTCCCACTCAATCACTGGTTCATTCGGAAAGGAAAAAGTGACTTTTTGAGTTCTATAGTCTAGTGTGGCATAACACGAAAGGAGCCAGTCCATTCCTAAATAGCATCAAAGTCAACCATATTAAGCTCTATAAGGTCTGCTATAGTATCACGATTTAAATGGCAAAATTATGTGGTACTCCTATATTGTCCTTCAAAGTGTAATGATCAAATACTACATTTTTCAACACAAATACTCCTAATATTCTCTCTTACTTAGTTTGTGTAAAAATATGAAAAATCCTACGAATAATAAGACAAAAATGAAAATAAATCCTCTTCTTTATGATTGGATTTTTAATCAAATAGAGTGCCACGATAATAACAATGGTTTTGTTAATCTTGAAAAATATTGGGCCTCCAACATCGCTCATGGATAATTGTAGTTCCAAAGTGTGCAACTGTTGTAATATCCCTTCAAATTGCTTGTTTTTTGTCTATTCATTTGTAATGGAAATTGAGGGATGTTGAAATATGATGCATGGAAATTGAGGGATGTTGAAAGATGATTCGAAAGCGAAAAGGTGGAATGGGTGCGAGAGCCGAGAAGAGTGGAAAGTACAAACAAAATTGAGACAGGTCCTGAGTATTAAACATAATGAGTTTTCATTAGGTGTCAGATTTTTTCGTAATAATTCGGACAATTGGATTTAGAGGGATAATTTAGTTATTTAGCTTTTAAGTTTTGGAGTTTATGCTTTTAAGGTAGTGTAGGTGTTGTAGTTATAGTAATAATTGACTGTTATCTTATTTAGTCTCTTGCTTCTACTGTGAAAGGTTGGGTTAGGATTCCAGTTGGCATATATGAAAAAGTTACAACTGTTCTGTTGGTAGAATTTATCATAGACCTACTGCACCACCATCCTGGAATAAACCTTTGCGTCTGGTAAAATATAGTTTAGGGAGAAGTCAAGTATCAGAAAACAACGACAAGTGAATAAAAGGTTAACTCTCGAGATAATTGTGTACAGAGTTCCAAAAGTAATAAGGGGAATGGCTATAGCAGATGAAACTATGTCTTAGTAGGGAATTATTTGTCTATCAGTATCCAAAATTCTCTGGGAGATGCACCGCCATATCTATTTATTTTATTGTTTTTGCTTGTTTACTTTCACCAAGTTACCTTTTTAGTTAGTTTTACGATTTTATCACTTAACAATTTAAACTTCTGCAGCTCATGGCTGGATCAGGTGCATTTATTTTTTGCCCTTAACTTTACGGATTGATCATGGGATTTATTATTTTCCCTCACTGTACCCGAGGTTATGGAATTTTTCTCCCAGGATAAAATGGATTTCAATCCAACAATAGCGGTACCTCAAATTATTGGATTCGTCGAACTCACTCAACAGCTAATGATCACAACGAGTTTTTGAAGATATGAAGAGTTTTTTTATTGTCAAAAAATATGTCTATACCTAAGGAATATATCAGGTATTTATAGCCTTTAATGTGTCCTTTCGGAAAGAATGGATTGATTCCGCAGTAAGGCACATATCTACATTTGCGTTGCTTCTGCTCTCGCAGGTCACGAGATGCGTGCACAGATCACTTGATTGCGTGAAACAGTGTGCCTTTTGTATTGAAGGGTCGCATCCCTTCGATATGCATTGCGTATGCATTTGCATGGCGTCCAAAATGTGCCCGCGTACCTTTTTCCTCGAAGGGTCGCATCCCTTCAAGATGTGTCGCGTATGTGTTTGCATGGCTTCCGAAATGCGCCCACATATAGAGAAAATCAATTCTATCAGATTTTTCGATTAATTTTTCACTTGTAAAACAAGTTTCAAATAAAATTCATCTAAAAAAGATAGATCTCATCAATCGATCATTTCCAAATCTAAATCCGAAGTCGAGCGAGCGACGACGGCGGCGGCGGTGCGAAGCACCACCTTATTCTTGTCTCACTATCCAAGTGGAGTAAGTGTTATTTATTGGAAACACTTAAAAGTTCCCTTTTCCCACCAATGTGGGAGAATTAGTGAACTTTCCATTAAAAGAGTACACTTTCCATTTTAGTGTCTCTCTTTCCCTCCATTATTTTTCCCTCCATTTTTCATTCACACATACACGTTGAGCCCGACAATCCCCCACATGAATGGGGAATGTCTACCTTTTGGAGAATTTATGGACAAGCATGTGATCATTTAGCAAAGACTGATTGCATCTGGATAAGTGGGTTTCCCTTTAAACTTTCTATAGTGAACATGCACTCGGTCAATCGGTAGATTTGATATCTTTGAACCGTTGAGCTTTGATGTACACCTAGACAACACATGTCACACAACCAGCCTTTTACTATTTATGGTTCTCGCAATTTTATTCTTTTCAGCTATGAACACGTCCGGGTTTCATGAGAGCTTAGAGAATAGGCCTTTACTAACATTCTCCTTGAAGTGGCTTCCACTTCGCCCTCACATAGATGATTTATAAATTTTCAATCCTGTAGATTAAACTATTTGATCAAATCTATCAAATTTAGATAATCATTAAAAGACTTTTCACCTTAAGTCTTATCCTTGTTTACTAAACATTGTCTACATTATCAGAACGGGTTGGTATATTGACAATGTTGAACCTGTCAGACACAACTTTGTTTGATCTCCTTGAACCTAGCTCTTGGGATCTCCAGTCCGCTAGGTAGAGTTACTGTCATGCTGACTTGTCCTAGGCCTTAAACCCATTCCCTTGGATGTCCTTTCTACTCCTTCTCTAGATAGGCCTTTTTGTAAGTGGATCCGACACATTATCCTTTGACTTTACATAGTCAATAGTGATAATTCCACTAGAGAGAAGTTATCTAATGGTATTATGTCTCTGTCTTATGTGACGAGATTTACCATTATACATCATGCTCCCGGCCCTACCTATTGTCGCTTGGCTATCACAGCGTATACATACTAGTGCCACTGGTTTGAGCCAATAAGGAATATCTTCCAAGAAATTCGGGAGCCATTCTGCTTCTTTACCAGCTTTACCCAATGCGATAAATTCAGATTTCATTGTAGAACGAGCAATACAAGTCTATTTGGATGATTCCAAGAGACCGTTCCTCCACCAATAGTAAATATATATCTACTTTTGGATTTTACTTCGTTTGATCTGGTGTTCCAATTCGCATCACTATATCCTACAAGTATCATGGGATAGTTATTATAATGTAAAGCATAGTCTGGAGTGTATTTAAGATACCCAAAACTCTTTTCATTGCCATCCAATAAGTTTTATTAGAATTACTCGTGTACCGACTCAACTTACTAATAGCGCATGTTATGTATGATCGTGTATAATTCATTATATATATTAAAAATTCTAATACTCTTGTGTACTCTAATTGTAAGTCACTTTCACCTTCATTCTTTCGAAGTGCGAAGCTTACATCCAATGGAGTCTTCGCAATACCTAATTTTATATACTTGAATTTGTCAAGTACCTTTTTGATATAATAAGGTTGTGACAATGTCAACCCCTGTGGAGTTCTATGGATTCCTATTACTAAAATCACATTCACAACTTCAAGGTCTTTCATATCGAACTTGCTCTCGATCATTCGTTTCGTTGCATCTATGCCAGAAATGTCTCTACTGATGATCAACATATCATCCATATATAAACAAACAATGACTTGGTGATTTGGAGTGTCTTTAATGTAAACACATTTATCACATTCATTTATCTTGAACCCATTTGCCAACATGGTTTGGTCAAACATCGCATGCCATTGTTTAGGTGCTTGTTTTAGTCCATAAAGTGACTTAACAAGTTTACACACCTTATCTTCTTTTCCTGGAACCACAAAACCATCAGGCTATTCCATGTAAATTTCTTCCTCTAATACTCCATTTAGAAATGTTTTTTTCACATCCATTTGATGGATTTCAAGACTATATACTGCTGCCAAGTCAATTAACATGCGAATCAATATTATCCTTATTTCTGGCGAGTATGTATCAAAGTAATCAAGGACTCTTTTTCTGTTTGAAGCCTTTTACCATAAGTCTGGCCTTGTACTTGTCAATAGTACCATCCGCTTTCATTTTCCTTTTGAAGATTCATTTAGAACCTAAAGGTTTATTTCCTGGAGGAAGATCAACCAACTTCTACGTATGGTTGCTTAAGATTGAATCAATCTCACTATTGACTGCCTCTTTCCAAAAGGATGAATATAAAGATGCCATCGCTTCTTTAAATGTTTAAGGCTCAAACGAAGTTGACGTTCTTTGACGTTTACTACGTCTTGGATTCTCATCATTATGCAGATTCTCACTTGGTTCATCTTGATATTGTTTAGACCCCTCACTAGACTGTTCATGTCTAGTTTTATACGGATAAATGTATTCAAAGAATTCAACATTATCTGATTAATTACCATATTTTCATTAATATCCGAATGTTCGAATTTATGAACCAAAAATCGACGTGATTTACTACTTTTAGCTTATCTTATGAACATGTAGTCCACTGTCTTAGGTCTTATCTTAACCCTTTTAGGTATAGGAACTTGGACCTTCACTAGACACCCCTACACTTTGAAATATTTCAAGTTAGGTTTCCTTCATTTATATTTTTCATAAGGAATTGATTGTGTCTTACTATGCGGAACTCTATTGAGTATTCGGTTGTCTATAAGGATAGCCTCCCCCAATAAGTTTTGCGGTAAACCTGAATTTATAAGTAAGGCATTCATCATTTCTTGAAATTTTAGTTTTTCCTTTCAGTAATTCTATTAGATTGAGGTGAATATGGGGTCATAGTTTGATGGACAATTCAATTCTCTACACATATTTCGGCAAGGGAGATTCATATTCTCCGCCCCTATCACTTCTTATAGTTTTGATCTTTTTATTCAACTGATTTTTAACTTCAGTTTTGTATTACCTAAACGCATCTATTGCTTCATCCTTACTATTTAGCAAGTAGACATAACAATATCTAGTGCAATCGTTAATAAAAGTTATGAAATACTTTTTTCCACCACGTGATGGTGTTAACTTTATATCACAAATGTCAGTATGTATTAAGCCAAAGGGATTGAAATTCCTTTCAATGGACTTATACGGATGCTTAGCATACTTTTATTCCACACACGTTTGACACTTTGATTTATTGAACTGAAAGTTTGGCAAAACTTCTAAGTTAATCAGTTTTTGCAATTTCGTGTAATTGACATGGACAAATCATCCATGCCACAAATGCAAGACTCAAGCAAGTAAGAATAAATTGAAGTTTTATTGTTTCCTACATACACTTCTCCTTTACTAAGTATAATTTTTCCAAAACAAATACACATTTGAATCTATTTTCGTTTAAAAGTGATACAGAAATCTAGTTCTTCTGTAACTCCGGTACATACCGGACATTGTTGAGTGTCAACACTTTGCCAAAAGTCATCTTCAAGCACACTTTTCCTCTTCCTTCTATTTTTGTAGTAGCAACGTTTCCCATGTAGATCTTTTCTTCTCCATGAGCAGGAGCAAACGTCGATAACAACTCCTTATTAGCACAAACATGGCGGGTGGCACCGGAATCCATCCACCTTTCATGAGGATTTCCCACCAAGTTGCATTCACATAGCGTGGCACACAGATCGTTCGTTTCTTTCTTGGACTCAGCCATATTTGTTTGGTCCTTCTTCTTCCCTTTCTTTGAGGCACGACAATCCGTAGACTTTTGGCCAATCTTGCCATAGTTAAAGCATTTTCGCTTGAATTTCTTCTTGGGTTAATTGCTTTCATTTCTAGCTTTCTTTCGCTTTCTAGAGTTGTTGTGGTCATCTTCTACAATGTTTGCTCCATTCATTGCAGAATTTTCTCTTGACCTTTTTTTCGCAGTTTTATTATCTTCTTCAATGTGCAATAATACAATTAGATCTTCGACTGATATCTCCTTACGTTTGTGTTTCAAATAGTTCTTGAAGTCCTTCCACATAGGTTGTAGCTTCTCTATTATTGCTGCTACTTGAAAATCTTCATTCACGATCAAACCTACTGTCATACCCTATTTTTACCTGAGGTTAAAACGAGCACGACGTTATGGACTCTAAAAGAATGAAAATTTGCACAAAGTCGCCACCTAATTTTTGAGGAAAATAAGGAAAACTACTAGAGTATTAACATGCGATTACTGTTTTTAGTCTACGAAAAACCAATTGAGATTCTAGGTAAGGGTTCAAGTTATTCCGAAGGGAAGGGGTTAGACATCCTTCAGAATCCACAAGTGTGGTACTCGTCTAGACTAAATTTTTGAAAGAGGGAGGAGGTATAAAAAATAATGTAGAAGTGTATGCATTGAATATAAAATAATATAAATGTTTAAAATTATGTAAAGATGTATGTATATTAAATATATAAATAAAACATGTTATTATAAAAAATGTGAAAGATATGTATAAGAGTACATGTGAAAAGAAAAGTATTTTGTGTTGTGTGAAAGAAAGTATATCTTGATATGTCATGAAGAGAAAGAGAAAAATAATGCTCTTTGTTTGATTAAAGTTTATGAAAAAGTAAAGATTTACTTTAACAAAAAGATCACAATGTTTAAGATGTCAAAGTATGTAAACTAATTTGATTAATTTAATTTATTAGTGTAAACATTAACGACCTAAGTTTGCATAAACGCGAGGTGAAGTTGTATAAGGAAAATTCCGACCAACACCCCAAAAATAAAGTTTTTACTATAATAACATTTGTACAAATATAAAAATACAATACAAAATTAAAAGGGCCTCTCTGAATGCAACTCTTGACGAGTAATCCAAATAACCTGTATAAACACTTGTAAAACTATTAGTAACGAATAAATAATAATCAATATAAATTGAACAAGTATGTGTGTATATAAATATTTAAAAAGATATTTTTTTTGTTAAAAAGTAAGCTCAGATAAAGTCATGACTGTGAAATGGTTGCTCAATTAATTGACCGTCCTAAATCGTTTTGCTACGAAGTGGTTGCTCAATTATTTGACCGTCCTAAATCGTCTTGTCAAAATCTGAATTGTAAAATCTTGTATTGTTATAAAGTTTCATCATCGCTCAAAATATTTATTTTATTATGTATTTGTACACGTAAAGTCCTTCTTTTGTTTACGGTGGCCTCAAATTAATAATAATTTTTCATCGGCCATTGTATTGATACTTGATATGAATAAATAAACTTGAGAAAAATAAAGTCCGTCTTTATAATGGGGTGACCTCAAGTATCTGACGGAGAGATAATGTCATTGGCTAAACATTTATTTTTGATGTAAATAAGTAAACTTTGAGAAATTAAAATCCGTCTTTTGTCACGGGGTAGCCTCAAGTATCCGACAGAGAGATAATGTCATTGGCCAAGCATTTATTTTGATATAAAATAGTAATCTTTTGAAAATAAAATCCGTCATTTGTAATGGAGTGGCCTCAAGTATCCGACAGATAGATATTTTCATCGGCTAGATATTTTCATCGGCCAAATAATTAATGGTATTTAATAACAATGAAAAATGACAAAAAATTAACAAAGTCACTAAACGCATATCAAAATCATACATAGAAATTCAAACGATTATCAATGATCAAAATAATAAAATGACAAAAAGGTCAAAGTTAATGAATAAAATGATGTAGCCATGACGAAGTAATTGAAAATAACAAAAGTAGAGTAAAATTCATAATTGTATAACAGAGTAACGTAATAAAATAGAAATAATAGTTCAAACATGATTGAAAAATGTGAACATTCACTGAGAAGTGACAATAACCATCATTAAGCATCCATAAACAAAGAAATACGATAATAAATTCACATAAAATATCAATCAACAAAATCCTTAAAAAATATAACGAAGACTGATGGAAATGGATAAAGGAAAGAAAGTCATTAGGACACAAAGTTTCGGCCATGAACAGTAAGAAAATATGAATAGCAACAACAACACTTTGAGAAATATATATATATATATATATATATATATATATATATATATATATATATATATATATATAATAAATTTAACCAACATAATCCCTAGTAAACATGGTGGAATTTCACCAAAATATGGAGCAAAAATTTATTTTATTTTATGTGTATATGTGTGTTTGAGAGAGAGAAAAAGGAAATTTTTTTTTGTGTATTTGTTTATTATTGAGAGAGGGGAGAAATAAGAATATAATGTGTGTGTGATTAAAAAAAGTGCATTTGCATTTGTGTATTTTTGGGAGAGAATGAAAAATAAGGAAAGATTTTTTCTTGTGTTTTTTTTGTGTATGTATTTGAGAGAGAGAAATAATATGTGTGGGTGTATGAAAATGTGTGTATAGAGAGAAAAGATGAATAAAATTGTCTTCCATCCTTGCCTATTTATAATAAAATTGGGTACTCCTATTATCCAATAGATAAAGGGGTGTCCCCTCTTTTTATAATAGCACATCCTTTAGTTCTTAAGCTATTGACCAAAGGTGTTCATCCTTTTGACCAATGGCTAGAGTTATTATCCAAAGGGTAGTGTCATTGAGTGGTCATTGCCAGATGTGACAAGACAACACTGAGTGGTCATTGTCGGACATGACAAGACATTATTGTGTAGTCGTTGTTGGATGTGATAAGACATTGAATTATTATACTGCACAAAAATAATTGATCCGACTCAGCATTTGTAGACTGTAAAATATAGATGTTGAATGAAAAAATGTAAAGAATATTAAAATTATTAAAATATAATTAATTTAAAAATACTGTAAATATATATATATATATATATAACGTCATGTCGTGCACATGTGCGGGTGATTGTAAAATGTTAAGAACGATAATGAATTGATAAAAATCCTAAAATTAGAAAAATTATTAATAAATTATAAAAAATAAAAATATGACAAAAAATTGATTAAAATACTAAAGAAAGAATAATTATCAATAATTTATCAAACAATTGTAAAAAGATGTGAAAATTATGCTTCGTGCCCTTTAACGAACAAAAAGCCTGAAGACGTTAATTTTAGGCACTGAGAGCAAAAATTGGGTGTCAACTGTTTTCTCTTTTCATTTGAAGACGATGTAGAAGTCTTCAAATGAAAACGTTAACGTGTAGCCAATTTTGCTCGGCAAAAATGATTTGAAGAAAATTTGATCGAACTCCAATTTAAAGTTACCTACATACCTCAAGTTGTATGAGGATCAGGTCAATGTAGTTCAAAAAATTTAAGCTAATCTCCCTGTTGTTAATGGTGAGAGATCATGCGAAATGATTATTGGGAGAAGGACTAATTGAAAATAAAAGTGTTCATCTATTTTCGATGCCCCTTTCAAAATTGCCCCTATGAGATGCTGGAGACGCAAGATTGTGTACTTGCTGGGGAGAAAGAATGATTGCGGTTGTGACGATCGAACTTTGCACAGATCTTCCTAAATATCTCGAGTGTTATGAGAATCAAGTCACTATAATTCGAATCATAGCAATATAAAAATTTGCCTCAGTGTAGAGTTATGGTGACACTGGGTTTCTTCAAGGATGACAACTAAGATTTTAACACAAATGGAATGAATACGGGTACTTGTTCCAAAGTTGACTATTTGGGTAGCTGGAAATGAGTACATGTCGGATAGCAATATTTGTTGGGGACTTTGAGCGAAAAAGAGATTGCAAATTTTCAAAGATTTACCCAGTATCGGATTAAGAAAACATTGAGTAATGATAATAAGAATTATAAAAATGAGAGTATTGGGTCTAGTTGAGTTGAGTGTATTCATCAAAATTCCTGACGTAACTAGAGATCCCTGACATTCCGCTAGCTTGCCCCAGTTTGCTGCTAAGAGGATAGTTCCACGTTGTACTGCATACTCTAGTATTGTCTCTGTTTTTGAAGGCAATCCGCCTGGCGGGGTGATAATTGAAATGTAAATAGCCTCCGTCAGCTAAGCAGTAATTGAAATATAAATAGCCTCCATCGGCTGAGCAGTTGATGAAATATAAATAGCCTCTGTCGACCGAAATTTAAATAGCCTCCGTCGGCTGAGCAATTGTTGAAATGTAAATAGCCTCCGTCGGCTGAAATGTAAATAGCCTCCACCGACTGAAATGTAAATAGCCTCCGCCGACCGAAATGTAAATAGCCTCCGCCGGCTGAAATATAAATAGCCTCCATCGGCTGAAATATAAATAGCCTCCGTCGGCTGAAATGCTTGTTGAGAAAGTGAAGGTTGCATTATATGCCCTATTGTTGGGGGCGGGTGTTCCCTGTGCTATTATTCGGGGCGGACTTGCCCTGTCCTATTGTTTGGGACGGACTGTCCTGTCCTATTATTTGGGGCGGACTATCCTGTCCTATTATTCGGGGCGGACTACCCTGTCCTGTTATTTGGGGCGGACTGCCCTGTGTTATGTTATAGTTTTGTGAACATCTGTTAGTATGTATGACTGAGTCTTAATGGGGATATCCCTTTAATGCGACCTGCAAAAAAATTAAGAAATTTCTTTTAGAGTTAGAAAGTATTAGTGAATGAATTGATAAAACCTGGCTTCATGGCTTGTGATAGATATGTGATGTTGAGTTTCTGATGGAATGTTGTAAGATACTTGACACGTGCCTCCTTGAGCATTATTATGACCTGCAAGATTCCACAAGATATTTTAGTGTCTTGGAATAATTATGGATAAATTGATGATACCTGGATTCTCAACTTGTGATGGTGAGGCAGTATTTAGGCTTCCAAGATGTTTGAACCTTTGTTGTAGCGATGTCGTACCTGCGCTCAAAGAAAGTTTCTTAGTTTGGCGAGGGGATGTTGATTTTGTGTTGATCGAGAACTCGGCCAAGCAGCTATCCTTAAATCTTTCGACAATCGGTAATCTATTCAGGATTTGGAGTAGTGACACTTCCTAACTCTACATAATGTGCTTATACTAGTATGTCTTCTGGTGGGAACTTTTTTCATCTTGATCTTTGCTTCCGGACTTCCATCAAAGTTATGTGGTTATTGTGGCTTGAGATGATAAATAGAATTTGAAAAGATGTAAAAGATTATGTTGTTGATATGACCGAGCCTGACTTAAGGTACCTACATATCCTAGAATAGGAATCAAGTCAAAACCTAGTTTCGTGTGAGGGGAATCAAGAAAAATTTGGCCACAAGGGTGGGTATATGGAGAATAGTAAGGTTGATAATCATGAGCTTGCTTTGGAAAGCTCATTTGGCCATTTGCTGAAGCGGTGCCTCTTATGTATGAGTCTTCAATATTTTATGACTTTTTCTTGTGCTAACGATTAACATCAAAGAATTTCTTAATTTGAGTAATGCTTTTGTAAGTTGTTGGAGTCGATCAAGCACTGAGATTTGCATCTCAATGTTAGTTCCTTCATGTCATGGTTTTAATCGGAAGAGTAGTGAATGCTTTGTATAAGCTGCCTTTATATGTAGTCTCGCTGACTTGCATTTTGATGAAAGCAAGAGGCTTGGGTACATGCGCGAGTCTTCTCTGCATAAACTCTGAATATTTCTTGGGCGCCTCATTGATAGTCTCCTTATCATGTGGGCGTCTTCTTATATAAAATCTTTTTGGGTCCACTATAGTCGTCTTTTCGTGTATCTGTTTGAAAAGAAATAACTTGCAACAACAAACATAACAACCTTTTTGTTTGTTGCATAATCATTTGCGAGTTGAAAATGTCTTCAAAGTGGGGTGCCCCTTTTGGACACCGACAACACTTTATGCAGAAGGGTTCCTGCGATCGTGTAATCTTTTGTTGATGTGGTAACCCTTTTGAGTCACCCATAATGCTTGTGGAATGATGACCTCTCTTGTTATTGCCAATAATTCTTCGCATACGATCTCAGATAAGTCTTGGGCATCTTTGTATCAATATGACTTATAGATTCCTCTTGAATCATCAATCTTTGGATTATCTTCCGCATTATTTGATGTTTGATACAAGGCAACTTATAGATATCCTTTGAATTACTAGCCTTTAAGTACTCCTTCACATTATTCGACTTTGGATAAGAGATGACTTACAGATATCCCTCCAATTGCTAGCTTTAAGGTGTTCCTGCACATCATCCAACCTTGGACACAATATGACTTATAGATATCTCTCAAATTGTTAGTCCTTGGGTTATCCTACACATAATCGATCTTGGATATGACGTGGCTTATAGAGAACCCTTGGACATACCAATTTGATGATCTCGTATATTCTTTGGTAAGGATTTAGTTGCGACTTATGGATAACCTTCGGATTATCAATTTTTGGGTAACATTGCAAACTATCCAGTTAGGATGTTATTGCAGCTTATGAATGATCTATGGACTATCAACTCAGAGGTAATCTTGCACACTATCTTATTTCAAATAATATGACTTATAGATGATCCTCAAATTATCAATTTCAAGAAAATCTCATATAAAATTCACTTTCAGATAGCGACTTAAAGACGAATCATGTGCTTTTGATGAATTTAAATGTTGATTCATAGGATGATGAGATATCCTCGACGCCAACGTATGCTATCTCACGTGTCAACAGATATTGAATGTTGATATCCTCGATTGATATATTAGTCATAATCCAAGCTTGAATGTTTTTAGCATATTTTGGAAATCCTTCTTGGAATTGTAGGTATAGATTATTTTTCCTTGTCACAATAATTTTCTTTTGGCTCTTTCATAAGAATGTGCCACCTGAAGATTTGATTGACCTCCTTATGACGGACCTAACGAGAGTTCGATCCTGTGCTGATTGTCGATGTGATTTCAGTGCATTTGGATTGATAGTATCTTTTAACAATATTTGTAGAGAAGATCTTTGGTTAAGTGGTGGGAGTGTCTTTGGTATTGGCCCTTGGTGCATTTCTTCGATATTATAGATAAGTTATCCCCTGTTGATATCTTGCAACTTTTGTGATGACTTGCGTTGTTTGGTACAAATCAACCTTGGTCGTAACATTTCCAAGTTGAACATCCTAGACTTCGTTGATTTTTGAAGCGTTCATCAAAATTTTTCCCCAATCTCTTGGAGAGATTTTCTCGATGATTATTCGCTGCGTATCTTGGGATAGTCTTGATGGATCATTTCGGGTTTTCTGGATACCGTCACGTTTAAGTTTCGCTCGTCCTTAAGGAAAATAGATTTTTGTATTATAAAGGGACCGAGCCTTATATAGGCTGCCTACATATCCCGCCGAGGGAAATTAGGTCACACGTAGTTCCAACTACAAAAAGGGAAATGATTCTACTTAAGTACGACTGAACCCGATGAGGGTTGCCTACTTATCTCACTATGAGAAATCAGGTCAGAACATAGTTCTGATACATGATAATTAGAGGAGATCCTATGCCTTCAAATATAGGACTCTATTTATTGTCTCTGAGTTGATCAACTTAGATTCGTCTATATCGTATTCCTGCTAAAGTTAGCGTTTCTCTGTAGAGTGGCTTATATGAAGGCCCTGCTGGCTCGATGTGGAGGATGGTGTCTCTCATGTCATATACACTTCTCTATTTTCATGATTGCGCACCGAATCATTATTTGCATTTGGTTGCTCTTCGACATATTGGATTGCCCCGTCCTTGATCAAGCACTCAATTCTATGCCTTAACCTATTACAATCTCCAGTATCTTGCCTTGAAACTCCAGAGTGGAAAGCACATCACTTTGTTTCATCGAACCATTTAGGTAATGGATTAGGAATCTTCACCAACTCCGGTCACAATAAATTTACAGCTCTCAGTCTCTCAAAAAGTGTCAATGGTTCAATAAATTGAGTGCATCTTCGATTGTGCTTACCCTTCAAATTTTGTCTTAGCACAAAAGGTGTTCGATTTTGATAAACTGACAATTGGATTGGTACGCATGGTTGTGGTGGATTTTGGTATATGGGAAATTAGGGTGGAAGGTAATTTTGTTGGATATTATAGACATGATGAAATGTATGATTCGATATTTGCATCAGTTCATTATCAGGATTTGAAGTGATTGGGATGATTCAGGTATTGAATGTTGTGGTATCATAACAAATATTTCTTCTTCATTCTCCTCCTTGGCTCCTTCGATGGACTCTAGCTGAGTAGACCTGCTCAAGTTATTTGCCAACTTAATCTTTCCAGAGTAAATTGCCTCTTCTATAAAATTCCCTATTTTGACACAATCAGCAAACTTCTGCCCCAATGTGGACATTATCCTTTTAAAATAGACACCCTTTTGACTGCGGATAAAATACTTTGTTAATTCACTTTCGTCCATTGGTGGTTGAACCTTTTCCGCCTTAGACCTCTATCGCCGAGCATATTCCTGGAAGGATTCAGAGGACTTCTTTTGTATATTTATGAGGGAAAGATGATCAGGTACAATTTCTGTATTAAACTTGAAACAATTCATAAAGTCTTCAGCCATGTCGCTCCATTTACGCCAATGACGAGGGTATTGTTTGGTGTACCAAGCGAGAGCCTCACCAGAGAAACTTCTAACGAACAACTTCATTATGAGCTTCTAATTTTCTCAATTATTACCAATTTATCACAATACACTCTTAAATGAGTATGAGGATCCTCGGTTCCATCAAACAAGTCAAACTTAGGTGGCTTGAACCAGATTGGCAAATCAACAGCTGGATAGATATATAAATCTTCGTAGTCCAAATGATTATTGACTTAAGTTTCTTGGAGGTGTTTCATCGCTAGCTTTATATTACGAAGCTCATTTACGATTTTGTCATTCCCCTCTTTTTGTCCTTGTACTTATCGAAAGCCTATCCTTAGCAGGAACGGTGAAAATGGGTGTCTCAGTCAAGAAATATGTTGTTCTTGAAAGGTAGCGTGATTTGTTAGTTGAATATCACGAGCATATGTGACAATATTTGGATGTGGGGTGCAATGGGAAATTTATGGAAGGTGATGAGTGTGAATGGGGATGAGGGATTTGTTAAACAAACAGTCGTTATGGGAGGTTGTACTGACTGATAGCATTTAGGTATTGGAGTTTCTAGTGATAAAAAATTAGGAGGGCGCGGTAGAGTAGCCGTGGATAGATGTGTGGGATCCTTTCCTTGGTGTAGTTCTCCTCTTAACGTCTTGAGTTGTTGCTCCAAAAGAAGCATACATTCATTATCTTGTCTTTTGAAAATTCCTAATATGTTTGCCAGTGTTGGAACACTTCTGGTCGGGTCGACGATATTGGTGTTCATTATATAGCTGAAGTCAGCTAGTTCTATCGATCAACACAATCAACCTCTATCGGGGAATAATGCAAACACAAATGAAAGTTCAAGAGTTAGTTCATGTCAATGGACAAGCACATTCAGACAACGTCGAGTAAGCGTATCTTATATTGTGGAGCCTCATTTTGCCAGATGTAGGCCTTCGTCCAAACAAACTGATATAGATGAATCTAAATTTTGACACATTTTGGATTCAGACAAATTTTAAGTTTTCTTGAAGAGGGAATGTATCCAACAAGGACGGCTAAAAGAGTCCTGTATAGTCAATAAGAATTGATAGAAACGGGCTAAAATGATGCCTTTAAAAGAGTGAGTATCTCAAGTCTCGTTATTGATGAATGAGGATCTTGTGATAGAGATATCGAATGGAGGAGAAGTATCGACAATGCCTTCACACTCATTGGCTGGAAAGAGTTAGAAGTGGGTGAAGATGAATAATATTCCACATTCATTGTTTTGAAGAAGGGTGTCAAATAATTGTATAGTTTTGAATAATATTCTACGTCCTTTGACTAGAAAAAAGAATGAAACATTGGAAGAATGATTGACAACATTCCACTCTAGTTTGGATAAATAAAGAAAAAGTTAGACGTAGGTGGAGTTTTTAGTGACATTCTTATCTGTGGACTTGAAGAGAAAGTCGAACGAAAGCAAAGCATTTTTAGAACACTCGGCTTTCATGGACTCTGAGAAACATATTTGTGAAGCAGAGTTTTAACAACACTCTGTATTCGTGAAAATTGTGTCTAATGTTGGCTAGTTTAGGTAATACTTTATGTCTATTGACGTGAAAATGATGTCAAATGAAGAAAGAGTAAAAGAAGGCCAATTTGATCATTCTGAATCCATTAATGTTTGATTTCTGGATTATCTGAATCAGTTCTAACACAAAATATGTCATAAAGGTTTCATAACCTTCTGACAAAAGAGTGGCTTCCTAGTTGCGAAGATGATACCTTGGAACGTCCCGCCTAAGGTATATGCAATATGACCTATTACTAGAGTAGGATTTTTCCCTAAATGTTCAAGAGTGGGACTGAATATTTGTGAAAAGGTGCACTAAC
The DNA here is from genome assembly GCA_030864225.1 of Capsicum baccatum var. pendulum. Lineage (NCBI taxonomy): Eukaryota > Viridiplantae > Streptophyta > Magnoliopsida > Solanales > Solanaceae > Capsicum > Capsicum baccatum. The sequence goes on from CM061561.1 coordinate 242,035,926, forward strand.
CTAATTGCACCAACTCTGAAACTAAGTAATCCAAAGAAGGTTCGGAAGAGTGCAGTACACCCCTCGCGTGTACCACAGTGTGTGCATTGTGTACGGCCAAAGACTCGATAGAAAATGCAAGTGATAAAGCAATAAAAAGTAGTGTTATTTAAACAAATAAGGAACACAAGTTTGGATTTGGCTTGCGTCCTTTCATACATAGCATGATATAAAAATATGTAAAACAAATAACATAATAAAGCATTAAAATCCTAAACTAAGCATGATAAAAAAATGTAAAGAATTTATGAGCAAATTCACATAATTTACAGTGTAATAGGTAAAGAATTTAATCATATACAAAAAAGGTAAAAATACCTCCCTCGATTGAAAATCGATTCGATCATGGTTAGAGTGTCTCCTCATCCCCAGCAGAGTCTCCATTCTATCATACCCTATTTTTACCTGGGGTTAAAACGAGCACGACGTTATGGACTCTAAAAGAATAAAAATTTGCACAGATTCACCACCTAATTTTACGGAAAATAAGATAACTTATTGAAGTATTAACATGCGATTAATGTTATTAGTCTTCGAAAAACCAATTGAGATTCTAGGTAAGGGTTCAAGTTATTCCGAAGGGAAGGGGTTAGGCATCCTTTAGAATCCACAAGTGTGGTACCCGGATAGACAAAATTTTTAAAAGAGGGAGGATGTATAAAAAATAATGTAGAAGTGTATGTATTGAATATAAAATAATATAAATGTTTAAAATTATGTAAAGATGTATGTATATTAAATATATAAATAAAACATGTTATTATAAAAAATATAAAAGATATGTATAAAAGTACATGTGCAAAGAAAAGTATTTTATGTTGTGTGAAAGAAAGTATATCTTGATATGTCATGAAGAGAAAGAGAAAAATAATGCTCTTTGTTTGATTAAAGTTTATGAAAAAGTAAAGATTTACTTTAACAAAATGATCACAATGTTTAAGATGTCAAAGTATGTAAACTAATTTGATTAATTTAATTTATTAGTGTAAACATTAACGACCTAAGTTTGTAAAAACGCGAGGTGAAGTTGTATAAAGAAAATTCCGCCCAACACCCACAAAATAAAGTTTTCACTATAATAACATTTGTACAAATATAAAAATACAATACAAAATTAAAAGGGCCTCTCTGAATGCAACTCTCGACGAGTAATCCAAATAACCTGTATAAACACTTGTAAAAATGTTAGTAACGAATAAATAATAATCAAAATAAATTGAACAAGTATGTGTGTATATAAATATTTAAAAAGATATTTTGTTGTTAAAAAGTGGGCTCAGATAAAGTCATGACTGCGAAATGGTTGCTCAATTAATTGGCCGTCCTAAATCGTTTTGCTACGAAGTGGTTGCTCAATTAATTGACCGTCCTAAATCGTCTTGTCAAAATCTGAATTGTAAATTCTTGTATTGTTATAAAGTTTCATCATCACCCAAAATATTTATTTTATCACGTATTTGTACACGTAAAGTCCGTTTTTTGTTTACAGAGAGCTCAAATTAATAATAATTTTTCATCGGTCATTGTATTAATACTTGATATGAATAAATAAACTTGAGAAAAATAAAGTCCATCTTTGTAATGGGGTGGCCTCAAGTATCTGACGAAGAGATAATGTCATTGGCCAAGCATTTATTTTTGATGTAAATAAATAAACTTTGAGAAATTAAAATCCGTCTTTTGTCACGGGGTGGCCTCAAGTATCTGATGGAGAGATAATGTCATTGGCCAAGCATTTATTTTGATATAAAATAGTAATCTTTTGAAAATAAAATCCGTCATTTGTAATGGAGTGACCTCAAGTATCCGACAGATAGATATTTTCATCGGCCAAATAATTAATGGTGTTTAATAACAATGAAAAATAACGAAAAATTAACAAAGTCACTGAACGCAAATCAAAATCATACATAGCAATTCAAATGATTATCAATGATTAAAATAATAAAATGATAAAAAGATCAAATTTAATGAATAAAATGATGTAGCCATGACGAAGCAATTGAAAATAACAAAAATAGAGTAAAATTCATAATTGTATAACAGAGTAATGTAATAAAATAGAAATAATAGTCCAAACATGATTGAAAAATGTGAACATTCACTGAGAAGTGACAATAACCATCATTAAGCATCCATAAACAAAGAAATACGAAAATAAATTCACATAAAATATCAATCAACAAAACCCTTCAAAAATATAACGATGATTAATGGAAATGAATAAAGGAAAGAAAGTCACTGGGACACAAAGTTTCGGCCATGAACAGTAAGAAAATTTGAATAGCAACAACAACACTTGAGAATATATATATATATATATATATATATATATGTATGTATGTATGTATGTATGTATATATATGTATGTATGTATGTATGTATGTATGTATATAAATGTAACCAACATAATCTCTAGTAAAAATGGTGGAATTTCACCAAAATAGGGAGCAAAAATTTATTTTATTTTATGTGTATATGTGTGTTTTTTGTGTGTTTGAGAGAGAAAAAGGAGAAAAAAATTGTGTGTATTTGTTTATTATTGAGAGAGGGGAGAAAGAAGAATATAATGTATGTGTGATTAAAAAATGTGCATATGCATTTGTGTATTTTTGGGAGAGAATGAAAAATAAGGAAAGATTTTTTCTTGTGTTTTTTTTTTTGTGTATGTATTTGAGAGAGAGAAAAAATATGTGTGGGTGTATGAAAATGTGTGTGTAGAGAGAAAAGATGAATAAAATTGTCTTTCATCCTTGCCTATTTATAATAAAATTGGGCACTGCTATTATCCAATAGATAAAGGGGTGTCCCCTCTTTTTATAATAGCACATCCTTTAATTCTTAAGATAATGACCAAAGGATGGTCATTCTTTTGACCCATGGATAGAGTTATTGTCTAAAGGGTAGTGTCATTGAGTGGTCATTGTCAGATGTGACAAGACATTATTGTGTAATCGTTGTCGGATGTGATAAGACATCGAGTTATTATACTGCACAAAAATAATTGATCTGACTCAGCATTCGCGGACTGTAAAATATAGTTGTTGAATGAAAAAATGTAAAGAATATTAAAATTATTAAAATATAATTAATTTAAAAATACTATAAAAAATAAATATATATATATATATAACGTCATGTCGTGCACATGTGCGGGTGATTGTAAAATGTTACGAACGATAATGAATTGATAAAAATCCTAAAATTAGAAAAATTATTAATAAATTATAAAAAATTAAAATATGACAAAAAATTGATTAAAACACTAAATAAAGGATAATTATCAATAATTTATCAAACAATTATAAAAAGATGTGAAAATTATGCTTAGTTCCCTTTAATGAACAAAAAGCCTGAAGACGTTAATTTTAGGCACGGAGAGCAAAAATTGGGTGTCAACACCTACAACAAAGGTTATGTGAATACTAAGAACATTTTTTAAACTCTTCAACAAAGGTATTTTTCAAAATCATACCTTCCGCAAGGAGAACATTGATGATCACTTGCAGTTCCTGCACTTGGGAAACAATAGACTTATTGTTTATCATTTTATATTCCAGGAATCTTGAAACGAAGAACTTTTTAGTTCCGGTATCCTCAGTCTTGTACTTCCATTCTAGCGCTCTCCACATTCCTTTGATGTCTTTGTTCCACTATACACATTGTAAAGCTCATCTTGGAGATCACTCAAAATGTAGTTCCTGCAAAGAAAGTCGGGTGTTTTCAAGACTCCACAATCACAAATCGCTCTTGTTCAGAGGTTTCCTCGGACATCTCCGGAGCTTCCTCAAATGTTAACCTTTGAAGATAAAGAGTTGTAAGGTGAAAAAATATTTTCTGCTGCCACCTTTTGAAGTCAATTCTTGCGAACTTTCCGGGTTTCTCCACTGGTGCCATAGCTTGCGGAGCATTAGCACAACTCATCGTGGCAATACTATTTGCTGCCACAGTCGTTGCAGTATCATTCACTTGACTATCAATAGTCATTTTTCTGTCACAGCAGTAACTTTAGTATATGAAAATACTGTTAATAAAGTTGCAACAACTTTAAACACCCCTTGTTTCTAGTTCAACGATGAAGTTTTTATGAATTTCAATCATCAACTGAGTGATATTTAACTTGTGATAAAGATTTTATGTCATCAAAGCACTAGTTAAGTTCAAACGGAGTAGAAACCTTAAAGCTTTAATCTCAAGAAATCAAGCAATACAGATTCTGAAAATTATTTCTTAAGATTGTTATTTTCAATATTTTCGAGTACAAGAATCTGTATTTAGGCACAACAACTTCAACGTAAGTTCAAGTCTAAAACAAAGAACACCTATGAAGTTACTTAACACCTTCAACACAAGATTATGAATAATCTATCTAAGAAGTGTGCTATATTTCGGAAATGAGATGAAACATAAATTTAAAGCCAAGTCCCCCAACTTCACGGAGTGTCCTTAAGGAATAATTTCCCTCACTGTACCCTAAGTTATGGATTTTTCCTCCCAGGATCAAATGACTTTCAATCCAACAATAGCGGTACCTCAAATTATTGGATTCATCGAACTCACTCAACAACTAATGATCACAATGATTTTTTAAAGATATGAAAAGTGTTTTTGCTGTCTAAAAACATGTCTATACCTGAGGAATATATCAGGTATTTATAGCCTTTAATGTGTCCTTTCGAGAAGGATGCATTAGTTCAGAAAGGAACCTATTCAGTACAGTCACGTCACTTGCGCCCAGTTTGTGCTGGACCTGCGCCCGATCTGTAGCCGCAGGTGACTTTATGCCAATTCCAGTAGCTTCTGCACTATATCTGTGCCTGCGGGTCACGAGATATGCGCACAGATCACGTGATTGCGTGAAACAATGTGCTTTTTCACTTGTAAAACAAGTTTCAAATAAAATTCGACTAAAAAGATAGATCTCATTGGTAGATTATTTGACAAAATCTAAATCCACAACGACGGCGCAAGGCACCACCTTGTTCTTGCCTCACTATCCAAGTGGACTAAGTGTTCCTTATTTAGAACACTTAAAAGTTCCCTTCTCCCACCAATGTGGGAGAATTAGTGAAATTTCCGTTAGAAGAGTACACTTTTTATTTTAGTGTCTCTCTTTCCCTCCACTATTTTTCCCTCCATTTTCCATTCACGCATACACCTTGAACCCAATATTTTCAAATTTTATGGATTCTGAATTCTATAAAGACGACTTAATAGGTTGTCAATGAATTATTTATACACATTAAGTGAATTTTTTAAACACATATATAAGGTTTAGACCAAAACTACTGTATCTAGCAAACCATATCTACTTCCCTGTCCCCACTGCCTAGTCCACTAGTAGATTACATTCTGTTTTGGTTCAAAGTTCCTTTTCTTGTGGAGTGCCAAGGGGTGGGAGGGCTAACTTTGAAGCATACATCTTCAAAATAAAAAATTTAGTTGTTTTTTTTTTTCATTTTGTGCCAACTTTAAAACATACAGATTGTAAACTAAAACCTTAGTAATTTCTCAGTAACTCAAGTTTTGAAGCATGTATATGTAACTAAAGCTTTAGTAAGTTTTCATTAAGTTCTAGTGTGAAAAATTATACTCCCTCTGTTTCATAATAAATGAATTGTTGGATTTTGGCACACAGATTAAGGAAAAAGCATTAAAGACATAAATTTAACACAACTTCCAATTTTTACCCCAAAAAAAGAAAAAACTGATCTTGTAATACCTTTTCAAAAGTTAATTGGCTGTCAAATCATACGGGTAAATTTAGAAAAAAATTCAATGATTCACTTATTCTGAAACACCAATAAATACCCCAACAATTCACTTATTTCGAAACGAAGGGAGTATCATTTTGGAACTTATTACTTAGAATCCGCTACCTATCCAGTGAATTTTGTACAACCTAAATCAGTGTCTAAACAGGCGTTTCTGGGGCGAGCCTCAGAGTGGGGCATAGTAAAAATGCATTGAAGAGATATGTACGGATATAAGTGCCGTGAAGAGTAAGCCTCATTGGTCTGTGTTAGAATCAAAATAATGAAGTGTCATGCGGAAGCTAATAAAGCAAACCTCGAAAGACGTCACATAAAAAGATATGTGAGAAATATATTAAAAGAGACACAATAATTGAGAAAATGGTCTATTACCCTCCCAACCTTTAGTCGAAATTCCAACTACAAACTCAACCTTAAAAGGTGATCTATTACCCCCCTAAACTTATTTTTACCGAATTTATTAGCCCCCAGTTGCTGACCTGTCACTGAACGGGACTACACTCACCCATGGGCGCATCAGTTGACCCTATTTCACTTTAAATTCTTTATTTTCTGATTGTCATGTCATTATTTTTAATAATATAATAAATATTTTAATTATTGCTTTTTCTTAATGAATTCTAATTGCCATGTCATGTCTTCTTCTTCTTTTTTTCAAAACAAAAATTCAAGAACTCATTAATGGATTTCTCCGAAACCAAGAATTTTTTTTTTCTCCAAAACCGAAAGCAAGAAACACTTGAACTAAGGAAACTATAAGATTTATTTGATTAATGAATTCTTGAATGAAGAAGTTGAGGAACTCTGATTCAAAAAACTTGAAAAAATTCAAATACTTCGATTTCCTCTCTTTTTGCTCAAGATTGACATTAATGGTGAGTCAAAGCTTTCAATTTCCACAATGCCATATATAATTTCCAACATAACCCACGTATAATCCATTTTTTTGATTTTCTCTATTTTTGCTCAAGATCCACCATTAGTGGCGAGCTCAAAGCTTTGAATTTCCATAGTAGGGAAGAATTCGCCATTAATGGTGATCTTGAGCAAAAAGAGATGAAATTGGGTTGAAGAACTTCATTAAAACAACATTCAAGAACTTCATTAGCCCGACATTCAAGAACTTCATTAATCCGTCATTTTTTCTCCAAGAATTCTATATTTGACACAAGAAGATGAAATTGGTTGAAGAAGAAAATGGAGCAAAATGGAAAATGGGGAAGAAAAAAGAAAATAATAAAGTTAAATAATTAATTTTTTTAGAGTAAAAAAAAAGAAAAAATGATGTGGCAATGACGTGGCAGTGCGTGCATCACACCATATTCCAAATGACTAGTTGTCAGTTTTTGGGTGTGTAGTAATTCCACTTTAAAATAGTTCAGGGGGATAATAATTCTAATTTAAAATAGTTTAGGAGGGTAATAGGTCACCTTTAAAGGTTGAGTGTGTAGTTGGGATTTGGGATAAAGGTTGGAGGTGCTTTTGACCATTTTAATTTAATGTGATTCGGTCAATTAACCTACATCGACAAAGGAGATGAGCAATCCACTATACAAAAGAAAGTACAAAATGTCAAGAGAGAAATTTTCTTTCATACCCCTCTTTTGAAATCAAGATAAAGTCAACAAAGTTCAAAAAAAAGTGTCGAGTAAAAGATTAGAGTCAGAAAAGTTTTCAAATAAAAAGAGAGAAAAAGAGAAAAAGTATGTCAAAAATAAAAAAAAGAGGAGAGTGTCCAAAAAAATAAAGTCAGAAAAGTGCCAAATAGAAAAAGAGTCAACAAAAGAAGGAAAAAGAAATCATAATCTAGAAAAAGAACAATTTATCGAAACTACGTGTGACCTGATTCTCCTCTCTCGGGGGTGAGATACGTAGGTTGCCCTACTTTAGGCACGGTCCAACCAAATAAACAATTTAGAATTACTCAGTCAAAAGAAACTGGGGCATGACTTACTTTTCATTGTTTCAGTTGATTCCAAAATTTGTAAGTCCTACCCCACTTCAAGTATCATTTGGGACTCATGCCATTCTTTCTTTCTAACCTTATCCAAAAGTCAAGTTACAACCAAAGAAAGACCTTCAGATCTGTAGACACCTAATTTTGTCCCTCCCGAAGACCCGAGTTATCCATTTTTACCCTCGTCTTACCATGTGCACTACCCCATATAATAACCTCCGTACAAAAGGACAAAATAACCAACTCTAAGAAAATTGATAACAAATTTTATACATTCCAACAACCCATACCCATCACCTACCTCACCCAACCCCCTACCCCACGTCACCCTACCCCCCCTCTTTTCTTGTCAACAAAGAAAAGACTCAAAAATATATATATATATACACACTCACACACACAAAATTAAAAGGCAACGAAAAAAGAGAAGAAAAAAAAGACCCATCAGCATTTTTTTATTTTGCTCTCTCTCTCTCTAAAAACCTTTCTCTCTCTCAAAACTCACTCTCTCTTTCTACCAACACTCTCTCTCGCTTTAACGCCACCTCCGGCGACCGGAATCCGTTGAACACAACAACCGGCCACCTCTCTCCCTCTCTATACTCTCTCTCCCTAAAACTAAAAAAAAAAAAGAAGAGAAAAATCCGACCGACGTCACCTCCGACCAACGCCGGAGCAGCACCGCCTCTCCGTCTGTCCGACGACGGCAGCAGTAACACCGTCGTCATCGATCGCCGCTTCTCTACCCGACCGGCCTCCACTTTCTCTCCGGCTGCGGCGCGTTGGCCAACTCCGGCTGCCTTTCCTCCTCTCTCTCACCAACGACGGCAGTCGGCCCGTCGCCGGCCTTCACGCCGTTCGTCGGCCGAGAATCGGCCAGATCTCTGCCGCAACACGTCGGTCAGCCGACCAGCTCGCCGTTCGCCGGCCAGGACCCGACCCGAGATTCGATCAGCTCGATCTGTTTGGATTTTGGTTTCTTGTTGTCTTTGGTTGATTTTGATTTCGTTTATTTCATGGTTCCACGTCGATAGTGAGTTTCAAGTCGACTTTATCAAATCTCGTCGTTGTGAGTTTGGGTTTTCGTAGAATAAAATTTTATTCACGGGTTTTGGAGCTGTCCGGTTATTATTTTAATACCGAGTTTGATTTGTTCGTCGTGAGGTTCTTAGATCGAGTTTGGGTCTTCGGATTTCCTTATTATCGACAAAGCGTTCTATCGAGGTCCATTTCTTTAACCCGCTCTCTTTTATTTATCTTGGTCTATTGAATTAGCTGTGATTATGTTTGATGTGATTATGTTTTGTTGGATTTTGTTGATGTGATTGTTATGATCATGATGTTCGGTGGGTTGATTTTTGGTGGTTTGAAGATTGAATTTGATCATGTTTTTAATGGATTGATAAGGGGATGAAGGGAAGTAATGGAGGAATTGATAAAAGTTTGAACGTAGATTGAGGTTGGTTTGTTGTCTTTGTTCTATTCGGTATAAGGGAATGTGATGGAATTATGTCTTTAGTCGAGAACGTATAGGCAAACGTAGGCCGGGTAGGCAAATTTAGGAATAACAATTTGTTAGAGTGTGAATATGTGCTTGAATGATACTTTTACTTTATTGTCCGAAAAGTTTAAATTGTACTCATTTGGCCGGGGAATGCCCCGAAGGATTTGTATTGATTTATCCGGGGAATGCCCCGAAGTACCTTGTACCCAGAGGACGTCCGTGATGAAGGCCCGAGGCATCTGGTAAAGCATTAGTTTAGGACTAGCGTAGGTTTATTTTCAGTTCTTTTCTATTTTTGGGTTGTAATAATTGGACTGGATTTACATTTTGGTTTGTTTCGTTTTGTTTGTTTGATTGTTTTGCGTGCCCTATTTTGTGGTTTATACACTTCATAATGCCGAAAATAATCGATACACTCCGTCAAGCGACCGTGGTCGAACCACGGGATTCAGGGGTGCCTAACACCTTCCCCTCGGTCAACAGAATTCCTTAGCCGGAATCTCTGTTCGCAAACCGGTTTAAGAGTCAAATGATTTTCGAAAAGGATTTTCCAAAGGTGACTTGGCACACCGGATTATGCCAAGTGGCGACTCTGAATAAAAAATGCAAATAATCCTTTTTTCGAAATAAATTTTCATTTTCTTGTCACTTAAATAATAAAACCCTTTCGAACTTAAAAAATATATCCATTTTTTAGTACGCGTTAAAAAGGGGTGTGACATCTTCTGGCGACTCTGCTGGGGACTATGACAAGTTTTCAGAATTCGAGCTATTTTTGGAGTCGTATAGACTTTGTTTGGCATTACGTGTGTATAAACATTGTCTGTGATTATTGTTTGTGTTATTTTTACTTTTTGTGTTTTTTTTCGTGCTCTTTGTTTATATTATTTATCCTATGTGTTACCGCTTTATATCTGTCATCATGAGTCCACCCCCCGGCCTTCTTTCTGCCACAAGTCCGTAGTACACGTGTTGTACACGACCTCTAGTTTGAGTCACCCTTTTCTTAGGGGGGAGCCGTCGGTGTTATGGAGTAGGTGGAAAGCAAAGAAGCCACTATCGACCATACGCTCCCCCGAACAGCCTTGTTAGTGAACCACAACGTAGGTCAGCCTTTAGGTCATGCTTATGTGCATCATATTGAGACCTAGTGGGGCCCGCTTGGTCCTTTGTAGGAGACTCACCTTTAAAGCATCCCTACGTGCTAACTGTTGCATTTTAAGGGTAACGTGGTCATTTGACGGACTGATTCAAAAAATTAAAAAAAATAAAATAAAATAAAAAGAGAATGTCGTAGCTTATTTTAGAATTCATTATGGCTTTTGTTTTTCACAATTCAAAGACTCAAAAAGATTTTTTTTTAGGCTTTGTAAAGTATCGCAAATTCAAAAAAAGAAAAGAAAGGAGAAGGTTTTGTTTGCTTGTCAAAAACTAAAAATTACCAAAAAGACTTTTCTGTATAATTGGTGGTGTTAGTCTTAGTTAAAGCGTCTAGTTGAAAAAAAAAGTTTTATTCGTCTGTTTTGATTGTGTCTCTTTAAGTTAGGGTCAATTTGTTAGTTAATCGCTAATTGTTCAATCTGAATGAACTACGCATACCTGATTTCCTTCCCTCGGGTTGGGATATGTAGGCAACTCTCGGTGGGTCCGGTAAATTTTTGTGTCGGTCTTTGTCTTAGTATTAGTTTAGGTCTCTCGTCCCGTAATCTAGAGTGGTTTGCCAAGTAGACTGATTTTGCTCAGTACTTCTGTTCGGAAAATTGGAGTCATGAACGGGGTCTGTCCCATCGACAGATGTTGGCGTCAAAAATCCCAAAGGTTGGGAATCTTCTACCCCTGTCGAATTTTTGAGGTAACGTTTTGTGTGTTATTACAGGATGAATTCGACCACCAAGTCTAGAGCTTTAATGGTTGTCAAAGTACCCAAAAAGTTAATCAAATGGTGGGAAATGTTTAATTATGTTGATCATCAGGAACTGGTTAAAATATTAGGTGACCTCACGGAACTTCTACATGTTACCCCTCGTCCAGATTTAATAGAGGCCGTGTTAACCTTTTGGGACCCGAGTAGTTTGGTGTTCAGGTTTGGGGAATGTGAAATGACTCCCACTTTGGCAGAAATATCCAGTTTGTTGCATTTACCCTATATCGAGAAGGATATGATCCGAGCACGAAATCATACTGGCGTGAGATTTTTGCAGTCCTGTGGTCTAAAAAGTAAGGATATCCGTTTGGGTTGTTTAAGTGAATCGCGGGTTTCCCTAGATTTTTTGTTCGATAGATTCGGGCCCTCGGAAGGTTTTGATTACTTATGGGAAGAATTTCATGTGACTAAGGAGAAGTGGGAGAAAAAGCGTCTTGAAGTCTTCACCCTCGCTTTGCTAGGAACTTCAGTGTTTCCACTAGAAGAAAGACATGTTAATACCCGCTTGCAATCTGTGGTGATGGCCCTATTTCATAAGGATCAAAATGACAAGGGCATTAATCAAAAGGGCAGGTTCACTCTCATACCCATGATCTTAACAAAAATATATAAGGTTTTAACCGAAGTGAAAAGGGGAAGGAGATTTTTCGACGGCAGTAACTTGATATTGCAGTTATGGATGATGGAGCACTTGCATGCACCTTCTTTAGTTAGATCGGATGTGTTAGATCGTTGTATTCCCAATCGAGTGAAAGCCATGGATTCCAGGTTGCGTTTGGACAAATTCTCGTTTCCCGTGGGAGTCAAGGCTTGGATTGAATTTCTTGAATCAAGAACCAGAGATAACATTTTGTGGACTTATCTGTGGCTTCGACCAAAGGTAGTATTGTTGGGTTGTCAAACACAATTCCCTTTAGTTATGTTAGGGCTCAATTGCACAAGACCATACAACCCTTCTAGGGTAATGCACCAGTTAGGTAGGCTACAGGAAGTGCCACCAGCAGTAGATCTTCTGAAGGATGTTGAGTACTTCAAAGATCAAGCCTTAGGTGAGAGCAGGTATGAGCAATTTTGGAAGCATGCAACAAAGCTAGGTGTGGACACACTAAAAGAAGGTTTGGATAATTCGGGCCACACTCAGAGATATGAGGTCTGGCTTCAATCTGTCCCTTGGGGTATTAGTCAACCCTTACCAGCACAGCTTAGAGGGAGAATACAGGAAGAATGCATAGCAGATGATCATCAGGATGAAAGTATAGGGTACAAAGTGGAGACGCTGAGAGTTCAATTAGCAGATTTGTTCAAGACGGTAGAAAGATGTCAGAATAATCTTTCCAGATGCACTCCTCATGAAGCAGGAATACGGGCCCGAAGCTTCTTCCCCGGTATCAGGGTATCTTTACAGGATATGCTACACGGATTGAATGGGAGAAAGAGAACTTCAGAGGCGGGTATATATCAGCCAGGGTCATCGCGCAGAGCACCAGTCTGAAAGAGCACTTCTTATCTTTATTCAGTTGGAGTCTTTTATGTGTCTGTCATTGTAGGGTGGTGTCTATTTAAGTCGAGGTCAAGTTATTTTTGCTATTAGAGTCTTTATTAGTAATTTCACCTGTGTCGTCTTAGGGATCTATAACGTTGTTTCGTATTCGTTTTTTTTTTAGTTTTACAGTAGTCCCAAAATTTTATACGTTTTGTTGTTTTCTTTCTTTACAAGGATATGGCAAATTGTTATTTTCTTCTTAAAGTTTGAAAGAAAAAAAAAAAGGGGTTAATTGACCATTTTGGCAAGGCCCGAACTACGCGAGATCTGATTCATGTACAACATTATACGTAGGCAACCTACTTTTGGGTTTGATCTAACCCTTTTATTTTATTGTTTTTCATTATTTTTCCTCTCTTAAAGAAAAACAAAAACCATAAAGAATGATAAAATAGAGGTAGATAACGAGAGAAAAGAAAAGGGCAGAGATTGATACGAAAAAAAAAAAGAAAAGAGAGGGAAAGAAAATAATGAGCGTAGAAGATAAAAATAAGTGTGGACAAAAATCAGGATGATGTTAAAATGACCTCGCTACCCTCAAAAGTTGGTAGAAATGAGCATGAATTTAGGGCAATTTTACCAATGTGATTCCCATGCCTGTTGTGTGCCTAATTCTAACGGATGTCGTCTTTGATGAGCATGTTCTTTCAGATAACAGTGGTAGGTTTGCAGCGCCCTGGCTAGTCACCCATACTTCACCAGGTCCAAAGCAAAGTTCGCCATGGCTAACAGAGAAATGGAAAATTCGCTCATTGACCCGGATCAGGAGCATAGGGAAGAAAGTCCTGAACACAACGATGAGGTGGTAAGGCTCAGGCAACAACTGATAGATTTGCATTGGGCATGGGCCAGCGGAATGCCTCCTCCTCCGCTCCCTGAAGGTTTTGGAAATATCTCTAGCTGCCCACCGCTCTCTCAGGCGCAATTCTCTGTTCCAACTGAATCACCCGACCACGCGCCTGGATTCACTCTGCGACACTATTATCCTGGCAGTTCTAGTGTGCCCTTGGCAGCTCCTCAATTGAGACCCGCTGCTCAGCCAGCGCCACCGATCACACCGGTATTCGTGGCTCCGCCATCACAGGAAACTCCCATATATGCTGCGCGTCCCACAATGAGGCTTCCAAGGTCTTCCAGTGAGCCAGTACTGAAGGTTTCAGATGGTCAGTATTATGCCCCGGAGCCTACTTTGCAAATGAATGAACCGTATAGGCATACTCAGACACCTGCATTTCCATTTGATACAGAGAAACCTGTCGCAACGGAGGAACAGGATATCATAGCTCAAAAACTAAAGAGTTTAGAGCAGGTTATGAGAAATCTGCAAGGGATCGGAGATTACAGAAGTGTTTCTTATAAAGATCTATGCATGTTCCCAGACATCAATCTTCCCCCCAGTTTTAAGATGCCTAAGTTCGAGAAGTATGCAGGACACGACGATCCCGTGGCACACTTAAGACGTTATTGTAACCAGTTGAGGGCTGCAGGAGGAAAGAAAGAATTGCTCATGGCCTTCTTTGGCGAGAGTCTTTCAGATCTAGCCTCAGAATGGTTTATAGATCGAGATATCGATAAATGAAACAGTTGGGATGATTTGGCTCCTGAATTTGTCCAGCATTTTCAGTATAACATTGACCTGATTCCGGACGAAAAGTCTTTGGTCAACATGAAGAAAAAGAACACTGAAGGTTTCAGGGAATACGCGATAAGGTGGCGTGAACAGGACGCCAGGGTAAAGTCTCCAATGAAAGAATGTAAATTGGTAGAAGTTTTCATTCAGGCGCAGGATGAGACCTATTTTTAGCATTTACTTCCAGCAATGGGAAAATCTTTTATGGAAGTCCTCAAGATGGGGGAGATGATAGAGGATGGAATTAAGACTGGTCGAATAGTGAGTTTTGCTGCATTAAAAGCCACCACACAAGCGATTCAAGGTGGATCTGGCGCATTCGGAGGTAGAAAGAAGAAAGAGGACGTGGCGACTGTCGTGGCTGGAACCCATTCCTATCCTAAAAGACCCCCTCGTCCCTATCCCCAATCCCAAGCTCAAGTCTACAGCCAAGCTCCATATATTCCTCCCCACCATTACTACCCTCCACAAAACCCTTTGTATTCCATTCCACCACCACCATACCCAGTATACAACGCACAGCCATATGCCCAAACCCCTTCTTACCCGCAATGGCGCGCGCAAGCTCCACAAAATTGCACTTTCGCTCCACCAAATTACCAAAACCCCTCCAAACCCAATTTCCAGCCTAAGCCCGAGTATAAGAAGGAGAAAGCGGTCAAAAATCAATTCACACCTCTTGGGGAGTCATATGCTAGCTTGTTTGATAGATTGAGAAAGTTGAAGGTCTTAAGCCCAATTCAAGGAAGGCTTTCAAATCCACCGCCGAGGAATCTCGATTATTCTTTAAGATGTGCATACTGTTCTGATATGTCAGGCCATGATATCGAGAAATGCTGGTATTTAAAGAGAGTTGTCCAAGATTTAATTGACACGAATCAGATGTTGTTCCAAGCCCCGGAGGGTCCAAATATTAATCAGAATCCGCTCCCAAACCATGCTGAAGCCAATATGCTAGAATTGATATATGACAGGAAAGAGTCTTTGAGGGGTTATAAGCCTATTGTAAAGATACAGACCACCGAAGAGAAATCGTTGAATGTAGTGGAATCTTTGAAAGCAATGTCATTGAACCGGGAAGGAATGAGAGAAGATAAAGCCCAACAAAGCATGAAAAAACCCCTGATCATAGTACAAGGCGCCAGAAGGCACGTTGATTCAAGTCAGTATAAACCCAAGTTGACAGTGGTGGGAGCTCTGAGTCAGCCTATCTTGACGGTGAAAGGAGCATTGGCAGCGCCTATTGTCCTTAAACCGGTGACCCAACCTCCAATAGTCGATACGAAGAGGATTCCCTGGAATTATGGGCGGACTGTGATGACCTATCATGGGAAAGAAGTTATGGAAGATGTAGATGAGGTAAGGGGTTTGACTAGGTGAGGGAGATGTTTCGTACCTGAAAGCTTAAGAAGGTCCAAGCCAACGGTGAGTGGATCGTCGTCTATCAAAAAGCCTATTACTGAAGAGGAAGCCGAAGAATTTTTGAAAAAGATGAAATTGCCAGAGTATTCAGTATTAGACCAGCTGAAGAAAACCCTTGCTCAAATTTCCCTTTTATCTTTGTTGTTGCACTCCGAGGAGTATCGTGATATTTTGCTGAAGGCATTGAATGAAACATATGTTCCAAGGGAGATTACAATCAACCAGGTTGAGAAGATGGTGGGAAAAATCTTTGAGGTCAATCGGATCAGCTTTTCTGATGATGAATTGCCTGTTGAAGGTACGGGGCATAATCGAGGCCTTTACATTACAGTGAAGTGTGAGGATTTCTACGTCACTCATGTCATGATTGATGGAGGTTCAGGTGCAAATATTTTCCCAATTTCTACTTTGCAAAAGCTGAATATTGGTGCTGATAGGATCAAGCCCAACAATGTATGTGTTAGGGCTTTCGATGGTGCAAAATCGAATTCCATTGGCGAAATTGAACTAATGCTGACCATAGGGCCAGTTGAGTTTGCCATAGAGTTTCAAGTATTGAACGTAGAATCCTCTTACAATCTGTTGTTGGGAAGGCCCTGGATCCACAAGGCCAAGGTGGTTGCATCTACGCTGCACCAAATGATTAAGTTTGAGCATGACGGGCAAAAAGTAGTTATTCATGGTGAAGGAGATTTGTCAGCCTACGAAGATTCTCCCTTGTCACTTATTGAAGCGAATAACGTAGAGGAGACATTCGTCTATCAAATTTTTTATACAGTGCCAGTGAGTCGTATCCCTGAATGGCAGGCTGTACCGGGACCGCAATTGTCATCGGCTTCTATCATGATGGTGAGTGAACTTTGGAAATATGGATTTGAGCCAGGAAAGGGTTTGGGAGCATCTCTACACGGCATAGTTCATCCCATATGTCCGAGTGAGAACCTGGGCACGTTTGGTCTGGGATTTGAGCCTACAACTGAAGATTTGAAGAAAGCCAAGGGAAAGAAAAAAGAAATATGGTCCCTTCCTTGCCCAATACCACTACTCAGTGAGTCATTTGTTAATAGCGATGTCGCGGAACATGTGGAATCTGAAGTTGAATTGGTTGAGGACTGGCAGAACCTTTTTATTGAAGTTGATATGGTTGAAGCAGGAGAAGGCACCAGTATGGCAGATGTGCAATTCATAGGTCCAGCTGTCCGGCTCAATAATTGGGAAGTCACTCCTCTCCCCGTCAGGAGGGAGTTTTGGTAGTTTATTTTGTTTTTCTCTCTGTTTATCCGAGTTATTTCAGGGTTGTAATTCGGATTCTAGTTTGTTTATGTTATGTTGGTGTCTATGTTCAAACCCTTCTATCTTTTATTTAATGAAATGCAATGTCCCTTTTATTTTGTGTCTAATATATTTTGTTTTCTTTCTTACACAGTTCTCTTTATGCTGATTCTAATGACATGACATGCATGCGGAATTTTCATCCTGATCTTAAAATCCAAAATAATCCAGATGTAATGGAGCAGGATGGGGAATATGATGAAAAAGAAGCACTAGAAGAAATAAGCAAAGAGTTGAAACAATTTGAAGACAAACCGAATCCTAATTTGAATGAGACTGAGCCAATAAATCTAGGGGATCAAGAAGATGTTAGGGAAACTAAAATCAGTGTACATGTTTTGCCCTAGCTAAAAGATGAAATGATTCGAGCGTTAATGGATTATAAGGATGTTTTTGCATGGTCTTATGATGATATGCCTGGTTTAAGCACTGAATTAGTGTCTCACAAATTGCCAACGGATCCCGCATTCCCTCCTGTCAAACAGAAGTTGAGGAAGTTTAAAATGGATGTAAGTATTAAAATCAAGGAGGAAATCATGAAACAACTTGAAGCCAAAGTAATTCGAGTGGCTCGTTATCCTATGTGGTTATCCAATGTTATTCCCGTACCAAAGAAAGATGACAAAATTCGAGTGTGTGTTGATTACCGCGATTTGAACAGGGCAAGTTCAAAAGATGATTTTCCACTTCCCAATATTCATATTTTGCTAGACAACTGCGCTAAACACGAGGTTTCCTCTTTTGTGGATTGCTATGCCGGATATCACCAGATCATTATGGATGATGAAGACACGGAAAAGACGTCCTTTATCACAACATGGGGAACCTATTGTTATCGAGTGATGCCGTTCGGTCTGAAGAACGCTGGAGCAACATATATGAGAGCAATGACCACTATGTTTCATGACATGATGCATAAGGAGATTGAGGTTTATGTGGATGATGTGATTATTAAGTCAAAAAGTCAGGCCGACCATCTAAAAGATTTGAGAAAGTTCTTTGAAAAGCTTCACAGGTATAATCTCAAACTCAACCCGGCAAAATGTGTATTTGGAGTTCCGTCTGGAAAGCTATTGGGGTTTGTAGTCAGCCGTCGGGGAATTGAATTAGATCCCTCGAAAATCAAAGTCATTCAGGATTTTCCCCCGCCCAAGAATAGAACGGAGGTAATGAGTTTGCTCGGTAGACTGAACTACATTAGCAGGTTTATTGCTCAACTCACGACCACTTGTGAGCCCATATTCAAGTTGTTGAAAAAGAGTGTTGCGGTAAAATGGACTGAAAAATGTCAGGAAGCGTTTGATCGAATCAAGAGATATCTGTCAAATCCTCCCGTGTTGGTACCCCCAGAGCCTGGTAGGCCTTTGATCTTATATTTATCAGTCATGTACAATTCTTTCGGTTGTGTCCTGGGTTAACATGATATCACAGGCAAGAAGGAGCAGGCTATTTATTATCTTAGCAAGAAGTTCACTGCATATGAGGCCAGGTATACTCTTCTTAAAAGGACGTGTTGTGCCCTAACTTGGGTAGCACAGAAGTTGAAGCATTATCTCTCATCCTATACTACTTATCTCGTCTCCCGCATGGATCCTTTAAAGTATATCTTTCAGAAGCCTATGCCAACAGGTCGTTTGGCAAAGTGGCAGATATTACTTACCGAGTTTGACATTGTATATGTGACTCGAACCGCCATGAAAGCCCAAGCTTTGGCAGATCATCTTGCTGTAAATCCCATCCATAAAGAGTATGAACCATTAAAGACATATTTTCCTGACGACGAAGTGTCGTGTGTTGATGAAGTTGTTATAGATGCTGATCCAGGTTGGAGGTTATTTTTTGATGGAGCTATCAATATGAAAGGAGTCGGAATAGGTGCGGTTCTTATTTCTAAATCGGGACAATATTTCCCGGTAATAGCACAACTTCGATTCTACTGTACTAACAATATGGCAGAGTATGAAGCCTGCATTCTTGGTTTGAGGTTAGCTGTTGATATGGGAGTCCAGGAATTATTGGTGTTAGGAGATTCAGATTTGCTCGTCCATCAAATTCAAGGCGATTGGGAGACGCGAGATTTAAAGCTCATCCCGTATCAACAATGCCTGCAGGAGCTATGTCAACGGTTTGTGTTAGTGAAATTTAGGCATATTCCAAGGATTCGTAATGAAATTGCTGATGTTTTAGCCACTTTGTCTTCAATGCTCCAACATCCTGACAAAGCCTACATCGATCCAGTGCATGTACAGAGTCGTGATCAGCATGCTTATTGTAATTTGGTTGAAGAAGAGCTCGATGGAGAACCTTGGTTCTTGGATATCAAGAGGTACATTCAGTCAGGAGAATACTCAACATATGCCACCAACGATCAAAAGAGGGCCATTAGGCGTTTGGCTAGTGGATTTTTTCTAAGTGGGGGAATCTTGTATAAGAGAACCCCAGATCTTGGACTTTTGAGGTCTGTAGATGGAAAAGAAGCCTCGGAAATCATGGTTGAAATACACTCTGGAGTATATGGGTCGCATATGAATGGTCATATCTTATCAAAGAAGATTCTTCGAGAAGGTTATTATTGGCTTACTATGGAAAGGAATTCTATCCAATTTGTTCGGAAGTGTCATCAATGTCAGGTACACGGTGATCTGATACGTTCTCCTCCTATCGAGTTGCATGCAATGGCCGCTCCATGGACGTTCGTAGCTTGGGGAATGGATGTGATTAGACCGATTGAGCCGAAAGCATCAAATGGGCATAGATTCATTTTGGTAGCCATTGACTATTTCACAAAATGGGTAGAAGCAGTAACTTTCAAGTTAGTGACAAAGAAGGCTGTGGTAGATTTTGTTCATGCCAATATCATTTGTAGATTTGGGATTCCTAAGACGATCATTACAGACAATGCCGCCAATCTCAATAGTCATTTGATGCAAGAGGTATGTCAACAGTTTAAGATCGCACATCGAAATTCTACCCCATATCGCCCAAAGGCTGCTAATAAGAACATAAAGAAGATACTGCGAAAAATGGTACAAGGGTCTAGACAGTGGCATGAAAAGTTGCCATTTGCATTGCTGGGTTATCGCACCACTATTCGTACTTTAACGGGGGCAACTCCATATTTATTGGTGTATGGGACAGAAGCAGTCATCCCTGCAGAAGTTGAAATCCCCTCTCTCCGAGTCATTGTAGAAGTAGAGATTGATGATGACGAATGGGTAAAGACCCGACTGGAATATTTGAATTTGATTGAGGAAAAAAGGCTAACGTCTGTGTGTCATGGCCAGTTGTATCAAAGAAGGATGGCTCGAGCGTATAACAAAAAGGTTCGTCCCAGGAATTTTGAAGTTGGTCAGTTGGTATTAAGACGTATTCTTCCTCACCAGGTTGAAGCGAAAGGCAAGTTCTCCCCTAACTGGCAAGGTACCTTTGTTGTGAAGAAAGTATTGCCCAATGGAGCCTTATATTTGATAGATATTGAAGGCAAAATGGCAGAAATGGCTATAAATGCTGATGCGGTCAAAAGATATTACATATGATATTTGATCCTGTGTTGATTTTATTGCATGTTTAGTACTTGTATTTTTGAAGATTGATATGATGAAGGCATTTTATTCTTCTATCCAAACACTGTGTCATCCTTTGTTTACCCATTTGAGCTTCATTTTACTTTTTCTTTCATACCCGTCTTTTGGAATCAAAATAGAGTCAAAGATACATGTCAAGAAAATAAGAACAAAAGAAAAGTTTGAAGATAAAAAAAAACAAAAAAAAGAAAGAAAAGAAAGAAATCAAAATCAAAATCAAATCAAAACAAAGAACAAGCAGATGGAACTACGTGCGACCTGATTCTCCTCTCTCGAGAGTGAGATACGTAGGCTGCCCTATTTCGGGCTCGGTCCAACCAAATAAAATTTTAATATTCACCCAGTCAAAAAAACTGGGGCATGAGTTAATGTGTTGTTTGAGTCGATTCCAAAAGTTGTAAGTCCCACCCTCACTTTAAGTATCGTTTGAGCCTCTTACCATTTTTTTTCTAACCTTAACCAAAAGCCAAGTTACAACCAAAGAGAGTCCTTCAGATCAATTTTTGATAATGTTAAGGCCAAGCATACAATGCACTTGATGATACGTTGTGAGGTACCACTTGTCTCCCTCAGCACAAGGAATTAGGAAAGGAAAATAAAAACGAGAGAGTTTTATTGGTGAAAACCCTCCCGGGCACCATAAGGCGATGGAGAGTTGAGAGAGAATAAAAATGAGAGAGTCTTATTGGTGAAAACCTTTGCAGGAACCATAAGGCGATGGTGAGTAAAGAGAAATAAAAATGAGAGATTCTTATTGGTGAAGACCCTCACGGGCACCGTAAGACGATGGAGAGTTCAAGAGAAAAGCGAAAAGTGAGAAGAAAGAGATTTGTTGGCAAAAGTATTTTAAGATGTCATCAATCGAATGTGATCTATGAGTCCGATGGATTTGAAGAATCAGCTCAGAGGCAAAGGTACGAACTCAACAACAAATGGGGAGTTTGGATATGAAAATCAGGAAGCTCAATCCAAAATGCATGTCATACTCATTGGAGTTGGTTGTCATATTCAGATAAGTTTTCTTTTAAATATGGGACATTGCCCTTTTTCTTTCATTTATCTATTCATGCTTTTTGTCTTTTTATGTCATTTATCAAAAATAAAATTCACCATCTTTTCTTTATATTTTAAGTCAAGTCTGTGTCAAAACAAGCGAGAAAGAATTTCAAAATTTACTACCAGTCTTTCCAATTATGTGAGAAAAAGCCAAGGAACAATACAGGGAGAAATAGGATCATAATTCAACAAGCAAAGGAAGTATATCAACCAACAGGCTACTGGATTCGTAGGGAACTTTCAGATTTGGGAAAAGAGTGCACCTCAGGGGCATGGTAAAATAGAAACCCATTGTTCGAGTCAGAACTCACTTCCCCTCAATAAGGGTCCGGGTCAATGATGCGGTAAGATAGAGCAGGTGCCAGCAATTTGGAAGCAAGGATGAAAGGAACAAGTGCTGGGGAAGATGCCTGAAAAGCCGAGGGCTGCAAGCCACCACTAAGTTTTTAATTGATAAATTTTCTTTGATGAAATAGGGGAAAATTCATTTCACTTGATTCAGATACCATTGGAAATGCACATCCATGGGACTTTACTTTCTGTTCAGGACCCTCCTGGAAAATGGGATTTTACATTCTGTTTAGGACCCTCCTGGAAAATGGGACTTTACTTTCTGTTCAGGACCGTCCTGGAAAATGGGACTTTACTTTCTGTTCAGGACCGTCCTGAAAAATGGGACTTTACTTTCTGTTCAGGACCCTCCAGGAAAATGGGACTTTACTTTCTGTTCAGGACCCTCCTGGAAAATGGGACTTTACTTTCTGTTCAGGACCCTCCTGGAAAATGGGATTTTACTTTCTGTTCAGGACCCTCCTGGAAAATGGGACTTTACTTTCTGTTCAGGACCCTCCTGGAAAATGGGACTTTACTTTCTGTTCAGGACCCTCTTGGAAAATGGGATTTTACTTTCTGTTCAGGACCCTCCTGGAAAATGGGACTTTACTTTCTGTTCAGGACCCTCCTGGAAAATGGGACTTTACTTTCTGTTCAGGACCCTCCTGGAAAATGGGATTTTACTTTCTGTTCAGGACCCTCCTGGAAAATGGGACTTTACTTTCTGCTCAGGACCCTCCTGGAAAATGGGATTTTACTTTCTGTTCAGGACCCTCCTGGAAAATGGGACTTTACTTTCTGTTCAGGACCCTCCTGAAAAATGGGATTTTACTTTCTGTTCAGGACCCTCCTGGAAAATGGGACTTTACTTTCTGTTCAGGACCCTCCTGGAAAATGGGACTTTACTTTCTGTTCAGGACCCTCCTGGAAAATGGGACTTTACTTTCTGTTCAGGCCCCTCCTGGAAAATGGGATTTTACTTTCTGTTCAGGACCCTCCTGGAAAATGGGACTTTAGTTTCTGTTTAGATATTTTTACTTTCTGTTCAGGACCCTCCTGAAAAATGAGATTTTACTTTCTGTTTAGTGAATTTACTTTCTGTTCAGGACCTTTTTGGAAAATGGGACAATGCTTTCAAAAAAAATGAAATACTATTTTAGTGTAATTTTGTTTGAGATAATTTTCTTTCTAGTTTTAATTTTGGGTTTCAGGAGCCCGCCTGAAGAACAGGGTGATGAAATAGCAAGTCAGGAGCCCGCCTGAAGAACAGGGTGATGGAATTACAAGTTAGGAGCCCGCCTGAAGAACAGGGTGATGAAATAGCAAGTTGGGAGCCCGCCTGGAGAATAAGGTGAAGAAATGGATAAGTCGAGCAACAAAGCAAAGTAATTGAAAGGCAAGCAACAAGGTGAAAGAAATTGCAAGTCAGGAGCCCGCCTGAAGAATAGGGTGATGAAAGTCGAGTCAAGAACCAACAGAAGCTGT
The DNA here is from genome assembly GCA_030864225.1 of Capsicum baccatum var. pendulum. Classification (NCBI taxonomy): domain Eukaryota; kingdom Viridiplantae; phylum Streptophyta; class Magnoliopsida; order Solanales; family Solanaceae; genus Capsicum; species Capsicum baccatum. The sequence goes on from CM061561.1 coordinate 242,059,509, forward strand.
TTAGATAGGATTTTTGTAATTTCCTTTATGTTTTAGCTTTTAATTTTTATTTTTGATGTAATGACAGAGCCGCGGACCGGAACCTCGATGGAACCACACTCGACTTTCCAACTCGGTATAGTCCATCTCCGTCCAATCCCCGGAAATACTTATCACTCGATCCCTTTATAACTTAGGTGGGTAGGCTGTCTTAATTCAAGACCCGATAGTCCTTCTTTCTTCTGTCTCTCCCTTTGAATAATGGTCGGGACAAAATTCTGTCTCGTTGTCTACTTCTTTGTCTGAAAACTCTGCGTGTTTGCATTCAAAGGGGGCATGGTGTAGACACCTAATTTTGTCCCTCCCGAAGACCCGAGTTATCCATTTTTACTCTCGTCTTACCATGTGCACTACCCCATATAATAACCTCCGTACAAAAGGACAAAATAACCAACTCTAAGAAAATTGATAACAAATTTTATCTATTCCAACAACCCATACCCATCACCTACCTCACCCAACCCCCTACCCCACGTCACCTTACCCCTCCCCTCTTTTCTTGTCAACAAAGAAAAGACTCAAAAAAATAAATATATATATACATACTCACATACACACAATTAAAAGGCAACGAAAAAAGAGGAGAAAAAAAAAGACCTATCAGTATTTTTTTATTTTGCTCTCTCTCTCTCTAAAAACCTTTCTCTCTCTCAAAACTCACTCTCTCTTTCTACCAACACTCTCTCTCGCTTTAACGCCACCTCCGGCGAATGGAATCCGGTGAACACAACAACTGGCCACCTCTCTCCCTCTCTATACTCTCTCTCCCTAAAACAAAAAAAAAGAAGAGAAAAATCCGACCGACGTCACCTCCGACCGACACCAGAGTAGCACCGCCTCTCCGTCCGTCCGACGACGGCAGCAGTAACGCCGTCGTCATCGATCGCCGCTTCTCTACCCGACTGGCCGCCACTTTCTCTCCGGCTGCGGCGCGTTGGCCAACTCCGGCCGCCTTTCCTCCTCTCTCTATCACCAACGATGGCAGTCGGCCCATCGCCGGCCTTCACGCCATTCGTCGGCCGAGAATCGACCAGATCTCCGCCGCAATGCGTTGGTCAACCGACCAGCTCGTCGTTCGCCGGCCAGGACCCAACCCGAGATCCAACCAGATCCTCGACTCGAGATCCGACCAGCTCGATCTGTTTGGATTTTGGTTTCTTGTTGTCTTTGGTTGATTTTGGTTTCGTTTATTTCATGGTTCCACGTCGATAGTGAGTTTCAAGTTGACTTTATCGAATCTCGTCATTGTGATTTTGGGTTTTCGTAGAATAAAATTTTATTCACAGGTTTTGGAGCTGTCCGGTTATTATTTTAATACCGAGTTTGATTTGTTCGTCGTGAGGTTCTCCGATCGAGTTTGGGTCTTCGGATTTCCTTATTATCGACAAAGCGTTCTATTGAGGTCCATTTCTTTAACCCGCTCTCTTTTATTTATCTTGGTATATTGAATTAGCTGTGATTGTGTTTGATGTGATTATGTTTTGTTCGATTTTGTTGATGTGATTGTTATGATAATGATGTTCGGTGGGTTGATTTTTGGTGGTTTGAAGATTGAATTTGATCATGTTTTTAATGGATTGATAAGGGGATGAAGGGAAGTAATGGAGGAATTGATAAAAGTTTGAACGTAGATTGAGGTTGGTTTGTTGTCTTTGTTCTATTCGGTATAAGGGAATGTGATGGAATTATGTCTTTAGTCGAGAACGCATAGGCAAACATAGGCCGGGTAGGCTAATTTAGGAATAACAATTTGTTGGAGTGTTTTGAATATGTGCTTGAATGATACTTTTACTTTCTTGTTCGAAAAGTTTAAATTGTACTAATTTGGCCGGGGAATGCCCCGAAGGATTTGTATTGATTTATTCGGGGAATGCCCCGAAGTACCTTGTACCCAGAGGACGTCCGCGATGAAGGCCCGAGGCATCGGGTAAAGCATTAGTTTAGGACTAGCGTAGGTTTATTTTCAGTTCTTTTCTATTTTTGGGTTGTAATAATTGGACTGGATTTACATTTCGGTTTGTTTCATTTTGTTTGTTTGATTGTTTTGCGTGCTCTATTTTGTGGTTTATACACTTCATAATGCCGAAAATAGTCGATACACTCCGTCAAGCGACCGTGGTCGAACCACGGGATTAAGGGGTGCCTAACACCTTCCCCTCGGTCAACAGAATTCCTTAGCCAGAATCTCTGTTTGCAAACCGGTTTAAGAGTCAAATGATTTTCGAAAAGGATTTTTCAAAGGTGACTTGGCACACTGGATTATGCCAAGTGGCGACTCTGAATAAAAAATGCAAATAATCCTTTTTTCGAAATAAATTTTCATTTTCTTGTCACTTAAATAATAAAACCCTTTCGAACTTAAAAAATATATCCATTTTTTAGTACGCGTTAAAAAGGGGTGTGACAAGATCAATCTTTGAGGATGTTAAGTCTAAGCATGCAATGAATATGACGATGTATTTGGGAACTATTTGTCTTCCTCAGCATAAGGAATCTAGAGAGAAATAAAAATGAGAGAGCCTTATTGGTGAAAACCCTTATGGGAACTGTGAGGTGATGGTAAGTTGAGAGAAACAAAAATGAGAGAGTCTTATTGGTGAAAATCCTCACAGGCACCATAAGACGATGGTAAGCTAAGAGAAAAATGAGAGAGACTTGTTGGCGAGAACCCTTCAAGGCTCCACTAGCCGAATGAGGTCTCCGAATGCAATTGGCCCAAGGAAGTAACTCAGTTTCAGGGCCATTAACTCAAGAACAATGGATAGAAAGTTTGGATGAAAAGATCAGGCAGCTTAATCCAAATTGCATGCCATAATCATTAGAGTTGACTGTCATTTTTAGACAATTTTTTTTATTTCTTTGTCTCAAATGAAGACATTCATTATCTTTTCTTTCTTCTCTTTATTTTTATTTTCATTTTATTTTCTTGAGTCAGTTATTCAAATAAAAAATTATTGTTATTTTTCTCTTGTCTTTGAGTCAAGTCCATGTCAAAACAAGTGAGAAAAGATTGCAAAACTGGGTACCAACTTCTTCAATTGAACAAAGAAAGACAAAAGGCTAGCAAATGAAAGAGACATGATTGTGAGCTGAAATAAGGCAAGCAAAAAGTTTTGTCAACAAACAAGTCTGGGAACTCATGAAAATATCAAGGTTCAAAGAGTTTATCTGAGAAGCATGACAAAGCAGAGATACTGTGTTTATTTTAGAGTCACTCTTAATAATCTTAGTTTAAGTCAATAATGCAGCAATTCAATGACATATGCTAACAGTTGAAAGCAAGATTAAATGTGACGGGAGTAAGAACGATTACCGTGAAAGCTAAAGCCACAAACCAGCCACCATGTTTTAAAAATCACAAGTTTTATTTTTATGAAACAGGAAGTCATGTTATCTTCAAATCAAGAATTTCAAAGCCTAAACATCAAAGGTCGTAATTTCACACTTCTACAAATACAAGAGGCGATGTTGATGCACAGGTTTGGTAATCAAAACCATGATAAAACTCATAATTCAATATCTTTAGGAGACACATTTCCTTGGATAATTCAAGTGACATTTGTAAGGAGACGCATTTCCTTGGGTAATTAAAGTGATATTTGTAAGAAGATGCATTTCTTTGGCTAATTCAAATGGCATTTATAAGGAGAAGTATTTCCTTGGGTAATTCAAGCAGAATTTGTAAGGAGACGCACTTCCTTGGGTAATTCAAGTAGAATTTGTAAGGAGACACACTTCCTTGTTTGGGTAATTCAAGTGGGCATTTGTAAGGAGAAACACTTCCATGTTTGGGTAATTCAAACAACATTTGTAAGGAGGCGCACTTTCTTGTTTAGATAATTCAAGAGACATTTGTAAGGAGATACACTTCCTTGTTTGGATAATTCAATCAACATTCTTAAGGAAACACACTTTCTTGTTTGGGCAATTCAAGAGGCATTTGTCAGGAGACACACTTCCTTGTTTGGGTAATTCAAGCAACATTTGTAAGGAGATGCACTTCCTTGTTTGGGTAATTCAAGCGGCGTTAGTAAGGAGACGTACTTCTTATTTTAGTAATTCAAGCGGCATTGGTAAGGAAACACACTTCCTTGATTGGGTAATTCGAGTTTTACTTGTTAGGTGATGCACTTCCTAACTTAAGTGTTAACTCTTAGAAGATGTACTTCCTAGTCAAGTTAGTCCCCTTGATTCGTAGAAGATGTACTTCCTGGTTGAGTCAGTCCCCTTGATTCCTAGAAGATGCACTTCCTAGTAGTATTATTGCACTTAACCCTTAAGAGACGCATTTCCTTGTCAGCTTTTATTTGTCAGGTGGCACACTTTCTAACTTAAACCTTTGTCTCTAGAAACACACTTTCTAGTCGGAATTTCTCACTATAATTATAAAGAGACGCACTTCCTAGTCTTGTTAATTTAACTTTACTCTCAAGAGATGCATTTCTTGGTCAGAGTCTTGATTCATCATTGCAACATACAAGTAATTATGATTGGATTTGACATTCAAAAAGTCCTCTGCTGATAAACTAGGGCAAAAAATCTAATTCATGTTGTTTGAAACTTTAATTTTCTAGCAAATAGAATCTCTCTTTATAATAATCTTTGTTTGAAATAATTTTCTTTTTAAATTTGATGTGATTTCAGGAGCCCACCTGAAGAACAACGCGAATAAATGGAAAGTCCAGCAACAAGGTGAAGAAGTTGAAAAACAAGCAACAAGGTGAAGAAGTTGAAAGTGAAGCAACAAGGTGAAGAAATTGAAAGTCAACTGATCGAAAAATAGCAAGTCGGGAGCCCGCCTGGAGAACAGAGTGAAGAAATTGAAGGCCAAGCAACAAGTTAGAGAAATTTCAAGTCAGGATCCTGCCTGGAGAACAGGGTGATGAAATTACAAGTCGGGAGCCCGCTCGGAGAACAGGGTGATGAAACTAAAGTCAAGAGTCCAGAGAAGCTGCATAGATAGGATTTTGTAATTTCAGTTATCTTTTTAACTAGTAATTTTTATTTTTGATGTAATGACAGAGCCGCGGACCAGAACCTCGAAAGGACCTCACTCGACTCTCCAACTTGGTTGTCCTTCTTCCTTCAATTTCTTTCTTCGAATAATTGTCGGGTCAAAATTTGATATCGTTGTCTACTTTTTTGTTTGAAAACACTTTGTGTTTACGCCCAAAAAGGGGCATGATGTAGACACCTAATTTTGTCCCTTCCGAAGTTCAATTTTATTCATTTTTGCCTCACCTTGTCATACATCCTCCCCACATTCTACACTTTTCCCATAAGAAAACAAATACAACAAATCCTAACAAATTAAATCCTTAATCTCTAATATTCTCTTATCCTAACTAATTTTACACCTCATCATACCCACACACAACCCTACCCCACCCTCTATATACCTCTCTACCCCACGAGGTCCTCAACTCCTCAAACTCACATTTTTTTCCCATTCATCCTAATAACAGTAACAGGGCTATACACACACACAATCCATTTCTCTTCCCTTCTTCTCGACATATACATACTCCCCAATTTCCACAGCATACACAGACCTCTCACAATACATATACACCTGGACACCAAAAACATAAAAAGATCCCATTGGAAAATTGTTTCTTCTACACAGCAAATCGTACACATACACACATACTATAATATTCACGCGCGCACACAGTAACAAGCACACACATCCATGAATTGAGAGAATAGGGGAATTTTCATATAAAAACGCACATACCCACACATTAAGTAGCCGTTTGGCCGTGAAAACTAAAAGTTTTTGGAATTGGAGTTGAAGTTGGAGTTGAAATTGGAGTTGGAGTTGTGTTTGACCATGTCTTTTTTTAATTTTTTTTTTTGACTTTTGAAAAAACTTTTTTAAATATGATTTTATTCCCTAACTTTTACAAACTATCAAAATCACCAAACTAAAATTTACCTACTAATGGAAAAAGAACACAATTAGCAACTATTATAAAAATAATTACATATACATGGTCATATTTAATGAATTTCAATTATAACATATATAATATTTACATTAATAGCCGTTTTCTCATATTTGAAAATTTTAAATATGGATGTTATATTAACAGATCACTGCTTCCTGTTTTATAGGTAACAAATATTATATTTCAAACAAATTTATTTTTTTAGAAATTTATTTAATTTAGTTCCTTCATTTTCCGTTCCTAAAAAATAGGAAATGATGAGTTGTTATTAAATTTTAGAGTGTTGCTAATTTATTTCTTTAGTTTCTTATACATGATAGATTTTACTATGTGTGAATAAATTATTTTTATGTAAAACATGCTTTGCATATTTATGATATATTATATCATATACTATAAATATATAAATATTCTTAGTATGTTTCTTTATATTTTGTATTTTTATATATATGTGTATATGATATATATATGGTATAAACTTCATATAGAATATATTTTGTATATTTATATTATAAATATGCTTCGTATGTTTCTTAATACTTTGTATATTCATATATGCGTGTATATGGTATAAACTTTATATATAACATACTTTGTATATTTATATTATAAATATAATACTTTATATATTTATGAGTATAAATATAAATTAGCAGTAAAATAATATCTTAAATAAGGGAGAAAATTAAATAAGGGATAAAAATAATGACGAGAGAGAAAAAGAGATATATATTAATTAGGATAGCATTAAGTTTGAAATTATTATTATCTTATTCTTTAAAACTGCTATATACGTAATATTAAAAAAGTAATGTTATAAGGAGAGTTTATGTAAAAATTTGAAAGATTGGGATTATATGTAATAATAATAAAAGTTGAAATTAGAGTTGGAAAATTGTGAGAACAACAAAAACCTGTTTTTCCTTTTCATAAAATTTTTTCGGTATTATTTTTCGAATTTTCATGGCCAAACACCACAATTTTCAACACCAAAAAACTTTTTTGAAAAAAAAAAAAAATCTAATGGCCAAACGGACCCTAAAACTCGTTAAACAGACAAATTCTCTACTGGAGTTGAGTTTTCCGGTGAATCCTTCGCCGGAATTGACTATTGTTCATCGGTTTTAGGTACCCAAGTCAAAATCCACCCCCCAACCTATCAAAATACACCGAAGTTCGGCCCCTTCTTTTCGCTGGAAAATCCCAACAGTTTGGTTCCGACCCTGACACATCAAAAATAAATGGAGCAGACAGTTCTGCGGGTGAAATCGAGTATAGGATTCTCTGTTTTTCGCGAATTTGGATTCGGATTGTTATGGGACAAAGAACGGGTGTAGATAGGAGTCGAATTCGTCCATAGTGAAGTGCTCTCCGAGGTCAAAATTTGATTTATTACGTTGTTGATAAAGTTTGATTCGAGGTTCCGGTGCAGACTTCATCTCGTTTAATCGAATAATACATCGATTTTGAAAGCGGCATTGAGGTCCAATTCTATCTTCTCTCCCTTTAATTTTTACGTGAATATGAATGATTTGTTGTTTGACATGTTTGAGTCTTTGTTGTGTGTTGGTTGATGATGGATTTGAATGTGAAAACTTGGATTGGTAGTCGAAGAATTGATTAAGTATTTTGAGAATGAATTCGGGGATGGGTTGGTTTTAATGAAAGATGAAGGTTAGTTATTTTGATTCATTGATGATTATATAATTTGGAATAAGTGTTGGTGTTGTTAAACGTAATAGCATCATGATGGATTGAAATTGATAGGCAAATAGTAGGCTTGGGTAGGCAAATTTAGGAATGGTGTTTTGTTGAATGTTTGAATGTGAATGTGAATGGTTCTTTCTACTTTATTGCAAATTGAAAGTGTATTCATTTAGATGGGAAATGTCCCGAGGTCATTTGCACTTATTTATCGGGGAATGCCCCGAAGTATCTTGTATTTGGAGGAAGCTCGTGATGAAGGCCCGAGGCGTCGGGTAATGCATAGTCTAGGATTATTTTAGAATAGGATTTATATTTTCGCATTTTTCAATTTAAGGACTGTATAATTCGGACCGGACATTATTTTTGTTTTGAATTTTGTTTGATTTGTTTGTTTGCCTGATTTGTGTGTTTTGTTTGGTTTATGCATTCTAGAGTGTCAAATTAGCCGATAAGCTCCATCAAGCAACCGTGGTCGAACCACGGGATTGAAGGGTGCCTAACACCTTCCCTTGGTCAACAAAATTCCTTAATCGAAATCTCTGTACGCAAAGCAGTTCTAAAGAGTCAAATTACGTGGTCCATACTCCATTGCCTATCAAATCAAATTAAAGAACTACGAATAGCTCTGCTGAAACCCCAATTGAACCCCAAGCAGTTCTACGTAATTACGTGATCATAATACCTTCACGTAACTTTCTTGGTGAACAATAAATAGTCATAATGGCTCTGCTGAAACCCCAATTAAACCATAACCTCTGTTAACTTCAAGTTCCATTGCCTTGGGGCCAGTTTAAGGCTACAATAAAGTGGTTTATGTAGTTTACAGTCCTTCTGATTCTCCCACAGCTTGGAAAACCCATCTGGAATATGGTATCTACTTTCTCCAATAGATCGCCATTGAGGAAGGCATTACGAACATCCATTTGGTTGATCATCCAATTCCTGGAAGCTTCTAGGGCCATAATAGACCCGACAGTGACCATTTTGTTTATAGGAGTAAATGTTTTTCATAGTCGAGACCTTCCTTCTGGCTATAGCTTTTGGTAACAAGTTTTGCTTCAAATTTTTCCACCTCTTCTGATGGCTGATACTTGATCTTATAGATCCACCTGTAGCCATTATGCTTCTTCCCAGGTGGTAAGACCACTATACTCCAGGTGTTATGTCTTTTAATGCTGCTACGGCGAGATAGGCTATTATGTTAAGTTCTGCATCTAGGAGGGGGAGACAAATGAGAGTTGGTCAGATGACCAGGCATAGGATAAGTTCAAGTATTCCCCTTAGGCTGAGTTACAATAATCTTGCAACCATAGAGGAGGTTTGCTAGGGTTTGCAGATCTTCTAGAGGGTTCTTTGTTACTGGATGAGGCCCAAGAATGCCCAGGAATAATCTGACCCGAATCAGAAGTATGGACTTCTCTGGTAGACAGGGAACTACTAATAGGAGAAGTTTCTTCAAGAGATAGATGAGTCCTGTGTGGGGTGAACGAGTGAAGCCTCTTAGGGTGCGTTGTTTTCATAGCACTAGGAGACAGGAAATCTAGCTCTGGAAAGGCAGGATCAGGAGAAATATGCATGTGCTTAAATGGAAACACATCTTCTTTGAATATCATATGTCTATTGACAAGAAATGTCCTGGAATGAAGATCATATAATGCATAGCCTTTCTATGTGGACGAATACCCCATAAAGACAAAAGGTACAATTCTGGAGAAGAATTTATCTAGTATGGTCCTTTATGTTTTTAAGCCTAGGACCTATTTGTACTCACTTACAATATAAGTGTGATTTAGTGGGTTATTTTCATTATTCAGAAAATTCAGCCTTCTGCATATTGTACTCTCTCTCCATTATAGTGAAACCTCCTTTGCCTCTATCCGTGGTTTTTCCCGTAAGAGTTTCCATGTAAAGTTATTGTTCTTGTTTTCGTTTACTTGTGGTGTGCTTATTTTGTCCAAATCATAACACTTAGTAAATTCTTGAATAGGCTATGTTAACAACTATGTTGCTCGAATCCTCAAAAAGTTATTTATTTTGGTTAATCTGATTCACACCTGTTCCATTGTTTTTCTTTTAATACCTTAAACTGAATCTTTGATGTTGTCAATGTGATAGTGCCCACAAAAGCTCCAGCAGTTCCCCCTCCTCCTGTACGTGTGCGAGTTAAGATGAACAAAAATGATCTAATGCTAGTTCCCCCACATCCTGTTCCTGTGCAAATTTCGATGAGCAAAAATGCTCCAAATATAGTTCCCCCACCTCCTGTTCCTGTGCATGTTTAGATGAGCAAAAATGCTCTAAAGCTAGTTCCCCCACCTCTTGTTCCTACACAAGTTTCGATGAGCAAAAATTCTCCAAGGCTAGTTTCCCCGCCTCCTGTTCCTGTGCGAGTTTCAATGAGCAAAAATGCTCCAAAACTAGTTCCCCCAGCTCCTGTGCCACCAGTGGGGTCGATCAGTGCTGACCTTGGCTAATTCCTAGTTATAAAGAGGACAAGCAGAGAGAGACAAAGTTAAATTAACTCCTTTATCAAAACTAATAGCACAAACAAAAATACATACTAGTACAAGTGGATCTTCTTCCCAAATGGATGAAAAATCGAAGAAAGAGGTCATTGATGGAGTCAAGTCTAAGTAGGTGTCTCAACTCACTTCTGGGACGACTACTAGCTTGGATGACATGGTTAATTTTGCCAATGGTGCTTTCACCATGTTGAATTTCTTTGGTGATGATTATGGTTTGTTCTACAACAATGTCAAGGACTTGATCAAGCACAAATATGATTTACTCATTGCTGATAGAAAACTAGATATGTTGTCTGTTTCAGATTTGGAGAAAAAATATCTAGATGTTGTTATTAAAGATGAGCAGTGTGTGGAAGGTGATGGGCAAAAAAGAGCAGTCCGTAGGATTGCACAATCCGAGGTAGAAAAACTCGGTACCCAAATGAAGGCAGCTAGAGTAGCGCAAGGGGAGATTGAGCGGTGCAAGAACGAAGCTCTCCAAGGGATTGAATCCACCACTCAATGCCTGCTGTCTTATAAATAGAATTTGGTTGTCTCTATGTGATGATTTCGACTAGTTGGAGAAAGTCCTCATCATATACAGACTGTATGTTTATGTAACTATCTGCATGTAGTGGCTCCTTAAAGTTTCTTGTTCAGTTTTCTAGCACACATTTTAGAGCCTCAATCAACTGGTTTACATGCTTTGATGACTAAATAGAATGTGATGTTAGCAGTAAATAGAAAGAGCCAAAAATAAGTATTTATTGTTGAACTATTTTATGAGTTTTGGGAGATTTAGCAAAGTAGGACCAACTTTCAAACTTTGAAACCATATCCTCTTTAAATGGATGTGAAGTTGAATTTGACAAAAATGATTGGGGCAATTAATCAGGATTCGTATAGAGAAGTCTTATACTCGAACTCGAAATGTCTAATTAAGGATGGAGCCACAATCTTTGATGACTGATTGTGACTCTGATATATGAAGGAAAATACTTTATTTAATAAACTCAAATAATACTCCTTATTCTCCTTATTATTCTCCTTACATGAAATATGTGATGGAACATCCATATTTCTAATACTAACAACCAAATTAAATTAGTATTAGAAAATTTATTCCTATATGAACTAGAACAAACAAATCATAATCCTAACCACACATGAATTAAAATAGTATCAGATATTAAATCCTAAACAACTAGGGATTCCTAATCCAACTTTGAGTTATTGTTTTCAATATTCTCCTTTAATTTAAAGTTGTCATTGTTGTTGCATTGAATACTTCTCTTCAATTTTCAATTTCTTATTTGTGTTGGATAATTTCTCTCTAATCTTCAATTATATTGTTGAAGCATTTCACTTCAACCTTCAATTGCCAAATCATTTCACTTTGATCAAATTTCAATTGCTGGAACATTTCTCCCCAACTTCTGATTTTTTTCTTGATCGTGTTAAAGGACTTCTCTTCAACATCCAACATTTTTCTTTCTTGATTATGTTGGAGCACTTTCCTCCAACTTCCAATAGTTGAAGCACTTCTCTTCAACATTCGATATTTTTTTTCTTGGTTGTGTTGGAGCACTTCTCCAACTTCCAATAGTTGAAGCACTCCTCTTCAACTTTCTATTCTTGGAGTATTTCTCTCCAACTCTCGTTCAGGCACTTTGTCACCAATACTCAATTTTGTCGATTCACCTGTAATCAACTTTCAATTTTCCTTCTTTCTCACTTTTCTCTGGCCCGTCATTTGTCATTGACCAGACGGATGACATATATAGCGTACAACTAGTAGCAACAACTTTTTAATTCTCTACCAAAATCGTAAAAGCTCTCATACCAATTTGAATGAAAATATTTTATTCAATAAACTCGAATTTATGAGTTTTATTTTTCTTTCTAATTTCAATACATAAAAAAACGACCACAAAAAATCGATCACACATTGTGGTCGGAAAAAATCGACCACAAGTGATTGAATTTTTAATTTTTTTTTATTTTTTTTAAAGCAACCACATGTGATCGCTTTTTATATTTAAAAAAATTAAAATAATTATTTCAATAATTTTTATATTAATTATTATTTATTTTACAAATAGAAATTAAAAAAAATAACAAAACCTACAACTAGTGGTCATTTTTTAAAAAATAAATTAAGAAAGAATTTTTAAAAATCGACCACTAGTGGTCGGTTTTTGAACTAAAAAAAATTAAAAAGTAAATAATTTTTAGTAACCAATAATTATATATATGTAATCAAATATGTATATTATTTTCATTAAGAATAATAATATATATAATGTAATATATATAATATTTTGAAATTACACTGATCCCACGTAGTTGATAACTAGTGTAATAATAATAAAAATCAATCATTATTATATTTTGTGAAAAAAGTACACAAAAAAATATATCAAATAAAATAAATAAATTACTTTAAACATAATCTTTATCTTTTACTTATGTTTCATTATATAAAATAAATATTTTCCTTCGTATATACGTTAAATGACGTTAAACATGCATAATCTTTGTATAATGAGTATGCGTGTATATATATCATACCGTTGAGATAATGATATTATGTTACTATTCCAGTCATAATAATGTAATATATAACCGATAATTCATCAGAATATAATGGTTGTGTTCTATTATAAGGTAATATACTTGTGGATGTGATATATATATATATATATATATATATATATATATATATATATATATATATATATATATATATATATATCATGTAGTGATTGATTGATGAATGATGTAGTCAAAACCTAGTATATTAAGCTAATCAAATATAATTAATCGATCACTCATCTGAGTATGTATAATAAACAAATCACATTATATATATATATATATATATATATATATATATATATATATATATATATATATATATATATATATATATATATATATATATATATATAGTATATACATATTATATAGTGAAGGTATATTAATGACATAAAATAATGTAATCTATAATTCATTTTAGTATTTGTGAAATACGTTGTATATTATTATGGGGTAGTAAAATCATGTATGGAATGTTTAAAGTACGTATGTCAAAGCTGATAGACAATTGAATATATGTATATATCGTATATCTCGTGTAGTGACGTAGGTAGTAATCAAAAGCTAGATAACTGAATCTATATATCAAAATAGTTTGAATGATACGTTGATATATATCATACTATTGAGGAAGTAGATATACTATTTTGGGTCAATGTAGACATGTGCATGTTGTTGAAGTTGTAATAACCTAAGAGTAGTATTATGAGGTATGTGTGTGTGTGTATATATATATATTATTGTATTTAAAAGCTAATTAACCAAAAAATTATCGTAATTTGCAAAATTCACTGATATTATTATACGATTGAAGAAATATACTACTCGTGTTAATGTGATGCTAAAATAACTACTTATCTGATTTATATATATACGAATTGTATTAAATTAATTAGATGTTGTCCCAGTCTCATACACAGTGTATGTACTGTGTATTTATATATATACGAATTGTATTACATTAATTAAATATTGTTATAAATATTATAGAATTTATTAAAATTTTAATTTGTTAAAAAATAATTTTAATTTATTAACTTATTTTTGTAATTTGTTAAAGTTTAATTTCAAAATTATTCTCAGAAAACCGACCACATGTGGTCAGTTTTCGTAATATTTTTAAAAAAATATTTTTGAATTACCCGACCCCACCCGTAATACATAATATAACACAAAAACACACCAAAAATCTCCCATTTCACCCGTCCAAAACAGCAACAACACTCCAAAACCCTCCAAATCTCACACTTTAACATTAACCCCTCCAATCTCCATTTTCTTTCTCTTTCAAGGAAGTTTCTACACAACTTCTTAGATTCTTTTTGACTTTAATCAAATTTTTAAGGAACTATTCCATCCTAACTTTCAATTTTGGGCAAGGTAACAATTAACTACAACTCATTAACTAAATTTATCTTATTTTAGTATCCACAAACTCGTTTTTTAATATCTAGAAATGTTAAAGGTCTACATACAAATATCTTAGTGTTAATTTTGTCAATTGGTTGTGGTTTGAGTTCTAGGGTTTAGATATTTATTTATTTATTTTGCTAGATTTTATCTAAATTTTGGAATTTAAGATTGAATTAGCTAATTTTAGGCTTGTTCCTACGTTAATTTGATTTTGAATTACCTAAATTTTGGTTAGTCTTGACACTTATTTCTCCATTTTGGTTATTCCTATTCCTTTACTAAGTGTAGGGACTTTAAAAGGGATTTTGTGTTTTGAATGTGGTTTGGTTGGTAACTTAGTTACTTGAAAATGGTTGAGTGTAGGGACTTTAAAGGGAATTTTTTGTTTTGAATGTGGTGTGGTTGGTGACTTAGTTACTTGAAAATAGTTAAGTGTAGGGACTTTAAAGGGGATTTTTTTTTTTTGAATGTGGTTTTGTTTTGATACTTAGTCACTTGAAAATGGTTAAGTGTAGGGACTTTGAAGAGGATTTTTTTTAATTTTGGAAGTGGTTTTGTTTTGATACGTAGTCTCTTGAAAATGGTTAAGTGTAGGTGTCACACCCCTTTTTTAACTTCAAAAAGATAAATTTTATTTCTAAGTTTCGAAAGGGATTTTGTTATTAAAGTGACCAAAAAATTAAAAATTTATTTCAAAAAAGAATTATTTACATTTTTTCATTCAAAGTCGCCATTTGACATAAAATCGGGTGTGCCAAGCCACCTTTGAAAAATCCTTTTCGAAATGAATTGACTCTTTAAAAAAATTAGTTTGCGAACAGAGATTTCGGCTAAGGAATTCTGTTGACCGAGGGGAAGGTGTTAAGCACCCCTCGATCCCGTGGTTCGACCACGGTCGCTTGGTGAAGCATATCGGCTAATTTGATACTAAGAATGTATAAACCACATAAATACAAAACAATCAATCAAACAAACACAAACCAAAATAAATCCCAAAAATATAATGTTCAGTCCAATTATACGGTCCAAAATAGAAAAATTACAAAAAATATAAATCCTACTCTAACCTATACTAATCCTAAACTGTGCTTCCATGCTCTACCCGATGCGTCGGGCTTTGATCACGAACGTCCTCCGGGTACAAAATACTTTAGGGCATTTCCCGGCGAATAAATACAAATACTTCGGGGCATTCCTTGACCAAATGATACACTTGATCCAAAAAAACAACCAAACCAAGCCATTCAACATATGTTTCAAGCATTCAATATTCCACGAGTCCTGGATTTGCCTACCTGAACCTAGACTTTGCCTATTAAGATTTCGGCCTAAAACATAATCCTATCGAGTTCACAAAATTGACATTTATTCTGAATTAAGCAAAACAAAAACCAACCGACATTAACCTAAAATCACCCTTTTTATCAATTTCGTTATTCCGCCCCAAATTCCCTCAATCCATGGTTAACAAATTTTTCGATAATCCAATCACTTTTCAAAATTCAAAATCAACATCAAACACATACACCCACTAAAGATTCAAACATTTAAGCACACAAATCATTCGTATCCACAACAACGATCAACATTTACTCAAAATATTCAACCAACCATAAAATCACAACATTAACCAAAATTCAAGATAATGAAAGAGTAAAGTTAAGAGATGGACCTTCAAAGAATCGATTTCAATATATAGGAGATAGCACCGCACCCGAAAAACCTCAATTCAAAACAGAATCCAACTCGGTGTTAGAAATCGAAGCCCAAAAACTGGTTGTGACGAACAAGTCGAGACGAACAAGAACCCAAACCCCCAAAATAGCAACAAACCCGATGAGCCCAACTCAAGAAACACCACAGAACCGATCCACCCATTTGTGAAATTATCGCAAAATTGATTAAAAAACAGAGCTGATTTCAATGAAAACCCATCACTAATTCATCCTTTTTTGGGGCCAAATCTGGCTTCTTCATTTTTGATTTCCCTTTACTGTATGCGCGTGTGTGTAGTTTCGATTAATATTTGTGTTTTTCGATGAGTACGATGAGGTGTATATGTCGTGAGAGCTTGAGTATGTATGCCAATGGGAGCAAGAAAGGAGAAGAAAATGAGGTCCCTAATAGCGTTTTTGTGTGTGTGCCTATGGTGAGGATGAGTGACAATAATTGTTCTTCGGTGTATATGAGAGTTGTGTATCTTGTGCGTATTGTGTTTTTTTAAAAATGGGAGACGATGGGGCGAGTATCTGTGTGCTCCTATTCTAGTGAATGAATAAGAAAATGTGTGAATGGTGAGACTGTGAAGAAGAGTCATCATAGTGTGTGATCCATTTCTCTTAGTGTGTGTGTGGGGGGGGGGGGGGCTTGTTTTCTATTAATTCTCCAAAAAAATGAAGCAAAAATGGAGGTGCTTTTTTTTATCCGTGAAATTGGGAATTTATTTCTTGTGATGTGAGTGTGTCAAGATCCTGTGAGTGAAGGCTTGATTTTGAGTGTATTGTCAAGGTCCTTTTTCTTTTCTTTATGGACAAGAAATAAAAGAGGGGTCACGTGGGTGGGGGTGGGGTAAGGGTATGGGAAGGTGACTAGGGGACGGGGGTAGGGGCATGTTGTTAGGATGAGAGTGTGTGGTACAGTGAGCTAAAAAATAAATAAAATTGGACTTAGGAGGGACAAAATTTGGTGTCTACAGCATGCCCCCTTTGAATGTAAACATGAAATATTTTCTGAAAAAAAAGTAGACAACAAGATAGAATTTTGACCCGACCATTGTTCACAGGTAAGAAACAAAAGGAAGAAGGATGATCGAGTTGGAGAGTCGAGTGAGGTCCCGTCGAGGCTCCGGTCCGCAGCTCTGTCATTACTTCAAAAATGAAAATTACAAGTTAAAAACATAAATGAAATTACAAAAAATCCTATCCCTTCAGGTGCTTTTGGACTCCTGACTTGAGTTTCATCACCCTATTCTTTAGGCGGGCTCCTGACTTGCAATTTCTTCAATTTGTTGCTTGACTTTCAATTTTCTCACCCTGATCTTCAGGTGGACTCCTGACTTGCTATTTTTCAATTTTTTGACTTTCAATTTCTTCACCTTGTTGCTTGAATTTTCATTTATTCGCCCTGTACTTCGAGCGGGCTCCTGACTTGCTGTTTTTTAACTTTCGATTTCTTCACCTTGTTGCTTAGCTTTCAATTGCTTCACCTTGTTGCTTGACTTTCCATATCTTACCCTTGTAATTTGACCTTCAATTCCTCCATCTTGTTGCCTGACTTTCAATTTCATTACCCTGTTCTTTAGGCGGGCTCCTGATTTTCAATTTCATCACCCTGTTCTTCAGGCGGGCTCCTGACTTTCAATTTCATCAACTTCCAATTTCATCACCCTGTTCTTCAGGTGGGCCCCCTGAAACCAAAATCAAAACTAGAACGGAAATTATTCCAAATAGAGATTTTAATAAAGAAGGATTTCATTTTTGAAAGTATGGTCCCATTTTTCAGAAGGGTCCTGAACAGAAAGTAAAAACTCATTTTTCAGGAGGGTCCTGAACAAAAAGTAAATTTCCATTTTTCAGGAGGGTCTTGAACAGAAAGTAAAGTCCCGTTCTTCAGGAGGATCCTGAGCAAAAAGTAAAGTCCCATTCTTTAGGAGGGTCCTGAACATAAAGTAAAGTCCCATTTTTCAGGAGGGTCCTGAATAGAAAGTAAAGTCCTATTTTTCAGAAGGGTTCTGAACATAAAGTAAAGTCTCATTTTTCAGGAGGGTCCTGAATAGAAAGTAAAATCCCATTTTTTAGAAGGGTCCTGAACAGAAAGTAAAGTCCCATTTTTCAGGATGGTTCTGAACAGAAAGAAAAATCTCATTTTTTAGAAGGGTCTTGAATAGAAAGTAAAATCCCATTTTTTCAGAATGGTCCTAGACAGAAAGTAAAATCCCATTTTTTAGGAGGGTCTTGGACAGAAAGTAAAGTCTAATTTTCAAGAGGGTCCTGAACAGAAAGTAAAATCTCATTTTCCAGGAGGGTCCTGAACAAAAAGTAAATTCTCATTTTTTAGGAGGGTCCTGAACAGAAAGTAAAATCTTATTTTTCAGGAGATGACTCAACTAAAAGGTACGTCTTATTGGAATCAAAGGGAATAACTCCACTAAAAGGTACGTCTTTTAGGGGTCAAAAGGAATGACTCGACTAAAAGGTACATCTTATAGGAATCAAAGGGAATGACTCGACTAAAAGGTACTTCCTCCAGGGGTCAAGGGGAATGACTTGACTAAAAGGTACGTCTTTGAGGGATCAAGGGGAATGACTCGACTAAAAGGTACGTCTTATAGGAATCAAAGGGAATTACTCGACTAAAAGGTATGTCTTCTAGGGGTCAAGGGGAATGACTCGACTAAACGGTACGTCTTATAGGAATCAAAGGGAATAAATAGACTAAAAGGTAAGTCTTCTAGGGGTCAAGGGGAATGACTCGACTAAAAAGTACGTCTTCTAGGGGTCAAGGGGAATGACTCGACTAAAAGGTATGTCATCTAGGGGTCAAAGGGGATGACTCGACTAAAAGGTACATTTTTAAAGGGTCAAAGAGGATGACTCCACTAAAAGGTACGTCCTCTAGGGGTCAAGGGGAATGACTCGACTAAAAGGTACGTCTTATAGGAATCAAGGGGGATGACACGACTAAAAGGTACGTCTTCTAAGGTTTAAGGGGAATTACTCGACTAAAAGGTACGTCTCATTGGAATCAAAGGGAATGACTCGACTAAAAGGTATGTCTTATAGGAATCAAGGGGAATGACTCGACTAAAAGGTACGTCTTATAGAAATCAAAGGAAATAACTTGACTAAAAGGTACGTCTTAGGAATCAAAGGGGATGACTCGACTAAAAGGTATGTCTTATAGGAATTAAGGGAATTACTCGACTAAATGGTATATTGATGATAGGCGAATTTACACGCCTATAGTGCTATATTTTGCCCATATTTTAGCCAAGTTTTGAGAACAAATTAAATATTTCATGCACTTTTAGTCCTTTTTCCTGTAAGTGAGCTAACGAACATGATTGGCAAAGTTTCAGGTATAAATGATGCAGAATTCAGCATTTTATGGATAACTTGACGCCAAAGAAAGCTTCACGAAGGGAGAAAAGGGAGTCTTGGATGCCAAGGACCAAAAGTGGCGCATGGAAAATCTATCCCGGGCTAAAACAGCAATTCTGAAGACTTTGGGACTAGCAGTAATTTATTAGGATTAGGCTAATGATACTTTAACCTAGTAGGATTGGGTTAAGTATTTTATTAGCTTAGTAGGAATAGGATATGAGTATTATAAATACCCTATTTTGCTAGAGATTTTAATAATTCTCATCTTACCTTACAATTCATTCACTACTACTTTTAATTCTTCCATTAATTCTACTTTTTATTCTTCTTCTATTCATCTATTCAATTCTTAATTTCCGCAACAAGAGAAACGTTACTTTGCTAGGAATTCACGCCTAACTCCTACCACACTATTACTACACGAAATCTTTATTGTGGTATAATAACTATGTCAATTGTGATTTCCTTCGCATTCATGGGTAACTAAACTTCTCTGTTGGGGTTATGGAAGCCATATGAGATACTATCTATTGCTATGAGTTTGTGAGTTCGTGACACGTATGCTGCTTATATCATTATTCTCTTCATCTTAATCTAAATTCTTTGTGGTTGTAAACGCATAGAACAACGCCAGTATAGCATTAACTTGTTCGAAAGAAAAGTTATATGTCTGGAAAAGAGATAATGTCAAGGTAATAGGGTCCCATCCCCTATTAAAAAGTTATTGCCGTAACTGGATTAACCTCTTGGAGAATTTGTACCGTTAGATACGCTTTAAGCTCGAAAGAGTTGAGGTCGAAAGACGCTTGGATTTACCATCGAATACAATTCTCTATAAGCACATACATGTCTGAATTCCGCATAACTCATAGCCAATAGAGACGTAAAACTCATAAGGTGGACATAACCCCAACTTCTCAATTCTCATTGGTTTACATCTTACTAAACATTCTTTCTTTTTA
Organism: Capsicum baccatum var. pendulum; assembly: GCA_030864225.1. Classification (NCBI taxonomy): domain Eukaryota; kingdom Viridiplantae; phylum Streptophyta; class Magnoliopsida; order Solanales; family Solanaceae; genus Capsicum; species Capsicum baccatum. The sequence continues at coordinate 242,079,785 of CM061561.1, forward strand.
CTTTGCTATTTTCCGTTTTTACCTTATTACTTTGGTTACATTACTTGCATGACAAAACTCCCCCCTTTTTACGAGACTTGCACTAAAAGTCTAGTAATCTTTGCTTACTTGTTGACCAAGCTATTCCCTGTGGGATCGATACCCAACCCAGTTGGGTTATATATTTGACAGCGACCGCTTTACGCTCCTACGAGAGTTGTAGATTGAGCGTTATCAAAAATTGGCGCCGTTGCCGGGGAATACGAGTGTCAATTAAGTTTCTGATAATTACTAGACCCTTTGGTCAAAGATTCTCGTACTTTTACTTTTAGTTTTTGTTTTCATTCTCTGCAGGTTTTTATTCAGTGCATGCCCCATACTCGATGTTCTGGTCAATCGTTATTACCTATCAATCCTGAACCACAATGTATTGGCAGAATGGAGGCACAACACGAAATTGAAAGGATGGCTGCTCAACAGGAACAGGCGAGACTAGCTGCTCTAGCCGCCGCTCAAGTGCATCAACAGAATATTGATAACCCCGGGCGAGCAATAAATCCTGACGACGAGGATCTAGGTGATGACGAGTTACTAAACCCTTGGCATGCTGCTGAGATCGCAACACCTACCAACAGAAGAGATCGTCAAGCAAGGTTTAGACCTGAACGCTGAGCTATGCAACCAGCTTTCGACGATGATGATGATGATGATCTTGATGGAGCCGGAGCCACAGGAGTCATTATTCCTCCACCATTGGCACCCGGAGCCAAGTTCAACATCACAAGCACCATGATTCAGTTATTGCAACTCAGGGGATTATTTGGTGGACTAGCAGGCGATGATCCGAATATGCATCTCATCAACTTTATTTCTACATGAAAGTCGTTTGACAATCCTGGCGTTTCTCAGAATGCAATTCAATTACGCCTATTTCCATTGTCTCTGTCTGGGGAGGCAACTCTATGGTTGAATGGGTTGACTCCTGATTCTATTACAAATTGGAGGCAATTGAGAGACGTTTTCCTAGAAAGATTCTTTCTGCCATCCAAAAGAGCACAATTAAGAGATGAAATCAGCAACTTTCGGCAGCTTCCAACCGAAGCTCTTCATGAATCATTGGAGAGGTTCAAGACGAAGCTTATGAGGTGCCCGAACCATCACATGACCAATGTCCACCTAATGGAGATACTATACAGAGCCTTGAATTCAATAACTAAACCAGTGGTGGATAATGTGGCTGGAGGATCATTTATGGACCTCACCTTTGGGTAGGCAAGCAATATTCTAGATCGGATGACGAAGCAAAGTAGAGCTTGGCATACCAGGGATTCTGAGGTAGCAAGCCCCACTTTATCTATTGGCATGACTGCAGACCAAAGGAGAAGAGAATAAGAACATGATCAAGCTATGGTGCACATGAAAACACAAGTGGATCTTCTTACAAAGCATCTATTATCAGGGAAGACCGAAAAAGTTAAAGAGGTTGCGTCAAAAGGAAGAGACGAATCTGATTCGGAAGAAGAAGCCAACTACTTAAACAATCAGGGGGTTTCCGAGGCAATACCCAAGGAAACCAAGGTCTAAACTACTATGAAAAAACTGGAAACAAGGACCAAGGTAGTTGGAAGAACAAGAATGACAAAAGTGGTTTGTACGTTCCCCCAGGAAGACGTGACACCACTACATCCGGTTCTGGAAATATAGAAGAGATGATGACTAAACTATTGAAAGGAGTTGAAGCAACCAACGCTGGAGTAACGGAGGTAATAAATGACTTGTCCTCAATGAAACAATTGGTTGACTCACACTCCACTTCAATAAAGCAAATAGAGCAGCAATTGAGCTAACTTTCAGCAGCACTGAATCAAAGAAAGGCCGGCACTTTACCTAGCGACACTGTGCAAAACCCAAGGAATGATGGGTCATGCATGGCCATCACTACCCGAAGTGGTAAGGTACTGGAAACTTTATCAAAAGGAAAGAAAGTGGTTGACGAAGTAGCGGACGTTGATGACAAGGCAAAAGGAGAAGATTCCGCAGAAGCTACCTACGACGTCCATGACGTCACATCGAGTATGTTGCATCCTGAAAAGGCTGAAAAGCGGAAGCAAGAGGAGAAGAAAGCCATGGAGAAAACAATTCCTTATCCACCACCACCTTTTCCTCAAAGATTGAAGAAGATTGCAGATGATACAAAGTTCAGCAAATTCATGAATATGTTAAAGCAGCTGACCATTAATGTTCCGTTGGTAGAGGCACTAGAACAAATGCCTGGGTATGCAAAATTTCTGAAGGATCTTTTGACAAAGAAGCGAGCAGCAAGCTATGAGTTGAAGGATATTGTTCATCACTGCAGCGCAATCGCTACCCGATCAGTAGTTCAGAAGAATGCAGACCCCGGTGCTTTCACTATTCCGTGCACGGTTGGATCTATGAATTTTGCTAAGGCATTGTGCAATTTGGGAGCAAGCATCAATTTGATGCCACTATCCATCTACAAGAAGTTGGGGTTAGGCGATCCGACACCAACCAATATGAGGCTCGTGATGGCTGATAGGTCAATAAAACGACCTGTGGGTATCTTGAATGATGTGTTGGTGAAAGTTTCTTCATTCATCTTTCTTGCAGACTTCGTTATTCTGGATTGTGAGGTGGATTCTGAAGTTCCTATAATCTTGGGACGTCTTTTCCTTGCAACAGGAAGTGTGATTATTGACATAAGAGCTAATGAGCTTTTATTTCGGTTGAATGACGAAGTGGTCCATTTTGATATATGCAAAGCAATGAAGCAGCCCAGCAATATGAATGTGTTCTCTGTAGCTGATGTTCATTATGAGGATAAGAAAGCATTATCTGTAGCAAAACAGCTTACTGTTGAGCCATTGTCTGCTGCGCTACTGAATGTTGAGCATAAGGATGATAAAGATTATGAAGAAACTACATGTGCTCTAATAGAAATAGGGTCCTATTCTCATACTCCTAAACAGCCGGACATTGATATTAAGAATCAACTGTCACCAACAGCGAAGACTTCCATTGAAGAGCCACCAATGCTATAATCGAAAGAGCTCCTCGATTATCTAAGGTATGTGTTCTTGGAAAGTGGAAATACACTACCGGTAAGTATGGCGGATGATTTCAGTGAACAGCACGTAGAGGCGCTAATCTCTGCTCTAACGAGAAACAAGAAAGCTATGGGTTGGACTATTGATGATATAATTGGTATCTTTCCTGATGTATGTATGCATAAGAGTCATATCGAAGAAGATTGCATGCCTACAAGTAAGTATCAGTGTCGTCTGAATCCATTCAGAAAACGATGCCCCACCTATCTCGATGAAGACTAAGTAATTGAGATAGCTATGTCGTGCTGCGACAATAAATTAAGCGCTTGGTGGGAGGCAACCCATCGTTTTTACATGTTCTTGTTGTTTTTGTTTTCCTAGGATTTTGTCAAGCCACGACCAAAACTAAGGCGCTTGATGGGAGGAAACCCATCGTTCTAATCGTTTTTGTTGTTTTTGAGTGAATGTAGGTACAAGAGGGGTAAACGAGGAGATTGGTTTCAAATTTTGATTTGGAAGTATTGCATGTTGAAGGTGGTAAGTTAGGAATGAAGAAGCAAAAGTCTATGGATTGGGCATTGCTTATGAAAATATAGGCAAAGAACAACGCTAGGCCTATGTAAAACTAGGCCACGAACAAGGCTAGGCCTATACTATGGCCTAAGCTCTCGGAATCTAGTGTGCCATAGCATAGGCGCCGCCCATGCCTAAGAATGCCATAGCATAGGCGCCGCCTATGCCAATGCATTTTGTCTCTGAATCTCATATGCCATGGCATAGGCGCCGCCTATGCCCAACAATGCCATGGCATAGGCGCTGCCTATGCTCAACAATGCTTTGCAAAAGGCGCCGCCTATGCCAAGCATAGGCAAAGCAAAAGGCGCCGCCTATGGTCACTTCTTGTCTCCAAATCCGATTTTAAATGGGTCAAAACCCGACCCAACCTTCTCCTATAAATATGAGACTTAGTCTTGAACCAAAAACACATTGGAAACCTAGCTTAAGCGCCGCCTATAGTCTCCAAATCCTCTCAAAAATTTTCCTTTTGCTCTCTTACTTCACAAGAACATCATCCAAAGGCATCAATCAAGTAAGTACTACTTTGTTCTTCATTTATATTCCGTAAGTACTACACTACTACGCCTATTATGAATTGTTAAATCTTGAAATAGTAGAAGTAACTTGAATGTGGTTGATGTGTTGTGATACAACTAAGTGAGTGAAAGAATACTTAAGAATGATCTTAACATGTTTCCAACTTGAATTTGATTTTGATGCATTGTCATACTTTTGCGAAATTGACATGGTCACAAAAATTGCATAATCTTGTCAATAGAAAGCTTACATGTTGGAATAACTTGTTCATCAAGATGAGAATTATGGTTGACTACCAACATAGGAGGTTGTGATTATTTGTAGATGTTATACCTTGATTCAATCCCTATGTAGTAGTCTTGATATATCAAACATGAAAGTATTGCTAAGAATACAAGAAGTATGACTGCACTGATTTTATGGTTGGAACATATCACATAAATGTATATCGATGAAGTCTGAGTAATCGACATCATTCACTTCACTAGTTTGTACCAACAAATTAAGTGTGGGGTGGTGCCACTACTGCTTGTTTATAGATTGTATCTATCGAGATGACGCTAACATGAATATTGTTTTAATCTCAGGTACAATGGCACCCAAAGCAAGACAAGGCAAAGATAAGGCAACCACTTCCCAAAAGGGCAAGAAAAGAGGCCGAAAAGAGCAAGGAGAATCATCCTCAATGCAAATACCACGCCGCATGTTCGGAATTAAATGGGTTTTAGAGGAGGAAGCAAAGGGATGGTATAGGAACAACAAAGAGAAGAAATATATTCATGTGGACTTGATAAACAAGGAAAGCCTAGCAAAGAAAGAGCCGCGCATGTTGGCCAAGATCATGGCGTTACACCTTGATTTCATCTTCCGAGACATGGGAGAATGCAATCTCGATTTAACAAGAGAATTCTATTCCAACTGGTCACCGAAAACCACAGGAAGCGAGGTCAAGATTCGGGGCCAAGTTTTACAACTCAATGCGGATTTCTTCAACTCCTTTCTTGGCTTGCCTGTTGTTGATCCATCACCATTCAAAGAGCTGTACAGTAGACCTCCATACAGAGCCATTCGACACACACTTTGTGGAACAAGATCCATGGCACGATGGAGCAGACATAAAGACACCGGTCGACACAACACCTTCCCATATGCTCCTTTGAATAGGGAAGCAAGGATATGGTTGTGCATAGTCAACTCTTGCCTCATTCCAGGGATGCAATACACAAAAATAACAAGATATAGAGTGTGCTTGGTATATGCATTGATGACGAATGTCCCTATCAACATTGGGGCAATCATTCGGTCTACAATGCGGAAGGCTAGGCTACACAAGCGGTCCCATTTCAGCTTCGGCAATCTGTTGACTGCAATTTTGAGGAAGGAAGACATCGAAGAGGAGCCGGCTGATCATAAACTCCCACACAACCCGAAGAAGGTTGACCTCACAAAGGTCAAAGATGCTGAATCAACACATGACGTCAACCTTACTACGGCAGAGAGACATGCTCGGGATGAGAGTTTCTTTTGCCATCTTTATGGCATGACTCGGTTTACAATGATGAGCAGAGGTCGTGTTCCAACTGCTGCAGAGCTCCAACAGCTGGATCATGACTATCCAATGAATGTGCATGCAAGGGAGATGTGTGGAGTAGGTACATATTTTGAGGAACCTCTTGATGACGATGTGCCAACCGATGATGATCAACGAATGCCAGACTCTGACGTGGAGGAGAATTCTGATGACGACGACTCCTATGATGATTCCGACGAAGGGGGTATGACCCCCGACATAGAGGAGGAGTCCGACTGATCAGGTTCTTCGTATTTATTTTTCACTGAGGGCAGTGTGTCCCGTCTAAGTGTGGGGTGGTGGTATTTGCATGCCATACTTCTCTATCTGCATTTGCATTTATGTTTGTTTTGTTTTTCTTTTTAGTAGTTAATTTTTTGACATTAGTTAAATTTTTTTTTTTTACTTAACCTCACATGAAATTATTCTAATAGGCAACATGAGATTATAACAAGAGTTTGTGCTAAAATCATGACTATTGAGACGTTTAGGCTCTAATTGTGACTCACTATATGATATTGTGTGGTTCAATTCCTTCATCTGTTGGGTCGAGAGTCTATACTACTCCCAATAAAGTCGACCATGTTCCTTGTGTGTGTGAGATAATAGTATATTCTATATTTGTGGCTGATGCTAGAACTTGCCTGGTATGTATGTAAAGCGAAAATAAAGAGTGCAAGTCTAGGAGATTATTTAGGCATTTCTTTGGCAACCTATACTTGTTTACCTTCTTTTTACCTACCCATGGACATCATCCTAGATAACCCCTTTTGAGCTTTTAGCCTATTTTCTTTGACAACCTCATATGTAAGCCTAATCCATTTTTTTCAAGACCATAATTTGATCCAAATTCCTAAGTGCTTTAAATTGTAAAGTTATGTGACGAAATAAGAGTAAAATGGGTGAGTATGATGCTTTAGAATGTATTGGTTCTTGAATTTGTTATGAAAAAGAAGTGCTATCATAAGAGGTATGTAATGAAAAGAAAAAGGAAAGAAAAAAATAAAACTGAAAAGTTAGTTATGTTTAAAATTGAAAAACAAAAGAGGAGAAAAGGGGTGGTAGAATAAAAGAAAGTAGAAAGATTGTTTGAAAGAAAAAGTGTTAATGATACAATGTGATGTATTAAAGCCTTAGGAACATAGTCACTATTTCTGGCCAAAATAGTCCTACCCGTCCCTTAGCCTACATTACAACCTGTAGAAGACCTATTTGATCCTAAGCTTAGCATTCTGACATTTAGTGGAGCATTACACTAAGGGCAAGCCTATGGTCATCAGTTGCGACATATGAATTCTTTGTGAGAGCGAGATCAAGGATACCCTTCTACCCATGTTTCGACAAATATACTATGCTTGTGAGTGATTATGGGTAATATATTGTGAGACACACATGGTTGACGAATTTTGGTTAGTTGTGTATGATTCTTTGTACCTCAACTTGTGGACACGAATTAATCACCATCACGAGTCTATGTTGGAGGTTGAATTGTTTCTACTAATGATCGGAAAACTATTCTTTGTTGAGAAATTGTTGTGCTTGTCTTGATGAATATCTTGTGTTGATACTGTGAAACCCTAAGTTGATGTTTAGATGGACATGATAGTTTGTTCGAGGACGAACAAAGCTTTAAGTGTGGGGTGTTGATGATAGGCGAATTTACACGCCTATAGTGCTATATTTTGCCCATATTTTAGCCAAGTTTTGAGAACAAATTATATATTTCATGCACTTTTAGTCCTTTTTCCTTTAAGTGAGATAACGAACATGATTAGCAAAGTTTCAGGTATAAATGATGCAGAATTCAGCATTTATGGATAACTTGACGCCAAAGAAAGCTTCACGAAGGGAGAAAAGGGAGTCTTGGACGCCAAGGACCAAAAGTGGCGCATGGAAAATCTGTCCCGGGCTAAAACAGCAATTCTGAAGACTTTGGGGACTAGCAGTAATTTATTAGGATTAGGATAATGATACTTTAACCTAGTAGGATTGGGTTAAGTATTTTATTAGCTTAGTAGGAATAGGATATGGGTATTATAAATACCCTATTTTGCTAGAGATTTTAATAATTCTTATCTTACCTTACAATTCATTCACTACTACTTTTAATTCTTCCATTAATTCTACTTTTTATTCTTCTTCTATTCATCTATTCAATTCTTAATTTCCGCAACAAGAGAAATGTTACTTTGCTAGAAATTCACGTCTAACGCCTACCACACTATTACTACACGAAATCTTTATTGTGGTATAATAACAATGTCAATTGTGATTTCCTTCGCATTCATGGGTAACTAAACTTCTCTGTTGGGGTTATGGAAGCCATATGAGATACTATCTATTGCTATGAGTTTGTGAGTTCGTGACACGTGTGCTGCTTATATCATTATTCTCTTCATCTTAATCTAAATTCTTTGTGGTTGCAAACGCATAGAACAACGCCAGTATAGAATTAACTTGTTCGAAAGAAAAGTTATATGTCTGGAAAAGAGATAATGTCAAGGTAATAGGGTCCCATCCCCTATTAAAAAGTTATTGCCGTAACTGGATTAACCTCTTGGAGAATTTGTACCGTTAGATACGCTTTAAGCTCGAAAGAGTTAAAGTGAAATAGTCCTTGTTGAGGTCAAAAGACGCTTGGATTTACCATCGAATACAATTCTCTATAAGCACATACATGTCTGAATTCCGCATAACTCATAGCCAATAGAGACGTAAAACTCATAAGGTGGACATAATCCCAACTTCTCAATTCTCATTGGTTTACATCTTACTAAACATTCTTTCTTTTTACTTTGCTATTTTCCGTTTTTACCTTATTACTTTGGTTACATTACTTGCACGACAAAACTCCCCCTTTTTACGAGACTTTCACTAAGAGTCTAGTAATCTTTTCTTATTTGTTGACCAAGCTATTCCCTGTGGGATCAATACCCAACCCAGTTGGGTTATATATTTGACAGCGACCGCTTTACACTCCTACGAGAGCTGTAGATTGAGCGTTATCATATATCTTATAAGAATCAAAGGGAATGATTCGACTAAAAGGTACGTCTACTAAGGGTCAAAGGGAATGACTCAACTAAAAAGGTACATCTTCTAAGGGTCAAGGGGAATGACTCGAATAAAAGGTGTGTTTTCTAGGGGTCAAGGGGAACTCAACTAAAAGGTACATATTATAGGAATCAAAGGGAATTACTCGACAAAAAGGTACGTCTTCTAGGGGTCAAGGGGAATGACTCAACTAAAAGGTATGTCTTATAGGAAGCAAAGGGAATGAATCGACTAAATGGTAAGTCTTATAGGAGTCAAGGTTCAATTTAAGAAGTGTATCACCTAGAAAATGAAAACTAAAATCCCTGGACAAGTGTGTCTCCGAGGGATATAGGATGATGAATTTTTACCATGATATTATTATCAAATCTGTGCAGCAACATTGATTCCTGCATTTGTGAAAGTGAGGCATTGCAACCCTTGATGTTTATGCTCTGAAGTCCTTGCTTTGAAGGTAATATATTTCCCGCTTTATCAAAGAAAACTTGTGAGTTTAAAACATGGTGGCCAGTTTGTGGCTTTATCTTTCGCGGCGATCATTCTTGCCCTTGTCACATTTAACCTTGCTTCTAACCCTTAGCATATGTCATTGACTTGCTGCTTGATTGACTCAAACTGAGGTTATTAAGAGTGACTCTGAAACAAACACAATATCTCTGCTTTGCCATGTTTCTCAGATAGACCCTTTGAATCTTGGTATTTCCATTTGTTCCCCGACTTGCCTGTTGACAAAACTTTTTGCATGTCCTTTTTTAGCTCACAATCATGTCTTTTTCATGTGCTAGCTTTTGTCTTGATTTGTGCACTTAAAGAAGCTGGGCCAGTTTTCAAATCTTTTCTCACTTATTTTGACACGGACTTGACTCAAAGACAAGAAAAGTAAAAGAATGATAATTTTTTTTTTATTTGGATGACTGACTCAAGAAAGATAAAATAAAAATAAAGAGAAGAAAGAAAAGACAATAAATGTCCCCATTTTAAACAAAGAAACGAAAAGTTCATCTAAAAATGACTGTCAACTTTAATGATTATGCTATGCATTTTGGATTAAGCAACTTGATCTTTTCATCCAAACTTTCTACTAATTGTTGTTGAGTTAAATGGCCCTGAAACTGAGTTACTTCCTTGGGTCAATTATATTTAAGACCTCAGTCGGCTAGTGACACCTTGAAGGGTTTTCTCCAACAAGCCTCTCTCATTCTTCTCTTAGCTCACCATCGCCTTATGATGTACGTGAGGGTTTTCACTAATAAGACTCTCTTATTTTTATTTCTCTCAACTTAACATGGCCTTACGGTGCCTGTGAGGGTTTTCACCAATAAGGATCTCTCATTTTTATCTCTCTTTTAATTTTTTATGGTGAGGAAGACAAGTGGTTCCCAAATGCATCATCATATCCCTTGCATGTTTAGCCTTAACATCCTCAAAGATTGATCTGAAGGTTTTTCTTTGGTTGTAACTTGGCTTTTGGATAAGGTTATAAAGAAGGGATGACATGAGGCCCAAACGACATTTGAAGTGGTGTAGGACTTACAACTTTTGGAATCGACTCAAACAATGAGGATCAGCTCATGCCCCAGTTTCTTTTGACTAGGAAATACTAAATTGTTTATTTGGTTGGACCGAGCCCTTAGTAGGGCAGCCTACGTATCTCACCCCCGAGAGAGGAGAATCAGGTCATGCGTAGTTCTGGCAACTTGTTCTTTTGCTTGATTCTGATTTTTTATTTTTTATTTTCTCTTTTATTGACTTTTTTTCTCTTTGAAACTTTCTGAGTCTATTTTTCTCGACACTCTTCTCTTTACCTCTTTTTGGGATATTTTTTTTTTAAACTTTTCTGACTCTACTATTTTGCTCGATACTTTTCTTTTGAGCTTTGTTGTCTCTATCTTGACTCCAAAAAAGGGGTATGAAAGAAAATAACACTAAGGCTCAAATGGGGTAAACAAAGGATGACACAATATTTGAATAGCAGAATAAAATGCCTTCGTCATATCAATCTTTGAAAATGCCAGTACATAGCATGCAATGTGAAAGTACACAATCAATATCACTTATGACATGTTTTACAACACTAACTTGCCCCGAGCATATGTGCCACCTCTTCTTCTACAGTTATCGAACATACAACTCCACATTTATTGTACGTACCTCACATTAAATGAATCATGCTTTTGTGGAGTTAATTTTTGTTCTGTTCCTCGGGAGCACACATTTGCTATTTGACCTAATTGAGCTAGGTTTTTCAATTGATGACCAAGTTATTCTTATGATTCTCAAAATAATTGCCTTAATCTTTGAAGAAGTCTTCAACTTGTAACCAAATATCTCGGCACTCCACCTATTTTATCAGATTCTTTTCCTAACTTTAGCCCTTTGATTCAATGTTTCATGGTTAAGTTGGATTTTAAGATCTGACTGAAAATTCCGCTAGCATGTCCTATCACTAGAATCAACATAAAATGTGCTATGTGAAGAAAACAAACAACATATATTTGAATACAAAGGAAAAAATGGACACTCTATTTAATTCAAATAAAAGATAGAGGGTTCAAACATAAATGCAAAGGGACAAAACAAGTTAAATCACAAACTACAACCCTGAAATACTTTGAAAAATAGAAAATAAAACAAAACAAACTACCAGACCTCTTCTTAGTAGGGAGAGGGGTGACTTCTCAATTGCTCATCCTGATAAATTAGCCATTGGTTTGCCTATCAACATGACTAGAGCTTCCGTCACTGTCAATGTTCTACACCATAATTGATCTATCTAGAATCATCTTTTCAATTTCTCTTTTCAAATCTCAACAATCTTCAATACTATGACCCTGAGCATCAGAATGATATGCAGAGCGTACATTATGATCAATATTTCTTGAACACAGATTAAGAGTGAACCCAAGGAGAAGAGTGATCATGCCCCATTGTACCAATATCTAAAATAAACTAGTATATGACTCTCCAATTGGTGTGAATCTATCTCTCAAATTTTGCCTTGTTTCACTGTTTGGCTTGGATCGAAAATTAGGCCTAGAAGGGTTTTGGTATGTTTGTGGAGTTAGAGGACGGCTATGAGGAGTTGGTGTGTTCCACTGTGGGTAAGATGGGGGTTGAACATATGGCTGTGCATTATATACTGGATATGGAGGCTGCGGAGCAGAGTATGATGGATTTTGGGAGTGATTATGTGGAGTCTGGGTATGAACTTGGGTTTTTTCCTGAGAGTGATGACGACGGGGTCTTCTTGACAGTTCCCGATGTCCAACTACAATAGCAGATACATCTTCCTCATTCTTTTTCTCCCCAACACTTCCTGAACCTTTTTGAATTACTTGAGTAATCTCTTTCAATGTTGCAAAACTCACAATGTGACCAGGCTTAATTCCCTCTTCTATCATCTCCCTCCTTTTAAGGACCTCAATAAACAGCTTCCTAATGTAGGTAACAAATGTTGATCATATGTTGCGCTTGAATAAACACCTTCACTATATTGCTTTCTTTTATTGGTGGCTTCACCCTTGCAGCTTACCATCTGATCGTATACTCTCTGAAACTCTCAGGATTTTTTTTCATCATACTGGTTAGGAATTTTTCATCAGGGATCAACTCCATATTGTATTGAAATTGTTTCACAAATTCGTTAGCTAGGTTATCCCAACTAATCCACTTGTCAATGTCTTGGTCAACAAACCATTCCAAAGCTAGCCCTGAAAGATTCTCCCCAAAATAAGCCATGAGTAGTTATTTCTTCCCTCCAGCGCCTCTTAATTGGTTACAATAGAACCTTAAATGTACCACTGGGTCCCCATGTCCACCATATTTCTGAAACTTTGGCATTTTAAAGCCAGGAGGAAGGTCGACAACTAGAAACATGCATAAGTTCTTACATGAGACACTTTTGTAACCCCCAAGTCCTTGCAAGTCCTTCATAGCTAATTCCAAACTTCGCAATTTTCTAGTTATTTCCTCTTGTTTTTCTGTCATAACAAGCTTCTTAGTGTTAGGAGGAAATTCAGATAGGTGAGTGTCACTGTAAAGACCAGTCAACTTGAATGTAGGCTCGGAAGTGAAATGCTGATCACCAGTAATATCCAATGCAGGCTCTCTTGTAGAGTAGGGAGGAACAACTTATGGATGAACATCAAAAGTAGGAGCTTCAGGTGGGGGGGGGGGGGCACCACAAAAGCATGAACAACAGGTGGAGTACAGTATGTGGTAGTCTTGGATTGAGGAGTGAGGAAATGAACATTGGAAGTGGTTGGATATTATTACCTCGGAGTCGATCCTGATGCATGTTGTGCAATGTCAACAAAAATTGGAAATTGTGCATGTGATACGGGAGGCAAGCTACAAAGATAATCCAGATTATCAGTAGGAACTGGAAGAGGCGGCAACCCATTAGCCCAAGATCGAGGCATTTCTATCATTTGCTGCCTTAATTTCTGAATCTTTTCATTAGCTCCTAAATTCTCATTTTCCGAACTCCCTATCTGATTAGTGACAACAAACTCGGTATCCTTGTTGGCCATAACTTTCTCGATGACTCGGTGCAATATGGAGGACCAGCCAAAATGCCACAAACCAACCACCTTAAACTAACTGAACAAGAGATAACCAATGGTTAGACTTTAATATTTTTTAAAAAAACTTTTTTTTCTTTTATTGACAAGGTCATCGAGCCCGAGAAGGGCGCCTACGTATCTAACCCCCGAGAGAGGAGAATCAGGTGTTCATAGTTCGTGAAGTCTTACCAAAATAGCAAAATTAACCTCTTTTTCTATTCCTTGCAACCTTAAGAAGAAAAGAAAATAACAATTTTTCAAAAGAATTGATGAAAATCTTTTTGAATTTTTCAGCTTTAACATCCCTATACAAAATGAAATATCTGATTACCAAAGAAAAATCTTTTTTGGATTTTCAATTTTAAATTTCATATGAAAATGAAACTTGAACCTATAAAAGGAAAATCTTTTTGCAGTTTTCTTTTAAAGATGTACATGAAACACTTACTTTAAATAAAGAGTGAAGAAAATCTTTTTGGATTTTTCAAATAAGATCAACCAAAAATGAAACCTACGACTATTGAGGAAAATCTTTTTTTTTTTGTATTTTTGTTTTCAAGACATGTATGAAACACCTACTCTAAATGAAGAGTGAAGAAAATCTTTTTGAATTTTTTAAATAAGATCCCCGAACCAATAATAGGTTGCCTATGTATCTCACTCTCGAAAGAGGAGAATTAGGGGTGTGTAGTTCGTTCAGATAGACAATTAATGATTAAATAATAGATTGCACCCTGACTTGAGACACGACCAAGACACACGATGAACAACATAATTTTTTTTTTTTTGAGTTTTCAATTTAACACTTCACATAAAAAATGACACCAACAGTTATGAAAGAAATGTTTTTAGGTATTTTTGTTATATGAAATGTACAAAACTTCTACCACCCTTTTTTTGAATTTTTCTTTTATAAAAAGCTCCTGTTTTTTTTTTTTCGAGTTTTCGAATTGTGAATGCTTGTTAAAGGAAACAAAAGGAAAATTTTTTAGATGATGTTTTTTCTTTATTTTTGAAAAATGAATGCAAAAAGTATTTTTTTTTTTTGAAATTTTGAATTGTGGAAAACAAAAGACATAAAGAACCTTAAAACTACGAAACTTTTTTTTGATTCACCTTTTCTTATTTTTCCTTTTTTTTTATTTTTCCATGCCTACACACCTTTCTTTAATTCTGCACATGCTTTCCCCAAATCAGTCGGTCAAATCACCCTGTTACCCTAAAAATGCAACAATTAGCACATAGGGATGCTTTAGAGGAGAGTCTCCTACAAAGGACCAAGTGGGCCCCGCTAGGTCTCAATATGATGCACATAAGCATGACCTAAAGGATGACCTACGTTGGGGTTTACTAACAAGGCCGTTTGAGGGAGCATATGGTCGATAGTGGCTGCTTTACTTTCCACCTACTCCATACATCCAATGGCTCCCTCTCCTAAAATAAGGGTGAATCAACTAGAGTTCGTGCGCACGACATGCTCTCCGGGACTTGTTGCAGAAAAAATTAACTCGGGTTATGCACATGATGCCAGATATAAAGCGGTAGCACACAAGAGAAAAATTGTAAACATGACTGGGTGGACAGTTGACCGGAAGATAACTTCGATTCGCCCGGCCAGCAGGCGGGCGGCGTGCTTATCTTGTGTGACAACACTACAGAGCGAGTTGCTCTTCTAGGCGGGCAGCTGTGTGACAACACTACAGAGAAAGCGGCGCTTTCGTGTAACATGTTATGGTCTCAACGCCCTTACGAGGTAGCGATGAGTTTCAAGCGCTCTAAGCCCGGCCCTAAGCGGTTAGGAAGATTGGCCGCAGAGCGGTACCACCCACCCTACCCTACCACCTATAGGCGGCCGTCCTACAGCCGCTCGAAAAGGAACTGCAATGATATTGAATAGGGATCCTACAGCGATAAATAGAATCCCCATAAAAATACCTTTCTATTCTTTTGATGTCGATGCCTTCACTCGGCTTAGAAGGCGCTAGAAAGCACACGGTATTAGGCACTCCTCAGTCTGAAACTCTTTTATATGCTATTTTCAGTTGGAAGATTCCATTAGTGTTCTTATTATATTCTATCTATTCATCGGGGCAGGAATGGAGTGACCGAGGGGTCCTTTCAACCAAAAGACTGACGGTCTCTACGGGGCCAAGGAAGCGACTGGGCGTATTGTATGTGCCAATTGCCATTTAGCTAATAAGCCCGTGGAGATTGAGGTTCCACAAGCGGTACTTCCTGATACTGTATTTGAAGCAGTTGTTCGAATTCCTTATGATATGCAACTGAAACAGGTTCTTGCTAATGGTAAAAAGGGGGGGTTGATTCCCTCACTTCCTTGAAGTCGGTCGCTAATCGGTTGTAAGCTGAGACTTATGTCGCAAATAAATAGATACACTTGTTCATTGGTCTACGATCTGCTGCAACTTGTCTTTTTTGTGTAGTACCATACCTCATTGAATGATTGTTTTCCCTTGTCTCTGCGAAAGAACTCCCTTGTTTCATCGGTGCAGCGGCTATTTGGTGAGAAAACTCCTTGCTTGTCGATAAGAGGAAATAAGCAGCTGTAGTAAGCGAGTAAGGAAGCGAAACTAGTCTTAGATGTCGCTAATCCGCTGCTTCTTCCTTCCTCTTAGCTCTTAGAATAGCTTATAAACGAGATTGTATAAGCCTAGCCCAGTGGTCATCTGATACCGGTAGAAGTGGCTATGGTAAAAGTGCTTTCCAATCCGTCACGTCGTCCCATCCTCCTAACGATATATTGCGAGGAGCTTTACGAAGCCATTCGTGGTCTATTTATATATAGCTTATCCTTTCTTACTGTGACCCGGGAATAATAACCATATCCAAGCCAAGGAGTTAGACCAACCCAGATAGACCACGTTATGGCCGATGGGATTAGGAAAGAAGCAACAGATTGATTAAGCGCGCTAGCGCGAAAGTCGTTGCGCCTTAGCGCATCCTTTTTCTTGCTAGGGCAAGCACGAGGTCTGGTTCAAGGCAAGGTATAGCTTAACGGAATGAAAGAGAATTAGTGTATTAAGCAAGTACGAAAAAGCGGAAAAAGGGAATGAAGGCGCTGTTCTCAAGTCTAGTTAACGAAGACGAGAGGGAAAGCTTACTTGAGAGGATATACCTGACTGAAAGCTCAACAATGATAAAATAAACAAAAAACGATACCACAAACAATATTTATACACTCATAATGTCAAACTAAGCCAATACAACTCCAAAAATAGGCCCGAATTCTGAAAAATCCCCAGAAGAGTCGCCAGAGCTGTCACACACCTTTTTAACTCCAAAAAGATAAATTTTATTTTTAAGTTTTGAAAGGATTTTTGTTATTAAAGGGAGAAAAAAATTGAAAATTTGTTTCAAAAAAGAATTATTTACATTTTATCATTCAGAGTCGCCACTTGACGTAAAATCGGGTGTGCCAAGTCACCTTTGAAAAATCCTTTTCAAAATGATTTGACTCTTTAAAAAAACTAGTTTGCGAACAGAGATTCTGGCTAAGGAATTCTGTTAACCGAGGGGAAGGTGTTAGGCACCCCTCGATCCTGTGGTTTGACCACGGTCGCTTGGTGAAGCATATCGGCTAATTTGACACTAAGAATGTATAAACCACATAAACACACAACAATCAATCAAACAAACACAAACTAAAACAAATCTAAAAAATATAATATTCAGTCCAATTATACAGTCCAAAATAGAAAAATTATGAAAAATATAAATCCTACTCTAACCTATACTAATCCTAAACTATGCTTCCATGCTGTACCTGATGCCTCGGGCCTTGAACACAAACGTCCTCTGGGTACAAGATACTTCATGACATTCTCCGGCGAATAAATACAAATACCTCGGGGCATTCCCCGGCCAAATGATACACTTGATCCAAAAAAACAACCAAACCAAGCCATTCAACATTTGTTTCAAGTATTTAATATTCCACGAGTTCTGAATTTTCCCACCCGAACCTAAACTTTTCCTACTAAGCTTTCGGCCTAAAACATGATCCTATCGAGTTCACAAAATTGACATTTATTTCAAATTAATCAAAACAAAAACAAACCGACATTAATCTAAAATCACCATTTTTATCAATTTCGTTATTCCGCCCCAAATTCCCTCTCAAACCATGGTTAACAATTTTTTCGATTATCAAATCACTTTGCAAAATTCAAAATCAACATCAAACACATACACCCACCAAATATTCAAACATTTAAGCACACAAATCATTCGTATCCACAACAACGATCAACATTTACTCAAAATATTCAACCAACTATAAAATCACGACGTTAACCAAAATTTGAGCTAATGAAAGAATAAAGTTAAGACATGGACCTTAAAAGAATCAATTTTAATATATAGGAGATAACACCGCACCCAAAAAACCTCAATTCAAACCAGAATCCAACTCGGTATCAGAAATTGAATCCCAAAAACTGACTGTGACAAACAAGTTAAGACGAACAGGACTACAAACCCCCAAAATAGCAACGAAGCCCGATAAGCCCAACCCAAGAAACACCATAGAACCAATCCACCCATACACAAAATTATCGCAAAATTGATTAAAAAATAGAGCTAATTTGAACGAAAACCCGTCACTAATTCATCCTTTTTTTGGGGCCAAATCAGGCTTCTTCATTTTTAATTTCCCTTCACTGTGTGTGCGTATGTGTAGTTCCAATCAGTATTTGTGCTTTCCGATGAGTACGATAAGGTGTATATATCGTAAGAAATTGAGTGTGTATGCCAATGGGAGCAAGAAAGGAGAATAAAATGAGGTCCCTAGTGGCATTTGTGTGTGTGTGCCTATGGTGAGGATGAGTGATGATAATTTTTCTTCAGTTTATGTGAGAGCTATGTGTCTTGTGTGTGATGTGTTGTTTAAAAATCGGAGATGATGGTGCGAGTATCTGTGTGCTTTTATTCTAGTGAACGAATAAAAAAAATGTGTGAATGGTGAGACTGTGAAGAAGAGTCATCATAGTGTGTGCTCCATTTCTATGTGTGGGGGGGGGCTTGTTTTCTGTTAATTCCCCAAGAAAATAGAGAAAAAATGGCGGTGCTTTTTTTTTGTGTGTGAAATTGGGAATTTTTTTGATGTGATGTGAGTGTGTCATGATCCTATGAGTGAAGGCCTGATTGGGAGTGTATTGTCAAGGTCCTTTTTATTTTCTTTGTGGACAAGAAATAAAATAAAGGTCATGTGGGTGTGGGTGGGGTAAGGGTATGGTGGGTGACTAGGGGGCGAGGGTAGGGGTATGTTGTTAGGATGAGGTATTTGGTACGGTGAGCTTAAAAATGAATAAAATTGGAGTTAGGAGGGACAAAATTAGGTGTCTACTGTAGGGACTTTAAAGGGGATTTTGTGTTTTGATTGTGGTTTTGTTTTGATACTTAGTCACTTGAAAATGGTTAAGTGTAGGGACTTTAAAGGAAATTGTTTGTTTTGAATGTGGTTTGTTGGTGACTTAGTTACTTGAAATTGGTTAAGTGTAGGGGCTTTAAAGTGGATTTTTTGTTTTAAATGTGGTTTTCTTTTGTTATTTAGTCACTTGAAAATGGTTAAGTGTAGGTATTTTAAAGGAGATTTTTTGTTTTGAATGTGGTTTGGTTGGTGACTTAGTTACTTGAAAATGGTTAAGTGTAGGAACTTTAAAGGGGAATTTTTGTTTTGAATGTGGTTTATTTGGTGACTTGGTTACTTGAAAATGGTTATGTGTAGGGACTTTAAAGGGGATTTTATGTTTTGAATGTGGTTTTGTTTTTATACTTAGTCACTTGAAAATGGTTAAGTGTAGGGACTTTAAAGGGGATTTTTTGTTTTGAATGTGGTTTGTTTGGTGACTTAGTTACTTGAAAATGGTTAAGTGTAGGGACTTTAAAGGTGACTTGGTAGGTTAAAAATGATTAAGTGTAGGGACTTTAAAGGTGACTTGGTAGGTTGAATGTGGTTATGTTTGGTGTCTTGGTAGGTTGAAAATGATTAAGTGTGGGGACTTTAAAGGTGTTTTTTTTAATGTGGTTATGTTTGGTGATAATTGAATTTTTGTGACTTGATTTAATTAGTTGAATCTGATTGATTGTGTAGAAAGAACCTGATTATAGTTGGATATATCAACAGAACAATGATAATAGAATGGGTATTGGGGAGGAATTTGTTGAAGGTGTAAAAAGATTTGTTGAACATGCTAAGACACTTGATGTTTGGACACGTTTTCGGGCTATTCGTTGTCCTTGTGTTAGATGTGATGGTATAAATCATGTAAATTAAGAAGAAGTAAAGAAACATCTTTATAGAAGGGGGTTTCGCAAGGAATTTTTAATATTGGGTGGTATTCATGGTGATGTTGCGCAAAATAACTTTGTTGTTGGAGAAAGTAGTAGGTTTGCAGGGCATAGTAAATCTAAAGATACTAGGATGACAGAAATGGTGCACGATGCTTTTGGGATGCACCACGGGGGCGGCTTTAGGGAAAATGTCAAAGATATTCCTAATAGTGAAGCGGGAAAATTCTATGAACAATTGCATAATGCTAGTCATCCTTTATTTGATGGGTGTTCGCACTCTCATTTTTCTATTGTTGTTAGATTATTAAGTATTAAATCTGACTGAAATATTGCTGAAGGAGGAATGGATTCAATGATAGACCTTATTAAAGATTTAGTTGAACCCAGCTTGGAGATTCCTGATTCTTTCTATAAGTCAAAAAGATTGGTATCAAAGTTAGGTCTCTCCTTGGTTAGAATTGATTGTTGAGAAAATTGTTGCATGTTATACTTTAAGGAAGATGCTAACCTAGAGTCCTGTAAGTTTTGTCAGTACCCTCTATATAAGTGTGGTTCTCTTGGAAATCAAATTATTGCTAAGGAGATGCATTATTTACCTCTAATATCAAGGTTGAACAGGTTGTATGCTTCAGACAGCTCAGCTCCTTATATGCGATGGCACAGTGAAAATAGAAGGCCTACTGGTGTAATGTGTCATCCATCTAACGGAGAGGCTTGGAAGCATTTTGATGCAACTTATCCATATTTTCCAACTGAGCTACGAAATATTCATTTGGGATTATGTACAGATGGGTTCTCTCATTTTTCAGTTCGTGCTGCGCCATATTCATGTTGGCCTGTATTTATCACCCCTTATAATCTTTCTCTTGAAATGTTGATGACTAGTCCCTATATATTTCTGAATTGCGCTGTTCTTGGCCCGCGTAATCCAAAAAAGCAGAATAGATGTCTATTTGCAACCTTTGATAGATGAACTTCAAATTTTATGGAATAAGGGGTTGAAACTTGGGATATCTCACTTAATAGAATTTCAATATGCATGCATATCTAATGTGGACTATTAATCATTTTCCTGCTTATGGAATGTTGTCTGGGTGGATGACAGCTGGAAAGCTGGCTTGTCCATACTACATGGATAAACAACTTTTTTCACATTGAGACATGGTAGGAAAAATTCATGGTTTGATTGTCATCTTTTTTTCTTGCCACCTGATCAGGAATTTAGGAGACTCAAGAATGCATTCAGAAGAAATAGAAAGGAATATGATGGTCCACCTCCAAGGTTGTCTGGTTATGACATCTAGGAATAGTTCAGGATTTGCCTAATGCCAATGACGAACCATTGTACAGTCTTAATGGATATGACGTTTTGCATAACTGGACTAAGAAGAGTATATTTTGAGAGTTAGAATATTGGCCAGATAATTTACTTAGAAATAATATTGATGTCATGCATACTGAGAAGAACTATTTTGACAACTTGTTCAACACAGTTATGGATGTCACCGGCAAATAAAAGGATAATCCTAAGGCCAGACTTGACTTACCAGAATATTGCAAATGCAGAGAATTACACTTACAAGAGGGGCCCAATGAAAATGTTCTTAAGCCCAAGGCTAATTTTACATTCAAGTTGGACCAAAAACATCAAATAAGTGATTGGGTCCAATGTTTGAAGATGCTCGATGGATATGCCTCAAATTTGGGAAAGAGGGTTGATATGTCATAAGGAATCTTGCATGGAATGAAAATCCATGATTTTCATATTTTCATGGAACAATTACTTCCAATTGATTTTATTGGTTTACCTAAAAACATATGAAAACCAATAGCGGGGATCAGTTTGTTCTTTAAAGACTTATGTGCCACCACATTAAAAGAAGAAAATCTGGTGCAAATGCAAAGTAACATTGTTGTTATCACTGACAAGCAGGAGAATATTTTTCCTCCAGCATTCTTCGATGTGATGGAACATCTTCCCATTCACCTTGTGCATGAAGCTTGGCTAGGCGGTCCAGTTCAAATTAGGTGGATGTATACATTCGAACGGTAAGCAATTGCAACATATTTAAATTCATACATATCTTTTTTAAATATAGTAAACATCTAATCTTAATATTTTTCAAGGTAATTACAAAATTAAAAAGGGGTGCCAAAAATAAACATAGGGTGGAAGGCTCTATAGTTGAGGCATATCTTCCAAGAAAAACGTCTCAATTTTGTTCATCCTACTTTCATGATGAAGTTGATTCTTCACGAAACCGACCAAATCATCATCACGACGATGTGAATGTGCCTCATTTACAACATATATCAATTTTCAGTCAATCTTATTGTAAGCCTAAAAAGACCATATCTCACTGGCTCACTCCCACGGAGTGCAAATCAAGAACTTTGTATGTCTTGCTGAATTTCCTAGAAGTTGACCCCTTTCTAAAGTAAGGAGATTAAAATTTTAACATATCTTATTTGTTTACTCATTCCCTTAAAGAAACTAATTATGTTTCGCATGTTGCATCTTCAGTTCATTTAAGACTGTAAAACCCCGTACTTCTGCTTAGCTTGAAATAATTCCAAGAATGTTAGAAACTTACTTTAAATATGAATCCATTTTTGTACACGTGGAATTTGTAAGATTTTATCCTTTTTATCATGTGGGAAATTGAATTAGGTTTCCAATGATACCAATTTCGTCTAAATCCGGTATCAGAGTAAAAAGTTATGGACGTTTTACTCAGAGCTATCAGAAACTCCCAGGTGTGACGGCTAGATTGATGGACCGTCGATCTAGCGACAGCCCGTCACCTAGATCATCACAGCCAAGGAAGTGAGTCAACCTTCTGGATAAGGTGCGACGGATAGGTTGACGGACCGTTGAACTTGAGACGGACCATTGCCCAAGACGTCGCTATAAGGCAGTGAGTCTTTTTTTGGTCCACGTACGACGGTCGAAACGATGGACCATCGAGCCAGCGATGGTCCATCGCACAAGCCATTGCAGGTCCCGTTCAGTGAATTTTAAGTCATTTTTAAAAGGGTATTTGGGTCTTTTTCCACCTATTTTAACCCCTAATTATACAAGACCATAGCCCATAACTTTATTATTCATCTATAACATCAAATTAGGGTTTATCTCCAAGATCTATCCTCAAGAACAAGAAAACCTTAGGTGTTTGATTCCAAGTCAAGAATTCAAGTTTTCCACCATCAATCTTCAAGAAATCACAACCCAGGTATGTCATGTGTTGATTCATGGGTCTCTTTCACTCATGAAGCTCAAGAATCTCTTTTAAAATCCAAGATTTGGGTATTTGTGAATGTTCATGACTTAAATTGAATTGAAATTCATGTCCATGATGTTGTGTGGTTTTGATTCATGTTTTAAATTACATATTCCAACGATTGACCCTAGTATGTGATGATTTGCATAATAACCATGATAAACCCCCTTCAAATTACAAGTTGATTGATGTATCCATGATTATTAGATGTGTTGATGATTTTATAAACAAAGCATGCTCCCCATGTGTTAGATTAAATGCCTATGCGAAAAAAAGTGTCATACTAGTATGATAATATGAAATCCCCATTCATGTACAAGTTTATGCATGTCAATTGTTTGATGAAATGTCTTACTCAATGAATTATCGATTGTTGATGTTAGTCATGTATTCAAGAAAGTCATGATTTGTCAGGTTCATTCCGTGGAGTCCTGGGGGTACTTATACCCAAAAAATATTATTGTGTGCCTAGAGTCGGTATCATGTTTTCATGATATCCTCTGTCAAGCCATGATCCATAGAACTCAGCCAGTCATGTGACTCAGGAAATCTTAGTAATACCGTAATATTAGTACAATTCTGTCAGTCAACGAAACTCAATTAATTTAGTTAATTCAGTTCAGTAATCCATGTTCAGTGTCTATTCAGATGGGAGTAGAAATTAGCACCGAGTGAACCCAAGCATGGGAACTCACTTGTTATATGAGGGTGTGACTCTTAGAAGCAATCCTTGCGTTCCAGAACTATGTAGCCAGCATAGGTTGAGACATCATAGCCTGCTATATGAGGGTAGATGAGGTGGCTTAACATATTATGTGAGGGCTCCTACCGTTCTCACTAGAGTTACCTGTTATATGCGGTATTGATACCCTTCCAATTAGGGTTACAGATTGGACCCCAACTTAACCATAATGGCATATTAGGAGCATGTCGGTTAGATAACTACTTCCTATAGTTTCAGTGACAGAACTAGGACTATTAGATACAGTCAACTCATAACAGTACGGAAATCAGCTAGTTCCATCAAAACCTAGACTGTCAGATATAGTAGCTCAATATCAGTTATTTTAGTTATACGGTTATCAGTATCACATGTTATCAGTAATCAGATTCAGCAATCATGTTATCACAAACTCAATTATAGTTATTATGTATTCACACATGTATTCTCACGTTCATATTGTCCAGTCAGTTAGCATAGTTCACGCATGTGAACTCTTTGAATTCATCCTACCTTCCATACATACCAGTACATTCAAAGTACTGACGCATTTGCGCTATGGTGTTTTATACAATAGGTTCAGAAGCACGAGATCCAGAGAATCAGTAGCATTCTAGTCTCAAAAGTCAGAGATAGCAGTGAGTCCTCATCCTTCGAGGGCATGACCATTTCTTTATTATCTCATTAATTAATTTATTAGTTGTAGTTAGTTGGGGATATGTCCCATTAACTCCTTATTCAGACAAATCAGTCAGTAAGAGGCTTTTCAGACTATCATGTTTAGATAGTTATTTCAGTGTTTGGGTATTTCATACCCCATCCATATGTTATGATTTATCAGTTATGTTTCAGTTTTGAACCTTAAGGCCTTTGAGTTCATATTTCAGCATTTATACAGTATATAATGCAGTGTTCAGGTACAGATATCAGTCATGGGTTAGCTTGTGGTCCTTCGGGGTCATGAGCACCGTGTAGCATTCTGGGTACTAGATTCGGGGCGTTACAAAGATCAATTCCACAAAAATCAAGTGTATGCATCCTTCGCAACATGGTTTACATATGAGGTTTATAAGTGTATTAATATTTCTACAAATTTTAAACATTTACACATTCCTCAACTAACATATATAATACATATATATATATATGTATGTATAATATTTTTAAGTACACCAGTCACCAAATGCATCCATAAACGATCAACTCTTGAGAGATATTTCTTTGGGTCCAGTTGAAGCTCATGCAATGTCCCATTACACAGTAAATGGGTTTAAATTTTCTACCAAACAACACTCCAAAACAAGGAAAACAAACAATATTGGTGTTTGGGTTAAGGGTGATGATGATGTTGATTACTTTGACATCATACACGAGATCTTAGAACTTGGGTATGATGGTTTCCCAATATAATAAATTATCCGCTTTCAATATAAGTGGTTTGATCTAAGCACAAGATGCACAAAAGTACATAAGGAGCATAACATCATTGAAGTGACATAATAGGTCGTATCCTGTTTATGATCCATTTGTTCTAGCGCAAAATGCTAAACAAGTGTATTATGATCCTTATCCATTGTGCAGTGATAAGTCTGATTGGTGGGCTATAATCAAAATAAATCCTATAGGATGGGTGAAAGTTGAGAATGTGCTGGAGACTGCGTATCAAAATGAAATGCAAATTGATCACCAGCTAGTGGACGTTGACTGTAATGCCCCAAAATCTCATCCCAGAGAGTCACACGATGCTTAATGCTACAAGTATCCCCAAGCTAACTCTTTCAGCCTGTTACTACATATAATAACTTACTTCGAGATGAAATAAACAAAACACTGATGATGTCATATCAAATAATAGGAAATACGAAGAAAATATTTGGTCCAAACGACCACAATACTGGAAATCTCAACATACTAATAATCTGATAACTAGTCTGACAAAGCCTGTACTACTCCATGAACTAGAGAGCCATTGAGACAGGTCCCCAACTAACTCAAACTGAACTGAAAGTCATAATATATCTACTAAAGTACTGAAATGTCTAAATATATGTCCTCGAACCATGAGGACTCACCACTGTGGAGATGTAGACAAAGGTACTTGGAAATCACTGACGAGGCTGGGACTGAGCAACTGAACCTACATTATATGACAATGTAGCACATAGATGTATATGTGGATCAGTACTTGGGAATGTACTGAGTATATGAGGGTGTATGCATTTACATAAAACAGTATCAGTACTCTTTCATCAAATCATGCATGCAATTAGGAATGACTCACAAAGCTTGAATAAGTCTAAAAATGTACAATAACAATAAAAAACCCAGTGTATTCCCTAACAGTGGGGTTTGGGGAGGGTAAACTGTATGCAGTGCATACCACTACCTCCGGAGAGGTAGAAAGGTTATTTTCGATAAACCCCCGGCTCAGGACAAAGAATAATAAGTAAAGAATAATAAGTAAATTCATAATAAAGCATGAGACACGTTGGAACAATAAAAATAAGGCAACCACGCAATAGAACCCTATAATAAAAAACCAAAGGCACCCTAACCCACAATACCCCCACCCCAAAGCTTTCCTAGCTTCCGACTACGGCCCACTAGTAGGCACTAACCTTCTACTCTTATCCGCGTCTTCCACACCTTCCTATCTAGGGTCATACCCTCCGTCAGTTATAACTACTCCATGTCCCATCTAATCACTTCCCTCCAATATTTCTTTGGGCTAACCCTACCCCGCCTGAAACCATCGAAAGACAATTTCTCACACCTACGAACTGGGGCATCTACGCCCCTCCTACTCACATGCCCAAACCATCTCAACCGAACTTCCCTCATCTTGTACTCCACTAAAGACACTCCAAACTTCTCCCAAATAATCTTATTCCTAACCCTATCACTCCTAGTAAGCCCACACATCTAACGCAATATTTGCATTTTTGTCATCTTTAATTTTTGGATATAGGCGTTTTTTACTGGCCAACACTCTGCTCCATATAACATGTCTGGACGAACTGCCACTCTATAAAATTTTCCTTTAAGTTTGAGCGGCACCTTCTTATCACATAACACTCCCAAGGCTAGCCTCCACTTCATCCAACCTGCCCCAATCTGGTGGGAGATATCCTTATCAATCTCACCATTTCCCTGAATCAAGGACACGAGATACTTAAAACTATCCCTCCTACACACCACCTGAGATTCCAACCTAACTACCAACTCGTCCTCCTGCCTCAAGTCATTAAACTTACATTCCATATACTATGTCTTGCTCCTCTCAACCTGAACCCTTTAGACTCAAGTGTTTATCTCCAAACCTCTAATTTATCATTCACACCTTCCCGCGTCTCATCAATCAACACTACATCATCCGTAAATAGTATGCACCAAGGCACCTCACCTTGAATACGCTGCGTTAAAACATCCATCACCAAATAAAACAGAAAAAGGTTAAGAGTCAATCCATGATGTAACCCTGTCAGGATCGGAAAATGCTCAGAATTTCCTCCCGCCGTCCTCACCTGGATGTTAGATCCTTCATACATGTCCTTAATCGATCTAATGTAAGCCACCGAGACCCCACTCACCTCCAAGCATCTCCAAAGAACCTCTCTAAGAATGTAAAGCTTATAAATCATGTATAATAAAGCATGTAACACAAATCTCATGAGTCACTATACTTGACTTTTAAAAATCTCTACTATCCTCTTATTCTCAATACTTGAAGGTTAAAGGGACTTTAAACAATTCTTTCAAACTCATACCTTTATCTCATGGAGAGTAAAACTTTTTTTAAACTCAAGGACTTAGGCCTCTTTGAAACTTTAATACTTGGGAACTCTGTGATTCTTGAAATTACATAACTTTGGACACTCGGGAGTTTCTTCTAACCGACATAAACTATGTGAGATACATGGAGTACAACGTCTTATCCTCCTAAGAAAGAAACCTCACGTTAGGGAGAGGCGTCATAATCTTGCTAGGGAGTATAACCTTCATTTAGTGATCACTATCTTAGCCTTGGGCCCATAAATCTCAGTTCTACGGTGGCATATTGTTTCGGGGTATGAGACCTCAGAATCATACCCAACTCGGTGCTAAATACTACTCCCATACTCAGCTCAAAACTCTTAGGGAATCCACCTCATATCAACTCAAGGGTATATAGTGAAGAGAAAATTATAATTCTCTTAGCTTTAAATCATAAAGACTGAATAATGTGGATTCCTGTCTTAAATCAGGCTCAAAGTAATCTTTTTTTAAAAAAAATCCAAGTACTTGTTGATTGAATCATACTAAACAACATACTTTTCAAGAAACATCAAAACTCATACTTAATTTAGAACTTATACTCATGCTCAAATAATCTCGGTTTCATAATAAAGCTTAAATCATGACATCAATCTTGGAAACATCAAATCGATACAAGGATATACAACTCATAGAATAATTTCTCAACTCATGTCCTAAAATTGTAAAATAATCATGCAAATCAAGACTTGAACAAATAGTAATATCATAATCTCAAAATAAAGTAATTTGGGTATAATCCCACTTGTAAAAGTATTAAATTATTTAATAAAATCAACAATATGGGCACAAGAACGAAAAGAGTGTTCTTGCTCAAATCCCACATAACTTCAATTAGAAGCTTTGGATGAACTCTTGCTTTTGGGACTCTATTCGTACTCTTGAATATGGGTTCTTGAAGCCTTTGACTTGGAAACCTTGAATCTTGACTCAATTTAGAAAATCTATGGTGGATTCTTGAGATTCTTGGAAGAGGTTTGGGATACTTAGGGTTTTTGTTGAGAGAAAACTTGAGAAAAAAATTTATAGAATGCTTGTAAATGACTTTAATTTGGTGTTTGTACAATTAAACAGGCTTTGAAAAAGTCCAAAGTGCCCTTTTTAACTTCTGTATAGAGCTGGAAAAATTGAACTGGAAATCCAATTTTATGGGCCATCGCGACGCGCCACTATCACGGTGGCTCACTGGAAGTTGACAAATGGGAATCTGGGAGTCACCACAATGCGGAGCCATCGCGTTGTCCCACTGGTTGGGACCTAGAACTTTAGTGCGATGTGCCACAATCGTGCTAGGCCACTGGAATTGATAATTGCTGAATAGAGCCTCTCGGCGACGTGCCAAGCACTAAAATGACGATGTTTTACAACTAGGACTTAAATTAGCCATAACTTCTTGTCCGGGTATCTGATTTGGGCGAATCTTATATCGACGGAAATCTTATAAAATTTCCCATATGATAAAAAGTAGAAATTAGGAAAATTCTATATAGTTAAACCGATACTAACTTAGGAAGTCACTTCTCAATCTTTTAGGGCTGGAATTACACTTCACTTGACATGCTCTAAGGCTTAGACTACGAGAAAATTTTATGGGGTCTTACATTGAATTAGTGGATAGTGTGAATCACCCAAAAAATATATTTGAAGAAGTTAATATTGAGGAAGAAGAGGCTGAGTGGGTAGGAGATGAGGAAATTTTCGAAGAGAGTGAATGGTTTAGTGGAGAGTCTTCAAAAGAGGAGGATTAGTTTGTATAGGTTGTATTTATTATGTATTGATGTCTTTATTCTTTGTACTGTATATTTACCTTTAGGTTTCTTATTTAAGATTGAGATGTAATATACTGTTTAAGATTGTTGTTTTCACTTTTCCATAATTTATATAGTAATAAAAATATTCTTGTCTATCTCGTGTTGTTGGAGAGATTTGAAATATGAATTAGTAACTTGAAATTAGTTACTAGGAATGTTTTCTTATTTATTTATTTTGTAGGGACTAACTACTTATTAACTTTACATAATTTAGATGCCAGGCAGAGGTGACAAAGGTAATGGGAAAGTTGATCCTACGAAACCAAAAAAGAAAAGACAACTCTGCCTTATAGACGACCGATAGGTATTCATCTAAGGGTCAGTTTGCTGGCGCGACAGCACGACCCTCATATTCTAGGTCGTCTTAGCATTTGGTTCCTACTTCTACGCATGTAGGGCCACTTCATGGGTCTACACCAACCCAATCTGCTCCTATCACTGTGCCACGGCCATCACAGTACTATCAGACGGCCGCTGGCACATCTGAACATCTACCATCATCAATACCCTCATATAGCAGTCACGCAGCTTCGCACAGTAATTCTATTGGATCTATTGGGTTGTTGGATTTTCAGCTTGGAGGCACTCCATCTGATGCTTTAGATCCGCCCACGCCAGTGTATCCACCATCACTTGATCCACAGACAAGAGACAGAGATAATTCTGAGAGGCGGTATCTTATTCCATATACGACAGGGTAAGATTTCTAAATATAATAATATTATTCATTTTTTCATTACTATATTATTATGATCTATGAAATTACTGTTTAATCTTGTGTTGTATATTTAGGTTGGATGCTAGAGTTGGAAAAATTGTGAGAAAATACATTCGTAAGAACTTCAACGGTGACTGGACCAGTTGGCAAAAGGTTCCAAAAATTGACAGGGAAAGAATGTTTCAAGAATTTAATGTAAGGATTTAACTTATCGACTACTTAACACTTTATTAGAACAAAATATTGAATATTATTGTTTGTTTTTATTGTAGAAATTTTACTGGTGGGATGATGCGAATGCATGTCTTATAAAGAGGAACTTTTTTAGAAGATGTAGATCCAGATTTAACGGTCTATTGGATTATGCCCGAACCAACTTGGTACGACCTGACTAGATTAGTGAATCCTTATGGCAACAGTATATTCGCAATTGGAATAGCAACGAATACCAATTGCTTAGGGAAGAAGGAAAGAAAGTCCGAGCATCATCCAAGGGTGGCTCCCTACATACTGCGGGTACCAAATGTGTAATTATTGTGGAGAAAAAAATGGTATGTAACTTTTATAGTTTTAATTGTTTGTTTCTATTTACACTTTTAAGTATTTGAACATTGATAATTTTTTCATATGCAGGAAAAAAGAAAAGGGTAGGAGCATACCACAAGATGAGCTATTCGAGGAGACTCACCTGAAAAAGAAAAAGAACCCGACTGATGAAGATGTTTGGATTGAACCTCATGCAAAAGCTGCCCATGTAAGAATCAAATTTTAAATTTATGAATATTTTTCTCAAAGTTGATATTATTCAAGTATAAGTACTTTAATATTTTTTGACTTTTAATTTTAACTTTACTTAGAATATAGGAAAAATACACACAGCTCGTTAGTGATTATCGTAGTACTCAACCTCCTGAAAGTTAAGGTGATCCACTAACCCAATATGTAGAGGAGGATTTATGGGATAAAGTTGTGGGTCCTACAGTTAGAGGCCATTACTACAGATACCACAAAAAATAATTGGCTCGAATATTAGGTGTTCGTCCGGTCCTTCATACTCTAACTCTTTAGTTGATAGAAAGACTACAAAATATAGTTTCTAAACTCACTGAAGAGCTTGTTGAACAGAGAGAAAGAGCGCAGAATAAGGAGGAGGAAACATCATCACAAATCAGGATGCTGCAGGAGCAGTTCAGCTTTTTCATTCAGACTACAAGGATTATTCCTTCCTGTCTTGGTGATGCAGTTCGGGCTGTAAAAGGTCTATGCTCCCTGGATAATATCAGAACAAATGAGGATGCGGAAGAAGAGGACGAATTCGATGAAGATGAGTTTTAGTTTTTGACCTTTGTATGTGTTGTACTTTAGATTTAGACATTTTGTTGTAGTTTGTACACTTTTGAAACTATTGTTGTAGTTTTTACACTTTCACTTTTATTGAACAATTTGTATGTGTTGTACACTTTTGAAAGTATTTACATTTAGTTTGTTGTTGTTGTTGTTGTATTGCATGTTGGACCATTTTTTGATTTTTTTTTAATTTCCAGAAAAATCGACCACAAGTGGTCGGTTTCTTTTAAATTTTTTTACAGTAAACCGACCACTTCTGTTTTTTTTAATTCTTTTAAAAAAAAATTAGTTTTTTCAATTTTAATAAAATAATAATGAATTTTAAAAATATATATATATTTTTAAGAAAACCAACCACAAGTGGTCGATTTTAAAAAAGCTACCACTACTTTATCGACCACGCACTTTGATCGTTTTTGTGGTCGAAAATTGGAAAAAACCGATCAGTTGTAGTTGATTTTTGTGGTTGGTTTTCCTATTTTTTTTAGTAGTGTTTATTTTAAATGAATATCGTGTTCGATGTTTACTACTAACTTTCATGACTTTGTGCTTTTAACTTATATACTTTTCTTATAATAACATGGTCAAGATTATCGAATTCTAGAAGTAATTGAATTAGTTTATTAAAATCTCAAATTTAAATCATAATATTCTAAAATTTTACTCGCACACTTATTTTCTCAAAATATTTCCATAAATCGAAGCAATAGGGCGGAGATCACTAATAACTTCTAGTCAGACAAACATAAAAAAGAGGGCAGACAGGGGAAAGTAATAAAATAGCAGAACTCTTCATTAGAGGCAGGTTTCGGTTGGTTAGTTTGATTTTTTGTGGGTTTCAGCAACCTAAATTCATGTTTGTTCCTGCAAGAACTCATTTGTTTCGGTCATCTTTCTCTTAAAGTTCTTTCTATCATCGCTTTGATTTAGAGCTTTCACTAGTTCTCACTCATTTTTTTCATCCATAAAGAATTTTTTTTTTTAAGGAGAAGGAAGTAAGAATGGTATCTGAAAAAAAATGAAATACCATCTCCACCTAGATTTTTAAGATCTTTGATCAAAACTTCACTATTCAACGTTAGTGAATGGGACTTCTCTAATTGGTAATAAAAGTAGTTTAAGAAAAAGGGGCTTTCCAGAATTTCTTTGGTCTCACCAATTCACGTCTCTCTCCAAAATCAGATAACCAAGATTTACGATGTGATTGTGGTTGTCCTTTGAAATAGATCAGATATTAAATATTAGCCTTCTTACTTTTGTTTGATGACTTTATATTTATTACATGATCAGCAGATTCAAGATTCTAGTACAATGACCTCAAGTATATTAATTTATTTTTAATTTAACTTTTATATATATTTAGGGTTGTTTGATTGTTGGAATATGAGATTATTGTTCTGCCTTAAAATTCGGAATAATTTTACTATGCATTTGATTATGAGTATTAATCGGTCCCAAAAATTATTTTATACTAAAGTGGTGGAATTAACTATCCTATATAGAAGGTGGATAAGCACAATGCCTGTCTCGCTCCTAGATTGGGTCATGACATATTTGTAGTTACAGAATTATAATTATCAAATATGTTTCACTTACTTTATTCCAAGGCATAGTTATTATTATCATCAACCTCGTTGTGATTCATTGGTTGTAAATTATGTGTTTTGTTTTTATTTTAATTTGTTTGAACATGAATCAAAATATTTAATTCATAAACTAACAAGAATTATAATATAAAATAGATAGCAACACCTCTACTTAAAATAGTGCACCAAACCTATTATATCTCGTAGAGATCATGAGAGATTAGATTTCCTTAATCTTCAAAGACATTAATATCAAAGCCAAATTTCCATATTTCAGAAAGAAATAAAAATTACCAAGCTATTTGTCAAAAGAGTTTTTCTTTATAACTCAAACTAATACTACATCAGTTTTGATACGGGTAAAATTCATAAATAGCATACTAAAGATCATAATTATGAGATTCATAGCAACACTTTTATAATTACTTAAACTAGAAACTTATATTTTGTATTTGAACAAACTGTTGCTATAAAAATACATATACAAATTGTTTTACTGCCCAAATTTAACTCAAATTAGTTGAGTTAAATGTGGTATAATTAGCCATGAATTAAATGTGGGGATTCCTTTTTCATTAAAACCTCTTAATTAACGTGATTTTAGTTATTTGTTACCAACCTAAATAAAAATTTAAATTTCATTTTCACATTATTGTTTTCATTTTAAAAAAATCAAAATCAAATTCAACTGAAGCTTCTTCTGTTCATTATCTTCAAAAATTGAAATTAAACCATTACTGTTGTTGAAGGTATTTAATCATAATATTATTTTCTTATATGAATTTCATTAGTTGTTTGAAATCGATCAAAAGTATTTCGTTAATTGTTTTTGAACAATTACTATTATTTCGTTCAAATTTTTTTAGCCATTGATGTTTCGTTCAAATATAGTGATTAAAATTGATTTTTTGTTAGATTATTTTTGAATATTTTGAGTCATTAACAATTTTTTGTTAGAGTGATCAAAATCAATTTTTTGTTACATTGTACAATTTAACAATTTATTTCGTTAAATTATTTTTGAATATTTTGAAAACAAACTACGACAAAAAAGTAATGCTACAATAAATTGAACTGATCGAAAAATATTTTGATCAAAATCCATTTTTAAGCTGCTCAAACTTAATTTTTGGTGTTCTGATTCTGGAAATTTAAGAGTATATTTGTATTTTCATAAAGTTTGATTTTGTATATTTTGATTGTGTTGGAATATGGATGTTACAAAGCCATCACTACAGAAAAATACATATGAAATTGGATATGTATGTATAGAAATACAAATGCTTTCATATAACTTAAATGTATATTGAACAGAACAAAAATATAAATGAAAGTGCATATGTATTTATAAAAAATATAAACTACTTCCATGTAACTTAAATGTATATTTAGTCAGTCAATTTGTATATATGGCACCAACTGCATATTTAAACAAAAAGAATACCCAAATGTATATTTCAACATTCCAATTTACTGAAGATACATAATAATTATAAAAAAATACATACAAGCAAATACCTCTTCATAAATAGTTCATATATAAATGTATTTTTCATACATGCAACTTAGCATATGCATTTAACATACAAATACACATAAATACATACTACCCCAAAATGTATATTTAAGCTATCATCTTGACCAAAATACATATCAGTAAATACATATCAACTTTGCCAAAATACATATTACCCAAAAATGATATCAGCTTTACTGAAATCCCTAAATACATATTAGTAAATAAAAATACATATACACCAAAAAAATACCTCTTCCTCCTCATCTTCTTTCGATTCATTACTAGACGAGTTTTCAACAGCACCTTTTGAATTTACTCCCTCTGTTCATTTTTACTTGTCACTAATTTTCTAATTAGATTTCTAATTGTTGGGATTGATAACGCTAAAACTACAGCTCTCGTAAGAGTGTAAGCGGTCGTTGTCAAATATAGAACCCAACTGGGTTGGGTGTCGAATCCCACAGAGAATACTTGGTCACTAAGTAAGACAAGATTACTAGATTTTTGGTGAAAGTTTCGTAAAAAGGGGGGATTGTAGCGTGAGTAACAAAATAATAACGTAAGAACAGAAAATAGAAGAGTAAAACGGATTGTTTGGTTGGTTTTGATCAATGAGAATTGAGAGCTGGGGTTATGTCCACCTTCTGAGTTGTACGTATCTATTGACTATGAGTTATGCGGAATTCAGACATACATGTGCTTATAGAGAATTGTATTCTATGGTAAATCCAGGCGTCTTTCGACCATCAAGGATTATTTCACTTTAACTCTTTCGAGCTTAAAGCGTATTTAACGATACAAATTCTCCAAGAGGTTAATCCAGTTACGGCACTAACTTTTTAAAAGGGGTTGGTGCCCTATTACCTTGACATTATCTCTTTTCCAGACATGTAATTTTTCTTTCGAACAAGTTAACGCTATACTGGCGTATTCTATAAGTTTGCAACCACAAGAATTTAGATTAAGATGAAGAGAATAATGATATAAGCGGCATACATATCAAGAATTCACAAACTCATAGCAATAGATAGTATATCATAAGGCTTCCATAACCCCAACACAGAAGTTTAGCTACTCATGAGTGCAACGGAAATCACAATAAACATCATCACGATCTCACGTTGGTCACAAGGGACGTGCTTTCTCTGTCAGAAAGTGTAACATGAATTAGGATCAAACGTTGAATGAAACTTGATTTAATTAATGAGTGAATAAGAATTTATTAGAATGGGAAGGAATAGAAGGGGGAATAAGAAGAGAATGCTGAAAAGTTTCAGCAAAATAGGGTTTATATAACATCCATATCCTAGTCCTATTGAAATAGGGTTTTTATCCTTGTCCTAGTCCTACTGGGTTACTGCATACTTTTCCTAATCCTACTAAGTTACTGCTGATCCCCTAAGTCTTTAGAAATGTTGTTTTTGCCCGGGACAAGTTCTCCATGCATCACTTTTAGTCCATAGGCTTCCAAAAGCTGCCTTCCTTCTTACGTGAGGTTTCCTTTGGCATCAAACAGTCCATAAAATGCTGAAATCTTCATCATTTATACCTGAAAACTTGCTAATCACGTTGGTTAGCTCACTTACAGGAAAAAGGACTAAAAGTGCAGGAATTATATATTTTGTCCTTAAAACTTAGCTAAAATATGGGTGAATTAAGGTGCTTTAGGCGTGTAAATACGCCTAACATCAGGGATCAAGATTAAAAATGTGAATGAAAAATGGAGAAAATTAAGTGGAGGAAAAATTGAGATAACACTTAAAAAGGAAAGTGTACTCAAAAATAAGGAAAGTCTACTAATTCTCCCACATTGGTGGGAGAATGAGACTTTCATGTGTTTATATTAAGAAACACAAACTCCACATGGTAAGTGAGACAAGAAATAAGAGATGCCTTGCTCCGTCGTCGTCGCTTGCTCTACTTGGCTTCGGCTTTGCCTCTAGGTCGATGAGATTAATCTTTTTGGACAAAATTTATTTGAAACCTGGGAAGAAATCCAGTCCGAAAATCCAAAGAAAAAACGCAATAATTTTGCTCCTCCACTAACATGCATGCTTCTGCATGCAGAAACGATGCTAAAAGCTGCTCGGAAGAGACACAACTCTTCGAGTAAAAGACACACTATTTTAAAAAAAGGTGTGACAGTTTGAATGGTTGTGGCTGTTCGAAAAGACACACTATTTCGAATGGATATACATGACTATTCAAAAAAGATACACCTTTTCGATGAACCATTATCACCATTCGGAAGAGGCATTTCATGGTGATATAAACCTGTTTTTTCCATAAAAATGATAAAATTTGAACAACCTTTGAAAACAATCTTTTTTTACCACTAAGGCATAGAGGATCTTGTGATTTTGGTAGCATTCACAAGGGCTTTTTTGATATTTTAATTTTTTGGTGAAATAAAATTACGACGCATGATAATTAGTGGTGTTTTTTAATTACATATTTTCATTGTCGCGCTTATTCTTTTTGGTAAGATTATTCCACTTGGATTTTAATAATTGATTTTTTCTTGCGACATGTTAGATTACAATTTGATTAAAACTCCTTTCATTTTAAATCAACAATACTCAAGCTAACTTTTCCTACAAAATTAAAGTTTTCAATGATTTCAACTACAACCTCATAGTTCTTTATGATATTATAATATAATATATAATATCTTGTATTTATTATTTCTCGTAGTGGACATGAAAAAGTATAAAACAATAATTAAAATGGGACGAACAGGTTACTCTTGTAAGGAATGTGTAAAAGATAAATATAATAAGTAAATAAATCGAATGGAGCAAGCTATTAATGTATTTTAATTATCATTTAATATCTTTACATATTATTATTAAATTAATTTATATAAAGGCTCTGATTTGAGGTAATAAATAAAATTTTTGTTGTCCTCACATTAAAATTCTGTAACACCCCGATTTTCTAAATTGAAATGCTACATAGTACTCATGACCCCGAAGGACCACAAACAAACCCATGATGGATATCTGTAGCTGTAAACTACATAATATACGTATAAAATGCAGAAAACATGAAAAATAGGACATAAGGTTCAACTGAATAAAGTATCTGATAAGAACAATGTCTAAAAACGGTATAACAATACCAAAAAAAAAATCTGAAATAACTGTCTGACATGCTATAGTCTGGAAAGCCTCTAAACTGTCTGAATAAGGAGTTGATGTGACATGTCCCCAACTAACTCCATCTAGCAACTGAACTAAAATAATAAATGAAACAATAATCATATCGTCCTCGAATGAGAAGCACTCACTGCAAACTCTGAACACTAGAATGGTGCCTTTGAACCTATGGTGTAACATAAGGAAAAGAACCATAGCGCAAATGCATCAATACGTCTGAATGTACTGAGTATATGAGTGCGGTAGGCTAAATGCAAAGGGTTATATGCATGAACAATACTGACTGATATGAACGTGAGAATACATACATGCATACGTAACTGTAACTGAACTCATGGAGAACTCACGGAGATACTGACTATTGAGTCTGAATACAGACAACATGAGTGTACTGATACTGAGATACTGAATAAATGAATGACTATTTCTGACAGATCTAATTATGAAGAACTGTCTGATTGACTGTGTCTAACAATCCTGAAACTGAATACTGAGTATGTAAATAACTAATAAGTGAGGAACTGATACTGTATTAGTAAATACTGAGGGAATAGTACTATGTTACTGATACATGAATAACTGTATGTAACAGTTCTAATTATGAAGAACTGATCTGGTTGACTATGTCTGACAGTCCTGAAGCTGAATACTAATATCATGAATTCTAATAAATGATGTGGCTGATAACATAAGTTCTGAGAACTGATATAACTGATAGCATAAGTGACTGTATCTGACAGTCCATAAATCTAAAGAAACTATCTGAGTTTTGTCTTATGTCTGAGTTGACTATATCTGACAGTCCTGAAATCTGAAGAACTATCTGAGTTCTTTTACTGAGACTAGGACTGAAACTGTAGGAAGTAGATAATGCCCCAATAATGTATATAGCTAAGTTGGGGTCCATTCTCTTCCCCAACTGGAGGGGTGTCAATACCACGCCACTGGTAAGGACAGCTGTGAGTGACCCTTATCTGGAAGGTACTCAAATGAGAATGGTGGGAACCCTAAACTGACAGGTTATCCACCTTATCAACCCTAATCTGATAGGTTAAGATGTATCAACCTACGCTGGCTATGTAGTGCTGGAACACAAGAATGACTGCTAAGAATCACACCCTGAACTGGCAGGTAAGCTCCCATCCTTAGGTTCACTCGGTGCTAACTTCTACTCCCATCTAAAGGATACTGAACTGAATAACTAAGATAAACTGAATAACTGAACTAAACTGATTAGCTGAACTGATATTGATTAACTGGACTGATACTAGTGGTATTGTTTAGCGGAGCTAAACTAAGTTTACTGGATTCCGATGACTGATGGAATGTACTGAGTTCTGAGGACTGGTTTCGAGTACTAAAATTACTTAGATTAACAGTGAATACTGAGGTTGCTGAGGTTACTGAGCACTAAGATTATTGAGATTACTGGGCTACTAAGATTACTGAGATTACTGAGTTTTCCTGAGTCACATGGCTGACTGAATTCTATTGATCATGGCTCGACTGAGAGTATCATGATAACATGACATGACTCTAGGCACACAGCTACATTTTTCGGGTACAAGTACCTCCAGGACTCGATGAAAGGAAACTGACACAACTTGACTTTCTTGAGTACGTGACCATCAATAACAATCCATAATACATGAGTGAGGGATTTCATGAAGTACATGTTCATCATAATATCTAACTTGAATAAGAATGCTTATAATCAAGTCATAAATCTCATATTCTAGTATCATGGGCATTCCGACAACATATACTATTCATAACAATGGCATGGAAACCATTTAAGCATAAGGGAATGGGAAACATGTAACATTTAGTTCATATTGTAATAATTTGGGGATAACTCATGTGATACTTCAAAATCATGATCTTGTTCATAGCATGGAAGGCATATAGACACACTATGAATCCATTCCCCAATCATCATGTACATTCTTTTAACACATATATTGCACACCAATGACAAGTGAGCTCTTTGAACATAATAGACTAGCATGAATTTATCGTATAGTTCACCCCTAAGTTATAATAAATGATTTTTATCATTTTAGGCATTTTATCAAACACCTTACATGCACAATATTGAGCATAGGTGTACTTAACAAATTTAGAAATCTTGAACCACCCAAATTCATGGGTTTCCAACTAACATGCCCATACACTTCTTGGAAACACATTTAGATACCATCTTGAAGCATAATTAACAACCATCAATGTGAACATAATCACACAACAACATAAATATCATAATTTATTATTTAAAACATGGTTCTTGAGCTCCACAGATGAAAGGGATCCGTGGATGAACACTACGCATACCTTATTTCTTAATTACATGAAGATTTATGGAGAGAATTGCTTGAAATTGAATCTTCTATGAAAACCCTAGCTTGTGTTCTTGAGAGAATTTTGAGAGAAAGAATATCTTTTGGTGAAATAAGGGCTTAATTCCATGTTTAGGCATTATATAGGGCTGGGAAAAGGACCATTTTCCCCCCAAAACGGACTGTTTTAGTCATTTGGACTACAACATGTGTGGCGTACACTTTATTGCACACATTAGGGTGTGCGTCAGACACCTTATCGCACACATTAGGTTGTGCGTCGCACACCTTACGTTAGGCGATGTACTCCACTTTGCAAAGTTATAACTTCTTGCTCGGGTGACGGATTTGGGCGAAATTGGTATCGTTGGAAAGATAATTCAAAGATATTTCATTTGATATATAGTAGGCCCTCTAATTCAATATATACAAGGAGTTATGACTGATTGAAGTTGACTCAAGTTTTGACGCTCACTAAAACTTGAACGATAGGAAAGCTTTCAACTTGTACTTGAGTTAGGGAAACACTATGATCTAAATTCATACTCAAATAGATTCCCATACTACATAATTGATTAACACACTAAATTTACATAGGATTCGAGGCTTTTGAAACGTCTACGCATAGGAATGACGGATTTTCATTCAAGTCCAAAATGTGGGGTATTACAAATTCATGGTATAAAAATCATACATGTGGCATTGTTTTGTCATAATTCTTCTTTTAAGATTTCCCACATGAACATTTCTATTGGTTGAATTTGTTTTTTGTTTTATTAAATTATTTTCTTATTCATCTTAAAATATTTGTCACATTTCACTTTAGAGGATCAAATTATATGGACTTTAATCCACGTTTTTAAGAAAAAAATATTACTATATCGATATAATAATTGCATTTTATGATATTTGCTTTTCATATAGTTTCGAATATCTAATTTCTAATTTTATTGAATTAATATAACACAATTTATCTCTAAAACAAGTCAAATTATATTTTAAAAAATAAAATGATATAATTTGAACAACTTTTGAAGACAACCTTTGTTTACCACTAAAGCATAGAGAATATTTAGATTTTTGTAGTCCTCGCAAGGGTTTTTTTGATATTTTAATTTTTTGATGAAATAAAATTACTACACATGATAATCAATAGTGTTTTTTTATTACATATTTTCATTTTCGCCCTTATTCTTTTTGTTAAGACCGATCCACTTTGGTTTTTATAATTGTTTTCTTCTTGTCACATGTTAGATTACTATTTAATCAACACTCCATTCATTTTGAATCAATAATATTCAAGCCAACTTTTCCTACAAAATTAAAGTTTTCAATGATTTCAACTACAACCTCATAGTTCTTTTTTATTTTATACGATAATAAATAATATCTTGTATTTATTGTTTCTCGTAGTGGACATGAAAGAGTATAAAACGATTACTAAAATAGGACGAGTAGGCTACTCTTGTAAGGGCGTGTAAAAACAAACATAACAAGTAAATAGAACGAATGAAGCAAGCTATTAATGTAGTTCGATCACATAAAAAACCAATCACATTTTTCACTTCTTTGCTTGAAAACTTTTCATGTTCCCAATCAAAGAGAGGAATGCTAATGAACACCCAATTTTTGACCAAACCTACATTTAGGTCTAAATTAGACATTGTAATTTCTATGTCATTTTAAAAATATTAGAAAAATAAAAATAGTATCACATTTTAGGATAAGCTTTGTTTTTATTTTCAAAAAAAGAGAAATTTATAATAGAAAAAAATATTAGCCTAAAATAAACTTAACCTAGAACCTTTTTCCCCAAGAAAAACCAAAACCTGCACTTGCCTACTACTATATATAACTAGCGAAACATACTGCTCCCTCACGTTACCTAACCAGAACAATACAGCAAAACCAAAACCTACACTTCTCTACTACTATATATAACTAACTAAACCATACTACTCCCTCTCACCTGCAAATTACTACTCCCTCACAAGCCACAACCAAAATTATATTCCCTCACGTTCCTAAGAATGTTATCGTTAGGTTATCGATTCCACCCCACCGATGAAGAGTTGATCAACTATTTGAAGAATTTCGTGCTCCACGGAGTGTTGCCACCTAGGGACTTTATTAAAGTAGCAGACCTGTTTGAAGATTTGGAGCCATGGGAGATTATGACAGGTTCGGAGAAAACACGTTATTTTCTTTCGCGGTTGAAGAGATTCAAGAATTCAACCAAAAAATTCTCAAGAACAGTTGGAAAAGGGACTTGGAAGGGCCAAAATAGTGGTAATCCCATTGAAGATGGATTAAAGAAGAATACTACAATTGGATATAAGAGAAGTTTGAAGTATAAAAGTGATAACGAAAAAGATGAAAATAATGACAAGTGGCTCATGAAAGAATATTTTTTGCCAGATGAGTACTTTAGGAAAACCAACAAGAACTATGCATTCGTCATTTGCAAAATCAAAGAGAAGAAAAAAAATGAGAAAAAGAATAAGGGGGTTGTTAATGATGATGTGATGGAGGAAGAAGTTGATGAATTTATTGATTATGTATTAGAAAGCATTCCTGATAATCATCAAGTAATTACCAACGGTGATGACAATCGATTCGCGGTTGCAAACGAGGTTATTTATGAAGTGATGAGGACAAATTATGAAGCAAGTACAAGCACATTGCATGAAGATTACGGAGGAGAAGGCAGGAGTAATTATTTAGAAGGTGGTGGAGTTGAGGACTTTAATGGGATTAATCTACTATTAGGAGTTGAGGATATTAATGATGAGAATTGTTGCATTGACTATGATGAGTTGCTGGAAATTATTGGATAAAGTTGAGGTTTTTTTTTTAGACTAATTAAGTAGGTCATAATAGCATGAATGTACAAGTTTATCTTTTAGTAGTTGCAGCATGAATATTTTTCTTCGAATATGCAGTTTCTTCTTTTAATTCTTAATTTGGTTTTGAGTTATTTGTTTTTTATGGTTGGGGTTGTGCATATATACGATAAAATCTCCCAACTTCACATCAAGTGTTTTTTTTACACGTTAATTATTGTTAA
Source organism: Capsicum baccatum var. pendulum (assembly GCA_030864225.1). NCBI lineage: Eukaryota > Viridiplantae > Streptophyta > Magnoliopsida > Solanales > Solanaceae > Capsicum > Capsicum baccatum. The sequence goes on from CM061561.1 coordinate 242,122,779, forward strand.
GGCATCATCATCTTCCTCCATCTTCTATCCAAAAACGTAGTATTAACCTTAATATATAACACGATTAAGCTAGTATACACAACTTCTGAAATCTCTCTTCAAGGTGTTGGAGCAATTAGTTCATCCCGATATTGGAATCTCAAGCAAATAAACAGGAATTATGAACAGTTTTATAGAGATGCTTGAAGTCTAGAGGTGTATTTGTGGCATACTCGGAATTTTGCATAAAGAAAATCAGTAATATGATCAATCTCACTAATATCGTCCCCAATTAATAAAATATCGTCCGCATGGACTGCCAAAATTGAGATCAAACTTCTACTGTCCCATGTAAAAATGCATTATTTGTATCCAATTGAGATACTTTCCAACCTTTTTTCACTGTCACGGCCAACCAACATCTGATTTTGGTCATTTTGACCACCGATAAAAATGTTTTATTATAATCAATTCCTTTTTTTTAATGTCGCCAACTACAACCGTAGCTTTAAGTCTTTTAAGAGTGCCATCTGAGTTGTGCTTTACCTTGTACACCCATTTACAAGGTAGTGCGTTCTTTTCAGTAGGTAACTCAACAATGTTCCATGTATGATTGAGTTGTAGAGTCTCAATCTTGGTGTTCATGGCAGCCTTCCATCCAGGATGTAATGCTACATCTGATTAACCTAGGGGTTCTTAGATACTGTATTAGACAAAGACTCTAGGAGGTGTTGATTGATTTTTGATAAAGAACTAAAGGGTTATGAGTGAGGCTTGATGGGGTAAGAAAAATAGAAATTTATGAGATCAGTCAAGTAAACACTCCCACAAACAAAATCATCCAAATTATATTAAGGCCTTTGTAATTGAAACGGACAAGAATAAGCAATATCACAAAATGAAAGAAAACACGAATAATACACAGATTTTACGTGAAAACCCTTCATGAGAAAAAATAAGGGCAGAGAAGGAGGAATTTCACTATAATTGAAAGGAATACAATGAGGAGACGAAATTTTCTATGACGTATATAACCATCCAAAAACAACCCACTAAATCGCACTTATATAATACGTGCGTACAAATAAATCTTAAGCCCAAAAATATACAAGTTCATACCACGGGGGCTTCGCCCCGGCACCCCCAACAGGATCAGTGGTGGGCTCCGAGACCCCCCCAAAATATCTCAAATATGGATCACACCGTGATCTTCTCAGGTCGAAATCAACAAAATTTGAGTCACAAACTCTAAAACTATCCACCTTGACACGAATTCAAATTTAGAACTCAAATCTGTTTCGAGAAAATTCTCCACCTCTTCCACAAAAGCCCGTAAGGGCACATCTTAACCACTGACACCAACCAAGTCTAAGCAATGCTCAAACTTGGTAGTGTCTTGGTCATCATATCAGTGGGTTTATCATGGGCACTAATCTTGCTTTCCACAATATCACCACAAGCAATAATTTCACACATAAAATGATACCGAACATCGATCTTCTTTGTCCTCTCTTGAAACATCCGATCTTTTGTAAGGAATATAGCACTCTGACTGTCACAAAAAGATCGTAGTAAACTGTAAGTCTTTGGTAAGTTCACCAAACAAACCTTTCAACCAAATAGCTTTCTTGCAAGCCTCTGTAATAGCCATGTACTCTGCCTCAGTAATTGACAAAGCAACTGTAGTCTGTAAAGTAGCTTTCCAACTGATAGCTCATCCACTAATGGTGAAAAAGGGATCTCCTCTTATTAAGGTCTCTAGCAAAATCATAATCAACATACCCGATCACTCCATCTTTATTTATCCCAAACTGCAAACAAACATCAGCAGATCCATGCAAGTATCTTAAAATCCACTGAACTAATTTCCATTATTCTTTATCAGGATTTATCATGTATCTGCTAATTGCACTGACTACAAATGATAAATTTGGTCGGGAACACACCATTGCGTACATAAGAGAACCAACGGCACTAGAGTATGGAACTCGAAACATATAGTCACGCTGATCTATTTTTGGAGATAACATAGTTGAGAGTTTAAAATGATCTACCAATAGAGTACTGAAAGGTTTGGCATTTTGCATATTAAACCTGTGAAGCACTTTCTGAATATACCTTTTCTGACTCAAGTATAACTTACACTTCTCTCTATCCCTCAAAATTTCCATGCTAAGAATCTTCTTTGTTTCTCCAATAGCCTTCATCTCAAACTCCTTACCAAGATGGGTTTTGACTTTAATTATCTCTTATATTCTTTGTTGCTATCAACATATCATCAACATACAAGAGAAGATAGACGAACAAACTATTACCTATCTCCTTGAAATAGACACAACTATCATAACTACGCCTCCTTAACATATGAGAAGTCATAAAAAAGACAAACTTCATATACCACTGTCTAGGCGACTATTTAAAGCCATAAAGAGACTTTTTCACCAAGCATACATAGTCCTCCTTTTCCGAGACAACAAAACTCTCTAGTTGTTACATATAGATGTCCTCCTCAAGTTCACCATGTAAGAATGCAGTTTTGACATCCAACTGCTCAAGCCCAAGATTGCGCATGCCCACAATACCAAGCAAGGCTCGAATTGAACTATGCTTTACAACTGGAGAAAACACATCTGTGAAGTAAACACCTGGAAGCTGACTGTAACCTTTAGTAACTAGTCTTGCTCTATACCTAGCATCTTTAACTCCCAATGTTCCTTATTTTTTAAATACCCTATAATGCCCTGAGTCTGTACCCCGAATGCTACACGATGCTCATAATCCCAAAGGACCACAAGCTAACCCATGACTGGTACCTGCTACAATCACTGAATAATAATACTGTATAATGCAGAAATTAGGTGAAAATTGCCATAAGATTCAAAACTGAATCATATACTGATACATAAATACTGAATACTGAATATCTGATAATTATATCTGAAAATTGAATAACTATCTGAAACAGTCTAGTCTGAAAAGCCTCTAACTGAACTGTCTGAAAATGGAGTCGATGGAACAAGTCCCCAAGTAACTCCGACCATTGATAATATACTGAAAATGCTGAAAATAACAACTCTATCCACAAACTATGAGGACTCACCACTAAATTTGCTACTGATAATCAGGGTTGTTAGGTATGGTCAGGAGCCCATGCGTCTGAACGTATGATATAAAACACATAGTGCAAAAGAAAGGTATGTATCAGTACTTTAAATGTACTGGTATGCTAAGTGAGGTAGGTTGATATGCATGGGTTCATATGCATAAATAACTAACTGAGTAACATGAATATAACTAAATGGGAGTGCATGTATAACTGAAACTGATGAAATACTAATTATGCAATATTGTACTTATCTACATATACTGTGTCTGAGATCATAGTAGCACCGGATACTGAGTTTTAATAACTGAATAACTGATATCTGAGTTTACTAATAACTGTATTACTGATAGGTGGGTGACTGTTTCTAACAGTCCTGATTTTGTAGAACTGATTTGAATTATATACTGAGCTAGGTAACTATTTCTGATTTGGGGTCCAACCTGTAACCCCAGCTGGAAGGGTGTCAGTACCGTGCCACTGGTAAAGACAAGTGTTGAGTAACTCGCATCTGGCAGGTGCTCTAAACGAGAATGGTGTTACCCTCAACTGGCAGGTAGAATACCTCATCAACCCTCAACTGATGGGTTGAAGTATCAACCTAGGTTGGCTATGTAGTTATGGAACACAAGGTCTGCTTCTAAGGATCACACCCTCTATTGGCAGGTGAGTCCCTGTCCTTAGGTTCACTCAGTGTTGAATCCTACTCCCAATTGAATAGACACTGAACTAATTTCTAAGTTGTTATAGGCTAGACTAAAATGTTATTGATCGTGTTAACTGACTGAACTGAACTGAGTTCACTGAGTACTGTAACTAATTGTGTGTTTTGTGTTCTATTTATTGACTGGATATACTTAGTTCTGTACTGACTGAATACTACTGTACGTGACATCATTGAGACTATTTGAAGCTACTGTAATTCTAGGTAAATAGTTAGATTGTTGGGTATTAGATGCCCTCAGGACTTGATAGCATGAAAAATAAAGCATAGCATGATCTTGAAAAGAATTACGATGTTCATAACTCATTCATAGAGACATTTTATCAAACATTTGTAAGATATAAGCTTGCACATATGCTAGCATATCATAATTTCCCCATTAAATCAACATGAGCAATTTATCAAACATTTAGGGAATATAATCTATGCACATAATAATAATCAATATGTAGGCATCATGATTTCCAATCCCCACTTACAAATTCAAGGGCTTTAACATGAATTCACATAATACTACACATAATCATGAAATACATTCAAGCCCAACATGGAATCCATGAAATCAACAAACTTAAAGTTTTAAAAGAAGTTTTTGAAATCCAAGGGTGGAAGGAAACCCTTGAATGAACACCTAACATACCTTGATGCTTGAATTCGTGAAGACTGATGGTTTGTTCTTGAAGATTTGCTCTTGAAATTAAAATCCCTAGGGTTTGTTCTTGAGTAAATTTGAGAGAATTTGAAAGAAAGTGAGCAATTTAGCCTCTAAGGTAGTTTGATTTTATGTTTTGGGGCTTAAAATGGGTGGGATAATGACCCAAATACCCCTATGGACGCGGTCTTTTAATGACTAAAAACGTGTCCAGTAGTGCGTAGACCGACGTGCTGCATCGATGGCATCAATGCAATGACCAATGCATCACGTCGAGTTTGCATTGGTTCACTAGAATTACACTGAAAGATGGGGGAAATTATCTGTCGACGCGATGGGCGATGCGATGCGTCGAGATTGCATCGACCCATTGTTTGGGTCACCTGAACATGGTTCAAACAAGGTCCCAAAAATCTAAAACTCACCCGAAGTGACCTACTGACATTCCTGATCATGATCAACCTAAAAATCAATATTTTAAGGTTATAAGGGTCGTGAAATAGGATCGCCAACTTACGAAGGCTAAAATACTTCAAAGTATAAACACTTAGTTGAAATTTTTAAGTCTGGGACCTCTTTTCAAGCTTTAACGGACTGAGTTAAGATTAGAATTTTGCGGGGTCTTACATATCCACCTGCAATAGATAACTTTCTTATCTTTAGGAAATCTTACCAAATCCCATGTGTCATTCTTATTAAGTGAATTCATCTCCTCCTACATAGCAATCATCCATTGGCCAGAATCATCACAACTAACTGCCTCTGAGTAAAAAGAAGGTTCTTCACCAAAATCAATACCTTCTGCTATATTCAATGCATAAGTAACCAATTTAGCTTTACCCTATTTCTAAGGAGATCTAATATCTTTCCTAGTCCTGTCTTTAGCAATAGAATAGTGAAGAAGAAATAGTATCACTCTTTATCTCTAGGCTAAACTGAGAAGTAGGCACTGGTGTGGAATCTTCTCTAATATGCAATTCAACATGGGTTCTTGACTTTTGAAGCTTCATGTCACTAGGCTCATCTGGGGGTGAAGCACTATATTCTTTAAAGGAGAAAGCACGAAGCATGGCAGTTTCATCGAACACAGCATCCCTACTAATTATAACTTTACTGTTTTCTGGACACCAAATCTTATATCCTTTAACACCAAACTTATAACCCATAGATAAGTATTTGACAGATCTAAGCTCCAACTTTCCATTATCAACATGAGCATAAGCAGGACATCCAAATATCTTCAATTCAGAGTAACTGGCAGAAGTACCGGACCATACCTCTTGGGGAGTCTTTTTGTCAATCATGACTAAAGGAAAGCAGTTAATAAGAAGACAAATTGTGAAAGCAGCTTCAGCCCAAAAAGACTTGGGCAAACCAGCGATAGAGAGCATATAACACACCTTCTCTATTATAGTTCTATTCATTCGTTCGACCACACCATTCTTATGTGGAGTATGATGAACTGTTAAGTGCCTCACGATTCCTTCTGACTTGCACAAAGTATTAAATTCATTATAAAAAAACTCTACACCATTATCAGTTTGAAGGTGTTTTACCTGCTTTTCAATTATAGTCTTTCATTCCCTAAAAATAAGCAATACATCATTCTTTTTCTTCAGGAAGAACACCCAAACTTTTTTGGAATAGTCATCAATAATAGTCACCATGTAATTAGAACCTCCTATAAAAGGTACTTTAGAAAGACCCCAGAGATCAGAATGAATGTAATCAAGTGTGCCTTTAGTTGAGTGGATGCCTTTAGTGAATCTAACTCTCTTCTGCTTCCCAAAAACACAGTGCTCATAGAACTGCAATTTGGTAATACCCTAGCCATGAAGAAGTCTTCTCTTACTTAGTTAACCATTCTATTTTCAATCATATATCCCAGGTGTATATTCCAAAGTTTAGCAATATCAGTATCTGATAGAGAGAAAATAGAAATAGTTGCATCACTTGTAACCATAGAGCCTTGCTAGACGTACAAATTAGCAGTGTTTCTCCTTCCCTTCATCACCATAAGAGAACCTTTACAAACCTTCAGGGCTCTTTCTTCTCCAGTGTACTTATATCCATTCAAATCAAGGGTACTCAAGGAAATAAGATTTCTCTACAAGTTTGAGATATACCACACATCACCAAGTATCCTCACAACCCCATCAAACATCTTAATCCTTCAACTATCTTACAGGGTGAGTTATTTTTCATCAACACGGCACCCTTAAAGACTGTTTCATATGTTGTAAACCAATTCCGATTACGACACATATGAAACGTGTAAGCCGATTGAAGAATCCAATCCTCACAGGGTTTGGAGTTACCATCAGAGACAACTAAGATTTCTCCATTACTAGTATTATCTTTAAGAACATTGGCTTCATTGAACTTCTCTAGTTGGTTTTCTTTCTATTTTTTAGCTTTTCTTTTATTTCTATTTTGTAACTTATAACACTCATATTTGATATGGCCCTTCTTCTTATAGTAATTACAGGTTTTGCTTCTGTTTTTAGATATTGACCTATTCCAATCATCACCTCCATAGTTTCTCTCACGAGTCTTTCTTGAATAATGAGAGCATCTCTTTGAGTCTCCGACCCATTCACAAGATGCTTCATCTTCTCCTTAGAGATCAATGCATCATAAACTTCATCTAGGGTCAGGGTATCACAACTATATAAAATTGTATCCTTAAAGGTCGAGTATAATGTAGGCAGCGAACCCAACAAAATCAACCCTAGATCTTCCTCATCGTACTTAACCTCCAGAGTTTCTAAATCAAAGTCAATTTCTTTAAAGACAGATAGGTGATCCTCAAAATACGCATCCTTAGACATGCGATGGGAATAAAGGCATTGTTTGAGATGCAACTTCCTAGTTAGGCTCTTTGTCATACATAACGATTCCAATTTCAACCACAACACAGCGGCAGTAGTCTCCTTCAAAACATCATGTAGAATATAATTGGACAAATGAAGGTGGATCTTAGATAGAGTCTTTCGATCCTTATGTCATTTATCCTCCTCTATCCACGAAGAAGGCATCTTATTAAACCCTAATAGAACATCGTCCAAATCCATCTGCGCGAGCACAACCCACATCTTAACCTGCCATAAAAAAAATTGGTGTTGCTATCCAATAGCAGAATATCATACTTCATGATTTCCATCCCCAAGAAAACAATTGCTCTGATACCAGTTTGTAATTGAAACGGACAGAAATAAGCAATACCACAAAATAAAAGAAAACAAGAAGAACACATAGATTTTACTTGGAAACCCTTGACGGAAAAAATCACGGGCAGAGGAGGAGAAATTTCACTATAATGGAGAGGAATACAATGAGAAGACGAAAGTCTCAATGACATATATAACCATCCCAAAACAACCCACTAAATCGCACTTATATAATACGTGCGTACAAATAAATTCTAAGCCCAAAACATACAGGTCCATATCACAGGGGCGAATGGGGTTAGTGGTGGGCTCCGAGAACCCTCAAAAAATCTCAAACATGTGTCGTACTGCGATCTTTTCATGACCGAATTAATAAAATTTGGTCACAAACTCTAACAACCTTTTTAAGAGTTTGTCTGGTCTTCTAACAAGAATAATGGTTGAAGGAGAGTTATTCCCAATAAAATGATCAGGATTGATAAGTGATAGTGGAGGAGAAGCTAGTACATCTACATTCCATAGCTGCAATTTGAGAATAATGTTGGCATTGTTCTTCACCAGCTGATTCATAAACTTGACTAAGAAAATTAGGAAAGAAGTGCATTTGATAGTTGTTGGCTCTGATACCATGTAAGAATTGATCAACAATACTAAAAAAAAAATTGAATGATTTTATTCATTGCCCGAACCTCTATTTATACATATATTCTAAACAAAAAAAAAAAGAGAAAATAAAAGAAAATTATAAACTTGTCCTACAAATATTGTAAACTTCTTCTTCAAGTATTGGATAAACTTGTCCTACAAGTTCTATAAACGTGTCTTCCAAGTATTTGTTAAACTTGTCCTACAAGTGTTGTAAACTTGTTCTCCAAGTATTGGCTAAACTTGTCCTACAAGTATTGTAAATGTGTCCTCCAAATATTGGCTAAACTTGTCCTACAAGTACTGGAAACTTATCCTTCAAGTATTGACTAAACTTTTCCTACAAGTACTGTATACTTGTCCTCCAAGTTTCCTATAAGTATTGTAAACTTGTCATCCAAGTATTGGCTAAACTTGTCCTGCAAGTACCGTAAACTTCTACTCCATGTATTGACTAAACTTGTCCAATAAATATTATAAACTTTTCCTCTAAATATTGGTTAAACTTATCCTACAAGTATTGGCTAAAACAATAACTAACTAATATATCCTCATGTGTTTTCATGTGCCTGTAGAAGAAAAATGAAACTTCTTCTCTCCAACAGACTTCTTCAGGAAAATTATAGAGTTGTTTTTTCAAATAAGGATCAATAGGAGACATGTCAAAATATTTCTTCACGGAGGATTCCCAGTAGTGACAGCCCTTTGATCTTTCGTGAAGGAAGAATGACTTGCTTATTATCATGAGAGGTTTAAGGTGAAAACTCAAAAGGTTCAATCAGGTGGCGGTGGGAGGAGGGCACAAAAGCATTTGCTTCCACATAAGTGAAATTAGTTAGGTAACAGAAAACGAAATAGATAAGACTTTTTCACATTCTTAATATGATCGATGTGTATAAATTTAAATTCTTTCGTCAAAAAACTCTTGAGTTAATAAGAGTTTGGAAACAAAATAGGTTGTCAAACTAAAAAAAATACCAAAATATGTCACGTAGATAAAATGTGATCAAAAAAGGCTTAACTCATTTAAAGAGTAAGTTATACCTTATTTTCTAACGGTAGTTTGGCTGACGGCGTGAACTGCATGGCAGTGAACAGCCAACCATCTTACTGTAAAAATTGGATAGGTTCGATCTATAGTCATTAGGGTCTCCTAAAACGATCTACTAAATTCATCGAGTTGTTCCAAAGGATCAAAACGGCCAGTTATTAATGGAATTTCTTGTCGGAAAAAAAGTGTATAACTCACTTATTTAGTAAGTTATCCATCTTATTTGTGCATCACTCACAAAAAAGATGAAATATACATATAACTCACTTTTTTAGTGAGTTATGTCAATGAAAGTTATATAACTTGCTAAAAATGTGAGTTATCATTTTTGGTTTATACTTAACTCACAAAAAAAGTGAGTTATATTTATTTTTACTAGTTTAGAGTACGTGCTTTGCACGTGTATCTTACATCAATTAATAAAATTATACATATTTTTTTTTTCATATTTTACCGTATAAACTGTACATTAATTAATATGGATAAGGACTTTCAAAATTGAGGTGTAGTAATTGATGTATAATTTAAAGGATGATGCTCTTATGATACCGCAACAATAATATATTCAATGTAAAGTGGAGTTTGAAAATAACAAATTGTACACAAACTTTATTGCTACATCAAATTTATAGAGAGGTTACTTTTCATAGACTCTCAATTCTAAATAGTACGACTAATGTCTAATTGACCTTCTATCTTAATTCATATCCATCATAGTCTCTTATCTAATTTGTATATACCATAATCTCTTAACTAAATTGAAGCTACATCATATTCGCTTCATATACTTACTTAGCCAATCTAGTTATTACTCTATAAAACTTGACTTTAAAGTTTGATAGCACCTTAAATTAAATAAAGCAAATACAAGCGCTCTTAAATGAAGACTTACACTATCCTAAGAGAAGTGTATCAATGAAAATTATGTTGGTGCCTACTATTGTAAAACAGTTAAAATAATAGTACCTTCAAACAACTCTATCTTTAAAAATTGTATTAACAGTAATAATATTGTTAATCAAAAAGAGTTGTATGCATATCATAATAATGCTTAATATTAAATTATTTCATGAAGAGCATATTTAGGATTGTTTAACCATAAAAAAATTTTACTTCCTCTTTAAATTTTTTGTTCACTTTATTTGAAACTCAGTGTTTGATCATCAAAATTTTAAATTTGAATTTAGAAAACAGTCAAAGCATGTTTTCATTTTTTTCATGTTTAATTTTTTTACTTTTTAAAACTTTTGTTTCTTACGAAAAAATCATAAATTTTTTATTTTCATAAAAATAACCTCGTCTAAATTACTTCATATTTAAATTATATTTTAAAATTTTAAAAAAAATACATTTATACTCTTGATGTTTATTTAAAAACTAAGGAAAATGCAACTCTAACTTCAACGCCAATTATAAAATTTCAAATAAAGTGAATTTATTTTTATTTTCATGGCTAAACGCTCACAAATAATTTATTGATTGTTTTTTTTTTGAGTTTCTATAACCCCTTCCGTAATTCATCTAATTTAACTACTATCGACAATTTAGTCAATCATCAACGAGTGATTCTTTTAGTTGAAAAAGAACATGATTCATACATAACAATGTACCTTTGTCACAAGCATTCTTTTTAATGCAAGGGTCTTTTAGTATATGAATATATACTGCTACTGTAACACCCCGTACTTAATTACGTGCATTAGCCATTGTTATATGTGTTGGAGCATATGTATTGATCCTAAGTTAGGTATATATGAGTATTGATTATTTTGAGATGGTTTCAAGTGTATAGTTTGATTATATGTGTATAGGAATCGACCTTATTTATACCGGAATTTTCCCGTCGATGTTTCCATACGAAGGTTATTGAATAAGCTTTCCAACGATATAAAGATTTTCAAAAACGGATAAGTATCGGATATAAGCGAGCACGTTCGAAACTATAAAACGGTGGCCGGGATGTGAACAGTAAAATTGCAGGAAAATTTCCAGTTTTTGGGTCAACTTTGAACGATCATAACTCCCTCAATATAATGAACTGGGCAAGCTACCACATATCAAAAGAAATCTCTTTGAGTATTCTTTCTAATGGAATTAGTTTCATCCAAATCCAACATCTAAGTAAGGAGTTATACTCGTTCTACTTCAGCCTCTCAAAACAGATTTTTGTGAACAGTAAATTAGCATGAAAATACTGAGGCCTGCCAGTTTTTTGGGTCAACTTTGAACGATAATAACTCCCTCAATTTAATGAACTGGGAGAGATACCATATATCAAAAGAAATATCTTTGAGTCTTCTTTCCAATGAAATTGGTTTCATCCAAATTCAACATCTTCGTAAGGAGTTATACGCGTTTTACTTCAGCCTCTCAAAACAGATTTTTAGGGTCAACTTCAAACGATCATAACTCCTTGTACAGGACGAACTGGGTGTCCTAATTTATATGAAATGAAAGAACTTTGAATTATATTTACAATGATACCAATTTCACCCAAATCCGATATCGGAGCAAAGAGTTATGGTCTATCTACTTCAGCTTGTCAAAACAGTCCACCGGAGGACATATTTGACATTATTTAAATTTTAAGGGCACTTTGGTCATTTTCTATGGTATTATGGACGGGAATATGTGTATATATACATGTATATGAGTTCAAAAACTCATATTCATCATCAATTATAGGAAAGAACAAACCCTAGCCTAATTTTCAACTCTAATTATCTTGTGATTCAACCGTGGAAAGTCCAAATTGATTCCGTAGTTGTGTTCATCGTCTCAAGGGCTTCGAGAAGCACCCCTTATTTGTGCCAACAGGACTTCAAAACCCAAAGGGCCATTCAATGGTAAGGATGTAAATTATGTTGGTGTTATTTATATGGATATGTATATATATATATATATATATATATATATATATATATATATATATATATATATATATATATATATATATATATATGCATGTGAGCATAAGAAGTATGTTATTTGATTGTTGTTGAAAGATGATTGGAAATGATGTTGGATCATTCTTGTGCATGGTTGGATTATGTTGAATTATGAAGGGATGATGTGGTATTGATGATATGGTATTGAAATGATGATTATATATATATATACACATAAACCTATTGTTCAAGTTGGTTTTTGGAATGCTTTGCAAATATTGGTTGTATGGAATTATGGAAGAGAATTGTGGTGTTGGGTTGCTAATACTAGATGCCAAATATTTCATTGTAGATAAGTGATTTGTAAAGGCGGGAAGTTGTGTTGAATTGGTATCCGAATCTACAACGAGGTATGTAAAGCATACTCTAACGATGTTCTTTGGCATGAAAACACCAACGTTCCATCAAGTAAGATTCCGAGGTTATCCAAACACATGTATTGTTCTACATTACCAATGAAGTTGTTTCCATTCTATAAAGTGTCAAAATGTTTCATTGATATACCAAGAGGATCCTATTTCATTGTTGTGATATTGATGATTCTGAAACATACTGTTGATGTACCAATGAGTCCTTATTACATCGTTATTGTATAGAAGGTCTATTACTTGATTCCTATTGATGTATCATTGTTCCAAAGGTACTATATTGGCATGAACACTAATGTAATAATCTCAAAAGCTTTTGAACTAAGTTATTGGAAAAATCTCTTATGTGTTACTTGATATACGTGTGGGTGGTATCCCAGGGGCATAAGCCTAGCATGGGTCGATCCCAATTGATATGTACTGAGGGCAGCCTAATGGTCACAGCACGGTACAGTATTGATTATTGTTAGGTGGTTGGAGGTTCGGGAGGAGGAGGTAATGGCGAATAATAATTGTAAAGAATGAAATGAACGAATGTATACTGTTCCACAAATGTGTTTGTATTCAAGAACCCAATTCAGATTAATAATAATGTACATGATCCTAAAAGTGTTTATGAAGTGTGGTTCACTTCTATTATGATTTATTCACATGTGTATGATTTTCTTGATCCCCCATATCACATATGATTATTTACAGCTTTACATACTCAGTACATATTTCGTACTGACGTCCCTCACGGGGGACCTGCATTTCATGCTGCAGGATCAGGTACTTCAGCTTATTCACAGCATAGATAGGAGCCAGGTCATACAGCTGTTGTTGGTGAGCTCCAGTTTGCTTCGGAGCTTTCCGAGTCGGTTTCTTATATTTTGTTATTGTACAGGAGTCATGTGTGGGCGGGGGTTTGTCCCGACCCTAGTTATGTCATGTATATCCTAGAGGCTTTGTAGACATAAAGAAGGGTAAAGTCATGGAAGTTTATATAGTGATGTTATATTCGTATATGGGGTGGCCCCGACGGCCAAGTATTATATATATGTATATATATTTGTGCGTGTTGTGCTGATACAGGTAATTAGACCCTTTTATATGCAGTGAAGTGCTGCCCAAATTTTTGGTGACATGTAAGTGAAAGTACGGGTATTTGAACGGGTTCTCCCGGGCCTTCTCGGTTTCGGGTGCCAGTCCGGCCCGATGGGATTTTGGGCCGTGACAAAAGTGGTATCAGAGCAGTTCGTCCTAGTGAGTCTACAAAGCCGTGTCTACGTAGAGTCTTGTTTATCGGTGTGTTGTGCACTACATCTATAAACATGAGGCTATGGACATTTAGGAATTATTTCTTTTCTTCATGTCTTAGATCGTGCGATAGAGCTTATATTGTATATGAAGTCATAGTTGACCACTGAATCAGTTTGTTTCTCTTATTATAGTAATGATGCCGGTTACCAGAAGCAAGAATACCGGTAAGCAAGTAGATGTGGCTGCCGGAAAGGGGACTAGTAAGTCACCCACTATACCAGCTAATCAAAGTAAGGCTCCAGCTGAGCATGCATCAGAAACTTCCCCCAGTCCAGAAGAAATAAGGGGGAGGAGAACTATATCCCCAGAGCCACCTATTAATGTTGTTGATCAAGATCTTAGAAATGCAGTGCAACTTTTGACTCGTATAGTTGCTGGGCAAGTCCAAGGGCAAGCCATTCCTGTCGCGGGTTCTAGCAGTACTTATAGGGCGGCTAGTCTTCGGACGCAAGATTTTCTTAAGATGGATCCACCTACTTTTACCGGATCCGATCTTAACGAAGATCCGCAGGACTTTATTGATCAAATCCAAAGGGCCCTAGAGGTGATGCATGTATCGGGCAGAGAGACAGTGGAGTTAGCCGCGTATAGATTCAAAGGTGAGGCCATATATTGGTATGAAGACTGGAAACGGTCGAGGGGCATTGATGCACCCCCAGCTACTTGGAAAGAGTTCAAAGAGGCATTTATTGATCATTATCTTCCATATGAGACTCGTCAGGCCCGTGCGGATCAGTTCTTAAATCTTCGGCAGGGTAATACAAGTGTGAGGGAGTATAGTCTTCGATTTAATTCCTTGTCCAGATATGCTCCTAATGTTATAGCTACTATGGATGACAGAGTTCATCAGTATGTGAACGGTTTGGATCCGTATTTGGTTAGGGATTGTACTATTGCTGCACTGAATAAAGATATGGATATAGCTAGGATCCAAGCATTTGCACAAAAAATGGAAGATCAGAGGCAGAGAAGAATAACGCAGGAATTTGAAAGCAGATCTTCTAAGAGGTCCATATCTACAGGGCAGTTTATGGCTCCACAGGGAGGTTTTAGACCTCAATTTTCTGCTAGACCACCTAGGCCATTATTTTCTTATTCTGCAGCTAGTACTCCACCACAGCATCAGGGGTTCAGAGGCAGTCAAATTGGGCAAAGAAGTGAGGGTCATAGTTCGCGATCAGTGGGTTATCATGGGCAAGGGAATATGATCCAACTGAGACATCCTCGAGAGCCATGCAATAAATGTGGAAGGAATCATATGGGCGCATGTCGAATGGGAACAAATGTTTGTTATTGGTGCGGTATGACGGGGCATATGATGAGAGAATGCCCATGAAGGGGCGCAGGTGGTGTAGCACGACCTTCGGGATCAGCTGTTGCATCATCGTCACCGGTATCTTATTCTGGTAGAGGCGCACGACCCGTGGGTCACGCTAGAAACGAAACAAGAGTCGCCAGTTCCAGCGGGACTCAGAATCGCACTTATGCTTTAGCGGATCGACAGAATCTAGAGGCTTCCCCAGATGTGGTTACGGGTACGTTGTCCATATTTTCATTTGATGTATATGATCTAATTGATCCCGGTTCTACATTATCGTATGTTACTCCTTTGGTTGCTGGAAAGTTCAAAAGAACCCCCGAATTGTTAGATAAGCCGTTGAAGTGTCTACCCCGGTTGGGGAATCTATTATTGCTAGAAGGGTTTATAAAGATTGTGTAGTATCTGTGTGTGGTCGAGACACGATGGCCAATCTCGTGGAACTAGAAATGGTAGATTTTGATGTTATAATGGGTATGGATTGGTTGGCGTCTTGTTATGCCAAAATTGACTGTTGTACAAAAAAGATGTATTTACATTTTCCGAATAAAGCAGTTATTGAATGGCAAGGTAAGATTGGCGCACCAAAAGGTAGATTTATTTCTTATTTCAAAGAAAGAAAAATGATTTCCAAGGGATACCTATATCATTTAGTTAGAGTAAGGGATACAGAAGCGGAGCCACCAACTCTTCACGTTGTTCCGGTGGTAAATGAATTTCCTGATGTATTTCCTGAAGATCTTCTAGGTTTGCCTCCTGAACGAGAAGTAGAGTTTGGTATTGATGTAATTCCAGGCACCCAACCAATCTCCATTCCTCCATATAGAATGGCCCCAGCAGAATTGCGAGAATTGAAAGAGCAATTGAAAGATTTGCTTGAGAAGGGATTCATAAGGCCTAGTATGTCCCCCTGGGGAGCACCAGTGTTATTTGTGCGCAAAAAGGATGGCTCGCTGAGGATGTGTATTGATTATCGGCAATTGAATAAGGTGACTATTAAGAATAAATATCCTCTCCCAAGAATTGATGATTTATTTGATCAGTTACAGGGCGCCAAGTGCTTTTCTAAGATTGATTTGAGGTCAGGTTACCACCAAGTGAGGGTCAAAGAAAAAGATATACCCAAAACAGCTTTCCGAACAAGGTATGGTCATTATGAGTTTCTAGTTATGTCATTTGGGCTAACAAATGCACCTACAGCTTTTATGGATTTGATGAATAGGGTGTTTAAGCAATTCCTGGATGTATTTGTGATAATTTTTATAGATGATATTCTAGTTTATTCTAGATCAGAAGAGGACCATGCCAATCACTTACGACAGACATTGCAGACTCTTTGTGATTGTAAGCTTTATGCAAAGTTCTCTAAATGTGAGTTTTGGTTAAAGTCGGTGGCATTTTTGGGTCATATTGTATCTAGTGAAGGGATAAAGGTTGATGCTCAAAAGATAGAAGCTGTGAAGAACTGGCCAAGGCCCACAACGCCGATGGAGATTCGTAGTTTTCTCGGGTTGGCCGGTTATTATAGGAGGTTTGTTAAAGACTTTTCTTCCATTTCAGCACCCTTAACCAAGCTAACGCATAAAGCATCCAAGTTCCAATGGAATGATACGTGTGAGGAGAGTTTCCAAGAATTGAAAAATAAGTTGACTTCTACACCTGTGTTGGTACTTCCAGAAGGTACAGAAGGGTATACAGTGTATTGTGATGCTTCTAGAATTGGTTTAGGATGTGTATTGATGCAGCATGGTAAAGTAATAGCATATGCTTCTAGACAATTGCGGCCACATGAGAAAAATTATCCTACACACGATCTTGAGCTGGCAGCGGTTATCTTTGCTTTAAAAATATGGCGCCACTATTTATATGGGGTTCATGTTGATATATATACTGATCACAAGATCTTACAATATATTTTCAGTCAGAAGGATCTAAATCTGAGGCAGCGAAGGTGGATGGAACTATTAAAAGATTATGATGTCGATATTTTGTATCATCCAGGGAAAGCGAATATAGTAGCTGATGCGTTAATTCGTAAGGCTATGATGATGCCTATAGAAAGGCAAGGGATGGTTAAAGATCTTCACCAGTTAGATAGTTTGGGAGTTCTCCTTCTTGAAACTCCGGACAAAGAGCTTATCGTACATAATGCTGCGGAATCTTCATTAGTAGCTGAAGTGAAAGAGAAGCAATATGCAGATCCTATTTTATTACAGCTTAAGGAAAACGTTCAGAGTGGTGCAACCAAGGCATTTGAGCTTACGCAAGAAGGAGTACTTCAGTGCCAAAACCGATTGTGTGTGCCGGATGTAGACGGGCTAAGAAAGAAGATTATGACAGAGGCACATTTTTCAAGGTATTCCATTCATCTAGGATCAACCAAAATGTATCAAGATTTGAAAGATATGTATTGGTGGAATGACATGAAAAGGAACATCGCAGAATTTGTAGCTGAATGTCCAAATTGCCAACGAGTTAAAGTGGAACATCAAAAGCCCGGAGGCTATATGCAATGCATAGATCTTCCAACTTGGAAGTGGGACATGATCAACATGGATTTTGTTACAGGTTTTCCTCGTACAGCTCGGAAATTTGATTCTATATGGGTGATTGTGGATAGGCTTACTAAAGCCGCACATTTCTTACCCGTTAAGACCACTTACACAGTTGAAGAATATTCGAAGCTGTATGTTAAAGAAATAGTCCGATTACATGGAGTGCCAACTTCTATTATATCAGATCGGGGAACTCAATTTACTGCAAACTTTTGGAAGTCTTTCCAATGGAGTTTGGGAACACAAGTGAATCTGAGTACAGCTTTTCACCCTCAGACGGATGGACAAGCAGAGCGCACCATTCAAACACTTGAAGATATGCTACGAGCATGTGTTATAGATTTTAAAGGCAGCTGGGATGATCATTTACCTCTTATTGAGTTTGCCTACAATAATAGCTATTATTCAAGTATCAAAATGGCACCATATGAAGCTTTATATGGGAGGAAGTGTAGATCACCAATAGAATGGTTCGAAGCGGGTGAAACTCTTATGTTCGGACCGGATCTTGTGTATCAAGCCATAGAAAAAGTCAAGGTGATTCAGCAACGGTTGAAAACAGCCCAAAGTCGACACAAGTCATATGCGGATAGTAGAAGAAGAGGGCTAGAGTTTTCGTTAGGCGATTGGGTATTTTTGAAGGTATCGCCAATGAAAGGGGTGATGAGATTTGTCAAGAAAGGAAAGTTGAGTCCACGATATATAGGCCCGTATAGGATTATTCGAAGATGTGGGCAAGTTGCTTATGAATTAGAGCTACCCCAGGAACTCTCATCAGTGCATCCAGTATTTCATGTATCGATGCTTCGAAAGTGCATCGGAGATCCGTCCCTTATTACTTCTACTGAAGATGTGCAAGTAACAGAAGATCTTACCTACGAGGAGATGCCTGTTGCTATATTAGATCGTCAAGTTAAGAATATGAGAAATAAAGAAGTAGCATCGGTGAAAGTACTTGGAGAAATCAACAAAGGGAAGAGATTACATGGGAAGCGGAGGAAGCAATGAAATTGAAATACCCTTATTTGTTCAAAGATGAAAAAGAAGTGCAAGGAGTGGAACTGGGACACTAACAAGTAAGTTTTTACATATGCATAACATCTATATGATGACGTGAATATCAATTATGAATTCGAACTTGATTCGGCTAAATAACTACATTCACATTCGAGGACGAATGTCCTTAAGGGGGGAAGGATGTAACACCCCGTACTTAATTACGTGCATTAGCCATTGTTATATGTGTTGGAGTATATGTATTGATCCTAAGTTAGGTATATATGAGTATTGATTATTTTGAGATGGTTTCAAGTGTATAGTTTGATTATATGTGTATAGGAATCGACCTTATTTATACCGGAATTTGCCCGTCGATGTTTCCATACGAAGGTTATTGAATAAGCTTTCCGAAGATATAAAGATTTTCAAAAACGGATAAGTTTCGGATATAAGCGAGCACGTTCGAAACTATAAAACGGTGGCCGGGATGTGAACAGTAAAATTGCAGGAAAATTTCCAGTTTTTGGGTCAACTTTGAACGATCATAACTCCCTCAATATAATGAACTGGGCAAGCTACCACATATCAAAAGAAATATCTTTGAGTATTCTTTCTAATGAAATTAGTTTCATCCAAATCCAACATCTGAGTAAGGATTTATACTCGTTCTACTTCAGCCTCTCAAAACAGATTTTTGTGAACAGTAAATTAGCAGGAAAATACTGAGGTCTGCCAGTTTTTTGGGTCAAATTTGAACGATCATAACTCCCTAAATATAATGAACTGGGATAGCTACCATATATCAAAAGAAATATCTTTGAGTCTTCTTTCCAATGCAATTGGTTTCATCCAAATTCAACATCTGCGTAAGGAGTTATACGCGTTTTACTTCAGCCTCTCAAAACAGATTTTTAGGGTCAACTTCAAACGATCATAACTCCTTGTACAGGACGAACTGGGTGTCCTAATTTATATGAAATGAAAGAACTTTGAATTATATTTACAATGATACCAATTTCACCCAAATCCGATATCGGAGCAAAGAGTTATGGTCTATCTACTTCAGCTTGTCAAAACAGTCCACCGGAGGACATATTTGACATTATTTAAATTTTAAGGGAACTTTGGTCATTTTCTATGGTATTATGGATGGAAATATGTGTATATATACATGTATATGAGTTCAAAAACTCATATTCATCATCAATTATAGGAAAGAACAAACCCTAGCCTAATTTTCAACTCTAATTATCTTGTGATTCAACCGTGGAAAGTCCAAATTGATTCCGTAGTTGTGTTCATCGTCTCAAGGGCTTCGAGAAGCACCCCTTATTTGTGACAACAGGACTTCAAAACCCAAAGGGTCATTCTATGGTAAGGATGTAAATTATGTTGGTGTTATTTATATGGATATGTATATATATATATATATATATATATATATATGCATGTGAGCATAAGAAGTATGTTATTTGATTGTTGTTGAAAGATGATTGGAAATGATGTTGGATCATTCTTGTGCATGGTTGGATTATGTTGAATTATGAAGGGATGATGTGGTATTGATGATATGGTATTGAAATGATGATTATATATATATATACACATAAACCTATTGTTCAAGTTGGTTTTTGGAATGCTTTGCAAATATTGGTTGTATGGAATTATGGAAGAGAATTGTGGTGTTGGGTTGCTAATACTAGATGCCAAATATTTCATTGTAGATAAGTGATTTGTAAAGGCGGGAAGTTGTGTTGAATTGGTATCCGAATCTACAACGAGGTATGTAAAGCATACTCTAACGATGTTCTTTGGCATGAAAACACCAATGTTCCATCAAGTAAGATTCCGAGGTTATCCAAACACATGTATTATTCTACATTACCAATGAAGTTGTTTCCATTCTATAAAGTGTCAAAATGTTTCATTGATATACCAAGAGGCTCCTATTTCATTGTTGTGATATTGATGATTCTGAAACATACTGTTGATGTACCAATGAGTCCTTATTACATCGTTATTGTATAGAAGGTCTATTACTTGATTCCTATTGATGTATCATTGTTCCAAAGGTACTATATTGGCATGAACACTAATGTAATAATCTCAAAAGCTTTTGAACTAAGTTATTGGAAAAATCTCTTATGTGTTACTTGATATACGTGTGGGTGGTATCCCAGGGGCATAAGCCTAGCATGGGTCGATCCCAATTGATATGTACTGGGGGCAGCCTAATGGTCACAGTACGGTACTGTATTGATTATTGTTAGGTGGTTGGAGGTTCGGGAGGAGGAGGTAATGGCGAATAATAATTGTAAAGAATGAAATGAACGAATGTATACCGTTCCACAAATGTGTTTGTATTCAAGAACCCAATTCAGATTAATAATAATGTACATGATCCTAAAAGTGTTTATGAAGTGTGGTTCACTTCTATTATGATTTATTCACATGTGTATGATTTTCTTGATCCCCCATATCACATATGATTATTTACAGCTTTACATACTCAGTACATATTTCGTACTGACGTCCCTCACGGGGGACCTGCATTTCATGCTGCAGGATCAGGTACTTCAGCTCATTCACAGCATAGATAGGAGCCAGGTCATACAGCTGTTGTTAGTGAGCTCCAGTTTGCTTCGGAGCTTTCCGAGTCGGTTTCTTATATTTTGTTATTGTACAGGAGTCATGTGTGGGCGGGGGTTCGTCCCGACCCTAGTTATGTCATGTATATCCTAGAGGCTTTGTAGACATAAAGAAGGGTAAAGTCATGGAAGTTTATATAGTGATGTTGTATTCGTATATGGGGTGGCCCCGACGGCCAAGTATTATATATATGTATATATATTTGTGCGTGTTGTGCTGATACAGGTAATTAGACCCTTTTATATGCAGCGAAGTGCTGCCCAAATTTTTGGTGACATGTAAGTGAAAGTACAGGTATTTGAACGGATTCTCCCGGGCCTTCTCGGCTTCGGGTGCCAGTCCTGCCCGATGGGATTTTGGGCCGTGACAGCTACATTGTCCGTCTGGCCTTTTCACCATTAAAATAAAGTATGATAATCTGACATTACAATACTAAATCACATCAAACCCAATATAATATAGATTTTCTGTGTTCATAGACATAGTCAAGTTTTTATATATTACAGAATATGAAATTAAAAATAAATATAAGACCTTTACTAGATCAAACTAAAGTAATAATAAAACTAATTAGTAAACGAAGTTTAAAATTAATGTGACATTAAATAGTGAAACTTAAACCTATTTTTATTTTGTTTGTAACCCATGACAGTTTGGGTGATTATATAGTGTTAAACCTAAAGCAAAGTTTTATAGAATAGTTCTAACCTAAAGTGGATACTTAATTTGAATAGAGAAACGACAACATTAGTAATATTAATTGATTAAAAGTTCAACGAATGTTTATCTCAAATTTTTTAAAATAAAACATGAATTTTCAATGACAGATATTTGCATGATGATGAAACCACACCGCTCTCAAATATCATTATATATCTCAAACATAAAATCTGCTAAAGCAATATTAGAAAACAAAATATAATAACATCATTTTCACTCCACGAAGCAAAATATAAAAAATTTATTTACGGACATATAATTGTAGATAAGTGTTAAGAAGCAAACCACAATAATTTCTTGAGCTCTATTCATATTACGATATAAAGACAGGTCAAATTTGAACATTGAAAGTTCTGATTCTTCCAAACTAAGTGAATTTGATCAACAACAATCCGGGTAACTCTCAATTTCTTAACTATGAAAATTTCAAATAAAGTGAATCTTTTTTATTTTCATGGTCAAACATTCATAAATAATTTACTGATTGTTTTATTTGGAGTTTCTATAACCCCCACGTGATTCATTTAGTTTAACTACTATCGACAACTTAGTCAATCATCTGCGAGTGATTCTTTTAGTTGAAAAAGAACATGATCCATATATAACAATGTACCTTTTCACAAGCATTTTTTGTAATGCAAGGGTCTTTTAGTATATGGATATATACTCCTACCTTGTCCGTCTGATCTTTTTTCATTAAAATAAAATATGATAATCTGACATTACAATACTAAATCACATCAACCTTGATATAATATAGATTTTCTGTGTTCATAGGCATAGTCAAGATTTTATATATTACAAAATATGAAATTATAAAATAAATATAAAAATTTTTTTTGGATCAAACTAAAGTAATGATAAAACTAATTAGTAAAAGAAGTTTAAAATCAATGTGACATTAAATAGCGAAACTTAAATCTATTTTTATTTTTTTTTGTAACCCACTACAGTTTGATTGATAATACAATGTTAAACCTAAAGCAACTTTTATAGAATAGTTCTAATTTAGTAAAAGAAGTTTAAAATAAATGTGACATTAAATAGTGAAACTTAAACCTATTTTTATTTTGTTTGTAACCTACTACAGTTTGGTTGATAATATAGTGTTAAACCTAAAGCAAGTTTTATAGAATAGTTCTAACCTAAAGTGGACTCTTAATCTAAATAGAGAAACGACAACGTTAGTAATATTAATTGATTAAAAGTTCAACGTGCGTTGCGCGTTTACCATAATTTATTTAAAATAAAATATGAATTCTCAATGATAGATATTTGCTTGATGATAAAATCACGCCGCAATCAAAAATTATTATATATCTCAAACATATAAATTTGCTATAGCAGTTTCAAGAAACAAAATATAATAACATCCTAAAATGAAACGATACTTCTGCATGTTCTTTTCACTCTACAAAGCACAAAATATAGAAAGTATATTTATGAACATATAGTCGTAGATAAGTGTTTAGAAACAAACCACAATAATTTCTCGAGCTCTATCCATATTACAATATAAAGGTAGGTCAAATTTGAACATTGCAAGTTCCTATTCTTCCAAACCAAGTGAATTTGATCAACAATAACTCGATATCAGATTTTGAAAATCTTCACCCACTTCTGAATTCTTTCGGCCTCATTCCCCAATCTCTAAAGCAACATTGCATCAAGATTCGAATCAACAGTCGTAAAAACTTTGTCCTTCTTCATTCTCCAATACATAATTTTCTTAACCCAGAGTTCTAATCGAATCAAACAAATTAAAACTTAAATGTAGTTATAATTTTGTTCGAACTCACTTACGTTTTTGAAGGATTATTTAACTTTCACAAGATATAAAAGTTGTTCAGTATTTAAAAAATACTTTAGTTAGGTGAATATTTGTATTTGTGCTTTTGTATAACAAAAAGACTCTATTTTTGTGTAAAATATCTCATGCAAATAAAATTGCAACTGAAATTGAAAATCTCAAATAAAATAAATCTCGTTTCTTGATATCTACAAATTATCCCATTGATACTCTTTCACACATTAGGGTAACTCTACACATTATTTATTACAGTAGTACCATCTACGAAACAGAAAGTTCTTATTTTCTAACATGCACATAAAAATATAGGTATTTTTTTTATTTTAAAGGTATTCTTATTTTTTTAAAAGAAAATAAATTATAATAAAGTGGATGATGATTAAAAGAAGATCGAAAAATAATTATTAATTTTGATACCTCACCTGATAAGCCTATAAATTAAATGAATTAAAGCAAGTAATTGATCTGTCGCATCATCTTTATTGTTTTGATAGATTTTTTCAATTTTTGTAGTATCGAATCGGATATCAATAGTCAAGGAGCTACTTTGTGGATTTTTTTCCCCTTATGTATAATCTGCAAACATATATTTAAAAGTTATATATGCATAACACTTGTAGAATAAAGTACATTTCATAGAAAAAATATGACAAAGATATAATATAAAGTCTGATTAAATAAACATTAATATTAATATATTGTGGAGTGTTTGTGACAACCTGATCACGAGAAAACTCTAGATTTTATGATAGCCAGTCAATGAAAGCCTCGAAAATTCTCCTTGGCTTGTTGTTAAGGCTCTCTGCTGCAGCTGCATTATATTTTGTGTTTGCCGATTAATGTCATCTACGTATTATAATGTTGTAAATAATGTTTGAATTGAAAACTTGAAGATTGATTATTGTATGCTATTCTTTGTGAATTATATATAATTATATAAATATTGAGATTTTGTACGGTTGGGAAGATAGAGAAAATTGTAAACATAATAATGATCTTTTCTGGATGAATGCCCAAGCTCAATTGAATCTATTGTAAAAAGAAAAAAAAAGGGGGGAAAGGACACTCTATAGCATTTTTTAAAATAAATAGTCTAAGTTTGAAAACTTTCCAAAAAGTGTCAAATCGGATATACTATTTCCGTTTTATAGTCATTTCCTAATTTGGATCATTTTGACCTACGTAGTTCATATACAGTCCATATACAATAGTGATATAGTCTATATACAATACTGATACAGTATTCAACTTGGGCAATTCGATCCTTTTAAAAATATTTCAATCTTTTTTTTTATATAAATTTTTTAACTGATCAAATATTCTGTTTTTTTTTATTGAATGTTTAGAAATAATAATTAAATTATATAAAAATAATATAATTATTAAATAGAATATGTATCTATATAATATATATGTATAGAAATTATATAGTTCTATCAAATATGTATATGTATAAAATATATATAAAAAGTGTATGAAAATTAAATAATTATTGTATAAAACGTGTACAAAAGATGTACAGTTATTGTATAAATTGTGTATCAAAACTGTATAATTTTCGTATAGAATATTTATATATATAAGATATGTATAGAAACTATATAAAAGGTATGTAGAAACAGTATAAAATAAGCCAGTAAATTAAAATGGCTAGAAAGTGGAATTTAAATTCCATGGTCATTTTCATGGAAATAATTTAATTTGAAGTGTCGTTTCTGTCCTTAACCCCCTCCCCCCCAAAAAAAAAGAAAGCACTAATATACAATGCACTTTTCGTCATATTTCATAAAGGAAAAAAAAAATATGACACAGACCATAAAAAGAAAAAAAGAAAAAAGAAAATCAACCGATATTAATTGTTTTAACACTAAAATAGACATTTAATTTTTTTTCATATTTTTATTTTATCAGGATTCTTTCCATATATTTTAGGATCATATATTTTAGGAGTCTCCTTCCCATATATTTTAGGAGTCATATCTTATAAAATAATTAAATAATAATTAGTGAAAAAAGTAAAAAGACGTTTTTGTCTATTGCGAAGTTTTTTAATGAAGAGAAAAAGTTCAAACAATATTTCTAACGCTCTTCACACTTTTAATATATTACAGATATAGATTATAGATAGATAGATATAGATTATAGATTATAAATTATAGATTATAGATTATACATATAGATTATAGATTATATTATAGATAATTTATGTGAATTTTTATAAAACTAACATATTATGTGAGCATTCAATTTATCTTTTTAATTTATATTTTTTTTAAAACTCACGTATTTTTTTTTAAATCTATTTTTATTTTATAAAGATCACCAATTATGTAATTTTATAAAGCTCACTAATTAATTTTTTAATCTATTTTTATCTTATAAAACTATCATGTGCCTCTATTTTTATCATATAAAACTCACTAATTATTTGAGTAATTCAATTATAAAATAAGTAACTCACTTTTTAAGTGAGTTATCCATTAAATATAGCTCTTAAAATATGTGAGATAAGTGCATAACTTTATTAGTGATGTGAAATATGAATATGATGGTAAAAATATATGAGTTATGTAAAATAAATTATATACTATAAAACTAGACGTGAGGATGGAGTATATGCTCATTAATTGTTATATACTACACAAGTAAAATCTTTTTTTTAAAAAAGAAAAAAAAAACACATAGAAAACTTGTTACATGTACTTTCAAAATATATCATACAAAGTTGACATGTCCATTAAAAACGCCAGTCAGTCATAAAAGTATAACCATTAGAAAAAAATGTAAAGCATACAAGAAAATGAGTTATCCTTCTTTTATATATATATATATATATATATATATATATATATATATATATATATATATATATATATATAGAGAGAGAGAGAGAGAGAGAGAGATATGGATATGTGGACAGATCGATAGATGGATAGATGTATGGATAGATGGATAGATGGATGGATGTATGGATAGATGAATAGATGGATGGATGTATGGATAGATGGATAGATAGATGGATATATGGATAGATGTATAGATAGATAGATGTATGGATAGATGGATAGATAGATAGATGGATGGATAGATGTATAGATAAATGTTTAAATAGAGAGAAAGAGAGGCAAACAGACAGACAGATAGATAGAGAGAGACATGATAATAGAGGCTGAATAATAGAGTCGTATAATAATAGAGGCTGAATATATAGAGCCATATGAAAAAGTGTAAAAATCACAAAAAAAAATAACTTATCCTTCTTATTTCTATAATATTCACATATTTTATTAGTTTTATATATATAAATATACGTGTGTGTTTAGAGAGAGAGAGAGACATATGATAATAGAGGTTGGATAACTTACATAAATAATGAACTTTATATGTGTGTGTGCATGAGTTTAATAGAAATAACTCTTTTTTGTGTGTGTGAATTTTATACTTTTTCTTATGGTTATACTTTTTATAACTGACAGATGTTTTTGATGGACTTCTCAACGTTGTACAATATATTTTGAAAGTAGATGTAATAAATTTTTCTATGTGTTCCTGTTTGTTGAAGAAATAAAAAGATTTTAGTTGTATAGTATATAACAATTAATGAGAGTATACTCCATCCTTACTTCTAATTGTATATTATATAATTATTTTGCATAACTTATATATTTTTACCACCATATTCATATTTCAAATCACTAATACAATTATGCACTTATCTCACATATT
Source organism: Capsicum baccatum var. pendulum (assembly GCA_030864225.1). NCBI lineage: Eukaryota > Viridiplantae > Streptophyta > Magnoliopsida > Solanales > Solanaceae > Capsicum > Capsicum baccatum. Next base: position 242,150,498 of record CM061561.1, read on the forward strand.
TTAAAAGTTATATTCAATGTATAACTCACTTAAAAAGTGATTTACTTATTTTATATTTGAAACTCACATAATTAGTGAGTTTTATATGATAAAAATAGAGGCATATGATAGTTTTATAAGATAAAAATAGATTTAAAAAAATCAATTAGTGAGTTTTATAAAATCACATAATTAATGAGTTTTATAAAATTAAAATATATTTTAAAAAATAAATATATGAGTTTTTAAGAAAAATATAAATTAAAAAGGATAAATTGAATGCTCACATAATATGTGAATTTTATGAAAATTCACATAAATTATAAAAATAAATATAACTCACTTTTTTGGTGAGTTAATTATAAACCAAACACGTTATATACATGTTATATTTGATATATTTTTTTAATTTGACAGCCTATTTTGATTCCGAACTCACATGTGTAGTTGTGTTAATGTGTACAACACAAAGATCAATGATCTAGTTGATTCATGTTTATATATTTGCTGCAAAATCATGTAATTAGAGGTTTGAAACAATTAAGATGCATTAATCGTGTCATATGTAGAGTCCTTCGAAGAATTATGTAAATCAATTCTGTAGACAATCCAAATGAATATTTTTAGATCAAGGCATCATTTATTTTATTTTATTTAGTTTAATCATTTGTCTAAACTTTTACCTCAGGTGGTAATGGAGCTCTAATAATTTTTTTCTAAATATCATAGTGGTTTATCCTTGCTACTAATCATGTTGATTATGAATTTGGAGTTGCTTTAATTCTAGGATAATTCTATGGTAATAATATTATCGTAGCACCATTTCAATTCAATAAGAGCAGATGTTTCTTTTATCCTCGGACAAGTTGATGCTCCCCATCCCCTTTTTACAAAAAAATAGAGTCTCATTAATGGAAATAGCCAATGAACATTTTTAAGTGAGAAAATAAGATTGTTTTATAAGTAGTGCAATGGTACCATTATTCAATTGACTTCCATCATTATTGAATTTAATCCTTCCAAACATGGGGAGCAAGAATCAAATCGTCACAACTATTATTGCATCTGAAAATCTCCAATGATGTGCCAACCATCATTGCTAATCAAATCAAATCTTAATTTAGCCATAAATAAATGTACAAACATATAAATGAGAAAACTAACTAAAATAACTCTCTATATATTAAAAGTTTTAGTTCTTATCTGTGGCACAGACTATGAGTGTCAAACGGGCCGGGCTGGGCCAATCCGGAACCGGCCCTTCCATTTTAACCGGGTTGCGGGCCGGTTAAGGGACGGGTTTGATGTTAATTGGGCTGGGCCAAACAGTAAAAAATTTAAAACCCACCCTAACCCGGTCCACTTAACCCAACCCGGTCAAATGCACCAAAACCCGGTCAAACCCGGTTAAAAACCGGTCAAACCCATTTAAAAAATAAATAAAAAATCTAATATACACTATATACACTCCAATATACACTATATACACTCCAATATACAATATATATTTTTAAAAAAATATATAAACAATTACACATATATATGTACCATTCAATATATAATTATATATGACTATACGTACTACTTTAAATAAAACATATGCTATAATAGTATAATATATATATATATATATACGCTACAATATATAGTTATGTACCTATTTATAAAACATATACACATGTATACGTTAAATATATACTACTTTAGAAGATATATACACATATATATGCACCATTCAATATATATGTACTACTTTAAATAAAATATATACTACAATATACATATATATATATACAACAATATGTATATATATATATAGTTAAATACTAATTTATAAAACATATACACTTGTATACTTTAAAGATATACGTCTATAGAAGATATATACACATATATATGCACCATTCAATATATATGTACTACTTTAAAAAAAGTATATACTACAATATATATACTAATTTATAAAACATAAAGTAATGTATACGTTAAATATACACGTCTATAGAAGATCTATTCACATATATACACTCTATTCTATGTATATGTAATACTTTAAATCAAATATACTATAATATATATACATTACAATATATATTTGTATAGTTATATACTAATTTATAAACATATACACATGTATACGTTAAATATACACGTCTATATAAGATCTATTCACATATATACACTCTATTCTATGTATATGCACCATTCAATGTATATATACTACTACTTATAAAATATACTACATTATATATACATTACAACATATATAGATATACTTATATACTAATTTATAAAACATATACACATGTATATGTTAACTATACACTTCTATAGAAGATATATGCACAAATATACAAAACATATGCTACTTAATATAATAAATTAATATTATTTGGTAGTAAATTAATAATATATTAGAAGCAAGTTTTTAATTTAAAGTAGAAAACTAGAAATTCAATTTAAAATTTTAAATCGTTAAATGAAAAAAAAACAAAAAAACAAGGACTAAGGAGTGAATGAATTTGGGGAATTTTATTGATTGCAAAATGATCCAAAATTTATAATTTACATGAATGAAAAATCTATAAATTATGCATCATTTTTTCCAACTCATTCATGTTAATATTAATGGGAACTTGCATAGGATAGTGGAAGTTAACGGGGGCAAAACCATGCATTGAACTTGATTCTGCTAAGTTCTCCCATGGTCATAATTTCTTCAAGTTTCAGCTCGTCGCTCGGCTCCGATTCCATTCCTTGGTTTCTTCTTTCCGATCTAATCCAATCTCTGAGGCAAACTAGAACATTCATTGCATTGCTTCCCAATGAGTGTTGGTTGTCTCCAAGTTGCTGTCGTCCCTGACTGAAGGCGCTCTCTGATGCAACGGTTGACATTGGAACATTTAAGATATCTCTAGCTAATCTTGAAAGCACAGGATATTGTGATTCATTATTCCTCCACCAATCCAACGTGTTGATCCGTCGTCTGCGATCCTCTGGTGCCGGCCGAAGATAATATTTCAGCTCTTCCCGATAAGTTGATGTGTAAGTTCTCTCATCAACACTGTTCCAACAATTTAAATCATAAAACGAATCAGAAAAACCACTATGTGTCGGCCTTTTAGAAGATGATGGCTCCTCGGGAGGATGAGGAGCGACAGTTGGAGTGATATTTGTAGGTACGGTTGAATCAAATAAATCAGCATAGTGATTATATAATTTTTCTATGTAATCCTTTGCATCAGCCGTAGCCGTCCACAAATCAGGTTGTACTTGTTCAGAATCATGGTTAGTATTTATTTCTAAGTTAGTATAAATAAGAGTACTAAAGTGACACATATGATTATATTTCATGCACGGATTTAGCATAGCACCAACCAAGTAAATAAGGGGAATCGGGAATTTTTTTTTTAAAATTTCGTAAACATGGCGCCAACAACTTCTTTATAACCTTCTTTATTTTTATATTCTTGGAGCAAACCAGAAATATCGGCTATATATGTCAAAATATTACAAACAGTAGGATAGTAAGCACCGAAAAATTCAACCGTAGCTACATAACATTTTTTTAAAAACTTAACAAGATCATTAATTACAACCCAATCAGAATTATGTAGCATGCAATCAGCAGAATCAGCAAATGAACCGCAATATTGGTTAAAAGCTAGTGTAATAGGAATTCTATATTTATAACAAGTTTTTAAAAATTCATACGTAGAATTCCATCTAGTATCAATTTCCTCAGGCATCAAAATCGGTGTAAGTCCATTTTCTTGACATTTAACTTTAAATTCTCTAATTCTCGATCTACGATTATTTCCTTGAATAAAACCAACGGCAAGACGAATTTTTTCAATATAAAGCTCAAAAAACTCAAGACCATCTTTTACAATTAAATTATATATATGACATGCACACTTAATATGAAAAATTTCAGGCAAGGGTGGAGATAACGTAGATTTTATTTTTGTTATAGCAGTCTTGTTGTTAGAAGTATTATCAAAAGCAATACATAAAATTTTATTTTCGATACCATAATATCCGGCAATTTTAACAATAGAATCAGCAATAAATTGTCCAGTATGTTTAGGGACAATCTACATTGAATATTTTTTAACAATGTTGATAAATAAAACAATATTGTGAATGGAGTCTAAAAATATCAGACCGACAAATAGTTCTAGGAATACCATTAAACATAGGATTATAAATTGCTTGTATATAACGAATAAAGGCATCAGAAGAAGGAAAACTAAAAGGCAAACAACCCACAGCTACCATTTTAGTTATTTCTTCCCTGTCCCTCAATTTATTATACTTCTTCGCTACGTGACCGGTTGCTGGATCCATTCTAGTTTGTGTTGACCCACCAACATCCCCACCACCTTTTGCAATATTTAACTCTCTTTTGTGATCTTCAGCTATATGTCTCATTAACGTACCCGTACCCCCTTGCTTGCCTCCACTTCTATGCTTATATATTTGTTGACAAATATTGCATTGCACCTCAATATCTGATATACGTTCAAAAAATTACCATGCAATACTAGTTCTTTTATGAGGTTTTGGGGCACTGGGAGGACGGGAAGGGAGATTAACTGATTCAGATCTAACGTTAGCATCTCCTACTGGGCGGGTGTCTCAGCAATATTTTCATTATCTTCGTCTAAATTAACCGCATCTACTTCATTTTCTTCTTCTATACCGTAATTTTCCTGAGCTTCTACATAATCCATATCGTGAGCACCTACACCTATTTCTTCCTCAAAAGGTGTACCAAGCAGTACCGGAGGCGAAGGAACACGGGTATATCTACTACTTGAACTACCTCTACCGCTAGTAATTCGCTTTTTACTACCACTACCGCTTCCGGGATAAAAATTTTTAATACCTTTAGTAGCGAGGTTTCTTAATTTATCGATAATATAAATTATATTAAACTAAAAATATTCAAAATACACAAATATAATAAAATTAAATATTAAACAATTAATACAATAAATAAAAATTAAACGTAAGAGATGGAACGACAATACCAAATTTTGAAGTATCCGAAGATTGCGAGTTTAGAAACTTCCGCTCGTACTTTCTAAACGAAAAATTAAAAAATTAAAGTGAACACTTTAAGAAATTAAATATATTGAATATTTGAGAATTGAGAATTGAGATTTGAGAGAGAATGAGATTTGAGAGAGTGAAAAATTGTGTGAAAAATAATTTGAAGTTGTAGGATTGATGATAAGCGTATTTACACGCCTAAAGCACCTTAATTCACCCATATTTTAGCTAAGTTTTAAGGACAAAATATATAATTCCAGCACTTTTACTCCTTTTTCCTGTAAGTTAGCTAACCAACGTGATTAACAAGTTTTCAGGTATAAATGATGAAGATTTCAGCATTTTATGGACTGTTTAATGCCAAAGGAAGCTTCACATAAGAAGGAAGGCAGCTTCTGGAAGCTTGTGGATTAAAAGTGATGCATGGAGAACTTGTCCCGGGCAAAAACAGCATTTCTAAAGACTTGGGGATCAGCAGTAACTTAGTAGGATTAGGACAAGTATGCAGTAACCCAGTAGGACTAGGACAAGGATAAAAACCCTATTTCAATAGGACTAGGATATGGATGTTATATAAACCCTATTTTGCTGAAACTTTTCAGCATTCTCTTCTTATCCCCCTTTCTATTCTTTCCCTTCTTCATTAATTCGTTGTTGACATTATTCTTCATCTATTCGACTTTTAATTTTCACGACAAGAGAAACGCTACTAGCAAGGAAATCACGCCACAAGTGACACCAAAACATACTTCACGTGAGATTGTTATTATTTTGGTATGATGATAATGTCTATTGTGTTTTCCGTTGCAGTCATGAGTAGCTAAACTTCTCTGTTAGGGTTATGGAAGCCTTATGATATACTATCTATTGCTATGAGTTTGTGAATTCTTGATACGTATGCTCCTTATATCATTACTCTCTTCATCTTAATTGAATTCTTGTGGTTGTAAACATATAGAATACGCCAATATAGCATTAACTTGTTTGAAAGAAAAGTTACATGTCTGGAAAAGAGAGAATGACAAAGAAATAGGGCTACCAACCCCTGTTTAAAAGTTAGTGTTGTAACTAGTTTAACCTCTTGGAGAATTCGTACCATTAGATACGCTTTAAGCTCGAAAGAGTTAAAGTGAGATAATCTGTGATGGTCGAAAGACGCTAGGATTTACCATAGAATACGAATCTCTATAAGCGCATGCATGTCGGAATTCCGCATAACTCATAGCCAATAGATACGTAGAACTCATAAGGTGGACATAACCCTAACTTAAAATTCTCATTGATTAAAACCTACTAAACATTCTGATTTTCTTTGTTACTTTGATACTTTTAATTCACGCTACAATTAAATCCCCCCTTTCATAGAATTTTCGATCAACAGTCTACTAATTGTTGCTTACTTAGTGACCAAGTATTCCCTGTGGGATTCGACACCCAACCCAGTTGGGTTCTATATTTGACGACGATCGCTTACACTCTTACGAGAGCTGTAGTTTGAGCATTATCAAAATTTGGGGCCATTGCCGGGGAATACGGTTGTCTACTAAGTTTGTGATAGTTACTAGACCCTTGGTCAAAGATTCTCGTACTTTACTTTTAGTTGTTGTTTTTGTTTCCTGCAGGTTTTTTGTGCAGTGCATGCCAAACATGCGAAGTTCGGGACAACCATTATTACCCATAAACCCTGAACCGCAACTTATTGGAAGGATGGATGCACAACGTGACATTGAGAGAAGGACTTCTCAACAGGAGCAGGCTAGACTAGCTGCGTTGGCCGCTGCCCAAGTACATCAACAGAATATTGATAACCCTGGGCGGGCAACAAATCCTGACGATGAGGACCTAGGTGATGACAAGCTATTAAACCCTAGGCGTGATGCTGAGGTGGCGACACCTGCAAACAGAAGAGATTGTCAAACCAGATTTAGGCCTGAACGCCGCGCTATGCAGATGCCTTTCGATGATGATGATGATGACCTGGACGGAGTTGGTCCCACAGGAGCTATTATTCCTCCGCCCTTGGCACCTGGAGCCAAATTCAATATCACCAACACTATGATTCAGTTGTTGCAGCTAAAGGGCTTATTTGGTGGACTTGCAGGTGATGATCCGAATATGCATCTGATCAACTTTATCTCTATATGCAAGTCATTCGACAATTCAGGCATTGGGCAGAATGCAATTCGGCTACGCTTATTTCCATTGTCTCTATCTGAGGAGGCAACTCTATGGTTGAACGGGCTGACTCCTGATTCTATCACTAATTGGAGGCAATTGAAAGACGCTTTCCTAGAAAGATTCTTTCCGCCATCCAAGAGAGCACAATTGAGAGATGAAATCAACAATTTTTGACAGCTTCCAACTGAAGCTCTCCACAAAACATGGGAGAGGTTCAAGACGAAGCTTATGAGGTACCCAAATCACCATATGACCAATGTCCACTTGATGGAGATATTATACAGATCCTTGAATTCGGTAACTAAGCCAGTGGTGGATAATGCGGCTGGAGGATCATTTATGGACCTTACTTTTATTCAGGCAAGTAATATGCTAGATCGTATGACAAAGCAAAGTAGAGCTTGGCATACCAGGGATTCTGAGGTAGCAAGCTCTACTATATCTATTGGCATGACTGCATAACAGAGGCGTAGGCAAGAGGTACGTGACCAAGATATGGCTCACATGAAAACACAAATGGATCTTCTCACCAAGCACTTATTATCAGGGAAGACCGAAAAAGTCAAGGCTGTTGTATCGCAAGGAAGAGATGAATCTGATTCTGAGGAAGAAGCTAACTACTTGAATAATGTCATACCCCAAATCTCATTGGAGCGGACTGGCACCCGTAGCCGAGGAGGCCCGGGAGAACCCGTTCATAACCTATACTTTCACATTTACATTACTTATGAAAATTAGAAATTTGGGCAGCACTTCGTTGTAAATAGAAGAAAACAATACCTGTATCAGCCCAGCAGACACGCATAAATATATATATGAAAAGTAATTGGCCGTCAGAGCCATCACGTCTATCAACCAAACACTCCTATGGCTGTACAATATGTCTACAAAAGCCTCTACATAGATACACAACTGAGTTGGGGTCGGGACAAACTCCCGCCCACAAAAGAATTTTATACAAATACCAAAAGTACATATAGGGACGACTTGGGATGCCCCGGAACAACTGGAGCTCACCACTAACAACAGAATGTCCTGGCTCTTACTGCGGAGGTGTACGACCTGAAGTACCTGTTCCTGCAGGCATGAATACAGGTCCCCCGTAAGGGACATCAGTACGGAAATATGTACTGAGTATGTAAGGCAGTGAGTATCAAGATGAGATACAAAAGATCAACAGAACCCAGATACCAGTGAATAAACAGTATGAGTAGACCACACTTAAAAGAACTGATGGGATACCTGCACATTACTTTCATATCATTACTTCCCGTAATCCTTATCAATACATAACATATGTCATACAATGGCCAACTGATCAGTGGTACTAATACAATACATCAGGTACCACCCCTGGAATAGCATATATACATAATCTTTATAATACAATGGCCAACTGATCAGTGGTACTAATACAATACATCATATCATCAATTTAAAATACAGACATTCCATTTCTTAATTCAATTAATCTTTAAGATTGGTTACTTTGTGGTCACACTTTATGGAACTTGAAACCATGATACCTCAATAGGAAAAACATGTAAATAGGTAATCAATATCATGAAAATGAAGTAGAGAATCATGGATACCTCGTTAAACCATTCCGGAGTCAACAATAGTATATGGATATTTTTTTTTACTAGACGGACATCTTAAAAGTGAAAACAAGTTCAATTGGTAGTGTCGAAGATCATATGATGTTATTATGTGTCATGTGTCGTAGGACAATGTTGGAAGCTTACTTGAGAGTGCCATGGGTCATTATTCATGCCAAAGATTAGATAGAGTATGTCTTACATACCTTGATATAACCACTTCAATACAAGTGACTTCCCGTACTCTTCGAACACTTATCTACAATAAGTCATTTGTGGCAAACTAGTATTAGCAACCAAACCTTACCATTTAGGTATTAACTTCACCAAATAATGTCTAGGAAGTAATCCTTTAGCTCATCAATAAGAGTACTACATACATCCTCTTATACTCTTATTACATTCACATATCATGCATTTTCATGAAATATCCCTCAACATCACTCTTAGCCTTTACTTCCCTTCTTAATCACCATCCAATACCAACATGATCACTAGGCATACATAACCACTAATATAATGATATATCACCACAATTCATCCTCCATAATCCAATACAACAACTTCCATAAATTACTACTAACAATTTATACACAACAATTCATAACTATGTTTCTAGTTATCTTCCAACATCAAGACAATACTCATAATTCTTTATCAATACTTATTCATGGATAAGAATCAAGAATAAACAATATTCATACCTTAACAATGAAATCTTGTATTTAGAATCCTCCTTACATAATCAAGGGGTGCTTCTCAAAGCTTTCGAGATGGTGAACACAACTACGGAACCAATTCGAATTTTTTACGGTTGAATCACAAAATATTTGAAGTTGAAATTAGGCTAGGGTTTCACCTTCTCTTAATAATTGGATGATATCTGATAAATGAGGCTAAGTGCAGGTTTATAAAGACCAATTTTCGTCCAAGAGGTAATAGAAAATGACCATTTTGCCCTAAAGATTTAAATAAATCCCAAATCTGTCCCCAGTGGACAGTTTTGACAGGCTGAAGTAAATCGATCATAACTCTTTGCTCCGGTATCGCATTTGGGTGAAACGAATTGCATTGAAAATATAATTCAAAGGGATTTCATTTTCATACAAATTATACCACCCAGTTCTTCCTTTACAAGGAGTTATGGTCGTTTAAAGTTGACCCAAAAATCTGTCCCACAATTCTGTTTTTTTTTTGATAGGCTGTAGTAAAACGGGTATAGCTCCTTACTTAGACATTGGATTTGGATGAAACCAATTTCATAGGAAAGAAGACTCTCATATATTTTCATCGATATATAGCAGCTCACACAGTTCTTTTTGTACAAGGAGTTATGATCGTCTAAAGTTGGATTGCCTAGCTGCAGTAATTTTCCTGCAGAATTACGAACAGGCTTCCCGGCCACCGATTTGAAATTTCGAATGTGCTCGCTTATATGAAATAATCCTCTGTTTTGGGCAAACTTTATATCGTTGGAAATCTTATTCCAATACCTACACATACAACTATTGACGGGATACTTCCGAACACCATACACTTAATTTAACCCATACGCAAGCCTTTAGGACTCCATATAATCGCAATAAGTGTACGAAAAAATTTACGGGGTGTTACATTATCCCCCCCCTTAAGAACATTCGTCCTCGAATGTTAGCATAGTTACTCAATTAAGACATGTCCAAGCTTACAATTAACATATTCATCATCATAACATACTTGCATAAAAATAAACACTTACTTGTTATTGTTCTTTTTCCGTCTCATGAACTTGCTTCTCATCGTTGAATAGGTAAGGGTACTTAATCTTCATCGCTTCCTCGGCTTCCCATGTGATCTCCTCAACTTGTTGATTCCTCCAAAGTACTTTTACCGATGCTATCTCTTTATTCCTTATCTTTTTAATTTGGCGATCAAGAATAGCAATAGGCATTTCTTCAAAAGTGAGATCTTCTGTAACTTGTACATCTTCCGTAGTAGTGATGTGTGATGGATCTCCGATGTACTTGCGAAGCATCGAAACATGAAATACGGGATGAACTGCTGAGAGCTCTTGAGGTAACTCTAACTCATAAGCAACTTGTCCAAATCTTTGAATGATCTTATACGGACCTATGTATCGTGGACTTAACTTTCCTTTCTTACCAAACCTCATCACTCCTTTCATTGGTGATACTTTCAAGAATACCCAATCGTCGATAGAAAACTCAAGTCCTCTTCTTCTAACATCCGCATAAGATTTGTGTCGACTTTGAGCTGTTGCAAGCCGTTGTTGGATCACTTTAACCTTCTCCATTGCTTGATAAACAAGATCCGGTCCAAACAAGACCGCATCACCTGCTTCAAACCATCCTATTGGCGATCTACACTTTCTTCCATACAATGCTTCATATGGTGCCATTTTGATACTTGAATGATAGCTATTATTGTAGGCAAACTCGATAAGAGGTAGTAATCATCCCAGTTGCCTTTGAAATCTAATACACATGCTCGTAGCATATCTTCAAGTGTCTGGATGGTACGTTCCGCTTGTCCGTCTGTTTGAGGATGAAAAGCCGTACTTAGATTTACTTGTGTCCCCAAACTCCTTTGAAAAGACTTCCAGAAATTCGTGGTAAATTGGGATCCTCGATCGGATATAATGGAAATTGGAACTCCATGTAACCGAACGATCTCCTTAATATACAACTTCGCATACTCTTCCGCCGTATAAGTTGTCTTAACTGGTAAGAAGTGCGCAGATTTGGTAAGCCTATCAATGATCACCCATATGGAATCAAACTTCCGATATGTACGAGGCAAACCCGTGATGAAATCCATATTGATCTTGTCCCACTTCCAGACTGGAAAATCTATACATTGCAGTAACCACCGGGTTTCTGGTGTTCTACTTTGACTCTTTGACAATTCGGACATTCGGCTACAAATTCGGCAATATTCTTCTTCATGTCATTCCACCAATATATTGCTTTCAAATCTTGATACATCTTAGTCGACCCTGGATGGATGGAATACCTTGAACAGTGTGCTTCTGTCATAATTCTCTTTCTTAGCTCAACTACATCAGGTACACATAAACGATTCTGACACTGAAGCACTCCTTCTCGCGTAAGCTCAAATGCCTTTGTCGCGCCACTCTGCACATCCTCCTTAAGTTGCAATAAAATTGGATCTGCATACTGCTTCTCTTTCACTTCAGCTATCAATGAAGATTTCGCTGCATTACGTACAATAACCTCTTCATCTGGAGTTTCGAGAAGTCGAACTCCCAAATTAGCTAGTTGGTGAAGATCCTTAATCATCCCCTGCTTTTCTATAGATGCCATTTTAGACTTACGACTCAGTGCATCCGCTACCACATTCGCTTTCCCTGGATGATACAAGATATCAACATCAAAATCTTTCAACAATTCAAGCCATCTCCGCTGCCTCAAGTTTAGATCTTTCTGACTGAAGATATATTGCAGGCTCTTATGATCGGTATATATGTCAACATGAACCCCATATAAGTAGTGGCGCCATATCTTCAAAGCAAATACAACTGCAGCTAGCTCAAGATCATGCGTGGGATAATTCCTCTCATGTGGTCGCAACTATCTAGAGCCATAGACTATTACTCTACCATGTTGCATTAGTACGCATCCTAAGCCAATTCTCGAAGCATCACAGTACACTGCATACCCTTCTGTGCCTTCAGGAAGTACCAATACCGGTGTAGAAGTCAACTTGCTCTTCAGATCCTGGAAACTCTTTTCACAGGCATCATTCCATTGAAACTTGGAGGCTTTATGCGTCAACTTAGTCAAGGGTGCAGAAATAGAATAAAAATCTTCAACAAACCTTCTATAATAACCTGCCAACCCGAGAAAACTACGAATCTCCGTAGGCGTCGTGGGACATGGCCAACTCTTCACAGCCTCAATCGTCTGAGTATCAACTTTTATGCCTTCACTGGATACAATATGGCCCAAAAATGCCACTGACTTGAGCCAAAACTCACATTTAGAAAACTTCGCATACAGCTTACGATCACGAAGAATCTGCAATGCCTGCCTTAAGTGATTAACATGGTCCTCTTCTGATCTAGAGTAGACCAGAATATCATCTATGAAAACTATCACGAACACATCTAGAAATGGCTTAAACAACCTATTCATCAGATCCATAAAAACTGCGGGTGCATTTGTCAGCCCGAATGACATAACCAGGAATTCATAATGACCATACCGTGTTCGGAAAGCTTTCTTGGGTATATCTTTATCCTTGACTCTCATTTGATGATAGCCTGATCTCAAGTCAATCTTGGAAAAACACTAGGCACCCTACAACTGGTCAAATAAATCATCAATTCGAGGAAGAGGGTATTTATTCTTGATAGTCACCTTATTCAATTGTCGATAGTCAATACACATCCTCAGCGAACCATCTTTCTTACGCACAAACAATATTGGTGCTCCCCAAGGGGACATACTAGGCCTGATGAATCCCTTCTTTAGCAAGTCTTTCAGTTTCTCTTTCAATTCTCGCAACTCTGCTGGTGCCATTCTATAAGGAGGAATTGAGATTGGCTGTGTGTCTGGCAACATATCAATACCAAACTCCACTTCTCGTTCAGGAGGTAAACCTGGTAGTTCTTCAGGAAATACATCAAGAAATTCATTCACAACCGGAACGGTCTGAAAAGTTGCCGGCTCTGCCTCTGTATCCCTTACTCTAACCAGATGGTATATGTACCCCTTGGAAATCATTTTTCTTGCCTTAAAGTAAGAAATAAATCTACCTCTCGGCGCGCCAACATTACCCTTCCATTCAAGGACTGCCTCATTTGGGAAATAGAAATATACCTTCTTAGAACGGCAATCTACTGTAGCATAACAAGACGCTAACCAATCCATGCCCATAATAACATCAAAATCTACCATTTCTAACTCAACAAGATCGGCCATCGTATCACGACCACAAATATTCACAACACAATTTCGATAAACATTCCTAGCTATAAGAGATTCCCCCACTGGCGTTGATACTTCAAATGGCTTGGCTAATAATTCGGGTATTCTTCCGAACCTTCCCGCAACCAAAGGAGTAGCATACGATAATGTAGAACCAGGATCAATTAAGGCATACACATCAAATGCAAAGATGGACAACGTACCTGTAACCACGTCTGGAGAAGCCTCTAAATTCTGCCGATCTGCTAGGGCATACACACGGTTCTGAGCTCCGCTAGCACTAGCTGCTCCTCTATCACCTCTACCGTGACCCATAGGTTGTGCACCCCTACTCAAAGGAGGCACCGAAGATGACGCAATAGCTGATCCGGTAGGTCGTGTTATACCACCTGTGGTCCTGCGTGGGCAATCTCTAGACATATGCCCCGGCTTACCACACCAAAAGCAATTGTTCGTCCCAAGCCGACATTCGCCAAAGTGAAATTTTCTACATATGGGGCACGGGTGTCGTGGAGGTCTCAACTGACTCATACTCCCTTGCCCTTGATACCCCACTGTTCGCGAACTCTGATTTTCACTGCTTTGCCCAAACTGATTACCTCTGAACCTTTGAAATTGTGGTGGAGCACTAATTGCAGGATAAGAAGATAACGGGCTAAGCAATCTATGAGAGAACGATGGCCTAAAACCTCCCTGAGATGCCATAAACTGCCCTATAGCTCTGGCCCGCTTAGAATATCCTTTTTCTGATTCCTAGGTTCTTCTTCTTTGCCTCTGATCTTCCATCTTCTGAGCGAAAGCTTGTATCCTCGCTATATCCATGTCCTTGTTCAAAGCAGCAATGGTACAATCTCTAACCAAGTATGGTTCCAATCTATCCACATAGTGATGAACTCTGTCATCCATAGTAGCTACCACATTAGAAGCATATCGAGACAAGGAGTTAAATCGAAGACTATACTCCCTTACACTCATATTACCCTGACGAAGATTTAAGAATTGATCTGCACGGGCCTGACGAGTCTCAAATGGAAGATAATGACCAATAAATACATTTTTTAACTCTCCCCACGTAGTTGGAGGTGCATCAATACCCCTAGATCGTTTCCAATCCTCGTACCACAATATAGCCTCTCCTTTCAATCTATATGCTGCTAGCTCAACCATCTCTTTACTGGATATATGCATAACATCTAGAGCCCTTTGGGTTTGATCGACAAAGTCCTGCGGGTCTTCGTTAATATCTGATCCGATAAAAGTAGGAGGATCCAGTTTCAGAAAATCCTGTGTCCGAAGGCTAGCTACTCTATCCGTACCACTAGGACCCGTGGTAGGAATAGCTTGCCCTTGAACTTGACCGACAACTATACGCGTCAGAAGTTGTACTGCATCCCTCAAATCTTGATCAACAGCATTAATAGAGGGCCCTTCCGGAGGAGAAGAAGCGCCTGATATATGCTCAGGTTGAAACTCACTTTGTTCAGCTTGTGATGGTGGTGACTTACTAGTACCTTCTCCGTTCACTACATCTACTCGCTTCCACTTATTCTTTCTCCTTGTAACCGGCATCATCACTATATCATTACCCTCTTCATCTTAATTGAATTCTTGTGGTTGTAAACATATAGAATACATCAATATAGCATTAACTTGTTTGAAAGAAAAGTTACATGTCTGGAAAAGAGAGAATGACAAGGAAATAGGGCTACCAACCCCTGTTTAAAAGTTAGTGCCGTAACTGAATTAACCTCTTGGAGAATTTGTACCATTAGATACGCTTTAAGCTCGAAAGAGTTAAAGTGAGATAATCTGTGATGGTCGAAAGAGCTAGGATTTACCATAGAATACGAATCTCTATAAGCGCATGCATGTCGGAATTCCGCATAACTCATAGCCAATAGATACGTAGAACTCATAAGGTGGACATAAACCTAACTTAAAATTCTCATTGATTAAAACCTGCTAAACATTCTGATTTTCTTTGTTACTTTGATACTTTTAATTCACGCTACAATTAAATCCCCCCTTTTCATAGAATTTTCGATCAACAGTCTACTAATCGTTGCTTACTTAGTGACCAAGTATTCCCTGTGGGATTCGACACCCAACCCAGTTGGGTTCTATATTTGACGACGTCCGCTTACACTCTTACGAGAGCTGTAGTTTGAGCATTATTAAAATTTGGCGCCATTGCCGGGGAATACGGTTGTCTACTAAGTTTGTGATAGTTACTAGACCCTTTGGTCAAAGATTCTCGTACTTTACTTTTAGTTGTTGTTTTTGTTTCCTGCAGGTTTTTTGTGCAGTGCATGCCAAACACGCGAAGTTTGAGACAACCATTATTACCCATAAACCCTGAACCGCAACTTATTGGAAGGATGGATGCACAACGTGACATTGAGAGAAGGTCTGCTCAATAGGAGCAGGCTAGACTAGCTGTGTTGGCCGCTGCCCAAGTACATCAATAGAGTATTGATAACCCTGGGCGAGCAACAAATCCTGACGATGAGGACCTAAGTGATGACGAGCTACTAAACCCTAGGCGTGATGCTGAGGTGGAGACACCTGCAAACAGAAGAGATCGTCAAGCCAGATTTAGGCCTGAACGCCGCGCTATGCAGATGCCTTTCGATGATGATGATGACGACCTGGACGGAGCTGGTACCACAGGAGCTATTATTCCTCCGCCCTTGGCACCTGGAGCCAAATTCAATATCACCAACACTATGATTCAGTTGTTGCAGCTAAAGGGCTTATTTGGTGGACTTGCAGGTGATGATCTGAATATGCATCTGATCAACTTTATCTCTACATGCAAGTCATTCGACAATCCAGGCATTGGGCAGAATGCAATTCGGCTGCGCTTATTTCCATTGTCTCTATCTGAGGAGGCAACTCTATGGTTGAACGGGCTGACTCCTGATTCTATCACTAATTGGAGGCAATTGAAAGACGCTTTCCTAGAAAGATTTTTTCCGCCATCCAAGAGAGCACAATTGAGAGATGAAATCAACAATTTTTGACAGCTTCCAACTAAAGCTCTCCACAAAACATGAGAGAGGTTCAAGACGAAGCTTATGAGGTGCCCAAATCACCATATGACCAATGTCCACTTGATGGAGATATTATACAGATCCTTGAATTCGGTAACTAAGCCAGTGGTGGATAATGCGGCTGGAGGATCATTTATGGACCTTACTTTTATTCAGGCAAGTAATATGCTAGATCGTATGACAAAGCAAAGTAGAGCTTGGCATACCAGGGATTCTGAGGTAGCAAGCTCTACTATATCTATTGGCATGACTGCATAACAGAGGCGTAGGCAAGAGGAACGTGACAAATATATGGCTCACATGAAAACACAAATGGATCTTCTCACCAAGCACTTATTATCAGGGAAGACCAAAAAAGTCAAGGTTGTTGTATCGCAAGGAAGAGATGAATCTGATTCTGAGGAAGAAGCTAACTACTTGAATAATGTCATACCCCAAATCCCATTGGAGCGGACTGTCACCCGTAGCCGAGGAGGCCCGGGAGAACCCGTTCATAACCTATACTTTCACATTTACATTAATTATGAAAATTAGAAATTTGGGCAGCACTTCGTTGTAAATAGAAGAAAACAGTACCTGTATCAGCCCAGCAGACACGCATAAATATATATATGAACAGTAATTGGCCGTCAGAGCCATCACGTCTATCAACCAAACACTCCTATGGTTGTACAATATGTCTACAAAAGCCTCTACATAGATACACAACTGAGTTGGGGTCGGGACAAACTCCCGCCCATAAAAGACTTTTATACAAATACCAAAAGTACATATAGGGACGACTTGGAATGCCCCGGAACAACTGGAGCTCACCACTAACAACAGAATGTCCTGGCTCTTACTGCGGAGGTGTACGACCTGAAGTACCTGTTCCTGCAGGCATGAATACAGGTCCCCCGTGAGGGACATCAGTACGGAAATATGTACTGAGTATGTAAGGCAGTGAGTATCAAGATGAGATACAAAAGATCAACAGAACCCAGATACTAGTGAATAAACAGTATGAGTAGACCACACTTAAAAGAACTGATGGGATACCTGCACATTACTTTTATATCATTACTTCCCGTAATCCTTATCAATACATAACATATGTCATACAATGGCCAACTGATCAGTGGTACTAATACAATACATCAGAGACCACCCCTGGAATAGCATATATACATAATCTTTATAATACAATGGCCAACTGATCAGTGGTACTAATACAATACATCATATCATCAATTTAAAATACAGACATTCCATTTCTTAATTCAATTAATCTTTAAGATTGGTTACTTTGTGGTCACACTTTATGGAACTTGAAACCATGATACCTCAATAGGAAAAACATGTAAATAGGTAATCAATATCATGAAAATGAAGTAGAGAATCATGGATACCTCGTTAAACCATTCCGGAGTCAACAATAGTATATGGACATTTTTTTTTGACTAGCCGGACATCTTAAAAGTGAAAACAAGTTCAATTGGTAGTGTCGAAGATCATATGATGTTATTATGTGTCATGTGTGGTAGGACAATGTTGGAAGCTTACTTGAGAGTGCCATGGGTCATTATTCCTGCCAAAGATTAGATAGAGTATGTCTTACATACCTTGATATAACCACTTCAATACAAGTGACTTCCTGTACTCTTCGAACACTTATCTACAATAAGTCATTTGTGGCAAACTAGTATTAGCAACCAAACCTTACCATTTAGGTATTAACTTCATCAAATAATGTCTAGGAAGTAATCCTTTAGCTCATCAATAAGAGTACTACATACATCCTCTTATACTCTTATTACATTCACATATCATGCATTTTCATGAAATATCCCTCAACATCACTCTTAGCCTTTATTTCCCTTCTTAATCACCATCCAATACCAACATGATCACTAGGCATACATAACCACTAATATAATGATATATCACCACAATTCATCCTCCATAATCCAATACAACAACTTCCATAATTTACTACTAACAATTTATACACAACAATTCATAACTATGTTTCTAGTTATCTTCCAACATCAAGACAATACTCATAATTCTTTATCAATACTTATTCATGGATAAGAATCAAGAATAAACAATATTCATACCTTAACAATGAACTCTTGTATTTAGAATCCTCCTTACATAATCAAGGGGTGCTTCTCAAAGCTTTCGAGATGGTGAACACAACTACGGAACCAATTCGAATTTTCTACGGTTGAATCACAAAATATTTGAAGTTGAAATTAGGCTAGGGTTTCACCTTCTCTTAATAATTGGATGATATCTGATAAATGAGGCTAAGTGCAGGTTTATAAAGACCAATTTTCGTCCAAGAGGTAATAGAAAATGACCATTTTGCCCTAAAGATTTAAATAAATCCCGAATCTGTCCCCAGTGGACAGTTTTGACAGGCTGAAGTAAATCGATCATAACTCTTTGCTCCGGTATCGCATTTGGGTGAAACCAATTGCATTGGAAAGATAATTCAAAGTGATTTCATTTTCATATAAATTATACCACCCAGTTCTTCCTTTACTAGGAGTTATGGTCGTTTAAAGTTGACCCAAAAATCTGTCCCACAATTCTGTTTTTTTTTTTGATAGGCTGTAGTAAAACGGGTATAGCACCTTACTTAGACATTGGATTTGGATGAAACCAATTTCATCGGAAAGAAGACTCTCGTAGATTTTTGTTGATATATAGAAGCTCACACAGTTCTTTTTGTACAAGGAGTTATGATCATCTAAAGTTGGATTGCCTAGCTGCAGTAATTTTCCTGCAGAATTACTGTTCACAGGCTTCCCGGCCACCGATTTGAAATTTTGAATGTGCTCGCTTATATGAAATACTCCTCTGTATTGGGAAAACTTTATATCATTGGAAAGCTTATTCCAATACCTACACATACAACTATTGACGGGATACTTCCGAACACCATACACTTAATTTAACCCATACGCAAGCCTTTAGGACTCCATATAATCGCGATAAGTGTACGAAATAATTTACGGGGTGTTACAAATAATCAGGAGGGTTTCCGAGGCAATGGCCAAGGAAACCAAGGTCGGAACTATTATGATAGATCTGGAAACAAGGACCGTGATCAAGGTAGTTGGAAGGATAAGACTGACAGGAGTGGTTTGTATGTTCCTCCTGGAAGACATGACGCCGCTGCATCTGGTTCTGGAAATATGTCCATGGAAGATATGATGGCTAAGTTGTTGAAAGGGGTGGAGGCAACCAGCACGGGAGTAACTAAGGTAATAAAAGATTTGTCCTCAATGAAGCAATTGGTTGACTCGCATTCCACTTCAATAAAACAGCTGGAGCAACAATTGAGTCAATTATCTGTGGCATTCAACCAAAGAAAGGCTGGAACGCTACCCATCAACACTGTGCAAAATCCGAGGAATGATGGATCATGTATGGCTATTACTACCAAGAGTGGTAAAATATTGGAAAATCCATCATAAAGCAAGCAGGTAGTTGATGATATAACGGATAATGTTATTGATGCAGATTGTGATGATTTTGTAGAAACTGAAAATCTGAATAAGAGCGTTCATGAGAAAACTATTTCCCTTCCACCACCACCTTTTCCTCAGAGACTAAAGAAGAAGGCGGATGACACTCCTGAAAAGGTTGATAATCGGAAGCAAGATAAAAAGGAAGTGGTGGAGAAAACTATTCCCCTTCCACCACCACCTTTTCCTCAAAGATTAAAGAAGAAAGCTGATGACACCAAGTTCAGTAAATTCATGACTATGTTGAAGCAGCTGACTATTAATGTTCCGTTGGTGGAGGCGCTGGAACAGATGCCTGGGTACTCTAAATTCATGAAGGACCTTTTGACAAAGAAGCGGGAAGCAAGCTATGAGTTGGCAGATAATGTTCTTCATTGCAGTGCAATCGCTACCAGATCGCTAGTTCAGAAAAAGGCAGATCCCGGTGCTTTCACTATTCCTTGCACTATTGGATCTTTGGATTTTGCCAAGGCATTATGAGATTTGGGGGCTAGCATCAATTTGATGCCGCTATCCGTCTACAGGAAGTTGGGGTTGGGCGACCCTACACCAACCAATATGCGGCTTGTGATGGCAGATAGATCGGTAAAACGACCTGTGGGTATCTTGAATGATGTGTTGGTGAAGGTTTCTTCCTTCATTTTTCTTGCAGACTTTGTTATTCTGGATTGTGAGGTGGATTCTGAAGCTCCCATAATCTTGGGTCGTCCTTTCTTCACAACAGGGAGTGCGCTTATTGATTTGAGAGCTAATGAGCTTTTATTTCGGTTGAATGACGAAGTGGTCCATTTTGAATTATGCAAAGCAATGAAGCAACCCAACGATATGAATGTGTTCTCTGTAGATAATGCTTATTATGAAGATGAAAAAGAATTATCTGTAGAGACGCAGCTTACTGATGAGCCATTGTCTGCTGTGCTTTTGAATTTCGAGAGTGAAGATGTTGAGGATCATGAAGAAACTATTTGTGCTCTAACAGGAATAGGGTCCTATTCTTATGCTTCTAAGAATCTGGACCTTGATCTTAAGCATCGACCTTCACCAACAGTGAAGACTTCCGTTGAAGAGCCACCAATGCTAGAATCGGAAGATCTCCCCAGTCACCCAAGGAATGTATTCTTGGGAAGTGAAAATACACTTCAGGTGAGTGTTGTGGCTGATCTAGGTGAACAACACGTAGAGGCTCTCATCTCTGCTCCAAAGAGGTACAAGAGAGCCATTGGTTGATCTATTGATGATATAATTGGTATCCCACCTGGGATATGTATGCACAAGACTCATCTCGAAGAAGATTGCATGCCCACAAGTAAGCATCAGCGTCGTCTGAATCCATTCAGAAAATGATGCACTATCTATCTCGATGAAGTCTAAGTAATCGAGATAGCTAAGTCGTGCCGCGATAATAAATCAAGCGCTTGGTGGGAGCCAACCCATCGTTTTTAATTGTTTTTTTTTCCTAGGATTTTGTCGAGCCACGACCAAAACTAAGGTGCTTGATGGGAGGCAACCCATCGTTCTAATCGTTTTTGTTATTTTTGAGTAAGTGTAGGTGCAAGAGGTGTAAAGGAGGAGATTGGTTTCAAATCTTGATTTGGAAGTGTTTCATGTTAAAGGTGGTAAGTTTTGAATGAAGAAGCAAAGGCTATGGGTTAGGCATTGCCTATGCAAATCTAGGCAATGAACAAGGCAAGGCCTATGTAAATCTAGGCAATGAACAAGGCAAGGCCTATGCTATGGCCTTTGGTCTCTGAATCTAGAATACCATAGCATAGGCGCCGCCTATGCCAAAGCCTTTGGTCCAACAATGCCATAGCATAGGCGCCGCCTATGCCAAAGCCTTTCGTCTCTGAATCTAGTATGTCATAGCATAGGCGCCGCCTATGCCAAAGCCTATGTCCAACTAGGCTTTGCAAAAGGCGTCGCCTATGCCAAGCATAGGCAAAGCATTAGGCGCCGCCTATGCTCACGTTTTGGTCTCCTAATCCAATTCCAAATGGGTCAAAACCCGACCCAAGCTTGTCCTATAAATAGAACCTTAGTCTTAAAACAAAAACTCGTTGCAAATCCAACCTAAGCGCCGCCTACCTCTCCAAATTCTCTCAAAAATTTTCTTTTTGCTCTTTTAACTTTGCAAGAACATCTTCCGAGGCCATCAACCAAGTAAGTACTTCTTGGCTCTTCTTTTATTCCGTAAGTATTACAATACTATGCCTATAATAAATTGTTAAATCTTGAAGTAGTGTTGGTAATTTGAATATGGTTGATTTGTTGTGATACAACTAAGTGAGTGAAAGGATACGTAAGGATGGTCTTGACTTGTTTCCAACTTGTATTTGATTTTGATACACTGTCATACTTTTGCGAAATTGACATGGTCAAGAAAATTGCATAATCTTGTAACTTGAAATCTTTCATGTTCGAATGACTTGTTCATTGAGATGAAAAATCATGGTTAATTACAAACATGAGATGTTGATTATTTCTATGCCATAACTTGATACAATCTCTATGTAGTAGTCTCGTTCAAAAGGGTACAGCAATCCAAACATGGAAGTATTGTCAAAGATTACATGAGATAGAATCGAAAAGGATATTTAAGATGACTAGAAAAGTATGACTGCACTGATTATATTGTTGGAATGTACCACCTAAACGTATATCGCTGAAGTCTGAGTAATCGACAACGTTCACTTAACTAGTTTGTGCCAACAAACTAAGTGTGGGGTGGTGCCACTACTGATTGTTTGTCGATTGTATCTACTGAGATGAAGCTAACATGACTATCATTTTTAATCTCAGGTATAATGGCACCAAAAAGTCGACCAGGAAAGGAAAAAGCAACCACCTCATAGAAAGGCTAGAAAAGGGGACGAAAAGAGTAAGATGAATCCACCTCGCTACAAATACCTCGCCGCATCTACGGGATAAAATGGGTCCTAGAGGAGGAAGGAAAGGAGTGGTACAGGAACAACAAAATGAAAAAGTATGTTCATGTGGAGCTGATACAAAAGGAAAGCCTAGCGAAGAAAGAACCTCGTATTTTGGCCAAAATAATGGCGTTACATTTCGATTTCATTTTCCAAGACATGGGAGAATGCAATCTTGATTTAACACGAGAGTTTTATGCAAATTGGTCCCCAAAGACTACCGGCATTGAAGTGAAGATTAGAGGCCAAGTCTTGCAGCTGAATGCGGATTTCTTCAACACTTTTCTAGGACTTCCATCTGTCGATCCATCACCACTCAAGGAGCTTCAACAAAGACCTCCGTACAGGGCAATCAGACACACACTATGCGGAACAAGATCAATGGCACATTGGAGCAGACACAAGGATAACGGTCGGCACAACACCTTCCCATATGCCTCCTTGAACAGGGAAGCTCGGATATGGTTGCGAATAGTCAACTCTTGCCTGATTCCAGGGACACAGTACACAAAGATAACACGAGATAGAGTGTGCTTGGTGTACGCATTGATGACGAACATCCCCATCAACATTGGGGCGATTATTCGATCTTCAATGCGTAAGGATAGGCTGCAAAAGAGGTCCCACTTAAGTTTTGGCAATCTGTTGACTGCAATATTGAGGAAGGAGGACATCGAAGAGGAACCTGCAGATCATAAGCTTCCACACAACCCAAAGAAGGTTGACCTTACAAAGGTTAAAATGCTGAATCTATGCATGGAGTCAACCTTACCACTGCAGAAAGACATGTTCGCGACGAAAGCTTCTTCCGCCATTTATATGGCATGACGAGGTTCACCATGATGAGCGGGGGTCGTGTTCCAACTGCTGCAGAGCTCCAACAGTTGGATTATGACTACCCAATGAATGAGCATGCGAGGGGTATGTGTGGAGTAGGTGTATATTTTGAGGAACCTCTTGATGACGATGTACCAACCGATGATGATCGTCGAATGCCAAACTCCGACGTGGAGGAGAACTCTGATGACGACGCCTCTGATGATGATTCCGATGAAGGGGGTATGACCCCAGACATAGAGGAGGAGTTCGACTAACCAGGTTCTTCTTATTTATCTTCCACTGAGGGCAGTGTGTCCCGTCTAAGTATGGGGTGCTAGTATTTGTATGCTATACTTCTTTATCTGCATTTGCATTTATTTATGTTTGTTAGTAGTTAAATTTTATTTTGTCTTTTTAGAGTTAAATTTTTTTTTAGTTAAACTTTGCATAAAATTGTTCTGATGGGTAACATGGTATTATAACAAGAGTTTGTGCTAAAACCATTACTATTGAGACGTTTAGGCTCTAAATGTGACTCACTGTGTGATAATTGTGTGGTTTAATTCCTTCATCTGTTGGGTCAAGAGTCTATACTGCTCCCAATAAAGTCGACCATGTGCCTTGTGTGTGTAAGGCAATAGTATATTCTGTGTTTGTGGCTGATGCTAGAACTTGCCCGGTGTGTGTGTAAAGCGAAATAAAGAGTGTAAGTTTAGGAGATGATTTAGGCATTTCTTTGGCAACCTGTGATTGTTTACCTTCGTTTTATCTACCCGTGAACATTATCCTAGTTAACCCCCTTTGAGCCTTTAAGCTATCTTCTTTGACAGCCTCATATGTAGTCTAATCCATTTTTTTCAAGACTATAACTTGATCCAAATTCCTAAGCGCTTTAAATTGTAAAGTCATGTGACAAAATAAGAGGAAATTGGGTGAGAATAACGCCTTAGAGTGTATTGGTACTTGAATTAGTTATGAAAAAGAGTGGCTATCATAGAGGTGTGTTATGAAAAAAAAATAAGAAAAATGAAAAGAAAACTAAAAAGTTAGTTCTGTTAAAATCGAATAACAAAAGAGGTGAGAAGGGGTGTTAGATTAAAAGAAAGTAGAAAGGTTGTTTGAAAGAAAGTGTAAATGGCATAATGTGATGTATTAAAGCGCTTAGGGAACTTAGTCACTATTTCTGGCCAAAATAGTCCTACCCGTCCCTTAGCCTACATTACAACCTGTAAAGACCTATTTGATCCTAAGCTTAGCATTCTGATATTAGTGGAGCATTACACTAAGGGCAAGCCTATGGTCATCGGTTGCAACATATGAATTCTTTGTGAGAGTGAGAGCAAGGAAAATCTTATACCCATGTTTCGAAAAATGAAATACTTGTGAGTGATTATGGGTGATATACTGTGAGACACACATGGTTGATGAGTTTTGGGTAGTTGTGTATGATTCTTTGTGCCTTAACTTGTGGATACGAATTAACCATCATCACGAGTCTATGTTGGAGGTTGAATTGTTTCTAGCACTGATCAAGAAAACTACTCTTTGTTAATAATTGTTGTGCCTGTCTTGATGAATATTTTGTGCTGTTACTGTGAAACCCTAAGTAGATGTTTATATGGACATGATATTTTGTTCGAGGACGAACAAAGCTTTAAGTGTGGGATGTTGATGATAAGCGTATTTACACGCCTAAAGCACCTTAATTCACCCATATTTTAGCTAAGTTTTAAGGACAAAATATATAATTCCTGCATTTTTAGTCCTTTTTCCTATAAGTGAGCTAACCAACGTCATTAGCAAGTTTTCAGGTATAAATGATGAAGATTTCAGCATTTTATGGACTGTTTGACGCCAAAGGAAGCTTCACGTAAGAAGGAAGGCAGCTTCTGGAAGCTTGTGGACTAAAAGTGATGCATGGAGAACATGTCCCGGGCAAAAACAGCATTTCTAAAGACTTGGGGATCAGCAGTAACTTAGTAGGATTAGGACAAGTATGCAGTAACCTAGTAGGACTAGGACAAGGATAAAAACCCTATTTCAATAGGACTAGGATATGGATGTTATATAAACCCTATTTTGCTGAAACTTTTCAGCATTCTCTTCTTATCCCCCTTTCTATTCTTTCCCTTCTTCATTAATTCATTGTTGACATTATTATTCATCTATTCGACTTTTAATTTTCACGACAAGAGAAACGCTACTAGCAAGGAAATCACGCCACAAGTGACACCAAAACATACTTCACGTGAGATTGTTATTATTTTGGTATGATGATAATGTCTATTGTGTTTTCCGTTGCACTCATGAGTAGCTAAACTTCTCTGTTAAGGTTATGGAAGCCTTATGATATACTATCTATTGCTATGAGTTTGTGAATTCTTGATACGTATGCTGCTTATATCATTACTCTCTTCATCTTAGTTGAATTCTTGTGGTTGCAAACATATAGAATACGCCAGTATAGCATTAACTTGTTCGAAAGAAAAGTTACATGTCTGGAAAAGAGAGAATGACAAGGAAATAGGGCTACCAACCCCTGTTTAAAAGTTAGTGTCGTAACTGGATTAACCTCTTGGAGAATTCGTACCATTAGATACGCTTTAAGCTCGAAAGAGTTAAAGTGAGATAATCTGTGATGGTCGAAAGAGCTAGGATTTACCATAGAATACGAATCTCTATAAGCGCATGCTTGTTGGAATTCCACATAACTCATAGCCAATAGATACGTAGAACTCATAAGGTGGACATAACCCTAACTTAAAATTCTCATTGATTAAAACCTGCTAAACATTCTGATTTTCTTTGTTACTTTGATACTTTTAATTCACGCTACAATTAAATCCCCCCTTTTCATAGAATTTTCGATCAACAGTCTACTAATCGTTGCTTACTTAGTGACCAAGTATTCCCTGTGGGATTCGACACCCAACCCAGTTGGGTTCTATATTTGACAACGACCGCTTACACTCTTACGAGAGCTGTAATTTGAGCGTTATCAAGGGTATTTATAGATTTTTTTTTGGGATTAAAAAATATTTTTTAAAGTTTTTTTTTTTTTTAATAAATGGGCCCAAACTAGCCGTTTGGACCCAAAAACGGCTATATAGCTGCCCAAAATCCAAAATATCTTCTTTCCTTTTTTTTAATTTATTTTTCCGGGCAGGGCCGGTTAACCGGCTGGCCTGGACCGGGTTTGGTCCGGGACGGGTTAGCCGGGCCCATTTTAACAAAATAACCGGCCCGGGACCCGGAACCCTAAAGTCCTAGGGCTTGCCGGGTCAAACCAGTCCGGGTTAGGTTCTAGAACCGGCCTGACCCCACTTGACACCCCTAGCACAGACGTTTCAGAATATATCCTAACTGATTTCAATAGATTTGTCATAATTAAATGAGATATTTAAATTAAGAGAAGTAAAAATGATAATTTAGATGAATATACACTTATAATCAAGATTACTTAAAAAAAATTGTGTAAAAAGAAGAAAATATAGGTGGGGTCCGTGGGAGATAACCAACTTAAAATGGGTCACTTTGTTTCCTTTTATTCGTTGCAAAGTGCTATCGTTCTCGGTCATAGGCATGAAAACCACTTGTGCCCAATGCACTGGAAAAAGAAAAAGCTGAAGCATATATTAAGACGGGAGTGTATATATTATTCATTTTGCTTGAAAATAGACCAATCTGTTGTTCAAAGAAAAAACAATTTTGGGAAGATTTCGTTTTTGCTAAAACGTCATTTATTTTAGGACGGAAGAGTATATATTATTCAATTGATAATAGACCAATGTGTTGACCAAATATGTTTTTACCAGTTCAAAAATTAATATTCAATTTCATCATAGGATATCATGATTGTGACACGTCTAACTTAGCAATATAGTAGTAGCCTACATCAAAAAAAAATATATGAAATTTGATCAAGGTAATATATGTCAGCTTTAAATAAGTTGCTTCAGGAAATAACCAACTTTGAATGCGTCTTCCACATATAAATTTCTTAGACCATCTCTCTTCCTTACCTTATTTATTCCATGAAATTCACCAGTAATTTAATGTTCATATGAAATCATAGGTGGCAAAATAAATCCATTTTTTAGAATCTCTTGACTTAATACATGTAAGTTTAAAATTGGTTGGGTTAATAAGGATGTCTTTGATCGGTATGAAGTAAGGCTGTCTAACGGGCCGGGCCGGGTCAACCCGGAACCGGCCCCCTCTCTCTTACCGGGTTCCGGGCCGGTTACGGGCCGGTTTTGGCCTTAACCGGGTCGGGCCGGGTCGGGCCGCACAGTAAAAAAAATAAAACCCACCCGGAACCGGCCCACTTAACCCAATCCGGTCAAACCCGCTAAAACCCGGTCAAAACCGGTCAAAACCGGATAAAAACCGGTCAAATATACACTATATATACGCTATATACACAATCTATACATTAAATATACACTTCTATAGAAGATATATACAATGTATACATTAAATATACACTTCTATAGAAGATATATACACGTGTATACGCACCATTCAATGTATATATACTACTACCTATAAAATATACTACATTATATATACATTACAATATGTATAGATATACTTATATACTAATTTATAAAACATATACACATGTATAGGTTAAATATACACTTCTATAGAAGATATATACACATGTATACGCACCATTCAATGTATATATACTACTACTTATAAAATATACTACATTATATATACATTACAATATGTATAGATATACTTATATACTAATTTATAAAACATATACACATGTATACGTTAAATATATACTTCTATAGAAGATATATACACGTGTATACACACTATTCAATGTATATATACTACTACTTATAAAATATACTACATTATATATACATTACAATATGTATAGATCTACTTATATACTAATTTATAAAACATATACACATGTATAGGTTAAATATACACTTCTATAGAAGATATATACACATGTATACGCACCATTCAATGTATATATACTACTACTTATAAAATATACTACATTATATATACATTACAATATGTATAGATATACTTATATACTAATTTATAAAACATATACACATGTATACGTTAAATATATACTTCTATAGAAGATATATACACGTGTTTATGCACCATTCAATGTATATACACTACTACTTATAAAATATACTACATTATATATACATTACAATATTTATAGATATACTTATATACTAATTTATAAAACATATACACATGTATACATTAAATATACACTTCTGTAGAAGATATATACACGTGTATACATTAAATATACACTTCTGTAGAAGATATATACAAATGTATACATTAAGTATACACTTCTATAGAAGATATATATAATGTATACATTAAATATACACTTCTATAGAAGATATATACACGTGTATACATTAAATATACACTTCTATAAAAGATATATACACATGTATACATTAAATATACACTTCTATAGAAGATATATATAATGTATACATTAAATATACACTTCTATAGAAGATATTAAAACTTTAAATTGATAAATAAAAAAAAATAAAAAACAACAACTAAGGAGTGAATGAATTTGTGGAATTTTATTGATTGCAAAATGATCCAAAATTTATAATTTACATGAATGAAAAATCTATAAATTATGCATCATTTTTTCCAACTCATGCATGTTAATATTAATTGGAATTTGCATAGGATAGTCGAAGTCAACGGGGGCAAACCCATGCATTGGACTTGATTCTGTTGAGTTCTCCCGTGAAGTCATTATTTCTTCAAGTTTGAGGTCGTCGCTTGGCTCTGGTTCCATTCCTTGGTTTCTTCTTTCTGCTCTAATCCAGTCTCTAAGGCAAACTAAAACATTCATTGCGTTGCTTCCCAATGAGTGTCGGTTGTCTCCAAGCTGCTGTCGTCCCTGACTGAAGGCGCTCTCTGATGCAACGGTTGACATTGGAACATTCAAGATATCTCTGGCTAATCTTGAAAGTACAGGATATTGTGATTCATTATTTCTCCACCAATCCAGCGAGTTGATCCGTCGTCTGCGATCCTCTGGTGGCGTCCGCAGATAATATTTCAGCTCCTCCCGATAAGTTGATGTGTAAGCTCTGTCATCCACACTGTTCCAACAAGATAAATCATAAAACGAATCAGGAAAACCACTATGTGCCGACCTTTTAGAAGATGATGGCTCCTCGGGAGGATGAGGAGCGACAGTTGGACTGATATTTGTAGGTACGGCTGAATCAAATAAATCAGCATAGTGATTATATAATTTGTCTATATAATCTTTTGCATCAGCCGTAGCCGTCCACAAATCAGGCTGCTCTTGTTCAGACTCACGGTTAGTATTTATTTCTAAGTTAGTATAAATAAGCGTACTAAAGTGACACATATGATTAAATTTCATGCAAGGATTTAAAATAGCACCAATCATGTAAATAGGGGGAATCGGGAAGAAATATTTTTTAAATTTCGTAAACATAGCGCCAACAGCTTCTTTATAACCTTCTTTATTTTTATATTGTTGGAGCAAACCAGAAATATCGGCTATATATGCCAAAATATTACAAACAGTAGGATAGTATGCACCGGAAAATTCAACCGTAGCTACATAAAATTTTTCTAAAAATTTAACAAGATCATTAATTATAACCCAATCAGAATTATGTAACATGCAATCAGCAGAATCAGCAAAAGAACCACAGTGTTGGTTAAAAGTTAGTGTAATAGGAATTCTATATTTATAACAAGTTTTTAAAAATTCATACGTAGAATTCCATCTAATATCAATTTCCTCAGGCATTAAAATCGGTGTAAGTCCATTTTCTTGACATTTAACTTTAAATTCTTTAATTCTCGCTCTACGATTATTTCCTTGAATGAAACCTACGGCAAGACGAATTTTTTCAATATAAACCTCAAAAAAGTCAAGACCATCTTTTACAATTAAATTATAGATATGACATGCACACTTAATATGGAAAATTTCAGGAAAGGGTGGAGATAACGTAGATTTTATTTTTGTTATAGCATTCTTGTTGTTAGAAGCATTATCAAAAGCAATACATAAAATTTTATTTTCTATACCATAATATCCGGCAATTTTAATAATAGAATCAGAAATAAATTGTCCAGTATACTTGCGATCTTCATCATATAAAAAAGCAAGAATACGTTTTTGCATTATGAAATTACTATCCATCCAATGACAAGTAACAGTTAAATAATCATTTTTATTAACAGCACGACCAAGATCAGAAGTTAGGGACAATCTACATTGAATATTTTTTAAGAATGTTGATAAATAAAAACAATATTGTGAATGGAGTTTAAAAATATCAGACCGACAAGTAGTTCTAGGAATACCATTAAACATAGGATTATAAATTGCTTGTATATAACGGATAAAAGCATCAGAAGAAGGAAAAGTAAAAGGCAAACAACCCACAGCTACCATTTTAGCTATTTCTTCCCGGTCCCTCAATTTATTATACTTTTTCGCTACTTGACCGGTTGTTGGGTCCATTCTAGTTTGCGTTGACCCACCAACATCCCCACCACCTTTTGCAATATTTAACTCTCTTTTGTGATCTTCAGCTATATGTCTCATTAACGTACCCGTACCCCCTTGCTTACCGCCACTTCTATGCTTATATATTTGTTGACAAATATTGCACTGCACCTCACTATCTGATATACGTTCAAAAAATTGCCATGCAATACTAGTTCTTTTACGGGGTTTTGGGGCACTGGGAGGACGGGAAGGGAGATTAACTGATTCAGATCTAACGTTAGCATGTCCTACTGCGGGTGTTTCAGCAATATTTTCATCATCTTCGTCTACATTAACTGCATCTACTTCATTTTCTTCTTCTATACCGTAATTTTCTTGAAATTCTACATAATCCATATCGTGAGCACCTACACCTATTTCTTCCTCAAAAGGTGTACCAAGCGGTACCGGAGGCGAAGACACACGGGTATATCTATTACTTGAACTACCTCTACCGCTAATAATTCGCTTTTTACTACCACTACCGCTTCCGGGACAAAAATTTTTAACACCTTTAGCAGCGAGGTTTTTTAATTTATCCATAATATAAATTAAATTAAACTAAAAATATTCAAAATACACAAATATAACAAAATTAAATATTAAACAATTAATACAATAAATAAAAATTAAACGTAAGAGATGGAACGACAATACCAAATTTGGGAAGTATCCGAAGATTGCGACTTTAGAAACTTCCGCTCTTACTTTGTAAACGAAAAAATAAAAAATTAAAGTGAACACTTTAAGAAATTAAATATATTGAATATTTGAGAATTGAGAATTGAGATTTGAGAGAGAATGAGATTTGAGAGATTGGAAAATTGTGTGAGAAATGATTTGAAGTTGTAGGGTATTTATAGATTTATTTTGAGGATTAAAAAATATTTTATATTTTTTTTTTTTTTTTTTTAATGAAATGGGCCCAAACTAGCCGTTTGGACCCAAAAACGGTAATATTACCGTTGGGCCAACGGCTAGTTTGGCCCAACAGAATTTTTTTTTTTTTTTTTTTTTTTTTATTTTTTTCGGTTACCGGGCCGGGCCGGGCCGGTTAACCGGCGGCCTGGATCGGGTTGGTCCGGGCCGGGTTAACCGGGCCCAATTTTTTTAAAAAACCGGACCGGGACCCGGTACCCTAAAGCCCTAGGGCTTTCCGGGCCGGGTCAAACCGGTCCGGTTTATAGATACGGGCCGGGTCAGCCCGGCCCGTTTGACACCTTTAGTATGAAGAAAAATAAATTTTAGAAAAATAATTGAGTTATTTATTTATTTTTTATGTTTGTTATGTAAGTAAATACTATTCTAAAATATGTATATATAATTTAGATAAATATTATGAAAGGTGTCCAGAGTAGGAGTGTGAGGTTATGGAGATGGGGGCAAGGGTGGTAGGCCAATCGGGTGATCAAATGAGGTGTACATGTTAGAGTCCGTGGGAGGAAACAATTGACTGATATGATCAAAAATCATTTGTGTCAGCTTAATTATAGATGTATAACGAGAAACACTAATCCAATTTCTACTTTATTAAGGTTAATTTTAAACACATGATAATGAATTATCCCAAAACTTGATGGATTATATTTTATTTCCACATTATATAACCCTCATCATATCAAACATTAACTTCAGCCTATTATTAAATTTCTTTCTTTGTTCTTAGAATAACGTTCTATCAACTAGTATGTACCATTATATTTTCTTCCCCATATACGTGACAAACAAGTACAAATAGAATGTCCTCAGAATCTAAAATTATGTCACGATTTTGATTTCACCCACAAATTAAGAGTTGATCAATTATTTGAAATATCGTACAACGCGGAACTTTGCCACCTATGATGTTATTAAAGTAGCAGACATATATGAAGACTCTGAACCATTGCAGCAGATATGTGAAGCTTCTGGGGAGAAAACACGTCACTTTGTTTTGCGATGGAAGAAATCCAAGAATTCAATTAAAATTTTCAAAGAACAATTAGAAAAGCGACTTGGAGAGGCCAAACAAGTGGTGATCCAATTAGAAATGGATCAAAGAAGAATGCTATAACAGGATTTAAGAGAAGTTTTAGATATCAAAGTAAAATTGAAAAAGACCAAAATGAAAAGTGTTTCATAAAAAAATATTTTTTGCCAGCTGAGTACATTAAGAAAATCAACAAGGATATTTCATCCTTTGCAAAATCAAAGAGAAGAAAACATATTAGAAAAATAGGAAGGTGGTTATTGATCATGGGTTCATGGAGCAAGAAGTTGATGAATTAATTGCTTGATTTAATCAGGTGATATTTTTTAATTTAGGTTATATTAGCTTAAATTTAGAAGTTTTTTTTTTCAATGGTCTCGTTGTTTATTATTTACTACTTATTATTTAGTGAGTCAAACCGATATTTAATTGGCAATAAATTTTTATTTGATTTATTAAATATAGAAAATTTGTGCTTTGTTAAATTTTTTAATTTAATCTTTAATATATGAATTATATATGTTGGATTATTATTTTTCTTTAGCTACGAAGATAATATTGTAGCCAACTAGTGCAGTTTCTTCTTTTAATTTCTTGACCCTCCTTCTTTGAGTTTATTGTCTTCAATAGTTGATTGTACAAACAATAAACCTTATATTAGTAGCTGGATCAAAAGAAAAATAAGCTACATTTTCTTTTAAAAAAATTTACTATCAACTTTTTCCTTGAATTAAAGAGCCAGTAAACAGTTAGATGCAGACTCTTTTGTCAAGGAATATCAAAAAGAATATTTAAAAATGCCTAAAGCTAAATGGTTTAAAAATAAGCTTTTGGCTTGCATCAAGAGGATTTAATATTTAATGAATATATATATAGAAAATAAAAAAGATACTCTCTCTCGGGGCTTTGGGTCACAGGTGACAAAAGAGTTTTAAAGTGAGGTGTAGATGACACAAGTCTTAATTATTAGTTGGAGGTGAAAATTACTTTATTATGGATTAAGAAAGTTGAAAAAGTTTTAAAATAACCCACAAGTTTTTAAATTTATACTTTGATCCCACTATTTACCTAAAATAATGGAAAACGGAGGGAAAAAAATGCGTTTTTCTCTCTCTTCTCATCCATTGTTGTTTTCTCTCTCTTAGTGATTTTTGTTGTTCATTGTTTCTGCTGCTTTATTCATCATCTTCTGCTTCATTATCATCTTCTTCTACTTCATTATCATCATCATCTTCTTCTTGTCGACCATTTATTGGTGGTGGTGGTGGTGGTACAACGCTACTGCTGCTATCTGACCAATTTCTTAGGTCAAATTTTATTTACCACATCACTTTCCACTTTGACATTACTTCATAAGTGACTTTGGTAAGTAAAATTATGATTTTTATTCATATTTGTCATCTGGGTACACTTTTATTTTTCCAACAATGGATAAAACCCTGATCATGAATCCAACAAAAGTGCCCACAATTTAAACAGATCAATCATCTGGTGCATCAGATGAGAAATCTGTTGCATCAGAAGATTTATCTGTTGCATCAGACTGTTTATCTGTTGCATCAGACATATTATCTGTTGCATCAGAATGTTTATCTGTTGCACCAGACTAATTATCTGTTGCAGCGAATGATTAATCTGTTTGGAACAAAACAAATCAACCCCTGTCACAAACCCAACAGATAACCAATATGTTTCAACTCTTGCTATTGCTACTGGATTCAAAATTGCTTCTTATGTCCAATTACCCATCCCAAATTTCCTAATTTGATTTCTCATTTTACTTGTCTTTTTCATTAATCAAGAAAAGATTAAAAATGATCCAAGTTTTACCCTTTGCATTAATCATTTTTTCTTCAAATTAAAATGAAAACATCATTGAATAGGGGGACTATATGCCAACCGACGTTACAAGCTTTCTTCTCTTATGAAATTTCGATTGAATGACAAACAATGGTTATTTTAAACACATCTACTATCCCACCAACTAATCAATGGGTGATGATAAACTAGACATGTTATTAATTATTTTTCTTAATCAATGTGGCATCTCAATTTGGGACGAAAAATTTGAGACGGAGGGAGTACGGATTAAAACGTCAGAGTCAAGCAACAAACTAGTCATCTGTTGAAACAGACTATTTATCTATTGCATCAGACTTCTTATCTATTGCAACATATGAGTAATCTGTTTTAAACAACACATCAATCCCTGCCACTAACCCAACAGATAAATCTTGCTATTGCTACTGGATTCTAAATTTTTTTTTACGTTGATTCGTCAACATGTTTGTTAAGAAGATAATAGATAGAATGAAAATTAAATATAGATTAAAACATCAAAGTCAAACATAATTTTTCTTATTAAACAAAAACACATAAAAATACATATAATAGACTAAAAGAAAAATAATAATCTAATTATTATTATTATTATCATCATCGTCATTGTCAGCTGGCCAATCTTCAATCGAAAGTAGCAAGGCCCTCCTTAGACTGCGTATCTCGCGCAACATTCTTGCTCTAACTCCTCCCAGTTTCCATTGCAAGTCACGAACTTGATTCCGAAGTTCATGTAATGCCCCGAAATTGGGTCCCGAGACGTCACACGGTGCTTAGGATCACAAGTGACCCCAAGCTAACCCTTTTACTGGCACAACTCATAAACAACTGAACAAAAAGTATAAATCTATACAAATCTGTGAAAAATAACTTTTTTTGAATATGATAGATACAAAACTAAATTTATAAGATTACCACTCTGCTTTTACAACCAAAACTGAAATGGAATACTTCAACTTCTACTGACTGTCTATAAAGCCACTACTAGTACTGACTATAGGTAGCTAGGTCAAGACTCCCGACTATCCCAACTCAATATGGCTGGGTAAAGAAAATACAACACTTCTCGAACTGTATAACTAACTTAAGCCCTTGAATCAAAAGGACTCATCACCTGCTGACTGGATGCCGCGAACTGACTGGATCTGAAGATGTACACTATACCTTGTACCTACATTTCGAGAAAATGTAGCCCACATACGAATATGTGGG
Source organism: Capsicum baccatum var. pendulum (assembly GCA_030864225.1). NCBI lineage: Eukaryota > Viridiplantae > Streptophyta > Magnoliopsida > Solanales > Solanaceae > Capsicum > Capsicum baccatum. The sequence continues at coordinate 242,187,170 of CM061561.1, forward strand.
TCAGTACCATGGAAACATACCGAGCATATGGGGGTGCAATGCATATATAAAATAATATCTTAATATCATCACAGTTTAAAAAATTATGCATGCTGATATAAATGACTCACTTAGCTCGAATTAAAATCATCATAACCACAAGAGAGTATAATATATCGGGTGAAACATATGAGTCATCATAATAAATCTCAATTCACTTCCATCTCGATTCCAAATCATCAAAGCAATCAAATCTCATAACATTTCTCTTTGGAATATATGTTCATTAAATCTTTCAAAAACAATGACTTTCTCAAACTCAGTTTTTCAAACAAATATGTTTTCATCTCAGATAGAAGAATAAGAATTTTCATATTAGATAGAAGAATACACACACACATTGGGAGTCTCTTATAACCGACATAAACTATGTGAGCTACATGGAGTCCAACGTCTAACCCATGTTGGGGAGAGCTGTCATATCCTTGCCATCGGAGTAGGACCTTAAATCATCAATCCAAACACTAGTGATCACTATATAAATCTGCCTCAGGATCACGACCTACGGAGGCACGTAGTTCTAGGGAAGTACTAATCCTGTTATGCCTCCCGCTCGGTGCTAAAGACTACTCCCGGACTTAGCTCAGATCTTTTTAAAAGAAAATTCACAAATAAACAATTCAACAATTCACAACGGGAGCCATCATGCTACCCTTTTTATAATAATCAATAAAAGTGGATTTCTTTTCTCATCTCAGGTTCAAATCAATCCCTTTTTACGACCAAAAGGTCAAAGCTTTATTATCATCTCAATTCATTCAAACACAAAGTGTTTATAACACATGATTTCTTAAACAAAACGACAATCTCAATTAGAGTTCAAAACTCATGTCTCAACATCATATGAAAATTTATCAAGGTTCAAGCTTTACATCATAAACATATATAAATTCATTCAAAATCTGAAAAATTTAGCCATAAGGCACAAAATATCATCATTCTCATATAATTTCACTTCTAAAATATCAAAAACATCATCATCTAATGATAATCAATATAGGATATAAATTCATGCTTCAAAATCATAGTAAAACATATAAAATCCATAACTTCGTAAAAGAAAGTATTTTTGGGCACAAGAACGAAAGGGTGTTCTTATTGAAAAACCCCACATACCTTAAACTTGAAGCTTTGAATGAACTTTTGACCTTGGGACTCTATTCGTGAAAATAATGAGTGTTTCTTGTAGCCCTCGGAATGGGGATTCCGAATCTCAAAGAATTATTGAAAACTCATGGTTGAATCTTGAGATATTTTGAATTTTTAGGTTGAAACCCTAATGAATGTTCTTGGTGATTTTGAGAGAAAGTAAACTTATTTTGGTGTTATGGGAGTTTAATCCCACGTTATAGATATATATAGGGGTGTTTTTGGTACTTGGAAGTGAGGTATGTGGCGTACAACCCATGGAAGACATTTAAGTATGTCTCGCACTCCCAATCGCACACATTTGATTGGGCGGAACATTGCCCATCTCACACCCTTACTGCCTCTCACGAAAATGGGCATAACTCTTTGCTTGGGTATCGTATTTTTGCAAAATTGGTATCGTTGGAAAGTTAGTTCAATTATATATGATTTTATAGGTCTTGAGATTAAAAATTCCATGTATATTAAGAGATATACACATTTGAAGTTGACCCTTGTAGAATCGAATGTCAAACTTTGGATGAATCAATTGGTCTTAGCTCAACTTTGTTCTAGGTCATTGCTATGAACATTTTTCTCCTCTAAACTACTCCATAGACTAGGATAATGATCATGCAACTTATATTCATGTGATAATTACTTGTATTAGAGCTTAGACGTGCAGGAACGACGGTTAGAATTCTAGCATGAAAATACGGGGTATTACATTATCTCTCCCTTAGGAACATTCGTCCTCGAATATGGATAATTAACCTGAAACACAGAGGAATCTTAGTCTTCGAGCTATCATGTGTAACTGATAGAACTGAATCACTGGATGTCAAGAATAATGAGCTACTGAATTGGTCTGCAAGTCCATGAATCCTCAAGAAAAATAACTATTTGGCTAAGATAGAAACGAGAGTGTCAACTCATTGGATCTGATCTCATGAGAAAGGATGAGAGGTTTATGACATGAAAACTCAGGGTATTACAACATCCCCCTCTTGGGATCATTCATCCCCGAATGATAATAATTTGATGAATATACTAGGAAGAGACTGTGATACTACACAGGATACTTACGAACTGAATCATGACTTAATATCTGAAATTGAAACTAATGCATGAACTGAGCTGAATTCGTAATTTAATTGGACACAAACTGTAACGCCCCAAAAAATGGGTCCCAGAGCGTCACACAGTGCTTGAGGCTACGAGCAGCCCCAAGCTAACCCTTTGAGCCATTTTCATTCAGTTCAATACAAATCAACGAGGTTTTCATAAATAACCCTCAAATATCAACAGAGTAATCATCATCCAAGAATAAAAGAATTTCAGAAAGATAACCAAATACGAATTATTAGTCAACTCCCAACATCTATACTAGTCCGACAACCTTCTAAGAAAATCAGTAAAACCAGTGAGCCATTGAGACATGCCCCAACTGACTCATACTCAGTTATCAAATGTAAACAATTCTGTGAAACCAACATCAGACATCATGTCCTTGGAATATGAGGACTCACCACAATCGAGGATGTAGAATAGCGTGCCCGAAGAATCACTGTCAAACCTGGAACTGAGCACCTGAACCTACATTCCGAGAAAATACAACCCATATTCGAAGATGTGGGTCAGTAACATAGAAAGGAACCGAGTTTATGGGGGTGTATGCAATTTTATAAACATCATCATCATAAATATTTATAAGAATTATGCAGGATGTATGAAAGACTCACATAGCCCAAAGAAAATCATCATAATCATGAGGGGATGAAATAAGTACAATAACACATGTGAGTTATCATATAATTTGTCAATCACTTTCAGTTTATCAAGAATATCAATTCTCATAATGTAAATATCATTTAAATCTTTTGAAAGAATAACTTTCACAATTCTACTTTCAAATCACTTCACCATTCACCATACACACAAGGAAACACACACACACTGGGAGATCCTATAATCGATATAAACCATGTGAGCTACATGGATTCTAACGTACAACCCACATTGGGGAGAGTCGTCCTATCCTTGCCATCGGAGTAGGACTATCGATATCAAATCCACACAAACTAGTGATCACTATATAAATCAGCCTCAGGCTCACTCCTATGGGGGCATGTAGTTCTAGGAAAGTAAGGTCGCTTTATACATTCCACTTGGTGCTAAATATTTCTCCCGGACTTAGCTCAGATCATTTCAAAGATAATCCACAACAAAACAATTTCAGTAATATATAAATATACATCGGGAGCCATCATGCTTCCCATCAATTAAAATCAACCACATTGTGGATTTCTTTCACACTCGAGTTCAAAACAACTTCATTAAGACCAAAAGTTCAAATCATTCAAAATATCTCAAATATTCAACATCAACGTGCTTATAACACTCACTTTCTCAAAAAAACACAATTTCCAATGGGGATTCACGACCCAAATATCAAAATCATGATAAATACCGTTCAAGATTCATGCTTTATATCTCCACACGTGTAAATTCATCTTTCAAAATTATAAACATCAAGACTTCATAATAATCATCATAAGATATGGGTTCATGCTTCAAATTCGTAAAAGTCAAATAAAAATCATGCCTTTGTAAAGAAAATTACTTTTGGGCACAAGAACGAAAGAGAGTTCTTGTTGAAAACCCCCACATATCTTGAATGATGAACTTTAGATCGATACTCGTTTTTGAGATGTTAATCGTGCTTTTGAATAATCATTCTTGGAGTTCTTGAACTAGGAACTTGGAATCTTGAATAAATTTGCAGAATTAATGGTGACCTTTGGAGGTTCTTGAAGTTGGATGTAGGAGCTTAGGGTTTTCTTTTTGAGGGAATTTGATGAAATATAACATATAATGCTTCTAATAGGCTTTAATATAGGGTTTGGATGGATTTTGGATGAGGGGGATTGACCAAAACGCCCCTAAAAATCAAATAATTCTCGAATTTGTCCTTTGGTGGACTGTTTTGATAGTCTGAAGTAGATCAACCATAACATTTTACTCCGATATCAAAATTGGATGAAACCAATTTCATTAGAAAGAGGACTCTCATATCTTTCCGTTAATATATAGTATCTCACCAAGATCATTATGTACGAGAAGTTATGATCGTTTGAAGGTGACCCAAAAATTTACTTTTGTTAGGCAGAAGTAGATCGACAATAACTTCTTGCTCCGATAGACAAATTGGATGAAACCAATTTCATTAGAAAGAGGACTCGTAGAGCTTTCCGTTGATATATAGTAGATAGCCCATATCATTATGTAAAAGGAGTTATTCTCGTTTAAAGTTGGAGCAAAAATACGTCAGACCTCAGTACTTTTTCCTGCACGTTTTACTGTTCACTACTATTCACGGTTCAATCGAAATATTCATAACTCGTCGCTCGGGTGTCCGTTTTTTATGATCCACATATCATTGGAAAGATTATTTGATACTCTACGCAATGGTGGGTCATAATCTGATACATTCCGCACGGAAAAATTTATAATTCATTCTAGAAGATAGAACCCAACACGTTTACGCACAAAATTTCAACAAAAAATTTCTCGGGGTATTACATCATCCCCCCCTTGGAAACTTTCATCCTCGAATGACGCTAGACATGCCAAGATTAGATAGGGAATAGAGCATATAGCTGAAACCATTCGTTAGACTCATCACCATATCGTTTCTCACTCCGAATGCAACATAAAATGCATAAATTCAAGAAACTACAGCTGAACACATAATAAATTACAGCTGAACTGCTGCGACTTTTATCAAAAGTGCATGATTTAGGAAAGAACGGTACCTTCGGCTTGATCGAAGTTCGCAGAAAATAGGTGCGGGTACTTGGATCGCATATCCGCCTCAGCTTCCCAAGTTGCACCCTCAACAGATTGGTTTCGCCACAACACCTTGACCAAGGGAACTTCTTTGTTCCTTAGTCTTCGGACACTGAAATCAAGAATCTCAACAGGAATCTCATCAATAGAAAGATTTTCTTGAATGTTAGCACTCACAGAGGAATCTACTACCACATCATTGCTAATATGCTTTCTAAGCATGGAGACATGGAATATTGGATTAACAGAGGACAACTCGGAAGGAAACTCGACCTCATAAACTACCTTAACAACACGGCTAAGAATTTTGTAAGAACCAACATAACGGGGACTAAGTTTTCCCTTCTTTTTGAATCTCTTCACCCTCCTCATGGGTTAAATTTTCAGATACACTAGGTCACCAACTTCAAACTCAAGGTATCTCCTTCTAACATCTGTATATGACTTCTAACAACTCTGCGCAGTTTTCAACCTTTCTCTAATCAACTTAACTTTTTCCATAGCCTCAAATACCGAATTAGGACCACTCACAGCCGCTTCACCCGCCTCGAACCAACCTATGGGTGATATACACTTCCTCCCATATAAGGCTTCAAACAGAGCCATGCCAATACTAGAGTGGAAACTATTATTGTAAGCAAACTCTATCAACGGTAAGTGAGCATCCCAACTTCCCTAAAAGTCAAGTGTACAAGCTCTCAATATATCCTTTAAGGTCTGGATGGTCCGCTCAGCCTGACCATCCGTCTGCAGATGTAAAGCAGAACTCAAAAGCACTTGGGTACCAAGACCCTTCTGAAAAGCTTTCCAAAATTACAAAGTGAACTGAGTACCCCTATCCGAAATGATAGACAAGGGAACTTCATGCAGTCTGACTAGCTCTCGGATATACAATCTAGCGTAATCCTCAGCTATATATGAAGTATGAACACGATGCCCTTGTCCATCCTGCGGACAATCTCTAACTCTGTAACCCATGTCACCACACCGGAAGCAACCCTTCTTCTTACCCCAACACTCACTCGAATGAGCCCTACCACACTTAGGACACAGGGGACGATTTGGCTTACTTCCAGTACTGTACTGGGACCTGGATGCATATGACCTGCTACCTTGATCCTGCCTACCTTTAGGCATGGGAGCACTAGTAAATGACGGTGCTGGCATAGACGAACGATCCTGATACTGAGAAAGACTCCCTCCCTGGGATCTAGTCTGACCCTGTCCGTGCTGCTCAGACCTAGCTCTCTTATTCCCTCTCATTCTATCTCTCTCATTAATTTTGTCTTCCTCAATCTGTTGGGCATGAGTCATCAGCTTAGAAAGATTCATCTCACTATTCAGCATAGCAAACCTACATTCCTTAACCACATAACTAGACACTCCAGTCACAAACTTACTCATACTACCCCAATTATCAGCCACTAAGTCAGGAGCATACTTGCCAACTGATTGAACTTTAGACAATACTCCCTAACAGACATAGAGCCCTATCGCAGGTTCATAAACTCTTTTACCTTCGCCTCCCTCATCTCCAAAGGGAAAAACTTATCCAGGAATGCATCCTGGAACTCTTACCAAGTTGAAGGGACAGCTCCCCCACCTCTACCTTTCCTCCAAGCAACAACCCAGATATAAGCAAGGGCTTTCAACCTATACGCAGCCAACTCCACACTATGTTCCTTAGATACATGCATCACCAGAGTAATCTTCTGCACCTCCTCTAAAAATAATCATAGATCCTCATCAGACTTGGGCCCATAGAATTTCGGCGGATTCATCCGCATGAAGTCACGAATTTTGGCAGCAGCTGGATCACCTCCCTGCTGCTGTGGAGCTGGGGCCAAGTTGGCTTGAACATTTGCATTAACAGCTTAGGCCAGCACTTGAAAGGCTGCCCAAAATTCAGCATGAGTCACATTTTGATTCAATAGGTCAGCGGGTTGAGGTTGCTAACCATTATTATTTTTTCTCACTCGACGTGGAGGCATATTTGTGAAAGAGGAGAGCACGAATCAATAGCAAAGAAAGACACTTTAAGCACGATAGACTTCTGAAAGAAAGAATCACACTTTTTCCTAAAACATCTTGTAGCCTTTTGCTCATTGATGTGGTGCACTACACACCGATGATTAAGACTCTACTTAACGTGGCTTGTCAGACTCCCTAGGATATCTTAAAACCTTAGGCTCTGATACCAATCTTGTAACACCCCAAAAAATGGGTCCCAGAGCGTCACACGATGCTTGAGGCTACGAGTAGCCCTAAGCTAACCCTTTGAGCCATTTTCATTCAGTTCAACACAAATCAATGGGGTTTCCATAAATAACCCTCAAATATCAACAGAGTAATCATCATCCAAGAATAAAAGAATTTCAGAAAGATAACAAAATACAACTTATTAGTCAACTCCCAACATCTATACTAGTTTGACAAGCCTCTAAGAAAATCAATAAAACCAGCGAGCCATTAAAAGACATGCCCCAACTGACTCATACTCAGTTATCAAATGTAAGCAATTCTATGAAACCAACATCAGACATCACGTCCTCAGAACATGAGGACTCACCACAACAGAGGATGTAGAACAACGTGCCCGAAGAATCACTGTCAAACCTGGAACTGAGCACCTGAACCTACATTCTGAGAAAATGTAGCTCACATCCAAAGATGTGGGTCAGTACCATAGAAAGGAATCGAGTATATGGGAGTGTATGCAGTTTTATAAACATCATCATCATAAATATTTATAAGAAATATACAGGATATATGAAAGACTCATATAGCTCGAAGAAAATCATCATAATCATGAGGAGATGAAATAAGTACAATAACACATGTGAGTCATCATATAATTTGTCAATCACTTTCAGTTCATCAAGAATATCGATTCTCATAATGAAAATATTATTTAAATCTTTCGAAAGAAAAACTTTCACAATTCCACTTTCAAATCACTTCACCATTCACCATATATACAAGGAAACACACACACACTGGGAGATCCTATAACTGACATAAACCATGTGAGTTACATGGAGTCCAACGTACAACCCACGTTGGGGAAAGATGTCCTATTCTTGCCATCAGAGTAGGACTATCGATATCAAATCTACACAAACTAGTAATCAAAATATAAATCAGCCACAGGCTCACTCCTACGGGGGCACATAGTTCTAGGGAATTAAGGTCGCTTTATACCTCCCACTCGGTGCTAAAGATTTCTCCCGGACTTAGCTCAGATCATTTCAAAGACAATCCACAACAAAACAATTTCAGTAATATATAAATATACATCGGGAGCCATCATGCTTCCCATCTATCAAAATCAACCAAGTTGTGGATTTCTTTCACACTCGAGCTCAAAACAACTCCATTAAGACCAAAGGTCAAATCATTCAAAATATCTCAAATATTCAACATCAAAGTTCTTATAACATACACTTTCTCAAAAAAAAACACAATTTCCAATGGGGATTCATGACCCAAATATCAAAATCATGATAAATATCGTTCAAGATTCATGCTTTATATCTCCACACATGTAAATTCATCTTTCAAAATTATAAACATCAAGACTTCATAATAATCATCATAAGATATGGGTTCACGCTTCAAATTCGTAAAAGTCAAATAAAAATCATGCCTTTGTAAAGAAAATTACTTTTGGGCACAAGAACGAAAGAGAGTTCTTGTTGAAAACCCCCACATACCTTGAATGATGAACTTTAGATCGATACTCATTTTTGAGATGTTAATCGTGCTTTTGAATAATCGTTCTTGGAGTTCTTGAACTAGGAACTTGGAATCTTGAATAAATTTGCAGAATTAATGGTGACCTTTGGAGGTTCTTGAAGTTGGATGTAGGAGCTTAGGGTTTTCTTTTTGAGGGAATTTGATGAAATATAACATATAATGCTTCTAATAGGCTTTAATATAGGGTTTGGATAGATTTTGGGTGAGGGGGATTGACCAAAACGCCCCTAAAAATCAAATAATTCTCGAATCTGTCCTTTGGAGGACTGTTTTGATAGTCTGAAGTAGATCAACCATAACATTTTACTCCGCTATCCAAATTAGATGAAACCAATTTCATTAGAAAGAGGACTCTCATATCTTTCCGTTGCTATATAGTAGATCACACATATCGTTGGAAAGCTGATTCGATACTCTACGCAATGGTGGGTCATAAACTAAGACATTCCGCACGAAAAAATTTATAATTCATTCTAGAAGATAGAACCCAACACGTTTACGCACAAAATTTCAACAAAAAATTTCCCGGGGTATTACACAAACACATTACTTCTTGGAATGTACATACATATAAGACTGCGGATAGTAAGACTACCTAGAAAATTAAGAATCTATAGGAGCTTATCTCCTTGCTTGCTAAACTAGATTATCGGCTATTTGGAGTGGATCATACTGACTACCCATACTCAAATGGAGTATTTCTTTAGGACTTTTCTATGAAATTCTATTGACATTAGGGAGAAAAGAATTTTGGGCATGCTCTGAACAACACATTTGACTAAGGAATTACAACATTGATATAACTCTATAGCATGGAATATAATTATATTACTCATAAACTAGGATAGGATTGCTAGGCCGTAGGCAACGCAACTTCTTACTTTCAAGCTTAGCATCACTTCTCAAATGCTTTCTCAACTATACTATTCCCCTTAAATACCATACTCATTCAATTCAACTTATAATTCTCATATTGGCATTGCAAAATCTTTCTACTAGGGTCTAAACAAAACTAAGTTCTCTCACCATGATCAAGCCTAATACTAAATCACAAGATACAACATGCCAAACCACAATACTAGCCTAAACCACAAGGTTCAATATTCTATATCTTCTTAGAGCTCACACCCTAAGCATAACATGCCTTACCACTTCAATGACTAATTTAAAACTCTTGATATGGATTTCTCTAGTGCATATTGCATTCATCATATTACACCCAACATGACATTCAAGCCTATCATTAAAAATCACATATAACTTTAAAGAAAATACCCCTAAAGGCATACTTCGCATATACTCTAAACCTTTCTCAACAACAATTTTCTTGCACTATTCTTAAAAACATACACACAATTTCTAATTACCATGACATGTATCAAAGACTTGGCCTCAATCTTACTTCACACTTTATCCTTAGATAGAAAAGCATAAGTAATCTTTCTTAATGAGGGTCATCAACTCTCTCACATCTAAACCATTGTTTATCCACTATCATCACCACTATCTTAACATAGGAAGAGGTCACCGAAGGACTAACACATATGAACCAGAAGCACGAAAACTACAATACAAAACATTAACACTAATCTTTGTCCTGAGGAATAAAATATCAAAGGCATGGATTCATTAAAGAAATCTAAGCTAAGGACATGCATGATATAATGCGAACTTCACTAGTATCATGAGTTTAAAAATTGGTCATACTCTGAAACATGAGTTTATACTTATCATGAGCTATTCAACATAAGGCTAGAGTTCATAGATTCATAAAAGATAACTCAAATCACAGAGTGAAGCTGTTACATGCTTGCTAGAAGCTGAGAATGGGCTTGAGCATGCATGATGGGTATAAGCATAGGCATGTGGCATGGATTTATCACGCAAGTGATGGATTTGGTGTTGTAATGTCTAAAATCCAAGGAATATTCTAGAGTAAGAAAGGATCACTATCTCATCTTAACTCATTATTGACATGTATCACAATCTAATTCTTAAAACTCGGTTTGGTTCTTCACTAACCATCTCCCCATTAGGTCAAAGCTGCTATTCTAAGTATGATGGTCTACTCCATATCCTCAAGATTAAGCCATAATTTCATCATTCTATTAGCTACACATAAATGCTAAACTCACCAGAATATATTAATTTCGAACTTACCAACTTCATTCTTGAACAATCCATCCATATGTCATCCTTAACTTTCTAGCTTCAATAATCATCATCAAAGACTTACACTCTCATTTGCAACCATACCTACATCTCTAATCACATAATCATAACCTACCAAGATCACACCTTTATTTTTATATTTTTTTTTCCAAACCATAAGAATAATAATCATACTAAAAAGGCTCAACATCTTCAATCATAACTCTTTAACTTAGCTATCAAGAACATCATAAATTATCTAACTAGCCTTTCTCCACCTAGAAACTCAACGTTACTACTAAACCCACAATATGTAATAATCCTCGAAAAATAATGTAGCCCCATAGCACCTTGGGCACACCTCTACACCATACTTAATTACGAACACATGATCTTACACTCTTTCATACACTATTCAGGCCTACTAGATCACTTCCATATAACTAGCATCAACAATCGAACCATCAACTATTCAAACTTAATGTCTAGAGCTAAACATGATTTATAACCCAATCTCACACACAATTTTCACTTCAAAACTATAGAACATAGCATTAAGAAAAACTAGTACACAATAACAATCGATCATAATCATATGACCTATCTTATTCATAATCTGTTAACACATCATCCTTCTTCACATCATTACTATTTACCCATCTTCACACCTAAATTACTTTCATAGCTTTATAAATTTCAACTAAACTTTCTCTTGCAATCTCAGGAAAGCCTAAATTAACAATACTCAACCATTAAGTACTTTCATCAAAACCTATACTTTTCTAGCACAACAAATACCATCAATAACTCTTTTCATACTTCAAGCAAACAACAATCCACCCTAACTAATTATCTCCTTCTCTAACTTTCACTAAACTAACAAACAAGGATATATCACATCATTAATAACTCGATCATATGCAACAAGAAGATTCGTCTATACATACACTCAATAAATTACCCTTACCAACTTCCTTATCACTACACTTCTAAACCCAAACTTCCAACCAACACAAGAACAACAAGATAAACAATAAGTTGCTAGTGAATCAAAATAGGCCTCACACGGTTTTACTAGACTTTGGTTTTGTGTTTTGATTAAGAAAATTATGTGAATAAAAAATCAACTATGCTAGTGAATCAAAATAGGCCTCACACGGCTTCACTAGACTTTGATTTTTCACAAATATAATGATAATAAGATTACATAATACAAGAGATAGAAACTTAACACATAAAATTCAATGATCTAAGAATACACCTTACTCTATCTTAATTGAATAACTCATAAGAACGAGGGCATAAATTTAAATTTGAGGAACTTATAACACACTAAAAGGCTCATCTCAAGTCGCTTTGTAACTTCTGAAACTTTCACTAGCAAATATAAGAGCATTATCTGGAGAGGAACTGCAACTTATTGATCATGCTGTCTCAAGAATAATACATAGATAAGGAAGTATAGTTTATCATTATGGATTCTGAGGAGAAATTTGAAAGCATATCTGACTCAGGCTTAGTGTATGATTTCTATAGGCCTGATAAAGCACTTCAGTTTTCAAAACTCAAAAAGTACTGATAGGATACTTTTGTAGCTCTTACAATTCCATAACTATCTATGGAGAATTAAGCTCAACTATTTCTGATACCTTGGAAATAAGGAAGAGATGGCCTGACTAAGGTATGATGAGAATCTGTATAAGTTTCTTGGAGAACTTTTCTATAGCACAATTTAAGACATGAAAGAATGGAGATATTTTTTAAATACCCTGTAGCCTCTCGAAGAAAGTATAGACGTCTCTATACCGTTCTGCTAGACTCTACTAGACACGGCTTCATAGATACCCTACGACACTTGAACTCTGTGCTCTGATACCAAGTTTGTAACGCCCAAAATTGGGTCCCGAGACGTCACATGGTGCTTAGGATCACAAGTGACCCCAAGCTAACCCTTCTACTGGCATAACTCATAAGCAACTGAACAAAAAGTATAAATGTATATGAATCTGCGGAAAATAACTCTTTTCTGAATATGATAGATGCAAAACTAAATTTATAAGATTACAACTCTGCTTTTACAACCCAAACTGAAATGAAATACATCAACTTCTACTGACTGTCTATGAAACCTCTACTAGTACTGACTGTAGGTAGCTGGGTCATGACTCACGACTATTCCAACTCAATACGGTTGGATAAAGAAAATACATCACTTCTCAAACTGTATAACTAACTCAAGCCGTTGAATTAAAAGAACTCAACACCTGCTGACTGGATGCCGCGAACTGACTGGATCTGAAGATGTACACTACACCTTGTACCTATATTTCAAGAAAATATAGCCCACATACGAATATGTGGGTCAGTACCATAGAAACGTACCGAGCATATAGGGGTGCAATGCATATATAAAATAATATCATAAAATCACCACAGTTTATAAAATTATGCATGCTGATATAAATGACTCACTTAGCTCAAATTAAAATCACAATAATCATAAGAGAGTAAAATATATTGGGTGAAACATGTGAGTCATCATAATAAATCTCAATTCACTTTCATCTCGATTCCAAATCATCAAAGCAATCAAATCTCATAACAATTCTCTTTGGAATATATGTTCATTAAATCTTTTGAAAACAATGACTTTCTCAAACTCAGTCTTTCAAACAAATATGTTTTCATCTCAGATAGAAGAATAAGACTTTTCATATTAGATAGAAGAATACACACACACACATTGGGAGTCTCTTACAACTGACATAAACCATGTGAGCTATATGGAGTCCAACGTCTAATCCACATTGAGGAGAGCTGTCCTATCCTTACCATTGGAGTAGGACCTTAAATCATCAATCCAAACACTAGTGATCACTATATAAATCATCCTCAGGCTCACAACCTACGAGAACACGTAGTTCTAGGGAAGTACCAATCCTGCTATACATCCCGCTCGGTGCTAAAGACTACTCCCGAACTTAGCTCAGATCTTTTCAAAAGAAAATCCACAGATAAACAATTCAACAATTCACTACAGGAGCCATCATGCTATCCTTTTTATAATAATCAATAAAAGTGGATTTCTTTTCTCATCTCAGGTTCAAATCAAGCCCTTTCTACGACCAAAAGGTCAAAGCTTCATTATCATCTCAATTCATTCAAACAAAAAGTGTTTATAACACATGATTTCTCAAAAAAAAAATGACAATCTTAATTAGAGCTCAAAACTCATTTCTCAACATCATATGAAAATTTATCAAGGTTCAAGATTTACATCATAAACATATATAAGTTCCTTCAAAATCTGGAAATTTAGCCATAAGGCACAAAATATCATTATCATCATATAATTTCACTTCTAAAATATCAAAAACATCATAATCTAATGATAATCAATATAGGATATAAATTCATTCTTCAAAATCATAGTAAAACATATAAAATCCATAACGTCATAAAAGAAAGTATTTTTGAGCACAAGAACGAAAGGGTGTTCTTGTTGAAAAATCCCACATACCTTAAACTTGAAGCTTTGAATGAACTCTTGACCTTGGGACTCAACATGAAAATAATGAGTTTTTCTAGTAGCCCTCGAAATGGGGATTTTGAATCTCAAAGAATTATTGAAAACTCATGGTTGAATCTTGAGATATTTGAATTTTTAGGTTGAAATCCTAATGAATGTTCTTGGTGATTTTCAGAGAAATTAAACTTATTTTGGTGTTATGGGAGTTTGATCCAGTGTTATAGACATATATAGAGGTATTTTTGGCACTTGGAAGTGAGGTATGCGGTGCACAACCCATGGCAGACCTTAAGGTATGCGTCGTACACCTTATGGCAGACATTTAAGTATGCCTCGCACTCCCAATCGCACATATTTGATTGAGTGGCGCATTTCCCATCTCACACCCTTACTGCCTCTCACAAAAATGGGCATAACTCTTCGCTCGGGTATTGGATTTTTGCGAAATTGGTATCGTTGGAAAGTTAATTCAATTATATACGATTTGATAGGTCTTGAGATGAAAAATTCCATGTATATTAAGAGATATACACATTTGAAGTTGACCCTTGAAGAATCGAATGTCAAACTTTGGATGAATCAATTGGTCTTAGCTCAACTTTGTTCTAGGTCATTGCTATGAACATTTTTCACCTCTAAACTACTCCATAGACTAGGATAATGATCATGCAACTTGTATTCAGGTGAGAATCACTTGGATTAGAGCTTAGACGCACAGGAACGACGGTTAGAATTCTAGCACAAAAATACGGGGTATTACAGTTCATCCACGGTGTCTTATAGAAAAGCAATGTCCCATACTGGGTTAGCCATAATCTTTGATACGCCCAAATTATAACTCTTCTACAAGAGTATAAGAGGTCGTTGTTAAATATATAACCCAACTAGGTTGGGGTCGAATCCCACGGGGAATATGGTGCTAATTAAGTTGTATGAGAATTAGTTGACTTTTAATAATTTATTTCCATAAAATAAATAGGGGGATTTGATTCAGTTCACAAATTAATGGTTTCGGTTTAACAAGATAAAATAAGTGTGGTAGTATTCAAATTCAGAGAAATAGCAAGCTAGGGTTATGTCCACCTTGTAGTTTTCAATACTAACTATGGGCTTTACGGCTTCATACATGCATCGTGCTTATAGAGAAATGTATTGTATGTAATAACATAATCATAGTGTTTCTCAACCATCAAGGACTAATTCACTTTAATTCTCACGAATCAAAAGCATTTACCAAAAACAATACAAAATCTCCAAGTAGTTAATCCTGTTAAGGCATTAACATATGAAATAGGGGTTGGAAATCCTATTTTCTTATCACTACTCTCTTTTTCGAACATCAACCTTTTTTTTGAACAAGCTGTGTTTTAAGGCATATCATTTATGTTTGCAACCATGAGAATTCAAGACAAGTGAAGAGATTATAATGTAAACAAATTAATGCATAATGAATTCAAAACCCAAAGTGACAGATTGTATGCTACAAGGCTTCCATAACCCTAACCAATAAACTTAGCTACTAATAGGTAAAATGGAAATCACAATAGAAATATTCATCATACCAAAAACTAGTAGACGATCTTGGTGGAGAAGATAAATAGCATTTCTCCCTTAGTGTAAGCCGCCTCTCTCCAATTCTAAAATAATACAGAATAATGAATTATCAATAAAAATTCAGCATCAAGTCTTTTTAATAATATTTTCTCTCATAATTGATTTCTAAGTCCATGAACTAATTTTAAATGACAAACTAGTCTTGGACATAATTTTTAGGCGCCACATTTGGTCCAGACTACTACTCTCTCTTATGTCATATGTCATCCACATTCCATAGTCCCATTATGTCTTTATCTACCTCATTAATACCTGAAATCATTCTAATCATGCCGGTTAGCTCAATTACATAGAAGTAGAGTAAAAACATAAGAAATTAGGCACTTTGTTCTCTAAACTTAGCTAAAATATGGATAATTTATGGTGCTTAGGCGTATAAATACACCCAAGATCATTACCCCACACATAAAGCTTTGTTCGTCCTCGAACAACATATTTATTTATGCATACTACACAAGTCTTAAAACCCACAAAGGAAGACAAGATTCTCAAATAGGCTCACACAACAATTATGAACAAGAAGTAGATTCAGGAATCATTACTAGAGACAACTATAACGCTCCAAAGTTTTTCCTAGCTAAATTTTTGTCCCTAAAGTATTAAGCATTAGATTCTAGAATAATTTATACATATTTCCCTGTGGAATTCCTTAGATTTCAATTTTTCATCATGTAGATGATTGAATAAGTTTTCTGTCGACATAAGATTCATCAAAAACGAGCACTCGGTGAAGGAGTTATAATTAATTTAAGACCTAGTCGTAAAATACCGTCATTCCTATCCTTGGCGAGTCGCGAAGAGGGTGTAGATGATGATGCTCAATTTCCAGTGAGACATCACGATGGTGGAACATCGCGGAGTGGGCCAAATTCTCATTCATCAAATTCCAATGAGCCACTGCAATAGTGGCGCGTCGCGACGGCCCATTAAATTGGGCTCCCAGTTCAAATTGTTCAATTTCGTTCAGAAGTTAAAAGGGATATTTTGGACTTTTTTCAAGTCTCTTAAAAAGTCCAAACAATAGATTTCGGACCTTTACAAGCACAATATATGACATTCTCAAGATTTCCCTCAAAACAAAAATCCCAGTTCATATACTTTTTCTCCAAGAAACTCATGATTCAACCGTGAGTTTTAGAAGATAATTAGAGATTCGGAATTCTCCAATGCACAAGCTTCAAGAATCATCCATTACTTTATGAAATAGAGGTACGTGGGGTCTATCCTAAAAACTACATAGGCATTGTAAACACTAGAACATGTTTTAAAGATTATCAGGCATGGATTTTAAAGGGGTTTTAGAACTTATGCTTTAGTTTTACATCATGAATGTTTTAATGACAGAATTGTTTTGGCCTTGCGGTCCTTTCCCATTAAATTGATTCACATCTATGTGTATATGTGTTATTAAAGATTTGATTGAGAGAAGTATCATTGAAATCCCTCTCTTTGATGGTTTTGAGTTATGAACTTATTGTGAATGCTTTGAAACGCATGAATTATGGTTGGAAAAATAGTTTTCTCAATATCATGGTATTTGAGCGTGTGTTAGAGATGATGAGAGGTATTTTCTTGATATAAATATGTTTTTGTGTTAAAAAGAATGATTTTGCATGAAATTGAATGATTTACCATGACTACCTCATATTGTTGAAATGTTAACAAAGGGAGTTTCTTACATGAGTTTCATAGATAGAGTTTCTTGAATTTTCTTGTTGATACGGTGGTCCCAAAGCTTGTGTTTTGAAAACATAGGTTTATGAAAATCTAGTAATGGCTCAGAGATGTGACTTGCAAGTTAGTGGTATGACTATACTACGAGTACGTATGCCATAACAGAGTATGTTTTCAGAGTATGATTTCAGATTATTTTCTCAAGAGGTTACATGTTTTGAAAGAGTTAAAAATGGGCTTAAAGAGGGTTAGGTGGTTACCCGAAGAAGGCTTGAGTTCAAGTAAATCTTATCTTGAAACAGTATTTGCCGATATGGGTATATTATTATTGTACACTGGCGACGGCCGTATCGCATAGTAATTCAGAGACTCTGACCCTTGCGACACACTTGGGTTGGGGGCTTGGTTGCCGAGTTAATGGTAGTTTTCATATATCCCATGGAATTTTCATACTTATAGGGTATACCACCTCACGCAGAAGTAATACAAAGAGTGTCTCAGATTTCAAATGTTATTACAGAGTCTTCTAAATTGCCCATGTGATTTCTTACTAGATGATATATTTATGAACTGTTTTAAACTACTCTCATATATGTTGATTACAAATAATTATTTTGGACTAGCTCTGCATACCAATACATCTGTATTGATCCCCCCCCCTCCTCCAACCTCTCAGGTTCTGAGGCACAGTCTAGGGGTCCAGATAAGCAGTGGATAATTCGGACAACAGAAGAGATTGTGCAGAGGTGAGCCTTCTATATTTCAGAAGGCCTATTGTCTTACAGTTGCTTATCATTCTACAATTTTGGTCAATTACTCAACCTTCATCAACCATGTGCCCTCACAACAAGAAAGTTACCCATAATCACTCACAATCAAGCAATTTTTCACAAAATGGGTATAAGAATCAAGTTGCACTCACTCTCAGAAAGAATTCTTAAATTACAACTGATGACCATATGCTTGCCCTTAGCGTAGTGCTCCACTAATATCAGAATGCTAAGATTAGGATCAAATAGGTCTTTTACGAGTTGTAATGCAGCCTAAGGGATGGGTAGAAACTATTTTGGCCAGAAATAGTGACTATCTTCCCTAAGATCTTTAAGACACTACATTGTGTAATTAAGATCAATTTCTAACAACTAATTTACACAACTTTCCTCTACTCGTATCTTTCGTTTTCACCCCATCTCATTAAACTCAATTAATAACACTATGTTGGGAGTATGCAACCTTTTTTCAAATATTTTTTTCGCACCCATTTCACATTATGCACCCCTATGATAGGCACCCTCAACTTAAGCGATTTACCTTAGTTGAGGAGCACAATGTCCAAAAAGGACCATGGCCAAGACAGGTTCATTGTAACATGTCCAGGATAAAATTTGGAGTTTTTTCAACAATCTTCTCTACTCCCAACCACATCAATTTTACACGCCAATAACTAGCATTTAGGGCATCAATTTCACCTTTTTACTCTTATGGTCAAACTCCTAACTAAAATTGATTTCACCTTAAAGTGCTTAGGAGCTTTTGGATCAAATTACGGTCTATTATAGGACGGATTGGGATACATATGAGGCTAACAAAAGAACAAGCTAAAGGCTCAACGGGGCTAGCTAAGATAATGTACAAAGGTAGGTCAAAAGAAGATATGAACAATGGCTATCAAAGAAATGCCTAATTCATCTCCTAAACTCATAATCTTTATTTCATTTTACACAAACACCAGGCAAGTTCTAGCATCAGTTGCAATAGGGAATATACAACAGTCTTACACACTCATGGAACATGGTCAACTCAATTAGGAGCATTATAGATTCTCGCCCCAACAATTACATGAATTCAAATAAAACTAAAAATCACAACAAGAGTCACAACTAGAGCCTAGGTGTTTCAAACGTAATGATCCATCACATACTTATTTTATCATATCATGTGATCCACAAGAACAGTTACATGCAATTAAATGACTAATTTTCTCTTAAGATGGTCATCATCCATCCACCATCGAGAAAAGCACCTAATTATGACTAAATAGAATAAACATCTAACAAGAAACAAAATAAACAAAATAACTAATCCTGTCATAGAAGAATGCTATGGAGAAGGTACTATTTTCTTACAAAACAAGTATCTAAGTAACCAGCCACCCCACACTTAGGCTAAGGACTATCCCCAGTACAAATAACAAGATAAAGAACCTGGCTAGTAGTACTCCTCATCCATATTAGGAGTCATGCCACCTGCATTGAGATCATCATTAGAGCTATTTCTCATGTGTTCATCATATCATCCACGTTAGCCACACATAATGAAACTAACAATAATTAAGATGAGGGTGGTGAAGTCACCAACCCACACTTAATTTGTTAGTATCAACCAATTAAGTATTATTGTCGGGTACTCAGACTTTGCCGACATATACTGTGACATGGTGCATCAACATTAGTCATAATACAGTTCACTCACTTTAATTCCCCAAATTCTATTTCAATGAAACACTTTTTTGAACAAAATTATGCCCTACACTTTCAACCATATCAAGATATACAAAACGCCACCACTTTCACAACATCGCCATGGAAAGAATTTAACTCATAATCCTTAAGAAATAACTTAGCTATAACATAGAGTCATAATAACTAATGATTAAGAAAGTAAAACTTACCTTGAAGATAGAAGTTTGGTAAAAGAAAAGGTAAATTCTTGAGATAGTTAATGTTGAAGGACAAAGAGAATGGTGAGAGAAATCTTATACAATTTAGGGGTGAAATAAGGATGACTTTGGGCATTCATGGTGTGGATTCTATTAAAGGGTGAAATCCGGATCGGATTGAACCAATTAAAAGTCGGGTACTAAGCTAAATTGGGAAGGATATGCTATGCATAAGGGAAGGAAAATGTTTAAGTGTGCGCCATACAAGGTATCACACATATTAAGGTGTGTGGCGCATTGGGCATCGTACAGGTGAGGAAGTGGGCATGTGTGTTTAAGTATGTGTCGCACATGTTATCGTACAAGGGTTAGTGTGTGTCGCACAAGGTATAGCACAGAATAGGTTGTGCGCCGCATTATTTATCGCACAAGTGAAAGAGTGAAATTGTGTGGTTGGGTGTGCGACGCACAAGCCATCGCCAAAGTTAAAGTGTGTGACACAAAAGTTATAGCATACGTGAGGGTGATCTTAGGCTATGTATTAGGTGACGCCTTTGCCATGGCCTATGTAAACTTGGGCACCACACAAACTGTAGTACACTTAAACTTGGACGTCATGAACCCCATTCTTCATATAAAGCATTGAGAAAGGTATGTACCGCAGGGACTTCACCCCCGCACCCCCATCAAGGTCAGTGGTGGGCTTCGGGAGCAGCCCTATCAGCCCGATCCCTACGCTACCACCATATACCTAATTGAATGTCACAAAACAAAATCATACCGCAAAACTTTTTGGGTTGGATTAACATAATTTGGGGCACGTCTCTAACACGAATCATACTTGAGCCTTACACATTTGACCACTTCAACTTACCTATAATATTCCCATCACTTCTAAACTTACCACCGTTGACATGGCTTTATTCCAAACCAAATTTGTTACTAATCTCCTCCTTAGTGCTTCATGGACCTACACTTAATCAAAAACAACAAAAATAATTAGAAGGGTGGGTTGCCTCCCACCAAGCATCGTAGTTTTAGTCGTGGCTCGAATCTTATTTTTGTATTTTTATTTAATATGATAAAATGAAAATAAAATCATGGGTTGCCTCCTATACAACGCCTGATTTAACGTCGTGGCACGAGTTGATTATCTTGATTACTTAGAATTCATCAAGATACATCGATGATATCATTTGCACCTCATTTGTTGGATCAAGAAAATGTTTTATTCCAAGTCCAACCACTTTGAAGTCACTCACATCCTTTTTTGCAAGTTCAACCAAACCAGCTATGGTCTCTATAATAGACCTATCCTTAAATGGTACATCTCTCTCTTCTACATATAATACATCAACAATCGAGAATACACTTATCTCCTTTTGTTGTTTCATAGACCGACATACTTCAAATCTAATTTTTTTCTTGTTGAGCCTAAATTTTAGCTCATTCAGCTCTATGTCAACTAATACTCTCCCAGTTGCTAAGAACAGCCTACCCAAAATTATGGATACTTCAAAGTCTACTTCACAATCAAGAATTACAAAGTCGACAGGAAATATAAAATCCGCAACTTTTACAAGTACATTAGAATCCTAATCGTCCTTTTTACCGATCTATTTGCCATTAGAAGCTGCATATTAGTGGGCGTAGAATCTCCCAAACCCAGTTTCTTAAAAACTGTCAATGGAATAAGATTTATACTTTCCCTAATATCACAAAGGGCCTTTTCAAACTTTAGCAATCCAATCGTACATGAAACAGTAAATGCTCCCAGATAAGCTTTCTTCTGGATAATAGATATTGTAGCAATAGAACTACAATGATGAAGATTGTCACTAATTCATAGCTCATAGACCTTTTCTTCGTCAAACAGGTCTTTCATAAACTTAGCCTATCCGGGCATCTGTTCCAGTGCTTCAACTATGGGTACATTCTCTATCAACTTCTTCAACATAGCCATGAATTTGCTAAAATTGCCATCATCTTCTTTCTTCTTTAGCCATTATGGAAATAGGGGTGGTAGCCTTGGGATTTCAACTGGAACAACTTCTACCTCTTTTCTTATTCCTTGCTCTATATCACTAACATGCTTTGGCTTAGGTGGTTGTTCCATTTCTGGACTCTTCTTTTCTGAACCTCCTAACTTCACAGGCATCACTGGAGATTCATCAACTATCTCCCAATCCATTTCAACCTCATCAGTATATGAAGATGCTCCCAAACTTTGACTAGATAACATCTTACTGCTCCTAATGGTAATGGCCATACACGAACTATCAGTCCTCGAATTCTGAACTGTATCACTTGGTAGAGTCCCATTCTGTCTTTGGTTAAATATTGCAGAAAATTGGCTCATCTGTTGATCTAGCTGTTTAATAGCCATTAAGTGTGAATTTACTAGTTGACTCATGGAAGATATGTCACTCTTCATAGTAGTCACCATAGAATTGGTCGCCTCAACTCCCTTTAATAGTTTCTCTATTATGTCCTCCATGGACATTTTGCTTGAACTGGTGACAGCAATATCACAACTTCCAAGAGGTACATACAGTCAACTCCTGTCACTTTTATTCTTCTAATCTCCTTGACGGTTCCAACGTTGATTTCCTTGACCACCGGTCCAAAAACCCCCTGGTTATGCAAGTAGTTGGCCTCTTCCTCGGTGTTTGATTTAGCTTTATTACCGTTGGACCCCATAACTTTTACCTTTTCTATATTCCCTGATAGAAAATATTTCATGAGAAGATCTATCTAGGTTTTCATGTAAGCCATATCTTGATCACGCTCCTCTTCTCTCCTACACTGCTCTGATAATATTACACTAGACCCAGTATTTCTTTATACCACTAAATCTCTGGTATGCTAAGCTTTACTTGTCTTAGTCATTCTTTCTAACATATCCGTAGCCTCAATAAAGGTGAGCTCCATAAAAGCTCCTCCGGCAGCATTATCCACTAATGGCTTTGTAAGTGAGTTCAATGCTCTGTAGAATATTTCCATCAAGTGTTCGTCAGTCATCTTATGGTTTGGGCATTGAGTCAACTTAATTTTAAACCTCGTCCAAGTCTCATGAAAAGATTCATTGGAAAATTGCCTAAAGTTGTTGATCTCATCCCTTAACTGTAACATTCTGGAGTGCGGAAAGAACCTTTCTAGGGAAGCTTCTTTTAATTGCCTCCAATTTTTTATAGAATTAGGAGTCAGCTCATTCAACCACATAGTTGCCTCTCCATACAGAGACAGTGGGAACAATCTTAAATGAATGGCATTTTTTCCTACTCTAGGATTATCAAATGACTTATAAATATTGATGAAATTCACCAAATATAGATTTGGATCATCACCAGGTAATCCACCAAAGAGTCCTTTCAAATTCAGTAGCTGGATCATAGTACTGGTGATGTTAAATTTCACCGCAGGAGCTAGTGGTGGTACAATGACTGTTCCTGTAGATCCAGTTTCATCTAAATTATCCTCATCATTGTCAATATCAAACTGTGCAGCTTGGTGATCTAGTCTTCCTCTGAATGGACAATTTCAATTTATAGATGTAACTACCCCTGTTGTATGCCTTCTATTAGCCAGGTCAATTAAATCATTATCTCCCAGGTCCGCTTCATCTATATTAGGTACTTGACCTGGGTTATCTACATTCTATTGATTTAATTGACCAGTAGCCAAAGCGGCTTATCTTTCAGCTTCCTATTAGTTAGCCATTCTTTCAATAAGATAAGATTCAGGATTGAAGGGTAATAATAGTTCTCCTGAACTTCTGGTTCATGGCATAAACAACAATGAGCCCTTAAAGAACAAAAACACAAATAAACGTAAAATAAGGAAACTTGACTAATAGTCAATTAACACACATAAACTCAATCGACAATCGTATTCTCCGGCAATAGCGCCAAAATTTGATACGCCCAAATTACCACTCTCCTTCAAGAGTGTAAGCGGTCGTTGTCAAATATATAACCAACTAGGTTGGGTCGAATCCCACAGAGAATATGGTGCTAATTAAGTTGTATACAGATTAGTTGACTTTTAATCATTCATTTCCATAAAATAAATAGGGGGATTTGATTCAGTTCACAAATTAATGGTTTCAGTTTAACAAGATGAAATATGTGAGGTAGTATTCAAATTCAGAGAAATAGCAAGCTAGGGTTATGTCCACCTTGTATTTTTCAATACTTTCTAACTATGGGCTTAATGAATTTATACATACATCATGCTTACAAGGAAACGTATTGTATTGTATTTAATAACATAATCCTGATGTTTCTCAACCATCAAGGACTAATTCACTTTAGTTCTCTCGAATCAAAAGTGTTTACCAAAAACAATACGAAATCTCCAAGTAGTTAATCCTGTTAAGGCATTAACATATGAAATAGGGGTTGAAAATCCTATTTTCTTGTCACTACTCTCTTTTTCGAACATCAACCTTTCTTTCGAACAAGTTGTGTTTTAAGGCATATCCTCTATGTTAGCAACCATGAGAATTCAAGATTAGTGAAGAGAGTATGATGTAAACAAATTAATACATAATGAATTCAAAACCCAAAGTGATAGATTGTAAGATACAAGGCTTCCATAACCCTAACCAATAAACTTAGCTACTCATGGGTAAAACGGAAATCACAATAGAAATATTCATCATACCAAAAACTAGAAGACGATCTTGGTGGAGAAGATGAATAGCATTTCTCCCCTAGTGTAACCCGCCTCTCTCCAATTCCAAAATAATACAGAATAATGAATTATCAATAAAAATTCAGCATCAAGTCTTTTTAATAATATTTTCTCTCATAATTGCCTTCTAAGTCCCTAAACTAATTATAAATGACAAATTAGTATTGGACATAGTTTTTAGGTGCCACATTTCGTACAAACTGCTACTCTCTCTTGTGTCATATGTCATCCGCATTCCATAGTCCCATTATGTCTTCATCTACCTCATTAATACCTGAAATCATGCTAATCTCACCGGTTAGCTCAATTACATAGAAGTAGAGTAAAAACATAAGAAATTAGGCACTTTGTTCTCTAAACTTAGCTAAAATATGGATAAGTTATGGTTCTTAGGCGTATAAATACACCCAAGATCAATTTTCTAGAGTGTAATATGAATGACGAGATGCAATAAATAAATAGAGTGTAGTTGAATAAATGATTGAGTAAGGAGGGACCTATTTATAGAGGATTGAATTTGAATGAGAGGATAAAAGGTGCGACCGTTCACCTCCATTCATTAATTACATTTTTGATTAAATTAAGAAATTAAATATTGTGATAAGTCATGACTTTTTAGATTATTATTATTACTAATTAGTTCTTTCCAAAAACTATTTTTATTGAGTTGTGGCAACAGATTTTATATCTGTTGCATCAGATAACACATCTGTGAAAATAGATATATTATCTGTTGTGACAAATATAAAATTTGTTGCATCAGATAACCTATCTGTTGCAACATATAATCTAACTATTCACCTCCATTAATTAATTATATTTTTTTATTACTGTGACAAGTACTAACTTAATTAAATTAAGAAATATTGTGATAAGTCATGACTTTTCATATTATTATTATTAATTAGTTCTTTCCAAGAACCATTTTTATTGAGTTGTGACAACAGATTCTATATCGGTTGCATCAAATAAATCATTTGTGACAACAGATATATCATCTGTTGCAACAATAGTGAACCTATTGCATCAGATAATATATTTATTGCAACATATAATCTACTTTTAAAAAAAATATCATCATATTATTAATCCAAATTTGCTGACTTTTTTATTTTATAAATTAAAAAAACACCTTTTCAAATTTTTTAATAAAATAATAATCATTTTTATTTTCTGAACAGATTGTATATCTGTTGAATCTAATAAACCATCAGTTGCAACAGATATACCATCTGTAGCAATTCTATATTAATATCTTTTTTTATTTCTTCTAACAGCTGATACATCAGTCACAACAAATGGGGAATTTGGTGCATCAGCAACACTATTGAATGTATGTGGTTTTGTTTAATACAAAACTTCACGACCTTCACCTTGTTTTTCTTAACAATCATCATATAAGTTATATAATAAATAATTTTAAAAAACAAATTCAAAAATAAAAATGGTGAAAAGTCACGATCAGTTATTAAAATTAAATAACCGTTCTTTAACAATTATAAATTGTGTTTATCATTTATTTCCTTATTATTTATTTACGAAATATTTTTCATGTTAAATAATCAAAAAGTCATATTTTTCATCCTCTTAATAACAACAATAACCCTTTTTTTATTAATAACCGTCTGGTGTAACATATGATCGATCTGTCACATCAGATTAACCACTATTGACACAAATTGCTCAATCCCTGTCACCAACCATCGACATGTTGAGAACAAGGAGTAAGCAGAATGATTATTAAATACTAAATAAAAATTAAAAATTCAAAGTGGACCACCAAATAAAACATAGATTTTTAAATCCCTTAGGTAGATCCTATATACAAAAGGAGGAAAACACATACACTAAAATAAAAAATATTACCTAGTTATTATTAATTCTATTATTATTGTTGTTAATCAGACATTTTTTATCCGACAGCCTTGCTCTTCAGCCTTGCTCCGAAATCAGTCAAATATCTTTAGAGTTCATCATACTGCCTTTGAAGTTCATGCAAGGACTCGATATGAATATATTATTATATGAATCTGGATCATCCATATTTGTACGGATGGACCTATTTATAAATTATTGTATCTCGAAAAGAAAAGAAAACTACTTTAAAATAAATCTAACAGATAGGTAATCTGTTACAAAATATATTCCTTCTGTTAGATAACATACAAGATACTGACAATCTTTTGCAACAGATGTATATATCTATTTGATTTCTCCAAAAGATACGTCATATGTTGCAACAGGTTGATCATATTTCATAACAGATGTCTCCAATTGTTTGACAATATAAAAAAAGATGGCATCTGTTGCAACTAGCTAGTCATCTGTTTATTCAATTAAAGAAATAGAAGGGCTAGGAAGAATAAGGTGCATGCAAATGGATCCACTATCATATGTGTGGGAGTTAAGTATGTATTACTGATAAGGTCACTGGGACAACACACACCAAGTACAATGTTTATGTGAATGCAGTTTTTAACCGATTAGGCACTGATCATTCAAACAAAATCCTGCATTGTACCGTTAATTTTGATGGGTTCGAAATTAATAAGGCTGAGGACCTCATAAAGATGGTCCAGATACCCTGTTATGAACTACTGATGATTATTGCTCTTGCTTATGCGTGTTAAGTTTTAAGAAGGGATCAATATTTATCATCATTGCAGAGAACCAATAGTGATTGGACTTAACTTTAAGTGTGCATTGGACTCTGAGAACATCTTCGAAGCCTCGCAATGCATCAAACAAGAATGAAAAACCAATGGAAATTCCCTTGGCCCAAATTTATATGGTTGGGTTGCTCGTTTGGGGTGATGATTAATGTCAGAAGGTGCGGTAAGAGAATGTCTTCGAGGAAAAACGGGTGGTTGATGAAGACTATATCATTAGAGAGCTAATTGAATAAGAGACATAAGGTAGAAAGTAACTTCTAACGAATCTGGTCAATGGAATTATCTTAAAAGATGCGAAATCTGAATCAAGTGCAAATATAAAAGTGTATTCGGTAATGTAATTTCATCTGTTGTCTCCCTAAAAGAAAAATAATGCAGATGGATACTTTACTAGGGAGCTGTGTGGTCGGGATTATCACCTAGATAGAAAATAGGAGAAGACCAACAAAGCAGCCTCATGGGAATCGAGGGTTGAAATGATGTACTGCAAGTCTAGAAAACATACGCCAACAGCAACTGCAGTTAAAGTAAGGAATCTAAGAGAAGGCGGCAATTTCTGAATTTTAAATTTCATCCCATGCCTTCTTGTTTGTGTTTCTGATCAGGTCCACTGTCTTTAACCTGATTGGAACCACAAACTAGATTTAAAGGCAAATAGAGTATCTTTACTTCCTTAGAAATATGGATTAATTGATTGTGTTTTCTTGCCTTAGCATGCTTTCGACATTCCTTGGAGAAGAGCTGATGCATGTTATATTATGTGAATCCCAATAATTTTTAAGCCTGTTGATTCTGTATTCAAGCTGGTCATTACCATATTCAAAGTTGGTCAAGAGTTCCTCATCTCTTGCCTTCAAAGTTGTGGCATTCTAGAAGCCTTTCAAAACACTTTCTTCAAAAGCCTTAAAGGATACATGGAGGGTCGCTGTGTTTGTTTTAGGTCAAAATGTGTTGATGCATGTTGAAGATATGGTCCCAACAGTTGAACAACACACTTTTATCGAGCCTTGCTCAATGCATCTTGCTCAACCAATATGATAAATTAATAAGCAAAGAGTTACGTAGCATGTGATCTAAACCGACTCTACCAAGCCTATCAAACATTACGTAACTTCAGGCTCACTACCCTATAAAAAATATGACTGAGTTAGTACACAAATCAAACAAGCTCAATCTGTCAGACTTTTTGTTGATCACTCTTCTCCAATATAGATGATAAGATATCTCGTATGCAAAAGTCTACACCATCACCAGACATGTTTTCTAGGGAGTAATTCTTTAGAAGGCATCAACAGTAATCTCTCAATATTGATATTGAGAGATTCCTAGTCATGACTTCCCAAGACTTTCACTACGGCAAGAATTTCTACAAATAATCTGATATTCGCCATGAGATAGAACCCCGACCAGAGTGAATCCAATATTTGAACTTTTGGATGGCGAATATCTTGTCATCAGCAGAAATTCTTTCACTAGCAAAAGTCTTGGAAAGTCATGACTAGGAATCTCTCAATATCACTTGATATTGAGAGATTACTGTTGATGCCTTCTGAAGAATTGCTCCCTTGAAAGTATGTCTGGAGACGGTGTACACTTTTCATAACAAATATCTTGTCATCTATATTAGAAAAGAGAGATCAGAAGAAAGGATGAGAGATTAAGCTCGTTTGATTTGTGCACTAACTCGATCATATTTTTTATAGGGTAATGAACCTGGAGTTACATAATGTTTGATACGCTTGGTAGAGTCAGTTTAGATCACACACTACGTAAATCCTTACTTATTAATTTATCAAATTGGTTGAGCAAGATACATTGAGAAACGCTTGATAAAAGTGTGTTGTTCAACTGTTGGGACCACATCTTCAATGTGCATCAATACATTGTGACCTAAAACAAACATAGTGACCCTCCATGTATCCTTTAAGGCTTCTAAAGAAAGTGTTCTGAAGAGCACCTAAATTGTCACAACTTTGAAGGTGGTATCCCTAATCGAGCTCACAAGAGATGAGAAACTCCTTTCCAACTTCGAATACGGAAACGACCAGCTTGAATACAGAATCAGCAAGTTGGAGGTAAGCTTTAAAATAATTGAAATTCACATACTACAGCAAACATCTGAACTTCTCAAAGGAATGTTGAAAGCATGCTAAGGAAAGAAAACATAATCAATTATAACCATATTGCTAAGGAAGTAATAATACTCAATTTTCCTTTCAATCTCATTTGTGGTTCCAATCAGGTCAACACAGTGGACCTGATCAAAAATAGAAATAAGAAAGCATGGGATGAAATTTAAAATTCAAAAATTGTTGCCTTCGCTTAGATTCCTTTTAACTGCAGTTACTGTTGGCATAAGTTTTCTAGATTTTCTATACATCATTTCAACCCTCGATGCTTGTGAGGTTGCTTTGTTGGTCTTCTCCTATTTTCTATCTAGGTGATAATCCCGACCACCCAGCTCCCTAGCAAAGTGTCCATCTGCATTATTTATCTTTCAGAGAGACAACAGACAAAATTACATTACCAGATACACTTTCATATTTGCACTTGATTCAGATTTCTCATCTTTTAAGATAATTCCATCAGCCAGATTCGCTAGAAGTTACTTTCTACCCTATGTCTCTTTTTCAATTAGCTCTCAGATGATATAGTCTTTCATCAACCACCCATTTTTCCTCGAAGGAATTCTCCTACTGCACCTTCTGGCGTATAATCATGACCCCGAACGAGCAACCCAACCATAAAAATTTAGGCTAGGGCAATAACTATATTGGTTTTTCGTTCTTGTTAAATGCAGTGCTAAGCTTCGAAGGCCCTCTAAGGGTTCAATGCACCCTAAAAGTTAGTCCAATCGCTATTGAATCTCTTTACAATGACACCAAAACTTGATCTCTTTACAATTCTTGACAAATAAATAGGAGCAACAACCGACATTAAATCTTAACAGGGTATCAGAACCATATTCATGGTCCCTCAGCCTTATCAGTTCGGACCTACCAAACTTAACTTCAAAATTATAGACATCTTGTTTGAATGATCTATGACTAATCAGTAAAAGCAGCATTCACAAAATTAGTGCACTCTATGTGTGTTTCCGCAATAACATTATCAGTAATACATACCTCCCACATCTAAAGTGGTTCCATCTGCCTACAACTTATTCCTTCGAACCCATCTTTACTGCAGCCTCTTGTGATATTCCAGCAAAAGTTGATCAACTGTTAGCTCCTTATATCTACAAAGAAGAGAAAAAAAATTGATATCACATAAAGAACATTATCCAGCTGTTACAACAGATGTAGAGTGTTGCATCAGATGTGGAGTCTGTTGCAACAGATGCGGAGTCTGTTGTAAAAGATGTGGAGTCTGTTGCAACAGATATGGAGTCTATTGAAATACATCAAACTAGCCTTTCTAGTGGTTTGATTTGTTCCAATAGTTTCTCCATCTGTTTTAACATCAATAACAGCATTAACTACAAATAAAAAACATCAACAATAAAGAAACAATAACATTTATTCCAACAACATCATCAACACCAAAGAAGCAACATCCTTTATCCCAGAACTATCAATAACACCACACCACAAGTTTCAAAAATGTCAACCCTACCAACAACATCAATAACTGCATCAACAATAAAGAAACAAAAAAAATACATACAAAATAATGATACTTAGTTTGTTTATTCAACACTTAAAAGTTTCTTCAATTTTTTTTAATAAATATGATATGGGTAAATAGTAATTAAATAAAAAATAGATGTAAATAACTTGCAAAGAAGAAGACGAGAATAAAAGAGCAATAATAAACCATGCCTTAATGTCAAATGGGGGATTAAAACAATAATTTCAGTCGAGGAAATATATGGATCGATTTAGATCCAAAAGGATCTTTATGAGAAGAGAAGATAAAAGAGATAAAAAAAAGGTTGTGATAACCCTAAAGAGGAGAGAAAGAAAAAGATAAAAGTTGAATAAAATAAACTGCGGCAGAAGGAAGAGAGATGAGATAATTTCTATAGATGTATTGTGTATGTAGACGTGGGGGTTTTCAATATTCATTAATTTCATTAATAATTTGAGGGGCACGAGAAAGACTAAGACTGGTGACATCAAAAACACAAGACAAGACTGCTCAATGAACTCACTTTTGAGATATCCAAGAAATATTTTTTACTGCCTTTAGTAGTAAGTATTATTGGATATTATTTACTCAGACAGAAGCATGCTTTAAAATTAAAATAGAAAAAAAGATTTTCAAACAGATATGTCAAATGTTGCAACATATATAAATATCTGTTTAGAAATTCGAACAGCTCAGTCATCTATTATAACAGATATCAATATCTGTTTAAAAATCTCAACAGCATAGTCATCTGTGACAACAAATAAAAATGTCCATTTGATAATTAATTAAATCAAATATGTTATCTGTTACAAAAGATATAAATATTTATTTGAAAATTTCCAACAACTCAGTCATTTGTCACAACAGATACAAATGTATATTTGATAATTAAATCAGCTATGTCATCTGTTACAAGAGATATAAATATCTTTTTAAAAATTTCCAACAACTCAGTCATCTGTCACTATAAATGGAAATGTCTATTTCATAATTAAATCAGATATGTCATCTGTTGTAACAGATATGCATATCTATTTGAAAATTTTCAATAGCTCAGTCGTTTGTTGCAATTGATTTAGGTGAAACTAGGTATAAATGAATGAGATAACAGGGTCAACTACAAATTCAATCAAGTCTTTGAAATTTTATGGCATTGGTATTGCATTTAGCCCGACCCGAGTAGTTGATTGATCACTCTGAGTTGAAATGAGTTCTCATCAACTTAATGTTAGGATAGTGATAGTACCTAAGTTGATTTAGGTGGAAGTAGGGATGAATGAATGAGCTCACAGAGTCAACTACAAATCCAATTGAATCTTTGCAATTGCATGGTGTTGGTATTATGTTCATCTTCACTTGAGTCATCGATTGATCACTCTGAGTTGAAATGAGTTCTTATCAACTCAATGTTAGGATAGTGATAGTACCTAAGTTGATTTAGGTGGAACTAGGGATGAATGAATGATCTCATAGGGTCAACTACAAATCCAATTGAGTCTTTGTAATTGCATGGCGTTCATATTGCATTCATCCCGACCCGAGTCATCGATCGATCACTCTGAGTTGAAATAAGTTCTCATCAATGAAATGTTAGGATAGTGATAGTACCTAAGTTTATTTAGGTGGAACTATGGATGAATGAATGATCTCACAGGTTCAACTACAAATTCAATTGAGTCTTTGCAATTACAGGGCATTGGTATTACGTTCATCCCGACCCGAGTGATTGATCGATCACTCTGAGTTGAAATGAGTTCTCATCAACTCAATGTTAGGATAGTGATAGTACCTAAGTTGATTTAGGTGGAATAAGGGATGAATGAATGAGCTCATAGGGTCAACTACAAATCCAATCGAGTCTTTGCAATTGCTTGGTGTTGGTATTGCGTTCATCCCGATCCGAGTCGTCGATCGATCACTCTGAGTTGAAATGAGTTCTCATTAACTCAATGTTTTAAAAATTATATCTTTTAAAAAAAATTTAAAATTAATTAAGATTAATTTAGACCAAATTAACAATTTCAAAACTCGTCATTCTTTTCCAAAATTACAAATCAACCCATACAAATCATCCATTTGCGTGAAAAACTTTTCATTTCAAATTTGAAGTTCTCGCTCTTCTCTCTCTCTCTCTCTCAATAATACAAACAACATCTACTGAACATATTGCTCAACCCTTCAAAATAGGTAGATTTTCTTCCCATTTACGACCACACATAGTTGTTTTTTTAACTTCATTCCCGCTTGTATCCGTCATTTTCTCTGTCTTCACAGGCAACAGAGTTCAAGAAGAGTTTTACATTTTTTATTTATTCTAAAAAATAGGGCTTTTTAGTTAATGATGAAAAACAAGACTTTTAGTTGTATTATCTTTGAGAATGGGTTAATAATTTTGAGTTTTGATGCTAAAAAGGTAAGAAGCACCCAAAAAAGCCCTAGTTTTTCTCTTAGCGTTTTATTGACTATCGTGGTATTGTTGTATGGTGTTTGTGGTATTGTTGATGGTTGTTGGTGGTGTTGGTATTTGTGTATTTGGAGGTATGTCTGTGCTCTTAGTGTTGGTATTGGTGGCATTGGTAGTGACATTGGTTGTGGTGGTGGTGGTTCATCTATTGCAACGGGTGAAAGATCTATTAGAAGATATTAAATAGGTCTTCAAACAGATTCCTCATCTGTTCCAACTGATGGATTATCCGTTGGAGTATTTTTTGTAATGTATCATAGAATAGTTTATTGAAATTTGTCCATCTGTTCCAATAGGTGGAATATCTGTTGGGAGATATTAAATAGATCTTCAAACAGATTCGGGTTTCTCATCTGTTCCAATTGATAGGTTGTCTGTTGGAGTATTTTTTTTTGTTATGTGGCGTAAAATAATTTATTGAAATTTGTCTTACTTTTTAAAAAAAATTATGCAAACATCAAATGCAATGTATTTTTTGTTTTTCTATTGTTAGTAGTTAAAAGATGTCTCCAAAAAGAAAAAAACTGAAAGTGGATCAACTTCTGACCACCCAACAAAAAAGGCTAGATACAGATAGATTCGGAGGAACTTCCAGAAAAATCTCAGTCAAGACAAAATAAAGCTGAGAAAAGTGATAAATCCTTCCCACCAATGGGGCATGAAATAACATCAAAATCCTAGCATGATTTTATCAAAACTATTAGTATCGTCGGGTTTCAAGTTATGATGTCGATGAGTAACCATAACACAATATTTTGTGATGTTGTACTTAAATATCAGTTGGGGAAACCTTTTAACGAACTTAAGATTATTATGAAGAAGGAAAACATAGATGGACTTTTTAAGAAGAGCTGCTTTGCATACTTTCTTGAGATGTCTGGGGCTCGCCCTCTTCGTTTCCCAATGATCATGGTATATGGCCTCCTCAAGCGCAGGATCAAGTATGCGGGGGATGATGGAGGTCTGAAGGAGGGCAAAAAAAAGATGGATAAAGTTTGGATCAACTACTGTGGCATGCCTGTTTGTTTTGGATTGAAAGAGTTTGCCATAGTGACGGGCCTGAGATGGATCATCCAGAAGAATCTCTCATCAAGAAAACACCCCACAAAGGGTCCAACAAACGCAAGGTAAAAAAATATGGATCGTAGGGCATTATTAGACCTAGCTACAGAGTAGAGGATTTGATGGCAGATCTCAAGAATAAAGATATACCAAAGCACTACAGGGAGAAGTTGTGCTTAGTTAGGTTTGTCTATTTCGTTTTATTGGCAAGAGATGTAAGGAAAGTTATAGGACATGATTTATTCGCATTTGTTGATGATTTTGGGAAATTCAATGATTATTCCTGGGGATACGACAAATACTACTTCACTATCAAATATTTACTAAAAAAAGCTAAAGCCAAAGATGACCACATTATACGGCTTTCCTTAGGCTTTCATGGTAAAATTGATCACTATTTCTACTCATTCATTAATTTATATTGAATATAGTTATGGCTTTTTTTTTTTACTTTCTTCCTGTTTACAATTTTTAGGCTTGGGAATGTGAAGCCATTCCTCCCCTCCAAAAGTATTTCAAGGATTACCCAATTAAGGTTTCTCATCCAAGGATCCTTAGCTGGTTGGTTGCAGTAGAGAGCAGCCAAAAAAATATTAACGAGGCTGATCTCTTTAACCCTCTGAATGATGCAGTACGTCTTCTTTCAACTAAAATAATTTGCCTCAATGAAAGATATTAAAATAGATGTTACATCTATTGCGATAGATGGGTCATCTGTTGTAATAGATTACCCATCAACTGCAACTGGAGCAATAGATAGTAATCTATTATGATAGAAGATCCATATTTCACAATAGATTAACTATCTGTTGCTTTGGTTCTCTGAACCCTACTCAACAGATTACCCATCTATGCAAATTATACAATAGATGGGTAATTTTATGCAACATATTGTCAATCTATTTCAACATATCAGCTATTGCGGTAGCTAGATCGTCTGTTGCATAAGTTGGCTGTGTTAATATCCATGTAACTCGAACCCCATGTAACCTAACTGACTGTAAATTATTATTATATGATTTAAATTCCTCTTATCTTTTTTATAGGTTGTGCATCCTTGGATCGTGCCTACCATTGATGAGCTGGGAATGACTTCTTTTCTTACTCTAGGTCTTATTGATACAAAAGAAGACCCAACGGTGGAGTTAATAAAGAAGGAATTGGCTGGATCAACATCCATAAGAAGAGCAGTTAGGCAAGGTCAGCCTAATGTTGAAGATCTTCATGACCAACCTCAAACTGCAACAGATCTGGGTGCTTCTTCTAGGGGTGTTGCTGGTGGAGTTGTTTGTGATGGTGGCAGCCATCCTAATGTTCCTGCTGCCAGTCGTGGTTATGAGTATGTTGGTGCTCAGCAAAATATAAATACTTTTGAAAACACCCCTTGCACAGGTCCTCCCTCTCAACCCTATACTGGTCCCTCCCAACTTACAGTGGTCGCTCTCACCCCTCTTCATGCTCATGTTCTCATTGTAAATACAAAGTATGTAAGAATAGAGAGGATAAACTCTTTGAAAATCTAGAGGCTATTGCTAAAGCTACCGAGAAGTTGAAATTCAGGAGGGCTATCATACCATCCAACGAGGTGAGGGAGCCATGCACTCCTACAGTAGAGGTTAGGAGGAAAAGAAGAAAAATTAGACAAATTCTCTCCGTTCTAAAATTAGCAAAAATTGCAACACCTCCTACTCCAAGAGTTTTTGAAGTTCAGGGACCACCGAAGAAGGTGGACATATTCGCGGTGCTTGGCAAGGAGAAGAAGAAGGAACTGAAATAATTCATGAAGATAATGTTTCAAAAAGAATACACCATGCATTCATTTGCCGCCAAAGACTTCTTGAATATAACAAAAATGCATGTGTGGTATGAGTACAATGTAAGTTTAATTTGTCTAACCTATCCTTCCAATCTACTCCATAAAGAAGAATCTAAGCAGCATATGTGTAATATGTTGCAACAACTTGGTTTTCTCTTGCAACATAATTCATATCTATTGCATAAGTTGCATTGGCTGGGTAATCTGTGAACTAATTCAGAGAACCCTCTACATCGGATTCTTTCCACTGTGTTTTTATTCTTTACAATTACTAACCTGTTTAAAAATTATCTTCTTATACCACAGTATGTTGATGAAATTCTCTTTCTCATGAGGGGCAGACAATTAGCGTACTCAGATGCTTATGATGCTGCCAATAGGATAATGGACCTCAACTTCTACAACAATTTCAAGGATAGGTACACTAATCTCTATAAGATAGCTGATTTCGGTGGCCCAGGATTTGATTAGTTATTTTTACATTCTAATGGGTTGAATAAGCGATTAAATATGTTAGAGAGAAGAGGCCATATCCATACGGCAAGAGCTGGACCAAGGCAAAGAGAATCCTTGCAGTTATGAACATGGATTTCACACATTTTCTCATTGTTGAGATACTACTATATGAGGGAAAGATTAAGGTTTATGATTGCAACTTACCTGTCTTCAGCGAGAAGATATTTTTAACCCACATGCAGACACTCTTGAAGTTGTTGCCCAAGTTATTAACGCAGAGTAAGCTAATGGATCATTTGTCGGCTGAAGTCTTAACGAAGGAATCATGGGATTTTGAAGGTCGAAATAAGAACATCCAGCTCCTAATAAATACAACCGATGTAGCGTGAGGGTCGTACTCGCTTTCATACATCAATTGTTTGTTGATCGGCACATAAATGATCGGTGTGTACGACACCATTGTGGAAAAGATGTAATGGGTCTGGGCATATGGGGTACTAACTAAATAGTTGGAGCGTGTGTATAAAAAAGAACATGTACAAAGACAGAGACGAACATGATAACAAATTTTTATTTCAAGTCAATTCACTTTACATGTAGTGGCAATAATTTTTATGTCTTGCCAAGTTGAATTTTTATAATGCAACATATTTTATATTTGTCATAATAGATATAGTACCTGTTGTGAAATATTAATTATGTATTGGAATAGGTTGGTCATCTATTGCGTTATGCAGATGTTTCCAGTCTGTCTGTCGTAATAGATATACAATCTATTGCAACATATAATCTATTTGTTGCAACTGATCAGAAATCTATTGGAGCAAATCAAAAAAGTAGGAAGACCTATTATATAATTTCCAGCAGATAACCTACGTGTTGCATCTCATGTTGCAACATATGTCTAAATCTGTCTGATAAGATATGTCGTTTGTTGCAGTAGATGTATTATATGTTGCGATATTTGAATCTAGTACTCTATTTCAATTAACATGTTCAAAACTAAGGATTAAATTATATTCATAGACAGTATAAAATAAATTGAAGCCTTCAAAAATTACATGAAATAACTCAACAAATAAATGAAATGTAAAAAAAATCATTATAGGTACAAATGATCTACTCTACAAATAAATCAACAAGTTAAACCAAGGAGGATAGGTTATTACATTGACGGAATCAAGCTATAAAGATCTAATAAATATGTACAAGTTGTTCTTCATCCGGTGCTATGAAATTTAACTTTGGTCATCGTGGATCTTTAACGTCGGTTGCGTATGACTTCTGAGCTTTCGCTTCTCCATATTTCCATAAAAGAGCAACATATCTTTTGCGGAGTAATCCGGCATCAAGTCCATCATTTGGTACTTGTAATCCATTACTCAAATACTCGACGTAGGCAGCAATAAAAGGACTGCAATTCCTGCATTATAAAAAAATAGATAATCAATATCTTGCAGTTCATGCAAGCGTTGTGAAATTTGTGAAATAAAACTAAATTATGACCCTTAAACTTACAGGCTACCAATGGTTTATTGAGCACTTCCTTCAACATATTATACAACAAATGGATTAGCTATTTTATCCTGGTATGCTTCAATCGTCAACCAATCAGTATGAACTTTTTAGTCCAAAAATCCACTCATATCAAGGTAAGTAGGCAATATTTTGGTCAGCTTTTGTATCTCAGACGACGGCCCAAAATGTCTCATTCGTGACATCGAGTCATAAACTTGGATGCGCCTCTCTTTTAGAACGACGACAGCCAACACCCAATAGAATTCATCACCACAATTGATTGGGATATACACTTCATCGACCAAATGCCAAGGTAAACCAGTTGGAATGCTAAAACCTTTAATGGTGTTGATTAAGCATTCCTCATTTCGGGAAACTTCCGGTTGTTGTTGACAATACCTATCATAGGCATTATTGATGTAAACTTTGTACAAATAATTTCCTATCGTGTATTTGTATTGTTCTTGTATTTGCAACTTGGCCTTCTTTTGGAGGTAGTAAAAATGACATTGATGTGCTGCACATATTATCAAACATTTAGAATTACGTGATAAAAAAATCAATACGCAGATGCAATTAAATAAAGTGTTAATTAATAGTAATATGTATGGCATTTAAACCTCATCATTCTAGCAAGTTTGGGGTTGTGACGTCAAATAGAACCAATTCTTCATTTCGGGATGTGCAACAATAAAGTCAAACATATCAAAATCAAAACTCAATTCGTTCACTTTGTAGCACTCGTCATTTTGTTTTTTACATGATGATTTATATGTGTTAATGTCAGGTTCTTACAACAAGAATTGTATAAACCAATATCTATAAAATTGATTTATGTACCTGCCGGTATGATGCTTTAACATCCCATTGGCAATCCATTCTGAATAGTCATTGATCAACTGTGTTAGTTTTTTTGGATCCTCGTCCGAGATGTTGAACCCTTCAAATGGGTAATTCTTCCGTTCGCCCAAATTGACAGGCTCTACTTTTTCTTCTTCTTTGGAAGTTGTTGATGGAATATCCACTATGATATTATGCTCTTCAGCAGTAGCTTCTGCTGTGACATCCACCTGGAAAGCCAGAATTGTCAATGCTAAGTAGAGATATACAATAGCTTGTCTATCTGTTGCAATAGATGAGTCTTATATTGCATCAGATGGATTATTTATTGGGACAAATTTGAATAGGTAAATCAAAACAATACGATAATTTTGAACAGATGACCCATCTGTTGCAATAGATAACGAATCTGATGTAATAAGTTAGACAACAGTTGCAACAGATGTATATATTTGTTTGATAATTTTCAGCAGATATATCATCTGTTGAAACAGATATGTGCTTGTTTGTTTTTTGAAACAGATGATGTATATTCGCCTTGTTCAGTTCATGTTGCTCTCCTATGACCCTTACACACTGAACATCAGTGTAAGACAAAGACAGAGGCATTGCAATCTTGCTTTTTTATGCTTGATGATGCCTTGGAAGTGTCTTCCCTTCTCCTCTTAGCCGCCTTAATCTCTAGTGGAGTGTCTGGATATGAAATCCTCTTTGATGAAATGACACCCCTCTTAGATGTCATTTCCTTTACAGAAGAAGTTAGTGTATTAATAGCATTAATCACTCCATAGTGTTTCTCCTTGCAGTCTTGAAATTTGCATGCAGAACATTCGCTAGATGTGGAAAAATCTAGAGAAAAATTTGTGCAACCATTATGATCATAACCACAAGGATTGTTGTTAAATGCCTCAAGATCCTCGGAGAGATTTATTAAACTGAGGCTTATGTTGTTATTAACGTCTCTCGCTCAAAGGATATTATGCACAAATCAAACCAAGCACAATGATTTCTTGTGCTTCTTTGAAAGTCCTTTACCTTTCAACGCTTCTTTCAGATTTTTGTTTTTGAAGATTGGACCAACAATGGACACCAGGTCATCACGATCACTCAATTTGTCTTTACCTTTTTTGGGTGTGCGGGATACTTTTTTTAGGTCAGAGTAGGTATAACTTGAGAAGGAGAAGGAGGATAATATTTTATTCTGTAACTTTGGCAAACTC
This sequence comes from Capsicum baccatum var. pendulum, assembly GCA_030864225.1. Taxonomy (NCBI): domain Eukaryota; kingdom Viridiplantae; phylum Streptophyta; class Magnoliopsida; order Solanales; family Solanaceae; genus Capsicum; species Capsicum baccatum. The sequence continues at coordinate 242,227,945 of CM061561.1, forward strand.
CTTCCAACCAAAATAAGCAGGCACGCCACAGTAATTTATCCGTACCTCATCCATCTTATCTTTGTTTTCATACATAAACCTGCGCTTGAGAAGATCATATACCATTTTCATCTGAAAACGAGCATTGTTGTCCTTCGGCAAATCAAGATATTTCCCAAAGCAGCTTTTCCTGAAATGAGAATCTAATTTTTGTTCTCAAAGTATTTTTTTGAAGGCATTGAAAGATTTTTCTATGACTGACTTAACCACGAGATCACCCGTTAAATCTGTGGCACCATCACACTGCATTCTTATAGGATAACGATCAATGCTGAAGGTTTTGACCAACTCTGCGGTGGAAGGGCTATTAGCGTTTGGATCATCTCTTTTGAAAGATTCCTCCTTCCTGTGTTCATTATCTTTTTCTCATGATTGAGATAACGCCTGTAAAGCAAGCTCATAGAGTGGTGCATGTAGCCGAGCTGTTGCACTTGTTTCTTTACTTGGACTTAATTCGATTTCTTTTCTTTTGGGAGCCATATTATCTTAAATTAACAGGAACATAACATAGATTATAATTGATTAATGCATAATAGTAATATAACAGTTCCAACAAACCACGAATTTGTTGCATCAGGTATGTTATCTATTGCAATATATAACCAAACTGTTGCAACGGATGAATAATCCGTGAAAACCATAAAAATAGATTACTAATCTGTTGCACCTGGTATTTTATCTGATGCAACATATAACCGACCTATTGCAACAGATGAGTAATCCGTGAAAACCATAAAAACAGATCATTAATCTGTTGCACCTGGTATTTTATCTGATGCAACATATAATCGACCCATTGCAACGGATGAGTAATCTGTTGGAAACTATAAAAACAAATCACTAATCTATTGCACTAGGTATGTTATCTGTTGCAACATATAACTGACCTGTTGCAATAGATGAGTAAACTATTGGAAAGAATAAAAACAGATCACTAATCTATTGCACCAGGTAGTTTATCTATTGCAACATATAACCAACCTGTTGCAACGGATGTGTAATCCATTGGAAACCATAAAAATAGATCACTAATCTATTGCACTAGGTATATTATTTGTTACAACTTATAACTGACCTGTTGCAACGGATGAGTAATCGTTAGAAAAATAAAAATAGATCACTAATTTGTTGCAAAATAAAAAGTAAACCGTTGAAAAGAATTAAAACAAATCACTAATCACTTATCTGTTGGATCAATATTGTTTATATTTTTTCCAAACAGAAGAGTCATCTATCGCAACAGATGAATGATCTATTAGACTGTTCACCTGTTGCATCAGATTTTCATAGTTGCATTAAATTTTCATCTATTACATCAGATATTTCCATTTGTTGCATCAGATGTATTCATTTGTCACATCAGATGTTTCATCTGTTGCAACACCATTTTTACTAAAACAAACAACAAATCAACCCAGCAACACCAATACATCGCGCGCACACACACATACAGAGAGAGAACATCAACTGTGATAAAAGATCATCAATAAATTCGAATCAATAGTACGACAACAAGAAGAAGAAATGCTAGAAATTAGGATTTTGTTCAATCCACATTTCAATACTAGAAGAGTAGTTGGCTCAAGTTGCTCTGTTTCTTCGTAATTTTTTACCTGTCAAAAAGGAAATGGGACGACGAAAAACTCGAAGTTGTTGTCTCTGGAGAAGTCTTCACGTCGATTGACGGTTGAAAGTCGAAAAGGAACTCGCCCGACTATTTGTCGCGGGTAGTTGAAGGGAGAAATTTTGCAGAACTGTTGGTTGGGAGAGAGTTGAGAGAAGCTGTCGAGAGAGAGAGTGGTTGATTTGGATTGAAGAGGGGTGTGGGTTGGGTTGATTTATATTTTTGAAAAGATAAGAAAGTTTTAAAAATATTAATCAAGTCCACAATTAACTTAATCAAGTTTTCTAATGATGTTTGACCCTTTAAGTTGGTCAATGATACTAATCCTTCTTTCAAGACTTAAAAGACACCTTTCCTTCAATTTTCTCTTCTCTCTCTATATAAATATCCTTATTTTTCGTATACAAGGGTGTTTGGATAAATCCCGATCACGTATGTAGTTGAGAGATTCCAATTACATTATTATAAACTTTTAATCTAATATGTGTCACAGCATAAATACATACTACTTATTACATGATTTAAAGAATGCAACCAATGTATTACTACATATCAATACGAATCAGTAAATAGACATTCATTTGATTTTGAGGCAAATATACAAACACGATTAATTCTGTATGAAACAAGAATTTCAGCAATAAATACAAATAAGAAAAACTATAATGAAATAAACTTGATCATTAACCTTTATGTTGTACACATTAATAAACAAGTCAACCAAATAGTTTTTCTATCAAAAAACAATTTAACTTATACATTAACAATACATAAAGAATTTCTATATTATCAGTCTAATTAAAGGTATCAAATTCTTTCTAATTTCTCCAAATAATTAAGAGATTTTCTAAAAGAAATAAGTGATTCTATTTATGGCAACATGTCAAGTCCCGGTTATGAGGTCGAATCTATATGTTCCAAGAAGAAAGACAATTAGAATATCAATTTCATCGATATCATATCAAATTTTGTCAATTGAATCATTTTCATTGTCATCTATCTTATTTTTCACGTACCTAATTTTACGTATTTGGAACCAAATGCCTTCGTGCCACCTTGACCTTGGCCATGACCACCACCACCGCCAGCTGATAAAGCCTCTGGGGTTTTGACCTTAAATTTCTCAAGTTTCAATTGAGATTGATCAATATCAATTCGTCTACTCTTGTTCAAAGAGCTATCACTTGGACTCCTCCTGAAAGAATTAATCTTGAATTTCTTTTCTTGCTCCTTATTGTTTGAAAACACAACACAAATTTTGTCAAACATAGGAATGAAATCTTCATGATGCAATGAATTTTTTTTATTTTTTTTTGAAGAATTCTCCCCTTTTCATGTAGAGGTCTCTGAAGAAATCTAGCAACATAATCAATCTTGGATCCACTTTATTTCCTGATTTCCATCTTATTATCACTGACTTTTTTCTTGGATATCTTCAACATTAGACTCTTCTGTGTGATCTTCGATTAACATACTGTTAATTAATTTGTTGCACGCAAGCTAACTTATGGAAAGAAAGAATTAATTAACTAAAGATGAACAAAGAATGAATGTTGAAATGATTATATAAGATGACAGAACAATGGTTGGAATAAGGTATATGGTAGTTGAGGCTCGGGATTCAGTTTGGAATGTTTCATTATTATTTTTTTGTTTGGAATATATATATATATATATATATATAAAATCAAATTTGTGCGGATCAATTCATTAAATGTATCATGCTCCTTCATGTCCCAAATATATTTGGATAAAAATAGATGGAAGAGTAGCCACTCAAATAATAATTCATAATTTTGATGTCTTTTCACGAGTGAGATACATTATTTTAACTCATTCTAATCTAATAATTTAATGAGTCGTTTAGATTAAGGGTGTCAAGTGGGCCGGGCTACCTAACCCGGTCCGATTTAACCCGGCTCGGTAAGCCCTAGGGCTTTAGGGTTCCGGGTCCCGGGCTGGTTATTTTGTTAAAATGGGCCCGGTTAACCCGGCCCGGACCAAGCCCAGTCCAGGCCCGCCGGTTAACCGGCCCGGCCCGGAAAATTAAAAAAATATGGATTTTGGGCCAAACTAGCCGTTGGCCCAACGGCTATATAGCCGTTTTTGGGTCCAAACGGCTAGTTTGGGCCCATTTAGTAAAAAAAAAAAAAAAAAAAACTTTAAAAAATATTTTTTAATCCCCAAAAAAAATCTATAAATACCCTACAACTTCAAATCATTTTTCACACAATTTTTCACTCTCTCAAGTCTCATTCTCTCTCAAATCTCAATTCTCAATTCTCAAATATTCAATATATTTAATTTCTTAAAGTGTTCACTTTAATTTTTTAATTTTTCGTTTACAAAGTACGAGCGAAAGTTTCTAAAGTCGCAATCTTCGGATACTTCCAAAATTTGGTATTGTCGTTCCATCTCTTACGTTTAATTTTTATTTATTGTATTAATTGTTTAATATTTAATTTTATTATATTTGTGTATTTTGAATATTTTTAGTTTAATTTAATTTATATTATGGATAAATTAAGAAACCTCGCTACTAAAGGTGTTAAAAAATTTTGTCCCGGAAGCGGTAGTGGTAGTAAAAAGCGAATTACTAGCGGTAGAGGTAGTTCAAGTAGTAGATATACCCGTGTGTCTTCGCCTCCGATACCGCTTGGTACACCTTTTGAGGAAGAAATAGGCGTAGGTGCTCACGATATGGATTATGTAGAAGCTCCGGAAAATTACGGTATAGAAGAAGAAAATGAAGTAGATGCGGTTAATTTAGACGAAGATATAGATGCGGTTAATTTAGACGAAGATAATGAAAATATTGCTGAAACACCTGCAGTAGGAGATGCTAACGTTAGATCTGAATCAGTTAATCTCCCTTCCCGTCCTCCCAGTGCCCCAAAACCTAGTAAAAGAACTAGTATTGCATGGCAATTTTTTGAACATATATCAGATATTAAGGTGCAATGCAATATTTGTCAACAAATATATAAGCATAGAAGTGGAGGCAAGCAAGGGGGTACGGGTACGTTAATGAGACATATAGCTGAAGATCACAAAAGAGAGTTAAATACTGCAAAAGGTGGTGGGGATGTTGGTGGGTCAATGCAAACTAGAATGGACCCAGCAACCGGTCAAGTAGCGAAAAAGTATAATAAATTGAGGGACAGGGAAGAAATAGCTAAAATGGTAGTTGTGGGTTGTTTGCCTTTTAGTTTTCCTTCTTCTGATGCCTTTATTCGTTATATACAAGCAATTTATAATCCTATGTTTAATGGTATTCCTAGAACTACTTGTCAGTCTGATATTTTTAGACTCCATTCACAATATTATTTTTATTTATCAACATTGTTAAAAAATATTCAATGTAGATTGTCCCTAACTTTTGATCTTGGTCGTGCTGTAAATAAAAATGATTATTTAACCGTTACTTGTCATTGGATGGATAGTAATTTCGTGATGCAAAAACGTATTCTTGCTTTTTTATATGATGAAGATCGTAAACATACTGGACAATTTATTGCTGATTCTATTGTTAAAATTGCCGGATATTATGGTATCGAAAATAAAATTTTATGTATTGCTTTTGATAATGCTTCTAACAACAAGACTGCTATAACAAAAATAAAATCTACGTTATCTCCACCCTTGCCTGAAATTTTTCATATTAAGTGTGCATGTCATATATATAATTTAATTGTAAAAGATGGTCTTGAGTTTTTTGAGCTTTATATTGAAAAAAATCGTCTTGCCGTTGCTTTTATTCAAGGAAATAATCGTAGATCGAGAATTAGAGAATTTAAAGTTAAATGTCAAGAAAATGGACTTACACCGATTTTGATGCCTGAGGAAATTGATACTAGATGGAATTCTACGTATGAATTTTTAAAAAACTTGTTATAAATATAGAATTTCTATTACACTAGCTTTTAACCAACATTGTGGTTCATTTGCTGATTCTGCTGATTGCATGCTACATAATTCTGATTGGGTTGTAATTAATGATCTTGTTAAGTTTTTAAAAAAATGTTATGTAGCTACGGTTGAATTTTTCGGTGCTTACTATCCTACTGTTTGTAATATTTTGACATATATAGCCGATATTTCTGGTTTGCTCCAAGAATATAAAAAGAAAGAAGGTTATAAAGAAGTTGTTGGTGCCATGTTTACGAAATTTAAAAAAAAAAAATTCCCGATTCCCCCTATTTACTTGGTTGGTGCTATGCTAAATCCGTGCATGAAATATAATCATATGTGTCACTTTAGTACTCTTATTTCTACTAACTTAGAAATAAATACTAACCATGATTCTGAACAAGTACAACCTGATTTGTGGATGGCTACGGCTGATGCAAAGGATTACATAGAAAAATTATATAATCACTATGCTGATTTATTTGATTCAGCCGTACCTACAAATATCACTCCAACTGTCGCTCCTCATCCTCCCGAGGAGCCATCATCTTCTAAAAGGCCGGCACATAGTGGTTTTTCTGATTCGTTTTATGATTTAAATTGTTGGAACAGTGTTGATGAGAGAACTTACACATCAACTTATCGGGAAGAGCTGAAATATTATCTTCGGACGGCACCAGAGGATCGCAGACGACGGATCAACACGTTGGATTGGTGGAGGAATAATGAATCACAATATCCTGTGCTTTCAAGATTAGCTAGAGATATCTTAAATGTTCCAATGTCAACCGTTGCATCAGAGAGCGCCTTCAGTCAGGGACGACAGCAACTTGGAGACAACCAACACTCATTGGGAAGCAATGCAATGAATGTTCTAGTTTGCCTCAGAGATTGGATTAGAACGGAAAGAAGAAACCAAGGAATGGAACCGGAGCCGAGCGACGAGCTGAAACTTGAAGAAATTATGACCATGGGAGAACTTAGCAGAATCAAGTTCAATGCATGGTTTTGCCCCCGTTGACTTCGACTATCCTATGCAAGTTCCCATTAATATTAACATGAATGAGTTGGAAAAAATGATGCATAATTTATAGATTTTTCATTCATGTAAATTATAAATTTTGGATCATTTTGCAATCAATAAAATTCCCCAAATTCATTCACTCCTTAGTCCTTGTTTTTTATTTTTTTTTATTTAACGATTTAAAATTTTAAATTGAATTTCTAGTTTTCTACTATAAATTAAAAACTTACTTCTAATATATTATTAATTTACTACCAAATATTATTAATTTATTATACTAAGTAGCATATGTTTTGTATATTTGTGCATATATCTTCTATAGAAGTGTATATTTAACGTATACATGTGTATATGTTTTATAAATTAGTATATTAGTATATCTATACATATTGTAATGTATATATAATGTAGTATATTTTATAAGTAGTAGTATATATACATTGAATGGTGCGTATACACGTGTATATATCTTCTATAGAAGTGTATATTTGATGTATACATGTGTATATGTTTTATAAATTAGTATATAAGTATATCTATATATATTGTAATGTATATATAATGTAGTATATTTTATAAGTAGTAGTATATATACATTGAATGGTGCGTATACATAGACTAGAGTGTATATATGTGAATAGATCTTCTATAGACGTGTATATTTAACGTATACATGTGTATATGTTTTATAAATTAGTATATAACTATACAAATATATATTGTAATGTATATACATTATAGTATATTTCATTTAAAGTATTACATATACATAGAATAGAGTGTATATATGTGAATGGATCTTCTATAGACGTGTATATTTAACGTATACATGTGTATATATTTTATAAATTAGTATATAACTATACAAATATATATTGTAATGTATATATATTGTAGTATATCTCATTTAAAGTATTACATATACATAGAATATAGTGTATATATGTGAATAGATCTTCTATACACGTGTATATTTAACGTATACATTACTTTATGTTTTATAAATTAGTATATATATTGTAGTATATACTTTTTTTAAAGTAGTACATATATATTGAATGGTGCGTATATATGTGTATATATCTTCTATAGACGTATATCTTTAAAGTATACAAGTGTATATGTTTTATAAATTAGTATGTAACTATATATATATACATATTGTTGTATATATATATATGTATATTGTAGTATATATTTTATTTAAAGTAGTACATATATATTGAATGGTGCATATATATGTGTATATATCTTCTAAAGTAGTATATATTTAACGTATACATGTGTATATATTTTATAAATTAGTATATATATATATTGTAGTGTATATATATATATTATACTATTATAGCATAGGTTTTATTTAAAGTAGTACGTATAGTCATATACAATTATATATTGAATGGTACGTATATATGTGTAATTGTTTGTACTTTATATATTTTTTTAAAAATATATATTGTATATTGGAGTGTATATAGTGTATATTGGAGTGTATATAGTGTATATTGGATTTTTTATTTATTTTTTAAATGGGTTTGACCGGTTTTTGACCGGGTTTTGGTGGGTTTGACCGGATTGGGTTAAGTGGGCCGGGTTAGGGTGGGTTTTAATTTTTTTACTGTTTGGCCCGGCCCGGCCCGGCCCAGAACCCGGTTAAAATGGGAGGGCCGGTTCCGAGTTGGCCTGGCCCGGCCCGTTTGACACTAGGGTGTGTTTGGTAGAGAGGAAAATATTCTTCAATTTTATCATGATGTTCAGCCAATCAAACTTATTGATTCTTATCTTGCAAACAGCCTTTTGACATCCCTATATAAACATATATCTTTGAAGAACAAAATATACCACAAAAGAAGAAATACAACGAATAAAAAGGAAAAGAAAAAGAGTCTTCCTCCTTTCCTCTTCTTGAATTATTTTGGGCAAGCAACCTTCAAACTTTCAGCCATGAGTGCACGTGTTTAGAAGTAGCTATGGAACCTTGGGGAGCGACCGGCTAGAAAAATTTACACCAGAGTCGGGCCGAAATTGCTTTCAAGGCAATGACTTGCCACGACACATTGTTTGTGACAACTTTCTTACTATTATTAATTTAGTTCCAATATTAATATTGTAGTAATTTTTCCAACAATAAACATGTAAAATATATTAAAATATACTTTAATCTTGTAATTTTAAATATGCTATATGAAAAATAAGAAATAGAGTATTCAAAAAAGAAAAGAGATATTGTTTTTCAAAACGAACTAAGAATAAAAAGTAAAACAAACAACTGGGATAAAGTAAGGTATTGGTGTGCTAAGGTGTGTGTATATATATATATATGGAAAGACATTGTTTATGTAATTTCTTTCTCATCGGCAACTGCTTGAGCCGACAAGTACCCTTTCTTTTGAGAATTTTAGGTTCCATGTCTTGCAGAGTTTTAAAATAGTACTCCTCATTTTAATTGGGACTCTCTTTTTATTTGAGACTAAATGAATGTTTGTGTTTTGTTTGTTTATAGGATGGGAATAGTAAGATCAAACATGAAGTAACCGGAGAACAATAGCAACCGGCAGGCCCCTTATTCAAATAACCCGCTCATAAAATTATGCTTCAAATGCCATAAACCACGCAGGTCACTTAAACATAAAATCATGCAAGCACTTTGTAAGAAAATTTCATGCATATAATTAGTGACTTACAATGAGCCGGTTCACATAAATTTACTATTTCATCTATTTCTATGTTTTCGCATATTATGTTTTTGATATTTTCACCAGGTTCACCCAACAAAGACATAGTTCTTAATCATAATATAAGTTACTATCACTTTATTGTATTACGCCTCAATTTCTTGACAATCTTAAAATTGAACAATAAGTCCTAAGTCAAATTTGGTAGAGAGTGCTTAACCTCTAATATAAAATTTTTTGATGTGAATTCTAATTCAGTCGAGGTTCAATGCAGATACTGAACACTTTAAATTATAATGCAAATAAATAAATAAATAAAGAGAAGGTATATATACAGATTTACATTAAAATAAGAAAAGTTTCTTAAGTTTACCTCAAATCACAAGGAGCAATTCTCGAAATTATTGATGGCCTCTTTCTGCCTAAGCAAACACCAACAATCAATGATGAAAAAAAATTAATGATACGTCAAACAACTAATAAATAAAAATCAAATCTCCTAAAAACCTAATCCCACGTATAATCCCCAGAGCGTAGTACACATAATTTTTTTAACCTTAAAAATTAGATAAAGAAAATCTTAAATTAATAAGATTATTAATTATTATGAATTCAGAATGGCCTATCAATTTTTCGTGAATGAGATGATCCAAACAATTTGTCTAAATTATAAATAAGTCAATTTCATTATTAACTATTATGAATTCATAATGACCAATCAATTTCTCGTGATTAAATGCGACGATCTAAATAATCTGTTCAAAATTATAAATAAATCAATTTCAAATCACTAGTTGTATATGAAATACTATACACAAAACTAATAAAGAAGTTTTCTCAATTTGCAATTATTTATCAAAAATATATCATTTATTATTGTAAACTTTAAAATCAATCTCAAATTTTAGAAAAGCATACCTTTACACAAACGCACTTCAAGAACCTGCAATTTTGATAAAAACATATGAATAATATATATATGGCGAAAAGAATAAGAGAAAGTAATAAGACAAATATTATAAAATAAAAATTCTTAAAGAAAAAAAAAACAACTTTGACTATGAAGTTCATGAATGAGATAGTGCAATAATATTATTTTATATATATGGAAGACTCTAAATCAAAAAAGTAAATAAAAAGGTTAATATTAAGAATTCCTACACGAAAAGAAAGCCAAAAACATGGGGAAAAAAAAACTGAAAGAAGGATTCCATATATATTCTACTATTATTTCTTTTCATATATATAAAAAAATCCTTAATTTATATCCCTCATTTATTAGGAGTGCTTAATTTCTATCCATATATTTTTAGGAATTTTTAATTTGATTAAATAATAAATTAAAAAAAAAAAGTGAAAAGATAATTTTGTTTATTACGGAAACTTTTAATGAAGGGTAAAAAGTTTAAATCACTTTTTCAAGGGTCTTTACACTTTTAATATATTATAGATATAGATTATATATATAGATATAGATTATATATAAATGTTTTGAGAAGGAAAAAAGCATAAATACTCACTGAAGTTCGCCATAACTTACTATACCAATTTTAACTTTATAGGCAATTATTTACATCCCTAAACAACTTTCACATGAATTGTATTACCTCGTTAATGACTGATGCGGCGAAAAAAAATTAAAGCGTATTTTAAAAAAAAGGTATTGACGAAATATTTTAATAATTTTTTTAATTGTTATACATAACAATATAAAAATAATAAATAAAAATACCTCCTACCCCAATTTTCATCTTCTTCAAGATCTCCACCCCTTTCATCTTCTTCAAACCCACCTCCCTTCCATCTTCTCCAACCCTCCCTCCCCCTTCCTTCATCGTCTACAAATTTCAAAAATCATCAAAAATTAAATCAATGATTAAAAGAAGCTAGTGATGCAATGGTGTGGTTGAGCATGGTATGTTTATCGATATGGCGACTACTGTAATTATGGCTGAAAAGCTTGGCATCTCAGTTGCTAATTAGTAGTATTGAGGCTAATGCGATCATATGTTGTTTTAGAAAATTTAATTTACTATTCTTTTTGAAAAAAGATATTAGGATATATTGGGGGAATTGGTATTGTAACAATTCATTTATGGGGATGTCTTATTGAACTATTTATATGGCAGGGACAATCTAGGTTCATTTGCAATAACTTATATATTTAATTATTTGGGGTATTTGCCTTAAACTTGCAATATTTAGCAATTTGATGATATTTATTAAACAATGAAAAAGCTCATGCTATGCACCACTTAGTAAATGTCATTTTTTTCACGACCTTCGAAAAAAATAAAGAACTAAAAAATATTAATGAAGATTAGAAGAAAAATAAAGAAAGGGCGGGTGGCTGGCAGGGTGTTGGGGTGAGTTGGGTTGGTGGTAGTAGTGGTTTAAAGATTAAAAAAGGATGAATCTTTTGAAGAAGAAAAAGGCAGGAGGGGAAGGAGGGATTATATATATTTTTTTAATATATATATATATATATATATATATATATATATATATATATATATATATATATATATATATATATATATATATATATATATATATATATATATATATATATATATGTGTGTGTGAAATTGTTTTTAAAAATAATTTTAAGCTACTACGTGACCTATTGGGAGCTTTTTAGTCATAGTGACTCGGTCAAGTCGCTTATAGAATGTCGACGATCGGAACTCCAGCAATAGACAGCTAACCTGTAAAGTAAGTGTCTATAAAGTTAAAATGGTAAAGTAAGTTGTTGCAACAAGTTCAGGAGGTATATGTATTTTTTTCACTTTTAGAATAATAATTTTTATTAATTTACTGAAGATAAAAAAATAGATAAAAATTTACTTATTGCTATAAAACAAGAAAGAATAAAGAAGAAGAGTAGAGAATAGAGAGTGATTCTTTTTTCTTCTCTTGAGGGATGAGAGATCATTTGATTGTAAATACAATGAACAAAATCCCTCTATTTATAGGGAAAATTTACTCCTAGTCTGAGTAAAAGACGGATGCTTCAAATCCTAATAGATATCAAAGTACATCTTGATAGACATTCAATGTAATATAAATACATTTATAACACTCCCCCTTGAATGTCTAATTGGTAGATAATGTGCCTTGTTAAAACCTTACTAGAAAAAATCCAGTAGAAAAAAAATCTAGTGAAGGAAAAAGAGTACACATCTCTAATAATACGCATTCTGGCTGCCTCATTAAAAACCTTACAAGAAAAATCTAGTAGGACAAAACCTCGTAAGGGAAAAAGAGTACAGGGAGTATTAACTCTCCCTAATGAGAACATCCTTGACCTTTGCATCTCGATCTTGTGCAGCATCTTCTTGAAAGTTGCAATTGGAGAAGATTTGGTGAATAAATCAGTCACATTGTCAGTTGAACAAATCTGTTGCACGTTAATATCATCATTCTTTTGTAGCTCATGTATGTAGAAAAGCTTTGGCAAAATGTGCTTCATTTTATCTCCATTTATGAATCCTCCCTTAAGATGTGCTATGTATGTTGTATTATCTCTGTATAAAATTGTGGGTAGATTGTCATATTTTACACCACATTTTCTCGAATGAGATGTATCATGGACCTCAATTATACACATTCTCGGCTTGCTTCATGAATAGTTATTATCTCAGCATGATTCGATGAAGTGACTATGATAGACTGCTTTGTATATCTCCAAGATATGGCAGTACCACCACATATGAACACATAGCCTATTTGAGACCGAGTTTTATGCGGGTCAGATAAGTACCCAACATCAGCATGACCAATAAGATCGGAACTGAAATCTTTAGAATAAAATAAGCTCATGTGTTTTATCCTATTTTGATGTCTCATAGTAGGAACAAAAATATACCTTGCTAACAAATTGACTGAAAAGGCTATAGGCCTTGTAGTATTTGCAAGGTACATGAGTGCATCAATTGCACTAAGATATGGTACTTCATAACCAATCCAATTCGATATATTTTGAATTTTACCAAATAATCTATTGCTTTGAAAACTCTCCAAGAGTTCCAATGATGTTCAAGGAATAAGCTTATACAATATAAGGATTATAAATAAGTTTCCCAGAAACTTTATATGCTTCAAGCAGTTTGAATACTTAAAAGTTTTCACATAAGTTTTGTCAAGTGACAATATTCAACATTTCATGAGTGACATCTTCAAGTGTCTGGACTGTAAATCAAATAAGTTTTACGTTTACTAAAATGCATCCTTTCATGTCACTTGATAAATATTTCTACTTTAGCATGCTTAAATAAACGTAGAATTCAGATCCTCATAATCTTTCACAATATTGCGCCAATATTGAGTCAAAGATATTGATGATATACCATTTTCTATCGGTTCACAATGCGACATAGAATTTGAGATCTCATCACTTCATTATTTTCAGGTACATGAACCTCTCATAAGGTTTCATGAAGTGGTATGTCGTAAGCTCTTCAAGAGCTCATTGCCTTCTTATTATGATTATTTGCTCCTTATTTTTCAAGGACTATTTCATTTGGAACCGATCAGTCTACCACACTTTACGCATGCATAGACTTTGTCCTTTAGGAACACAAAATAAGAGTACTTGCACTTAATATGAGATGCTTTCAGCATTTGACTTGAATTATCTTTTGGATGAGGATATGGTGATAATTCCTAATATATTTCATAGTGATTATAATCTCCCCCTTATGTTAGGAAAACTAACATACATCCTCTACTTCTTTGAGGAATCCATCATTGTGCATTATGGTATATTCATTAATCATATACCGCACATCAAATTATTAGATGGAATAATTGATTTCCGACCTTGAACCAATTTAGAGGGAAGAAATAATCATAATTTATTGGTCTAATGTATACAAATGCTATTGCAATATATCATATTTCAGACCAATACATTAAGTTTTGTTCTCATTAACAGCGGTTTAGATATTTATCGAAGACATTCAATGCTAAACCATCATCATCAAGATGAATTATCTTGATTACACAATCTAAAAATTATGCTCAATTGCACGTTTGCATTAATAATTTTCTCATTCCCCAGGAATGGAATATAATTGCACCTTAAGTCTATCAAATTATGATAGCTTATAACCTCTTTCAAGATTTTGCTACTTCAGAAGCAAATTGAGGCATACATATAATGTAGAGAATTTTTCTCTAGCATATCTTATAATCATATAAGCGTGTGAAAATATCATCACTTTTGATGATCATTATTATATTGTCCCTCCACGCGTATATTCGTGCATTCAATCACTTGTCTTCTTTCAGACATATTACGCATTGCTACCACATACACCTCAAGAATGAAGTAAGTTGTCATATTTCAGACTTATCACATATTGCTACCACATTCACTTCATGGAATGGAGCATATTCAATGGGTCGAATTTCATGACTTTTCATCAAATAACCATTATTTTTCCTTAGCCATCATAATATATCAATATGGTGCATTGAGATTCAAACTCAACATCTTATCCATATAAAGGCGTTTTAGGCATAAGTCGATAGGACTTGAACCCAACATATTATCATCTCTTTTGATAATATTGTTTTTGAGAAATAAATTCAAAATATAAATAGTTTCAAACCAATTATTTTTCCTCAAATCCAACAATAATTATATTATTAGTAGCAAAAGATAAATAACATAAGGAATTACTAACCTTGAAATTACCTTTAGATTTATAATCTTACCTTGTTTGGAAGAATCTCATGTTGATAATCTAAATTAGTTAGAGACTCGATGTAACGCCCCAAGAACCTATCTCGAGATGTCACATGGTGCTCAAGGCCAAACGTGGCGTCAAGCTAACCCTCTAAGCCTGTCATCACTTTCAGAACTCATTATAGCGCAAATCATACTAAGATTAAGAGGAATAACCATGTCATGAACATACTGAAACACGAAGTAATATTACCCTGTACAAACAAAATACTGAAATCTTTGTACACGCTGGTACACTAGTCTGACAAAGCCTCTACTACATAGGACTGAGGAGCCATTGGGACAGATCCCCAACTGACTCGTACTGAACTGAAAGTAAACAACCATCTATTAACAAGACAAAGTCGGAGACACGGGTCCTCGAATCATGAGGACTCACCAACCGCAGAAATGTAGATAAAGGTACTCAAAGATTACTGTTGCTGCTGAGACTGAGCACCTGAACCTATATCATGAGGAAATATACAATACAAAAGAGTATGAGAGTGAGTACTTGGGAATGTACTGAGTATGTGGGGGTGGATTCAACATTTTTAAATAATATCATAAATGTATAAGAAAATCATGCATGCTGACAATAATAACTCTCTTTGCTTGAATTATCTAAAATATCATTTTCGTAAGTCATCAGTAATAACATATGCTTCATAAATCTCATAAACCATTTAACTCAACTCAAACTCTTTGACTTATGACTTAGAGTGACTCGGTAACTCATGGTACTTAGATCATTATGGACGTGGGAGTTTCTTATAACCGACATAACTACACCATGTGAGCCACATGGAGTCCAAGGTTTTGCCCCCCTAAGGAGAGAGCCCCACATTGGCGGGGGTGTCGTACTCTTGTCAGGGAGTACAATCTCAATCTCGTTATCACAATACCATACTCGGCCTCTGGCCCACAATTATCAACATCAATCCTACGGTGGCACGTAGTTTTGGGGAAATAACACATTTTTCGCTCGGTGCTAAATACTCCTCCCAGACTCAGCTCAGAACGCATTAGAAAATCCACCTTAATCAATATGAACTCATGGTTCTATTTTAAAGATCAAAACATAAATATATATCTCATCTGCAAATCATAAACATCTTGTGGATTCCTAACCCGACTCAACTCACCATATTCCTTCTCAACATCAAGTACATTTGCTTTCCAAATCATTTACAAATATCAAAGCTTCAAGAAAACATCATAGGACTCATTCTTGACTTTCAATCTCAAATATCGATATATATATTCAATAGTCAAATTTCTCATAGAAAGGCATAACTCATGGCATTTGTCTCAAATCGCTTGGAAAATCATCAATACGTAATGACAATATACAACTCATGGAATAAATTCTCAATTTAAGAAACATGATGGTGAAATAATCATAAATATCTAAATTATTCAACTCAAATCCCATAAATCATAAATAAAGAAATTTGGGTGCAAAATCATGTAAATCAATAATAGAAAGTAAATCTTTAGGCACAAGAACGAAAGGAGTGTTCTTGTTCAAGCCCCACATACCTTGGATTATAATTTTTTTGGAGATGTAGAAACTTGTTTGGAACTTCTTCATTACATTTTTTAGCTAAGATCCTTGATGTCATTGACTAGGGGAGCTTAATTCTTGGACAACTTGGAGAAATCTATAGAAGATCCTTTAATTTCTTAGAAGGAGTTTTGATTTTTGGGTTGAGAGAAAACCCTAGTTTTCTAGAAAATTCTTTGGAGGAATTGGAGAGAAATGGGAGAAAATGATCTTCTCTTTACTACTTTGTTGTATATATAAGACTACAAGGATCGAAAATGACCAAAATACCCTTTTGAAAAAGCTGAAATTCGCTAATCGAGGCCTGTAACGGTCAATCTGACGGTCCGTCAAGTCACCTGATGGTCCACCAGATCGTCCGTCACTCGAGTGCCAAAACTGAAACGTTCTGCCTCGACGTGACGGTCGAAGTGATGGTCCGTCAGGAAACTGACGGTCCACCAAGTCGTCCGTCACTTGAGGGCTAGAAGACATTCTGTGTCGACCTGACGAACCCTTTGACGGTCCACCATCTTGGCCGTCACACGATGACCAGGAAGAGGGGTCACTGCCTTGGCTTGACGGGACACTTGATGGTCCACCAAGGACCTGACGGTCCGCCAGGTCGACCGTCAGACCTGGGCGATCTGATATCGCTGAGTAAAATGGCTATAACTCCCTCGTCCGAAGTTGGACTGCAATGAAATTCGTATCGATGGAAAGCTTATTCAATTCTACATGACAAAAAGTAGAAATTAGAGAAATACAACATGGTTTAAACATCAATCACTTTGGAAGTCATACATATCTACTCAAAAGACAAATTTAAGCTTAAGAAATGATCGGGGTATTACACTCAAAAACTTGTGTAGCCACGTACGAACAGATCTCAATTGGTAAGAGATTTCGTGCTGATAACGTGTTATAAAACAAGAAAGAATAAAGAAGAAGAGTAGAGAGAATAGAGAGAGTGATTCTTATTTCTTCTCTTGAGGGATGAGAGATGATTTGATTGTAAATACAATGAACAAAACCCCTCTATTTATAGGGGAAATTTACTCCTAGTCTGAGTAAAAGACGGATACTTCAAATCCTAATAGATATCAAAGTAGATCTCGATAGATCTTGATAGACATTCACTATAATGTAAATACATTCATAACACTTATTTCATTAAAATATATTCTCCTTCATACGGAACACACCCTTAACCTGTTTGGGTCAAGTTAAAAGAAAAATCAAAGCTAAATGTGTATTAAGTTAGGTTCTAAAAAATGAAGATTATTTTGCGACCTATGGTTTCATATGATTGTATATTAAAGTACCGGAAGAGCTGTTCCAAGAAATTTATATGTGAAAGACATATTCTTAGAGTTGGTCATTTTCTGAAGCAACTCATGTATAGCTGACATTTATTATTTTGATCAAATGTTATTCATGTAAATTTCTCAAGGTCATCTATACATCTAAGTTAGACGTGTCACATTAATGATATACTATGATGAATAAATGCAACATTAATTGACTGGTAAAACTTAAAATTAAATTGGTCAACAGTACACACTGGTATATATGAAGGAAAACATTTTGTTTGGTTGTAAATTTTATTGAAAATTTTTTTTTTTATACAAAAATAAAGTTCGTTAAATTGAGAATAGCCACTTATCTAATAGAATTAAGGAAACAAGCGACACATTATAAGTTTATTATCCTCCCACGGAGCCCACCTATATTTCTTTCTTTTTACACTTTTTTTTAAAGTAATCTTGATTATATATAATAGGGATAAATTTTTGAAAAATATCTGTAATTTTTTTAAATTTACAGTTTCATATATTAAACTATTTAGGGGTGTTATAATTTCAGTTTTAAATAGTGGGATGGTGATGATGGGTGAGATAAAATTCATAATTTGAATTATGAAGACAATATTTTTGTGGTGTAATTTAGAATTTGATGGTGGATTTTGAAGATTCAAAAATTACACCACCATCATTGTGGTGGGTGAGATGAAATTCATAATTTAAAGATTGTTAATTTTTTTGATGTTAGATTCTTAATTCTTAAAATTTCGATAAGATTTTTAAAAAATTGGGCAATAAAAAAATAAAAAGGGTTGAAGATTTATATGGAAGAAAAATGGAGGAAGGTGAAGAAGTGGTCAAATGGTGGAGATGACACCGGCGGCGGCGGCTGCATTGGTGGGTGGTGATGGAGAGATTTTGGGTATGGTTAAAGGAAGAAAATATATATATATATATATATATATATATATATATATATATATATATATATATATATATATATATATATATATATCATGTCCACCCCACACCTCCACTTCCACCTCCTTTAACCAAATTTGGAGTGAAATTAAGAAATTAAATGCAATGAAGAAGAAAGTGAACGGTAGGAATCTCTAAATTCAAGTCAATCTTTGCTAAATATTTATAGGTGAATTTATCAAATTGAAAATAAATTCTATTATTATTATAATTATTCTGCTTGTATAATCATAAATTCAATATCAATTTTCATAGTTGATAAATTAAAAAAAAAAGGAAAGGAAAAGGAAAAAGATTGGCAGGTGGATATTCATATTTTAATTTTTGAAATTGAAGAAAATGATAATAAGAGAAAGGAAAGAAAATTTAATGAGTATTTTCATTTTGACTTTTGAGATTGAAGAAACGAAGATGAAGAGAAAGGAGAAGACATTATTGCCAGCCTTAACTATAGATGTTTGACTTTGGGGCTTATTCTAAGTGAGGTTCTCGTGACGAATTTTATGTGATTAGTTAACTTATATTACTATATAATTCTATTATGTAGACATTTTAAGGTGGAGGAGGTCAGAGAGGTTGTTCGCAGGATGCGAAGGGGTAGGGCGACGGGACCGTGAATTTTTGAAAGTTTCTGGCGAGGCTGGTTTAAGGTAGTTGACGGATCTATTTAACAATATTTTCAAGTCGGCGAAAATGCCCGAGGCCTGGAGATGGAGCATTATGATTCCTCTGTATAAGAATAAGGGTGATATTCAGAGTTGCAACAACTATAGGGGTATTAAGTTATTGAGTCACACCATAAAGATTTGGGAGAGAGTGGTCGAGCGGAGGTTGAGGAGGTTAGTATCTATTTCGGAGAACCAGTTTGTATGTATACCCGGACGCTCTACGACAGAGGCAATTCACCTAGACCAGAGACTGGTAGAACAGTACAGAGAAAGGAAGAAGGACCTGCACATGGTGTTTATCGACTTGGAGAAGGCATATGACAAAGTCCCTAGGGAAGTCATTTGGAGATGTTTGGAGGTGAGTAGGGTCCCGGTGGCGTATATCAGAGCAATTAAGGACATGTATGATGGAGCTAATACCCAGGTGAGGACGGCGGGAGGAGATTCAGAGCATTTTTCGGTCTTAACAGGATTGCATCATGGATTTACTCTTAGCCCATTTTTGTTTGCTTTGGTTATGGAGATATTAACGCGGCATATCCAAGGAGAGGTGCCCTTATGTATGCTTTTTGCAGATGATGTCGTTTTGATTGATGAGACCCGGGGAGGTGTGAATGATAAATTAGAGGTGTGGAGACAGAACCTTGAGTCTAAAGGGTTCAAGTTGAGTAGGAACAAGATCGAATATTTGGAATGTAAGTTTAATGGCTCGAGGGAGCAGGACGAGGTGGTAGTAAGGTTGGATTCTCAGGTGGTGTGTAAGAGGGATAGTTTTAAGTACCTCGGGTCCATGATTTAGGGAATGGTGAGATTAACGAGGATGTCTCTCACCAGATTGGGGCGGGATAGATAAAGTAGAAGCTCGCCTCGGGAGTGTTGTGTGATAAGAAGGTGCCGCCCAAGCTTAAAGGCAAATTTTATAGGGTGTCAGTCCGCCCGGCCATGTTGTATGGAGCGGAGTGTTGGCCAGTCAAGAACTTTCATATTCAAAAATTGAAGGTGGCAGAAATACGAATGTTACGTTGGATGTGTGGTCTTACTAGGGGGATAGGGTTCGGAATGAGACTATCCGGGATAGGGTTGGAGTGGCTTCGGTGGAGGACAAGATGCACGAGGTCCGTTTGATATGGTTCAGATACGTGATGAAGAGGGGCACAGATGCACCAGTTCGTAGGTGTGAGAGGGTTTCTTTGGATGATTTCAAGGGGGCAGGGGTAGGCCAAAGAAATATTGGAGAGAGGTGATTAGGCAGGACGTGAAGTAGTTATAGCTTACTGAGGACATGACCTGTTAGACCCCGTAAAAGTCCCAAGTCAAATTCAGATCCTTAAGGCTTGATAAGGAAATCCAACACATAGAAGAATTTTGGTAAGTGTTGGAAATACTTAGTTTCATCTTATACCTTCGAACGTCGGGGATTTATTTGACGACCTTTCCGACCTCCATTTTTGAATTTTCAAGTTGCGTTGTGATCGGGGAAGTTAAGAGTAAATCTCGATTGAGTTTTAAAATTTTTGGAATCCTTTTAGGGCATGTTTGAATTTCAAAATAGAAGCACCATGCGATTTGCATGCGTCGCATGCTATATAGCATGCTTCAGAATTTTTCAGTATTTCAGGGTCAACTTCAAACGATCATAACTTCTTGAATATTTTGTACTGTGAGTGATGCTATATATCGATAAAAATCTCTTTGATTCCTCTTTCCAATGCAATTGGTTTCATCTAATTTAAACATCAGAGCAAAGAATTATGATCAATTTACTTCAACCTATCAGCCTGCAAACAACATAGGACAGCTGTGTCTTTCTGTCTTTCTCCAGGGGTATTTTAGTCTTTTACCCATCCTATATATATTCTCAAACACGGCATTAAGCCTAATTTAGATCATAATATACTCCCTTTTTCTCAAATTCTCTCAAAAATTATCAAGAACAAGTAAGGGTTCAATTGGGTGTTTCAAGATTCAAGCCAATTTCATCGTTAACTTTCATGGATAATCAATCTAACGCATGCATAGTGTTCATTCATGGATTCTTTTCATCCATGGATCTAAAGAATCAAGTTTTAAGCTATGCATCATGAATATTTTGTTGTGAGATATTTATAATTATGTTGTTGATGTTAAATTAAGTTTTAATTCCATGAGTTATTTCAAGAATCATGAAAACTAATTTATTTGTGGTATTATTCATATGAGATTTATGTTGAGTTCTTGGGATTTGCAAGTTGGGTGTTATACCCATAATATTGATATATGTTAATTGATGAATGAAATATCCACGTTTTTCATGTGTGTTGAATGATGACCGTCATATATTGAAAACCTTGAGATGTGAATTGGTGGTTATAGTCATGAATTGGGAGCATGTTATATATGCCTAAGTATAAAATCATGCCTTTCATCTGTTTGTGAAAATGTTCGAGTGAATGAATTGTGCCTTGTGATCCATTGGTGAGCTAAATAATTAATTCATGTTAATACTACATGATCTAAATGATTTCCGTGTTGATTCTATGTCTTGCAAGTGTTTGACAAATGGTTCATGAAAGTTAAGTAATGAAACTATATTATGTTAGCATGTATCCAAGTTCATGTCATGCAAGTGAAGTTAAAATTATGAAATTATGATATGTTAGGATACATTCCTATTCATGTACAAGATTATGATTATCAAGTGCTTTCATGAAATCTCCAACTTATGGTATTATGAATTGCGGACTTTAGTCCTATGATCAAGAATTTTCATGATGTGTCAGTTTCCTTCCATCAAGTCATGGAGGTACTTGTACCCGAAAAATATAGCTTGGTGCCTAGAGCCATGTCATGTTTTTACGATACTCTCAGTCAAGCCATGTTCCGTAGACTTCAGTCAGTCTCATGACTCAGGAGCACTCATGTAAAGGCAATATCAGTTTAGTTTTACTCAGTACTCAGTAATCTACGTAATCTCAGTAATATTCCTTCAGTCAATGGAATTCAGTAAATCTCAGTATCAGTATAGTTTAGTTCAGTATTCAGTTCAGACATTAGTAAACTCAGTCAGCTAACAGAACTCAGTAGCATTTAGTCAGTTAACAGAATTTAGTTGTGTTTCGCTAGTCATCAAAACTTAATAAACTCAGTCCATAATTAGTTCAGTTAAATAGAACCATCAGTAACAGTTCAGTTAATTCTAGTATGAACTAGGAAATCAGTTCAGTTTCATTCAGTTGGGAGTAGGATTCAGTACCGAGCGAACCCAAGGATGGGAACTCACCTGTCAGTAGAGGGTGTGATTCTTAGAAGCAGTCCTTGCGTTCCAGAACTATGTAGCCATCATAGGTTGAGACATCAATACCTGTCAGTTGAGGGTGGATGAGGTGTCTTAATATGTCAGATGAGGGTCCCCACCATTCTAATTAGAGTACCTGCCAGATGAGGGTCACTCACAGCTTGTCCTTACCTTTGGCGCGGTATTGACACCCTTCCAATCAGGGCAGAGATTGGTCCCCAGCTTAGCTATTATAGTGTATTTGGGGCATGTCGATTAGATAAATACTTCCCACAGTTTCAATATCAGTCTCAGTAAAAGAACTCAGATATTTTTTCATGATATCAGGACTAACAAATATAGTCAACTCAGATACAGTACAGAACTCAAGTAGTTCCATCAGATTCAGTATTGGTAAATACAGTCATTCATGCTATCAGTTATCAGAACTTATATTATCAGATATATCAGCTATCAAAATTTAGTTATTAGTCATGATATGTTATCAGTAAATACATGTCATCAGTATCGATACTCAGTAGTCATGTAATCACGAACTCAGTTTCAGGACTGTTATATACGATCAATCAGATCAGTTTTTCATAATCAGAACTATCAAAAACAGTCATTTTCTTTATCAGTAATATAACATTAGTTCCTCTTTATTCAGTAAACTCAGATGTCAGTAAATGAGTACACAAAATTCAGTATCCAGCACTAGTACAGTTTCAGTAACAGTTATTATGTATTTATGCATGTATTCTCACGTTCATGTTAGTCAGTATTGTTCATACATATGAACCCCATGCATTCAGTCTACCTCACTTGCATACCAGTAGATTTAAAGTACTGATGCTTACTTTTCTCGCGCTATGGTGTCTCATATCATAAGTTTGGACGCACGAGATCCAGAGCTCCCTTAGCAATTTCAGAGTCAGCCAGCAGCAGTAATTAACAGTGATTCCTCATTCTTAGAGGACAATTATGTTATTATTCATATCACTATTTTAGTTTTCAGTTTATTTCAGTAGACGAAGTTAGTTGGGAACATATCCCCTCAACTCCTATTCAGCTCAGTTTAAAGGTTTTCAGACTACAGCATGTCAGACAATTATTTCAGATTTATGTTGGTATTGTTATATCATTTTTAGATATTATTTTATCTGATGTTTATTCAGATTTGAACCTTATGGCCTTATAGTATTATGTTTTCACATATTTTAGAGTATGGTTATTCAGTGCTCAGGTACAAATATAAGTCATGGGTTAGATTGTGGTCCTTTGGGGTCATGGGCACTGTGTAGTATTTTGGTTCAGAAAATTAAGGCGTTACAAACTTGGTATCAGAGCCTAAGTTTAACAGTGTCCTAGGAAGTCTGAAAGCTGCATCAAGTAGAGTCTTGTACATGGGCGTTATGTGCACCACACTTATATGCAGGAGGCTATGAGATGTTTTAGGAACAGTTTCCCTTCTTTCATGTCTCAAGATTATTCTATAGCAAGGTTCTCTAAGGAACCTATGTAGATTCACATCAGACTCCCCTCATGTCAACCTTACCTTACTTTTAAGGTAACAGAAATAGTGAAGCTTAAATCCTAAAGATAGGGCTTTCTCCTGCAGTCCCTGGAGACAGTTATGGGATTTGCCATATGCTCACACAATATCCCCTCAGTTCAATCATGCTCTAAAGTCGTACAGATTTTATTATGATCATGAGAACTCCTTTGTAAACTCAAATCTAATTTTTGATATGTCATTAGATCCCTTCTCAGAATCCTATGATAGTATAGACCTAGAATTTTAAGCATGGACCAAAAAGTTTAGCAGTAGATGAGTTGGGATAGTATTATCCAGTTTGATTAGATTATGTATTCATGGTGATAGTTGTGCCAAGGTAAATCAGGAGGCTTGAACAGTATAAGCTGGATTTTAAGTTTATTTACTTGAAATGAAGCATGAAGGTATGGATGTGATATTAGTAGTATATGAGAAAACAGAAGCAGTTGATGTGTTTAGTAGGATGGGCAGGTGTCGAACAGAGTATAAGTATGTGATGATAGATCAAGTGACCAACTCAGACACTCAGATTCCAGTAGTAGTGCCAGTATGTATAGAAAAGCAGTAAGGAAAGACGATTGCCAAACCATCCTCTTCTCAGTACAAAGATTTGTACTTCAGCTATCACGAAATCCACTCAAGTCTTACATATCAACTCTAAGGTCATGAACCACAATCATGCACTTTTCCATAAATCAGGTACGGTTTCAGTTCCCAGTATAAAGGATCTCAGTTTACCTGACAGTATGAATCAATTCCATGAACATGGCTTATGTTTACACGTTTTCCATAGAATTGTGTGCGCTTTTAGTTCCCAGCATAGTGAGTCAGATCTAAATCACTCAATGTCATAATCATGTCTCATGAATACAAAAACTCAAAACTTAGGTCATGTAGCTCATGACTCATGTACACGTATCATGCTTTACAGTATACTCAACTTTTATGACTCATGCTATGCCCTTACAGATCAGATAAATTCAAACTACGTTATGTATATCCTCAGTTCATACCTTTTTGGTAAATTCATGTTGTTAATATTCTATTCCTCAGGTTTCAGTCATGTGTCAAGTTCAATTTGTATCGATTCATGATTTAGGTCCTCCTGATTTAACCCTTCAGTCAGCTCTCTCTCTTTATGAAAATAGTGTAGTGATGAGCGGTTGCTTAGATAGGAGAGAGAAAATATTTCATGTTAAGAGAAGATTGTTCCATGCTTATTTTATACAAGGGTGTAGTATTAATGATATGCTTGAATGTAACTATTCTAAGATAGAGTATCCTAGTAGTTGCGAGTATAACCCAGTTCATGTATCATACCTTAGTTCCAGATATTAGATAATTATATCATGATTCAGTTTATACATGCCTTGTGTGTTGCCTTAGTTTTCCTCAATATTTCAGCAAAGGCAGTCCAACATTCTTCAAGGGACATAGTGTCCCAAGAGGGAGATACACTCGAATCTCTCAAACTGTTATGACATAAACATACCGATCTCTCTTCACGTCATGAATCCAGCTTAGAGGAAGGGTTACTTATAAGATGGCCTTCTAACTCCAAATCTCAGTCATAAGCCATGTACTCAATGGCTCAGTTTAGTTCACGATACTCTATCCATGTCACGCATTATAGACTCAGTTCATATCATGATATTCAGTTCATGTATCACATTCCAGACTCAGTTATGTCCTCATGTTTCCACTCATGCATATTGAGTAATTAATCTCAGACTCATCGGTATTTTAAGTTCAATGTAACAGTCTTTCTTAAACTTACTCATTCTCATGTTCAGATTTCAGTAAAAAACTTGGTATTTAGTTTCATGCCCAGTTTTTAGTTAAACTTGGCATCTTTTACGATTGCATATACAGTCGCATGTTCACGAGCCAGTTCAGTCATATAATCATGCATTAGATATACATTGATTCAGCTTATCAGTTATGCACCAGATATGTATTCTCATTTTGAGAAACTCAGTTCATCAGAACACTCAGTCCTTCATTCATAAATCAGTTACACATGCATCAGATATGTATGTTTAGTTTGATAGAAATTCAGCTTATCAATCATGTAAGTCATGAAATCATGTTTCAGTCATTCATGTTCAGTATATGCCTCAGCTGGTCTCTTCTCCTCTTCTTAGTAAGTCTCATTCGAGCACGAATGTTTCCCAAGGGGGAGATATTGTAAGACCCCGTAAAAATCCTAAGTCAAATTCATCTCCTTAAGGCTTGATAAGGAAATCCAACACTTAGAAATTTTTTTCTAAGTGTTAGAAACACTTAGTTTCATCTTATACCTCCGAACTTTGAGGATTTATTTGACGACCTTTCCGACCTCTGTTTTTAGATTTTCCAGTTGCGTTGTGATCGGGGAAGTAAAGAGTACATCTTGAGTGAGTTTCGTAATTTTCGGAATCCATTTAGGACCTGTTTATATTTTAAAAGAGAAGCACCATACATGCTCCAAAAATTTTCAGCATTTCAAGGTCAACTTCAAACGATCATACCTTCTTGAATATTTTGAACTGTGAGAGCTTCTATAAATTGATGAAAATATATTTGAGTCCTCTTTCCAATGCAATTAGTTTCATCCAATTTAAACATCGGAGCAAAGAATTATGATCAATTTACTTCAGCCTATTAGCCTGAAAATAACATAGGACAGCTGTGGCTTTCTCTCTTTCTCTAGGGGTATTTTAGTCTTTTGACCATCCTATATATATGCTCAAACACGGCATTAAGCCTAATTTAGAGCAGAATATACTCTCTTTTTCTCAAATTCTCTAAAAAATTATCAAGAACAAGTAAGGGTTCAATTGGGGGTTTCAAGATTCAAGCCAATTTCACCGTTAACTTTCACGGATAATCAATCTAAGGTATGCATAGTGTTCATTCATGGATTCTTTTCATCCATGGAGCTCAAGAATAAAGTTTTAAGTTATGCATCATGAATATTTAGTTGTGGTATGTTTATAATCATGTTGTTGATGTTAAATTGAGTTTTAATTCCATGAGTTATTTGAAGAATCATGAAAACTAATTTATTTGTGGTATTATTCATATGAGATTTATGTTGAGTTCTTGGGATTTGCAAGTTGGATGTTATACCCATAATATTGATATATGTTACTTGAGGAATGAAATATCTATGTTTCCCATGTGTGTTGAATCATGACCATCATATGTTGAAAACCTTGAGAGGTGAATTGGTGGTTATAGTCATGAATTGGGAGCATGTTATATATGCCTAAGTATAAAATCATGCCTCTCATGTGTTTGTGAAAATGTTCGAGTGAATGAATAGTGCCTTGTGATCCATTGGTGATCTAAATGATGAATTCATGTTAATACTACATAATCTAAATGATTTTCATGTTGATGCTATGTCTTGCAAGTGTTTGACAAATGGTTCATGAAAGTTAAGTAATGAAACTAAATTATGTTAGCATGTATACAAGTTCATGTCATGAAAGTGAAATTAAAATTATGAAATTATGATATGTTAGGATACATTCCTATTCATGTACAAGATTATGATTATTAAGTGCTTTCATGAAATCCCCAACTTATGGTATTATGAATTGCGAACTTTAGTCCTATGATCAAGAATTTTCATGATGTGTCAGTTTCCTTCCATCGAGTCCTGGTGGTACTTGTACCCGAAAAATATAGCTTGGTTCCTAGAGCCATGTCATGTTTTCACGATACTCTCAGTCAAGCCGTGTTCTGTAGACTTCAGTCAGTCTCATGACTCAGGAAAACTCATGTAAAGGCAGTATCAGTTCAGTTTTACTCATTACTCAGTAATCTACGTAATCTCAGTAATATTACGTTAGTCTATGGAATTCAGTAAATCTCAGTATCCGTACAGATTAGTTCAATATTCAGTTCAGACATCAGTAAACTTAGTCAGCTAACAGAACTCAGTAGCATTTAGTCAGTTAACAGAATTCATTAGTGTTCTGCTAGTCATTAGAACTCAATAAACTCAGTCCATATTCAATTCAGTTAAACAAAATAATCAATAACAGTTCAGTTAATTCTAGTATGAACTAGGAAATCAGTTTAGTATAATCAATTTAGTATCATTCAGTTGGGAGTAGAATTCAACACCGAGCGAACCCAAGGATGGGAACTCACCTGCCAGTAGAGGGTGTGATTCTTAGAAGCAGTACTTGCGTTCCAGAACTATATAGCCAGCATAGGTTGAGACATCACTACCTGTCAGTTGAGGGTAGATGAGGTGGATTAACCTATCAGATGAGGGTTCCTACCGTTCTTATTGAGTGTCTGCCAGATGAGGGTTACTCATAGCTTGTCCTTACTAGTGGCGTGGTATTGACACCCTTTCAATCAGGGCAGAGATTGGACCCCAGCTTAGCTATTATAGTGTATTTGGGGCATGTCGGTTAGATAACTACTTCCCCCACTTCAGTATCAGTCTCAGTAAAAGAACTCAGATAGTTCTTCAGGATATCAGGACTGACAGATACAGTCAACTCAGATATAGTACAGAACTTAGCTAGTTCCATCAGATTCAGGACTATCAGATACAGTCATTCATGCTATCAGTTATCAGAACTCATGTTATCAGATATATCAGTTATCAGTCATGATATATTATCAGTAAATACATGTCATCAGTATTTATGCTCAGTAGTCATGTTATCATGAACTTAGTTTCAGGATTGTTATATACGGTTAATCAGGTCAGTTCTTCATAATCAGAACTATCAAAAATAGTTATTTTCTTTATCAGTAATATAACATCAGTTCCTCTTTATTCAGTAAACTCAGATGTCAGTAAATCAGTACACAGAATTTAGTATCCAGTACTAGTACAGTTTCAGTTACAATTATTATGTATTCATGCATGTATTCTCACGTTTATGTTAGTCAGTATTGTTCATACAGATAAACCCCATGCATTCAGCCTACTTTACTTGCATACCAGTACATTCAAAGTACTGACGCATACTTTTTTCGCGCTATGGTGTCTTATACCATAGGTTTGGACGCACGGGATCCAAAGCTCCCTTAGCAATTTCAGAGTCAGCCAGCAGCAGTAATTAACAGTGAGTCTTCATCCTTCGAGGACAATTATGTTATTATTCATATCATTATTTCAGTTTACTTCAGTAGACGGAGTTAGTTGGGAACATGTCCCCTGAACTCCTTTTTCAGTTCAGTTTAGAGGTTTTCAGACTACAGCATGCCAGACAATTATTTTAGATTTATGTTGGTATTGTTATACCATTTTTAGATATTATTTTATTAGATGTTTATTCAGATTTGAACCTTATGGTCTTACAGTTTTATGTTTTCACATATTTTACAGTATGGTTATTCAGTGCTCAGGTATAGATATAAGTCATAGGTTAGCTTGTGGTCCTTCGGGGTCATGGGCACCGTGTAGCGTTTAGATTTAGAAAATTGGGGAGTTACATGACCCTAGATAGGAAGAGCTCGAGGATGCGTATTAGGATAGAAGGCTAGTGACTATTAGGGTAGGTAGGGTAGGGCATTACCTGTTGGGTGTATTACTCTTGTTAGGCTACCTTGTTGCATGCTGTATTACGAGTGCCTACTATTCTTTGTTTACTTTCCATTGTAGGGGCGTTTTTATGTCTTGTCATCTTGTTTCAAGCGTTTTGTACGGTTGTGATTACTTATCTTATCTTGAGCCGGGGGTCTATCGAAAACAGCCTTGCTACTTCTCCAAAGGTACTGGTATGGACTATGTACATCTTACCCTCCTCAGACCTCACTATGTTGGAATACACTGGGTTTGTTGTTATTGTTGTAGTGGTGGAAACAGGTGGAGGTAGTCCAACTTCCACTGCCTTTTTTTTAATTAATTTATTTACTTTTAATAAATATATATTTAAAAGTTACATAAAATTATTGTAAATTGCATAATTTAATGATTTAAAATTTTTTAAAAATATATAAAAATTTGATTGTCGCAAAATTTTATTAGTACTACATAAATCATAATAGACGGAATAACATATATTATTTGAAAATGACATAAGAAATATTATAAATCACAATACTTACCAACTTAACACATTTAATGACATATAAAAATTTTAATTTATTCTTCAAATACTATCACACTACATAAGATAGAAGGAGTAACATATATTATCAGTGGCGGACCCAGCAATTTTAGGTTGTGGATGCTTTAAAAAAAAATTATTAAAGGGTGCAGCTGCAGGGATACGATCCCAAGATGGGAGACATGAAAGTTATGCCTAAAGCCAGAGCACCCAACCATGCTTTTGTTCTCTGGGTGCTTTTTTATATATTTTATCTTTTTTTTCACTGTTTCTTATATAATTATACCTCTTCTACGTCGAGTTTAGTGGGTGCTCGAGCACCCGAAAAATGCACGTGGGTCCGCCCCCATATATTATTTGAAAAAAAATAATTCATAATAAGTACTATAAATTACAATAATTAACAAATAATATGTAAAAACTATATATAAAATATTCGATTGGCTTTCTTAATTTCATCAATGTCACATAAATTGAGACAAAGATAGTAATTACCTGAAATTATGTAGAAGTATTTGTTATAAGTTATGATAATTAATAACTTAAGATATTTAAAACTTACACAAAACTCTTAAAAATATATAAAAAAAATTAATTGACTCTCTAAATTTTATTAGTGTCACATGAATTGAAACACCAAAAATAACATGTATTATTTAAAATCTGTATACAAAAATATTTTATATCATTATAATCAATAATTTTAAAAGTTTAAAATCATATAAAACTTTAATTGATTCTATAAACTTTATATGTAGCATACAAAAATAGCATATATTGAATCTGTATTTGAATAATTAAGAATCTCACTTATTTTCGTAAAAAATAATTTTCTTTTGACCGAATACATTCTTAATCCGTTTGGGTCAAGTTAAAGGAAAAAGAGTATTGAAAACACACAACAGCATACTTAGTGTATTCCCACACAGCGAGGTTTGGGGAGGGTAGAGTGTACGCAAATTATACCACTACCTCAGATGAAGTAGAGAAGTTGTTTCCGATAAACCCCTCGTATGAGCTCTCGAGAAGGATATAGAATTCGGGAAAATGGTGCACTCTTTAAAATGAGAACTTATTTGAAAAGAAAATTACTTTTCATATAGTTACTCAAGATTTCATTATAAGTAATTTATACATTTATCCCTAGCCAAAGAATTACCCTTCATCATTTGCTCCTCGACAATACGAGATCAAGGGGGGAGATCAAGCTTTACTCCTTTGCAATGTTATACCAGACAGAACACAACAAATATTATCATTCACTGACTATCATATCCATGGACGTAACCTTTGGGATGTAAAGTCATTTCTCAAGTATATTAAACATCTCTTAAGTAGAAGATTGTTTATTTTGCCACAAGAAAAGAGGCTCCTATCTTTTATAGGATTTGATAAATGGAAGGAAATTGCTAATGAAGCCGAACAAACTAAGGTAAAGGGAGCCCAATTTCCACAGTAGAAAGAGAAGTAACGTGCATTTATTAAACTTTTGAATGAAGTGAGGCCCTAATATAAAAATATATATAGGATTCATATTGCTGACCCCAACTAATTTCGATTGAGGTGTAGTTGATTGATTGGCTTTGTGAGAAAACATGAAGGGAAAGAGCTTGTTTGTGAGTTGTGAATCAATAGTCAGTTTTCTAAGAGGTATAACATTCCAATGCTAATCATGAACGGTATATATCACACAAACAATAGCAAAACAAAAGGAGGCCTCAGAGTTCGAATCAACTATGTGGTTTACAATCCATGTTGAATCAGTTACAAGAAAAAAAATTACCTTGAGGATAACCAACAACAGACACAGCTTTTTGGAGAATTGGAACATCACCAAGCTCCAAAGAGTTCATGCCCTCCCAGAATTCTTCACTTTCTACCACCAGAATAGCCGAGTCGCATTCATGACCAACGGCCTGAACTGCTGCTCTATACTTGGTTGGAGAACCATGCTTTCTTACAAGCACAAATGTATGATCACTAATATAGCTGGCATTATATTTTTCTATGTTACAAAATTAGACGTGTCACAATCATGATATCCTATATCCTATGATGAAGAAATCGAACATTAATTTTTGAACTAGTAAAATTGGTCAACACTTTGGTCTATTTTCAAGTGAAATGAATAGAACACACGTTGCAAATTAAGTTTCGTCAAAGTCACCTTACCAGTGTATAATGTATTGCTAGTTATCAATAGGAATCATTAGATAGAATTTCATATGATTTTGAGGCAAATATACAAACACCATTGATTCTGTATCAAACTAGAATTTTAGCAACAAATACAAATAAGGGAAACTAAAATGAAATAAATCATTAACCTTTGTGTTGTACACATTAACACACCAGTCAACCAAAGAGTTCTTCCATGAAAAATAATTAACTTATACTCACTAACAATATATAAAGAATTTCTATGTCATCAGTCTAACTAGACATATCGAATTCTTTCTATTTGCTCCAAATAATTAAGATTTTCTAAGAGAAAGTGATTCTGCTTCTGGCAGCAACATGTCACGTCCCGCTTATGAAGTCAAATCAATATGTTCTAAGAAGAAAGACAATTAGAATACCAATCTCATCGATATCATATCAAATCCAGTCAATTGAATCACTTTCAAGTGATAATAGCCTATCTGTCTTACATTTCACGTACCTAATTTCACTTATTTGGAACCGGATGCCTTCGTGCCACCTTGACCACCACTACCACCACCACCGCCACCTGATAAAACCTCTGGGGTTTTGACCTTAAATTTCTCAAGTTTCAATTGAGATTGATCAATATCAATTCCTCTACTCTTATTCAAAGAGCTATCACTTGGACTCCTTTTGAAAGAACTAATCTTGAATTTCTTTTCTTGATCCTTATTGTTTGAAAACACAACACCAATTTTGTCAAATATAGGAATGAAATCTTGATGATGGAATGGAAAAATTTTCTTGAAGAATTCTCCTCTTTTCATGTAGAGGTCTCTGAAGAAATCTAGTAGCATAATCAATCTTGGATCCACTCTTTTTCCTGATTTCCATCTTATTATCACCGGCTTTTCTTGAGTATTTTCAACATCAAGAATTGAAGAGGTGATAGCTTCCTTGAGATCTTCCATTAATATATGGTTAATTTGTTGAGATGACTATATATGAGAGAACTATGGTTGGAATAAGATATGGTAGTTGAGGCTTGGAGCTAATTCAAGTTTGGAATGTTTCACTAAAAAAAATGTTTAGAATGTTTCATATATAGAGAGAGAAAGAGTGTTCGCAAATACACGGTTTAAAATAAATTTGGACAGATCAATTAAAGAATTTCATGCTTCAACGCGCTTGAAATTTATTTGAATTAAAATAGATTGAATCAAGATCTGTCAAATAATGATTTATTACTCAGCCGCCTAATAAGATAGATACGACCTCCCCTCCTTTTTCACTTTGATTTATTACAATAATTAATGTGTTTTTTTCTTGAATTATTATTAATTAGTTTCAAACTTTGCCTGATATCAAATCTCCAAATTCCATCATAGATATGTGTGAGTTACATTATTTTAACTCGGTTTGATCTAATTTGATGAGCCATTTACCTGTTCGGATCAATATAAAAAATAATAACATATTTAGTGTAATATCACAAATGCAGCCGGGAGAAGATAAAGTGTGTCCGGTAATTAATAACCCTTATCTTCTAGTGATGGAGAGATTGTTTTCGATAAATTCTCGATTTAAATATAACATTTTCAAGCAGTTTGAAAAAAGAAATATATAAATGAAAGTACTAACAACACCAAAATAATGTGAAATGTAGAGCAATAAACAACGTTATATTAAAAGAAAAGAGTAATAACGACAACGAAATAGTGAGATGACCGAAGTCGATTTTAAACTTAGATGTATTAAGTGGGGTTCTAAACAATGGATTTATTTTGCCACCTATATTTTCATATGATTATTAAATACTGGTGGAAATTTCTTGGAATAAAGTAGGTATGGAAGAGATCTTCTAAGAAATTGATACGTTCCAACAATTTGAAGTTTAATTATAAAAAATTTTAATTTTGGACCTGTCAAAATACATAATTAGCTCCTGATACATTTAATGAAGATACATTTTTTTCTTTGTAAAGATACATAATTAGTTTTCGATACATTTTTTGATATATTCATTATCATAAAATTGCTTTTTTCAAAATATTTCCTTCAACCATATGCATAATAAAATATAGTCATCTCAGATTACTATATACTAGATTATTCTTAAATAACATGTTCTTCGGTCACTACT
Source organism: Capsicum baccatum var. pendulum (assembly GCA_030864225.1). Taxonomy (NCBI): domain Eukaryota; kingdom Viridiplantae; phylum Streptophyta; class Magnoliopsida; order Solanales; family Solanaceae; genus Capsicum; species Capsicum baccatum. The sequence continues at coordinate 242,262,613 of CM061561.1, forward strand.
AGCATGGTAATTCGGATACTTTTCCCTTAAACAACGCCTCAACTTTGGTTACTCCCCTCCACGGCTTCTTGCCTCATTGGTTTCACCTTTAGGATGACATAGTTCCTTGGGATTTTTCTCCGTTTCCACTTTGCTAATAAACTTCTTAACATATTATTTTTCGAATAATTCTACTATAAAGTAACTAATATGAATTTATTTTATCATATCATGATTGTCGGGAATTATGAATTTAGTTATTCATAATCGTAAATAGATATACCTGTTCCGGTAGTTTCGATATTTCTGAGGTTTGTTGCTCCATAGCTTTTTCCATTGCAGTGTATATATTTAATTAACTAGGCAAAAGTATTTTGGACGGAGAGAATTTTTTACATGAATGTAAGAAGGCTTGGTTTAGTTTTTGGTAAGGCAATTAGCTTATTGTATCCGGTCAATTTCTGGGTTATATAGTTCGTATCTGGTTCTTGGATATTTATAGCTTTGGGGTTGCTATTTAATAAAGTTTGTACGTTGTAGATATTTTCTATATATGTGCGGGCTGTGTAGTTATATGTCTTTTTGTCTTGATTTAGGCTATCTCGATATGTGGTAATTTGTGGGGGTGTAAACATAGGGTCTTTTGATGTATTTGGTGTATATGGCTTGTCAAATAGCTTGTTTAGGTTCATATTTTTTCTAACTCCTTTGCTTGTACCTGCAGAAGTAGATTGATAAACATTATGGGTTTTATGGAGTATCCCAACATCTCCTTCTAGCTCTGGAATTTTACTGTCTTCCGATCGACATAGCTCTGCGCATTGCTGAGTTAGCTGATTCATAGCTATAGACTTCAGTTTATCTTCACTAGTCTTTAGCTTTAGTGTTTCTATCTCAGTACCCATCTTTACTATCTCAGTACCCATACTGTCCACTTTCAATGAAAGCGTAGTCAGGGCGTTGAGTATCTTTTCATGTATATTTTCTTCTATCATTTCAGTTTGTGTAGCTTTGTCTTGATATGTAATCTGCAATAACATTTTTGTTAGTACTGATTACTTCTATTGTAAATGTAAAATTTAATATGTTTAAAACTAGTCTCCGAATCTCTTTTGTTGTAACTGAATTTTGTATTTTCTTTGTTAGCCACCAGCGTACCTGTGTATTATCTGTTCGCACAATAAATTTGTTATATACAATATATGGCTCAAATGCTAACAAACATTTATATAATGAACATAATTCTTTTCTATTTATTTCCCATTTTATTTCTGTCTCGTTGAATGTACCTGAGTAATATCTACAATGGTGTTCTATTTTTTCTGCTTCATATCTATATTTAAGTACTCCTCCGTAACTATATTCACTGGCATCTGCTTCTACTATGTATGTAAATTTTCTATTTTCATCCGGAAATTGTAATTTTGGTAATTCCTTGCAAAGTAATTTTATTTTTTGAACTTGTTTTTTATCTTCTTCATTATAATTATATTCTATATCCTTTTTTAATTTTTTCTGTAGTGGTTTTAGGTTTTCTGCTAATTTTGGAATATATTCTCTTACTTGGTTTACTAATCCTAAAAATGATTGTAATTTCTTTTTTGTATCTAATTCTTCTTTTGAATTTATTATTTTTTGTACTATATGTTGTTGCATTTTTACTCCACTTTTATCTATTTGTATTCCTAAAAATTCTATCTGGTTTTTCATAATTTCGGCTTTCTTTTCGCTTAGACTTATTCCTGATTTTTCTATTATATCTGTGAACTGTTCTAATAATTTTATATGTTCTTCCTTAGTTTTTGTGTATAATAATATATCATCTATGTATACTATGCAATTAGGTAATTGTTTAAAATAATTATCCATAAAATGTTGATATCTACCTGGTGCATTTTTATATCCAAAGGGTAATACATTCCATTCGTAAAATCCTTGTGGTACCGTAAATGCGGTTAATTCTTTAGATTCTTCTTCTAACTTTAGATGGTAAAATCCTGATTTACAATCGAATTTACTAAAATAATTATATCCTTGGATTTGTCTTATTTTTAATATCTTATTTGGTATTGGATAATTATATGTTATAGTTTTTGCATTTAAATTTCTATAATCAATAACCATTCTACTTTTTCCTCTTTTTTGTTCACTATGTTTATTTACTATAAATGCTGGACTATTATGTTTACTATTACTTTTTTGTATATATTGTTTTTCTAATAATTCATCTATATGCATTTTAAATTCTTTTAAATCGTCAAAATTATATGTTAATGGTTTTTGGGTTATTATACTGTTTTTGTCTATTAATTCAATTTTTATAGTAGTTTTATGTTTTTCCCATCCTTTTAACGGATCTTCGCTATATAATTGTTCTAATTTTTTCTTAACTATTTCTATTTTATTTATTGAAAATATAGTTATTTCTGTTTTATTTATCGAAAATACTACTAATTCTATTGTATCTTCAGTAGTATTTATATTTTCTAACTTTTGTGTAATTTTTTCACTTCCTTTTATTCAATCAATTTTCTTTCTTATTTTATTATTAACTCTTTTTGCTCTTACTTTTTGTTTACATGGTGTTGTGAACCACCAATCGTTTCTAGTTATTATATGTGGGTATAGTTTATCTAAAAATGGCATTCCTAAAAGTATATCTTTTGATGTTAATTCATAATTATAAATTTCTTCTATTGTCAATATCTTATCCCATATTTGTGTTTTTACGTTCCTAGCTTTATAAGTAATTAAGCTTCCTTCATTATTAAATCCTTTAACTACTATTGGAAAGTAAATGGGATAAATTAAAAATACCAATAGTAGTTAAAGGATTTAATAATGAAGGAAGCTTAATTACTTATAAAGCTAGGAACGTAAAAACACAAATATGGGATAAGATATTGACAATAGAAGAAATTTATAATTATGAATTAACATCAAAAGATATACTTTTAGGAATGCCATTTTTAGATAAACTATACCCACATATAATAACTAGAAACGATTGGTGGTTCACAACACCATGTAAACAAAAAGTAAGAGCAAAAAGAGTTAATAATAAAATAAGAAAGAAAATTGATCGGATAAAAGGAAGTGAAAAAATTACACAAAAGTTAGAAAATATAAATACTACTGAAGATACAATAGAATTAGTAGTATTTTCGATAAATAAAACAGAAATAACTATATTTTCAATAAATAAAATAGAAATAGTTAAGAAAAAATTAGAACAATTATATAGCGAAGATCCGTTAAAAGGATGGGAAAAACATAAAACTACCATAAAAATTGAATTAATAGACAAAAACAGTATAATAACCCAAAAACCATTAACATATAATTTTGACGATTTAAAAGAATTTAAAATGCATATAGATGAATTATTAGAAAAACAATATATACAAAAAAGTAATAGTAAACATAATAGTCCAGCATTTATAGTAAATAAACATAGTGAACAAAAAAGAGGAAAAAGTAGAATGGTTATTGATTATAGAAATTTAAATGCAAAAACTATAACATATAATTATCCAATACCAAATAAGATATTAAAAATAAGACAAATCCAAGGATATAATTATTTTAGTAAATTCGATTGTAAATCAGGATTTTACCATCTAAAGTTAGAAGAAGAATCTAAAGAATTAACCGCATTTACGGTACCACAAGGATTTTACGAATGGAATGTATTACCCTTTGGATATAAAAATGCACCAGGTAGATATCAACATTTTATGGATAATTATTTTAAACAATTACCTAATTGCATAGTATACATAGATGATATATTATTATACACAAAAACTAAGGAAGAACATATAAAATTATTAGAACAGTTCACAGATATAATAGAAAAATCAGGAATAAGTCTAAGTGAAAAGAAAACCGAAATTATGAAAAACCAGATAGAATTTTTAGGAATACAAATAGATAAAAGTGGAGTAAAAATGCAACAACATATAGTACAAAAAATAATAAATTCAAAAGAAGAATTAGATACAAAAAAGAAATTACAATCATTTTTAGGATTAGTAAACCAAGTAAGAGAATATATTCCAAAATTAGCAGAAAACCTAAAACCACTACAGAAAAAATTAAAAAAGGATATAGAATATAATTATAATGAAGAAGATAAAAAACAAGTTCAAAAAATAAAATTACTTTGCAAGGAATTACCAAAATTACAATTTCCGGATGAAAATAGAAAATTTACATACATAGTAGAAGCAGATGCCAGTGAATATAGTTACGGAGGAGTACTTAAATATAGATATGAAGCAGAAAAAATAGAACACCATTGTAGATATTACTCAGGTACATTCAACGAGACAGAAATAAAATGGGAAATAAATAGAAAAGAATTATGTTCATTATATAAATGTTTGTTAGCATTTGAGCCATATATTGTATATAACAAATTTATTGTGCGAACAGATAATACACAGGTACGCTGGTGGCTAACAAAGAAAATACAAAATCCAGTTACAACAAAAGAGATTCGGAGACTAGTTTTAAACATATTAAATTTTACATTTACAATAGAAGTAATCAGTACTAACAAAAATGTTATTGCAGATTACATATCAAGACAAAGCTACACAAACTGAAATGATAGAAGAAAATATACATGAAAAGATACTCAACGCCCTGACTACGCTTTCATTGAAAGTGGACAGTATGGGTACTGAGATAGTAAAGATGGGTACTGAGATAGAAACACTAAAGCTAAAGACTAGTGAAGATAAACTGAAGTCTATAGCTATGAATCAGCTAACTCAGCAATGCGCAGAGCTATGTCGATCGGAAGACAGTAAAATTCCAGAGCTAGAAGGAGATGTTGGGATACTCCATAAAACCCATAATGTTTATCAATCTACTTCTGCAGGTACAAGCAAAGGAGTTAGAAAAAATATGAACCTAAACAAGCTATTTGACAAGCCATATACACCAAATACATCAAAAGACCCTATGTTTACACCCCCACAAATTACCACGTATCGAGATAGCCTAAATCAAGACAAAAAGACATATAACTACACAGCCCGCACATATATAGAAAATATCTACAACGTACAAACTTTCTTAAATAGCAACCCCAAAGCTACAAATATCCAAGAACCAGATACGAACTATATAACCCAGAAATTGACCGGATACAATAAGCTAATTGCCTTACCAAAAACTAAACCAAGCCTAGTTAAAACTTGCTACGAATATGGATTACTTAGTACCGTATATACCACGGACGGAACTGAGATATCCACTATACCCGAGATATATGAAGCATTTACCATATTTAAAAGAATAACCAAAGGTACTCTATTTTTTATAAAAATTTACACGGCACCAGCAGAGATATTATTTGACGAAGTTAAGAAACCTATACAAGTTGTAAAAATAGGAATGACACGAGATATGATTATACCATAAGATATTGGTACACAGCCAGAAATACCTAGAATTGAGATACCAAAATTTTATGCGAACAAAAGAGTTATCGGACTATCTACGATTTTTACAAGAACTAGCAAATACATATTGTAATCAAAATCCTATATGGAGTTATTATTCAAGAAACCATGTATTAATATATTCAAACTCAAAAGAGCTACGGGAAACAGATATGGAGACTATTAGGCAATGGATTACGACGTTGCTTAAACCAGAGACAGAACCTATCGCCAGAGCTATTAAAGAAAAATTTATTTCAGAGGAATTATTGACCAGATATTGCAAAACTATTGGACACAAATATCCAGACCACAAGTGTTCAAAATGTAATGGAGGAGATAATGACGTCCCAACAGTGCAGCTAGAATAAAAGAAGATAAGAACGACAGCTGGAAAGATAAGACCAGAGCAATAATGGAGATACAACATATACGACAAAATAAACGGAAGACAAGATATTTGACATATTTGTATAAATCCTTAATCTTTTTACGTAAAAGATAAGATGAATAGTTGATAGATTGGTAGCATTTAATGTAGCATTTAATGTAAAATTTGAATTATTGACTTTATAGGATTAGGTAGGCATATATAGTAGAAGACTTTTTAGTTTTTTCTTTGTTTTATCTTTAGCCATTAAGGCTTTTTTAACTTTTTGTAGAAATAAGAAAAACGTGTACACAAATGTACACAAATATGTATCATTCTCTATAAATAAAAGCTCAGAAGGCATTGCAAAGCCAAGCCTTCTTACATTCAAGTAAAAAATTCTCTCCGTCCAAAATACTTTTGCCTAGTTAATTAAATATATACACTGCAATGGAAAAAGCTATGGAGCAACAAACCTCAGAAATATCGAAACTACCGGAACAGGTATATCTATTTACGATTATGAATAGCTAAATTCATAATTTCCGACAATCATGATATGATAAAATAAATTCATATTAGTTACTTTATAGTAGAATTATTCGAAAAATAATATGTTAAGAAGTTTATTAGCAAAGTGGAAACGGAGAAAAATCCCAAGGAACTATGCCATCCTAAAGGTGAAACCAATGAGGCAAGAAGCCGTGGCGGGGAGTAACCAAAGTTGAGGCGTTGTTTAAGGGAAAAGTATCCGAATTACCATGCTAGTAGTGACCGAAGAACATGTTATTTAAGAATAATCTAGTATATAGTAATTTGAGATGACTATATTTTATTATGTATATGGTTGAAGGGAATATTTTGAAAAAAGCAATTTTATGATAATGAATATATCTGATGACATGATAGATAAATTTAAGATACTTATTTTGTATGCACTTAGAAATATAGATGTTGCAGATATTAGAAAAATTATATTAGAAAAAGCATATGGAAAAAATTATACGGATAGAATAAATTATATACCACACATACCTAACTACTCTTATAAATATTTATTATGTTAAAATTACGTAGGATTTTTAAAGATACGCAAAAAATACAGTTACTGGAAAAACAGATAAAAATAAATGTAGACAAATACATGGAAAATAAAAAATATATAAAATCTCTTAATAAAAATATGCAAAAACTACTAAGTCTAAAACAAATAGCTATAAAATATCAATTTTAAAAAATAGCCCATTTAGACTACCTTAGAGTTTTAATCTTATGTATACTTAAAGATATTGAAATAATAGATATTAAGAAAATGATATTAGAAGAAGTAATAAACTACGAAATTGAAATGATAAATGCCACAGCACAAATATACGAAGACATTTACCCAGAAGGATATTATTCAGACCAAGATTGTGGATGTTAGAATATATTAGAAAAACTAGAGAAAACCAAGATAATCTAAATAACGAAGTTAATTATAGAAACCATATTAGAAAAATAATGGAAGATCTAAAAGAAAAGTTAATATGGATAGAAAAAACCTTAGAAAATTTAGAAAAAATTACATGTAACAGTTTATATAATATAAAAAACTCACTACGAGAAGAACAACACAAAATAATAAATGACATAGAAAATTTAGAATTAGATATACACTATAGTACAGAAAGAATAAATTATTATACAGAAATTTGTAACTCAGCAGTTACTACAGGATAAAATAATAAACTAAATAAATTAATGAATACATCTCACAAAAAGAATAAATTATTAAAACAAAATCTAAGAAATAACCACGTACAAAAAAGAATAGATTCATCAGTTATAATAAATCTATTTATTAGCCTAGTTATTTTGCTAGTTATCCGCACCCCCCTACAAATTACGACGTGTAATTAGAAAAACGGGATTATCAAAAGAATGTAAAAGCTTCTACCAATTCATAATATCTATCTTTCAAACACTTTTACACAGCTTTTTAAAAATAGTAGTTTAGGTGTAGGCGCCTTGCGCGTGCACCTCATTTTAATGAGTTCAAATATTACACTAAATAGGATATTTATTTAAATAATAAAAATGAATATAGTAATTAAATTTAATGAGGGATGACTCTGGCTCAGCGGTAAGCTTGCTTACCGTGGTGTGCCAGGGTCGGGGGTTCGAAACGTCCCTTCAGCAAAGCTGGGGTGAGGACGCGTAGGTAAGGCCATTGGGTCCCCCCCCTCCCCGACACCTACGGAGTAGGTATGAACCGGGTCGTCCCTTTTTAAATTTAATATCTTTTGAGTGTGTAAAGATGGAGAATTTATTTATTAAACCTAATCTTTATCAAAAATATTTTTAAAAGTCGATCGACATTCATCTACTATCTGTAAATTACAACAAAATAATACAATGATAGATACATCAAATAATACAATTAAATCTAATCTTTACACACAATTTTTTTTTAAAATTCGTCCGACACTCATCTACCACCTATAAAAAATAACGAAATAATACGATAGTAGAAATATCAAAATAATACAACTAAACCTAACCTTTACATAAAAAAAATCCTCAAAACCGATCAATATTTATCTATCACCTGTAAACTGCAATAAAATAATACGATAAAGTGATATCAAAATAATACAATTAAACTTAAATTTTACACACAAAAATTTCTCAAAGCCGATCGAGATTCATCTACGAACTGTAAACTACCACAAAATAACAAACTAATAGAGATATTACGATGATATAATTAAACCTAACCTTTATCTAAAAAAAATTTTCAAAGCCGACCCATATTCATCAAGCATTTGTAAATTAAAATAAAATAATAACATAATAAAGATATCAAAACAATACAATTAAACCTAACCTTTACACTAGAAATTCTTCAAAGTCAGCCGACATTCATCTACGACTTGTAAACTATAAAAAAATAATATAATAGTGATCACAAAGCTTCGATTTTTATCCAACTAATTCTTGTATGAGCGAAAATTTTGACCCTAAAGAATGATTTTGACCCTACCATATATTTAGGAGTCCCATATATAGGAAGTCTAATAGAAATGAAAATATTAATTAATTCTTCTACCATATATTTTAGGAAATCTAGTTAATATAATAAAAATAATTAAATAATAAATTAAAAAATATAGTGAAAAGACGATTTTGTTTAAAGAAGAGTCTTTTAATAAAAGATAAAAAGTTCAAATCACTTTTCTAAGGATTTTCACACTTTTAATATATTATAGATTATAGATTATAGATTATAGATTATAGATTATAGATATACACATAGATTATAGATTATAGATATAGATTATAAATTATATATTACACATTATAGATATAGATACAGCTTATAGATTATAGATATATATTCAGTAACCTTAATTATAAAATATATTGATTTAGATTACTTTTTATCTTTCTTTAAACGTCTCATTTAATTGTGATCGCGAAATTATTAAAACTAGCAAGGAAATATTTAATAGGTTTTCTGAAACGTGCTTGCCACATATAAATATATAAGTTTCAGTAAGACTTTCAATAGTTGTGTGATGCCTATATATTTCGAATTAATAATTATTTTAAACTTATAATATAGTTTTCATTATTATATATATATATATAGATGTTGCTTCATTTATTCATTTAAGAATTAGATAAGATTTAATTTGATTAGCAATATAATGATTGATAGCACATAATTGAACTTTTTCAGATGCATTATGATTGTACATTTGTCCAGATAGAAAAATTGAATATTCTTGTGCTCAACGTGAAATAAAAAATTTCGTGTATTACATATATATATATATACACTTTAAGATTAATCGCAATATAATACGAAGTAATCACAAAATGAAAAATTGTACTATAAGAACTGCAAGTAAATAGTTGTTCCCTATTCTGATTTTGATCAACTTGCGTGTAGAGTGCTTTTTCCACGTAAGAGGGCTAGGGGCTAATGATACACCAAACTAAAGAGAATACTGCTATTAAATTAAATGTTGCCAAAAAACTAAAACTACTTAGGCTTATTTGTGCAATTTAGAGTGTTAATAAAACTCTCAAATACATAACTAAAAAGAAAAAGGAAGTTTTATATGAGATCTGTTACTCTTAACATTGTGAGAATATTTGAAAGGGTTGAAAACTATACAAATTTGGCCGAAACGAATAATATTTCTATTTTATATTGAGAAAATTAACTGTATAAACTTATTAGATTAGTTATTATAACTTATAGCAAAACTTCTAAGTTTTCAAGTTTATAGCAACTTTCATCTTAAAAAAATATATAAAAAGTTTTTTTTTCCTTTTGTTGAAAATACAGAAAAGTAATTACTGAAAAAGGAAAATTAATATTTAATACAATTAATATACAATTTACCTTCCTTAAAAGTAGTTAACCTTAATTACTGATATTTATCCATCCCAAATTCCTCAAACCGTTATTTATCTTCCTATTTTAATGCTTGCATTAAGAGTTTTCATCTTCATACACTACTTGCCACTTTTTACACGATTTCTCTCTACCATCAAACAAAAAACGCATTCTATGTTGATTAGAATTTGATAGAAAAGCAAAAAACAAGTATTTCTTTAGATAAAAAATATGAATTCTGTTAATTCGCATTCAATCATGATCCGTCATGGAGGGAGATCGGATTCTTCAGGTTTGTTAATTTTTTTACAAACAAAGTACCTAATTCCAGATTGGTGTATGTAGATATATATAATCTTCCACTTGTTGTCATCAACAGCCCTCAGAAATATGGTACAAATATGGCTGGCTTTTTCGTGAATATCGACAAGATCTCCGTTTCTTTCTTTATATGACCGTGCAGAATTCAACGTTGCAGAAAACAGATGCTGTGGAACAGGGAAAATAGAAGTTGCAGAGTTATGCACATCGGTGTGTTCCGATTATATTTTTTGGGATAGCTTTCATCTTACAGAAAAAGCATACAGATTTTTAATTCATCAATTCTTGTACACCATTTAAGTAGCTTCTTCTGATAAATTCACATATCAACATGCATATCAATGAATTCTTAGTACTTGTTGCCGAATGATTGATCATTTATATGTTATTTTCTCACTTAGTGATCATGTCTATCATTCCCGATTTTTATTTCTTTTTATTTTTTCTAGTAAGCATGTACATGATGTGGTAGTAACAAAGTTGTATTCATGGACTATAGCAGTACATACAAACTTGTAAATATTTGATTTTTTTCTGTATTAAATTGGTATAAAATTGATATTGAATCATTTTTTCTATTTACTGTTTGTTTTTCTAATATAGTTAATAATTTGAATTAACTTTTTGGTGCTCGATTATTACTGTTTGTTTTTATAAGATTGTGGGTATGAAAAAGTTTATTTTTTGTATTTATGTAGTAATTATATAATGTTATGCTACTCTAACTTTTGTTTCGTATTTTACATCGTTGAATGAAATTGATATGAACTAAGTCGCATCAGATGGTATTAAATTTGATATCAACTACATCAAATTATACATTTTTCGATTCTGCAATTAGTAACATTTGACATGAATATTGAATCTTGATTTTTATTGGTGCTCATTACTCTTTGTATAAGATTGTTGGTATGAATAAAGTTTAGCTTTGATATTTAACATAGTATTTATATAATGTTCTTCATCTTGCCAGAAAGCAAAAAAAAATATCAATCTTGATTAATATTGATTATTTTTTTATTACAAAAAAAAATTATTTGACATCAAACAACTATCAATTGATTTATTTTCAACATTTACGTTGATAGTTTTTCATATAATATCCATTCATACACTAAAAAGGTTATGTAACATAAAACATAATTTTTCCCATCGATTGTCACATTCATAAAACTCATTCAATACAAATGTGATATATGCGAAATTTAATCGATATCAATTTGATACATTGAGAACTCAAAATAAAAATGTTACTTATGTATGAAATGAGTATATAAATTGATTTCAATGTATTAAAAGTGGAATTATCCTAGGAAAATGTGTTCATCAAAACATAGTTAACATCATTGCACTAATTCGCAATTAACATCATTACACTAATTGGAACCATCCCTCAATCGATAAACTGATGGTAAAACAATCTTGCAGATTAATCAATACATTTACGAAAGGCCTCACATGAAAAAATCTCAATAAAAGGCATCCTTGTTTGGCTAATGTATATTAAAAATGAATGTCTTCTTGTTCATTTATCTTCCTCGAGTATATGGACATTACAGGTAAAATAATGAAATGTGCTCTGACTAACTATCTTTCAGATGTTAGCAATGAGCCAAACACGAGTTTGAAGTTCTGGATGAGTGTAAGAACAAGTTTTTTTTTTTTTTCAAGGTATACATGTGAAATCAAAATTGTGTTGGTTGTATTTTGATTTCAGTTTTACATATATACTAAAATAGCAATGATATTAAAAGTTAATTATGGTATGCATTATATGGACGTGGGGAAACGATGACTAATTAAAATAAAAAATAGAACTATATATATGTTATCATTACTTAACGATTTGACAAAATTGAATTGGCAAGACTGCCTTTTAACTATAAAAAGGATTTATTTTTTTGAAAGTAGTTAATTTTTTTAGAATGAAATAATTATTAATAATTAAGCACTACCTAAGCATGAAAACAAACTAAAAGCAACAATAATTCAAATGTTAACATTTACTATTTGTTCTTAATTTAATATAAAATTGATCTAAACAATTGTCCAATTTAGAAGAATCACTATTTAATGATCGAGAAGATTATTAGTAATTAAAAAAGGTAATGAATGGAATTTAATGAATGGAAGAGTCACTATTTAGAAGAAATTTAATGAATGAAAATTAAAGAGATAAGACTACTATTGGTAATTAAAAAGGGTAAAGAGATAAGACTTCTATTGATAATTAAAGACTAAAAAATATGAAAAAGAGTATAATCAAGTTAATTATTCAAGTTAATAAAAAGGTATAAAATCAGATCTTAAGTTTAAAAAATATATTTACCATATATATCTTCTTATATTGTGGATAAACTTTGATATTTAATTATTATAAAAAAATATTGATATCTTAACTTGCCATAATTATCCAAAATTTTTAATTAATAGTGATAGATGTTAAATGCTAAATATAAATAAATAATACAAATAATAAATATTACAAAATTAATTTTCGAAAATTTAATAAAATATGTTTTTCTCAAAAGTTGCTATAACTTGTAATTATTTCTTAAGTCTAGTATTTAATAAAAAGTTATGCTATAACTTGTAATTAATAATCTAAAAAGTATATTTGGGATAATTTTCACTAATTATAACTATATAATTTTTTCTAATAGTTATTAGTTTGTATGGTGTAATTAATTAAAAACAGATAGTCAATAATCATGTTATGTCGATATGTCAATGATTTGAGAATTTGAAGCGAAAAAAATCTAGTTATTATCGTTTTCTTTAATTACTTACAGTCTTTCACTGATAGATTAGTTCCTTAAGTGACTAAGACTCACAATAATTATGTTAATGATTATTTTGTGTTGTTACAATGTCAAATTTTTTGTGTCGTTACAATTTCTAGCATATGCATCTCCAAATCCAAATGTTCAATATGCCCCTTGAATTGTTCACTTATATTGGTTGTCTCTATCAAACGAATGAGAATTTTTAATAGACATTTCGTTGGAAATCTATTCAATATTGGCTCATCGATAATGTTTTTAATAGATTTTGGACCGAATCTTGGGAAATGTACACTAAATATTCCCATTACGTAGTAGTGTGTCCTCACATTTAAGTAAGATTTTCAGCTTATGAACTAGTTATGTATGGATTATATATATTCATATGATCATAATATTTTATGAACTCTTATGTGTAGAGAATAATAATGGAAAGTGTGTTATACATGTGCAAGTAGCCCTTACTTTAAGAATGACTTTGTTGCTGTTCGTTATTCTAATCTAAGTGTTGATATATATTGGTGCAAAATTTATGCGAGTGTTATCAATGTGGAGCTTAATATATGAGGTCAACTAAAAGCTTGATTATGATATATATGCCGAAATTGGAAAAGAAAAAGATTAAATTGGGAAGAAGTTCTCTTTTGGGGTCATTTTTATTAGATTTGCTATGATATTTTAAATATGGGTAAAATTTGTTCTCTCTTATATTTAAAAAAATCTTAACAACTTGTTATCTCCTCCCGTGTGAATTTAGGTCAGTATGACCAGATCGCGTTATAATATTTCCTTTTTGGGATTTTTTTTAATTTCTAATTTGTAGTTGTTCAAAGTTTAATTACTTTTCTAGCTCCCACACGATACACCATGTCGATTAACTACCTACGTGCATTTACTGAAATGATTTAAACAAAATAAGTATTGAACATAAGAAACCAAGATTTCATACCAACTGAACTGAAATGAAAATTAAATAGATAAACATTGATCAAGTGAAAAAATACATGCAGTGAACTTTTTGTGCTAGCAAGCTAGTTGCTCGATTTAACCACTGCATACATAGCTTGATAGAAAGCTACTAATTAACATAACAAAAGATAACATTCTTCCACGAATAAACTTAGGTACCTAATCGATGAAACTTCCCTGTTGTGCTCTCGGAAGCATATTAGTACGGTGACCTGTATGCTCGTGAAATTCCAACTCACAAGCCATATACCTATCAAAATATAATTAATTAATTCACTTGCTATATAAATGACTTAAACATAGTATCAAAGAATACAGAGAGGTTTGGCATACATACTTGTGAATACCTTGGTATTTTGGATAATGAATCTCTACACACTACTAAAAAAACTGAAAAAACGATCACAAAAAACTGACCACACATTGTGGTTGGAAAAAACCGACCACAAGTGGTCGATTTTTGTTTTCTTTTTAAAAAGAGACCACATTTTAAAACATTAAAATAATTATTTCAATAAGCTTGAATCTTAAAAGAGAGTAACTTTTCTTGAAGGTTCTTGAATGGTGACACTTTGATTCTTGAGTTTTCTTGAGGAAGGATTTGAATCTTGTTCTTGGGGAATGATCTTGAAAGAAAATCCTAATTTTGATATTAAAGGATGAACGAGGAGTTATGTTCTTTAATTTGATGGAATTACGGGTTAAAAAGGGTGGGAAAAGACCCAAAAATCTCATTAAAATGCCTTTAAAGCGCTTGAACGGATGTGGTTGACGGTTTGGGCTATGGACCGCCACTTTGGTGACTAATCGTCACTCAAACCGTCATTTTATGGCCAGAAAAAGAGCTCACTGCCTGAGTTGAGACGGCTAGAGAGACGGTTCGTCATCTTTCCCATTGCACCTCGGCATTCGGACAACTCTCTAGTAAAACGGGCATAACTTTTTACTTCGATATTGAATTTAGGAGAAATTGGTATCGTTGGAAAGCTAATTATATTATCTATCAGTTGGTGGATCATGAGCTCAAAAATTCTTGGTAGAATGAAAGATATGCTTGTTTGAAGTTGACTATAGCAACATATTAGTGTAAGCACATATATATTTTTTCACTAGAAGTTTCAAGTGGTTGATGAATCATCACTTTTACATTTGCAATGCTGTACCTCTTTCCCTTACTGCTAGTGGCTAAGAGAGACACATTGATTTGAACCATATTTGTGGTACGATTATTTTTTGTCTATATTTAAAATCTTTTTTTTACAAACTCATTGATTACATTCTTATTACGTACTTAAAACTTTTAAAAATTTTGTACTTCTTAAATTTTTCTTATTTTAACACTTATATTTATTTCTAGATTTTTTAAATTTTCTTAAAATCAAATTTAGTTGATCTAGAATTCTTAAACAAATGAAAAAGTATTAGTTGTCATTAATTCTGATGACTTCTAATAAAGAAAGGTTTTATCATAAATATATTTAATTAATTTTTAACTCTTAAATATTAGAAAAATAAAAGCGAAAAGATGATTTTGTCTAAAGAAAAAACTTTTAAATAAGGGCAAAAAGTTTAAATAACATTTCAAAGGCGCTTCATACTTTTAATATATTATAGATTATAGATTATAGATTATAGATATAGATTAGTTGATTCCTTTTTGTTTTTATATTACCTAGGGACTAGCGATAGTTTCAAGTTCAAAATATTGTCTGATTAAAAAATTATGAAACTAGAGAAATTTTTTAAAAGGGTAAAGATTTAACATTCTCATCAACTATACAGTTTTTTTAATATTAATTTGATGTAAATGTTAGGTGATGATAGACCCCTTTCTTTGTTTATAATGATCAAGATTATATATAATTGTAACTATATAATTTTTTCAATACTTACTAGTTAGTATGGTGTAATTAATTAAAAATAGATAGTCAATAATCATGTTATGTCGATATGTCAATGATTTGAGAATTTGAAGCGAAAAAAATCTAATTATTATCGTTTTCTTTAACTACTAACGGTTTTTCACTGATAGATTAGTTCCTTAAGTGACTAAGACCTCGCAATAATTACGTTAATGATTATTTTTTGTCGTTACAATGTCAATTTTTTTGTGTCGTTACAATTTCTAGCATATGAATCTCCAAATCCAAATGATCAATATGCCCCTTGAGTTGTCACTTATATTGGTTGTCTCTATCAAACGAAAGGTAATTTCTGACAGACGTTTTACTGGAAATCTATCTAATATTGGCTCATTGATAATGTTTTTAATAGATTTCAAATCGACTCTTGGGAAATGTCCACTAGATTTTCTCATTACTTAATAGTGTGTACATACATTGAAGTAATAAAGATTTTCGGTTTATGAACTAGTTATGTGTGGATTATATATATTCATATGATCATAATATTATATGAACTCTTATGTGTAGAGAATAGTAATGGAGAGTGTCTTATATATGTGCGAGGAGCCCTTACGTTAAGAATGGATTTGTTGTTGATCGTTACTCTAATCGAAGTGTTGATAATATATTAGTGTCGTGACCCGAATCGAGGTCCTGACAGCGATGAACATCTCGAATCACGAAGTCCTGAGAGCCCTTCTCTACTGGCAATCATATACACAATTCATAAACTAAAAGAAAATATGGAAAATAAAACGGAATTATGGTCATCCAATTTCAACAAAACCATACGGTTATAATTTCATCAATACCCAAATCCATCTAACACCTTTCTACGAAATCTCTACTAACTGAAAGAAAACAACATCTTTTTGAAGATTGGGAGAAGGTCCCCGGTCGGACCATGAACTAAAAACAATGAAATCATGAGATAAGTCCTTTCGAAATAAGGGAGGGTCACCAATTTCAATCGTCTTACAATGGTTTATAGCTTAGCGGGATCCCGGAACTGATCCTTTGATACTGCAATATTGGGGATCAGTACAAATGTACTGGTACGCAGAGTAATCCAAAATAACATACTTTTATATAATATAAGTGAGAGCAATTTATGAAACATTTTACATACGATATATGAAAACACATTGGCATTCTTTAAAGACTTGGAAACATTTCTTTGAAACCATAACATACTCTTTATTTTACTTCTAAGCTAGATGGTGCACCCTAAAATCTATAATTCCTCGGGTTATATGGAATCCGCCCTTGACTCAGCGGCCAAGCCCCCAATCCAAGTTTATCGCAAATATTAGAGTATTTATAATAGGGACACGCAAGATCACACAGCAGGGTGCAAAAATCTCCGGTCAAATCAACATGTCATGATAGTGCACAAGATCACAAAGCAGGGCTCCTAACCATTGTTCCAGTTTGGGACGACATGAATTAAGTTACACAAGATCACAGTGCAGGGTACCATAATTCCATGTCGTCAAATCATGGTTTCTAGCATTCAGTCTTTCAAATTGTACTTTCTTCGGGTAACCATCTAACTCTCTTTAGGCCCATTTTTAATCTTTATAAACATACATCTTTTGGAATTCAAAATCTGAGTAAAATCTGTATTTTAGTCTGTTCTAAATCTGCTATAGCATTCATTTGTTTAGTATCGTCATACCAAAACTTGCAAGTCATATATCTAAGCCATACATTATCATATTACAGCTCTTTCATTCAAACAATATTTAGAGTTTAGACCACCAAGTCATTCAAACAGTACAATAGGATTCATGTTTCAAAACATATGTCAAACCATGCAAAGATTCTCTTTTCAACATTTCAAAAAATGGTTGTCAATTTCTCAAAACAATGATGCAATTTCTTTGATTATCACATTTAACATTTAAAATGAGAAATTATCTCTCTCTACAATTCTCAATCGACATAAAGTTCATATAAGATAGTAAAACCCTAGGTTCATGCTTTAAGACTTGCAATTGAGTAACCCATAACTTGTAAATTAAGAAATAACACCGTGAGAGAGGAAAATACGTTATTCGTGCTCTCAATTCATATTCTAAAACGAAAACACATATATACATATACACGAGTAACAATTTAAGTTTAAGGGAAGGCCTCAAGACCAAAATGTTCATAATACATACTTCTTAGGGGTCGTTTGGTAGAGTGTATTGGCAAAAATAATGCATATACTAATTAATGTGTATTATAAATACCTTGTTTGGTACAATTTCTAGTCAATGTATAACTAATGCAAGCATTAGTTATACACTCTATTGTGTATTAAGGTGTGTATTACTAATAGAAAAAATACATAAAGTAGCATACTTAAGTATTAAATTATAAAAAATAACAACACTTTTATCAAATTACATTTTGTAGCATATGTATTTGTATGTATTTGTATTTTTGTAGCAACAATTTGCAAAAATACAAAATACATATCGATCATAAGGGCAGTAAAAATCATATGTATTTGTATTTTTGTAGCAACAGTTTGCAAAAATATAAAATACAACTTGTTATATTATGTAATTATGAAACTGTTACTATGAAACTCATAATTAAGGGGATAAGTATGCTATTTCTGAATTTTGCCCTTGCTAATACCACCCATTTTCTATGTATTAGTAATGCAAAGTCTTTAATACATGCATTAACTTATTAAATGACCTTAATACCCCTCAATTTCCCTCTCAAAATATTCCATGATTCCTTTTCCCGCTATTTTAATTTGCAATAGTGAATCTTTTCAAAACATTTCACAATTTTTTTTTCCACCATTTAAATCTACAACAATGAATAATTGATTTAAATAATTGTAACATATTTTTTCTTTGCTTCGAGGGTCTTTAAAAAGATTAAAAAAATTAAGACTATTTCTTAATATTACATCTTATATTTTATTTTTATTTTGACTATGTTAATCCGTTGGCATAATATTTCATGCGCAAAGACGAAGGTCTTGCAATTATTCCGAAACCTCTATATACTAGTTCAACAATACTAATTATATTTGAGATGACAAAAAGATTTTATTGCAAAAAAGTATAAAAATCAAAGAAGGGTATTTTTGTAAACAAACATTGCTTTTATAGAAATTATGTAAGATGCATAACTAATACAAGCATAAGTAATACAAGCATTACTAATACATTATATTTTGCATTGATCTTATACACTCTACCAAACGACCCCTTAATGTAATTAGAAATCCTTCATAAACATATGATTTCTCAACATTCCAAAGCCCTATTAAAATGATTTCATCATGCCAATGTAATTTAGGAAAACCCCACGTACCTTAGAATACTTAAGTTGAAGGATGGAAATCCAAATCTTGATTCGTTTCTCGAAAATCTTGAACTTTAGGATTGATTCTTGATCTTTGATGGAAACCCTAATTTCTCTTGTTCTTGAGAGTCGAGAGGATTATGAGTGGTGATAAACTGATATTTTATCATTTAATAGGGTTTAATGCATGATTTAAGTCGTGGGAATGGGTTTGAGGTGATTAAAATACCAAAATACCCGTAAATAAACCAAAGAAAATTGTAGAAATCTTCAGTTGACGACCTTGGTTGACGGCCCGTCAGTTAAGTGACGGCTCATCACCTAAGTCGTCACTTTCAGGCTTGAATTCTCCCTTACTGTCCTAGGTTGACGACTAGAGCTAATGGGTCGTAACTTAGTTGACGGCTCGTCAACCTAGTCGTCACCTAGTTGACAAGTCGTCAACTTCGTCGTCACTTTTTGGCAGTTAGACACTCCAAAGTAAAATGAGCATAACTTTCTACTCCAATATCGAATTAAGATTAAATTGGTGGAGTTGAAAAGAAGACTCAAAGAACTTTCATTTGATATATAGTAGTACCTCTAAATCATTATATACTAAGAAGTTATGGTCGATGGAAGTTGACCCAAGTTTAGATGTTCACTAAAACTTAAGCGATAGGAAATTTTCAACTCGTCTTTGAGTTAGGGGACTTCAATTTATATTGAAAGGTATTCACACCCTATATAATTGATCACCACACATTTATTAATAAAGAATCATTGGGTTCGAATCTACACACATATAAAAGGTGGTTCAAACTTCATCCCGAAAGTGCTGGGTGTTACAATTAGTGTGCTGCATATTATCTCGAATAAAATTATAAAAATTGGTACAAAACTTATGCGAGTGTTATCAATGTGGAGCTTAGTATATAAGGCCAACCAAAAGCTTGAATATATGATATATATATATATATATATATATATATATATATATATATATATATATATATATATATATATATATATATATATATATATATATATATATATATATGCTGAAATTGAAAAAGAAAAGGATTAATTTGGGGAAGAAGATCTCTTTTGGTGTCATTTTTATTAGGTTTGCTATGATATTTTAAGTAGGGGTGAAATTTATTCTCTCTTCTATATTTTAAAAAAATATTAACACATTGTTATCTCCTCCCATGTGATTTAGGTCAATTTGACTAGATCGCATTATAAGATTTCCTCCTTTTTGGTATATTTTTCTTTATTTCTAATTTATAATTGTTCAAAGTTTAGTTACTTTGCTAGCTCCCGCACGATACTCTATGCCGATCAACTACCAACTTGCATTTATTGAAATGATTTACACAAAATAAGTACTGATGAACATAAGAAATCAAGATTTCATACCAACTAAGCTGGAATGAAATTAAAAGATAAACATTGATCAACTGCAAAAAGACATGCAATGACCTTTTTGTGCTGGCTAGATAGCTGCTCTACTTAACTATTACATACATAGCTTGACAGAAAGCTGCTAATTAACATAAACATAACAAAAGATAACATTATTCCACGAATAAACTCAGGAATCTAAAGGATGAAACTTTCCTATTCTTCTCTCTGAAGAATATTATTATGGTGACTTGTATGCTCATGAAATTTTCACTCACAATCCATATACCTCTTCAAAACATAATTAAATCTTTTGCTATATAAATGACTTAAGCATAGTATCAAAGCATATAAAGAGGTTTGACATACATACTTGTGAATAACTTGGTATCTTGCATAACGGATCTCTACACGAGTGTAGTACTCGGATTGTTCAATCTCTTCAATTGCAAGGTAGGAGACAAATCCATGCTTACGACACTTAGCAAATGAAGCTTCACTTGATATTGATAACGGTTTGGTGCAAGCTAAAACACATGGTTGGATGAAGCTAATGAAACCATGTCTGGCCAAGCTTGTAAAAGCCCTATTTCTCAACAACATTGCACTTGCTGCAGCAGCTTCTTTTTCAAGTGCTACACGGGGCCTTACCTTAAAGGCATCTAAAAATTCTTTGTTCCCCACATTTACTTTAGCATCTATGTATTGATGTATAACTTCTGACTTTTGCTTATCTAAATTTTTTATGAAGTTATTTGACAATTTAATGTTGGATCTGTCAAAGAAATTCATATATACAAGTTTAGGATCATGATAAAAAAAAGTGACACACAAAAATGCAACTAGAAGATAAGAAAACACGACTTGCAAGGGTGTGTCTCATACCATGAAAAATATTTTTCTAAATAAAGTGTTTTTCTTGTGTTTGGTACGCAAAACACAACGGGGTAAAGGGTGGAGGGTAAGGTGTGTGGGATGGTGGGGATGGCATCTATAGGTGGTGAGGGTGTTGGAGGATAGACAAAGTACAATCAACATGAAATGTCACTTCTGGATTTGTTTTTTTCTACCGAAATCATTATCCTCACAATTTAAAAAAAAATCTAGAAAAAATGTTTTCTGAATTTTATTGAGTGACCAAACATGAAAAAATTGAAAATATTTTCGTCTATACCACACATCTCCTAAAGTTTGATCTATATGAAAAAAAATAAAAGATTAACCTGGGAAACGAGTTTGTTTTAGTGTGCAAAATTGACTAACTATTTTTATATAAAAGAAGTTAGGGGTGGAGAAGATTACACTGTAGAATAGAATTTTCACTAGGAATACTGTAAGTTCAAGTACCAACCACCTAAATTACTAAGATTACATAAATCACAAAAATTAAAGTTACTTTAATCAAGCACAAAATATTTGCTTATCAAAATGTTTATATAGAGAGTGACACACAAATTTAATTAATGGATCTAGATGCAGATGACTAAACAATGACAAGTTAAAATTCACTAGGGTTGAATCTTGAAAACATATATAAAGAAAACATGAATTAGTTACTAAAATTGGCTTTTAATTCATTGCTAAATAGTCCATAGCCAATAAGATCTTTAATTTTGATAAAACCTCGTTGTCAACGATGAACTTTTGTTAATTAGCTCCTAAAAAAGTAAAACATTTTTTTGCGCGTGTTAATGTGTGTGTACATATTTTTTTTTGGTGTGTGTGGAAATCAAGCAAATCAAGGCATAACAAGAAAATCTAGATACATTTTTATTCCATGAAATGCAACTCAAAGTTAATATTCTTTTTTTCTTTCTATAAAATAATTATAGCTGTAGCTAGAAAGATCTAAAATTATTAAGTTGACTTGAAAAAGATATGAATATCCACAAAATTCCAACTCACAATTCATATATACCTGTTCTAAACATAATTAATTCTTTTGCTATATAAATGACTTAACATAGTATCAAAGCATATAGAGAGGTTTGACATACATACTTGTGAATAACTTGGTATCTTGGATAACGGATCTCTACACTAGTGTAGTACTCGGATTGTTCAATCTCTTCAAGTGCAAGGTAGGAGGCAAAGCCATGCTTATGAAAATTCTCAAATGGAGCTGCACTTGATGTTGGTAATGGTTTGGTGCTAGCCAAAACACATGGTTGGATGGAGCTAATGAAACCATGGACGGCCAAGCTTGTTGAAGCCCTATTTTTCAACAACATTGCCCTTGCTGCAACAACTTCTTTCTCAAGTGCTAAACGGGGTCCTACCTTAAAGGCATCCAAAAATCCGTTGTTTCCCAAATTCCCATTAGCATTTGTGTATTGATTTATAACTTCTGAATTTTTCATGAAGTTATATGATAATTCAATCTAGGATATGTCAAAGAAATTCAAATATACAAGTTTAGAGTTATGATATTGAAAGGTGACACAATAAAAATGCAACAAGAAGACAAAAAAATACCGACTTGCAAGGGTGTGTGTGATACCATGGAAAGTGTTTTTCTTGTGTTTGGTACGCAAAACATGAAGGGGTAGAGGGTGGAGCATTAGGTGTGTGGGATGGTGGAGATGGAAGCTATAGGGGTGGGGTTGATGGATGGTGGATAAGGGACAACTAGCATGAAATGACACTTATGAATTTGTTTTCTCCTATTGGAATCATTATCCTCATTTTTTTAAAAAATAATTTTTCTAGAAAAAGTGTTTTCTGAATTTAGTTGAGTGACCAAACATGAAAAAGTAAAAATATTTTTGTTTATACCATACACCCCCTGAAGTTCGATCTATGTGAAAAAGAATAAACAATTCACTTGGGAAACGAGTTTGTTTAACTGTACAAAATTGAGTTGGGGGCGGAGGAAATTACAAGGTTCAAAATCAAATTTTAACCATCAATAGTGTAAGTTCAACTACCAATCACCTAAACTACTGAGATGGATCCTTAAAATTAAAAAAAATATTAAATGACAAAATCACTAAATTGAAGTCACTTTAAAGATTTGGTCATCAAAACGTTATATATAGAGAGTGATACAAAAATTTATTTAATAGATTTAGATGCAGATGACTAAACAGTGACAAGTTAAAGTTTTATAGGGTTGATTATTGAAAACATGAATTAGTTACTAAAATTGATTTTTAATTCATTTCTAAATAGACCATAGCAAATATGCTCTTTAATTTTGATAAAACCTCATTGTCAACAATGAACTTCTGTTATTTAGCTCCTAAAAAAGAAAAAATATTTTTTGTGCGTGTTAATGTGCATGCGCATTTTTTTTTTGGTGTGTGAAAATCAAGAAAATCGAGGCATAACAAGAAAATCTGAATACATTTTTGTTCCATGAAATACAACTCAAATTAATTTTCTTTTTCATTCTATAAAACAGTTTAGCTGTAGTAAGATCTAAAATTACCGAGTAGACTTGAAAAAGATTTGAACGTAACAAAAATAGAACCACGGAAGTTGGTATGTCCTCTGCAAATTAAAAATACATTTTTAGTATTAACATTCTTGAAGTAACAAAAATTTAGAAATTAAATGCAATTTACAAGCAGAAGTTTCTATTAAAAAATAGTAAAAACTTGAAAGAATTAATGAATTAATTGCTAGAGTAAATGACATACCAAAAACTAATTTTGAGCATTCATCATTTTTTAGAAAAAAGAGAGAGATGGAGAGTTTTATATTAGTAGGAGCTATTTCACTTTTGCTCCGTTCCAATTTTTCTCTTATGAATAATATCGTCTGGAGTAGCACCCCATTAAGTACTAAATAGTATATATATATACAACTAATAACTACTTATTTCACATTCACATGATTCCAACCCGTCATTTGAAAGTTACTATCACTAATATAAATAGAACAAAAGATAGATTTTAATTTTTATTTATTTTCTTAAAAAACATCTACTTCTCCATATTTTTTGGTATAAATTAACCCATATAACACAAATAATAGGTAAACATTATTGAACACTATGTCACACTTTGAATGATGCATTCAAACATTTTAATAATAAATTGTTATTTTCTTCCTTTTTTTTATCGACGCTCTTTTTTGTTTCAGAAAATCAATTTCAACGCTCAAGTATCAAATTAAATGAATTCTTAATTATTTTAAGAATGCAACATATACTGAATAACAATTAATTAGCTATCAACAGCCTCTTTCTAAAAGGAGAAGTACGAAGACGACATCACTTCTTTCAACGTATGAGACTCATTTTCAACAAGAAATGTTACAAAATCTAATCCGAAGAAGTTAGACATTCTTTGACGTGTACTACGCCCTGGATTCTCATCATTAAGTACATTCTCCTTTGGTTTACCTCGAGGTCGTTTAGACCCTCTACTAGATAATGCATGCCCAATTTTACACAGATAAATTTATTTATAGAACTCAACATTATCTGATTCAATTACTGTATTTTCATGAATATCTGGATGCTCAAATTTATGAACCAAAAATTAACGTGCTTTACTATTTTTAGCATATCCGATGAAAATTCAGTCCACAATATTTGGTCCTGTTTTTTTTTTTCTTTTAGTTATAGGAACTTAGACTTTGACTAGACACCCTCACACTTTGAAATATTTCAAGTTGAGTTTTCTTCCTTTCCATTTTTCATATGGAATGGATTGTATCTTACTATGGACACTCTATTGAGTATTTGATTTGCTATAAGGATGGTTTCCTCCTACAAATTTTGTGGTAAAACTAAACTTAGAGTAAGACACTCATCATTTCCTTCAACGTTCATATTTTTTTCTTTACAATTTCATTCTATTGGGGTGAATACGGAACAGTAATTTGGTGAATAATTTTATTTCACAAATATATCTCCGTAAAAGAATATTCAAACTCTCCACTCCTATCACTTCTTATTATTAAAATCTTTTATCCAACTGATTTTCAACTTCAGTTTTATATTGCTTAAATGAGTCTATTGCTTAATTCTTACCATTTAGCAAATAAATAAACAATATCTTGTGCAATCATCAATAAAAATTATGAAATACTTTTTTCACCATGAGATGGTGTTGACTTTATATCACTAATGTCGGCGTGGATTAAGTCTAAGAAATTGAAATTCCTTTCTATAGACTAATATGAATGCTTAGCATACTTAGATTCCACACATATAATATTTTAATTTATTGCATTCAAAGCTAGGCAGCACTTTCAAACTAATTATTTTTTCACAAGGTTTTATAATTGACATGTCCTAAACTTCTATGACACAAATCATTATTTGACTCTAGCAAGTAAGAAGAAGCCTCAACTTTCTTCATTTCAACAACTATTACATCTAGTTTGAAAAGACCCTCATTGAGGTAGCCCTTCCCTGCATACATTTCATTCTTCCTTATTAAGACTTCTCCAAAAAATATATATATTTAAACCCATTTTTAACGAGAAGCATTTCCGACACTAAGTTCTTTCTAATAATAGGAATATGAAGAATATTTTTGAGAGTCAACACCTTGTTGGATGTCATTTTTAGGAATATCTTTCCATTTTCTTCAACCTAGGTTGTTGCATTATTTTTCAATAAAAATCACTTTCTTAGGACCGACGGTATCATAAGAAGCAAAAATTTATTTATCCACACAAATATGTCTGGTGCCTCCTGAATCAAACCACCATTTATTTGGATACTAGACCACTTTCAGTGATTATAGCACAAAAAATTTTAAATCTTTCTAGTTATTTCCAACATGTTTATCTGATTTATTTTTTTTGTTCTTATTCAGAACTTGACTATTTAGAGATTTGTGGCCAACATCGCTACAACTGTAGCACTTGCCCTTGAACGTTTTCTTGTTTTGCTCTTTCCCTTGTCTAAAAACTTCTTTATCTTCTTATTCTTTGGAGCATTATCCTTAACAACATTTGCAATAATCATTGATGATTTTTCATCCAATTCATTATCCTCTTCTATCTTCAAATGACTCACAAGATCTTTCAAACATGAGAATATCTACTTGTAAACATTTGCATTTCAAGTTTAATCAGCTAAAATGATATCATTTGCAGTTGAATATTTTTTATTTTTTAAAAGATTTGACTGAAGAATGAGATGACTTGAAGGCATCTCAAAACTATACTCATCTCAAAAAAGTGGTGTGCAATATCATGCAATATTAATATGGGCAACAAAACTGTTGAATTAGATTCCCCAGCATTAAAGGTTTCACGCCAGATGTCTAAAGGAAACTATTTGGAAAATCACGGCCAGACATCTACTTATGGCCACCAATGCTCTGTTTCTGTTACTCGTTCCCCCATGCACCCTCAAGTACATATTACCTCCTCTTTTGGTGGTAGCAATTCGCAAGCTGGACAGGTTCTTCAAACAGGTTATGAACTTGCCTTGGTGACTCAGAGCACTTCGATTGGTATAGGTTCTGTCCTTGGGGAACTTGAATAAGCTAAACTTTCACTAACTAAACAGATCAATAACTGACCACCAACAATAGTTGGATCCTCAATCAAAGCATGGAGTACTCTATTTCTACCACTAAAATTGGAGATAGATCAAGGACACCTGTCAAGTACCCTGCACTTTTTCGACAACCAACAGATTTTCAACTTGAAGCAACTACATCTGCCAGTTACCTGGTATTACCCTCGAGATTCAGTTCGATAAACTATTATTCTACACCTTTCACCTATGATATCTCTGCAAGTCCTTATATGGGGTGTCGATCAAATTATATTACTCAAAGTAATAGGCTTACTTATGCTTCCCCAAGAGATTTCCCAGAGGTCTTTTCTTCAACTCCTTCATACATACCTATATCTGAAACCAAATTAGATGCAGCCCCACTATATTCAATGAGGTTTAATCCCAACTCGAGTTCACGTATTCCCTTCTCTAGTAAGTTTACATACCCTTCATATCCCATGATCCCAAATGTGGTTCCAAAACTACCCTAAAGTGAACTATTCTTGAGAAATTTTCCAATGAATAAGACTGTAACACCCAGCACTTTTGGACTAGACTTTGAAGCATTATTTGTATGTGTGGAAAATATAATCCCATGATATACTTTTGAATTCATGCGTCATGATCTTT
The DNA here is from genome assembly GCA_030864225.1 of Capsicum baccatum var. pendulum. NCBI lineage: Eukaryota > Viridiplantae > Streptophyta > Magnoliopsida > Solanales > Solanaceae > Capsicum > Capsicum baccatum. The sequence goes on from CM061561.1 coordinate 242,290,582, forward strand.
ATCCTAGTATGTTAAGTACTTTCAAGGTGAAAAATGTTCATAGGAATCACTTAGAACAAAGTTGAGCTAAGAGACTTGGATTCGTACAAAGTTTTTTATTTGACTCTACAAGGATATACTTTGAATATGTGAACCTTTTGATGTACGTAGAATTTTTCAGCTTAAGACACACCAAGTTGTATATAATCGAATTAGCTTTCTAACGATACCAATTTTGCCTTAATCCGATACCCGAGCAAAAAGTTATGGCTATGCAAAAGGTCATGCGTCGCCTGAAAAATCGTAGAGGGCCACTGGAAAGGGTGTGCGATTGTCCATGCGATGCCCACTTAAGGTATGGGTTATTGGCCATGCAATGTCCAACTTGGCTTGGGCGATCTGCAGGGCGTCACCGGGTCATTGCACATACTAAAAGTTCTCCATTTTTATGTTATTTTAAGGGCAACAAAGTCTTTTCACGTTCTATAACCATCCCTAAACATATATAGATGAAATTAGGGTCATTATTCACGCTTAAACACCCACAAATCCCTAGTTCATCATCGTTACGCACAAGGAGAGAAAAACAACCTAGGATTTGGACCTGCAAGCTTCAAGAGATAATTTCTTCATGAGTTCTTCGTCATTAAAGGTACGTGGGACTATCCTAAACCTCATGGGCACATATTTACTATTTTAAACAAGCTTTAAAGATTATATATTTATGCATACGAAAAGGGTTTTGAAAGAATTGATAAACATGCATTGAAAATCATATTTTATGATGAAGTCTTGTAGAAATTGTGGTGTTCTACCCTAGATTCAAAATGTTTTCATGTGTTCATGTGATATTAAGTTTGAGAAGTTAAATGATAGCATGATTCATGTAATTCCCTCTCTTATTATTGAACCCACTATTTTTACATGTTGTGGGTTGATTATATGGATAGGTAAAGACTTGAGTTTGAAGGTTTACTATCATGTGTGAATTGTATTGATTTTATGATTAAATGAGATTGTGTTTTCCTTGATTTAGAAATGTCCATGTTTCCAATAGAGAGGTGCATGAAATTGATAAAATATATGACCATCGTAGATAAAATATTAAAGACAGAAAGTATTTTTTTTTCGTGTGTTTTTGAAGTATGAACTCTCATCTGATTTTTAAATCTTTTGGGTGGTCAATAACACGCTTTGAAATAAGAAGGGCAGTAAAGATGTTGTATTATGAAATGAAGGACTTGCAAGTCTGGGTATAATGATACCCTATTATGATGTGCCCTAAACAGAATAGAGAGAATTAGTTTACAAGAAGAAAACATGATTTTAAGAGTCTAAAATGGGGCTTAAATAGAGTTAAATGGTCACTCAAAGAAGGATTGAGTTTAGATAACTCATTGCCTACCGTGATTTGCAGACACAGGTTTTATGTTGCGCTAAAATAGGGGATTGTACCCTGGCGACGGTCTTATGGCGTAGTAGAGATGCAGAGACTCCAGCCCTTGTAGCAAACTTGGGTTGGGATCTTGGCCTCCAAATTAAGAGCGGATCCCATATAGCCCGTGTGATTACAGATTGTAGGGTGTACCATATAACTCAGCAGAGAAATACAGAGTTGAGTCATGATTTTAAGAAGATGTTTTGAAGTTCAGTAAATTATGCCCATGTTTTTTCAAAAGTTTTATGCTGACATGCTTTTATGAAATACTCTCCCCTATGTTGTATAAAAATATATTTTGTTTTTGGATTGTTCTACGTACCAGTACATTGTGTATTGACCCCCATTTCAGGTTCTGAGGTCCTATCCTGCGGTCCCGCTAATCAGTAGATCATTTTCAGATATTTGGAGTTGGTGATCCTCTCTTATTTTGGAAGGCCTTTTTCCATGTGTTTATTTCATTTGTTTTTAGTTTATGGTCTGATCCGAGGCCTTGTCCCGATTTTAGATAGATTGTTATTATCAGTTCAGTAGAGACTTTGTAAATGTGTTATAGATAGTTTTGGATTTTCGATGAACTTATGTTCCGCATTGATTAAGTTAAAATAGTTGAACTACCTTGTTTCTAATTTATTTTTGTGATTTGATAACAGATAGGTTATGCTTCTGATTACAAGTTAAGGGATCTCTCGGGCCTTCATGGTTAGGGATACTCATTGTAGATAGGGCCTTAGTTTGGGACATGAAAAACTTGGTATCATAGCATGGTTCAGGATCCCAAGGTGTCTACGAAGTCGTATCGAGTACAGCTCTTTTTATGGGTGTGGATCGCACCACACTTATAAGGAGGAAGCTATGAGGCATTTAGGAGATATTTTCCATTCTTTCATACTATAGATCGTGCCATTGTGTTGTCTATATGGAAGTTGTCCAAATTTCTTCTTTACTCTGATTTAATTATCTATGTCTCATTTTGGAGGTGATTCAAGTACAGAATCTTAGAGTCTAAATGATGTGGTCCCTTCTAATTGAGTCATGAAAGATTATAAAATTGCATAAGGACTTGAGAGGAGTACATAAGTGCCTTAACTTGTATTGATTTAATCTTATACCCCTATCTACATTAATCATGCGTTTGCGCATGAGGTATGAAGTGTATTCAGTCTCTTTCAAAATTCTTGTTGCAGATGTCATGCTTAAGGGTAATGAGATGTAGCAAAATATTGAAACAATATTTCCACCCAAGTAGTAGTATTCCTATTAAAGCGAGCTCCTCCTACTTCAATTTAAGTGGTCATTCTACCAATGTCTTATGTATTCAAGTCCTACCTATGTCTAAGGTTTGAGTTCTCTATGTAAGTCATGTCATGTTCCGACCTCCAAACTAGAAGCAATGATGTCTTAGAAATCCAATTTTTCTAAGTATTCAAGTTCCATGATTATGATTCTTATGATCCAGACACTTGATATATAAAGTACTTCATATCTTCACCTCATGCCCCACCTTGAGTAATGCAATAGTCATATGTTATAATCGAATTGTGTTACTCCTTTTCAAGATGCTTATACTCGGGTCCCTCAATGACCCCCCTTATGTTAGTGTGATGGTGGTTGTGGAAGCATAGTAATGTCTTACATAGGGGATTAAATGCTCTTGAATGTGAAATTTTTTTGATATAATTCTCGAGGTAAGGTTATAGGTGAAAGGGGAAAGAAGGAGATGAACTTTTGTTGTGTGATATAGTTAGGAGGAGATATATAGCGAAAAACTTTGTGAGAGTAGCTGAATTTGCTGGTCTTAGTGGGGAGATCCATGAAGTAGGTGTAGTAATGATAAGCTTGGATGTTGTAATTGATGAAATCGCAAACCAATGTGCTATGTGGTAGGACTCAAACTCTTGTGGTTAGATGTATGATGAGAGAGTTGTAAGCTTGAAATGATGAAGTATGTTATTTATTGTTTGGGGCATAGACGAGTAGTGTCTCTAAGTTTAAGTCCATTCGTTGTATCCTATAAGGTAGAGAATGCTTCTATTCCTATCTCCCATAATTTTTTTTTCATGATTAGTACCAATGTAAATCAAATCAATGATCACCAAATAAACTCATACCATATGTTGTGATGATTATGATACTAGAATTCACGTGCAAGGTCATCTCTATGTCAATCCTTATTATCTCACACTCGTGCTTACACGATTCACTAGGGGTTATCATGAATATCTTTTGATACCTTTGCATATTTTGTCGTGAAAAAATGTTCAATGCGAGGTTACATTCTTTATTCCATAATTTTAGAGCTTCAACAACTTCCTACCCATCATTTGGTGACGAATGATCCCAAGGGGGAGATAATATGACACCCCAAACTTTTGGGCTAGACTTTGAAGTGTCGTTCTTACGTGCGCAAACTATAATCCCATGATTTACTTTTGAATTCATGTGTCATGATCTTTGTCCTAGAATATGAAGTACTTTCGGGGTGAAAAATATTCATAGGAATCACATAGAACAAAGTTGAGCTAAGAGACTTTGATTCGTCCAAAGTTTATTATTCGACTCTGCAAAGGTCTACTTTGAATGTGTATAACTTTTAATGTACTTATAATTTTGCATATTAAGACCCACTAAGTTGTAGATACTCCCTTCGTTTCGAATTAGTTGCCCCCTATGGACATGGTACACCCATTAAGAAAATATTAATTAGGTGTTTATTTTACCAAATTAGCCTTATTAATTATGCTTTAAAAATATAAATTTGAATAAATACACTTTGTTTAGTCATTTAATGTCGACGGAAGTGTTGAAAGAACATAATCAAATCCTCTTGATTTCATCAAAGGGACAACTAAATTGAAATAAATATTTTTAGAAAGACGGCCAACTAAAACTAAATGGAGGGAGTAATTGAATTAGCTTTCCAACAATACCAATTTCGTCTTAATCTGATACCCGAGTGAAAAGTAATGGCTATGAAAAGGGTTATGTGTCGCCTGACAAATTACAAAGGGCCACTGGAAAGGGTGTGTGGTTGTCCATGCGACGCCCACTTAAGGGCTGGGCGATTAGCCATGTGACTCGCGCCTTGGCTTGGGCGATCTACTAGGTGTTACCTGGGTCATTGCACATGCCAAAAGTGCTCCGTTTTTGTGTTATTTTAAGGGAAACAATGTCTTTTCACGTTTCCTAACTGTCCCTTAACATCTATAGATGAAGTTGGGGTCATTATTCACTCTTAAACACTCACAAATCCCTAGTTCATCTTCCTTAAGCATAAGGAGAGAAAAACAACCTAGGGTTTGGACTTGTAAGCTTTAAGAGACAATTTCTTCATGAGTTCTTCATCTTTAAAGTTACGTGATACTATCCTAAACATCATAGGCATAGATTTACTATTTTAAACAAGCTATAAAGAGTATATATTTATGTATACGAAAAGGGTTTTGAAAGAATTGATGAACATGCATTGAAAATCCCGTTTTATGAGAAAGTCTTGTAGAAATAGTGGTGTTCTACCCTAGATTCAAAATGTTTTCATGTGTTCATGTGATATTAAGTTTGAGAATTTAAATGAGTGCATGATTCATGTAATTCCCTCTCTTATTATGGAACCCTTTGTTTTTTACATGTTATGGGTTGATTATACGGATAGCTAAAAGCTTGAGTTTGAAGGCTTACTATCATGTATGAATTGTACTATTTTTATGATTAAATGAGAGGGTGTTTTTCCTTGATTTATAAATGTTCATATTTCCAATAGAGATTTGCATGTAATTGATAAAAGAGATGACCACCGTAGATAAAGTATTGAATAAAAAAAGTATTTTGTTTCATGTGCTTTTGAAGTATGAACTCTTGTCTGATTTTTAAATCTTTTGGATGGTCAATAATACGCTTTGAAATAAGAAGGTCAATAGAGATGTTGTGGTATGAAATGAAGGACTTGCAATTCTGGGTATGACAATACTCTGTTATGATGTGCCCTAAACAGAATAAGAGAGAATTAGTTTATAAGAAGAAAACATTATTTTTAAGAGTCTAAAATTGGGCTTAAAGAGAGTTAGATAGTCAACCGAAGAAGGCTCGAGTTTAGATAACTCATTGCCCACCGTGATTTGCTGATACAGGTTTTATGTTGCCCTGAAATAGGTGATTGTACGTTGGCGATGGCCTTATGGCGTGGTAGAGATGCAGAGATTGCAGCCCTTGCGGAAAACTTGAGTTTGAGGCTTAGCCGCCGAGTCAAGGGAAGATTCTATATATCCCGTGACATTATAGATTGTGGGGTGTACTATCTAACTCAGCAGAGAAATGCAGAGTTGAGTCATGATTTCAAGAAGATGTTTTGAAGTTCATCAAATTATGCCCATATGTTTTCAAATATTCTATGCTGGCATGCTTTTATGAAATGCTCTCACATATGTTATATAAAAATATATATTATTTTTTGAATTTTTCTATGTACCAGTACATTGTGTATTGACCCCCAATATCTCAGGTTCTGAGGCCTAGTCTCGTGGTCTCGCTAATCAGTAGATCGTTGTCAGATATTTGAAGTTGGTGAGCCTCCCTTATTTCGAAAGGACTTTTTCCATGTGTTGATTTCATTTGTACTTAGTTCATGGTCCGACCGGGGGCCTTGTCCCAGTTTTAGACAGATTGTTGTTATCATTCAATATAGACTTCGTAGACGCGTTATGGATGGTTTTGGGTTTCTGATGAACTTATGTTTTGCATTGATTAAGTTAAAATAATAGAACTACCATGTTTTCAGTTTACTTCCACATTTGGGACTTTGGATTAAAAAGGACAAATAAGTTGTCCAATTAAGTAGGAGTCCTCCAAGTTTTTAAATTAGGTGGGAGGAGTAAATTATTTTTGAGTTTTTTTTTAAGTTTTTCCGTTCGAACAACTTGTCCCAGTTGTAGAACAACTTTGGTAGTTGTTCAACAACTTTGCAAAGTTGTTCAATAACTACCAAAGTTGTTCAACAACTGCGCAAGTTGTTCAACAACTAGGCACAATTGTCCTACAACTGGACCTAGTTGTTCAACAACTAGGCGTAGTTGTTCGATAACTAAGAGAAGTTGTTTAACAACTGCACGAAGTTGTTCAGACAACTAACGTAGTTGTCCCAAAACTATCCTAGTTATTTAAGGGACTTGTTTTTTTTTAGGGATAAGTTTGTGGGACCCACTTGTCCCCTTTTTTTAATTGGAAACTTGCCAGGCTATTCTGGCTTATTTTTCTCTCCACATTTGATAATAGATGAGTTATAATTATGATTACAAGTTAACGGGTCTCTCGGGCATTCATGGTTTGGGATACCCGTTGCGGCTAGGGCCTCAGTTCGGGTCGTGACAGAAACAGGTCTACCTGGCCTCATTTTCCTTCACAACCTTTTGACCAGAGGTGGTGCCAAGACTACTCTCAATTGAAGTATTCTCGAGAAACATTCCTATGAATGATAAAAGCATGCCAAAGATTAGGGTTTGATTTAGGTGTAAAAATCAATTTAGTAATTAGCTTCTTGTGTAACCTTTAGTAATAGTGAAGCGTCGTACTAAATTTAAATTTCACGCCAATATATAATTATATACATATTTCAAGTATTTTTTTGCGTTTAGAGATGGTACTTGGATTTTTTCCTTACTTGATTGATGTTGGAATTCACTTTAGGGCTCAACTAGGGGTGTCAAACGGGCCGGTTTTAACCGGCTCGAACGGGCCCACTAAAGGAAACCGGACCAGTTTGACCCGGCTCGGTAAGTCCAAGGGCTTTAAGGGCTCGGGTCCCGGTCCGATTGGGTTTTGAACTTGGGCCCGGTTAACTCGGATTGGACTCAACCCGATTAGGGCCCGCCGATTAACTGGCTCGGATAAGCCCGGATAAGCTTATTTAATTTTTCTTTTTTCTAGATTTTGGAAAATTGGGCCAAACTAGCCATTGGCCCAATGGATATAACGGCTAGTTTGGGCCCAAATATAAAAAAAAAAAAAATTATTTAAAATCATTTTTTAATCTCAAAAAAAATTCTATAAATACCCTATACTTTCAAATCATTTTCCACACAATTTTTCATCCTCTCAAGTCTCAAATCTCATTCTCTCTCAAATCTCATTTCTCAATTCTCAAATATTCTATATATTTAATTTCTAAAGTGCTCACTTTAATTTTTTTAATTTTGCGATTACTAAGTACGTGTGGAAGTTTCTAAAGTCGCAACCTTCGGATACTTCCAAAATTTGGTATTTTCGTTCCATCTCTTACTTTTAATTTATAATTAGTGTATTAATTGTTGAATATTTATTTTTATTACTTTTTGTGTAATTTGAATATTTGTTAGTTTGATTTATACTATGGATAAATTAAGAAACCTCGGTAAAAGTGTCAAAAATTTTTGTCCCAAAAGTGGTAGTGGTAGCAAAAAGCGAATTACTAGTGGTAGAGGTACTTCAAGTACTATATATACCTGTGTGACTTCGCCTCCGGTACCACTTAGTCAACCTTTTGAGGAAGAAATAAGTGTAGGTGCTCATGATATGGATTATTTAGAAGTTCAGGAAAATTACGGTATAGAAGAAGAAAATAAGTAGATGCGGTTGATTTAGATGAAGATGATGAAAATATTGGTGAGACACCCGAAGTAGGAAATGCTAACGTTAGATCCGAATCGATTAATCTCCCTCCCCGTCCTCCCCGTGCCCTAAGAGCCCTAAAATTTGGAAAAATTTTATGTAGCTACGGTTGAATTTTCCGGTGCTTATTATCCTACTGTTTGTAATATTTTGGGATATATAACCGATATTTCTGGTTTGCTAAAAAAAATATAAAAATAAAGAAGGTTATGAAAATGCTGTTGGTGCCATGTTTACTAAATTTTAAAAATATTTTTTCCCGATTCCCCCTATTTTCTTGGTTGGTGCTATGCTAAATCCGTGTATTAAATACCTTACTATGTGCCACTTTAGTACTCTTATTTATCGTAACTTAGAAATAAATACTAACAATGATTCTGAACAAGTACAACCTGATTTGTGGACGGCTACGTCTGATGCGAATGCTTACATAGATAAATTATATAACCACTATGTTGATTTAGTTCATTTAGCTGTAACGACGCATATCAGTCCAACTGTCGCTCCTCATCCTCCTGAGGTGCCATCATTTTCTAAAAGGCCAGCACATTATGGTTTTCCTGATTCCTTTAATGATTTACCCTGTTGGAATAGTGTTGACGTGGGAGCTTACACATCAACTTATCGGGAAGAGCTTAAGTATTATCTTCGGTCTCCGCCAGAGGATCGCAGACGATGGATCAACACGTTGGATTGGTGGAGGAATAATGAATCACAATATCCTGTGCTTTCAAGATTAGCTAGAGATATCTTGAACGTTCCAATGTCAATCATTGCATCAGAGAGCGCCTTTATTCAGGGACGACAACAACTTGGAGACAACCGTCACTCATTGGGAAGCAATGCAATGAATGTTCTAGTTTGCCTCAGAGATTGGATTAGAGTAGAAAGAAGAAATCAAGGAATGGAACCGCCGAACGACGAGTAGAAACTTGAAGAAATTATGACTTCGCGGGAGAACTCAGCAGAATCAAGCCCAATGCATGGGTTTTCCCCCATTGACTTTGACTATCCTATGCAAGTTCCCATTAATATTAACATGGATGAGTTGGAAAAAATGATGCATAGTTTGTAGATTTTTTATTCATGTAAATTATAAATTTTGGATCATTTTGCAATCAATAAAATTCAATATTCATTAATTAAATATCAAGTATTATTAATTTATTATACTAAGTAGTATATGTTTTGTATATTATTATATATATCTTCTATACACATGTATATTTAACGTATATATTTAATGTATCCAAGTGTATATGTTTTACAAATTAGTATATAACTATATATATATACATATTGAAGTATATATAAATGTATATTGTAGAATAGTATATATTTTATTTAAAGTAGTACATATATATTGAATGGTGTGCATATATCTTCTATACACGTATATATTTAACGTATACATGTGTATATGTTTTATAAATTAGTATAATATAACTATCTATATATTGTAATACATATATATTGTAGTATATAGTTTATTTAATTTTAAAGTAGTACATATATATTGAATGATGTGTATATATCTTCTATAGACGTGTATATTTAACGTATACATGTGTATATGTTTTATAAATTAGTATGTAAGTATATGTATGTATATATATATATATATATATACTTTATTTAAAGTAGTACATATACATTGAATGGTGCGTATATATGTGTATATATTATATCTTCTATAGACTTATATGTTTAACGTATACAAGTGTATATATTTTATAAATTAGTATATAAGTATATATATATGTATATATATATATATATTGTAGTATATAATTTATTTAAAGTAGTACATATATATTGAATGGTGTGTATATATGTGTATATATCTTCTATAGACGTATATCTTTAACGTATACACGTGTATATGTTCTATAAATTAGTATGTAATTATATATATATACATATTGTTGTATATATATATGTATATTGTAGTATATATTTTATTTAAAGCAGTACATCTATATTGAATGGTGTGTATATATGTGTATATATCTTCTATAAACGTATATATTTAACGTATAAATGTGTATATGTTTTATCAATTAGTATATAACTAATCACGAAAAATTTCACGTTTCACGACTTCTTTACTGTTTTGGTTCAATAATCTCCCCATGTAATATAAAAAAGATTTAATTTTTAATAAAAGATAAACTCTCTCTATATCACTATTTTCTTGTTGTATATAACCAATAAAGTATTTAATACTAGTATATAGGTCATATGTTATCAAATTGGGATTGTATCATTTTATTTTATTTTTTTGTTTTTTACATTGAGAATCTTATGTAAATGTATCATTCTGATTTAGTTTGTCAATATGATCAAAGCGTATACTATTTATATACTTTGATTGTACATGTTATGTATAAGTATGTATATTATATGCATAGTGTTTCTATCTATCCACCCCCCCACCCCCCGCCTCTCTCTCTCTCTCTCTCTCTCTCTCTCTCTATAGGCTTAGGTTAAAATATACATTACCCATACATTGTGTACATATTTTATAAACGAGGTGGCGAAAGGAATTTTGCTATAATTTTCCCTCGTACATCTTCATGGTCAAATGAAATCTCATTTCTACCTCTTCTCCCATGATAATATTGATTTTCTTGGGCCTTGTAATTAGATGGGCTATCATAAAGGTTTATGGGCTAAGTCTATTTAGGATACTTTTCTTTTTTCACTAATATAAAAGTGAAAATTATTCAATTTGGCATAATTTGTATAGTTTTCTCAAATAATCTCATGCTATTAAGAGTAGCACATCTTATACATAACTCTTTATTCTTTTTAATTATCTATATGAGACTTTATTTGCACGTAAAATTGCACAAATTAGATTCCTAATTAGTTTGTGCTATTTTGACAACATTTTAGAGGAGTATTTTTTTTAGTTTGGTGCATCGTTAGCACTTTAACCTCCTCTCTAAAAACATGCTTTGCAGGCAAGTCAATCAAAATCAGAACACAGAAAAAATATATAGGGCCTCTTATGTAAATTTCATTTTCACCTAAATGACCACACATGTATATCTAATGTATATGTAATAGATCTATGTTGTATAAATAGTGTATAACCATGTATATATGATCCATAACTATGTACCGGAGAACTATATACATTCATATACACTGTTATACAATAGCTATATATTTTCACACAATATGCGTCAGTTTATCTTCCTCGACGAGAGGAATTCATTTTTTTCAATTCCAACTAACTCAAAGTCTTCTAAATAGTCTAAATTTTTTGATATGAGCTCCTTTTGATGTTTTGAGTCTTTTGATGTATTATTCACTCGAAACGATTCACGTTTGTGGTGGGTCGAGTTTTAAAATTTGAGCTTCAAAACTCTTCAATGACGGATTTCATTGAACGTTAGCTCAAATCTTCTCCTCCAAACAACTCAAATCTCCATTTCATTTCATCTTTGAGCACAAAGATATTCAACTTTTCTGTCTAGACAAATGTACAATCATAATGCAGTTGAAAATTGATCTGCTACCAATGATTGTTAATCAAATCAAATCTTATCCTTGATGGCATATTATTGTATTGTCCCTCAAAGGGACACTATACAACACACTTTTGTTGAAGGAAAGGCTGCTAAATATCTCTTGGACAAGCAAGTCACCAACAACCTAAAGCTTAAGCATATTGTTACTGCCACTTCTAAGACATTAAGAGGTGCTAATGTTATCTAAGCACATTGTTACAGAGCCAATCAAGTGGCAAATCTATTGGCTAATATGGCCTCTACAAGTGACATTATATCTAGACAAGTAAATGACCTTTTGCAACTTGATAAGTGGCAACTTCCTACTTTCAGAAGACGATATGAGAAGAGCAATTCTTTTTGTGAGCAAATTTATTTTCAAATGTAATAACAAACAAGGACAGCCAAACTAATTAAGTAAATAAATAAATAAATAAATAAGGGAATGAATTTGGAAATAATATTTTCTAAGCCAAGTTCATGGAAACCCTAATCCAATTACTTATACTTAAGGTTAAATTAGTTTGGGCACACGAATGACGGTTTGTCCTTTGTTAATACACTATATAACCAACATTATATCACTATCTTTTTACATATACAAATAGAATCCCCGTCTATTACTATCTCCTTTTCTTTCCTAGCTCCTGCTCCCTTTATTAAGGAAACCCTAATCCAACTTTACTTAAGGTTAATTTTGGTACCTCACTACAAAAAAGTTGGTAAATTGTGATGGATTTTATGTCAATTTGTGACGGTTTTTGACCGTGACAAAAAGAATTGTGGCGGTTTTGGAAAGTGCCACAATAAGCCTTGCCACGAGCAATATTGTGGTGGTTTTTCGAAACCTCCTTGACGTTCGCCACAAAATGAATTTTGAATTTGTGGGATTTTTTTAAGTTAATAAGTGACAGCTTAGAACCCTCGCAATATGATATTAATGTTTCAAAAAATAAATATTGTGGGCGTTTATAAACCCCCACAATATGATCACAATGTCACAAAAAAAATACTGTGGTGTTCTATAAATCCCACAATAAAATACTAGTTTGTTTTCTTAGAAAATTAAGTGGGATTTTTCAACCACTACAATATGAAATTAGTACTTAAAAAATAATAATTGGTGGCAATTTAATTCCACTACAATATTTTTCTTGCCTCTACCATCTTCTCCATCGTTATGTATCTCCTCTGTCTATCATTAGACTAGTAATCAAGACAAAGAACGTGGAGTACATGCCATTTTTCCTATCATTTGCCGTTATTGTGTCCTGCTCTTACTGGTTTATCTATGCTCTGCTAGGAATGGACCCATTTATTGGCACGTGCAACTGATCTTGTATTTCATTTACTGACAAGAAAAGTTTAAACAAGATTACATTTGCTACTGATGAGTTCATACAGATGGAAAAAGTGCCATAGCAAATAACGTTAAGTCATACAATGATGAGAAGCAATTAAATTTTCATGAAGATAATCAACACTCAAACCATGACCAAGTGTAGACAAGTTATAGAGGATCAAGTTCGTGGCCATTCAAAATTCAGTGATTTTTGTTCAGAATCTGTTCCTTTTGATTCCAAAATCATTTTGATGTGATCTAATAATATTGTGAAGATGTAACAGTGTGTAAGGAATGGTGGAATATCTTCATATCTAAATTAAAAATTCATGATCAAAGATGAGCAAGAAAAAAAAAGATGAGCCCAAATTAATAGCACGCATACCTCTCAAAACTAGCTTTCCTCTTCTACTCCTCGGCTTTCATTAACGCATCTGAACTATGATTCTTGGTAAGCAGTCACGTACAAAGAGTGCTGCTCCCTTCCCACCATGACCATCAAAGACCTATCACTAAAACCATTTGCATCAGAGATCGAATAATATCAGATACTAGATAAGTAAAGAATTTATAGAAAACTTGGCTTATTATCTCGAGTTCTCCTCCACTGCTCCTATGGAAATCCTATTCTATATAAAGGCGTAGAGTGATTCTAAATTAGAAACAAGTATTAGACATTATGCATGGTCCTAATGGGGAACTTATAAGATAAGCTTCTTATACCTGCAGGTCCAAGGGTGAGTCCTATGCTACACGGCCACACAGGTGAAAATTCTTAGTCCTATTGAGCTCAACAATACAAATCTAATATTTTGGCAAGATACAAATACACATACTAGTATATTGAGTAAATAGTCAAGTATAAATGGTCGTGATGCTCAACGAGTTTAAAGAACTTACTCCATAGAAGGAGATAGATTCCTCACCACGAATACTATGACCAAAGTTCTTAGCCATGTCTGCAATACAGATTTGAGTATCTTCCATATCACGACAACCTCCAATATCAGACCACACTCCAGACCTAAGAGTTGGGAGGAATTTATTGAAGGGTATCTGCTTACGTTCTGCAATAGTCGTATCCTCAGATATACTTTCCATCTGAAGAACAGAAGAAAGAACTTAATTGTAAGGCAATGAAGAAGTTCATAGGCATGCCACAATCAGCTTAGATGTTATATTGTTGTTCAAGTGAACTTTATATTTAGAAAAGAAGTTAAAAAATTATTTCAGCAAACGATATAGAAGGAGCATAGAGACATGAAGGATACTACTTAACTACGTAGATTGGACTTTCCAAAAATGTTGTTGTATCATGTTGGATCATTCAAAAAGCCACAACTTTTGGAAGATCCTACACACAGATGACGGCGATATTTTTGAAGAGTTAGAGAAACATAGCTACTCAATGATTTTATTGCTGAAGGAACATTCAAAGAAACACAAAACAGAAAAGGGACAGCCCGGTGCACTAAAGCTTTCGTTATGTGCAAGGTCCGGAGAAGGGCCAAACCCTTCAAAGAAACACAAGATAAGTGTAAGTAAAGTAACTACTATGATTTGCTATCTTACCCAAGAAAACTTTTATGATTTACTAAGGGGCATAGAAACAAACCAAGGTTCTACATATGTACAGTGGAGAGCCCATATCGTTCAAATTAGTTTCCAAAAGACTGAGATCTCTAATTATCATCAAAAATTTCCTTTACAAATATCTCTCAACCAGAAAGACCAGTAACACTGTGGGAACAGATGAAAGGGTCTACCAAATCCATCTATCAAGTCCCACACTTCAACAGAAAAAAAGAATCGCAAGAAGTGAAAATTACAACAGATAAGTACCCATAATTAACAAATAGACCATCTAATAAAAGTGGCAAAACCAAAAAGGTAAAAAAGAGAAACAAAGAAAAAGACTTGCTGAGGTAGCAAATAGTAGAGGAACATGAAAGCCCCAAGCCAGCATCATAACAAAATATAATTGAAAACAGCACAATTATTGTTCCTTCAAAGTCCATCTCCAATTACAACTACACCTTAAAAGGAATAAAAATCAAATCTTGCAAGATTAGTGGATGAAATCCCAAATTGATCAAATTCATTATACAAACAACTAACAGCTCTCAACGTCCATTTACAAACCAAAAAACAGCTCAAAATCATTATGATAACTCCAAGTACACCTCAAATCCAAATTAGGTGGGGTCAACTATATATATCCAACAATAATAAACAACATACCCAGTGTATTTCCATAGTGGGGTCTAGGGAGGGTAAGATGTACGAAGTCCATACCACTACCTCCCAAGAAGTAGAGAGGTTATTTCTGATAGACTCCGGGCTCAGGATAAAAGGACAGTAAACAAAGTCGTGATAAAATATGAAACAAGATTAAATAACAGAAATAAGAAAATATCACCCTCCCCAAACTCCACTTAAGAGATTACACTATGGTATGTTGTTGTATCTATAAATCCAGAAATTCTAAGGAAAGTACAGGCAGAAATTGACACACCTTGGACAAGACTTCCTTATTGATGAATCTGATTTGGCAGAGCCTCCATACATACGATGCATCATCGATCAATGAGACATTGCGGATGGATCCAGTAACTTCTTTAGTTGGCATTGGGCTCAATTTCTTCAATTCCTTCGGTGGGAAATTCCCAACTGTGGAATCATCTGATATGGATGAGTAAAGGATTGGATTAGCAATGTCACAGAAGATTCCGCCTTTATTCAAGAAATGTTCCCAACCAAATATGATCAAACTTCTTTTCGTACTTTCATTCTGGCCATAATTGTACCCTCATTATGTCCCAAACAAATATACATTTTTAAATTCCAACTTTATTCTTTCATTCAAGTGAGATTCTGAGAGTATACTAAGTATATTGTTGTTATAAGTGAGATAGTGAGAAAAATATAACAAATACGAAAAACAACGACATATGGTGGCAACTTGTACGTGTAGAGAATAATTTATATCTGCAAAATCTGTACCTTATTATTCATGAAAATAGTAGCTTATGGAACTCCGTAAGGTCGGAAGGACATGAAAGTAACCATAACACAAGTATTCCTATGTTGACAGAGGATAAAGAGTCTAAGCCAACAAGCAGTACGTACAGAGGCGGACCTACATAGTGGCGAGGGGGGTTCACCCGAACCCCCTCGACAAAAAATTACGTTGTATATATAAGGTAGAAAATCTATATTTACGTACATATATTAATTTTGAACCACCTGACACAAGATTGTTGGATAGCTCAGTGGTACAATCTCCACTTCTTGGGGTGCTACTTCAGGCTTCGTTGCGGGTTCAATCCCCATCAGGTTGCTTTTCTTTAAAAAGTAGACTAAAATCTACAGCTGGACGCTTACAGAACAAAAAAGAAGAAGCCTACAGCTATTAAAAAAACTGCTTTTTTAAGAAAAGTAGATTGAAACCTACAACTGGACGCCTACAGAACAAAAAAGAAGAAGCCTACAGCTATTAAAAAAAAGACTACATACCTCACCTGCTATATCAAAAAAAATAACTTTAAAATAAGTTAAAATATAAGTTTAAGCCTAAAAAAAAAACTTTAAAATATAAGTTTAACTATTTTATATTTATAGACTATATACTATTATGTCCCTTAAAATTATATTTTGTTGGCTTATTCATACATTTATATTTTTATTTTTTGAACCCCCTGAAGAAAATTTCTGGATCCGCCACTGAGTACGTATATACTCAAAAGACTCATCTACTAGTATCAAAGTAATAGGTGGATTCAAAATTTGAAGTTGAATTCCTTCATCGACTTCAAGTTAATATAGACAAAAAGAAATAATTAAGTTTACAATAGAATAATTATAGATATTTAGGATATTTCTAAACATATATACGAAGTCTGGACAAAAAAAACTCGTAATCCAAACTGTGAATTTAAAATATTAAATGGATGATCAGTTCAAGCGGAGCATAGGCAACATTGATCAAATGACCACAACAACTTATAATACATTTATGCTGCACAGGTGGGATATCTCATGATAGTTTTGCTTCTCTTCCGATAAAACTTCAGGAGTGTCCACAAATGAAACATGGTCAAGGAACTATGAAGTAATAAAAATAATTAGACTAATTATTGAATTACGATGCATAGAATGATAATGTAAAAGGAATTGCTAGACATTGAATCACAGAATGTGGCAACCGGGAACTCTCAAATTTTGATAAAAATGCTCCACCAAACTTTGTCAAATCAGTGATCAAAAAGTTAGCCTAAACAAAAATAGTGTTGCCAGGAATGCTTCTTTCATCTGGACCAGACAAAGCAAAATATCACCATAAGGCACTAAAACTGCAAAACCACTACCTTAAACAAAATGTACAATCAAATTGTGTCGCTGATGTAATGCCGAGAAAACCTTATTAGAAGCGAATGACTGCAAAGAACTATTAGTTTTACTACTACTACTACTGTGATTACTACAATTAGAATAGGATCTATATATCTTTAACCAAGGACATAAAGCATATGGAACAAAGGTAGAGAAATTGGACGGTACTAACTGTAACCACAATAAATCAATCGGTTGTTGGCTCTGGTCCGATGTGTGCTCCTATTTCAACCAAAAGAGATAAGAAAAGAACAAATAGAAGAATCAACATTAGTAACAAATGACAGGTATTAAATAAATATACAGAAATTGGTCAGTACTAACCTGGATAATTGCACTTTAGCAAGTGTTTGATAAAAGTGATTTTTCCTGTCGAGTATTGACCCAAAAGCATGACTGTAGGCTTGGCATCAAAATCGCTCTCCGTCTGTGACAACAAACAAAAAGAATCATTCACAAACACAAGTTTAACATCTATAAGGTTGTTGAAAGTACTACTATGAAGACATAAGCGATATGCTTCTTCATCCACTCACCAGAGTCAGAGATGCAAAATCAAGCGGTAAGTAAGTTCCAGTGGCTTCAACTTTTCATTGTAGAGTCTCTTTAAACCATTATTTATTGATGTAACAGCAGTGATACAAGGTTGGATCTGAAGAAAAATCGAAACGAAACAATGTCAAAAATAAAAATTGCGAAAAATACACATGGCCAATTTGTGGTAAAAACACTATTACTACAATCAGGGACAAGGCTTTGTGGAACTTTTGGGGAAGTTTTTCACCAAGAAAATGGGAAAGCAGGGGATGGTGGGAAGATGGAGGAGGAGGTGGAAATTTAGAGGGAAAAACAATACATAAAAGGAGGGAAAAACAACATCTATGTTTTCTTATGTTTTCCTCTTTTTTTTTATTAAGTTTTAATTTTAATTTAATAGAAGCACATTTCAAAAATTGAAATAAGTTATTTGATAACTTTTGATGTCTCTTTTATATTTGTATCCTATTATGTCCTTGTTTATAATTTACGGTTAGTTATCATGTTTATTTGCAAAGTGAACTCTTATTTATGCCTCTGTCATCACTCAACCCATATTTATCTTCTTTTCCATCCACTTCAATAGGAAAATAAGAAAAATAGTTGTTGTATTGGGTTGAGAACCATGATGTCTCAGATGCAAATCAAAATAGAGAATAAAATTTGGTGCTTTTTTTTTTTCCAATTAGTTGAGTTGAGATTCAATTCATTTTGTGTAAACGATTTAACTTATCTATTATCAATTCTTATATGTATTGAACCCCTAACGACCCAGTATGATATCATTTGATTCGTTCTGGCTTAATGATTACTCATCGATTCGTTATCGAGTTATTGGAAAGTCAGTTTATTTGATATAAAAATTGAAACAAAAAAATTAAAGTAGCTTTTATATACTCCACTAGTGACTTCTCGTCTAATGGTCCGAACCCATCGAATGTCGTTGTCACTCCGAGCAGAGATTACAGTTGGTAATCTATAGAGATGGTAGAATTGGGGTTGAGAGGCGAATGAAATGGATGTTTTGGGATAAAGGTATATTTAGAGTGAAGTCGATATATATGTTTTGATAATGATCATAAATGCATATTGTGATTAGTTGGTTGCAATAGTGTTTGAGATTTTTGTACTCGATATAGTTCAATATGCTTAGTAGTGAGTTATGACTAATGGCCAGCTCAATATTTATTGCGGACACAAAATGTCGGTCACACAAACTTTTGAGTATAGTATGCGACATAAATATCTATACATGGGCAGAGAGTCATTACCGTGAATAATTTATTAAGGGCAAAATGTTATTCAAAGTAACGAATTTCTCTTAAACACCATCAACCATCAACTTTTCTCCCAATTATTTTTTTTGTAATATAATAATATATACCGAATACGTTATTATGAAATATATTTATTTTAATAATAAAAATTCTCAAAAAATTGAATTATTCTTGAAAATTGGTATTATAGAATAATTAATTGTGTAGGGTAAAACTATCAAAATATTATGCAATTATAATAGATCATATAAAATATTTATTTTATGATTGTTTGAAACTGCCACAATACAAATTATAAAAATCACTGTTAATTAAGTATGCAAGCATTTTATGACGGTTCTCTTAAAACCGCCAAAATAATATTAATAGTAGACGGATTTGTGACAACATTGAAAACCTTCATTTTATGCTCATTATGGTGGTTATAAACAGTCACTACACCCAAAATAAATCGTCAAGATCATTCAGATTTTTTGTAGTGTGAAACCCTACACAACGAAATCGCCATAACAAGAAGAATTTTGGGAAGGTTGAAACACAGGCCACAAATCGAAAGTTTAGTGGGGGCTTTTACAACCTCCAGAGTTAAACCGCCCTAAAAATAATTATTTTGCAGGAGTTAACATAAGCGCTACAAAATAAATGTGTAGTGGGTGTTTCTTATAATCAAAGCAAGGTTTTCGATTCCACCCCATCGATGAAGATTTGATGAAGTATCTCAACAATTTTGTGCTCCACGGAATTTTTCCACCCAGAGATTTTATTAATGTAGCAGATCTATTTGAAGACTCGGAGCCATGGGAGATTATGGTGGGTTCGGCGGAGAAAACACGCTACTTTCTTTCGCGCTTGAGGAGATTGAAGAATTCAACCAAAAAGCAAAGCCAAAGAAGTGATCCAATTAGAGATGGATCAAAAAAGAATATCACAATTGGATATAAGAGTAGTTTAAAGTATGTAAATGATATAGAAAAAGATGCTAAGTTGCTCATGAAAGAATATTTATTGCCGGATCATGAGTACAAGAAAAGCAGCAAAGACAAGGATATATACGTCATCTGCAAAATCAAAGAGGTGAAACAAAGAATAAAAGGGTTAGATGGAGGAAGAAGTTGATGAATTAATTGATTCTGTATTAGCAAGTATTCCTGATAATGATCAAGTAATTACCAACAACGACGACAATCAATTGCCGGAGGTTAATAAATATGAAGCAATTAGTACATTCAATAATGGTGATGAAGATTATGAAGATTTAGAATTTGAAGATTAGAGTTAAAGCTAGGAGATTATGGTGATAGCGTAGTTTAATGATCGATGGGCATGCCAATAGATTCTGCAAATATAGTTTTTTTTAGAATAATCAGGTGATGTAGAATTAACGTAAAGTTTTTTCTCTTACTATTAAAAAGTTTCCAGTTGCATGAATAATTAAGTGTCAAAGTTTTATTCTTTTCATTCTTCTATTGCCCTTCCTTATTTTGGTTTTCAATTATTTGTTTTTTTATGATTGAGTGAGCAGACGTTAAAATCTCATGATGGATATGGTAGCTTAACATTAAGTTTGAAAACTACATACTCCCTTCCATTTTGGTTTACTTGGCCCCTATACTAAAAATAGTTATTTAAATTTACTTATCGAATTCTATACGAACAATTTTAACGAAGCCCATCTGCTTTGATGGGGATTATGTGGTGCTTCCAACAAAATTGTACTCTCTCCGTCTCATTTTACCCGCCCCAAATTGGGATGACACAGCTATTAAGAAAACAATGATTAGTGATGTAACTTTACCATTTTGCGCTCTTAATTGTGTCTTGTTATTAGTTATGTTCCAATATTAATGGATGGCTAATACCAAAACACCATTTATATTCTTAATGGTGTACTTTTAATGGTAATCCTCTTAAATAATATTTTTCAAGAATGCTAATAACAAGGACTAATCAATTACTTTAAGGGTATAACTTATGCAAGTGTTATCAATGTAGAGCTTAATATATTAGGCCAACCAAAAGCTTGATTATGATATATATATATATATATATATATATATATATATATATATATGCTGAAATTGGAAAAGAAAAAGATTAAATTGGGAAAATTCTCTTTTGGGGTCAATTTTATCAGGTTGCTATGATATTTTACCTAATTTAGATATTTTTTTTTAACCTTTTATAAATTGAAGATCTATCTTAGTTTAAAATTTTTTATTTAGGGGTAGAATTTGTTCTACCCCTATGAATTTAGATCAATTTGACCAAAGTTTAATTACCCAATCTTTTATAAAATTATCCTCAATGTTTTATAAAATTATTTTCTAAAAAATGTTTTGAATTTTGTTGAGTGACCAAACATGACAAAATTTAAAAAATATTTTTGTCCATACCATACAGCCCACTAAAGTTCAATCTATATAAAAAACTAAAAAGATTTACCGGGGAAACGAGTTTGTTTTAGTGTTCAAAATTGATATAATTTTTTTTATATTAAAAGAGTTACATTGGGGGTGGAGGAGATTACAAGGTGCATAATCAGAGTTCCACTAGCAATAGTGTAAGTTCAAGTACCAACCACCTAATTAGCTACTAAGATTAATCCCTAAAATTGAAAAAAAAAATGACAAATCACGAAACTAAAGTCACTTTATCAAGCACAAAAGATTTGTACCAAAACGTTATATAGAAAGACACACACAAATTTAATTAATGGATCTAGATGCAGATGACTAAACAATGACAAGTTAAAATTCATTGGGTTGAATCTTGAAACATATATAAATAAAATATGAATTAGCTACTAAAATTGGCTTTCAATTTATTGCTAAATAGATGATAGTCTATATAATTTTTTGATAAAACCTCATTGTCTATGATGAAATTTTGTTATTTATCTACTAAAAAAGAAAAATAATTTTTTGCGTGTGTTAATGTGTGTGTGTGTTTCTTTTTTCATTTTTGTCTGTGTGTGAGAATCAAATAAATCTAGACATAACAAGAAAATCTGGATACATTTTTGTTCCATGAAATGCAACTCAAATTAATTTTCTTTTTTCTCTTTCTATAAAATAATCATAGTTGTAGAAAGATTTAAAATTACCAAGTAGACTTGAAAAAAATTTGAATGTAACAAAAGTAGTGTTAGGACTGATTACCTTCACACACTAGATCTAACAAAAGAGATAAGGAAAAGGGAGAGATTTCTTGAGGAGAGAGAATGAAGAGAGAGAAATATTTCATGGTAACACCTCGTGGGTAAACTCCACGACAGACGGTAACCTCACACGCAGAGGTTGAACCGCATAGACATTAATATATAAACAGTACATCATATATTAATCAGGCTCCACACCTTACAAGTAGAACCATGGAAGTTGGTATATCCCCTGCAAATTAAAGATACATTTTTAGTACTAACATTCTTGAAGCAACAAAAACTAGAAATTAAATGCAACTTACAAGAAAAAGTTTCTATTGAAAAATTAGTAATAACTTGAATGAATAAATGAACGAATTGCTAGAGCTGAAGTAAATAAAATACCAAAAATTGACTTTGAGCATTCATCATTTTTGAGAAAAAAGAGAGAGTTTTTTATATTAGTAGGATCTACTTCGCTTTTGTTGCGTGCCTAATTTGCTCTTATGAGTTAGAGTAACACCCTAATAAGTACTAAACAGTATTTTTATTACTATCAACACACAAGATAGATTTTTTTTTTTAAAATATCTACTTCTTCATATTTTTCGATATAAACTAACTTATATAATACAAAAAACAGGTACACGTTATTGAACACTATGTCACATGTTGAATGATGCATACAAGTTTAGGATCATGATGTAGAAAGGTGAGGCAACAAAAATGCAACTAGAAGACAAAAAAAAACACAACTTTCAAGGGTGAATCTGATTATACCATGAAAAATATTATTCTAGGAAAAAACATTTTCTTATATTTGGTACGTAAAATACAATGGGGTAGAGGGTCGAGGGTAAGGTGTGTGTAATAGTAGGGATGAAAGCTATGGGGGATAGGGGCGTTGGAGAGTGAATAAGGGACAATCAACGTGAAATGTTAATTTTGAATTTATTTTTTCCTACTTAAATCATTATCCTCATTTTTTTAAAAAGAATATTTTCTAAAAATTTTTTTCTGAATTTTGTTGAGTGACCAAACATGAAAAAACATATTTTTGTCTATACCATACACCCCATAAAGCTCGATCTATATGAAAAAAAATAAAAAATTCACCTGAAAAACGAGTTTGTTTTAGTGTACAAAATTGAGTGAATTTTTTTTAATTAAAAAAAGTTGGGGGTGAAGGAGATTACAAGGTCCAAAATCAGTTTTTTACTAACAATTGTATAAATGCAAGTACCAACCACATAAGCTACTAAGATTAATCCTTAAAATTGAAAAAAACAAACAATAATGACAAATCACTAAATTAAAGTCACTTTAATCAAGGACAAAAGATTTGGAAACCAAACCATCTTAAGAGAGACACACACATTTAATTAATGGATCTAGATGAAGATGACTAAATAATGACAAATTAAAATTCACTACGGATATATATATATAGCTACTAAGATTGGCTTTCAATTCATTGTTAAATATGCCCATAGCCGATGTGATCTTTTGATAAAACCTCGTTATCAACGATAAATTTTTGTTATTTAGCTACTAAAAAAAGTATTTATTTTTAGTGTTAATATGTGTGTTTCTTTTTTTCTTTTTGTGTGCATGTCAAAATCAAGCAAATCAAGGCCCAACAGAAAATCTAATACATTTTTTTTTCATGAAATGCAACTCAAATTAATTTTCGTTCTTTCTTTCTATAAAATAATTATAACTGTAGAAAAATTTAAAGTTATTGAATAGACTTGAAAAAGATTTGGACATAACAAAAGTAGAACCACAAAAGTCAGTATGTCCCTTGCAAATTAAAGATACATTTTTAGTACTAAGATTCTTGAAGTAACAAAAATCTAGAAATTAAATGCTGCTTACAAGCAAAAATTTCTATTAAAAAAAAAGTAACAACTTGAATTAGTAAATGACTGAATTGCTAGAACTAAAGTAAATGACAGATCAAAAATTGACTTTGAGCATTATCATTTTTGAGAAAAAAAAAAGAAAGTTTTATGTTAGTCAAAGCTACTTCACATTTACTACGTGTCTAATTTGCTCTTATGAATAATATTGTCTTGAGTAGCGCCCCATTAAGTATTAAACAATATGTATATATAGCTGGTAACTACTCATTTCACATTCACATGATTTCAACCTGTCTTTTGGAAGTTACTATTACTAATATAAACAAAACACGAGATAGATTTTTATTTTAATATAAATTTTTATTTTTATTTATTTTATTCTTAAAAAACATCTACTTCTTCATATTTTTCGATATAATTTAACCCATATAACACAAATAAAAGGTAAAGGTTATTGAACACTATGTCACACTCTGAATGATGCATATAAACATTTTAACAACAATAAATTGTTATTTTCTTCATTTTTTTCTATCGACACTCTTTTTTATTTTAGAAAATCAATTTCAACACTTAAGTATTAAATTAAATGAACTCTTAATTATTTCAAGGATGTAACATATACTGGATAACAATTAATTAGCTATTACAAATTGTTTTTGTGTCAAAATTGGGTAATTAAAAGAAAAGGCAACCATGATTTTTGCAATTAGTCACACTATGTTGCATTAATTGAGTTTTATTTAAAAAGACAAAATCAGTTGATGGAAAAACTTTCGAAATTTGCTCAGAAGCACACAGTTTTACCGCACTCGCCTAGCACGTGTAACGTTTGATTATTTAAAATTAAAATAATCCAAACATAAAATATATTTTAGTGTAAGCACATATATATTTACCATCAGAAGTTTCAGGTGGTTGATGGATCATCACTTTTGTGTCTGCAATGCAGTACCTCTTTCCCTTACTGCCAGAGGCTAAGATCGAGAGACGCATCGATTTGAACCATATTTGTGGTACGATTATTTTTTTGGATAAACAACATAAATTTCATCCTTAATGAAACTAATTACATAAGATCCCAGATTTACTTTCTCTCTCCTAAATTTGAAAAAATACATATACATGTCGCTGTACCTCATACGTATCTGCAATGTATGATGAAACTGTTATGCCTAAAATTATGAAAATAAAATCAGAAATCAATATTCTCTTTCCTAATTAACGGCCGTAATTAATGTTTTGATTTTGTGGAGGCTTATATTAACTGTAATTCAAATTCAAAAAATATTCAAACCACCATAATTTTTTTCTTTTGAAATTGCGATTTGAAATTCAATTTGAAAAAAATAAAACAAAAACATTTGTTTTCTTCAGTTTCCAAAAATCAGTAGGAAAAAAGTCGATATTTATTTATGCATATCAGCAGACTGCCAAAAATTAAAAAAAAATAACCTTATACAATAGTTCCATATGTATGTGTCCACCTTATACATAGTATATCTATGTAACGACCTAAAATTTTGATGGAATATGTGAAATTTGTGATTTTATGTGATTTGACTGTTTTACCCCTCCTCGTAGTTGCATTATGATATTTTCGGGGTGTGGGAGATATTGACATAATGTTCGATGCATTTTGGTATCATTTATGCAATATTGTGGGTTTTGATGGCTTAAAGAGCCTTAATTGGGACTTATGTGGATATCTTTTGATCCGTACAATGGATGACCGAACGGACTGCGCCAATAGCTTTGGAATATAAATTTTAGGCTAGGTAGTTCTTTGGTTCGGGT
Organism: Capsicum baccatum var. pendulum; assembly: GCA_030864225.1. Classification (NCBI taxonomy): domain Eukaryota; kingdom Viridiplantae; phylum Streptophyta; class Magnoliopsida; order Solanales; family Solanaceae; genus Capsicum; species Capsicum baccatum. The sequence goes on from CM061561.1 coordinate 242,316,505, forward strand.
CCAGGTGCATCCGATCTCATTTCGACCTATTGATCGGAAAGTTAAAAAATTGAAAATATGGGAGTAGGACCCACATTTGATTGAAAAGATCTTGCATGAAAAATCTGACATTGCCAGCAAATCTAGAATGTTGATTTTAGGATGTTAGCATATTTGGTATGATTTTACGGATTTTAAATCTTATTTCGACCCTCGGTTTGAAAAATTATAATTTCGGATTTCGGGGTCAACTTTATGAAAATGACATTTTTTGGAAAATTTAATATCTCCAACGTATCCTTAGCATCGAATTTAGTGTGGTTGAATAGTTCGTTTGCATAAATTGGAGTCCAAACGAATCCGGGGCTCCCCGTTGAAGTCCGGAATGGACTTTAACAAAAAAAAAACTGCAGTTTTTTTGGTTATTTCAGTGCAGATTTTCTACACTTATAAATAGTTTTGGATCCATTTTACTCATTTTTCATCTTGCCTCTTGAAAGTTAAACCCTAAATAGTTTGAAAGCTTAAAAGTGAATCTTGTGGGAGTTTGGGAAGCTAGATTAACGCCTTTTTCTTGGTTTTATTACGGATTAAAGTTAAGAATTCATCATTTTCTCAGTACTTTCTTGATAAATTTCTCAAAACCCCAAAAATCTTAGGGCATGATTTTAAACCCAAATTTCACTCCTTTTCACTTGAAAAATATTTTTTAATCTTATAATTACTAGTTTTTCATCAATTTAACTTTCAAAAGAACTCCGATTCTTGATTTTAACCCGGATTTCAAAGATTTTACCCAATGAAGCTCAAAAATGGTTTCTCTTCAATTTGAACTCCATTTTTGACTCGATTTAACTTGGGTTTTCAGCTGTAGGTTCATAAAATATGGGGAACATGTTTTTGAAATAAAGTTCTGATTTTGCCCTTCTTTTTTGGAAACCCATTTTGGAGGTCCGTTTTGACCCGAACTAAAAGTAGTCAATATGGGTGTCTTTCATTTTGTCTTGACGCATAGATTTTATATTTGATGTTTTTAGTGGAATTTGGATTTTTCGTGAAAAGTAAGGTCGTGGGTTCATGTGTAGCAGACCCATTTTGTCTTTCGAGGTAGGTTATGGCTTAACTCTTTCAGACTGAGCTGGGTAGTATGCAAGTTAAGGGTGGGAACTAATCATGAAAAATGACTATCTATGTGTTGTGCCCGTATGGGGGCATATATGTGATTAATTACTGAAATTGAGATATTATGTGATGTGTTTGACCGTGTAGGGTCCTATGTGATATTGATAGCCTTGAATACAACGAATAATTGTATTGTGTTGTTTAATGTGGTACCATTGGTGTATTGTGATTATATACAGACTTTACTGGCATATGAGACATGTGAAAATTCATGGATGAAACGAAAATAATAAGTGATATTGGCTCATGTGGTTGTAGGAATGTATCATTATGGTTGGTTGTGGAAATATATCATGTGATTGTTTATGGAAATACTCATTGTGGTTGGTTGTGAGCATTACATCTTCATATCATACTTATTCATAAAACATTGGTACCACCGTGGCAACATCTGAGAAACACTGACAACACCTTTTCAAAAAAATATTGTAACACTTTATAAAACCTTTTCCGAGGGATATGCCAAAAAAGATATATGAGATATGTGGATTATATACGGGTTGATGAACCCCCCATGGGTCCTACGTAGGGACGCTTTAGCTCCATAGGTGTATACGGGGATTGTGCGATGATCTCGGAGGTTGTGCAACGACCTCGTGCATCATCATCATCATCATATATATATATTGCACTTACTTTATTCTGTTTATGTTGTGTTGTATTTCCTTATTGACTTGTCATCTAAGTATTTGTCTTACCTTTCTTTACTTGTATTTGATGATCTTGTATCTACAAGTTCTTTCTTGTTCTAGTTGTATGTGACATAATGTATACTTGTGTTCTATACCTTGGTGTGTTGTTATAATATATGTGAGATATATTAGAACTATTAGTGCAAGCGGTGTGGTCTACCATTGTGGGATATTTTCTGATTGCAGGTGACGTGCCCTTACTGTATATTTTGTATGCTTTATTTACTATTTTGCTTGGTCAACCTATGATACATACTGAATACAAGTGGACTATACTTATGCCTACTGTGCCCTTTCGGTGCAGGTCTTAGCTCGAGTGTGCCTCAGCTTGACTGACTCGGGCAATTGTTTGAGCTTCTAAGGAAGCGGTTGGACATTCATGCACCCGAAGTTCACCTCTATCTTTCTATAGTTTTTATGTCTTTATTAGTATTCGGAGACAGTTATTATTTCTTTTTGGTTATTTTTTTGATGCATTTGACTCTTGAATTGTATTAGTAGTTCTTACACTATTGACACCTGGTTTGGGGCATGATTGGTGTTTTGGATAAGTTCTTTCCGCATTGTTATGATTACTTATATGGTTCGGCTTCTTTCTAGAAGCCTTACCGTGGGATATTTTTGTCCTTTTTTCTTGTTTGTATTAGTTTGGGTGATAGGCTTATTTGTCAAGGTACGCCACGACAAGTGCCATCATGACCTTTATTTTTAGATCGTGACAAATTGGTATCAAAGCAACCAGGATTCATTGGTCTCAATGGTGTAAGAATGGGATGTCTAATAGAATCTCGCAGATCGGTACGTAGACTTCCATATCTATCTTTGAGAGGCTATAGGATGTCTTTAGGAAACTTTCCTCATTTTATTCCTTATTATGCGAATTCTTTCATATCTTGTGTTTTGAGTTGTGTTTCACTCTTTTTGCGCGGATGGTGTGGCTTATACTACTTATCAGTTGAGAGATGCTGTGAGAAATTAGTGGATATCATTTTTCGACTGTAGGCTTGTTGATGCTCCTGCGTTGTCATAGGATCAATTTTTAATGCCTTTTTGGACAGATTTATGCCTTTTAGTTTATGAGATCTTATGTGGGATGAGTTGGATCATTTGGAACAGGACTCCATGACAGTTTTTGAGTATAAGACATATTTTCATGCCCTGTCTAGATATTCCTATAATAGCTTTTCTATCAAGTTTTGGAAGATTAGAAAGTTCATGAAGGGTTTGAATACTTCTCTTTAGTTGTCTACATCTCAGATGATTATGCTTAAAGCTCCTCTTTAGAGTATTGTGGATCACAATAAGATGACAGAGGGTATTATTAGTGCATCTCAGGGAGATGCCAAGAAGGCACAACATTTTGGTGAGTTCAGGAGTCAGACCTCTCGAGGCAGAGATTTTAGAGGATCTCGTGGATACCATGGTAGGCTTGTGAAAGGGATTTTATTGAGTTCAGCTGGTGGATCTTCTAGTTCAGCAGTTTAGGGTGGCCATTCAGGCTTAGTTGTACTTTCTCTTGTTGAGATTGGTCGTAGAGGTTGCTATGTGTGTGATGAGATTGTCCATGTGGGTAAGGACTGTTCTCATCGTGTTCTTAGAGATATTCCTATTTTAGCTGTGAGAGGTAGGTATTCTACTAAAGGCGCAACAGGTAAGGATAGTAGAGCCTGTGTTGGTGGTTGTGGGGCTACTCAGCCAGTTGGTAGTCATGGATAGTGTTATGCTATACCAGCTAGACCTGAGGCAGAGGCCTCTGATGCTGTGATTACAGGTACCTTTATCATTTGTTTCAAACTTTCATCTGTATTATTTGATCTTGGATCAACTTTCTCCTATGCATCTGTATATTTTGCTTTGGGTTTTGATTCTATTACTGAGCCTCTTTCCATGCCTATTCGTGTTTCTACCTCGATAGGTGATTCTTTAGCGGTGGATCGGGTGCATCAATATTATGTTGTGACTTTTGTCGAGTGTGATACTTTGATAGACTTGCTTGTGTTAAATATGATCGATTTTGATGTTATTTTAGGTATGGATTGGTTGTCTCCTTATCATCCTATCTTAGATTGTTATGCCAAGACTATGACTTTAGCTTCGTCGGATATGCCAAGGATAGCTTGGAAGGGTACACTTCATTCAGGTCCTAAGAGGGTTATATCTTAAGGCTCATAAATTGGTTGAGAGGGAATATTTATCTTACTTAGCCCATATTCATTACACCAGTGTTGTTTTACCTCCTTCCTTGGATTCTGTCTGTGTTGTCGTGAGTTTATAGATGTGTTCCTTACGGACTTGCCTAGTATGCCTTCGGATTGAGATATTGATTTTATTATTGATGTTGAGTCGGGCACCAAGCCCATTTTTATTCCTCCTTATAGGATGGCCCCAACAGAGCTGAATGAACTAAAGGATCAGTTACAGGAGTTGTTGGATAAGAGATTTATTCGACCTAGTATTTCACCTTAGGGTGCGCTTATCTTATTTGTGAAGAGAAAGGATGGGTCTATGAGGATGTGTATTGATTATTGACAGTTGAATAAGGTGATGGTTAAGAATAAGTAACTTTTTTCTCTCATCGATGATTTATTTGATCAGCTTCAGGGTGTTGCGATGTTTTCAAAGATTGATTTGAGGTCGGGTTATCACCAGTTGAGGATTAGAGCTTTGGATATTTTGGAAACCTCTTTTCGGGATTGATATGGTCATTATAAGTTCTTAGTCATGTCTTTTGGGTTGACCTATGCCCCTACCGTTTTCATGGAGTTGATGAACTAGGTGTTTCGGCCGTATCTTGACTCCTTTGTTATGGTATTTATAGATGATATCTTGATTTATTCCAAGAATAAGGTTTAGCATGAGGATTATTTATGGATTATGCTTTAGAGATTGAGGGATAAGAAGTTGTATGCTAAGTTCTCTAAGTGCAAGTTTTGGTTAAAGTCAGTTTCTTTCTTGGATCATGTGATTACTAAGGAAGGTATTATGGTTGATCCAGCTAAGGTGGTTTGTGATTGGGCCAGACCTACTTTGCCCACCGAGATTCAGAGTTTTATTGGCTTGGCAGGGTATTATTAGTGTTTTGTTGAGGGTTTATCTTCCATTGCAGCTCCATCGACCAAGTTGACTCAGAAGAAGAATTCCTTCCAGTGGTATAATATTGTGAGGCGAGCTTTCAAAAGCTCAAGGATTTGTTGACTTCAGATCCTATATTGGCTTTGCCCAAGGAGGGCATGGGCTTTATTATCTTTTTTGATGCTTCAGGTGTTGGGTTAGGTGTTGTGTTGATGCAGGTGGGCAAGGTAATTGTGTATACGTCTAGTCAAGATTGGATCCTCACAAGAGAAATAATCCTACCCATGATTTAGAGTTGTGCACAGTTCTGTTTGCCTTGAAGTTGTGGAGACGCTACTTGTATGGAGTCCGTTGTGAGATCTTCTCAGATCATCGTAGCCTTCAGTACTTCTTTACTAGCGAGATCTTCATATGAGGCAGCACTGTTGGCTTAAGTTGCTTAAGGATTATGACTTGACTTTCCTCTACCATCAGGGCGAGACTAATGTGGTTGCCGATAGCTTGAGCCAAAAGTCAACTAGCATGGGTAGCTTGATACATCATTTGACTTAGGAGAGGCCGTTAGCCTTAAAGGTTCATTCTTTGGCTAACTCGATGGTTAGGCTTTATCTTTTGACACCAGGGCATGTTTTGGCATTTATGGAGGCTAGATCATCTTTGATAGAGTATATTTGAGCTCATCAATTTGATGATGTTAAATTGAGGTTGATTCGAGATAAGTTGTTGTGTGGGGAGGTTAGGGAAGCCTCATTTAATTCAGATAGAGTTTTAAGGATTGGGGGTTGAGTTTGTGTGCCGCGAGTGGTGATTGGATTAGGTTGATCTTAGAGGAGGCCCATTGTTCCAGATATTCCATCCATCCAGGTGTGACTAAGATGTATAGTGATTTGAGATAACACTACTTGTGGGGTGGTATGAGGCATGATATAACAGATTTTGTGGCTCGTTGCCTATGTTGTCAGCGGGTGAAGGCCAAGTATATGAGACCTGGTGGTTTGCTTTAGAATTACCTATTACCGAGTGAAAGTGGGAACAGATCACTATGGATTTCGTGACTGGGTTGCCTCGTACTTCTCTTGGTTTTGACAGTGTTTGGGTTATCATGGATCGATTAACCAAGTCAGCTCATTTTATTCTGGTTCAAGTCTCATTCAGTGCTGAGAGGTTAGCCCATATATTCATTCGTAAGATTATGCATCTGCATAGTGCGTCGGTGTCCATTATTTCAGATCAAGGTTTTGTGTTCACATCTCACTTTTGGAAGACTTTTCAGGATGAGTTGGGTACTCAGTTTGTAGCAATATGTTTCACCCTTAGAATGATGGCCAGTCAGAGTGGACTATCCAGGTTTTGAAGGATATGTTTCACTCGTGCGCGATGGATTTTGGTGTCTAGTGCGAGCAACATTTGGATTTAGCAGAGTTTGCATATAGTAATAGCTACCACTCCAGTATTGATACGGCTCTTTTTGAGATGTTGTATGGTAAGTCGCTTCCCAGTGGGTTGGTTTGATATTTCAGAGGTAAGACCTCGAGGTACGGACTTGCTTTGTGAGTCGTTAGATAGAGTCCAGGTCATTCAGGATAGACGTAGAGCAGTTCAGAGTAGGCAGAAGGGTTATGCTGATCGTAGACTTCGTGCCTTGAGATTTGGTGTAGGTGATTATGTTTTCCTATGAGTTTCACTCTTGAAGGGTGTGATGAGGTTTGGGAAGAGGGACAAGCTTAGCCCCAGGTATATTGGTCCATTTGAGATTCTTCGAACTATTGGTGATGTGGATTATGAGTTGATTTTGCCCTTTGATCTATTAGCTATTCGTCCAGTTTTTCATGTTTCTATGCTTTGTTGCATATTCTTAATGAGTCTCATGTCATTCATTGGGAGTCGGTTCAGTTAGATGAGCGGTTGTCCTTTGTGGAGAAGCGGATTTCTTTTTGGCTAGGGATGTTAGGCGGTTGCTCTCTAGAGTGACCCCTGTGGTTAAGGTCCAGTGGTGACATCAACCTGTAGATGAGGCTACTTCAGAGGTTGAGTCTGATATGCGAAGTTCCTATCCCCAGCTTTTCATTGATTCAGGTATTTCCTTGCCTTGGTTCGAGGACGAACTAGATTTTAAGTGGTGGATGATGTAACGATCTAAAAATTTGATGAAATATGTGAAATTTGTGATTTTATATGATTTAATTGTTTTATCCCTCCCCCTAGTTGCATTATGATATTTTCGGGGTGTGGGAGTGATTGGCATGATTTTCGATGCATTTTGGTATAATTTATGCAATATTGTGGGTTTTGATGGCTTAAAGAGCCTTAATTGAGACTTATGTGGGCATCTTTTGATCCGTGCAACGGATGACCGAACGGACTGTTCCAGTAGCTCCGGAATATAAATTTTAGGCTAGGTAGACCTTTGGTTCGGGTCCCGGTGCACCCGAGCTCATTCGACCTGTTGATCGAAAAGTTGAAAAATTAGAAATATGGGAGTGGGACCCACATTTGATCGAAATAACCTCGGATGGAAAATCTGACTTTGCCAGCAGATCCAGAATGTCGATTTTAGGGTGTTAGCATATTTGGTATGATTTTACGCATTTTAAATCTCATTTCGACTCTCGATTTGGGAAATTGTAATTTTGAGTTTCGGGGGTCAACTTTATGAAAACGATATTTTTTTGAAAAATCTAATATCGCCAGCGCATCCGTAGCATCAAATTTAGTGTGATTTCATAGTTCGTTTGCATAAATCGAACTCCGAACAAATCCCGGCATCCCGTCGAAGTCCGGAGTGGACTTTAACAAAAAAAAAAACTGCAACTTTTTTTGTTATTTCAGTGCAGATTTTCTGTACTTATAAATAATTTTAGGTCCATTTTGCTCATTTTTCATCTTGCCTCTTGAAAGTTAAACTCTAAATTGTTTGGGAGCTTAAAAGTGCAGCTTGTGGGAACTTGGGAAACTATATTAACATCTTTTTCTTGATTTTATTACGGATTAAAGGTAAGAATTCACCCTTTTCTTAGTACTTTCTTGATAAATTTCTCAAAATCCCAAAAATCTTAGGGCATGATTTTAAACCCAAATTTCACTCCTTTTCACTTGAATATTTTTTTTTTCATCTTATTACTTATTTTTCATCAATTTAACTTTCAAAACAATTTTGATTTTTTATTTTAACCTGGATTTCAAAGATTTTACCCGGTAAAGCTCAAAAATAGTTTTTCTTCGATTTGAACTCTGTTTTTTACTGGATTTAACTTGGATTTTCAGCTGTAGGTTCCTAAAAATATGGAGAACATGTTTTTGAAATAAAGTTTCAATTTTTTCCTTCTTTTTCGAAAACTCATTTTAGGGGTCTATTTTGATCCCAAATCAAAAGTAGACAATATGAGTGTCTTTGATTTTGTCTTGACGCGTAGATTTCATATTTGATGTTTTTAATGGGGTTCTAGATTATTCGTTAAAAGTAAGATCGTGAGTTCAAGTGTAGCGGACCGATTTTGGCTTTCGAGGTAAGTTATGACTTAACTCTTTCAGACTGGGCTGGCTAGTAAATAATGATATAAAATGCAAGTTAATGGTGGGAACTAATCATGAAAAATGACTATCTATGTGTTGTGCCCATATGGGGGCATATATGTGATGTAATTATCAAAATTGAGATATTATGTGATATGTTTGACCGTGTGGGGTCTTATGTGATATTGATAGCCTTGAATAAATGTGAATAATTTTATTGTGTTGTTTAATGTGGTACCATTGGTGTATTATGATTATATTCAGATTTTATTGACATTGAGACATGTGGAAATTCATGGATGAAACGAAAACAATAAGTGATATTGGCTCATGTAGTTATGGGAATGTATCATTGTGGTCGGTTATAGAAATATATCATGTGCTTGGTTGTGAAAATACTCATTGTGATTGGTTGTGAACATTACATCTTCATATCATACTTATTCATAAAACATTGGTACCATTGTGGCAACATATGAGAAACATTGGCAATACCTTTTTAAAAAAATATTGCAACACCTTATAAAACCCTCTCCAAGGGATATGCCGAAAAAGAGATATGAGATATGTGAGTTGTATACGGGTTGACGAACCCCCCATGGGTCCTATGTAGAGAAGCTATAGCTACGTAGGTACACACTGGGATTGTGCGACAATTTCGGAGGTTATGCGACGACCTCGTGCATCATCATCATTATCATATACATTGCGCTTACTTTATTGTGTTTATGTTGTGTTGTATTGCCTTATTGATTTATCATCTATGTATTTGTCTTACCTTTATTTACTTGTATTTGATGATCTTGTATCTACATGTGTGAGATACCTTGGTGTGTTGTTGTAATATATGTGAGATATATTAGAACTGTTAGTGCAAGCGGTGTGGGATACCGTTGTGGGACATTTTCTGATTGCAGGTAACGTGCCCTTAGTGTATATTTTGTATGCTTTATTTACTACTTTGCTTGGTCGGACTATGATACCTACTGAGTACAAGTGGACCATACTTATGCCTACTGCGCCCTTTCGATGCAGGTCTTAGCTCAAGTGCACCTTAGCTTGATTGACTTGAGTGATTGTTGGAGCTTCCAAGGTAGCGGTTGGACATTCATGCGTCCGAAGTTCACCTCTATCTTTCTGTAGTTGTTATGTCTTTATTAGTATTCGGAGACAGTTATTATTCCTTTGTGGTTATTTTTTCGATGCATTTGACTCTTGAATTGTATTAGTAGTTCTTACACTATTGACACCTGGTTTTGGGCATGATTGGTATTTTGAATAAGTTCTTTCCGAATTGTTATGATTACTTATATGGTTCGGCTTCTTTCTAGAAGCCTTACCCTGGTATATTTCTGTATTTTCTTTTTTTTAGTATCAGTTTGGGTAATAGGCTTACTTGTCAAGGTATGCCACGACAAGTGCCATCATGACCCTTATTTTTGGATCGGGATAAATTGGTATCAAAGCAGCCAGGTTTCATTGGTCTCAACGGTGTAAGAATGGGAAGTCTAATAGTCTCGTGGATCAGTACGTAGGCATCCATATCTATCTTCGAGAGGCTATAGGATGTCTTTAGGAAATTTTCTTATTTTATTCCTTATCGTATGAAGTCTATCATATCTTGTGTTCTGAGTTGTGTTTTACTCTTTCTGCGCAGATGGTGTGGCTTTACTATATATCAGTTGAGAGATGCTATGAGAAATTAGTGAATATCGTTTGTCGGTTGTAGGCTTGTTGATTCTCCTGCGTTGTAATAGGATAAGTTTGTTAATGCCTTTCTGGATTGATTTTTGGCTTTCAGTTTGTGAGATCTTATGTAGGACGAGTTTGATCATTCAGAGTAGTACTCCATGGCAATTTTTGAGTATAAGGCATGCTTTCATGCCCTGCCAAATAATTCCTATAATATATTATAGATATTGATTATATGTCACGACCCGAACTGAGGCCCTGACTGCGATGGACATCCGAACCACAAAGGCTCGAGAGACCCCTTAGCATTCTACCATAAACATAATCCATAGATACATCAAAGTGCGGAAGATATAATAATATTCATTGGAAATTTATAATCCAAAATGTGTCAACGAAATTTTGACAATAGAATACTTAAATCTCGTCTATGAAACCTCTAATGAAAACTAACTGTCTAGGCTGGGACAAAGCCCCTGATTGGACCACATACTGAAATACTCAACATATAAGTAAATGCCTTCCGAAAGATGGATGCCTCACCAATTCTGTCATATCCCAAGTGTTCTACTGATGTGGTGGACCATGGGACTATACCACAGAACTTGAAATATAGGGGTCAATACTCAAAGTACTGGTATGTAGAAAAATCCAAAAATAATATACATTATAATGCAACATAAGTTAGAGCATTTCATAAAAACATTTATCATAAGGTAAATCAAAACACATGGGCATAATTTGATGAGCTTCAATTCATGCTTTTAAAACATTGACTCAACTCTTTGTATTACTTCTGAGCTAGATGGTATGCCTTACATTTCTACAATCCCACGGGATATATGGAATCCTCCCTTAACTGAGTGGACAAGCCCCTAATTTAAGTTTGTCGCAAGGATTGGAGTATCAGTAAGGTGGACAAGTAAGATCACACAGCAGGGTGCCATAATGTAATGACCCTACAGGTCATTTTTCATATTTATGCTTATTTCGGCTGTTTGAGCCTCTCCATAGCTGCCCCAAGTCATTTATGACTTATTGGAACTGATAGTTTGATTATCGGATAGTTCGTTGGTTTTTAGAGCCAATTTTTTATTTAAAAATCTTCGTCGATTTCAAATCGATGCCGAGCAAAAAATTCAATAAAATGATTTCCGATGCAAATTTTGACTGCACCAGTAACTATGTAATATCGATTTTAGGATAGATAGACCTTTGGTTCACATCGAATAGCATCCGAGCTCATTTCGACCCATTAGTCGAAAATTCAAAAATTGAAATATATTGTGTGGGACCCACAAGTGGCCTAAATGAACTCGGATGGAAAATCCAACTTCACTAATGCGTCTGAAATGTCAAGTGGGGTTACATAGTTCGTTTGCGAAAAATGGAGTTCAAATGAGTCCGGGAGATCAAAAATAAGTTTTGACCTTGCGGGCCTATTTAAACTGGTATAAAAGGCCCATTTGGCCAATTTTTGGGGAATTCTTGTTTTTTTGAGAACCCTAGCAACCACAAAGATTTGTTGACTTAAAAGTGAGTCTTGTGGGTTGATTAGAAGCTCGAATAACTTGTGTAATCCATTTTTTGCTAAAAATCTAAGGTGAGATTCCTTTAAATTTGGTATTAATTTCTTGATTTCTTGACTCCAAAACCTATGTCCTTGAGGCTCATTTTTAGCCACAAATATGATTGTTTTACTCAAATTTCTTGAGGATTATAGCTCTTTAATGATGTTTGAACAATGGGTTGGTCTCGAAAACTCATTTTTTGAAGGTGGGACCCATTTGGGGGTTTGGTATCATTTTGGACCCATGGAATAATGGTGCCTTAATGGGTGTTTTTATTCTTGTAATGATGCTGATATTATGTTATTTATATCTTGGCTCGTGGAAAAAGAAGCTTTAAGAAAAGGGAAGGCAAAGCTTGTTGGTCCATGAGCAATTGGACTCAAAGTAGGTTAGGCTTACTTGTAGATAGATTGAGCTTGATTGTAGTATAATTATTGATATCTTGTGATATTGGGCGGGGTTTTAGATGATAATGGAGGAATGGCGATACTTGGGATTAGTTGTTTCTTGTAGGCTATTAAACTTGTAAAGTGTGATGTTTGACCTTTAGCCTAGAACCTTGGATAGTTCTACTTGAGGTCTCATGAATAGCATGAGAATACTTTAGCTGCTCTAGTAGTTGATAATGATGTTGTTGGCTAACCTTAAGAGAATGTAACCTATTTATGAGTTGTTATGAAATGACCTTAGTGTTTGGGGCGACTTAGGAAGGTTGCTTGAAGAAGTTTTTTCCCTTATAGGCTTAGTATGGATTGATAAGCCCTTATGGTGTGATTTAGATAACCTAGCCTAACTTCGAGTAGAAATTAGTCTTGTAGAAGTAAACTTTGACATTATTCGGATTTAGGAGTGGAACTTGACCCACCTTAAGCTTAAACTATGAAATTCCTTAGTGACCTAGCTACTTGATGAACGTCTAATTTACGTTATTGAGATTATAATGGTTAAATCCGGTTGTTGGTTTATGTATGTGGTCAATGATTGGATAATATGTATACTTGATTGATTATCTTGTTGTCATATATGGATAGCCTCGGAAAGTCTTGTGAATTGAACTTATGGTTATTCTATCACTTGATTTATTGATTAGTTCACCAAGTAACCTCTAATTATGTTACCACTCTTGCTATGAACCAAGTCTAATGATTAAGCTAATGCTTATGTGAACGATTTCCCTTTTTGGGTTAGTATTATGAAATGTGGGAATAAAATAGGCGACTAGCAAGCATGCACTTGACTTATAATTGACTTGCTAATAAACATGATAACCTTGGAAAAGTGGTGATTGCGTATGTCATTTAGATATTCATGCTCATGCATTTACTTATATTATGTAGTGATGACTAATTGTAAAGTATGATGATATGTGTTACCTTACACCACTTATAATCTATAATTGTGGCTTGTACATGTTCATTGATTTGACTGCATATGTATGTGAATATTGGTTATCTTGGGATATATGCTAATGATATGATGGTGCCTGATGAATTCGAAGGATATGTTGATATTATGATGATGCCCAGTTAATTCGAAAGAGGTAATGATGTTATGATGATGTCCGATGAATAAGGAGGATATGTTGATATTATGATTATGCTCGGTTAATTTGGAAGAGGTAATGATGTTATGATGATACCCAGTGAATACGAAAGATATAATGATGTTATGATGATACCCGGTGAATTTAGAGGATATGTTGATATTATGATGATGCCCGGTTAATTCAGAAGAGGTAATGATGTTATAATGATACCTGGTGAATTAAGAGGATATAATGATGTCATGATGACGCCCGGTGAATCCAGAGTATTTGTTGATATTATGATGATTCTCGATTAATCCGGAAGAGGTAATGATGTTATGATAATACCCGATGAATTTGGAGGATCTAATGATGTTATGATGATGCCCGATGAATTCGAAGGATATGTTGATGTATGTTAATCCGGAAGAGGTAATGATGTTATGATGATATCCGGTGAATCCGGAGGATATAATGATGTTATGATGATGCCCGTTGAATCCGGAGGATATGTTAATGTTGTGATGATACCGTGTGTGGTGAGTATATATGAATATATGGACATATGTGGGGTTATTCTGTATGTGGATAAACCCTGTTTGTGTACTTGGGACATAATTCCTTCCTTGGTATATTATTAATCTTTCTTCATCACTAATCAGTAGTTAAGATCTGTGACCCGTATTAATTCTAATTAGTAACTAGAAGTGGAGTATGCCAAGTATTGAGTTAAGGCTAATTGATATGTGTAATCTTGTGTAGAATCAAGGGCTCACCTAGTAAATCTACTTGACTTGGATAAATGATCATGTTATGGAATTTCGCCTAATAAAGTGTCTTATGTGATAACTAGTTATCTCTAATAAATGACTACGACCTGTAGGATAGAAGCCTAGTAAACTAGTTGGTGTACCTTACTTGGTTAAAATATGGAAACTAATCCTTAAGGTTGTAACATGCCTAATGATATTGGTCTTAGTATTGTATGATGAATAATTAAGTTGACATCTTGATACGGGTATGATCATGATCGGGGTTCAATGCGTCAAGACTCGAGCTCGGGGGGCTGCCCATCCAAGGAGTAAGGTTTGAAGTGTAGAGAACAAGTCCCACAAGCTCCAAAACTGTTCACTGTTCATCCGTGTTCACTGTTCATCCATCATTTGCAAGGGCTTTTTAGTCATATGTAATAAGTTAACCTAGGTATAAATAGAAACTCATTAGGTCATTTTTGGAGAATATATTTTGTAGCCTCTTTGAGAGTCTTTAGCAAGGTGGAATCCTTGGACAAGGTGGAATCCTTGTGTTGATCATTCGCGTAGAAACAGAGATTGCTTGGAAATTCTGGCTCCCTTGAGGTCACGTAAGAGATAGATTTAGGTTGTGTGTGATATTAAAGGTCCAAAAGTGGAATAAGATTTTGGGTTGTTAATATTATACCATACCTTTGTCTATCTATCTATCTTTACTTTCTTGTAATCGTTTGTCTATATCTAGTGTAATCCGTTTGTGTTCTTGTCTTGTAATCGTGTGTTGTTGTTATTGCATCTTGTTCATCAAGTGTTGTTGTTGTTTTAGTGTGTTTTACTCTTGATATCACTTCCCTTCTTGTTCTTCTTGCGAATCCGAGAGAGATCATTAAAAGGGTTCATAGTTCTTGAACTAGTGGACTGATTTTGGTGTTTTTTTTGTTGTGTTCTTGGGGATTTTATTATCATTTGGTATCAGAGAAAGGCTGGTTGTGTTCCTACACTACCAATCTAGGTTGTCTTAGACGAAAATTAAAAAAAAGAAGAAGCTGAAAACTGGAAAAAAAATTCTAGAAAAGTGCAAATTTGTCCATTTTGTGTTCTTGGCCAAAAATTGTATTGTTGTTATCTTGGCCAAGATTTATTTGTTGTGTGTCTAGAACTTGTAGTTTTTTATTTGTTTAGAGTGTTTCTAGTGTTGGTTTCTTTCTCATCAACACTAAAAAGTGTCCAAATCAAAGATTGAACTTGAACTTGTTGAAGTTGTTGATGACAACAAGGTGTGGCCGAGTTAGATGTTGTTGTCACCTAACCTTGGTCGATTTGATGGTCTTGTTGTAGTGAAGTTGGAAAATGAAATTGTTATTTTTCTTGGAATTGTTGTTGTGTTCTTAAGGTTCTTCACCCTTTCATAATCTTTTTAATCCTTAAAGTGCAGACTAGATCTAAAAAGGTGAAAGACAAGCTTGTAGTAGTTGTTAGTGAAAGACTTGTCCCTATCACTTCAAAGACTTTTCATCTACTTTTCCTTGATTTAAGGACCTTGTTTCAAGGAGAAAGCTCAAAGAAGTCAAGTTTTGCTTTTAAAATTTGAACAAAAAGGCTCTAAGACCACTTTTCTATCTATTAACGAAATCCACCAATTCCAAATTGTATATTGATCAAGACTTGAAATTGAAAAATAAAATTTTGATAAAACTCGAGGCCAATGGTGGAATGCCACATCATTAAAGTACTGTTCATGCAATATTTTTGAATTTCAAATTTTAGATTTCTTAGTTTCATTTTATTGTTTCCTAGTTTCATTTGTTTGCTCGACACTAATTGACAACCTAGTAATACCCTACTAGCTTGTATGTTAGTTTTGTGTACGTTCTTCGTGTTAACGCTGTTTGCTGTGTGCTTTTCTCGTTTTTGAGTTGTAGTATCTTTTTTGGTTCAAGTTGGTACATTACTTATTTGAGTCATTTCAAATAAGAATCTACTCCAACCTCGAGCAACAATTGGGACCAAGTAACCTCATTGGAGTACAAGCGAGTTATCAACACTTGTAAGGCCAATAGAGTGAAAAATCCAAAGTGTGAAAGTGAGGGATTGTGGACTATTTTGAGACACATTTTGTACTATTTTTTGACGAATTGTGGACTGATTTTTTCTAATCTTTAATGTGTTTGTTGTTTTCATGTTGTTTGCTTAGTAGCTCTTGATAGGTACAATGGCGAATAAAGCTGAAATGCCAAGTCAGGTTAAATCCATCATGGCAAGTCTTGATGCCATAGATAGGTGAATAATGGACAAAATGGAAGTAAGATTGGAAGGGACGGAAGGCTCTCTGTGCAAGAAGTTCGATAACATGATGGAGCATCTAAGCCTTCCTAATCAAATTTCCGTGAGTGGCCATGCTCCATATGAGCTACAAGGTAATCAAACTAACTTTTGCACTCCAGTGAATCAGGATAATAGCCAACTAAGTGTGAATTATAGTTTGCTTTAAGTGAGCCGAATATGCCTTCATTTTGTGATGATAATGTACAACTTGAGATTGTGGATACACTAGTTAATTCACCTAGTGTTGAAGCCATTGTGGAAAGTGGTAGTACATTGTCTTATGGAAGTCATGAAGACCAACTAGTTTGTGAAAATTATGATGTTGAACATGTTAGCCGAATGACTAAGGATAACCCTTTAGTTGTTTTTTTTATTGACCATGATAGTATAGAGGGGACATTTGATCATTATTGTAGTAGTATTGGAGTAAGGAATTTTATTCCCAACTCGTGCCCATGGACACTCTACCCATTTGATTCCGGTGATCATTTGAAGTATGGTGATGAGAATATCTTTTGGAGTGACTTGAATGTGCATGGAATGTATGGCTTTCCTCTCTCGGCTTTCAAGTCTAATTGTTATTCCAAGAAGAGTCTATGTTTTCCATTTGATAAGCGACGCTTGTTCCTTATTTCTTGTCATACTTATGTGGATAAACTAGTTGATTCTCCCTTGGTAGGGTATTCGGGTAAGAGGGATGTTTGGGTATATATGAAGTTTGAGCCATATTGGCAAGATGCTATGATTGATTACACTAATCCTAACCCTCATACCTTGAGGAACTTTTGCTTGCTAGTCCTTCCTATTGCTTTGCAAGGTTTGGATTCGAGGATGAATCCTTATTAAGGAGGGGAGGATGATACGAGTACGATCATGATCGAGGTCCAATGCATCAAGACTCGAGCTCGAGGGTCTTCCCATCCAAGGAACAAGCTTTGAATTGTAGAAAACAAGTCCCATAAGTTCCAAAACTATTCACTGTTCATCCGCATTCACTGTTCATCCACCCTTTGCAAAGGTTTTTAAGTCATTTGAAATAAGTTAACCTAGGTATAAATAGAACCTCATTAGGTCATTTTTGGAATATTTTTGGAGAATATATTTTGTAGCCTCTTTGAGAGTCTTTAGCAAGGTGGAATCCTTGGATAAGGTGGAATCCTTGTGTTGATCATTTGCTTAAAAATGGAGATTGCATGGGAATTTTGGTTCTCTTGAGTAAGAGATAGGTTTAGGTTGTGTGTGATATTAAAGGTCCAAAAGTAGAATAACCTTTTGGGTTGTTAATATTAAACCATCCCTTTGTCTATCTATCTATCTATCTTTACTTTCTTGTAATCGTTTGTCTATATCTAGTGTAATCCATTTGTGTTATTGTCTTGTAACCATGTGTTGTTGTTATTGCATCTTGTTCATCAAATGTTGTTGTTGTTTTAGTGTGTTTTACTCTTGATATCACTTCCTTTCTTATTTTTCTTGCGAATCCGAGAGAGGTCATCAAAAGGGTCCATAGTTCTTAACTAGTGGACTGATTTTGGTGTTTGTGTTTTTGTATTCTTGGAGAGTTTGGTATCATATCTAGCATGTGATTCCGTGGTGGCTTAATTGACGACTTATATATGAGTATGCTAACTAGAAAATGGCCTTAAGATAGGTTAATAAATAATAGTGTTGGTAAGTTGTTGCTTTTCCTTAATTGATGACTTAGTAAACTATAAGACTTGTAACCTAGTGCTTCATGGATTTGGAGTTTAGATAATATAGACTAGTCTTGGAGTTCATCAATGAAATAGAGAATAAGTAACTATATAACTAGCTATGGTGATATCGATTTCATTGTGCTAAATTGTGGTATTGATAATGATTGTAGACCTCGGTAAGAAGCCATGGCGGGAATGTGTAACCCGCGGCTTTGGTGAGTTGCTTGTGTAGTTGTGCCTTAATATATTTATGGATTGATCTTTTGGTGTACTCTTCGGTGGTGTGGGGTGTCGTGATAAGTTCTTTGTTGTGTTCTTTGGCGTGTACTTTCTGGCGGTATGGGACGTCATAGTAAGTTCCTGTCTTTATATTCTAATGATGGTTGGTGTTAATTATGGTAAATACATGGTTGTTTTGTATATATATGGATTTACGCCTCCGAAATGATTACTTATTTGTATAACGATTATGGTATATATTGATATGATACATTATGCTATTTCCCTAGTAGATTAGTTATTTTATACACTGATATTGAAGAAGATTCAAGTTTGATCCTATACCTTGAATTTAAGTTATTGTCTTAATTTATATAGTCCTTATATTATAATTTAGCTTAGTTGGCCAGTGAGACCTATTGAGTACCTGTGTTTTGGTACCCATACTACACTTCTGTACCTTTTTGGTGCAGACCTGAGTTCTAGTTGCCACCATTGAGTCGAGATTGTGCCGTGTTTATTATCAGGAGATAGGGTGAGATTTTGGAGTTTGAATTTCCCTTTTCCCCTCTATCCTTATTCTGTCTTTTGTATTCAAGAAGAATGTATGAGATTATTTAAGACAATTTAAGTTTATTAGATTTCGAGTTGTAATTTCTGTTATCGGACTTAGAGTTGCTCTTGTACTTTTACTATCAGGTCATGAGATTGGTATTCGAATGTTAGTTATTTTATTTGTGGAATATTGTTGTTATATTGTGTTCCTATATAGGGTCCATGTTGTAGGATTCCTTCAAGGTAACTTATTGCGTTAGCTCTGGGTTACGGTGTCGGCTACCTACTGGTGGGATTTGGTAGGTTCCATCATTACTCGAAAATCAAGTCGTGACACATAATCTCCAATCAAATCAACATGTCATGGTAGTGCACAAGATCGATCACAAATCCGGGCTCCTAACCATAGTCCCAAATTAGGACGACATGAATCAAGGTACACAAGATCACAAAGCAGGGTACTATAATCCCGCGTCGGCAAATCATGATTTTCAGCATTGAGTCTTTCAACTCGTGCTTTCTTCAGGTAACCATATAAATCTCTTTAAGCCCAATTTTAGCCTCTTAAAGACATACTTCATGCTTATAAACAAATCATTCTTATTATGTTAAGGGCGTATCACAACAGGGTATCGTCATACCCAGACTTGCAAGTCATTCACAGCATACTACATCATATCCATAACCCTTTTTATTCAAAAGCATGTTAATGACAACCCAAAATGTTTAAACATCACATGAGGGAGTTCTTGTTTCAAAACACATAAAAACTTATGCAAACTACTCCCTTTTCAATACTTTATCATAAGGTGGTCATCTCTTTCATCAATCATATGCAAATTCTTTATTAGGAAACATAAACATTTTTAAATCAAGAAAAAACCCCTCAAATTCATTCATAAAACGATAAGAATTCATAAAACATTAGCAAAATATTTAAACTCAAGCTTTTAACCATCTGTATAAACAGTCCAGAAACTTGCTAAGACAATGAGTTTCATAGCAAGAGAAGGAATTCTGTAAATCATGCTTTCATATAACTTTTTATACTCATAACATCCATACACATGAACATAATTGTAGTTTAGTAAAAACCCCATGATTTAAATAAAATTTCATCATAAATCGGGGTTTTCAATGCATGCTCTCAAAACAATCTCAAATCTCATAATACGTGCATATAGATATACTTTAAATCTTGTAAAAACTCTAAAACTTATGCCCATGAAATTTAAAATAGTCCTACATACCTCAATTACTCCAAATCAAAACTTAAATCCTTGAATTCTTGAGGAAGGAAGCTTGAATTCTCTTGTTCTTGGGAAGGGGAGGGTTTTTACATGAGAAATTTTGAAGAAGATGGGCAAATAATTCCCTTTTGGGTGTTGGGGTTGAGGGGAAAGGACCAAAGTGCTCCTTGACCTTTGAGAAATTGAAATAGTGGGGGAATAAACCTTGCGGTGCGCCACTTAGTCAGGGGGAGTAGCCCCCGCGATGCCCCCCGGGGGAATAACCCCCCGGCGTGGGCTTATTGCCTGCCCTTACTGCTTCTCATGAAAAAGGCCACAAGTTTTTGCTCGGGTATCAGATCTCCAAATCCAAATGTTCAATATGCCCCTTGAATTGTTCACTTATATTGGTTGTCTCTATCAAACGAATGAGAATTTTTGATAGACATTTCATTGGAAATCTATTTAATGTTGGCTCATCGATAATGTTTTTAATAGACTTCAAACCGAATCTTGGGAAATGTACACCAGATATTCCCATTACGTAGTAGTGTGTCCTCACATTTAAGTAAGATTTTCAGCTTATGAACTAGTTATGTATGGATTATATATATTCATATGATCATAATATTATATGAACTCTTATGTGTAGAGAATAATAATGGAGAGTGTGTTATACATGTGCGAGGAGCCCTTACTTTTAGAACGACTTTGTTGCTATTCGTTATTTTAATGTAAGTGTTGATATATATTGGTGCAAAACTTATGCGAGTGTTATCAATGTGGAGCTTAATATATGAGGTCAACTAAAAGCTTGATTATGATATATATGCCGAAATTGGAAAAGAAAAAGATTAAATTGGGGAAGAAGTTCTCTTTTGGGGTCATTTTTATTAGATTTGCTATGATATTTTAAATATGGGTAAAATTTGTCTCTCTTATATTTAAAAAAATCTTAACACCTTGTTATCTCCTCCCGTGTGAATTTAGGTCAATTTGACCAGATCGCGTTATAATATTTCCTTTTGGGATATTTTTGTTTATTTCTAATTTGTAGTTGTTCAAAGTTTAATTACTTTTCTAGCTCCCACACGATACCCCATGTCGATTAACTACCTACGTGCATTTACTGAAATGATTTTAAAAAAATAAGTATTGAACATAAGAAACCAAGATTTCATACCAACTGAACTGAAATGAAAATTAAATAGATAAGCATTGATCAAGTGCAAAAAGACATGCAGTGACCTTTTTGTGCTATCTAGCTAGTTGCTCGATTTAACCACTGCATACATAGCTCAATAGAAATCCACTAATTAACATAACAAAAGATAACATTCTTCCACAAATAAACTTAGGTACCTAATGGATGAAACTTTCCTGTTGTGCTCAACGAAGCATATTAGTACGGTGACTTGTATGCTCATGAAATTCCAACTAACAATCCATATACCTATCAAAATATAATTAATTAATTCGCTTGCTATATAAATGACTTAAACATAGTATCAAAGAAGACAGAGAGGTTTGGCATACATAATTGTGAATACCTTGGTATTTTTGATAACGAATCTCTACACATTACCAAAAAAACTGAAAAACCGACCACAAAAAACTGACCACACATTGAAGGTTCTTGAATGGTGACACTTTGATTTTTTCTTGAGGAAGGGTTTGAATCTTGTTCTTGGGGAATGATCTTGAAACAAAACCCTAATTTTGATGTTTAGGATGAACGAGGAGTTATGTTCTTTAATTTGATGGAATTAGGGGTTAAAAAGGGTGGGAAAAGACCCAAAAATCTCATTAAAACACCTTTAAAGCGCTTGAACGGATGTGGTTGACGGTCTGGGTGACAGACCGTCACTATGGTGACTAACCATCACTCAAACCGTCATTTTATGGCCAGAAAATGGGCTCACTTCCTGAGTTGAGACGGCTAGAGTGACGGTCCGTCATCTTTCCTGTTGCACCTCGGCATTCGGACAACTCTCTAGTAAAACCGGCATAACTTTTTACTCCGATATTGAATTTAAGAGAAATTGGTATCGTTGAAAAGCTAATTATATTATCTATCTGTTGGTGGGTCATGAGCTCAAAAATTCTTGGTAGAATAAAAGATATGCTTGTTTGAAGTTGACTATAGCAACATATTAGCGTAAGCACATATATATTTTTTCACTAGAAGTTTCATGTGGTTGATGGATCATCACTTTTGCGTTTGCAATGTTGTACCTCTTTCCCTTACTGCCACTGGCTAAGAGAGACACATCGATTTGAACCATATTTGTCGTACGATTATTTTTTGTCTATATTTAAAAAAAAAAATTACAAAATCATGGATTACATTCTTATTACGTACTTAAAACTTTTAAAAATTTTGTACTTCTTAAATTTTTCATATTTTAACAATTTTATATTTATTTCTAGATTTTTTAAATTTTCTTAAAATTAAATTTAGTTGATCTAGAATTCTTAAACAAATGAAAAAGTATTAGTTGTCATTAATTCTGATGACTTCTAATAAAAAAAGGTTTTATCATAAATATATTTAATTAATTTTTAACTCTTAAATATTAGAAAAATAATAACGAAAAGATGATTTTGTCTGAAGCAAAAACTTTTAATGAAGGGCAAAAACTTTAAATAACATTTCAAAGGCGCTTCACACTTTTAATATATTATAGATTATAGATTATAGATATAGATTAGTTGATTCCTTTTTGTTTTTATATTACCTAGGGACTAGCGATAGTTTCAAGTTCAAAATATTGTCTGATTAAAAAATTATGAAACTAGAGAAATTTTTTAAAAGGGTAAAGATTTAACATTCTCATCAACTATACAGTTTTTTTTAATATTAATTTGATGTAAATATTAGGTGATGATAGACCCCTTTCTTTGTTTATGATGATCAAGATTATATATAATTGTAACTATATAATTTTTTTAATAGTTACCAGTTAGTATGGTGTAATTAATTAAAAATACATAGTCAATAATCATGTTATGTCGAAATGTCAATGATTTGAGAATTTGAAGCGAAAAAAATATAATTATTATAGTTTTCTTTAATTACTAACGGTTTTTCACTGATAGATTAGTTCCTTAAGTGATGAAGACCTCGCAATAATTACGTTAATGATTATTTTGTGTCGTTACAATGTCAATTTTTTTTGTGTCGTTACAATTTCTAGCATATGCATCTCCAAATCCAAATGTTCAATATGCCCCTTGAGTTGTCACTTATATTGGTTGTCTCTATCAAACGAAGGGTAATTTCTGACAGATGTTTTACTGATAATCTATCTAATATTGGCTCATTGATAATGTTTTTAATAGATTTAGGATTGACTCTTGGGAAATGTCCACTAGATTTTTTCATTACTTAGTAGTGTGTACATACATTGAGGTAATAAAGATTTCCAGTTTATGAACTAGTTATGTGTAGATTATATATATTCATATGATCATAATATTATATGAACTCTTATGTGTAGAGAATAGTAATGGAGAGTGTGTTATATATGTGCGAGGAGCCCTTACGTTAAGAATGGATTTGTTGTTGATTGTTATTCTAATCGAAGTGTTGATAATATATTAATGTCAGGACCCGAATCGAGGCCCTGACAGCGATGAACATCTCGAATCATGAAGGCCTGAGAGTCATTCTCTACTTGCAATCATATACACAATTCATAAACTAAAAGGAAATACGAAAAACAAAACGGAATCATGGTCATCCAATTTCAACAAAACCATACGGTTATAATTTCATCAATACCCAAATTCATCTAACACCTGTCTACTTAATCTATACTAACTGAAAGAAAACAACATCTTTTTGAAGATTGGGACAAGGTCCCCGGTCGGACCATGAACTAAAAACAATGAAATCATGAGATAAGTCCTTTCAAAATAAGGGAGGCTCACCAACTCCAATCGTCTCACAATGGTTTACAGCCTAGTGGGATCCCAGGACTGATCCTCAGATACTGTAATTTCGGGGATCAGTTCAAATGTATTGGTATGCAGAGTAATCCAAAATAACATACTTTTATATAATAGAAGTGAGAGCAATTTATGAAACATTTTACATACGATATATCAAAACACATTGGCATTCTTTAAAGACTTGGAAACATTTCTTTGAAACCTTAACACACTCTTTATTTTACTTCTGAGCTAGATGGTCCACCCTACAATCTATAATTCCTCGAGCTATATGGAATCTGCCCTTGACTCGGTGGCCAAGCCCCCAATCCAAGTTTGTCGCAAATATTAGAGTATCTATAAGAGGGACACGCAAGATCACACAGCAGGGTGCAAAAATCTCCAGTCAAATCAACATGTCATGATAGTGCACAAGATCACAAAGCAGGGCTCCTAACCATAGTTTCAGTTTGGGATGACATGAATTAAGTTACACAAGATCACAATGCAAGGTACCATAATTCCATGTCGGCAAATCACGATTTCTAGCTTGAGTCTTTCAACTCGTACTTTCTTCGGGTAACCATCTAACTCTCTTTAGGCCCATTTTTAATCTTTTATAAACATACATCTTCCTGAATTCAAAATCTGAGTAAAGTCTATATTTTACTCTGTTCTGAATCTGCTATAGCATTCATTTGTTTAGTATCGTCATACCAAAACTTGCAAGTCATATATCTAAGTCATACATTATCATATTACATCTCTTTCATTCAAACAATATTTAGACCACCAAGTCATTCAAACAGTACAATAGGATTCATGTTTCAAAACATATGTCAAACTATGCAAAGATTCTCTTTTTCAACATTTCAAAAAATGGTTGTCAATTTCTCAAAACAATCATGCAATTCCTTTGATTATCACATTTAACATTTAAAATGAGAAATTATCTCACTCTACAATTCTCAACCGACATAAAGTTCATATAAGATAGTAAAACCCTTGGTTCATGCTTTAAGACTTGCAATTGAGTAACCCATAACTTGTAAATCAAGAAATAACGCCATGAGAGAGGGAAATACGTTATTCATGCTCTCAATTCATATTTTAAAACGAAAACACATATATACATATACACGAGTAACAATTCAAGTTTAAGGAAAGGCCTTAAGACCAAAACATTCACAATACATACTTCTTAGGGGTCGTTTGGTAGAGTGTATTGAAAAAAAATAATGCATATACTAATTAATGTGTGTTATAAATACCTTGTTTGGTATAATTTCTAGTCAATGTATAACTAATGCAAGAATTAGTTATACACTCTATTGTGTATTAAGGTGTGTATTACTAATAGGATAAAATACATAAAGTAGCATACTTAAGTATTAAATTACAAAAAATAACAACACTTTTATCAAATTACATTTTGTAGCATATGTATTTGTATGTATTTGTATTTTTGTAGCAACAGTTTGCAAAAATACAAAATACATATCGATCATAAGGACAGTAAAAATCATATGTATTTGTATTTTTGTAGCAACAGTTTGCAAAAATATGAAATACAACTTGCTATATTATGTAATTATGAAACTGTTACTATGAAACTCATAATTAAGGGGATAAGTATGCTATTTCTGAATTTTGCCCTTACTAATACCACTCATTTTCTATGTATTAGTAATGCAAAGTCTTTAATACATGCATTAACTTATTAAATGACCTTAATACCCCTCAATTTCCCTCTCACAATATTTCACCATTCCTTTTTCCGTCATTTTAATTTGCAATAGTGAATCTTTTCAAAACATTTCACAATTTTTTTCACCATTTAAATCTACAACAATGAATAATTGATTTAAATAATTGTAACACATTTTTTCTTTGCTTAGAGGGTCTTTAAAAAGATTAAAAAAAATTGAGACTATTTCTTAATTTTACGTCTTATATTTTATTTTTATTTCGACTATGCTAATCCGTTGGCATAATATTTCATGCACAAAGACGAACGTCTTGCGATTATTCCGAAATCTCTATGTACTAGTTCGACAAGACTAATTATATTTGAGATGGCAAAAAGATTTTGTTGCAAAAAAAGTGTAAAAAATCAAAGAAGGGTATTTTTGTAAACAAATATTTCTTTTATAGAAATTATGTAAGATATATTATTTCTTATACATCAAACCAAACAATGTATTATATATGCATAACTAATACAAGCAGTACTAATACATTATATTTTGCATTGATCTTATACACTCTACCAAACGACCTCTTAATGTAATTCGAAATCCTTCATAAACATATGATTTCTCAACATTTCAAAACCTTATTAAAATGATTTCATCATGCCAATGTAATTTAGGAAAACCCCACGTACCTTAGATTACTTAAGTTGAAGGATGGAAATCCAAATCGTGATTTGTTTCTCGAAAATCTTGAACTTTAGGATTGATTCTTGATCTTTGATGGAAACCCTAATTTCTCTTGTTCTTGAGAGTGGAGAGGATTATGAGTGATAATAAACTGATAGTTTATCGGTTAATAGGGTTTAATGCATGATTTAAGTCATGGGGATAGGTTTGAGGTGAGGAAAATACTAAAATATCCCTAAAGAAACCAAAGAAAATTGCAGAAATCTTCAGTTGACAACCTAGGTTGACGGCCCGTCAGTTAAGTGACGGCTTGTCACCTAAGTCGTCACTTTCAGGCTTGAATTCCCCTCTTACTGTCCTAGGCTGACGACTAGAGCTGATGGGTCGCCACTTAGTTGACGGCTCGTCAACCTAGTCGTCTCCTAGTTGACAAGTCGTCAACTTCGTTGTCACTTTTTGGCAGTTAGACACTCCGAAGTAAAATGAGCTTAACTTTCTACTCCGATATCGTATTAAGATGAAACTGGTGGAGTTGGAAAGAAGACTCAAAGAACTTTCATTTGATATATAGTAGTACCTCTAAATAATTATATACTAAGAAGTTATGGTCGATGGAAGTTAACCCAAGTTTCGACGTTCACTAAAACTTAAGTGATAGAAAATTTTCAACTCGTCTTTGAGTTAGGGGACTTCAATTTATATTCAAAGGTATTCACACCCTATAGAATTGACCACCACACATTTATTAATAAAGAATCATTGGGTTCGTGTCTATACACGTAGAAAAGGTGGTTCAAACTTCATCTCCAAAGTGCGGGGTGTCACAATTAGTGTGCTGCATATTCTCTCGAATAAAATTATAAAAATTGGTACATAACTTATGTGAGTGTTATCAATGTGGAGCTTAATATATAAGGCCAGCCAAAATCTTGAATATATATATGCTGAAATTGAGAAAGAAAAGGATTAATTTGGGGAAGAAGATCCCTTTTGGTGTCATTTTTATTAGGTTTGCTATAATATTTTAAGTAGGGGTAAAATTTATTCTCTCTTCTATATTTTAAAAAAATATTAACACATTGTTATCTCCTCCCATGTGATTTAGGTCAATTTGACCAGATCGCATTATAAGATTTCCTCCTTTTTGGTATATTTTTCTTTATTTCTAATTTATAACTGTTCAAAGTTTAGTTACTTTGCTAGCTCCCGCACGACACTCTACGCCGATCAACTACCAACTTGCATTTATTGAAATGATTTACACAAAATAAGTACTGATGAACATAAGAAATCAATATTTCATACCAACTAAGCTGGAATGGAAATTAAAAGATAAATATTGATCAACTGCAAAAAGATATGCAATGACCTTTTTGTGTTGGCTAGCTAGCTGCTCTACTTAACTATTACATACATAGTTTGATAGAAAGCCGCTAATTAACATAAACATAACAAAAGATAACATTCTTCCACGAATAAACTCAGGAATCTAAAGGATGAAACTTTCCTATTCTGCTCTCTGAAGAATATTATTATGGTTACTCGTATGCTCATGAAATTTCCACTCACAATCCATATACCTGTTCAAAACATAATTAATTCTTTTGCTATATAAATGACTTAAACATAGTATCAAAGCATACAAAGAGGTTTGACATACATACTTGTGAATAACTTGGTATCTTGGATAACGGATCTCTACACGAGTGTAGTACTCAGATTGTTCAATCTCTTCAATTGCAAGGTAGGAGGCAAATCCATGCTTAAGACACTTAGCAAATGAAGCTGCACTTGATATTGATAACGGTTTGGTGCAAGCTAAAACACATGGTTGGATGAAGCTAATGAAACCATGTCTGGCCAAGCTTGTAAAAGCCCTATTTCTCAACAACATTGCACTTGCTGCAGCAGCTTCTTTTTCAAGTGCTACACGGGGCCTTACCTTAAAGGCATCTAAAAATTCTTTGTTCCCCATATTCACTTTAGCATCTATGTATTGAGTTATAACTTCTGACTTTTGCTTATCTAAATTTTTTATGAAGTTATATGACAATTTAATGTTGGATCTGTCAAAGATATTCATATATACAAGTTTAGGATCATGATAAAGAAAAGTTACACCCAAAAATGCAACTAGAAGATAAAAAAACACTACTTGCAAGGGTGTGTCTCATACCATGAAAAATGTTTTTCTACATAAAGTGTTTTTCTTGCATTTGGTACGCAAAACACAATGGGGTAGAGGGTGGAGGGTAAGGTGTGTGGGATAGTGGGGATGGGAGCTATAGGTGGTGAGGGTGTCGAAGGATAGACAAAGTAAAATCAACATGAAATGTCACTTCTGGATTTGTTTTTTCCTACCGAAATCATTATCCTCACAATTTTAAAAAAAATCTAGAAAAAATGTTTTCTGAATTTTATTGAGTGGCCAAACATGAAAAAATTGAAAAATATTTTCATCTATACCACACATCTCCTAAATTTTGATCTATATGAAAAAAATGAAAGATTAACCTGGGAAACAAGTTTGTTTTAGTGTTCAAAATTGAATAACTTTTTTATATAAAAGAAGTTGGGGGTGGAGGAGATTACACTGTAGAATAGAATTTTCACTAGCAATACTGTAAGTTCAAGTACCAACCACCTAAATTACTAAGATTACATAAATCACAAAAATTAAAGTTACTTTAATAAAACACAAAAGATCTGCTTATGAAAATGTTTATATAGAGAGTGACACACAGATTTAATTAATGGATCTAGATGCAGATGACTAAACAATGACAAGTTAAAATTCACTAGGGTTGAATCTTGAAAAAATATATAAATAAAACATGAATTACTTACTAAAATTGTCTTTTAATTCATTGCTAAATAGTCCATAGCCGATATGATCTTTAATTTTGATAAAACCTCGTTGTCAACGATGAACTTTTGTTATTTAGCTCCTAAAAAAGAAAAACATTTTTTTGCGCGTGTTAATGTGTGTGTACATGTTTTTTTTTTGGTGTGTGTGAAAATCAAGCAAACAAGACATAACAAAAAAATCTGGATACATTTTTATTCCATGAAATGCAACTCAAAGTTAATATTCTTTTTTTCTTTCTATAAAACAATTATAGCTGTAGCTAGAAAGATCTAAAATTATCAAGTTGACTTGACAATGATAAGAATATCCACAAAATTTCAACTCACAATTCATATATACCTGTTCTAAACATAATTAATTCTTTTGCTGTATAAATGACTTAACATAGTATCAAAGCAGATAGAGAGGTTTGACATACGTACTTGTGAATTACTTGGTATCTTGGATAACGGATCTCTAAACCATTGTAGTACTCGGATTGTTCAATCTCTTCCAGTTCAAGGTAGGAAGCAAAGCCATGCTTATGAAAATTCGCAAATGGAGATGCACTTGATGTTGGTAATGGTTTGGTGCTAGCCAAAACACATGGTTGGATGGAGCTAATGAAACCATGGCCCGCCAAGCTTGTAGAAGCCCTATTTCTCAACAACATTGCCCTTGCTGCAACTTCTTTCTCAAGTGCTAAACGGGGTGTTACCTTAAAGGCATCCAAAAATCCGTTGTTTCCCAAATTCCTTTTAGCATCTGTGTATTGATTTATAATTTCTGAATTTTCCATGAAGTTATATGATAATTCAATCTAGGATATGTCAAAGAAATTCAAATATACAAGTTTAGGGTTATGATATAGAAAGGTGACACAATAAAAATGCAACTAGAAGACAAAAATACACCGACTTGCAAGGGTGTGTGTGATACCATGGAAAGTGTTTTTCTTATGTTTGGTACGCAAAACATGACGGGGTAGAGGGTGGAGCATTAGGTGTGTGGGATGGTGGAGATGGAAGCTATAGGGGTGGGGTTGCAGGATGGTGGATAAGGGACAATTAGCGTAAAATGACACTTATGGATTTGTTTTTTCCTATTGGAATCATTATCCTCATTTTTTAAAAAAATATTTTTTCTAGAAAAAGTGTTTTCTGAATTTTGTTGAGTGACCAAACATTAAAAACTAAAAAATATTTTTGTCTATACCATACACCCCCTAATAAAGTTCGATCTATGTGAAAAAGAATAAAAGATTCACTTGGGAAACGAATTTGTTTAAGTGTACAAAATTGAGTTGGGGGTGGAGGAGATTACAAGGTGCAAAATCATATTTTAACTATCAATAGTGTAAGTTCAAGTACCAATCACCTAAACTACTGAATCTAATCCTTAAAATTAAAAAATATATTAAATGACAAAATTACTAAATAAAAGTCACTTTAAAGATTTGGCTATCAAAACGTTATATAAAGAGAGTCATATAAAAATTTATTTAATAGATCTAGATGCAGATGACTAAACAGTGACAAGTTAAAGTTTTATAAGGTTGAATCATGAAAACATATATAAATAAAACATGAATTAGTTACTAAAATTGACTTTTAATTCATTTCTAAATAGACCATAGCCAATATGTTCGTTAATTTTGATAAAACCTCATTGTCAACAATGAACTTCTGTTATTTAGATCCTAAAAACGAAAAAATATTTTTTGTGCGTGTTAATGTGAGTGCGCATTTTTTTTTTTTGGTGTGTGAAAATCAAGCAAATCAAGGCATAACGAGAAAATCTGAATACATTTTTGTTCCATGAAATACAACTCAAATTAAATTTCTTTTTCTTTCTATAAAATAATTTAGCTGTAGTAAGATCTAAAATTATCGAGTAGACTTGAAAAAGATTTGAACATAACAAAAATAGAACCACGGAAGTTGGTATGTCCTCTGCAAATTAAAAATACATTTTTAGTATTAACACTCATGAAGTAACAAAAATTTAGAAATTAAATGCAATTTACAAGCAAAAGTTTCTATTAAAAAATAGTAAAAACTTGAAAGAATTAATGAATTAATTGCTAGAACTGAAGTAAATGACATACCAAAAACTAATTTTGAGAATTCATCATCTTTTAGAAAAAAAGAGAGAGATGGAGAGTTTTATATTAGTAGGAGCTATTTCACTTTTGCTCCGTTCCAAATTTTCTCTTATGAATAATATCGTTCGGAGTAGCACCCCATTGAGTACTAAATAGTATATATATACAACTAATAACTACTTATTTCACATTCACATGATTCCAACCCGTCTTTTGAAAGTTACTATCACTAATATAAACAGAACAAAAGATAGATTTTTATTTTTATTTTTTTTTCTTAAAAAACATCTACTTCTCCATATTTTTCGGTATAAATTAACCCATATAACACAAATAACAGGTAAACATTATTGAACACTATGTCACACTTTGAATGATGCATATAAACATTTTAATAATAAATTGTTATTTTCTTCCTTTTTTTATCGACGCTCTTTTTTGTTTCAGAAAATCAATTTCAACACTCAAGTATCAAATTAAATGAATTCTTAAGTATTTTAAGAATGCAACATATACTGAATAACAATTAATTAGCTATTGACAGCCTTTTTCTAAAAGGAGAAGTGCGAAGACGACATTGGTTCTTTCAACGTATGAGACTCATTTTCAATAAGAAATGTTACAAAATCTGATCCGAAGAAGGTAGACATTCTTTGACGTGTACTACTTCATCGATTCTCATCATTAAGTACATTCTCCTTTGGTTTACCTCGAGGCCGTTTAGACCCTCCACTAGATAACGCATGTCCAATTTTACACAGATTAATTTATTTATAGAACTCAACATTATCTGATTCAATTACCATATTTTCATGAATATATGGATGGTCAAATTTATGAACCAAAAATTAACGTGCTTTACTTCTTTTAGCATATCCGATGAAAATTCAGTCCACAACATTTGGTCATGTTTTTTTCCTTTTAGGTATAGGAACTTAGACTTTGACTAGACACCCTCACACTTTGAAATATTTTAAGTTGGGTTTTCTTTCTTTCCATTTTTCATATTGAATGGATTGTATCTTACTATGGGACACTCTATTGAGTATTCGATTTGCTATAAGGATGGTTTCCTCCTACAAATTTTGTGGTAAAACTAAACTTAGAGTAAGACACTTATCATTTCCTTCAACGCTCATATTTTTCTTTTCGCAATTTCGTTCGATTGAGGTGAATACGGGACAGTAATTTGTTGAATAATTTTATTTTTCAAATATATCTCCGTAATAGAATATTCATACTCTCCACTCCTATCACTTCTTATTATTATAATCTTTTATCCAACTAATTTTCAACTTCAGTTTTATATTGCTTAAATGCGTCTATTGCTTCATTCTTACCATTTAGCAAATAAATATAACAATATCTTGTGCAATCGTCAATAAAAATTATGAAATACTTTTTTCACCATGAGATGGTGTTGACTTCATATCACGAATGTCGGCGTGGATTAAGTCTAAGAAATTAAAATTCCTTTCTACAGACTTATATGAATGCTTAGCATACTTAGATTCCACACATATAATATTTTAATTTATTGCACTCAAATCTAGGCATCACTTTCAAAATAATTATTTTTTCGCAAGATTTTATAATTGACATGTCCTAAACTTCTATGACACAAATCATTAGTTGAATCTAGCAAGTAAGAAGAAGCCTCAACTTTCTTCATTTCAACAACCATTACATCAAGTTTGAAAAGACCCTCATTGAGGTAGCCCTTCCCTGCATACATTTCATTCTTGCTTATTAAGACTTCTCCAAAAAAAACATATAGGTAAACCCATTTTTAACGAGAAGTATTTTCGACACTAAGTTCTTTATAATAATAGAAATATGAAGAATATTTTTGAGAGTCAACACCTTGTCGAATGTAATTTTTAGGAATATCTTTCCACTTTCTTCAACCTAGGTTGTTGCATTATTTTTCAATAAAAATCACTTCTTTGGGACCGACGGTATCACAAGAAGCAAAAATTTATTTATCCACACAAATATGTCTGATGCCTCCTGAATCAAACCACCATTTATTTGGATGTCCAACTAGACCACTTTCAGTAATTATAGCACAAAAATTTTAAATCTTTCTAGTTATTTTCAATATGTTTATTTGATTTAGTATTTTATTCTTATTCAGAACTTGACTATTTAGAGCTTTGTGGCCAACATCACTACAACTGTAGCACTTGCCCTTGAACGTTTTCTTATTTTTCTATTTCCCTTGTCTAAAAACTTCTTGATATTCTTATTCTTTTAATATTATCCTTAACAACATTTGCAATAATCATTGATGATTTTTCAACCAATTCATTATCCTCTTCTATCTTGGAATGACTCATAAGATCTTTCAAACCAGATCAATAATTATTAATCTTTAATTTTTTTGGAATATGAGAATATCTACTTGTAAACATTTGCATTTCAAGTTTAATCAGCTAAAATGATATCATTTATAGTTGAATATTTTTTAATTTTTAAAGACTTGACTGAAGAAAGAGATTACTTGAAGACATCCCAAAATACTCAGCTCAAAAAAGTGGTGTGCAATATCATGCAATATTAATGTGGACAACAAAACTGTTGAATTAGATTCCCCAGCATTAAAGGTTTCAGTCCAAATGTCTAATGGAAATTATTTGGAAAATCATGGCTAGACATCTACTTATGGCCACCAATGCGGTTACTCGTTCCCCATGCACCCTTAAGTACATATTACCTCGTCTTCTGGTAGTAGCAGTTTGCAAGCTGGACAAGCTCTTCAAACAGGTTATGAACTTGCCTTGGTGACTCAGAGCACTTTGATTGGTATAGTTTCTGTCCTTGGGGAACTTGAATAAGCTAAACTTTCACTGACTAAACAGATCAATAACTCACCACCAACAATAGTTGGATCCTCAATCAAAGCATGGAGTACTCTATTTCTACCACTAAAATTGGATATAGATCAGGGACTCCTGTCGAGTACCCTGCACTTTTTGGATAACCAACAGATTTTCAACTTGAAGAAACTACATCCGCAAGTTACCTGGTATTACCCTCGAGATTTAGTTCGACAAACTATTATTCTATACCTTTCACCTATGATATCTCTGCAAGTACTTATGTGGGCATCGATCAAATTATGTTACTCAAAGTAATAGGCTTACTTGTGCTTCCCTAAGAGATTTCCCAGAGGTCTCTTCTTCAACTTCTTCATACAGGACTATATCTGAAACCAACTTAGATGCAGCCCCACTATCTTCAATGAGGTTTAATCCCAACTCGATTTCACATCTTCCCTTCTCTAGTAAATTTACATACCCTTCATATCCCATGATCCCAGATGTGGTGCCAAAACTACCTTGAAGTGAACTATTCTTGAGAAATTTTCCAATGAATGAGACTATAACACCCCAGACTTTTGGACTAGACTTTGAAGCATTATTTGTACGTGTGCATACTATAATCCCATGATATACTTTTGAATTCATGCATCATGATCTTTATCCTAGTATGTGAAGTACTTTCAAGGTGAAAAATGTTCATAGGAATCACTTAGAACAAAGTTGAGCTAAGAGACTTGGATTCATACAAAGTTTGTTATCTGACTCTACAAGTATATACTTTGAATATGTAAACCTTTTGATCTATATAGAATTTTTCAGCTTAAGACACACCAAGTTGTATATAATTGAATTAGCTTTCCAACGATTCCAATTTTGCCTTAATCCGATACCCGAGCAAAAGGTTATGGCCATGCAAAGGGTCATGCGTCGCCTAACAAATCGCAGAGAGCCACTGGAAAAGGTGTGCGATTGGCCATGTGATGCCCACTTAAGGGCCAGGTTATTGATCATGCAATGCCTACCATGTCTTGAGCGATCTGCTGGGGGTCGTCGGGTCATTGCACATTCCAAAAGTGCTCCATTTTTGTGTTATTTTAAGGGTAACAAAGTATTTTCATGTTCTATAACCATCCCTACACACCTATAGATGAAATTAGGGTCATTATTCACGCTTAAACACTCACAAATCCCTAGTTCATCATCCTTAAGCACAAGGAGAGAAAAATAACCTAGGTTTTGGACCTGTAAGCTTCAAGAGATAATTTCTTCACGAGTTCTTCGTCATTAGATTTACTATTTTAAACAAGCTTTAAAGAGTATATATTTATGCATACGAAAAGGGTTTCGAAAGAATTGATGAACATGCATTGAAAATCATATTTTATGATGAAGTCTTGTAGAAATTGTGGTGTTCTACCCTAGAGTCAAAATGTTTTCATGTGTTCATGCAATATTAAGTTTGAGAAGTTAAATGATAGCATGATTCATGTAATTCCCTCTCTTATTATGGAACCCTTTGTTTTTACATGTTGTGGGTTGATTATACGGATAGCTAAAGGCTTGAGTTTGAAGGTTTACTATCATATATGAATTGTATTATTTTTATGATTAAATGAGATGGTGTTTTCCTTGATTTAGAAATGTTCATGTTTCCAATAGAGAGGTGCATGAAATTGATAAAATAGATGACCATCATAGATAAAGTATTAAAGACAGAAAGTATTTTGTTTTCGTGTGTTTTTGAAGTATGAACTCTCATCTTATTTTTAAATCTATTGGGTGGCCAATAACACACTTTGAAATAAGAAGGGCAGTAAAGATGTTGTATTATGAAATGAAGGACTTGCAAGTCTGGGTATGACGATATACTATTATGATATGCCCTAAACAGAATAAGAGAGAATTGGTTTAGAAGAAGAAA
This sequence comes from Capsicum baccatum var. pendulum, assembly GCA_030864225.1. Taxonomy (NCBI): domain Eukaryota; kingdom Viridiplantae; phylum Streptophyta; class Magnoliopsida; order Solanales; family Solanaceae; genus Capsicum; species Capsicum baccatum. The sequence continues at coordinate 242,352,520 of CM061561.1, forward strand.
ACATGATTTTAAGAGTCTAAAATGGGGCTTAAAGAGAGTTAAATGGTCACCCAAAGAAGGCTCAATTTTAGATAACTCATTTCCTACCGTGATTTGTAGACACAGGTTTTATGTTGCCCTAAATTAGGGGATTGTACCCTGGCGATGGCCTTATGGAGTAGTAGACATGCAAAGACTCCGGCCCTTGCAGCAAACTTGGGTTGGGGTCTTTGCCTCCGAATCAAGAGCTGATCCCATATAGCCCGTGGAATTGCAGATTGTAGGGTGTACCATCTAACTCAGCAGAGAAATATAGAGTTGAGTCATGATTTCTTATGCCCATGTTTTTTCAAATGTTTTATGCTGACATGATTTTATGAAATGCTCTCCCCTATGTTGTATAAAAATATATTTTGTTTTTGAATTTGTCTATGTACCAGTACATTGTGTATTGTCCCGTATTTCAGGTTCTGAGATCCGATCCCGCGGTCCTGCTAATCAGTAGATCATTTTCAGATATTTGGATTTGGTGAGCCTCCCTTATTTTGGAAGGCATTTTTCCATGTAGTTATTTTATTTATTTTTAGTTTATGATCCGATCAGAGGCCTTGTCCCGGTTTTAGAAAGATTTTTATTATCAGTTTAGTAGAGACTTTGTAAATGTGTTATAGATAGTTTTGGATATTCGATGAACCTATGTTCCGCATTGATTAAGTTAAAATAATTGAACTACCTTGTTTCCAATTTATTTTCATAATTTGATAATAGATAGGTTATGCTTCTGATTACAAGTTAAGGGATCTCTCAGGCCTTCATGGTTCAGGATACTCATTGCGGACAGGGCCTTGGTTTGGGCCATGAAAAACTTGGTATTAAAGGATGGTTCAGGATCCCAGGGTGTCTACGAAGTCATGTCAAGTAGAGTTCTTTTTATGGGTGTGGAGCGCACCACACTTATAAGGAGGAAGCTACGATATTTTCCATTCTTCCATACTCTAGATCGTGCCATTGTGTTGTCTATATGAAAATTGTCCAAATTCCTTCTTTACTCTGATTTTATTATCTATGTCTCATTGTGGAGGCGATTCAAGTGCAGAATCTTAGAGTCTAAATGATGTGATCCCTTCTAATTGAGTCATAAAAGATTATGAAATTTCATTAGGACTTGAGAGGAGTACATAAGTGCCTTAACTTGTATTGATTTAAGCTTATACCCCTATCTATATTAATTGTGCATTTGCGCATGAGGTATGAAGTGTTTTCAGTCCCTTTCAAAATTTTTGTTGCAGATGTCATACTTAAGGGTAATGAGATGTAGCAAAATATTGAAATAATATTTCCACCCAAATAGTATTATTTGTTAAAGTGTTATGACCTATTAGTAGTAAGATCGTCCCGAAGTTATTTATATGAAGTCACGAGGTTAGAAGTCAGGGTTAAGTTGACTTTTGCATTAATAAATAGTTTGAGTCGTATAACCCTTGACTGAGGGGTGGGTTGCTCTTTTATGGTGATCGGCTAATAATGCAGCAAAAATTTTATAGTGTATGGTAGTCCGTGGAGGAAGTGTCTGTCTATTATTATTATTATTTATTCAAAATAGGGAAGAATCTCAGAATGGATAGTTATGGTGGTTGTAGAAATTATTTAAAGGCTGTGAATGGAAAGGGGTAGATTAGTCAATAAGTTATGGGTAGAGACTCATTGGCGTAAATGAAATTTGAAGGAAGTCTAAATGTATGCATGGGTAAGTAAGTATGATGTGATAAAGTAGAATACGTAGATAAGATCGTAATAGGTTATAATATAAGATTAAGACCGACTATCTCTAATATGTGACTTTACCTCCTTGACTTTTTTTTGTTTACTAGTTGTAAATTAATACTTCACATGAGAATGTGTATGGTAGATTCTAAAGAGTTGAAGGAGGAGTGTTAAGTGTTTAGAAGCATGGATGTCCATGCCCATTATAATGTTAGTCATAAGTCGATGACTTTAGGGATTGGAGGAAGTTATGATTAGTGTCCCTGAAGGGGATGTCCTAGAAAGAATTTAATGTCTGTACATTAATATTATTGAGGGGAGTCTACCATTTATGTGCATAGTGATACCCCTCTCCGTGTTGAGAGTTGTGGGTATAGATTTGATGAGAGGTTATATCCTTAAGTTCAGGAGTGTGACTTTGATTAAGGGGGAGATGACGAACTAAGGTAGTTCTCAAATTTTCTCATGGTGGCAAGTTTCAGTAAGGAGTCATAATAAATCTATTCCTATTAAAGAGAACTCATCCTACTTCAATTTAAGAGGTCATTCCACCAATGTCTTATGTATTCAAGTCCTGCCTATTTCTAAGGTTTGAGCTCTCTATGTAACTCATGTCATGTTCAGACCTCCAAACTAGAAGCAATGATGTCTTAGAAATCTAACTTTTCCAAGTATTCAAGCTCCATGATTATGATGCTTATGATCCAGACACTTGATATATGAAGTAATTCATAACTTCACCTCATGTCCCACCTTGAGTAATGCAATAGTCATATGTTATAATCGAATAGTGTTACTTCTTTTCATGATGCTTATACTCGGGTCCCTCAATGACCCCCCTTATGTTAGTATGATGGTGGTTGTGGAAGTATAGTAATGCGTTAGGTAGGGGATTAAATATTCTTGAATGTGAAAATTTTTTGATATAATTCTTGACGTAAGGTTATAGGTGAAGGGGGAAAGAAGGATATGAACTTTTGTTGTGTTAAATAGTTAGGAGGAGACATATAGCGAAAAGCTTTGTGAGAGTGGATGAATTTGCTGGTCTTAGTGGGGAGATCCATGAAGTAGGTGTAGTAATGATAGGGTTGGATGTTGTGATTGATGAAATCGCAAACCAATATGCTATGTGGTGGGACTCAAACTCTTGTGGTTGGATGTATGATGAGAGAGTTGTAAGCTTGAAATAATGATGTATGTTATTTATTGTTTGGGTCATAAACGAGTAGTGTCTCGAAGTTTAAGTCTATTCATTGTATCCTATAAGGTAGAGAATGCTTCTATTCCTATCTACCGCAAAAAAAAATTTCATGATTAGTACCGATGTAAATCAAATCTATGATTGCCAAATAAACTCATACCATATGTTGTGATGATTATGATCCTAGAACTCACGTGCAAGGTCATCTCTATGTCAATCCTTATTATCTCACACTCATGCTTACATAATTCACTAGGGGTTATCATGAAACTCTTTTGATACCTTTGCATATTTTGTTGTGAAAAAATGTTCAATGCGAGGTTACATTCTTTATTCCATAATTTTAGAGCTTCAACAAGTTCCTACCCATCATTTGGTGACGAATGATCCCAAGGGGGAGATAATGTGACACCCCGTATTTTCGGGCTAGACTTTGAAGTATCGTTCTTACGTGTGCAAACTATAATCCCATGATTTACTTTTGAATTCATGTGTCATGATCTTTATCCTAGAATATGAAGTACTTTCGAGGTAAAAAATGTTCATAGGAATCACGTAGAACAAAGTTGAGCTAAGAGACTTTGATTCGTCCAAAGTTTATTATTCGACTCTACAAGGGTCTACTTTGAATGTGTATAACTTTTGATGTACTTATAATTTTGCATCTTAAGACCCACCAAGTTGTAGATACTCCCTCCATTTCGAATTAGTTGGCCACTATGGACTTGGCACACCCATTAAGAAAATATTAATTAGGTGTTTATTTTATTAAATTAGCCTTATTAATTATGCTTTGAAAATATAAATTTGAATAAATACACTTTGTTTAGTCATTTAATGTCGAGGGAAGTGTTTAAAGAACATAATAAAATCCTCTTCATTTCATCAAAGGGACAACTAAATTGAAACAAATATTTTTAGAAAGAAGGCCAACTAACAGAGGGAGTAATTGAATTAGCTTTCCAACAATACCAATTTCTCCTTAATCTGATACCTGAGTGAAAAGTAATGGTTATGAAAAGGGTCGTGCGTCGCCTAACAAATTGCAAAGGGCCACTGAAAAGGGTGTGCGGTTGTCCATGCAACGCCCACTTAAGGGATGGGCGATTAGCCATGTGACGCCCGCCTTGGCTTAGGCGATCTACTGGGTGTTACCTGGGTTATTGCACATGCCAAAAGTGCTCCGTTTTTGGGTTATTTTAAGGGAAACAAAGTATTTTCACGTTTCCTAACCATCCCTTAACATCTATAGACGAATTTGGGGTCATTATTCACTCTTAAACACTCACAAATCCCTAGTTCATCTTCCTTAAGCACAAGGAGAGAAAAACAACCTAGGGTTTGGACTTGTAAGCTTTAAGAGGCAATTTCTTCATGAGTTCTTCATCGTTAAAAGAACGTGATACTATCATAAACCACATAGGCATAGATTTACTATTTTAAACAAGCTATAAAGAGTATATATTTATGCATACGAAAAGGGTTTTGAAAGAATTGATGAACATGCATTGAAAATCCCATTTTATGATAAAGTCTTGTAGAAATAGTGGTGTTCTACCCTAGATTCAAAATGTTTTCATGTGTTCATGTGATATTAAGTTTGAGAAGTTAAATGATAAGATGATTCATGTAATTCCCTCTCTTATTATGGAACCCTTTGTTTTTACATGTTATGGGTTGATTATACGGATAGCTAAAAGCTTGAGTTTGAAGGCTTACTATCATGTATGAATTGTACTATTTTTATGATTAAATGAGAGGGTGTTTTTTCTTGATTTATAAATGTTCATATTTCCAATAGAGATTTGCATGTAATTGATAAAAGAGATGACCATCGTAGATAAAGTATTGAAGAAAGAAAGTGTTTTGTTTTATGTGCTTTTGAAGTATGAACTCTCGTCTGATTTTTAAATCTTTTGGATGGTCAATAATACGCTTTGAAATAAGAAGCGCAGCAGAGATGTTATGGTATGAAATGAAGGACTTGCAATTCTGGGTATGACGATACTCTGTTATGATGTGCCCTAAACAGAATAAGAGAGAATCCGTTTATAAGAAGAAAACATGATTTTTAAGAGTTTAAAATGTGGTTTAAAGAGAGTTAGATGGTCAACCGAAGAAGGATCGAGTTTAGATAACTCATTGCCCACTGTGATTTGCTGATACAGGTTTTATATTGCCCTAAAATAGGTGATTGTACGTTGACGATGGCCTTATGGCGTAGTAGAGATGTAGGGATTGCAGCCCTTGCGGCAAACTTGGGTTTGAGGCTTAGCCTCCGAGTCAAGGGCAGATCCTATATAGTCTGTGGCATTAGAGATTGTAGGGTGTACTATCTAACTCAGCAGAGAAATGCAGAGTTGAGTCATGATTTCAAGAAGATGTTTTGAAGTTCAGCAAATTATGCCCATATGTTTTCAAATATTTTATCCTGGCATGCTTTTATGAAATGCTCTCACCTATGTTGTATAAAAATATATATTATTTTTTGAATTGTTCTACGTACCAGTACATTGTGTATTGACCCCCAATATTTCATGTTCTGAGGCCTAGTCTTGTGGTCCTGCTAATCAGTAGATCGTTGTCAGATATTTGAAGTTGGTAGGCCTCCCTTATTTTGGAAGGCCTTTTTCCATGTGTTGATTTCATTTGTATTTAGTTCATGCTCCGACCGGGGGCCTTGTCCCAGTTTTAGACAGATTATTGTTATCAGTTCAATAGAGACTTCGTAGACGCGTTATAGATGGTTTTGGGTTTCTGATGAACTTATGTTCTGCATTGATTAAGTTAAAATAATAGAACTACCATATTTTCAGTTTACTTCCACATTTGGGACTTTGGATTAAAAAGGACAAATAAGTTGTCCAATTAAGTAGGAGTCCTCCAAGTTTTTTAAATTAGGTGGGAGGGACAAATTTTTTTTGCGTTTTTTTTTTTTAAAGTTTTTCCGTTCGAACAACTTGTCCCAATTGTAGAACAACTTTTGTAGTTGTTCGACAACTTTGCGAAGTTGTTCAACAACTACCAAAGTTGTTCAGTTGTTCAACAATTAGGCACAGTTGTCCTACAACTACACCTAGTTGTTGAACAACTAGGCGTAGTTGTTCGACAACTGAGAGAAGTTGTTCAACAGCTGCACGAAGTTGTTCATACAACTAACGTAGTTTTCCCAAAACTATCCTAGTTGTTCAAGGGCTTTAGTTTTTTTTAGGGACAAGTTTGTGGGACCCACTTGTCCCCTTTTTTTAATTGGAAACTTTTCAGGCCATTCTGGCTTATTTTTCTCTCCACATTTGATAATAGATGAGTTATGCTTATGATTACAAGTTAAGGGGTCTCTCAGGCTTTCATGGTTCGGGATACTCGTTGCGGCTAGGGCCTTAATTCGGGTCGTGACAGAAACAGGTTTACCTGGCCTCATTTTCCTTCACAACCTTTCGGCCAAAGGTGGTGCCAAGACTACTCTCAATTGAAGTATTATCGAGAAATATTCATATGAATGAGACAAGCATGCCAAAGATTAGGCTTTGATTTAGGTGTAAAAATCGGTTTAGTAATTAGCTTCTTGTGTAACCTTTGGTGATAGTGAAGCATCGTACTAAATTTAAATTTCACACCAACATATAATTATATACATATTTCAAGTATTTTTTTGCGTTTAGAGATGCTACTTGGATTTTTTCCTTACTTGATTGATGTTGGAATTCGCTTTAAGGCTCAACTAATTCTGATTCGCATAAAAAAAATTCACTTTCAGAAGATCAAGTGCTTCTTACTTAAGGCGACATCTGCCTTCCAAATACTTGAACCAAAAACCTGTGACTAATTATGAACTTGTTATTGGTGTTGTTGTCGTTATGTTACTTGAAAATAGACAAATTTAGTGACGAATACATTTTTACCGGTTCAAAAATTAATGTTCGATTTCCTCATGATTGTGACACGTCTAACTTTTAAAAAGAATAAGGTTGAGGAAGAAGTTGATGATCTAATTTATGGATTCTGTATTAGCAAGTATGCCTGATAATGATCAAGTAATTACCAACAACGAACCCAATCAATTGCCGGAGGTTAATATAGCATGACTGTAAAGGATTCCTTTTACTAGTTACATTTTCATCCATAAGGTGTTCGCTACTTACTTTTAGGTTAACTAGTTTAGGTGTATGCGCCTTGCACGTGCAACTTACTTGAATGAGTTCAAACATTACATTAAATAGGATATTTGTTTATATAGTAAAGATGAATATAATAATTAAATTTAATATTTTTTGAGTATGTAAAGATGGAGAATTTATTTATAAAACCTAATCTTTACCGAAAATATTTTTAAAAGTCGATCGACATTCATCTATCATCTGTAAATTGGAACAAAATAATACAATGATAGAGACATCAAAATAATACAATTAAATCTAATGTTTACACACAATTTTTTTTTCAAAATCATCCGACACCCATCTATCACCTATAAACAATAACAAAATAATACCATAATAGAGATATCAAGATAACACAACTAAACTTAACCTTTACATAAGAAAATTCCTTAAAATCGACCAAAATTTATTTATCACCTGTAAACTGCAACAAAATAATACGATAAAAGTGATATCAAAACAACACAATTAAACTTAAATTTTACACACAAAATTTTCTCAAAGCCGATCGAGATTCATCTATGAACTATAAACTACCACAAAATAACAAACAAATAGAGATATTATGATAATACAATTAAACGTGACCTTTACCTAAAAAATATTTTCAAAGCCGACCCACATTCATCTAGCATCTGTAAATTAAAATAAAATAATAAGATAATAAAAATATCAAAACAATACAATTAAACCTAACCTTTACACAAGAAATTTTTCAAAGCCAACCGATATTCATCTACGACCTGTAAAGTATAAAAAAAAATATAATAGTGATCATAAAGCTTCGATTTTGATCCAACTAATTCTTGTCTGAGCAAAAATTTTGACCTTAAAGAATGATTTTGAATGAAAACAAAGAAGATATATGTATACACATGTTGAATTCTATTATGTTGATAAAAACAGTGAAGAAGTTGAGGGTTAGAAAATCATGCATCCACCATCTAGACATGCAATCGAATCAAGTTAGATCAGCATTAATCATATTCTCCCAATAGGCAAACCGGTTTGTTCTTTAGTTAACGTACATCTCAATATTTATAGAAGTATTTCCTTAATAGAGTCCTATCTATTTTAGGTGTATTTTTCTAATTAAACAGTAAAAAAGAAAATATTAATTAATTCTCCTACCATATATTTTGAGAGTCTCATATATTTTTGAAAGTCTAGTAGAAAGGAAAATATTAATTAATTCTCCTACCATATATTTTAGGAGTCCCATATATTTTAGTAAGTCTAGTTAATATAATAAAAAAAAAGTGAAAAGACAGTTTTGTCTAAAGAAGAGTCTTTTAATGAAGGGTAAAAAATTCAAATCATTTTTCTAAGGTCTTCACACTTTTAATACATTATAGATTATAGATATAGATATAGATTAATTTGGGTTCTTTACCAATACATTTAATTTTGAGGTAAAATGCTCCCTGTCCAAGAAGATTCCAATCTCATGAGTCAAAGAGTAGTTGAACAATAATGGTTTTATCGTGTTATCAAAATTTGAACAATCAAAATAGACGGCAAGTGCGCCTAGTAAATTGATGTCATCCACAATATAAGTATTATTAACCAATGCTTTTATTTTTAATGCATAGGGCATCAATTTTTAACCCATACCATCTTTTAATCATGGTAAGCAACAGTGATATATGAAGATTACGCTTGTGAAGAAGGCAGATCAAGTGAAGAAAATCAAGCCAAAAAAAGGGAGATTTGTTAGGGTTTTTTGTCCTGATTTTCTTACCAAAATTAAGTTTTACTTTTTCTTGGAAGAAAAATAAAAGTAATCATAATTACTTTTACTTTTTTTCCTTAAAGGAAAAATATAAAAAAATTTCATATTTGGCAAACCTCTTTCTTGGAGGAAAGATTTTGGAACTCTATAAATAAATACCTTCCCTTCGCATACAATAACACAATAACATCCACAATGTAGTCTTTAAAGAGTCTCTTTTAGAGGAAGATTTTCTCCTAATAGTTTTTATATTTTTTTAATATTAGTTTCTTGTGTAGGACAGTTAACCAAATTATATTCAATAATATATTTTTAGTATATTTTTATTTGTCATCTGAATTATCACCGTCTTTATTTGCAAACTTTAAGCTTCCGCATGACGTCCTCTCAATTTTGAACCCAACAGCTTCCTTCTCGAATGGGCAGAGAACTTGTCGTTGTTTAGGTTATGCTACCAAAAGCTTGGAAAAAGTTGAAATTCCTAACTAACAATGAAGGATCTACTTACAACTCTACAACTTACAACTCTACAGAAAAAAAAAATTACAACTCCATCAACTTTTGGTAATGATGAAGCGTACAACATGTAATTCCTTACAACATTCATATATGTACTTATGTTCAAGTATATTTTTGCATTTTGTGATGGTACGTGCACTTTCTTTTCACTCGGTATTGATATTAAGGGTGTCAAGTGGGTTGGGCCGACCCGGCCAGACTTGGCCCTTGTAACTAACCCACCCGGCCAGACTTGGCCCTTGTAACTAACCCACCCGGCCAGACTCGGCCCTTGTAACTAACCCAGGCCGGTTTGACCCGGCCCGGTAAGCCCTAGGTCTTTAGGGTTCCGGGTCCCGGGCCAGTTATTTTTTTTAAATGGGCCCGGCTAACTCGGCCTGGACCAAGCCCACCGGTTAACCGATCCGACCCGGCCCGGCCTAGATACCTTTTTTAAAAGAAAAAAAAATTGGGATTTTGGGCCAAACTAGCCATTGGCCCAATGGCTATATAGCCGTTTTGGGGTCCAAACGGCTAGTTTGGCCCATTTATTAAAAAAAAAAAACTTTAAAAAATATTTTTAAATCCCAAAAAAAATTCTATAAATACCCTACAACTTCAAATCATTTTTCACACAATTTTTCACTCTCTCAAATCTCAATTCTCAATTCTCAATTCTCAATTCTCAAATATTCAATATATTTAATTTCTTAAAGTGTTCACTTTAATTTTTTTAATTTTTCGCTTACAAAGTACGAGTGAAAGTTTCTAAAGTCGCAACCTTCGGATACTTTTAAAATTTGGTATTGTCGTTCCATCTCTTACGTTTAATTTTTATTTATTGTATTAATTATTTAATATTTAATTTTATTATATTTGTGTATTTGGAATATTTTTAGTTTAATTTAATTTATATTATGAATAAATTAAGAAACCTCGCTACTAAAGGTGTTAAAAAATTTTATCCCGGAAGCGGTAGTGGTAGTAAAAAGCGAATTACTAGTGCTAGAGGTAGTTCAAGTAGTAGATATACCCGTGTGCCTTCGCCTCCGGTACCGCTTGGTACACCTTTTGAGAAAGAAATAGGTGTAGGTGCTCACGATATGGATTATGTAGAAGCTCAGGAAAATTACGGTATAGAAGAAGAAAATGAAGTAGATGCGGTTAATTTAGACGAAGATAATGAAAATATTGCTGAGACACCCGCAGTAGGAGATGCTAACGTTAGATCTAAATCGGTTAATCTCCCTCCTCGTCCTACCAGTGCCCCAAGACCTCGTAAAAGAACTAGTATTGCATGGCAATTTTTTGAACGTATATCAGATATTGAGGTGCAATGAAATATTTGTCAACAAATATATAAGCATAGAAGTGGAGGCAAGTAAGGGGTACGGGTACGTTAATGAGACATATAGCTGAAGATCACAAAAGAGAGTTAAATATTGCACAAGGTGGTGGGGATGTTTGTGGGAAAACGCAAACTAAAATGGACCCAGCAACCGGTCACGTAGCGAAGAAGTATAACAAATTGAGGGACGGGGAAGAAATAGCTAAAATGGTAGTTGTGGGTTGTTTGCTTTTTAGTTTTCCTTCTTCTGATGCCTTTATTCGTTATATACAAGCAATTTATAATCCTATGTTTAACGATATTCCTAGAATTACTTATCGGTCTGATATTTTTAGACTCCATTCACAATATTATTTTTATTTTTCAACATTGTTAAAAAATATTCAATGTAGATTGTCCCTAACTTCTGATCTTGGTCGTGCTGTAAATAAAAATGATTATTTAACCGTTACTTGTCATTGGATGGATAGTAATTTCGTGATGCAAAAACGTATTCTTGCTTTTTTATATAATGAAGATCGTAAACATACTGGACAATTTATTGTTGATTCTATTGTTAAAATTGCTGGATATTATGGTATCGAAAATAAAATTTTATGTATTGCTTTTGATAATGCTTCTAACAACAAGACTGCTATAAAAAAAATAAAATCTACGTTATCTTCGCTCTTGCCTTAAATTTTTCATATTAAGTGTGCATGTCATATATATAATTTAATTGTAAAAGATGGTCTTGAGTTTTTTGAGCTTTATATTGAAAAAATTCGTCTTGCCGTTGGTTTTATTCAAGGAAATAATCGTAGATCGAGAATTAGAGAATTTACAGTTAAATGTCAAGAAAATGAACTTACACCTATTTTGATGCCTGAGGAAATTGATACTAGATGGAATTCTACGTATGAATTTTTAAAAACTTGTTATAAATATAGAATTCCTATTACACTAGCTTTTAACCAACATTGCGGTTCATTTGCTGATTCTGTTGATTGCATGCTACATAATTCTGATTGGGTTGTAATTAATGATCTTGTTAAGTTTTTAGAAAAATTTTATGTGGCTACGGTTGAATTTTTCAGTGCTTATTATCCTACTGTTTGTAATATTTTGGCATATATAGCCGATATTTCTGGTTTGCTCAAAGAATATAAACATAAAGAAGGTTATAAAGAAGCTGTTGGCGCCATGTTTATGAAATTTAAAAAATATTTTTTTTCGATTCCCCCTATTTACTTGGTTGGTGCTATGTAAAATCCGTGCATGAAATATAATAATATGTGCCACTTTAGTACTCTTATTTATACTAACCTAAAAATAAATACGAACCATGATTCTGAACAAGTACAACCTAATTTGTGGACAGCTACGGCTGATGCCAAGGATTACATAGAAAAATTATATAATGACTATGCTGATTTATTTGATTTAGTCGTACTGATAAATATCACTCCAATTGTCGCTCCTCATCCTCCCGAGAAGCCATCATCTTCTAAAAGGCCAGCACATAGTGGTTTTTCTGATTCGTTTTATGATTTAAATTATTGGAACAGTGTTGATGAGAGAACTTACTCATCAACTTATCGGGAAGAGCTGAAATATTATTTTTGGACGGCACCAGAGGATCGCAGACTACGAATCAACACGTTAGATTGGTAGAGGAGTAATGAAACACAATATCCTGTGCTTTCAAGATTAGTTAGAGATATCTTGAATGTTCCAATGTCAACCGTTGCATCAGAGAGCGCCTTTAGTCAGGGACGACAACAACTTGGAGACAACCGACATTCATTGGGAAGCAATGCAATGAATATTCTAGTTTGCCTCAGAGATTGGATTAGAGCGGAAAAAAGAAACCAAGGAATGGAACCGGAGCCGAGCGACGAGCTGAAACTTGAAGAAATTATGACTTCACGGGAGAACTCAGCAGAATCAAATCCAATGCATGGTTTTGCCCCCGTTGACTTCGACTATCCTATGCAAGTTCCCGTTAATATTAATATGAATGAGTTGGAAAAAAAGATACATAATTTGTAGATTTTTCATTCATGTAAATTATAAATTTTGGATCATTTTACAATTAATAAAATTTTCCAAATTCATTCACTCCTTAGTTCTTGCTTTTTATATTTTTTTCATTTAACGATTTAAAATTTTAAATTGAATTTCTAGTTTTCTACTTTAAATTAAAAACTTACTTCTAATATATTATTAATTTACTATCAAATATTATTAATTTATTATATTAAGTAGCATATGTTTTGTATATTTGTGCATATATCTTCTACAGAAGTGTATATTTAAGGTATACATGTGTATATATATTTAATAAATTAGTACATAAGTATATCAATATATATTGTAATGTATATATAATGTAGTATATTTTATAAGTAGTAGTATATATACATTGAATGTTGCGTATACACGTGTATATATCTTCTATAGATGTGTATATTTAACGTATACATGTGTATATGTTCTATAAATTGGATATCTTCTATAGAAGTGTATATTTAACATATACATGTGTATATATTTTATAAATTAGTATATAAGTATATCTATATATATATTGTAATGTATATATAATGTAGTATATTTTATAAGTAGTTGTATATATACATTGAATGGTGCGTATACATGTGTATATATCTTCTATAGAAGTGTATATTTAATGTATACATGTGTATATGTTTTATAAATTAGTATATAAGTATATCTCTATATATTGTAATGTATATATATTGTAGTATATTTTATAAGTAGTAGTATATATACATTGAATGGTGCGTATACACGTGTATATATCTTCTATCAAAGTGTATATTTAACGTATACATGTGTATATTTTTTATAAATTAGTACATAAGTATATCTATATATATATTGTAATGTATATATATTGTAGTATATTTTATAACTAGTAGTATATATACATTGAATGATGTGTATACACATGTATATATCTTCTATAGAAGTGTATATTTAACGTATACATGTGTATATGTTTTATAAATTAGTATATATCAATATATATTGTAATGTATATATATTGTAGTATATTTTAAAAGTAGTAGTATATATACATTGAATAGTGTGTATACACATGTATATATCTCCTATAGAAGTGTATATTTAACATATAAATGTCTATATGTTTTATAAATTAGTATATAAGTATATCTATATATATATTGTAATGTATATATAATCTAGTATATTTTATAAGTAGTTGTATATATACATTGAATGGTGCGTATACATGTGTATATATCTTCTATAGAAGTGTATATTTAATGTATACATGTGTATATGTTTTATAAATTAGTATATAAGTATATCTATATATATTGTAATGTATATATATTGTAGTATATTTTATAAGTAGTAGTATATATACATTGAATGGTGCATATACACGTGTATATATCTTCTATCAAAGTGTATATTTAACATATACATGTGTATATTTTTTATAAATTAGTACATAAGTATATCTATATATATTGTAATGTATATATATTGTAGTATATTTTATAAGTAGTAGTATATATACATTGAATGGTGCGTATACACATGTATATATCTTCTATAGAAGTGTATATATAACGTATACTTGTGTATATGTTTTATAAAATAGTATATATCTATATATATTGTAATGTATATATATTGTAGTATATTTTATAAGTAGTAGTATATATACATTGAATAGTGCGTATACACATGTATATATCTCCTATAGACGTGTATATTTAACATATAAATGTGTATATGTTTTATAAATTAGTATATAACTATATCTATATATATTGTAATGTATATATATATTGTAGTATATTTTATAATTAGTCGTATATATACATTGTATGGTCCATATATACACGTATATATATCTTGTATATTTAATGTATACATGTGTATATGTTTTATGAATTAGTATATAAGTATATCTATATATATTGTAATGTATATATATTGTAGTATATTTTATAAGTAGTAGTATATATACATTGAATGGTGCGTATATATGAGTAATTGACTAATTGTGTATATGTGTATATATTTTTTAAATTCTAATGTAGTATATACTATATATATAGTGTATATATATTATTTAACATATTTATAATGTATATAGGTGGGTATATGTAATGATATTGAAAGAAATTTTTTTTTTTTTTATATATATTTTTGACCGGGTTTGACCCATGTTTTAACCGGTTTTGACCGGATTTTGGTAGGTTTGACTGGGTTGGGTTAAGTGGGCCGGGTTAGGGTGGGTTTTAATTTTTTTACTGTTTGGCCCGACCCATCTAGCAACAAAACCGGCCCTCAACCCGGTTAAAATAGAAGAGCCGGTTCCGGGTTGGGCCGGCCCGGCCCGTTTGACACCCATAATTGATATCTATGTTGGGATTCGATTAATTCAAATTTGCATCGGAATATCACATTTGAGAAGATAAAATGCTCCCTATCCATTCCCAAGACTCGAACTTGAAACTTCTAATTGATATTGATAAAGAGTACTTATTATCCAATTCAATTTCTTTTTATGTACTATCCCTGTGTCTCATATACTTGACATGTTTGTTAAAAAAGTTTATCTCAACATAGTTGATAGGTTTAAAGAATTAAGAAATAATTTGACACATTGTTTCAACTTTAACCATAGTAGTTTAATGGAAGAGTAATTAATTTCAATAGATAATGACAATATTTAGTATGAATTTAATAGAGTTATATTAGTCAATTTGCACCCCTTATTAATTTCACCTTAAGAATTGTGCAAAAGGCAAACATGTCAAGTAATATGAGACGGAGAGATTACCATACTACATGTTACAACTAGAAGCCTCCTTAATTTAGTAGTTGGGTATGGAGTAGTGTTTAATACAGATTCTAACCATTAGAGACAATACTACACGTAAAATACTCTAAATTCTGCTAGAATATAATTGATCTATTAAGAACCGCTTGAATACTGGTTAAAGTTATACATGTATAAGTAATACATGAATTAATATTACATCATTGTCAATCGTCAGCTAGAACTATTCAAGTTAAATTTGTTTCACAAAGTTCCATAATTCCCTTGCAGTTTTAAATAAATTAGGTATACATACATGATACGTACATTCTCTTAGATAATATTATTGGCAAAGAATAGAGCTCTTGATGAATGCATTTTATATTGTAATATTTTTATTAATCAAATTTAATTCTTCCAAGATGGATAATGTGTGTGACGTCAGTTCAAGTTAAATATTCCCTCCATTTCAATTGGGTGATTGCATCACCAAATCTTGTATAGATTGTGTTGTATTGAGGTCACTTTTTGTGTACTCAGAATATAATAGATATACACTACACTACAGAAAGAATAACTTATTATACAAAAATTTGTAACTCAGGAGTTACTACAGGATAAAATAATAAACTAAATAAATTAATGAATACATCTCACAAAAAGAATAATTTATTAAAACAAAATCTAAAAAATATCCACGCACAAAAAAAATAGATTCATCAGTTACAATAAATCTATTTATCAGCTTAGTTATCCGCACCTCCCTACAAATGGTATCAGAGCCCAGTAATTTAAAAAGTACAGAAGTGAGATATATGTTAGAGTTAGTAATAGAATTAGTTAGATTAAATTTAGTTAAGTTAGAATTAGTTATTTATTAAATTAATTATGAGAAGACCATTTAAAAATAGAGAAACTTTTAGAAAAATTAAAGAATCTTTAGTTAGTAATTATTCAGAATATATAAGTCTAAATAAAACAAAAGAAAATCCAGAAAGATTAGCTTACCTAATTACATTAATATCTAGTATTGAAGCAAAATTAATAATCCATTTAAAATCTAGAAGAATGAGATATATACCACCTAATTATGATAAAATTAAATTCAGATATCCACTAAAATATTATAAGTATAATTTAAATGAATAAAGAGCAAAAATACAAAGAACTAGAACAATTTATCTCTGAAAAACGTAAAGAATTAAAAATAAGAAAAGAAAGATTACATTATAATATATTTGCCGGAGTTAGTAAAAATTCAATAAATATACAAAAAGATGAAATATCAAAATTAGAATCACAAATAGATAGTTTAGAATATATATACCAACATAAACTATTCACTATAAAATGAATAAAGAAGAATTTATAATAGATGAAAAAAATATATGAAAATCATGAAGGATCAAAAATAAAAATAGTATTTTCTAATTTAGGAAGAAGATATAAGAAAATAGGAGAACATTTATATCTAATGTTAGAAAAAGAAGAATTAAAATTAGAAGATAAATTAACAGCAATGATAAGAATAGAAAAAAAAAATGAAGAAATAGATAGAAAAAAGGAAATAGAAAAAATTAAACAACAAACTACGGAAGAAATACAAAAAATAGAAGAAACTAAAAATAGTAGAATTGCTGAACTAGAAAAAGAACTACAAATGTTAAAAGATCTATATGAACAAAGACAAAAAGAAAAAGAAGAAAAGGATAAAGAACAAACATTAATAAACGAGATAAACCAATTTAAGGAAAAATTAGAAATAAATAATATAGAGGTCGAAGAGACAGATAATTATGATTCAGAAGATAGTGAAACATATACGGAAATATTAACAAATATAAAAGATTTAGAAATTAACAAAAAACAAGAAAAAATTAATGAAGAAAACTTAGAAAATACCAATACAGAAATAAATACTCTTAACAAAAAAGAAGATGAAAATATAATACCTAAGACAACAGAAATAAGAAAACCTATATATTATAAAAATAAATTTAAAAGATATAATAAATATGACAAATGGACACCAAAACAAATAGTTAATAAAAATTATAACTTTTTAGACCTAGACTGTGTAATAGATACAGAAAAAATAATACAATTATGGATAGGATATATGACAAAACAATTATTAGATAATAATATAAACATAACAGATGCACCAGAATATATAGAAAAAACATTAATAGGATCAGTAAAACTATGGTTTTCAAACTTAACCGAAAATAGTAAGAAAGTATTAAGAACTAATAAACCTATGGAAGGAACATCATCAACAACAACTAAATTAACACCTATAGAATAATTAAAAAAATATGAAACAACTATAAAATATGAATTTGGTAGTATGACAACATTAGAAGAAGAACAAGATGAAGAAAAAGATACAAACAGGAATTTAATGATAAAATTAACAATATGTAATATGTGTTATATAGACGAATATACTTGCGCATTTAAAGAATATTATTATAAAGGAGCATATAGTATAGAAGAAAGTAAAGAAATAAGAAAATTATATTTTAATAAATTACCCGAACCATTTAGTTCAAAAATAATAAAAAGTTGGGAAGAAGCAAAAATAGTAGATACGTTAGGAGCTAGAATAAAATTTTTACAGCAATGGTATAGAAATTTATGTGAAAAATAAAGAGAAGAATTAAAAATGGAAAAAACATTAATAAGAAATTTAGCATGTTGCAAAAATAAAATAGCACCCCAATTCGGATGCGAAGAAAGATATTATAAGAAAAGAAAAAGACATAAGAAATATAAAAAATCAAAATATAACTATAAGAAACCAAGAAAAAGATATTATGTAAAAAATTATAAAAATAAAAGACCATATAGAAAGAAAAAATCTATAAAAGAATGTACATGTTATAATTGTGGAAAGTTAGGACATTTAGCTAGAGATTGTAAATTACTTAAAAATCCAAAAATAAACAAATATCAGAAATAAAAGTAGAAAATACAGAATATATGCAAATAGATTATATAGATTATGAATTAGAAAGTGAAGATAGTATATATGAAATTTCAGAAAACGAAACAGATACTGAAACAAATGGTGAAATAGATGAATTGAATGACTGAAGAAGATATAAAAATAATAACAAAGGAAGAATATTTAAATGATGAAGGAATAGAACAAAAAATAATATTTGATAGTAATATATTTGATGAAATAAAAGGATAAGAGTTAGATTTAAGTGTAGAAAAAATATTTAAAATACCAACAATAAAAAATATTTTTAGTAGGAAAAAAGATGAATATTATGTAGTATGTCAAAAAGAACATGTAATAGACTGTAGATATGCAAAAGGAAAAGCTAGTATACCACTTGTAACAAAAAGAATAATTAATAAAGAAATAAATGATATAAAAAGTAAAGGAGATCCAATAAAATACGTACACCTTGGAGGTACAGAAATATTAATAAAAGCATGTTTTAGAGAAGGAATAGATACACCGATAGAATTATATTTAGCAGATGATAGAATTATAAAACCTATAGAAAAAAGCATAATAACTGCCGTAAAAGGAAATTTAATATACCAAAAATTTAAATTTATAATAAGTGCAAATTATTCAGTAGCGGTAACAGATAGAAATATAGATAAATCACTAGTATTATATTGGAAGATATCAGGAATAGAATTAACCCCAGGAAGTAAAATATTTACAGCAAGATGTAAAAATTTATATGTATTAACAACAAAACATAAAATAACAGGAAAAAATAAAATTAACAAAATACAAATAGATAGCCCATTTGAACAAATTGTAAAAACAATAGATTATAATGATTATAGCTATAGAGACATAGATATAGAAGAAAATTTAGAAATAGTAAATGATAGAATAAGTACAACAAAAAGAATAGCTAATGAAAAACCAGAATCATCAACCTCATCAAAAAGGACGAGTTATGAAACAAATTCAATAAGTAATCTAAATCAATATTATATAACAGGAAAAATAAATGAAAAAGAATATTTAATACTATTAAACACAGGACAAGAAGAAAATTATATAGCAAAATGTTTAGTAAAAAATGAAGAAATAAAAACTGATAATGATATATGCCCAGATCTATCGAGAAGTTTAATAAATATTAAAGATATAGCAGAAAAAGAAATAATAATAGGAGGAATTAGAAAAATAAGAATAGAATTTGAGGTAAAAGAAGAAATGCAAAAAGCAGATATAATATTAGGAATAAAATGGTTAGAACAGGTAAAACCATATAATATAGAACATACACAATTAGCCATAACATATAATAGGGAAAGATTATTCTTAAAAAGAGTCTTAACATAAAATGAAAAATATATGTATTAATGAAGATAGTAGTGGAAGGATATTATAGTAGATATTATACGCCTATGATAGATACAGGAGCAGAAGCTAATTTATGCAGATATAATTGCTTACCAGAAAGTAAATGGGGTAAATTAAAAATACCAATAGTAGTAAAGGATTTAATAATGAAGGAAGCTTAATTACTTATAAAGCTAGGAATGTAAAAGCACAAATATGGGATAAGATATTGACAATAGAAGAAATTTATAATTATGAACTAACATCAAAAGATATACTTTTAGGAATGCCATTTTTAGATAAACTATACCCACATATAATAACTAGAAACGATTGGTGGTTCACAACCCCATGTAAACGATTTGTGTAATTTTTTTACTTCCTTTTATCCAATCAGTTTTCTTTCTTATTTTATTATTAACTCTTTTTGCTCTTATTTTTTGTTTACATGGGGTTGTGAACCACCAATCGTTTCTAGTTATTATATGTGGGTATAGTTTATCTAAAAATGGCATTCCTAAAAGTATATCTTTTGATGTTAGTTCATAATTATAAATTTCTTCTATTGTCAATATCTTATCCCATATTTGTGCTTTTACATTCCTAACTTTATAAGTAATTAAGCTTCCTTCATTATTAAATCCTTTAACTACTATTGGTATTTTTAATTTATCCCATTTACTTTCTGGTAAGCAATTATATCTGCATAAATTAGCTTCTGCTCCTGTATCTATCATAGACGTATAATATCTACTATAATATCCTTCCACTACTATCTTCATTAATACATATATTTTTCATTTTATGTTAAGACTCTTTTTAAGAATAATCTTTCCCTATTATATGTTATGACTAATTGTGTATGTTCTATATTATATGGTTTTACCTGTTCTAACCATTTTATTCCTAATATTATATCTGCTTTTTGCATTTCTTCTTTTACCTCAAATTCTATTCTTATTTTTCTAATTCCTCCTATTATTATTTCTTTTTCTGCTATATCTTTAATATTTATTAAACTTCTCGATAGATCTGGGCATATATCATTATCAGTTTTTATTTCTTCATTTTTTACTAAACATTTTGCTATATAATTTTCTTCTTGTCCTGTGTTTAATAGTATTAAATATTCTTTTTCATTTATTTTTCCTGTTATATAATATTGATTTAGATTACTTATTGAATTTGTTTCATAACTCGTCCTTTTTGATGAGGTTGATGATTCTGGTTTTTCATTAGCTATTCTTTTTGTTGTACTTATTCTATCATTTACTATTTCTAAATTTTCTTCTATATCTATGTCTCTATAGCTATAATCATTATAATCTATTGTTTTTACAATTTGTTCAAATGGGCTATCTATTTGTATTTTGTTAATTTTATTTTTTCCTGTTATTTTATGTTTTGTTGTTAATACATATAAATTTTTACATCTTGCTGTAAATATTTTACTTCCTGGGGTTAATTCTATTCCTGATATCTTCCAATATAATACTAGTGATTTATCTATATTTCTATCTGTTACCGCTACTGAATAATTTGCACTTATTATAAATTTAAATTTTTGGTATATTAAATTTCCTTTTACGGCAGTTATTATGCTTTTTTCTATAGGTTTTATAATTCTATCATCTGCTAAATATAATTCTATCGGTGTATCTATTCCTTCTCTAAAACATGCTTTTATTAATATTTCTGTACCTCCAAGGTGTACGTATTTTATTGGATCTCCTTTACTTTTTATATCATTTATTTCTTTATTAATTATTCTTTTTGTTACAAGTGGTATACTAGCTTTTCCTTTTGCATATCTACAGTCTATTACATGTTCTTTTTGACATACTACATAATATTCATCTTTTTTCCTACTAAAAATATTTTTTATTGTTGGTATTTTAAATATTTTTTCTACACTTAAATCTAACTCTTATCCTTTTATTTCATCAAATATATTACTATCAAATATTATTTTTTGTTCTATTCCTTCATCATTTAAATATTCTTCCTTTGTTATTATTTTTATATCTTCTTCAGTCATTCAATTCATCTATTTCACCATTTGTTTCAGTATCTGTTTCGTTTTCTGAAATTTCATATATACTATCTTCACTTTCTAATTCATAATCTATATAATCTATTTGCATATATTTTGTATTTTCTATTTTTATTTCTGATATTTATTTATTTTTTGGATTTTTAGGTAATTTATAATCTCTAGCTAAATGTCCTAACTTTCCACAATTATAACATGTACATTCTTTTATAGATTTTTTCTTTCTATATGGTCTTTTATTTTTATAATTTTTTACATAATATCTTTTTCTTGGTTTCTTATATTTATATTTTGATTTTTTATATTTCTTATGTCTTTTTCTTTTCTTATAATATCTTTCTTCGCATCCGAATTGGGGTGCTATTTTATTTTTGCAACATGCTAAATTTCTTATTAATGTTTTTTTCCATTTTTAATTCTTCTCTATATTTTTCACATAAATTTCTATACCATTGCTGTAAAAATTTTATTCTAGCTCCTAACGTATCTACTATTTTTGCTTCTTCCCAACTTTTTATTATTTTTGAACTAAATGGTTTGGGTAATTTATTAAAATATAATTTTCTTATTTCTTTACTTTCTTCTATACTATATGCGCCTTTATAATAATATTCTTTAAATGCGCAAGTATATTCGTCTATATAACACATATTACATATTGTTAATTTTATCATTAAATTCCTGTTTGTATCTTTTTCTTCATCTTGTTCTTCTTCTAATGTTGTCATACTACCAAATTCATATTTTATAGCTGTTTCATATTTTTTTAATAATTCTATAGGTGTTAATTTAGTTGTTGTTGATGATGTTCCTTCCATAGGTTTATTAGCTCTTAATACTTTCTTACTATTTTCGGTTAAGTTTGAAAACCATAGTTTTACTGATCCTATTAATGTTTTTTCTATATATTCTGGTGCATCTGTTATGTTTATATTATTATCTAATAATTATTTTGTCATATATCCTATCCATAATTGTATTGTTTTTTCTGTATCTATTACACAGTCTAGGTCTAAAAAGTTATAATTTTTATTAACTATTTGTTTTGGTGTCCATTTGTCATATTTGTTATATCCTTTAAATTTATTTTTATAATATATAGATTTTCTTATTTCTGTTGTCTTAGGTATTATATTTTCATCTTCATTGTAATTTATTTGGTTGGTTGACTTGATATAGAGTTTCAGAAAATAAAAAAGATTTTTTAATCTTTTGATCTTAAATTAAATATATGTAGAATATAATAAAATGTTCTTTAATTTTGTGGTCTTAAAATGTTACGTGAAAAGTTAGAATTTAAGAATGTGCTGAAAAGGAAAGAGACATTTTTTTCTAAAACAAATAAAAAAAGAGCAATATTCTTATTTATTTTATCTCAAGCTTCCCCATTCATACACATGGAGCTTATTTTTATTTTTTCATTTTGTGTATATATGTCAGTGCATTGGCCATGGCCTTATAAATAGATAGATTATAGGAGCCATCCTAATACGACAATTACTTAAATAGACATAAACATATATACCTTTATCAAATATATTTCAAATCTAGTTAAAACCGTAAGATTCATATATTATAAAAAGAAATTTTTGTTCATGGATAATAATAAAGTTTACATGATCCTATGGAAATCAGGGAAAAGTATTGATCCCAGGTTGTTGGAACTATTGGAGTAATTCAAGAAAATCTATGTAAGAAGAAATGAATTTTTCAAGAAAATATTTTCTGAAAATATTTATGAAGACTTTGGGCAAGTGTTCAAGAAATTTGGTGATGAGACCTTATGGAAAAATAATGACAAGGTAGCAAAAATGGCAACTATACAAAGAAGTTTGAGCCTTGGGAATGTTAATATTTCAAGAGAATTTAGTGAAGATGATGAATTATCAAAGCTGAGGACTGAATGTTTCAAAGTTAGCACTCCACCTGTTATGGTAATTGGACCAAATGATGATCATGGTTAGACTAATGAAGGTGACAAAAATGGCTAATTTTAAAAATTTTACAGTATTACGATTAAGGCTTATAATTTAGTGATACTGATGAAAATCTGTCATACAAATAACTAATCACGGACAATTTCACGTTTCACAACTTCTTTACTATTTTGGTTCACTAATCTCCCCATGTAATATAAAAAAGATTTAATAAAAGATAAACTCTCTATATCACTATTTTCTCGTTGTATATAACCAATAAAGTATTTAATACCAGTATATAGGTCATATGTTATCAAATTGGGATTGTATCGTTTTATTTTTTATTTTTTTATTTTACATTGAGAATCTTATGTAAATGTATCATTCTGATTTAGTTTGTCAATATGATAGAAGCATACACTATTTATATACATTGATTGTACATGTTATGTATAAGTATGTATATTATATGCATAGTGTATCTATCTATCCCCCCCCCTCCCTCCCCACACACTCTCTCTCTATAGGCTTAGATTAAAATATACATTACCCATACATTGTGTACATATTTTTATAAATGAGGTGGCGAAAGGAATTTTGCTGTAATTTTTCCTCGTACATCTTCCTGGTCAAATGAAATCTCATTTCTACCTCTTCTCTTATGATAATATTGATTTTCTTGGGCCTTGTAATTAGATGGGCTAAGTCTATTTAGGATACTTTTCTCTTTTCACTAATATAAAAGTGAAAATTATCCCAAATATAGTTTTTGAATTATTAATTACAAGTTATAACATAAATTTTTATTAATTACTAGACTTAAGAAATAATTACAAGTTATAACAACTTTTGAGAAAAAACATATTTTGATTAAATTTTCGAAAATCAATTTTGTAATATTTATTATTTGTATTATATCCTTATATTTAGTATTTAACATCTACCACTATTAATTAAAGATCTTGAATAATTATGGCAAGTTAAGATATCAATATTTTTTTTATAATAATTAAATATCAAAGTTTATCCCCAGTTTAAGGAGATATATATGGTAACTATATTTTTTAAACTTAAGATCTGATTTTATATTTTTTTATTAACTTGAATAATTAACTTGATTATACTCTTTTTCATATTTTTTAGTCTTTAATTATCAATAGAAGTCTTATCTCTTTACCTTTTTTAATTACCAATAGGAGCCTTATCTCTTTAATTTTCATTCATTAAATTTCTTCTAAATAGTGACTATTCCATTCATTACCTTTTTTATTTACTAATAATCTTATCGATCATTAAATAGTGATTCTTCTAAATTGGACAATTATTTAGATCAATTTTATATTAAATTAAGAACAAATAGTAAATATTAACATTTGTTTTCATGCTTAGGTAGTGCTTAATTATTAATAGTTATTTCATTCTAAAAAAATTAACTACTTTCAAAAAAATAAATCCTTTTTATAGTCAAAAGGCAGTCTTGCCAATTCAATTTTGTCAAATCATTAAGTGATGATAACATATATATATATATATATATATATATATATATATATATATATATATATATATTTCCATTTTGGAATTTAATTAGTCATCGTTTCCCCATGTCCATATAATGCATACCATAATTAACTTTTAATATCATTTCTGTTGTAGTATATATGTAAAACTGAAATCAAAATACACACCAACACAATTTTGATTTCACATGTATACCTTGAAAAAAAAACTTGTTCTTACACTCATCCAGAATTTCAAACTCGTGTTTGGCTCGTTGCTAACATCTGAAAGATAGTTAGCCAGAGCACATTTCATTGTTTTACCTGTAATGTCCATATACTTGAGGAAGATAAATGAACAAGAAGACATTCATTTTTTAGATACATTAGCCAAACAAGGATGCCTTTTATTGAGGGTTTTTTTTCATGTGAGGCCTTTCGTAGATGTGTTGATTAATCTGCAAGATTTTTGTACCTTCAGTTTATCCATTGAGGGATGGTTCCAATTTGTGTAATGATGTTAATTGCCAATTAGTGCAATGATGTTAACTAAGTTTTGATGAGCACATTTTCCTAGGATAATTCCACTTTTAATACGTTGAAATCAATTTATATACTCATTTCATACTTAAGTAACATTTTTATTTTGAGTTCTCAATGTATTAAATTGATATCAATGAAGTTTCGCATATATCACATTTGTATTGAATGAGTTTTATGAATATGACAATCGATGAGAAAAATTATGTTTTATGTTACATAACCTTTTTAGTGTATGAATGGATATTATATGAAAAACTATCAACGTAAATGTTGAAAATAAATTAATTGATAGTTGTTTGATGTCAAATAATTTTTCGTTGTAATAAAAAAACAATCAATATTAACCAAGATTGATATTTTTGTTTGCTTTCTGGAAAGATGAAGAACATTAAATAAATACTATGTTAAATATCAAAGCTAAACTTTATTAATACCAACAATCTTATACAAAGAGTAATAAGCACCAATAAAAATCAAGATTCGATATTCATGTCAAATGTTACTAATTGCAGAATCAAAAAATGTATAATTTGATGTAGTTGATATCAAATTTAATAGCATCTGATGCGACTTAGTTCATATCAATTTCATTCAATGATGTAAAGTACGAAACAAATGTTAGAGTAGCATAACATTATGTAAATACTACATAAATACAAAAAATAAACTTTTTCATACCCACAATCTTATAAAAACAAACAGTAATAATCGAGCACTAAAAAGTTAATTCAAATTATTAACTATATTAGAAAAACAAACAGTAAATAGAAAAAATGATTCAATATCAATTTTATACCAATTTAATACAGAAAAAAATCAAATATTTGCAAGTTTTTATGTACTGCTATAGTCTATGAATACAACTTTGTTACTACCACATCATGTACATGCTTACTAGAAAAAATAAAAATAAATAAAAATCAGGGATGATAGACACGATCACTAAGTGAGAAAATAACATATAAATGACCAATCATTCGGCAACAAGTACTAAGAATTCATTGATATGCATGTTGATATGTGAATTTATCAGAAGAAGCTACTTAAATGGTGTACAAGAATTTGATGAACTAAAAATCTGTATGCTTTTTCTGTAAGATGAAAGCTATCCCAAAAAATATAATCGTAATCATCAGAACACACCGATGTGCATAACTCTGCAACTTCTATTTTACTTGTCCCATCGCATCTATTTTCTGCAACTTTGAATCCTACACGGTCATATAAAGAAAGAAACAGAGATCTGGTCGATATTCAGAAAGGCAACCATATTTGTACCATATTTCTGAGGGTTGTTGATGATATCAAGTGGAAGATTATATATATCTACATACACCAATCTTGAATTGGGTACTTTGTTTTCCAGAGAACTTAAGTCATCTGCCAACTTTCTGTTGAACAATTGTGCTGCTTGGTTTAAATAATCAACACGTTTCCTTTCTTCTCCTCCTCACAATGTTCTTTGTGATGGCATGCATCCGATTGGTGGTATGCCAATAAATATTTAAATTCGTTTAGAAGGCGTAAGAAAATTAACAAACCTGAAGAATCCCATCTGCCTCCATGGCGGATCATGATTGAATGCAAATTAACAAAATTTATATTTTTTATCTAAAGAAATACTTGTTTTTTGCTTTTATATCAAATTCTAATCAACATAGAATACACTTTTTGTTTGATGGTAGAGAGAAATCGTGTAAAGAGTGGCAAGTAGTGTATGAAGATGGAAACTCTTAATGCAAGCATTAAAATAGGAAGATAAATAATGGTTTGAGGGATTTGGGGTGGATAAATATCAGTAATTAAGGTTAACTAGTTTTAAGAAAGGTAAATTGTATATTAATTGTATTAACTATTAATTTTTCTTTTTCAGTAATTGCTTTTCTGTATTTTCACAAAAGAAAAAAAAACTTTTTATATATTTTTTTAAAGATGAACGTTGCTATAAACTTGAAAACTTAAAAGTTTTGCTATAAGTTATAATAACTAATCTAATAAGTTTATATAGTTAATTTTTCCTAAAGTGAAAATTATTCAATTTCGTGTAATTTGTAGAGTTTTCTCAAATAATCTCACGCTATTAAGAGCAACACATCTTATACATAACTCTTTCTTCTTTTTAATTATCAATATTAGACTTTATTTGCACGTAAAATTGCACAAATGAGATTCC
Source organism: Capsicum baccatum var. pendulum (assembly GCA_030864225.1). Lineage (NCBI taxonomy): Eukaryota > Viridiplantae > Streptophyta > Magnoliopsida > Solanales > Solanaceae > Capsicum > Capsicum baccatum. Next base: position 242,380,523 of record CM061561.1, read on the forward strand.
TAATTAGTTTGTGCTCTTTTGACAACATTTTAGAGGAGTATTTTCTTTAGTTTGGTGCATTGTTAGCACTTTAACCTCCTCTATAAAACATGCTTTGCAGGCAAGTCAATCAAAATCAGAACACAGAAAAAATATATAGGGCCTCTTATGTAAATTTATCATCATTTTCCCCTAAATGACCACACATGTATATCTAATGTATATGTAATAGATCTATGTTGTATAAATAGTGTATAACCATGTATATATGATCTATAACTATGTACCGGAGAAGTATATACATTCATATACACTGTTATACAATAGCTATATATTTTTACACAATATGCGTCAGTTTATCTTCCTTGACGAGATGAATTTATTTTTTTCAATTCCAACTAACTCAAAGTCCTCTAAATAGTCTAAATTTTTTTATATGAGCTCCTTTTAATGTTTTGAGTCTTTTGATATATTATTCACTCGAAACGATTCACATTTGTGGTAGTTCGAGTTTTAAAATTTGAGCTTCGAAACTCTTCAATGACGGATTTCATTGAACGTCAGCTCAAATCTTCTCCTCCAAACAACTCAAATCTCCATTTCATTTCATCTTTGAGCACAAAGATATTCAACTTTTCTGTCTAGACAAATGTACAATCATAATTCAGCTGAAAATTGATCTGCTACCAATGATTGTTAATCAAATCAAATCTTATCCTTGATGGCATATTATTGTATTGTCCCTCAAAGGGACACTATACAACACACTTTTGTTGAAGGAAAGGCTGCTAAATATCTCTTGGACACAAACTCCAATTGTTTTCTTTTTCTTCTTCACGGGCTCACAGATACACGGACACAGAATTTCTCTTCCATTTTTCCCTTGAAACACACAACAACACACCCATGGAGACACGGTAGAACACATACACACACAACAATAGCGATATATACACTAAAACAGAGAGTGAATTAAACGAAGAGAGGAGAGAGATCGGAGATTGAGAGAAACAATGATAAGGTTCGTTCCGGAGACCAGATCTCACTGGAGCTCCAGTAACAACCGAAATCGGTGACCAACACTGCAAAAACAACTAAAACCGGCAACCAAGTCCCAAACGCCGGTGATTCTGTTAGAAAAACACCCAAAACCCGATGGCCGAACCCCTTCTCGCATTGAAAAACGCCATGGACTCCACCGGCGGCAACACTTTTTTTTTTCGAAATGGCTAAACAAATCTATTGCACACGTAATTAGTGCGTTTTTTTTTCTTTTCGTAACATTTTAGGTCTGGATTTGTGACGAAACCGAAACGGGTCATAGCTAGTTGGATTGGCAAGTTTGTGATTGAGGTTTGACGTTGAGATTCCAAATGGGTCGAGGTTCCGTTGCTTTGCTTTGCTTTGGGAGTTTCAATCTATCATTGGTTGTTCGAAATAAAAGCTTCAAATCGAGGTGGCTGGTCGTTGAGATTTTCTAGTCGGGGGTTCAAAGTTTGGCTTCTTTAATTCTTTATTATCAACAAAAGTCGATTATTGGAAGGTCGTTTGAGGCTTCAACTCAGATTGCTATTTTTCTATTCGAGTTGGATTCATCGCCGTTGAGGTTCTATTTGAAATTCCAAGTACGGGTTTTCTTATTATCAACAAAGATCAGATTGTTGAAAGGTCCATTTCCTTAACCCGCTCTCTTTTTATTTATCTTGGTATATTGAATTGGTTGTGTTTATGTTTTGTTGGACTTTTTTGATGTTGATTGTTATGATCATGATGTTTGGTGGGTTGATTTTTGGTGATTTGAAGAATGAATTTGATCATGCTCTAATGGATTGATAAGGGGATTTAGGGAAAGAATGGAGAAATTGATAAAAAGTTGAACGTAGATTAATGTTGGTTTGTTGTCTTTTGTTCCATTCGGTACAAGTGATTGTGATATATTTATATCATATTGAAATATATAGGCAATATAGGTTTGGGTAGGCAAGAATTTAAGATTGATGTTTTGGTTAGATGTTGGAATGTGCGTGTGAATGTTTCTTTCTAGTTTATCGTATTTAATTCAATTGTATAATTTGGCCAGGGAATGCCCCGAAGTATTTGTATATATTTATTCACCGGGGAATGCCCCGAGGTATCATGTACCCGGAGGACGTTCGTGGTGAAGGCCCGAGGCATCGGGTAGAGCATTAATTTAGGATTAGCGTAGGTTTACTTTCAGTCCCTTTTTATTTCAGGTTGTAATAATTGGACTGGACTTTACATTTTGGATTGTTTTGCATGATTTTTCGTGCGGTTTATACATTTCTTAGTGCCACAAAATAGTCGATACACTCTACCAAGCGACCGTGGTTGAACCACGGGATCGAGGGGTGCCTAACACCTTCCCCTCGGTCAACAGAATTCCTTAGCCGGAATCTCTGTTCGCAAACTAGTTTAAAGAGTCAAATGGTTTTTGAAAAGGATTTTCTAATGGTGACTTGGCACAGCAGATTATGCCAAGTGGCGACTCTGAATAAAAAATGTAAATAATCCTTTTCCGAAATGAATTTTCATTTCTTGTCACTTAAATAATAAAACCCTTTTGAACTAAAAAAAAATATAAATTTTTTTGAGTCGTAAAAGGGGTGTGACAGATTTGGCGACTCTGCTGGGGAACCTGCATGAGAATTCGAGCTTATTTTTGAGTCGTATCAGCTTTGTTTGGCATTATGAGTGTATAAGCATTGTTTGTGATTATTGTTTGTGTTATTTTCACTTTTGTACGTTTTCGTTCTCTTTGTTTATAGTATTTATCCTATGTGTTACCGCTTTATATCTGTCATCATGAGTCCAACCCCCGGCCTTCTTTCGACAACAAGTCCGTAGTAGACGTGTTGTACACAACCTCTAGTTGAGTTACCCTTATTTTAGGAGGGGAGCCGTCGGTGTTATGGAGTAGGTGGAAAGCAAAGCAGCCACTATCGACCATACGCTTCCCCGAACAGCCTTGTTAGTGAATCACAACGTAGGTCAGCCTTTAGGTCATGCTTATGTGCATCATACGGAGAACTAGCGGGACCCACAGGGCCCTTTGTAGGAGACTCCCCTCTAAAGCATCCCTACGTGCTAACTGTTGCATTTATAAGGGTAACGTGGTCATTTGACGGACTAATTTTTGAAACAAAAAAGAAAAAAAAAAGAAAAAAAATAATAAAATAAAAAAAACAAAATTTAGGAGTAAGGTGCGTAGGCAAAAACGGAAAAAAAGAAAAAAGAAGAAAAAAATATAGAAAAAAAAATAGAAAAAGTGGTCGAAAAGAATGAATCAAAAGGAGTGTCGTAGTTTATTTTAGAGTTCTTTATGACTTTTGTGTTTCACGATCCAAAACTCAAAAAGATTTTTTTACGTTTTATATTTGTCTTCTCAAAGTACCGTAAATTCAAAAAAAAAAGAGAAAAATAAAAGTTTTGTTTGCCTCTTCTACTTATTTGTCAAAAACAAAAATACCAAAAAGATTTTTTTTCTTCATAATTGGCGGTGTCAATCTTAGTTAAAGTGTCTAGCTAAAAATTCAAAAGTTTTTTTTTTTGTTTGTTTTTGGTAGTGTCTTTTAAGTTAGGGTCAATGTATTAGTTAATCGTTAATTATCCAATCTGGATGAACTACGCATACCTGATTCCCTTCCCTTGGGTTGGGATACGTAGGCAACCCTCGGTGGGTCCGGTAATTCTTTGTGTTGGCCTTTGTCTTAGTATTAGCCTAGGTCTCTCTCCCCGTAATCTAGAGTTGTTTGCCAAGTAGACTGATTTCGCTCAGTACTTCTGTTCGACAAATTGGAGTCATGAATGTGGTCTGTCCCATAGACATATGTTTGCGTCAAAAATCCCAAGGGTTGGGAATCTTCTACTCCTGTCGAATTTTTGAGATAACATCTTGTGTGTTATTACAGGATGGATTTGTACACCAAGTCTAGAGTTCTGATGGTTGTCAAGGTGCCCAAAAAGTTAATCAAATGGTGGGAAATGTTTAACTATGTTGATCAGCAGAAACTGGTTAAAATATTAGGTGATCTTACGAAACTTCTGAATGTTACCCCTCGTCCAGATTTAATTGAGGCTTTGTTGACCTTTTGGGATCCGAGTGGTTTGGTATTCAGGTTTGGGGAATGTGAAATGACTCCTACTTTGGCAGAAATATCCGGTTTGTTGCATTTGCCCTATATCGAGAAGGATATGATCCGAGCACGAAATCATACTGGCGTGAGATTTTTGCAGTCTTGTGGTTTAAAAAGTAAGGGTATCCGTTTGGGTTGTTTAAGTGACTCGTGGGTTTCCCTAGATTTTTTATTCGCTAGATTCGGGCCCTTGGAAGGTTTTGATTGATTTTGGGATGAATTTCATGTGACTAAGGAGAAGTGGGAGAGAAAGCCTCTTGAAGTCTTCACCCTCGTTTTGTTAGGTACTTTAGTGTTTCCACTAGAAGAAAGACGTATTAATACCCGTTTGCAATCTGTGGTGATGACCCTATTTCATAAGGATCAAAATGACAAGGGCATTAATCAAAAGGGTAGGTTCACTTTCATACCTATGATCTTAACAGAAATATATAAGGCTTTAATCGAAGTGAAGGAGGGAAGGAAATTGTTTGAGGGCAGTAACCTGATATTGCAGTTATGGATGATGGAGCATTTGCATGCACCTTCTTTAGTTAGACCAGACGTGTTAGATCGTTGTATTCCCAATCGAGTGAAAGCCATGGACTCCAGGTTGCGTTTGGATAAATTCTCGTTACTCGTGGGAGTCGACGCTTGGATTGAATTTCTTGAGTCTAGAAACCAGGGATAACATTTTATGGACTTATCTGTGGCTTCGCCCAAAGATAGTATTGTTGGGTTGTCAGACGCAGCTCCCTTTAGTTATGTTAGGGCTCAATTGCACTAGACCATAAAGTCCTTCTAGGGTAATGCGCTAGTTGGGTAGGCTGTAGGACGTGCCACCAGCAGTGGATCTTCTGAAGGATGTTGAGTACTTCAAGGACCAAGCCTTAGGTGAGAGAAAGTACGAGCAGTTTTGGAAGCATGCAACAAAGCTAGGTGTGGACACACTCAAAAAAAGTTTAGATAATCCGGGCCACACTCAAGGATATGATGTCTGGCTTCAATCTATCCCTCGGGGTATCAGTCAACATTTACCAGTGCAGCTTAGATGGAGAATACAGGAAGAATGCATAGTAGACGACCATCAGGATGAAAGTGTACGGTCCAAAGTGGAAACACTGAGGGTTCAGTTAGCAGATTTGTTCAAAATAGTAGAAAGGTATCAGAATAATCTTTCCGAGTGCACTCCTCATGAGGCAGGAATACGGGCCCGAAGCTTCTTCCCCAATATCAGGGTGTCTTTATAGGATATGCTACAAAGTTTAAATGGGAGAAAGAGAACTTCACAGAAAGGTCCATATCAGCCAGGGTCATCACGCAGAGCACCAGTCTGAAAGAGCACTTCTTATCTTTATTCAGTTTGAGTCTTTTATGTGTCTGTGATTGTAGGGTAGTGCCTGCTTTAAGTCGAAGTCGAGTTGTTTTTGGTATTAGAGTCTTTATTAGTAATTTCACCTATGTCGTCTTAGGGGTCTATAATGTTGTTTCGTATTTAGTTTTAAAGTGGTCCCAAACTTTTGTACGTTTTTGTTGTTTTCTTTTTTCAAAATGTTATGATGTTACGTCTTTCCTTGGATTGTTTATTTTCGTTTTCGCAAAAAAAAAAGTGGGTATTGTTTATGCACATGCTGCCCGAACTACGCAAGATCTGATTCATGTACAACATGATACGTAGGCAACCTATTTTTGGGTTCGATCTAATCATTTTGTTTCGTTGTTTTTTATTATTTCTCCTCTTCTAAAGAAAAACAAAAGCCATAAAGAATGATAAAATAAAGGTAGATAACGAGAGAAAAGAAAAGAGCAGAGATGGATACGGAAAAAATGTAATAATATAATAATAATAAGTGTAGATAAAAAATAGGTGTAGACAAAAATCAGGATGATGCTAAAATGAGCTCGCTACCCTCAAAAGCTGGTAGAAATGAACATGAAGTTAGGACAATTTTACCAATGTGATTCCCATGCTTGTTGTGTGCCCTAATCCTAACGGATGTCGTCTTTGATGAGCATGTTCTTTCAGATAACAGTGGTAGGTTTGCAGTACTCTAGCTAGTCACCCATACTTCACTAGATCCAAAGAAAAGCTCGCCATGGCTAGCAGGGAGATTGAAAATTCGCTCGTTGACCCGCATCAGGATCACAGGGAAGAAAGTTCAGAACACAATGATGAGGTAGTAAGGCTCAGGCAACAACTGATAGATTTGCACCGGGCATGGTCCAGCGGAATGCCTCCTCCTCCACTTCCTGAAGGTCTTGGGAATATCTCTAATTGCCCACCGCTCTCTCAAGCGCAGTTCTCTGCTCCTACTGAGTCACCTGAGCACGCGCCAGGATTCACTCTGTGACATTATTATCCTGGCAGTTCTGGTGTGCCCTTGGCATCTCCCCAATCAAGACCAGCTGCTCAGCCAGCACCACCGATCACACCGGTATTCGTGGCTCCGCCACCATATAAAACTCCCATATATGCTGTGCGTCCCACAATGAGTCTTCCTAGGTCTGCCAGTGAGCCAGTACTGAAGGTTTCAGATAATCAGTATTATGTCTCGGAGCCTACTTTGCAAATAAATGAACCTTATGGGTACAATCAACTGCCTGCATTTCCATTTGATATGGATAAACTTGTCGCAATAGAGGAACAAGATATCATAGCCTGAAAATTGAAAAGTTTAGAACAGGCTATGAGGAATTTGCAAGGAATCGGAGATTATAGGAGTGTTTCCTATAAAGATCTCTGCATGTTCCCAGACATCAACCTCCCCCTCGATTTTAAGATGCCTAAGTTCGAGAAGTATACAGGACATGGTGATCCCGTTGCACACTTAAGACGTTATTGCAACCAGTTGAGGGCTGCAGGAGGAAAGAAAGAACTGCTCATGGCCTTCTTTGGCGAAAGTCTTTCTGATCTGGCCTCAGAATGGTTTATCGATTGAGATATCGATAAATGCAATAGCTGGGATGATTTGGCTTCTGAATTTGTTCAACATTTTCAGTATAACATCGACCTGATTTCAGATGAAAAATCCTTGGTCAATATGAAGAAAAAGAGCACTGAAGGTTTTAGGGAATACGCGATAAGGTGGCGTGAACAGGCCGCCAGGGTAAAGCCTCCAATGAAAGAAAGTAAGTTGGTAGAAGTTTTCATTCAGGCGCAGGATGAGACCTATTTTCAACATTTACTTCCGGTAATGGGAAAGTCTTTTATGAAAGTCCTCAGAATGGGGGAGATGATAGAGGACGGAATTAAGACCGGCCGAATAATGAGTTTTGCCGCATTAAAAGCCACCACACAAGCGATTCAAGGTGGATCTGGCGCATTGGTAGGTAAAAAGAAGAAAGAGGACATGGCGACTGTTGTAGCTGGAACCCATTCCTATCCCAAAAGACCACCTCGCCCCTATCCCCAATCCCAAGCCCAAGTCTACGCCCAAGCTCCATATATTCCTTCCCACCATTAATACTCTCCACAAAACCCTTTATATTCCATTACACCACCCCCGTACCCAGTATATAGCACGCAACCATATACCCAAACCCCTTCTTACCCGTAGTGGCGCGCGCAAGCTCCACAAAATCGCCCATTCACTCCGCCAAATTACCAAAACCCCTCCAGACCCAGCTTTCAGCCTAGGCCCGAGTATAAGAAAGAGAAGGCGGTCAAAAATTAATTCACACTTCTTGGGGAGTCATATGCTAGCTTGTTTGATAGGTTGAGAAAATTGAAGGTTTTGAGCCCAATTTAAGGAAGGCTTTCAAATCCACCGCCGAGGAATCTCGATTATTCTTTAAGGTGTGCGTACTGTTTTGATATACCAGGCCATGATATCGAGAAATGCTGGAATTTAAAGAGAGTTGTCCAAGATTTAATTGACACAAATCAGATGCTGGTCCAGGCCCCGAAGGGTCCAAACATTAATCAGGATCCGCTGCCAACCCATGCTGAAGCCAATATGCTAGAATTGATATATGACGGGAAAGAGTCTTCGAGGGGTTATAAGCCTATTGTCAAGATACAGACCATTGAGGAGAAATCGGTGAATGTAGCGGAGTCTTTGAAAGCAATGTCATTAAGCTAGGAAGGAATGAGAGAAGATAAAGCCCAAGAAAGAACAAAGAAACCCTTGATCACAGTACAGGGGGCCAGAAGGCATGTTGATTAAAGTTAGGATAAACCTAAGTTGAAAGTGGTGGGAGCTCTAAGTCAGCCCATCTTGACGGTGAAAGGAGCACTAGCAGCGGCTATTGTCCTCAAACCAGTGACCCAACCTCCGATAGTTGATACAAAAAGAGTTCCCTAGAATTATGGGCGGACTGTGATGACCGATCACGGGAAAGAAGTTAAGGAAGATGTAGATGAGGTAGGGGGTTTGACTAGGTCAGGAAGATGATTCGTGCCTGAAAGCTTAAGAAAGTCTAAGCCAACGGTGAGTGGGCCATCATCTATCAAAAAGCCTATCACTAAAGAAGAAGCTGAAGAATTTTTTAAAAAGATGAAATTGCCAGAGTATTCAATATTAGACCAATTGAAGAAAACCCCTGCTCAAATTTCCCTTTATCTTTGCTGTTGCACTCCAAGGAGCATCGCGATGTTTTACTGAAGGTATTAAATGAAGCATATGTTCCTAGGGATATTACAATAAACTAGCTTGAGAAAATGGTCGGAAAAATCTTTGAGGTCAATCGGATCAGCTTTTTTGATGATGAATTGCCTGTTGAAGGTACAGGGCATAATCAGGGCCTTTACATTACAGTGAAGTGTGAAAATTTCTACGTCACTCATGTTATGATTGATGGAGGTTCAGGCGTAAATATTTACCCTATTTCTACTTTGCAAAAGTTGAATATTGGTGCTGACAGGATCAGTCCCAACAATGTATGTGTTATGGCTTTCGATGGTGCAAAATCAAATTCCATTGGCGAAATAGAACTAATGTTGACCATAGGGCCTGTTGAGTTTGCCGTAGAGTTTCAAGTATTGAATGTAGACTCCTCTTACAATCTATTTTTGGGAAGGTCGTGGATTCACAAGGCCAAGGCGGTTGCATCTACACTGCACCAAATGATTATGTTTGAGCATGACAGGAAAGAAGTGGTTATTCACGGTGAAAGAGATTTGCCCGCCTGCGGAGATTCTCCCTTGTCTCTTATTGAAGCAAATAACGTAGAGGAGACATTCGTATATCAAATTTTTGATATAGTGCCAGTGAATCGTATCCTTGAATGACAGGCTATACCGGGACCACAATTGTCTTTGCTTCTATCATGATAGTGAGTGAACTTTGGAAATGCGAATTTGAGCCAAGAAAAGGTTTGGAAGCAGCTCTGTACGGTATAGTTCATCCCATATGTCCGAGTGAGAATGTGGGCACGTTTGGTATGGGATTTGAGCCTACGGCTAAAGATCTGAAGAAATCCAAGGGAAGGAAAAAGGAAACATGGTCACTCCTCACCCAATGCCACTACTCAGTGAATCATTTGTTAAGAGTGGTGTCACAAAGCATGGGGAATTTGAAGTTGAATTGGTTGATGACTTCCAAAACCTTTTATTTGAAGTTGATATGGTCGAAGTAGGAGAAGGTACCAGTATGGCAGACATGCAATTCATAGGTCCAACTGTCCGGATCAAAAATTGGGAAGTCACTCCTCTCCCCGTTAGGAGGGAGTTTTGGTAGTTTATTTTGTTTTTCTTTCTGTTTATCCGAGTTATTTCAGGGTTGTAATTCAGATTTTAGTTTTCTTATGTTATGTTGGCGTCTATGTTGAAACCCTTCTATCTTTTTATTTAATGAAATGCAATGTCCCTTTTGTTTCGTGTCTAATATATTTTGTTTTTCTTTTTTACACAGTTCTCTTTATGCTGATTCTAATGACATGACATGCATGCAGAATTTTCTGCCTGATTTTAAAATCCAAACTAATCAATATGTAATGAACCAGGATGGGGAATATGATGAAGAAGAAGCACTAGAAGAAATAAGCAAAGAGTTGGAACAGTCTGAAGACAAACCGAATCCTAATTTGAATAAGACTGAGCCAATAAATCTAGGGGATCAAGAAAATGTTAGGGAAACTAAAATCAGTGTACATGCTTTGCCACAGCTAAAACATTGGAATGGTTCAAGCATTAATTGATTATAAGGATTTTTTTGCATGGTCTTATGATGATATGCCTGGTTTAAGCACTGAATTAGTGGCTCAAAAATTTCCAACTGATCCCGCGTTCCTTCCTATCAAACAGAAGTTGAGGAAGTTTAAAACGGATGTAAGTATTAAAATTAAAGAGGAAATCATGAAACAACTTGAAGCCAAAGTAATTCTAGTGGCTCTTTATCCCATTTGGTTATCCAATGTTGTTCCCATACCAAAGAAAGATGGCAAAATTCAAGTGTGTGTTGAATTTGAACAGAGCAAGTTTGAAAGATGATTTTCCACTGCCCAACATCCACATTTCGTTAGAAAACTGTGCTAAACACGAGGTTGCCTCTTTTGTGGATTGCTATGCTGGATATCACCAAATCATTATGGATGATGAAGATGCGGAGAAGACATCTTTTATCACACCATGGGGAACCTATTGTTATCGAGTGATACCATTCAGTTTGAAGAATGCTGGAGCAACATACATGAGAGCCATGACCACTATGTTTCATGATATGATGCATAAGGAGATTGAGGTCTACGTGGATAATGTGATTATTAAGTCAAAAAGTCAGGCCGACCACGTTAAATATTTAAGAAAGTTCTTTGAAAGGCTTCGCAGGTATAATCTCAAAATCAACCCAACAAAATGTGTATTTGGAGTTCCGTCCGGAAAGCTGTTGGGGTTTGTAGTCAGCCGTCAGGAAATTGAATTGGATCCCTCGAAAACCAAAGCCATTTAGGATTTGCCCCTGCCCAAGAATAGAATGGAGGTGATGATTTTGCTTGGTATACTGAACTACATTAGCAGGTTTATTGCTCAACTCACAACCACTTGTGAGCCCATATTCAAGTTGCTGAAAAAGAGTGCTGCGGTAAAATGGACTGAAGAATGTCAAGAAGCGTTCGATCTAATCAAAAGATACTTGTCAAATCCGCCAGTGCTGGTACCCCCAGATCCTGGTAGGCCTTTGATCTTATATTTATCAATCATGGATAATTCTTTTGGTTGTGTCCTGGGTCAACATGATGTCACAGGCAAAAAGGAGCAGGCTATGAGGCCAGGTATACTCTTCTTGAAAGGACGTGTTGTGCCCTAATTTGGGTAGCACAGAAGTTGAAGCATTATATCTATTTCTATACTACTTATCTCAATTCCCGCATAGATCCTTTGAAGTATATCTTTCAGAAGACTATGCCGACGGGTCAATTGGTAAAGTGGCAAATATTGCTTACCGAGTTCGACATTGTATATGTGACTCGAACCGCCATGAAAGCCCAAGCCTTGGCAGATCATCTTGCTGAGAACCCCATCGATGAAGAGTACGAGCCATTAAAGACATATTTTCCTGACGAAGAAGTGTCGTGTGTCGATGAAGTCGTTATAGATGCTGATCCAGGTTTGGGGTTGTTCTTCGATGGAGCTGTCAATATAAAAGGAGTTGGAATAGGTGCAGTTCTTATCTCTAAATTAGGACAACATTTCCCGGTAACAGCACAACTTCGATTTTACTGTACTAATAATATGGCGGAGTATGAAGCCTGCATTCTTGGTTTGAGGTTAGCTGTTGATATGGGAGTCCAAGAATTATTGGTGTTGGGAGATTCGGATTTGCTCGTCCATCAAATTCAAGGCTATTGGGAGATGTGAGATTTGAAGCTCATCCCGTATCGACAATGCTTGCAGGAGCTATGTCAACGGTTTGTGTTAGTAAAATTTAGGCATATTCCAAGGATTCATAATGAAATTGCTGATGCTTTAGCCACTCTATCTTCAATACTCCAACATCCTGATAAAGCCTACATCGATCCAGTGCATATACAGAGTCGTGATCATCATGCTTACTATAATGCGGTTGAAGAAGAGCTCGATGGAGAACCTTGGTTCTTGGATATCAAGCGGTACATTCAGTCAAGAGAATACCCATCATATGCCACCAACGATCAAAAGAGGACTATTAGGAGTTTGGCTAGTGGATTTTTCTTAAGTTGGGGAATCTCGTATAAGAGGACCCCAGATCTGGGACTTTTAAGGTGTGTAGATACAAAAGCAGCCTCGACAATCATGGTTGAAATACACTTTGGAGTATGCGGGTCACATATGAACGGTTATGTCTTGTCAAAGAAGATTCTTCGAGCAAGTTATTACTGGCTTACTATGGAAAGGGATTCTATTCAATTTGTTCGAAAGTGTCATCAATGTCCGGTACACGGTGATCTGATACGATCTCCTCCTATTGAGTTGCATGCAATGGCCGCTCCATGGCCGTTCGTGGCTTAGGGAATGGATGTGATTGGACCGATTGAGCCGAAGGCATCAAATGGGCATAGATTCATTTTGGTAGCCATTGACTACTTCACAAAGTGGGTAGAAGCAGTAACTTTCAAGTCAGTGACAAAGAAGGCTGTGGTAGATTTTGTTTATGCCAATATCATTTGTAGATTTGGAATTCCTAAGATGATTATTACAGACAATGCTGCCAATCTCAATAGTCATTTGATGCAAGAAGTATGTCAACAGTTTAAGATCGCGCATCGAAATTCTACTCCATATCGCCCAAAGGCCAATGGTGCTGTAGAAGCGACCAATAAGAATATAAAAAAGATACTGCGAAAAATGGTACAAGGGTCTAGACAGTGGCATGAAAAGTTGCCATTTGCATTGCTAGGTTATCGCACCACTGTTCGCACTTCAACAGGGGCAACTCCATATTTATTGGTGTATGGGACAAAAGCAGTCATCCATGCAGAATTTAAAATTCCCTCTCTTCGAGTCATTGTAGAAGCAGAGATTGATGATGATAAATGGGTAAAAACTCGACTGGAATATTTGAGTTTGATTGATGAAAAAAGGCTAACGTCTGTAGGTCATGGCCAGTTGTATCAGAGGAGGATGACTCAAGCGTATAACAAAATGGTCCATCCCAGAAATTTTGAAGTTGGTCAGTTGGTATTGAGACATATCCTTCCTCACCAGGTTGAGGCGAAAGGCAAGTTCTCCCCTAACTGGCAAGGTCCCTTCGTTGTGAAGAAAGTGTTGCCCAATGGAGCCTTATATTTGACAGATATTGAAGGCAAAATGGCAGAAATGGCTATCAATGCTGATGCGGTCAAAAGATACTATGTATGATATTTGATCCTTTGTTGATTTTATTGCACGTTTAGTACTTGCATTTTTGAAGATTGATATGATGAAGGCATTTTATTCTTCTATACAAACATTGTGTCATCCCTTGTTTACCCGTTTGAGCTTTGTTTTTTTTTCTTTCATATCCCTCTTTTGGAATCAAAATAGAGTCAAAGATAAATGTCGAGGAAAGGTGAATAAAAGAAAGAGTTCAAAAATTAAAAAAAAAATCAAAATCAAATCAGAACAAAGAACAAGCTGATGAAACTACGTCCGACCTGATTCTCCTCTCTCGGGAGTGAGATACGTAGGCTGCCCTATTTTGCGCTCGGTCCAACCAAATGAAGATCTAAGATTCACCCAGTCAACAAAGCTGGGGCATGAGTTAATGTGTTGTTTGAGTCGATTCCAAAAGTTGTAAGTCCTACCCCCACTTCAAGTATCATTTGAGCCCCTTACCATCTTTTCTAACCTTAACCCAAAGACAAGTTACAACCAAAGAAAGTCCTTCAGATCAATTTTTGATAATGTTAAGGCTAAGCATGCAATGGATATGATGATACAGTGTGAAGTACCACCTGTCTCCCTCAGCATTAGAAATCAGGAAAGAAATACAAAAATGAGAGAGTCTTATTGGTGAAAACCCCGTGGGCATCATAAGGCGATGGTGAGTTGAGAGAAAATGAAAATCAGAGAGTCTTATTGGTGAAAATCTTTGCAGGCACCATAAGACGATGGTGAGTGGAGAGAAATAAAAATGAGAGAGTCTTATTAGTGAAAACCCTCACCGGCACCGTAAGGCGGTAGAGAGTTCAAGAGAAAAGTGAAAAGTGAGAAGAAAGAGATTTGTTGGCGAAAGTCTTTTAAGATGTCGTCAATTGAATGTGATGTATGAGTCCAATGGATTTGAAGAAGCGGCTCAGCAGCAAAAGGTACGAACTAAACAACAAATGGGGAGTCTGGATAGGAAGATCAGGCAGCTTAATCCAAAATGCATGTCATACTCATTGGAGTTGGTTGTCGTATTCAGATAAGTTTTCTTTTTGAATATGGGACATTGCTCTTTTCTTTCATTTACATATTCATGCTTTTTGTCTTTTTATGTCATTTATCAAAATAAAAGTCACCATCATTTCTTTACATTTTAAGTCAAGTCTGTGTCAAAACAAGCGAGAAAGGATTTCAAAATTTACTACCAGTCTTTCCAATTAGACGAGGAAAAGCCAAGGAACAGCACAGAAAAGAAATATGATCGTAATTCAACATGAAACAAAGGAAGTCTATCAACCGACAGGGTGTTGGATTCGTGGAAGCATTCAGATTTGGGAAAAGAGTGCACCTCAGGGGCATGGTAAAATGGAAACCCATTGTTTGAGTCAGAACTCATTTCCCTCAATCTGGATCCAGGTCGATGATGTGGCAAGATAGGGCTGTTAGCGATTTGGAACAAAGATGAAAGGAACGAGTGCTGGGCAGATACCAGAGAAGCCAAGATCTGCAAACCACCACTAAGTTTTTAACTGACAAATTTTCTTTGTTGATACAGGGACAAATTCGCTTCACTTAATTCAGCTATCATTGGAAATGCACATCCATGGGATTTTACTTTATGTTCAGGACCCCCCTGAAAAATTGGATTTCACTTTCTGTTCGGAATTCTCCTGAAAAATGGGATTTTACTTTATGTTCAGGACCCTCCTGAAAAATGGGATTTTGCTGGATTTTACTTTTGTTCAGGACCCTCCTGAAAAATAAAATTTTACTTTATGTTCAGGAACCTCTTGAAAAATGGGATTTTACTTTATGTGAAGGACCCACCTGAAAAATGGGATTTTACTTTCTGTTCAGGACCCTGCTAAAAAATGGGATTTTACTGGATTTTACTTTTTGTTCAAGACCCTCCACAAAAATGGGATTTTACTTTATGTTCAGGACCCTCCTGAAAATTGGGATTTTACTTCTGTTCAGGACCCTCCTGAAAAATGGGATTTTACTTTCTGTTCAGGACCCTCCTAAAAAATGGGATTTTACTTTATGTTCAGGACCCTCCTGAAAAATGGAATTTTACTGGATTTTACTTTTGTTCAAAACCCTCCTAAAAAATTGGATTTTACTTTATGTTCAGGACCCTCCTGGAAAATGGGATTTTACTTTCTGTTTAGGACCCTCCTGAAAAATGGGATTTTACTTTCTGTTCAGGACCTTCCTGAAAAATGGGATTTTACTTTATGATCAAGACGCTCCTGAAGAATGGGATTTTACTTTATGTTCAGGACCCTCCTGAAAAATGGGATTTTACTTATGTTCAGGACCCTCCTGGAAAATGTCACAGAAGATTCAACCTTTATTCGAGAAATGTTCCTGACCAAATATAATCGAACTTCTTTTCGTACTTTCACTTTGTCCATAATTGTACCCTCATTATGTCCCAAACAAATATACATTTTTAAATTCCAACTTTATTCTTTCATTCAAGTGAGATTCGGAGAATATACTGGGTATATTGTTATTGTAAGTGAGATAGTGAGAAAAATATAACAAATACGAAAAACAACGACATATGGTGGCAACTTGTACGTGCAGAGAATAATTTATATCTGCAAAATCTGTACCTTATTATTTATGAAAATAGTAGCTTATGGAACTCCGTATGGCCGGAAGGACATGAAAGTAACTATAACACAAGTATTTGTATGTTGATAGAGGATAAAGAGTCTAAGCCAACAAGCAGTACGTACAGGGGCGGACCTACAAGTGGCGAGGGGGGTTCAGCCGAACCCCCTCAAAAAAAAATTATGTTGTAGTAGAAAATCTATATTTATGTACATATATTAATTTTGAATCACCTGACACAAGATTGTTGGATAGCTCAGTGGTACAATCTCCACTTCTTGGGGTGCTACTTCAGGCTTCGTTGCGGGTTCAATCCCCATCAGGCTGCTTTTTTTTTAAAAAAGTAGACTGAAATCTACAACTGGACGCTTACAGAACAAAAAACAAGAAGCCTACAGCTATTAAAAAACCACTTTTTTAAAAAAAGTAGACTGAAACCTATAGTTGGACGCCTAAAGAACAAAATAGAAGAAGCCTACATCTATTAAAAAAAGACTACATACCTCACCTGCTATATAAAAAAAAATAACTTTAAAATAAGTTAAAATATAAGTTTAAGTATAAGCCTAAAAAAAAAAATTTAAATATAAGTTTAACTATTTTATATTTATAGACTATATACTATTATGTCCCTTGAAATTATATTTTGTTGGCTTATTCACACATTTATATTTTTATTTTTCGAACCCCCTGAAGAAAATTCCTGGATCCGCCACTGAGTACGTATATACTCAAAAGACTCATCTACTAGTATCAAAGTCATACGTGGATCCAAAATTTGAAGTTGAATTCCTTCATCGACTTCAAGTTAATATAGACAAAAAGAAATAATTAAGTTTACAATAGAATAGATATTTACGATATATCTAAACATATATACGAAGTCTGGGCAAAAGAAACCCATAATCGAAACTGTGAAATTAAAATATTAAATGGATGGTCAGTTCAAGCGGAGCATATACAACATTGATCAAATGACCACAACAACTTATAATTCATTTATGCTGCACAGGTGGGATATCTCCTGATAGTTTTGCTTCTCTCCAGATAAAACTTCAGGAGTGTCCACAAATGAAATATGGTCAAGGAACAATGAAGTAATAAAATATAATTAGACTAATTATTGAATTACGATGCATAGTATGATAATGTAAAAGGAATTGCTATACATTGAATCACAGAATATGCCAACCGGGAACACTCAAATTTTGATAAAAATGCTCCACCAAACTTTGTCAAATCAGTGATCAAAAAGTTAGCCTAAACAGCAATAGTGTTGATAGGAATACTTCTTTCATCTGTACCAGACAAAGAAAAAAATCACCATAAGACACTAAAACCGAAAAACCACTACCTTAAACAAAATGTACAATGTAATTGTGTCGCTGATGTATTGCCGAGAAAACCTTATTAGAAGCGAATGACTGCAAAGAACTATTAGTTTTACTACTACTACTACTGTGATTACTACAATTAGAATAGGATCTATATATCTTTAACCAAGGACATAAAGCATATGGAACAAAGGTAGAGAAATTGGACGGTACTAACCGTAACCACAATAAATCAATCGGTTTTTGGCTTTGGTCGGATGTGTGCACCTATTTCAACCAAAAGAGATAAGAAAAGAACAAACAGAAGAATCAACATTAGTAACAAATGACAGGTATTAAATAAATATACAGAAATTGGTCAGTACTAACCTGGATAATTGCACTTTAGCAAGTGTTTGATAAAAGTAATTTTTCCTGTCGAGTATTGAACCAAAAGCATGACCATAGGCTTGGCATCAAAATCGCTCTCCGTCTGTGACAACAAACAAAAAGAAGCATTCACAAACACAAGTTTAACATCTATAAGGTTGTTGAAAGTACTACTATTAAGACATAAGTGGTATGCTTCTTCATCCACTCACCAGAGTCGGAGATGCAAAATCAAGCGGTAAGTAAGTTCCAGTGGCTTCAACTTTTCATTGTAGAGTCTCTTTAAACCATTAGTTATTGATGTAACAGCAGTGATAAAAGGTTAGATCTGAAGAAAAATTGAAACGAAACAATGTCAAAAATAAAAATTGCGAAAAATACACATGGCCAATTTGTGGTAAAGACACTACTACTACAATCTGGGACAAGGCTTTGTGGAACTTTTGGGGAAGTTTTTCACCAAGAAAATGGGAAAACAGGGGATGGTGGGAAGATGGAGGGGGAGGTGGAAATTTAGAGGGAAAAATAATACATAAACGGAGTGAAAAACAACATCTATGTTTTCTTATGTTTTCCTCTTTCTTTTAATTAAGTTTTAATTTTAATTTAATAGAAGCACATTTTAAAAATTGAAATAATTTATTTGATAACTTTTGATGTCTCTTTTATATTTGTATCCTATTATGTCATTGTTTATAATCTACGGTTAGTTATCATGCTTATTTGCAAAGTGAACTCTTATTTATGCCTCTGTCATCACTCAACCCATATTTATCTTCGTTTTCATCCACTTCAATAGGAAAATAAGAAAAATAGTTGTTGTATTGGGTTGAGAACCATGATGTCTCAGATGCAAATCAAAATAGAGAAAAAAAATTTGGTGCTTTTTTTTTCCAATTAGTTGAGTTGAGATTCGATTCATTTTGTGTAAATGATTTAACTTATTTATTATCGATTCTTATATGTGTTGAACCCCTAATGACCCAGTATGATATCATTTGATTCGTTCTAGCTTAATGTTATTCAAAGTAACGAATTTCTCTTAAACACCATCAACCATCAACTTTTCTCCCAATATTTTTTTTTGTAATATAATAATATATACCGAATACGTTATAATGAAATATATTTATTTTTATAATAAAAATTCTCAAAAAATTGAATTATTCTTGGAAATTGCTATTATAGAATAATTAATTGTGTAGGGTGAAACTATCAAAATATTATGCTATTATAATAGATCATATAAAATATTTATTTTATGACTTGATTGTCTTGTGGATGTATGGGAACACAATTTGAGAAGTTGTTTCCAGAATATTAGATACTTGCAAGTTCTCAAGTTGGTGCACTTTTAGACTTTATGATGTCGATTTTGGATGGGGAAAGCCTATTTTTTTTTGGTTCCTATATTGAATACGCAACGAGTTATTCTTGTGGAAATTGGAAAAAGTGGAGCATATGCATCTCCAAATCCAAATGTTCAATATGCCCTTGAGTTGTTCACTTATATTGGTTGTCTCTATCAAACGAAGGCGAATTTTCGATGGACGTTTCATTGGAAATATATTTAATATTGGCTCATGAATAATGTTTTTAATAGATTTTGGATCGATTCTTGGGAAATGTCCACCAGATATTCCCATTAATTAGTACAGCAGGTGCAAAACTTATGCGAGTGTTATCAATGTAGAGCTTAATATATTAGGCCAGCCAAAAACTTGATTGTGATATATATATATATATATATATATATGTATATATATATATGTATATATATATATATATATGTATATATATATATATGTATATATATATATATATATATGTATATATATATATATATATATATATGTATATATATATATATATATGTATGTATGTATATGCTGAAATTGGAAAAGAAAAAGATTAAATTGGGGAAATTCTCTTTTGGGGTCAATTTTTATCAGGTTTCTATGAAGATAATTTTTAGATAATTTTTTTAACCTTTTATAAATTGAAGATCTATCTTAAGTTAAAAAATTTTATATGCTGAAATTGGAAAAGAAAAGGATTAAATTGGTGAAATTCTCTTTTGGGGTCAGGTTGCTATGATATTTTACCTAATTTAGATATTTTTTTAACCTTTTATAAATTGAAGATCTATCTTAGTTTAAATTATTTTATTTAGGGGTAGAATTTGTTCTATCTTTTATATAGAAATATCAACACATTGTTATCTCGTCTCTTCCCGTATGAATTTAGATCAATTTGACCAAAGTTTAATTACTTTGCTATCTCCGCACAATACCCACATTGATCAACTACCTAGGAGCATTTATTGAAATCATTTAAGCAAAATAAGTACTAAACATAATTAAGAAACCAAGATTTCATATCAACTTATCAACATTGATCAACTGCAGAAAGACTGCAGTGACCTTTTTGTGCTAGCCTGCTAGATACTCTACTTAACTACTACATAGTTTGATAGAAAGCCACTAATTAACATGACAAAAGATAGCATTCTTCAACGAAGAAAAGCTAATGATAACATTCTGGACCCGTCCCTTCTTCCTTGTGCGTCTGTGGATGTAAGAATATGAATCTTTCATTGACGACATGCTCTGCTCAAAGTCAAGTAAACCTATCATCGAGTGTGTGATGAGTATGTATGTGTGTGTGTATGTCAAAAATTGATAATTACCAGTGCATGTAAACGTCTTTACCCCTGAGTTTCTCGTTGCACCTTTTGCACTTCTCGTCAGTGTGCACTAGGCATCTAGCCCTTAATGCGGCGGCGTTCAAATGGATGAAACTTTCCCGTTCTGCTCTCAAAAGCATATTAGTACGGTGACTTGTATGCTCATGAAACTCCCAACTCCCAATCCATGTACCTATTCAAAACATAATTAATTAATTAATTTGCTCGCTATATAAATGGCTTAAAACATAGTATCAAAGAAGACAAAGATAAGGTTTGGCATACGTACTTGTGAATAACTTTATATCTTGGATAACGAATTTCTACATGAGTGTAGTACTTAGATAGTTCACTCTCTTTACGTTCAAGGTAGGAGGCAAATCCACGCTTACGACAATTCGTAAATGGAGCTGCACTTGATGTGGGTAATGGTTTGGTGCTAGCCAAAACACATGGTTGGACTGAGCTAATGAAACCATGGCTGGCCAAGCTTGTAGAAGCCCTATTTCTCAACAACATTTCACTTGCTACAACAGCTTCTTTCTCAAGTTCTACACGGGGTCTTACTTTAGAAGCATCTAAAAACCCTTTGTTCCCCACATTCACTTTAGCATCTATGTATTGATTTATAACTTTTGACTTTTGCACATTTGAATTTTTCATGACGTTATATGACAATTCAATCTTTGTTCTGTCAAAGAAATTTATACATACAAGTTTAGGATCATGATATAGAAAGGTGACACAACAAAAATGCAACCAGAAGACCAAAAAAGAAAAAACACAACTTGCAAGGATGTGCCTGATACCATGAAAAATATTTTTTTAGAAAAAGAGTTTTTTTCTTGTGCTTGGCCGGTACACAAAACATGATGGGGGTAGAGGGTGAGGGTAATGTGTGTGTGATGGTGGGTATGGGAGCTATAGGAGGTGGGGTGTTGGAGGGTGGATAAGGGTCAATCAGTGTGAAATGTCACTTCTAAATTCATTTTTTTTCCTACTGAAATCATTATCCTCAATCTTTTATAAAATTATTTTTCTAAAAAATGTTTTAAATTTTGTTGAGTGACCAAACATGACAAAATTAAAAAATATTTTCGTCCATACCATACACCCCTCTAAAGTTCAATCTATATAAAAAAATAAAAAGATTTACCGGGGAAACGAGTTTGTTTTAGTGTTCGAAATTGACATAATTTTTTTTATATAAAAAGAGTTACGTTGGGGGTGGAGGAGATTACAAGGTGCATAATCAGAGTTCCACTAGCAATAGTGTATGTTCAAGTACCAACCACCTAATTAGCTACTAAGATTAATCCCTAAAATTGAAAAAAAAATGATGAATCACGAAACTAAAGTCACTTTATCAAGCACAAAAGATTTGTACCAAAACATTATATAGAAAGAGACACACAAATTTAATTAATGGATCTAGATGCAGATGACTAAACAATGACAAGTTAAAATTCATTGGGTTGAATCTTGAAAACATATATAAATAAAACATGAATTAGCTACTAAAATTGGCTTTCAATTTATTGCTAAATAGATGATAGTCGATATAATCTTTTGATAAAACCTCATTGTCTATGGTGAAATTTTGTTATTTATCTACTCAAAAATAAAAATAGTTTTTTGCGTGCATTAATGTGTGTGTGTGTTTCTTTTTTCATTTTTGTGTGTATGTGTGAGAATCAAATAAATCTAAACATAACAAGAAAATCTGGATACATTTTTGTTCCATAAAATGCAACTCAAATTAATTTTCTTTTTTCTCTTTCTATAAAATAATCATAGTTGTAGAAAGATTTAAAATTACCGAGTTAACTTGAAAAAAATTTGAATGTAACAAAAGTAGTGTTAGGATCTATTACCTTCACACACTAGATCTAGCAAAAGAGATAAAGAAAAGAGAGGAATTTCTTGAGGAGAGAGAATGAAGAGAGAGAAATATTTCATGGTAACACCTCATGGGTAAACTCCACGGCAGATGGTAACCTTACACGCGGAGGTTGAACCGCGTGGACATTAATATATAAACAGTACATCATATATTAATCAGGCTCCACACCTAACAAGTAGAACCATGGAAATTGGTATGTCCCCTGCAAATTAAAGATACATTTTTAGTACTAACATTCTTGAAGCAACAAAATCTAGAAATTAAATGCAACTTACAAGAAAAAGTTTCTATTAAAAAATATGTAATAACTTGAATGAATAAATGAACGAATTGCTAGAGCTGAAGTAAATGGCATACCAAAAATTGACTTTGAGCATTCATCATTTTTGAGAAGAAAGAGAGTTTTATTTTAGTAGGATCTACTTCGCTTTTGCTGCGTACCTAATTTGCTCTTATGAGTTAGAGTAACACCCCAATAAGTACTAAACAATATTTTTTATTACTATCACTAATATAAACAATACACAAGATAGATTTTTGTTTTTTTTTTAAATATCTACTTCTTCATATTTTTCGATATAAATTAACTTATATAATACAAAAAACAGGTACACGTTATTGAACACTATGTCACATGTTGAATGATGCATACAAGTTTAAGATCATGATATAGAAAGGTGACGCAACAAAAATGCAACCAGAAGACAAAAAAAAACACAACTTTCAAGGGTGAATCTGATTATACCATGAAAAATATTTTTCTAGGAAAAATCATTTTTCTTATATTTGGTACGTAAAATACAATGGGGTTGAGGGTCGAGGGTAAGGTGCGTATAATGGTAGGGATGAAAGCTATAGGGGATGGGGGTGTTGGAGAGTGGATAAGGGACAATCAACGTGAAATGTTAATTTTGAATTTATTTTTCCCTACTTAAATCATTATCCTCATTTTTTTAAAAAAATATTTTCTAGAGTTTTTTTTCTGAATTTTGTTGAGTGACCAAACATGAAAAAAATTATTTTTGTCTATACCATACACCCCATAAAGTTCGATCTATATAAAAAAAAAAAAAAATTCACCTGTAAAACGAGTTTTTTTTAGAGTACAAAATTGAGTGAATTTTTTTTAATTAAAAAGGGTTGGGGGTGAAGGAGATTACAAGGTCCAGAATAAGATTTTTACTAGCAATTGTATAAATGTAAGTACCTACCACCTAAGCTACTAAGATTAATCCTTAAAATTGAAAAAAAAAAAAAACAATAATGACAAATCACTAAATTAAAGTCACTTTAATCAAGCACAAAAAATTTGGAAACCAAACCATCTTAAGAGAGACACACACAATGAGAAATTAAAATTCACTATGGCTATATATATATATATATATATATATATAACATGCATTAGCTACTAAGATTGGCTTTCAATTCATTGCTAAATATGCCCATAGCCGATGTGATCTTTTGATAAAACCTCGTTATCAACGATAAATATTTGTTATTTAGCTACTAAAAATAGTATTTTTTTTGTGTGTTAATGTGTGTGTTTCTTTTTTTATTTTTGTGTGCATGTCAAAATCAAGCAAATCAAGGCCCAACAGAAAATCTAATACATTTTTTTTCATTAAATGCAACTCAAATTAATTTTCTTTTTTTCTTTCTATAAAATAATTATAACTGTAGAAAAATCTAAATCTATTGAATAGACTTGAAGAAGATTTGGACATAACGAAAGTAGAACCACGAAAGTCAGTATGTTCCTTGCAAATTAAAGATACATTTTTAGAACTAAGATTCTTGAAGTAACAAAAAATCTAGAAATTAAATGCAGCTTACAAGCAAAAATTTCTATTAAAAAAAGTAACAACTTGAATGAGTAAATGAATGAATTGCTAGAACTAAAGTAAATGACAGATCAAAAATTGACTTTGAGCATTATCATTTTTGAGAAAAACGAGAGAGAGTTTTATGTTAGTCAAAGCTATTTCACTTTTGCTACGTGTCTAATTTGCTCTTATTTATAATATTGTCTTGAGTAGCGCCCCATTAAGTATTAAATAATATGTATATATAGCTGGTAACTAATCATTTCACATTCACATAATTTCAACGCGTCTTTGGGAAGTTACTATCACTAATATAAACAAAACACGAGATAGATTTTTATTTTTATATAAATTTTTATTTTTATTTATTTTATTCTTAAAAAACATCCACTTCTTCATTTTTTTCGATATAAATTAACCCATATAACACAAATAAAAGGTAAACGTTATTGAACACTATGTCACACTTTGAATGATGCATATAAATATTTTAACAACAATAAATTGTTATTTTCTTCATTTTTTTCTTTTGACGCTCTTTTTTATTTTAGAAAATCAATTTCAACACTTACGTGTTAAATTAAATGAACTCTTAATTATTTCAAGGATGTAACATATACTGGATAACAATTAATTATCTATTACAAAATGTTTTTGTGTCAAAATTGGGTAATTAATTAAAAGAAAAGGCAAACATGATTTTTGCAATTAGTTACACTATGTTGCATTAATTGAGTTTTATTTAAAAAGACAAAATCAGTTGATGGAAAAAATTTCAAAATTTGCTCAGAAGCACACAGTTTTACCGCACTCGCCTAGCATGTGTAACGTTTGATTATTTAAAATTAAATTTTTTTATCTATTTGGTGATTTTTAATAAAGTATAAAAAATTTAAATAACTTTTAAAAGATCCTTTACACTTTAACGTAATAATCAAACATAAAATATATTTTAGTATAAGCACATATATATTTTACCACCAGAAGTTTCAAGTGGTTGATGAATCATCACTTTTGCGTCTGCAATGCAGTACCTCTTTCCTTTACTGCCAGAGGCTAAGATCGAGAGACGCACCGATTTGAACCATATTTGTGGTACGATTATTTTTTTTGGATAAACAACATAAATTTCATCCTTAATGAAACTAATTACATAAGATCCCAGATTTACTCTCTCTCTCCTAAATTTGAAAAAATACATATAAATGTCGCTGTACCTCATACGTATCTGCAATGTATGATGAAACTGTTATGCCTAAAATTATGAAAATAAAATTAGAAACTAATATTCTCTTTCCTAATTAACGGCTGTAATTAATGTTATGATTTATATTAACTGTGATTCAAATTCAAAAAATATTCAAACATCACCATAATTTTTTTCTTTTGAAATTACGATTTGAAATTCTTTGAAAAAAAAAAAACCAAAAACATTTGTTTTCTTCAGTTTCCAAAAATCAATAGGAAAAAAGTTGATATTTATTTATGCATATCAGCAGACTGCCAAAAATAAAAAAATTACTTTATACAATAGTTCAATATGTATGTGTCCACCTTATACATAGTATATCTATGTAACGACCTAAAAATTTGATGAAATATGTGAAATTTATGATTTTATGTGATTTGACTATTTTGCCCCTCCCCGTAGTTGCATTATGATATTTTTGGGCTGCGGGAGTGATTGACATAATTTTTGATGCATTTTGGTATCATTTATGCAATATTGTGGGTTTTGATGGCTTAAAGAGCCTTAATTGGGACTTATATGAATATCTTTTGATCCGTACAATGGATGGCCGAACGGACTGCTCCAGTAGCTCTGGAATATAAATTTTAGGCTAGGTAGACCTTTGGTTCGGGTTCAGGTGCACCCGATCTCATTTCGACCTATTGATTGGAAAGTTGAAAAATTGGAAATATGGGAGTAGGGCCCACATTTGATCGAAACGACCTTGCATGAAAAATCTGACTTTTCCAGCAGATCCAGAATATCGATTTTAGGGTGTTAGCATATTTGGTATGATTTTACGAGTTTTAAATCTTATTTCGACCCTCGATTTAGAAAATTATAATTTCGGGTTTCGGGGGTCAAATTTATGAAAATTACATTTTTTGGAAAATTTGATATCGTCAACTTATCCTTAGCATCAAATTTAGTGTGATTGAATAGTTCGTTTGCATAAATCGGACTCCAAACGAATCCGGGGCACCCCGTTGAAGTCCGGAATGGACTTTAACAAAAAGAAAAAACTGCAGCTTTTTTGGTCATTTCAGTGCAGATTTTCTACACTTATAAATAGTTTTGGATCCATTTTACTCATTTTTTATCTTGGCTCTTGAGAGTTAAACCCTAAATAGTTTGGGAGTTTAAAAGTGAAGCTTGTGGGAGCTTGGGAAGTTAGATTAACGCCCTTTTCTTGGTTTTATTACGGATTAAAGGTAAGAATTCATCATTTTCTTGATAAATTTCTCAAAACCCCAAAAATCTTAGGGCATGATTTTAAACCCAAATTTCACTCCTTTTCACTTGAATAATATTTTTTTTATCTTATAATTACTAGTTTTTCATCAATTTAACTTTCAAATCAAATCCGATTCTTGATTTTAACCCTTATTTCAAAGATTTTACCTAGTAAAGCTCAAAAATGATTTTTCTTCGATTTGAACTCCATTTTTGACTCGATTTAACTTGGGTTTTCAGATGTAGGTTCATAAAATATGGGGAACATGTTTTTGAAATAAAGTTCTAATTTTGCCAATCTTTTTCGAAAACCCATTTTGGGGGTCCGTTTTGACCCTGAACCAAAAGTAGTTAATATGGGTGACTTTGATTTTCTCTTGACGCGTAGATTTTATATTTGATGTTTTTAGTGGAGTTCGGGATTGTTCGTGAAAAGTAAGGTCGCGGGTTCATGTGTAGTGGACCCATTTTGGCTTTCGAGGTAGGTTATGGCTTAACTCTTTCAGACTGGGCTGGGTAGTATGTAAGTTAAGGGTGGGAACTAATCATGAAAAATGGCTATCTATGTGTTGTGACCGTATGGGGGCATATATGTGATGTAATTATTGAAATTGAGATATTATGTGATGTGTTTGATCGTGTAGGGTCCTATGTGACATTGATAGCCTTGAATACATGCGAATAATTGTATTGTGTTATTTAATGTGGTACCATTGGTGTATTGTGATTATATCCAGACTTTACTAGCATATGAGACATGTGGAAATTCATGGATGAAACGAAAATAATAAGTGATATTGGCTCATGTGGTTGTGGGAATGTATCATTGTGGTTGGTTGTGGAAATATATCATGTGATTGATTGTGGAAATACTCATTGTGATTGGTTGTGAGCATTACATCTTCATATCATACTTATTCATAAAACATTGGTACCACCGTGGCAATATCTGAGAAATACTGGCAACACCTTTTTAAAAAAATATTGTAATACTTTATAAAACCTTTTCCGAGGGATATGCCGAAAAAGAGATATGAGATATGTGGATTATATACGGGTTGATGAACCCCCCATGGATCCTACGTAGGGTCGCTTTAGCTCCATAGGTGTATACGGGGATTGTGCGATGATCTCGGAGGTTGTGCGATGACCCGTGCATTATCATCATCATCATGTATATATTGCACTTACTTTATTGTGTTTATGTTGTGTTGTATTTCCTTATTGACTTGTCTTCTATGTATTTGTCTTACCTTTCTTTACTTGTATTTAATGATCTTGTATCTACATGTTCTCTCTTGTTCTAGTTGTATGTGACATAATGTATACTTGTGTTCTATACCTTGGTGTGCTGTTATAATATATATGAGATATATTAGAACTGTTAGTGCAAGCGGTGTGGTCTACCATTGTGGGATATTTTTTGATTGCAGGTGATGTACCCTTACTGTATGTTTTGTATTCTTTATTTACTATTTTGCTTGGTCAACCTATGATACGTACTGAGTACAAGTGGACTATACTTATGCCTACTGCGCCCTTTCGGTGCAGGTCTTAGCTCAAGTGCTTCTCAGCTTGACTATCTCAGGCAATTGTTTGAGCTTCCAAGGTAGCGGTTGGACATTCATGCACCCGAAGTTCACCTCTATCTTTCTATAGTTGTTATGTCTTTATTAGTATTCGGAGACTGTTATTATTTCTCTGTGGTTATTTTTTTTATGCATTTGACTCTTGGATTGTATTAGTAGTTCTTACACTATTGACACCTAGTTTTAGACATGATTGGTATTTTGGATAAGTTCTTTCCGCATTGTTATGATTACTTATATGGTTCGGATTTGTTCTAGAAGCCTTACCGTGGGAGATTTTTTTTATTTTCTTCTTTGTCATATTAGTTTGGGTGATAGGCTTACTTGTCAAGGTACACCACGACAAGTGCCATCATGACCCTTATTTTTGGATCATGACAAATTGGTATCAAAGCAACCAGGATTCATTGGTCTCAATGGTGTAAGAATGGGATGTCTAATAGAATCTAACGGATCGGTACGTAGACGTCTATATCTATCTTCGAGAGGCTATAGGATGTCTTTAGGAAACTTTCCTTATTTTATTCCTTATGCGAATTCTTTCATATCTTGTGTTCTCAGTTGTGTTTCACTCTTTTTGCACGGATGGTGTGGCTTATACTACATATCAGTTGAGAGATGTTGTGAGAAATTTGTGAGATCTTATGTGGGACGAGTTTGATCATTTGGAGCAGGACTTCATGACAGTTTTTAATTATAAGACATATTTTCATGCCCTGTCCAAATATTCCTATAATAGCTTTTCCATCAAGTTTTGGAAGGTTAGAAAGTTCATGAAGGGTTTGGATATTTCTCTTTAGTTGGCTACATCTCAGATGATTATGCTTGGATTTCCTCTTTAGAGTATTGTGGATCACGATAAAATGACAAAGGGTATTATTAGTGCATCTCAGGGAGACGCCAAGAAGGTGCAACATTTTAGTGAGTTCAGGAGTTAGACCTCTCGAGGCAGAGATTTTAGAGGATCTCGTGGATACCATGGTAGTCCTGTGAAGGGGATTTTATTAAGTTCAGCTGGTGGATCTTCTAGTTCAGCAGTTTAAGGTGGCCATTCGGGCTCAGTTGTACTTTCTATTGTTGAGTTGGTTGTAGAGGTTGCTATGTGTGTGATGAGATTGACCATGTGGCCAAGGATTGTTCTCGCCGTGTGCTTAGAGATATTCCTATTTTAGCTGTGAGAGGTAGGTATTCTACGAAAGGCGCAACAGGTAAGGATAGTTGAGCCAGTGTTGGTGGTTGTGGGGCTACTCAGCCAGTTCGTAGTCATGGATAGTGTTATGATATACTAGATAGACCTGAGGCAGAGGCATCTGATGCTGTGATTATAGGTACCTTCCTCATTTGTTTTAGACTTGCATCTGTATTATTTGATCTCGGATCAACTTCTCCTATGCATTTGTATATTTTACTTTGGGTTTTGATTCTATTACCGAGCCTCTTTCCATGGCTATTCATGTATCTACCTCGATAGGTGATTCTTTAGTGGTGGATCGGGTGCATCGATCTTTTGTTGTGACTTTTTCTGAGCGTGATACTTTGATAGACTTGCTTGTGTTAGATATGATCAATTTTGATGTTATTTTGGGTATGGATTGGTTGTCTCCTTATCATCATATCTTAGATTGTTATGCCAAGACTGTGACTTTAGCTTCGTCGGATATGCCAAGGATAGCTTGGAAGGGTGCACTTCATTCAGGTCCTAAGAGGGTCATATCTTATATTCAGGATCATAAATTAGTTGAGAGGGGATGTTTATTTTACTTAGCCCATATTCGTTACACCAGTGTTGATTTACCTCCTTCCTTGGATTCTATCTGTGTTGTTTGTGAGTTTATAGATGTGTTCTTTACAAACTTACCTAGTATGCCTTCGGATTGAGATATTGATTTTATTATTGATGTTGAGTCGGGCACCAAGCCTATTTTTATTCCTCCTTATAGGATGGCCCCAACAGAGCTGAATGAACTGAAGGATCAGTTACAGGAGTCGTTGGATAAGAGATTTATTCGACCTAGTATTTCACCTTGGGGTGCGCCTGTCTTATTTGGAAAGAGAAAGGATAGATCTATGCCGATGTGTATTGATTATTGATAGTTGAATAAGGTGATGGTTAAGAATAAGTAACTTCTTTCTCTCATCGATAATTTGTTTGATCAGCTTTAGGGTGTTGTGATGTTTTCAAAGATTGATTTGAGGTCGGGTTATCACCAGTTGAGGATTAGAGCTTTGTATATTCCAAAAACTACTTTTCGGGCTCGATATAGTCATTATGAGTTCTTAGTCATGTCTTTTGGGTTGACCTATGCCCCTACCGCGTTCATGGTGTCGATGAACTAGGTGTTTCGACTGTATCTTGACTCATTTGTTATGGTATTTATAGATGATATCTTGGTTTATTCCAAGAATAAGGTTTAGCATGAGGATTATTTATGGATTATGCTTTAGAGATTGAGGGATAAGAAGTTGTATGCTAAGTTCTCTAAGTGCAAGTTTTGGTTAGAGTCAGTTTCTTTCTTGGATCATGTGATGACTAAGGAAGGTCTAATGGTTGATCCAGCTAAGGTTGCAGCAGTTTGTGATTGGGCTAGACCTACTTCGCCCACCGAGATTCAGAGTTTTATTGGCTTGGCCGGGTATTAGTAGTGTTTTGTTGAGGGTTTCTCTTCCATTGCAGCTCTGTCGACCAAGTTGACTCAGAAGAAGAATTCCTTCTAGTGGTATAATGTTGTGATGCTTTATTATCTTTTTTGATGC
This sequence comes from Capsicum baccatum var. pendulum, assembly GCA_030864225.1. Taxonomy (NCBI): domain Eukaryota; kingdom Viridiplantae; phylum Streptophyta; class Magnoliopsida; order Solanales; family Solanaceae; genus Capsicum; species Capsicum baccatum. Next base: position 242,411,444 of record CM061561.1, read on the forward strand.
TTCAGGTGTTGGGTTAGCTGTTGTGTTGATGCAGGAGGGCAAGGTAATTGTGTATGTGTCTAGTCAAGATTGGAGCCTCACGAGAGAAATTATTCTACCCATGATTTGGAGTTGTGCGCAGTTCTGTTTTTCTTGAAGTTGTGGAGATGCTACTTGTATGGAGTCCATTGTGAGATCTTCTCACATCATCGTAGCCTTCAGTACTTCTTTACTAGCGAGATCTTCATATGAGGCAGCACTGTTGGTTTAAGTTGCTTAAGGATTATGACTTGACTTTTCTCTACCATTAGGGCGAGACTAATATGGTTGCAGATAGCTTGAGCCAAAAGTCGACTAGCATGGGTAGCTTGGTGCATCATTTGACTTAGGAGAGGCCGTTGGCCTTAGAGGTTCATTCTTTGGCTAACCCGATGGTTAGGCTTTATATTTTGACACCAAGGCATGTTTTGGCATTTATGGAGGCTAGATCATCTTTGATAGAGTAGATTCGAGCTCATCAGTTTGATGATGTTAGATTGAGGTTGATTTGAGATAAGTTGTTGTGTGGGGAGGTTAGGAAAGCCTCACTTAATTTAGATAGAGTTTTAAGGATTGGGGGATGAGTTTGTGTGCCGAGAGTGGTGATTGGATTAGGTTGATCTTGGAGGAGGCCCATTGTTCCAGATATTCCATCCATCTAGGTGTGATAAAGATGTATAGTGATTTGAGATAACACTACTTATGGGGTGGTATGAGGCATGATATAACAGATTTTGTGGCTCATTGCCTATGTTGTCAGCGGGTGAAGGCCAAGTATATGAGACCTGGTGGTTTTCTTTAGAATTACCTATTCTCGAGTGAAAGTGGGAACAGATCACTATGGACTTCGTGACTGGGTTGCCTCGTAATTCTCTTAGTTCTGACAGTGTTTGGGTCATCATGGATCGATTAACCAAGTCAACTCATTTTATTCTGGTTTAGGTCTCATTCAGTGCTGAGAGGTTAGCCCATATATTCATTCGTGAGATTATGCGCCTGCATAGTGCGTTGGTGTCCATTATTTTAGATCGAGGTTTTGTGTTCACATCTCACTTTTGGAAGACTTTTCAAGATGAGTTGGGTACTCAGTTTGTAGCACAACGTTTCACCCCTAGAATGATGGCCAGTCAGAGTGGACTATCTAGGTTTTGAAGGATATGTTTCACGCGTGCGAGATGGATTTTGGTGGCTAGTGGGAGCAACATTTGGCTTTAGCAGAGTTTGCATATAGTAATAGCTACCACTCCAGAATTTATACAGCTATTTTTGAGATGTTGTATGGTAAGTCGCTTCCCAGTGGGTTGGTTTGATGTTTCAAAGGTGAGACCTCGAGGTACGGACTTGCTTTGTGAGTCGTTAGATAGAGTCCAGGTCATTCAGGATAGACTTAGAGCAGTTCAGAGTAGGCAAAAGTGTTATGCTAATCGTAGACTTCGTGCCTTGAGATTTGGTGTAGGTGATCATGTTTTCCTACGAGTTTCACTCATGAAGGGTGTGATGAAGTTTAGGAAGAGGGGAAAGCTTAGCCCCAGGTATATTGGTCCATTTGAGATTCTTCGAACTATTCGTCATGTGGATTATGAGTTGATTTTGCCCCTTGATCTATCATCTGTTCATCCAATTTTTTCATGTTTCTATGCTTCGTTGCATATTCTTGATGAGTCTCATGTCATTCATTGGGAGTTGGTTCAGTTAGATGAGCGGTTGTCCTTTGTGGAGAAGCCGATTTCCTTTTTTGCTAGGGATGTTAGGCGGTTGTGCTCTAGAGTGATCCCTGTGGTTAAGGTCCAGTGGTGACATCAACCAGTAGATGAGGCTACTTCGGAGGTCGAGTCTGATATGCATAGTTCCTATTCTCAGTTTTTCATTGATTCAGGTATTTCCTTGCCTTAGTTCAAAGACGAACTAGATTTTAAGTGGTGGATGATGTAACGATCTAAAAATTTGATGAAATATGTGAAATTTGTGATTTTATATGATTTGACTATTTTATCCCTCCCCGTAGTTGCATTATGATATTTTCGGGGTGTAGGAGTGATTGGCATGATTTTCGATCCATTTTGGTATCATTTATGCAATATTGTGGGTTTTGATGGCTTAAAGAGCCTTAATTAGGACTTATGTGGATATCTTTTGATCCGTGCAACGGATGGCCGAACGGATCTTGCGAGTAGCTCCGGAATATAAATTTTAGGCTAGGTAAACCTTTGGTTCGAGTCCCGGTGCACCCGAGCTCAATTCGACCTATTGATCGGAAAGTTGAAAAATTAGAAATATGGGAGTGGGACTCACATTTGATCGAAATAACCTCGGATGAAAAATCCGACTTCGCCAGCAGATTCAGAATGTCGATTTTAGGGTGTTAGCATATTTGGTATGATTTTACGCGTTTTAAATCTCATTTAGACTCTCGATTTGAAAAATTATATTTCTAGTTTCGAGGGTCAACTTTATGAAAACGACATTTTTTTGGAAAATCTAATATCGTCAATGCATTTGAAGCATCGAATTTAGTGTGGTTGCATAGTTCATTTTTATAAATCGGACTCCGAACAAATCCCGGGCACCCTGTCGAAGTTCGGAGTGGACTTTAACAAAAAAAACTGCAGCTTTTCTGTACTTATAAATAGTTTTAGTTTCATTTTGCTCATTTTTTGTCTTGCCTCTTGAAAGTTAAACTCTAAATTGTTTGGGATCTTAAAAGTGAAGCTTGTGGGACCTTGAGAAGCTATATTAACACCTTTTTCTTGATTTTATTACGGATTAAAGGTAAGAATTCACCCTTTTCTTAGTACTTTCTTGATAAATTTCTCAAAATTCCAAAAATCTTAGGTCATGATTTTAAACCCAAATTTCACTCCTTTTCACTTGAATAATTTTTTTCATCTTATAATTACTAATGTTTCATCAATTTAACTTTCAAAACAACTTTGATTTTTGATTTTAACCTGGATTTCAAAGATTTTACTAGGTAAAGCTCAAAAATGGTTTTTCTTTGATTCGAACTCCTTTTTTTACTCGATTTAACTTGGGTTTTCAGCTGTAGGTTCCTCAAAATATGGAGAACATGTTTTTGAAATAAAGTTCTGATTTTGTCCTTCTTTTTCGAAAACCCATTTTGGGGGGGCTGTTTTGACCCTAAACCAAAAGTAGTCAATATGAGTGTCTTTGATTTTGTCTTGATGCGCAGATTTCATATTTGATGTTTTTAATGGGGTTTGAGATTATTCATGAAAAGTAAGATCGCGAGTTCAAGTGTAGCGGACCGGTTTTGGCTTTCAAGGTAAGTTATGACTTAACTCTTTCAGACTGGGCTGGGTAGTAAATAATGATACAAAATGTAAGTTAAGGGTGGGAACTAATCATGAAAAATGTCTATCTATGTGTTGTGCCCATATGGGGGCATATATGTCATGTAATTAGCGAAATTGAGATATTATGTGATATGTTTGACCGTATGGGGTCCTATGTGATATTGATAGCCTTGAATAGATGTGAATAATTGTATTGTGTTGTTTAATATGGTACCATTGCTGTATTATGATTATATTCAGACTTTATTGACATTGAGACATGTGGAAATTCATGAATGAAATGAAAACAATAAGTGATATTGGCTCATGTGGTTGTGGGAATGTATCATTGTGGTTGGTTGTAGAAATATATCATGTGATTGGTTGTGGAAATACTCATTATGATTGGTTGTGAGCATTACATCTTCATATCATACTAATTCATAAAACATTGGTACAACCGTGGCAACATAGGAGAAACACTGGCAATACCTTTTAAAAAAATATTGTAATACTTTATAAAACCTTTTCCGAGGGATATGCCGAAAAAGAGATATGAGATATGTGAATTGTATACGGGTTGACGAACCCCCCATGGTTCCTACGTAGAGAAGATTTAGCTTCGTAGGTATATACTGGGATTGTGCGATGATTTCGGAGGTTATGCGACGACCTCGTGCATCATCATGATCATATACATTGCACTTAGTTTATTGTGTTTATGTTGTGTTGTATTGCCTTATTGATTTGTCATCTATGTATTTGTCTTACCTTTCTTTACTTGTAGTTGATGATCTTGTATCTATATGTGTGAGATACATTGGTGTGTTCTATACCTTGGTGTGATGTTGTAATATATGTGAGATATATTAGAACTGTTAGTGCAAGCGGTGTGGGATACCGTTGTGGGACATTTTCTGATTGCTGGTGGCGTGCCCTTAGTGTATATTTTGTATGCTTTACTTTCTACTTTTCTTGGTCGGTCTATGATACCTACTGAGTACAATTGGACCATACTCATGCCTACTGCGCCCTTTCGGTGCAGGTCTTAGCTCAAGTGCGCCTTAGCTTGATTGACTTGGGTGATTGTTGGAGCTTCCAAGGTAGTGGTTGGACATTCATGCGTCCGAATTTCACCTCTATCTTTCTATAGTTGTTATGTCTTTATTAGTATTCGAAGACAGTTATTATTCCTTTGTGGTTATTTTTTTGATGTATTTGACTCTTGAATTGTATTAGTAGTTCTTACACTATTGACACCTGGTTTTGGGCATGATTGGTATTTTGAATAAGTTCTTTTCGAATTGTTATGATTACTTATATGGTTCGGCTTCATTCTAGAAGCCTTACCGTGGGATATTTTTGTCTTTTATTCTTTTGTATCAGTTTGGGTGATAGGCTTACTTGTCAAGGTATGCTACGACAAGTGCCATCATGACCCTTATTTTTGGATCGTGATAAATTATATCAAAACAGCCAGTATTCATTGGTCTCAACTGTGTAAGAACGTGATGTCTAATAGTCTCATGGATCAGTACGTAGACATCCATATCTATCTTCGAGAGGCTATAGGATGTCTTTAGGAAACTTCTCTTATTTTATTCTTTATCGTACAAAGTCTTTCATATCTTGTGTTGTGAGTTGTGTTTCACTCTTTCTGCGTGGATGGTGTGGCTTATACTACATATCAGTTGAGAGATGCTATGAGAAATTAGGGAATATCATTTATTGGTTGTAGGCTTGATGATTCTCTTGCGTTGTCATAGGATCAGTTTGTTAATGCCTTTTCGAAGAGATTTTTGGCTTTCAGTTTGTGAGATATTATGTGGGACAAGTTTGATCATTCAGAGTAGTAGTCCATGGCAGTTTTTGAGTATAAGGCATGCTTTCATGCCCTATCCAGATATTCCTATAATATATTATAGATAATGATTATATGTCACGACCCGAACTGAGGACCTGGTCGTGACGGACATCCGAACCACAAAGGCTCGAGAGACCCCTTAGCATTCTACCATAAACATAATCCATAGATAAATCAAAGTGCGGAAGATATAATAATATTTATTGGAAATTTATAATCCAAAATGTGTCAATGGAATTATGACAATACAATATTCAAATCTCGTCTACGAAGCCTCTAATGAAAACTAACTGTCTAGGCTGGGACAAAGCCCCTGGCTGGACCACATACTGAAATACTCAACATATAAGTAAATGCCTTCGGAAAGATGGATGCCTCACTAATTCTGTCATATCCCAAGTGTTCTACTGATGTGGTTGACCATGGGACTAACCATAGAACCTGAAATATAAGGGGTCAATACTCGAAGTACTGGTATGTAGAAAAATCCAAAAATAATATATATTTTTATACAACATAAGTTAGAGCATTTCATAAAGAAATTTATCATAAGGTAAATCAAAACACATGGGCATAATTTGATGAGCTTCAATTCATGCTTGTAAAACATTGACTCAACTCTCGTATTACTTCTGAGCTAGGTGGTATGCCCTACATTTCTACAATCCCACGGGATTATGGAATCCTCCCTTAACTCGGTGGCCAATCCCCCAATTTAAGTTTGTCATAAGGATTGGAGTATCAGTACGGTGGACAAGCAAGATCACAAAGCAGGGTGCTATAATGTAATGATCCTTCAGGTCATTTTTCATATTTATGCTTATTTCTATTGTTTGAGCTTCTCCATAGCTGCCCCAAGTCATTTATGACTTGTTGGAACTGATAGTTCGATTACCGGATAGTTCGTTGTTTTTTAGAGATAATTTTTTATTTAAAAGTCTTCGTCGATTTCAAATGGCTGCCAAGCGAAAACTTTAATAAAATGATTTCGGCTGCAAATTTTGACTGTACCAACAACTATGTAATATCGATTTTAGGATGGATAGACCTTTGGCTCAGATCCTATAGCATCCGAGCTCATTTCGACCCATTTGTCGAAAATTCAAAAATTAAAATATATTGTGTGGGACCCACAAGTGGTCTAAATGAACTCGGATGGGAAATCAAACTTCACCAATGCGTCTGAAATGTCTAGTGGGGTTACATAGTTCATTTGCGAAGAATAGAGTCCAAATGAGTACGGAAGATCAAAAACAAGTTTTGACCTTGCGGGCCTATTTAAACTGGTATAAAAGGCCCATTTGGCCAATGTTTGGGGAATTCTTGTTCTTTTTGAGAACCCTAGCAACCACAAAGATTTTTTGACTTAAAAGTGAGTCTTGTGGGTTGATTAGAAGCTCGAATAACTTGTGTAATCCATTTTTTTGCTAAAAATCTAAGGTGAGATTCCCTTAAATTTGGTATTAATTTCTTGATTTTTAGAATCCAAAACGTATGTCCTTGAGGCTCATTTTTAGCCACAAATATGATTGTTTTACTCAAATTTCTTGAGGGTTATAGCTCCTTAATGATGTTTAAACAATGGGTTGGTCTCAAAAACTCATTTTTTGAAGGTGGGACCCATTTGGGGGTTTGGTGTCATTTTGGACCCATGGAATAATGGTGCCTTAATGGGTGTTGTTGTTCTTGTAATGATGCTTATATTATGTTATTTATATCTTGGCTTGTGGAAAAAGAAGCTTCAAGAAAAGGAAAGCCAAAGCTTGTTGTTCCGTGAGCAATTAGACTCAAAGTAGGTTAGGCTTACTTGTAGATAGATTGAGCTTGATTGTAGTATAATTATTGATATCTTGTGAGATTAGGCGGGGTTTTAGATGATACTGGAGGAATGGTGATACTTGGGATTAGTTGTTTCTTGTAGGCTATTAAACTTGTAAAGTGTGATGTTTGACCTTTGATGATAGGCGAATTTACGCGCCTATATCAATATATTTTGCCCATATTTTAGCCTAGTTTTGAGAACTAATTATCTATTTCATGCACTTTTAGTCCTTTTTCCTGTAAATGAGCTAACAAACATGATTAGTAAAGTTTCAGGTATAAATGATGCAAAATTCAGCATTTTATGGCTTACTTGACGCAAAAGAAAGCTCACGAAGGAAGGAAAGGGAGTTTACACGCCTAAGGACCAAAACTGCTGCATGGAAAATCTGTCCCGGGCTAAAACAGCATTTCTGAAGACTTTGGGGACTTACAGACACAAAGCTGGATTTTGACAATGATACATTAACCTAGTACAATTGGGTTATGTATTTCATTAGTTTATTTGGATTAGGAGAATGTTACATTAACCTAGTACAAATGGGTTAAGTATTTCCTTAGTTTAGTAGGATTTGGTTATTTATTTCATTAGCATAGTAGGAGTAGGATAGGAGTATTATAAATACCCTATCATGCTAGAGATTTTAATCAAGTCCTCTCTTAGTGGAGGCAACTCCTCCCTTCATTCAAGAAATTCATTCTTAAACTATTAATTTTCTTCCATCTCTCTCATCTTCCACCACAAACACTTCTAATCTATTCTTCTATTCATCTATTCCACAACAAGAGAATCGTTACTTGCTAGGGAATCACCAAAACCACACGCCTATCACCTACTTCTCACGCCATCAACCATACAAATCGTGATATCCTTCGCATTCATGGGTAACTAAACCTCTTAGTTGGGGTTATGGAAGCCGAATGAGTTACTATCTATTGCTATGAGCTTGTGAGTTCAAGACACGTATATTGCTTATATCATTATTCTCTTCATCTTAAATCTACATCCTTTGCGGTTCAAACACAAGAACACGCCATTCTAACATCTAACTTGTTCGAGAGAAAGGTTATTTGTCTAGAAAAGAAGACGCATAGACCAACGCCAGTCTAACATTTAACTTGTTCGAGAGAAAGGTTATTTGTCTGGAAAAGAGATAATGTCAAGGTAGTAGGACACCCTTTCCTATTAAAAAGCTAGTGCCGTAACTGGACTAACCTCTTGGAGAATTCGTACCGCTAGACACACTTTAAGCTCGAGAGAGTTAAAGTGAAATAGTCCTTGTTGAGGTCGAGAGACGCTTGGATTTACCATCGACTACAATTCTCTATAAGCAATTGCATGTCAAGAGTCTACACACTCATAGCCAATAGAGACGTATACCTCAGAAGGTGGACATAACCCCAACGCCTCAATTCTCATTGTTTCACAACCTACGAAATACTCTCTTTTTACTTTACTATTTTCAGCTTTTATTACTTTTGTTACTTATTACAATCCCCCCTTTTTTACGAGACTTGCACCAAAAGTCTATTAATTTTACTTACTTGTTGGCCAAGCTATTCCCTGTGGGATCGATACCCAACCCAGGTTGGGTTCTATATTTGCTAACGACCGCTTTACACTCCTACGAGAGCTGTAGATTGAGCGTTATCAAAAATTGGCGCCGTTGCCGGGGAATACGAGTGTCAATCAAGTTCGTGATAATTACTAGACCCTTTGGTCAAAGATTCTCGTACTTTTACGTTTAGTTTTTGTTTTTGTTTATTGCAGGTTTTTCTTTTAGTGCATGCCCCATACTAGAAGTTCTGGTCAACCGTTATTACCAATCAATCCGGAACCGCAACGAATTAGAAGAATGGAAGCACAAGCTGAAATCGACAGGATGGCTGCTCAACACGAGCAAGCAAGATTAGCTGCTCTTGCCGCTGCTCAAGTCCAACAACAAAACATTGATAATCCTGGACGAGCAACAAATCCTGACGATGAAGATTTAGGTGATGACGAGTTACTGAACCCTAGGCGTGATGCTGAAATTATAACACCTGCCAACAGAAGAGGTCAACAAGCTCGGTACAGATATGATCGCCAACCTTTGCAACCAGCTTTCGACGATGATGATGATGATCTTGATGGTGCCGGAGCCACTGGAGCTATAATTCCACCACCATTAGCGCCCGGAGCCAAGTTCAACATCACTAGCACCATGATTCAGTTATTGCAACTCAAGGGATTATTTGGTGGACTAGCAGGCGATGATCCGAATATGCATCTCATCAACTTTATTTCTACATGCAAGTCTTTTGACAATCCTGGTGTTGGTCAGAATGCTATTCGATTACGTCTATTTCCATTGTCTCTGTCTGGGGAGGCAACATTATGGTTGAATGGGCTGACTCCTGATTCTATTACAAATTGGAGGCAATTGAGAGACGCTTTCCTAGAAAGATTCTTTCCGCCATCCAAGAGGGCTCAATTGAGAGATGAAATCAGCAACTTTCGTCAGCTTCCATCTGAAGCTCTTCACGAAACATGGGAGAGGTTCAAGACAAAGCTAGCGAGATGCCCAAACCATCACATGACTAATGTTCACCTCATGGAGATCTTGTATAGAGCCTTGAATTCAGTAACTAAACCAGTGGTGGACAACGCAGCTGGAGGTTCTTTAATGGACCTCACCTTTGGTCAAGCAAGCAACATGCTAGATCGTATGACGAAACAAAGTAGAGCTTGGCATACTAGGGATTCTGAGATAGCAAGCCCCACTTTATCTATTGGCATGTCTGCAGACCAAAGAAGGAGAGAAGAAGAACGTGATCAAGATATGGCGCACATGAAAACCCAAATGGATCTTCTTACAAAGCATCTATTAGGGAAGACTGAAAAAGTGAAATCTATTGCGTCAAAAGGAAGAGACGAATCTGATTCGGAAGAGGAGGCCAACTACTTGAACAATCAGGGGGGTTTCCGTGGGAATGCCCAAGGAAACCAAGGTCGGAACTATTATGATAAATCTGGAGGTAAAGACCAAGGTAGTTGGAAGAAAAATAATGAAAATAGTGGTTTGTACGTTCCCCCTGGTAGACGTGATACCACCACATCTAATTCTATGGAAGACATGATGGCTAAGTTATTGAAAGGAGTAGAAGCAACGAGCGCGGGAGTTAAGGAGGTAATCGACGATTTAGCCTCCATGAAGCAATTAGTTGACTCTCATTCCACTTCTATAAGACAACTAGAGCAGCAATTCAGTCAACTTTCAGCAGCACTCAACCAAAGAAAAGCCGGCACCTTACCTAGCGATACTGTGCAAAACCCAAGGAATGATGGGTCATGCATGGCCATCACTACCAGAAGTGGTAAGGCGCTGGAAATTTCAGCAAAAGGCAAGAAAGTGATTGACGAAGTTGCGGACATAGATGACAACGCAAAAGGAGAAGATGCCCCAGCTACTACTCTTGACGTTAAGGACGCCACATCCAGCACTGTGCAGCCTGAAAAAGTGGAAAAACGGAAGCAAGAGGAGAAGAAAACCGTGGAGAGAACACTTCCATACCCACCACCACCTTTTCCCCAAAGATTGAAGAAGGTGGCGGATGACACAAAGTTCAGCAAGTTCATGAATATGTTAAAGCAGCTCACCATTAATGTTCCATTGGTGGAGGCACTTGAACAAATGCCTGGGTATGCAAAATTTATGAAGGATCTCTTGACAAAGAAGCGGGCAGCAAGTTATGACTTGGCAGATAATGTTCATCATTGTAGTGCAATTGCTACAAGATCGCTAGTTCAAAAGAAGGCAGACCCTGGAGCTTTCACTATTCCTTGCACAATTGGGTCGTTGGATTTTGCTAAGGCATTGTGCGATTTGGGAGCTAGCATCAATTTGATGCCGCTATCCATCTACAAGAAGTTGGGGCTAGGCGATCCGACACCAACCAATATGAGGCTCGTAATGGCTGATAGGTCGGTAAAACGACCTGTGGGTATCTTGAATGATGTGTTGGTGAAAGTTTCTTCGTTCATCTTTCCTGCAGACTTCGTTATTCTGGATTGTAAGGAGGATTCTGAAGTTCCCATCATCTTGGGACGTCCCTTCCTTGCAACTGGAAGTGTGCTTATTGACATGAAAGATAATGAGCTTTTGTTTCGAATTAATGACGAAGTGGTACGGTTTGATATACGCAAAACAATGAAGCAGCCCAGCGATATGAATGAGTCATCCATAGCTAATGTTCATTATGAGGATACGAAAGCATTATCTATAGAGAAACAACCTACTGTTGAGCCATTATCTGCTGCGCCACTGAATGTCGAGCATGAGAATAATGAAGATTATGAAGAACTTATGGGTGATCTAACAGAAATAGAGTCTTATACTCCTAAGCAACCGGGATGTGATCTCAAGAATCAACCAACAGCAAAGACTCCCATTGATGAGCCACCAGTGCTAGAATCGCAAGAGCTCCCCGATTATCTAAGGTATGTGTTCTTGGAAACTAGAAATATACTTCCGGAGAGCGCAGATGATTTAAGTGAACAGCACGTAGAAGCTCTTATCTCTGCTCTGAAGAGATACAAGAGAGCTATGGGTTGGACTATTGATGATATAATTGGAGACTCTCCGGGGAAACGTATGAACCATCTTGAAGAAGATCGCATGACCACAGGTAAGCCTCATTGTCATCTAAATCCTTTCAGAAAACGATCCACCATTTACCTCGACAAAGTCTAAGTACTCGAGGTAACTACGTCGAGCCACGACAATAAATAAGGCGCTAGATGGGAGGCAACCCATCGTTTCATCATTTTATCGTTTTATCGTTTTATCGTTTCGTCGTTTTAATTTTTTTTCTTTTTGATAAATGAAAATCCAAAAATAAGAGTCGTGCCACGACCAAAACTAAGGCGCTTGGTGGGAGGCAACCCATCGTACTAATCGTTTTCATTTGTTTTGAGCAAATATAGGTGCAAGAAGTATGCAACGAGGAGATTGATTCCAATTGACGATTTGGTCGCATTGTATGGTAAAGTCGGTAAGTTAGGAATGGTGATGCATAAGGCTATGAATTGAGCCTTTCTCACATCATAATAGGCTTCGAGAAAGGCTAGGCCTTGGTAAAAATAGGCCACGAACGATGCACAACCTATTCTATAGCCTAAAGACTCGGAATCTAATGTGCTATACACAATGCGCCGCCTATTCCTAGGTGTGCTTTTGACTATGCGCCGCCTATGCTATGGCATTTGAGATACTGAGACCAAATGCTATAGGATATGCGCCGCATATGTCTAGATATGCCATAGGATATGCGGCGCATATGTCCCATTATGCCATGGACAATGCGCCGCATATGTCATTGATATGCCAAGAGATATGCGCCCATATGTGGTGATTTTGTCCCCAAATCCGATTGTAAATGGGTCATAACCCAACCCATACTCTTCCTATATAAAGGGGACATAATTTTACAACACAACCACATTAGAAAACACCCTAAAGGCGCCACATAACCTTCCAAATCTTCTCAAAATTTTCTTCTTTTGCTCTTCTAATTCACAACACCGTCTCCACAAGCTTCAAGCAAATAAGTACTCTCTTATTCTTCATCGTAAGTACTACGTTGCTATGCTTATTATAAATTGCTAAATCATATAAGATTGTTGGTGATGTTCATGTGTTTGAATTGTTGTTACATAATCATGTGAGTGAACATATACGTAGGGAATTCTTGACTTATTTCCGACTTGAATTTGGTTTCAATAGCATTGTTATGATATTTGCTGAATAGATATGGCTATGAATATTGCTTAAGAGTGTTGTTTGGATGCTTACATGTTAGACTATCCCGGCCATCGGGATAAGATTATAGTGCCTATCGACTTAGGAGGTTGTGCTTGTTGTAAGAATAACGATTCCATGTGGTAACCCCTATGTCGTAGTGTTGCTATATCTACCATGAAAGTAGTCCAATGGCTGCAAATAAGTGATAAAATGCTGATTTTCTTGTTGGAATACAATCCTAAAACGTATGTTGACGAAATCTGAGTAAATCGACTACGTTCACCTCGCTGATTTGTGCAACAAAACTAAGTGTGGGGTGGTACCCCTAGTACTTGCTTATAGATTGTATCAAGTGAGATTGTGCTGCAACTAACACTATTTCTAGTCTCAGGTACAATGGCACCTAAAGCGAGACAAGGCAAGGAGAAGGCTACCACCTCCCAAAAGGGCAAAAAGAGAAGTTGCAAGGACCAAGGAGAACCCTCCTCGCTGCAAACACCTCGACTCACGCTTGGAATTAAGTGGGATACTTATGCGAAACTTATGAGGATGATGACTCTGATGATGATTCAAATGCAAGGGGTATAACCCCAGACATAGAGAATAAGTCCGACCAACCAGGTTCCTCGTATTTATTTTCCACTGAGGACAGTGTCCCGTCTAAGTGTGGGGTGGCATTGCATGCTATACTTCTCTGTTTGCACCTGTGTTTGTTTGTTTACTTTGTTTATTTGAGTTCGTTTTTTTTTGTTTGACGTTTTTTAGTTTTTTTTAGGAGTAAAATTTTTCTAGCTTCGCATGAAATTATTTTGATAGGCAGCATGAGATTATAACAAGAGTATGTGTTACAATTAAGACTATTGAGACATTTAGGCTCTAGTTGTGACTCATTATGTGATAGTGTGTGATTCAATTCCTTCACTTGTTGGGTCGAGAGTCTATATTACTACCAATCAAGTCGACCATGTGCCTTGTGTGTGTGAGATTAATAGTATATTCTATGTATGTGGCTGATGCTAGAACTTGCCTCGTATGTATGCAAAGCGAAAATAAGGAATGTAAGTTTAGGATATGATTTAGGCATTTCTTTGGCAACCTATACATGTTTACCTTCAGTTTTTCCTACCCATGTAAATCATCCTAGTTAAACCCTTTTGAGCCTTTAGCCTATTTCTTTGACAACCTTGTATGTAAGCCTAATCCATTTTTTTCAAGACCGTAATTTGATCCAAATTCCTAAGTGCTTTAAAGTGAATAAGTCATGTGACAACATAAGAGGAAATTGGGTGAGTATGATGCTTTAAATTGTAAAGGTTCTTGAATGTGTTATAAAAAAGAAAAAAAAATGCTATCATAGGAGGTACGTTGTGAAAAGAAAAGGGAAAAGAAAGCTGAAAAGTGAGTTGTTCTTAAAATTGAAAAACAAAAAGAGGAGAACAAGGGTGGTAGAATAAAAGAAAGAAGAAAGGTTGAAAGAAAAAGTGTCAATGATACAATGTGATGTATTAAAGTGCTTAGGAACCTAGTCACTATTTCTGGCCAAAATAGCTGATCCTACCCGTCCCTTAGCCTACATTACAACCATCAAAAGACCTACTTGATCCTAAGCTTAGCATTCTGACATTTAGTAGAGTACTACATTAAGGGCAAGCCTATGGTCATCAGTTGCTACATATGAATTCTTTGTGAGAGTGAGTGCAAGGATATTTTGATACCCATGTTTGAAAATATGCTATACTTGTGAGTGATTATGGGTACTATATTGCGAGACACACATGGTTGATGAGTTTTGGATAGTTGTATATGATTCTATGTACCTTAACGTTTGCATGCGAGTTGATCACCATCACGAGTCTATGCTTGAGGTTAAATTGTTTCTACTTATAATCGGAAAGCTACTCTTTGTTGATAGTTGTTGTGCTTGTCTTGAAGAATGTTTTGTGTTGTGGCTGTAAAAACCCTAAGTTGATGTTAGAAGGACATGATATGTTGTTCGAGGACGAACAAAGCTCTAAGTGTCGGGTGTTGATGATAGGCGAATTTACGCGCCTATATCAATATATTTTGCCCATATTTTAGCCTAGTTTTGAGAACTAATTATCTATTTCATGCACTTTTAGTCCTTTTTCCTGTAAATGAGCTAACAAACATGATTAGTAAAGTTTCAGGTATAAATGATGCAAAATTCAGCATTTTATGGCTTACTTGACGCAAAAGAAAGCTCACGAAGGAAGGAAAGGGAGTTTACACGCCTAAGGACCAAAACTGCTGCATGGAAAATCTGTCCCGGGCTAAAACAGCATTTCTGAAGACTTTGGGGACTTACAGACACAAAGCTGGATTTTGACAATGATACATTAACCTAGTACAATTGGGTTATGTATTTCATTAGTTTATTTGGATTAGGAGAATGTTACATTAACCTAGTACAAATGGGTTAAGTATTTCCTTAGTTTAGTAGGATTTGGTTATTTATTTCATTAGCATAGTAGGAGTAGGATAAGAGTATTATAAATACCCTATCATGCTAGAGATTTTAATCAAGTCCTCCCTTAGTGGAGGCAACTCCTCCCTTCATTCAAGAAATTCATTCTTAAACTATTAATTTTCTTCCATCTCTCTCATCTTCCACCACAAACACTTCTAATCTATTCTTCTATTCATCTATTCCACAACAAGAGAATCGTTACTTGCTAGGGAATCACCAAAACCACACGCCTATCACCTACTTCTCACGCCATCAACCATACAAATCGTGATATCCTTCGCATTCATGGGTAACTAAACCTCTTAGTTGGGGTTATGGAAGCCGAATGAGTTACTATCTATTGCTATGAGCTTGTGAGTTCAAGACACGTATATTGCTTATATCATTATTCTCTTCATCTTAAATCTACATCCTTTGCGGTTCAAACACAAGAACACGCCATTCTAACATCTAACTTGTTCGAGAGAAAGGTTATTTGTCTAGAAAAGAAGACGCATAGACCAACGCCAGTCTAACATTTAACTTGTTCGAGAGAAAGGTTATTTGTCTGGAAAAGAGATAATGTCAAGGTAGTAGGACACCCTTTCCTATTAAAAAGCTAGTGCCGTAACTGGACTAACCTCTTGGAGAATTCGTACCGCTAGACACACTTTAAGCTCGAGAGAGTTAAAGTGAAATAGTCCTTGTTGAGGTCGAGAGACGCTTGGATTTACCATCGACTACAATTCTCTATAAGCAATTGCATGTCAAGAGTCTACACACTCATAGCCAATAGAGACGTATACCTCAGAAGGTGGACATAACCCCAACGCCTCAATTCTCATTGTTTCACAACCTACGAAATACTCTCTTTTTACTTTACTATTTTCAGCTTTTATTACTTTTGTTACTTATTACAATCCCCCCTTTTTTACGAGACTTGCACCAAAAGTCTATTAATTTTACTTACTTGTTGGCCAAGCTATTCCCTGTGGGATCGATACCCAACCCAGGTTGGGTTCTATATTTGCTAACGACCGCTTTACACTCCTACGAGAGCTGTAGATTGAGCGTTATCAACCTTTAGCCTAGAACCTTGGATAGTTCTACTTGAGGTCTCATGAATAGCATGAGAATACTTTAGTTTCTCTAGTAGTTGAGAATGATGTTGTTGGCTAACCTTAAGAGAATGTAACCTACTTATGACTTAGTGTTTGGGGTGACTTCGGAAGGTTGCTTGAAGAAGTTTTTTTCCTTATAGGCTTAGTATGGATTGATAAGCCCTTATAGTGTGATTTAGATAACCTAGCCTAACTTCGAGTAGAAATTAGCCTTGTGGAAGTAAACTTTGACATTATTGGGATTTAGGAGTGGGACTTGACCCACCTTAAGCTTAAACTATGAAATTCCTTAGTGACCTAGCTACTTGATGAACCTCTAAGTTACATTATTAGATTATAATGGTTAAATCCGGTTGTTGGTTTATGTATGTGGTCGATGATTGGATAATATGTATACTTGATTGATTATCTTGTTGTCATATATGGATAGCCTCGGAAAGTCTTGTGAATTGAACTTATCGTTATGCTATCACTTGATTTATTGATTAGTTCACCAAGTAACCTCTAATTATGTTACCACTCTTGCTATGAACCAAGTCTAATGATTAAGCTAATTCTTATGTAACGATTTCCCTTTTTGGGTTAGTATTATGAAATGTGGGAATAAAATAGGCGACTAGCAAACATGCACTTGACTTATAATTGACTTGCTACTAAACATGATAACCTTGGAAAAGTGGTGATTGCGTATGTCATTTAGATATTCATGCTCATGCATTTACTTATATTATAAAGTGATGACTAATTGTAAAGTATGATGATATGTGTTACCTTGCACCACTTATACTCTATAATTGTGGCTTGTTGATTTGACTGCATATGTATGTGAATGTTGGTTATCTTGGGAGATGTGCTAATGATATGATAGTGCCTGATGAATCCGAAGGATATATTGATATTGTGATGATGCCCAGTTAATCCGGAAGAGGTAATGATGTTATGATGATGTTCGGTAAATTTGGAGGATATATTGATATTATTATAATGCCCGGTTAATTCGGAAGAGGTAATGATGTTATGATAATACCAGTGGATCCGAAGGATATAATGATGTTATGATGATACCCGGTGAATTTGGAGGATATGTTGATATTATGATGATGCCCGGTTAATTCAGAAGAAGTAATGATGCTATGATTATACCTGGTGAATTCAGAGCATATAATGATGTCATGATGATGCCCAGTGAATCTAGAGTGTATGTTGATATTATGATGATTCTCGGTTAATCTGGAAGAGGTAATGATGTTATGATGATACCCGGTGAATTTGGAGGATCTAATGATGTTATGATGATGCCCAGCGAATTCGGAGGATATGTTGATGTTATGATGATGCTCGGTTAATTCGGAAGAGGTAATAATGTTATGATGATATCCGGTGAATCTGGAGGATACAATGATGTTATGATGTTGCCCGGTGAATCCGGAGGATATGTTGATGTTGTGATGATACCCGGTTAATCTGAAAAAGAAAATGATGTTATGATGATACCGTGTATGGTGAGTATATATGAATATATGGACATATGTGGGGTTATTCTGTGTGTGGATAAAGCCCATTTGTGTACTTGGGACATGATTCCTTCCTTGGTTTATTATTAATCATTCTACATCACTAATCAGTAGTTAAGAGCTGTGACCCGTATTAATTCTAATTAGTAACTAGAAGTAGATTATGCCAAGTATTGAGTTAAGGCTAATTGATATGTGTAATCTTGTGTAGAACCAAGGGCTCACCTAGTAAATCTACTTGACTTGGATAAATGATAATGTTATGGAATTTCGCCTAATAAAGTGGCTTATGTGATAACTAGCTATCTCTAATAAATGACTATGACTTGTGGGATAGAAGCCTAGTAAACTAGTTGGTGTACCTTACTTGGTTAAAATATGGAAGCTAGTCCTTAAGGTTGTAACATGCCTAATTATATTGGTCTTAGTATTATATGATGAATAGTTAAGTTGACATCTTGATACAGGTACGATCATGATCGGGGTCCAATGCATCAAGACTCGAGCTCGGGGGACTGCCCATCCAAGGAACAAGCTTTGAAGTGTAAAGAACAACTCCCAGAAGCTCCAAAACTGTTCGCTGTTCATCCGCATTCATTGTTTATTTGCCCTTTGCAAGGGCTTTTTAGTCATTTGTATTAAGTTAACCTAGGTATAAATAGAACCTCATTAGGTCATTTTTGGGAGATTTTTGGAGAATATATTTTGTAGCCTCTTTGAGAGTCTTTAGCAAGGTGGAATCCTTGGACAATGTGAAATCCTTGTGTTGATCATTTGCGTTGAAACGGAGATTGCTTGGGAATTCTGTCTCTCTTGAGGTCATGCAAGATATAGATTTAGGTTGTGTGTGATATTAAAGGTCCAAAAGTGGAATAAGCTTTTGGGTTGTTAATATTATACCATCCCTTTGTCTATTTATCTATCTTTTCTTTCTTGTAATCGTTTGTCTATATCTAGTGTAATTCATTTGTGTTCTTGTCTTGTAATCGTGTGTTGTTATTATTGCATATTGTTCATCAAGTGTTGTTGTTGTTTAAGTGTGTTTTACTCTTGATATCACTTCCCTTCTTGTTCTTCTTGCGAATCCGAGAGAGGTCATCAAAAGGGTCCATAGTTCTTGAACTAGTAGACTGATTTTGGTGTTTGTGTTGTTGTGTTCTTGGAGAGTTTAGTATCATTTGGTATCAGAGCAAGGCTGGTTGTGTTCCTACACTACCAATCTTGGGTTCTCTTGGACGAAAATTCAAAAAAAAAAGTTGAAAACTAACAAAAAAATTCTAGAAAAGTGCAAATCTATCCATTTTGTGTTTGTGGCCGAAAATTGTATTGTTGTTATCTTGGCCAAGTTTTGTTTGTTGTGTGTCTAGAACTTGTTTGTTTAGAGTGTTTCTAGTGTTGGTTTCTTTCTCATGAACACTAAAAAGTGTCCAAATCTAAGATTGAACTTGAACTTGTTGAAGTTGTTGATGAGAACAAGGTATGGCTGAGTTGGATGTTGTTGTTACCTAACCTTGGCCGATTTGATGGTCTTGTTGTAGTGGAGTTGGAAACCGAAATTGTTGTTGTGTTCTTAAGGTTCTTCACCCTTTCATCATCTTGTTAATCCTTAAAGTGCAAACTAGATCTAAAAAGGTGAAAGACAAGCTTGTAGTAGTTGTTAGTGAAAGACTTGTCCCTATCACTTCAAAGACTTTTCATCTACTTTTCCTTGATTTAAGGACCTTGTTTCAAGGAGAAAGTTCAAAGAAGTCAAGTTTTGCTTTTGAAATTTGAACAAAAAGGCTCCAAGACCACTTTTCCCTCCATTAACCAAATCCACCAATTCCAAATTGTATATTGATCAAGACTTGAAATTGGGAAATAAAATTTTGATAAAACTCGAGGCCCATAGTGGACAGCCACATCATTAAAGTACTGTTCACGCAATATTTTTGAGTTCAAATTTTATATTTCTTAGTTTCATTTTATTGTTTCCTAGTTTCATTTGTTTGCTCGACACTAATTGACAACCTAGTAATACCCTACTAGCTTGTAAGTTAGTTTTGTGTACGTTCTTCATGTTAACGTTGTTTGCTATGTGCTTTTCTCGTTTTTGAGTCGTAGTATCTTTTTTGGTTCAAGTTCGTACATTACTTATTTGAGTCGTTTCGAACAAGAATCTACTCCGACCTCGAGCCACAATTGGGACCAAGTAACCTCATTGGAGTATAAGCGAGTTATCAACACTTGTAAGGCCAATAGAGTGAAAAATCCAAAGTGTGAAAGTGAGGGATTGTGGACTACTTTGAGACACATTGTGGACTATTTTGTGATGAATTGTGGACTGATTTTTGATAATCTTTAATCTGTTTGTTGTTTTCGTATTGTTTGCTTAGTAGCTCTTGATGGGTACAATGGCGAATAAAGCTGAAATGCCTAGTCGGGTTAAATCCATCATGGAAAGGCTTGATGCCATAGATAGGCGAATAATGGACAGAATGGAGGTAAGATTGGAAGGGACGGAAGGCTCTCTGTGCAAGAAGTTCGATAACATGATGGAGCATCCAAGCCTTCCTAATCAAATTCCTGTGAGTGTCCATGCTCCACATGAGCTACAAGGTAATCAAACTAACTTTTGCACTCCAGTGAATGAGGATAATAGCCAACTAAGTGTGAATTATAGTTTGTCTTTAAGTGAGCCGAATGTGCCTTCATTTTGTGATGATAATGTACACCTTGAGATTGTGGATACACTAGTTGATTCACCTAGTGTTGAAGCCATTGTGGAAAGTGGTAGTACATTGTCTTATGGAAGTCATGAAGATCAACTTGTGTGACAAAATAATGATGTTGAACATGCTAGCCGAATGACTAAGGATGACCCTTTAGTTGTTTTTGTTATTGACCATGATAGTATAGAGGGGACATTTGATCATTATTGTAGTAGTATTGGGGTAAGGAATTGTATTCCCAACTCGTGCCCATGGACACTCTACCCATTTGAATTCGGTGATCATTTGAAGTGTGGTGATGAGGATGTCTTTTGTAATGACTTGAATGTGCATGGAATGTATGGATTTCCTCTCTCGACTTTCAAGTCTAATTGTTGTTCCAAGAAGAGTCTATGTTTTCCACTTGATAAGCGACACCTGTTCCTTATTTCTTGTCACACTTATGTGGATAAACTAGTTGATTCTCCCTTGGTAGGGTATTCGGGTAAGAGGGATGTTTGGGTATATGCAAAGTTTGAGCCAGCTTGGCAATATGCTATGATTGATTGCACTAATCCTAACCCTCATACCTTGAGGAACTTTTGTTTGCTTGTTCTTCCTATTACTTTGCAAGGTTTGGATTCGAGGATGAATCCTTATTAAGGATGGGAGGATGATATGGGTACGATCATGATCGAGTTCCAATGCGTCAAAACTCGAGCTTGAGGGTATGCCCATCCAAGGAACAATATTTGAAGTGTAGAAAACAAGTCCCATAAGCTCCAAAACTATTCACTGTTCATCCACGTTCAGTGTTCATCCACCCTTTGCAAGGGTTTTTAAGTCATTTGAAATAAGTTAACCTAGGTATAAATAGAACCTCATTAGGTGATTTTTGGAAGATTTTTGAAGAATATATTTTGTAGCCTCTTTGAGGGTCTTTAGCAAGGTGGAATCCTTGGATAAGGTGGAATCCTTATGTTGATCATTTGCTTAAAAACAGAGATTGCTTTGGAATTCTGGTTCCCTTAAGGTCACGTAAGAGATAGGTTTAGGTTGTGCGTGATATTAAAGGTCCAAAAGTAGAATAATCTTTTGGGTTGTTAATATTATACCATCCCTTTTTCTATCTATCTATCTTTACTTTCCTGTAATCATTTGTCTATATCTAGTGTAATGCGTGTGTTCTTGTCTTGTAACCATGTGTTGTTGTTATTGCAACTTTTTCATCAAGTGTTGTTGTTGTTTTAGTGTGTTTACTCTTGATATCACTTCCCTTCTTGTTTTTCTTGCGAATCCGAGAGAGGTCATCAAAAGGATCCATAGTTCTTGAACTAGTGGACTAATTTTGGTGTTTGTGTTGTTGTGTTCTTGGAAAGTTTGGTATCACATCTAGCATGTGATGCCGTGGTGGCTTAATTGACGACTTATATATGAGTATGCTAACTAGAAAATGGCCTTAGGATAGGTAAATAAATAATAGTGTTGGTAAGTTGTAGCTTTTCCTTATTTGATGACTAGTAAATTATAAGACTTGTAACCTAGTGCTTCATGGATTTGGAGATTAGATAATATAGACTAGACTTGGAGTTCATCAATGAAATAGAGAATAAGTAACTATATAACTAGCTATGGTGATATCGATTTCGTTGTGCTAAATTGTGGTATTGATAATGATTGTAGACCTCGATAAGAGGCCATGGCGGGAATGTGCAACCCACGGCTTTGGTGAGTAGCTTGTGTAGTTGTGCCTTGATATATTGATGGATTGATCTTTTGGTGTACTCTTCGGTGGCATGGGGTGCCTTGATGAGTTCTTTGTTGTGTTCTTTGGCGTGTACTTTCCGGTGGTATGGGACATCATGGTAAGTTCTTGTATTTATATTCTAATGATGGTTAGTGTTAATTATGGTAAATACATGGTTGTTTTGTATATATATAGATTTACGCTTCCGAAATGATTACTCATTTGAATGATGATTATGGTATATATTGATATGATAAGTTATGTTATTTCCCTAGTTGATTAGTTATTTTATACAGTGATGTTGAAGAAGATTCAGGTTTGATTCTATACCTTGAATTTAATTTATTGTCTTAATTTATATAGTCCTTATATTATAATTTAGCTCATTCAGCCAATGAGACCTATTGAGTACCCGTGTTTTGGTACCCATACTACACTTCTGTACCATTTTGGTGCAGACCTGAGTTCTAGTTACCGTCGTTGAGTCGAGATTGTGCCCTGTTGATTATCAGGAGATAGGGTGAGCTTTTGGAGTTTAAATTTCCCTTTTTCCCTCTATACTTATTCTGTCTTTTGTATTCAAGAAGAATGTATGAGATCATTTAAGACTATTTAAGTTTATTAGATTTCTAGTTGTAATTTCTGTTGTCATACTTAGTGTTGCTCTTGTACTTATACTATCAGGTCATGGGATTGGTATTCAAATGTTAGTTGTTTTATTTGTGGAATATTGTTGTTATATTGTGTTCCTATATAGGCTCCATGTTGGAAGATTCCTTCAAGGTAACTTATTGCGTTAGCTCTGGGTTACGGTGTCGGCTACCTACTAGTGGGATTTGGTAGGTACCATCATAACTCGAAAATCAAGTCATGACACATAATCTCCAATCAAATCAACATGTCATGGTAGTGCACAAGATCGATCACAAATCAGGGCTCCTAACTATAGTCCCAAATTGGGACGACATGAATCAAGGTACACAAGATCACAAAGCAGGGTACTATAATTCCGCGTCGGCAAATCATGATTTTCAGCATTGAGTCTTTCAACTCGTCCTTTCTTCGGGTAACCCTCTAAATCTCTTTTAGCCCAATTTTAGCCTCTTAAAGACATACTTCATGCTTATAAAAAAATCATTCTTATTATGTTAAGGACATATCACAACAGGGTATCGTCATACCCAGAGTTGCAAGTCATTCACAGCATACCACATCATATCCACAACCCTTTTTATTCAAAAGCATGTTAATGACAACCCAAAATATTTCAACATCACATGAGGGAGTTCTTGTTTCAAAACACATAAAAACTTATGCAAACTACTCCCTTTTCAATACTTTATCATAAGGTGCTCATCTCTTTCATCAATCATATGCAAATTCTTTATTAGGAAACATGAACATTTTTAAATCAAGAAAAAAACCCTCTAATTCGTTCATAAAACAATAACAATTCATAAAACATTAGCAAAATATTTAAACTCAAGCTTTTAACCATCTGTGTAAACAGTCTATAAACTTGTTAAGACAATGAGTTTCATAGCAAGAGAGGGAATTCCGTAAATCATGCTTTCATATAACTTTTCATATAACAAAAATCTAGAAATTAAATGCAATTTACAGGCAAAAGTTTCTATTAAAAAATAGTAAAAACTTGAAAGAATTAATGAATTAATTGCTAGAACTAAAGTAAATGACATACCAAAAACTAATTTTGAGCATTCATCATTTTTTAGAAAAAAGAGAGAGATGGAGAGTTTTATATTAGTAGGAGCTATTTCACTTTTGCTCCGTTCCAAATTTTCTCTTATGAATAATATCGTTCGGAGTAGCACCTCATTAAGTACTAAATAGTATATATATACAGCTAATAACTACTTATTTCACATTCACATGATTCCAACCCGTGTTTTGGAAGTTACTATCACTAATATAAACAGAACAAAAGATAGATTTTTATTTTTATTTATTTTCTTAAAAAACATCTACTTCTCCATATTTTTGGGTATAAATTAACCCATATAACACAAATAATAGGTAAACATTATTGAACACTATGTCACACTTTGAATGATGTATTCAAACATTTTAATAATAACCCATATAACATAAATAATAGGTAAACATTGTTGTTATTGCATCTTGTTCATGAAGTGTTGTTGTTGTTTTAGTGTGTTTTACTCTTGATATCACTTCCCTTCTTATTTTTCTTGCGAATCCGAGAGAGGTCATTAAAAGGGTGCATAGTTCTTGAACTAGTGGACTGATTTTGGTGTTTGTGTTATTGTGTTCTTGGAAAGTTTGGTATCATATCTAGAATGTGATGCCGTGGTGGCTTAATTGACGACTTATATATGAGTATGCTAACTAGAAAATGGCCTTAAGATAGGTAAATAAATAATAGTGTTGGTAAGTTGTAGCTTTTCCTTAATTGATGACTTAGTAAACTATAAGACTTGTAACCTAGTGCTTCATGGATTTGGAGATTAGATAGTATAGACTAGACTTGGAGTTCATCAATGAAATAGAGAATAAGTAACTATATAACTAGCTATGGTGATATCGATTTTGTTGTGCTAAATTGTGGTATTGATAATGATTGTAGACCTCGGTAAGAGGCCATGGCGGGTATGTGTAACCCGCGACTTTGGTGAGTAGCTTGTGTAGTTGTGCCTTGATATATTTATGGATTGATCTTTTGGTGTACTCTTCGGTGGTATGGGGTGCCGTGATGAGTTCTTTGTTGTGTTCTTTGGCGTGTACTTTCCGGCGGTATGGGACGTCATGGTAAGTTCTTGTCTTTATATTCTAATGATGGTTGGTGATAATTATGGTAAATACATGGTTGTTTCGTATATATATGGATTTACGCCTCCGAAATGATTACTCATTTGTATGACGATTATGGTATATATTGATATGATACGTTATGCTATTTCCCTAGTAGTTTAGTTATTTTATACAGTAATATTGAAGAAGATTCAGGTTTGATCCTATACCTTGAATTTAAGTTATCGTCTTAATTTATATCGTCATTATATTATAATTTAGCTCATTCGGCCAATGAGACCTATTGAGTACCCGTGTTTTGGTACCCATACTACACTTCTGTACCTTTTTGGTGCAGACCTGAGTTCTAGTTGCCATCGTTGAGTCGAGATTGTGCCGTGTTGATTATCAGGGGATAGGGTGAGCTTTAGGAGTTTGAATTGCCCTTTTCCCCTCTATCCTTATTCTATCTTTTGTATTCAAGAAGAATGTATGAGATCATTTAAGACTATTTAAGTTTATTAGATTTCTAGTTGTAATTTCTGTTGTCGGACTTAGAGTTGCTCTTGTACTTATACTATCAGGTCATGGGATTGGTATTCGAATGTTAGTTGTTTTATTTGTGGAATATTGTTGTTATATTGTGTTTCTATATAGGGTCCATCTTGGAAGACTCCTTCATGATAACTTATTGCGTTAGCTCTGGGTTACGGTGTCGGCTACCTACTGGTGGGATTTGGTAGGTGCCATCATGACTCGAAAATCAAGTCGTGACACATAATCTCCAATAAAATCAATATGTCATGGTAGTGCACAAGATCGATCACAAATTAGGGCTCCTAACCATAGTCCCAAATTGGGATGACATGAATCAAGGTACACAAGAACACAAAGCAGGGTACTATAATCCCGCGGCGGCAAATCATGATTTTCAGCATTGAGTCTTTCAACTCGTGCTTTCTTCGGGTAACCATCTAAATATCTTTAAGCCCAATTTTAGCCTCTTAAAGACATACTTCAGGCTTATAAACAAATCATTCTTATTATGTTAAGGGTGTATCACAATAGGGTATCATCATTAGTTGCTGGTGCAGTCAAAATTTGCATCCAAAATTATTTTATTGAAGTTTTCGCTCGGCAACCAATTGAAATCGACGAAGACTTTTAACTAAAAAATTAGCTCTAAAAACCAACGAACTATTCGCTAATCGAACTATCAGTTCCAATAAGTCATAAATGACTTGGGGTAGCTATGGAGAAGCTCAAACAACGAAAATAAGCATAAATATGAAAAATGACCTGAAGGATCATTACATTATGGCACCCTGCTTTGTGATCTTGTTTGTCCACCTTACTGATACTCGAATCCTTGCGACAAACTTAAATTGGGGGCTTGGCCATCGAGTCAAGGGAGGATTCCATATATCCCGTGGGATTGTAGAAATGTAGGGCATACCATCTAGCTCAGAAGTAATACGAGAGTTGAGTCAATGTTTTACAAGCATGAATTGAAGCTCATCAAAATATGCCCATGTGTTTTGATTTACCTTATGATAAATTTCTTTATGAAATGCTCTAACTTATGTTGTATAAAAATATATATTATTTTTGGATTTTTCTACATACCAGTACTTCGAGTATTTACCCCATATATTTCAGGTTCTGTGGTATAGTCCCATGGTCCACCACATCAGTAGAACACTTGGGATATGATAGAATTGGTGAGGCATCCATCTTTCCGAAGGCATTTACTTATATGTTGAGTATTTCAGTATGTGGTCCAGCCAAGGGCTTTGTCCCAGCCTAGACAGTTAGTTTTCATTAGAGACTTCGTAGACGAGATTTGAATATTGTATTGTCATAATTTCGTTGACACATTTTGTATTATAAATTTCCAATGAATATTATAATATCTTCCGCACTTTGATTTATCTATGGATTATGTTTATGGTAGAATGCTAAGGGATCTCTCGAACCTTTGTGGTTCGGATGTCCATCGCGGTCAGGGCGTCAGTTCGGGTCGTGACATATAATCAATATCTATAATATATTATAGGAATATCTGGATAGGGAATGAAAGTATGCCTTATACTCAAAAACTGCCATGGAGTACTACTCCGAATGATCAAACTTGTCCCACCTAATATCTCACAAACTAAAAGCCAAAAATCTCTCCAAAAAGGCATTAACAAACTGATCCTATGACAACGCAGGAGAATCAACAAGCCTACAACTGACAAATGATATTCACTAATTTCTCATAGCATCTCTCAACTGATATGTAGTATAAGCCACACCATTCGCGCAGAAAGAGTGAAACACAGCTCACAACACAAGATATGAAAGACTTTGTACGATAAGGAATAAAATAAGGGAAGTTTCCTAAAGACATCCTATAGCCTCTTTAAGATAGATATGGACGTCTATGTACTGATCCACGACACTATTAGACATCCCGTTCTTACACCGTTGAGACCAATGAATACTAATTTATCACGATCCAAAAATAAGGGTCATGATGGCACTTGTCGTGGCATACCTTGACAAGTAAGCCTATCACCCAAACTGATACAAAAGAAATACGACAAAAATATCCCACAGTAAGGCTTTTAGAACGAAGCCGAACCATATAAGTAATTATAAAAATTCGGAAAGAACTTATTCAAAATACCAATCATACCCAAAAACCAGGTGTCAATAGTTGTAAGAGCTACTAATACAACTCAAGAGTCAAATACATCAAAAAATAACCACAAAGCAATAATAACTGTCTCCGAATACTAATAAAGATATAACAACTATAGAAAGATAGAGGTGAACTTCGGACGCATGAATGTCCAACCGCTACCTTGGAAGCTCCAACAATCGCCCAAGTCAATCAAGCTAAGGCGCACTTGAGCTAAGACCTGCACCGAAAGGGTGCAGTAGGCATGAGTATGGTCCACTTGTACTCAGTAGGTATCATAGACCGACCAAACAAAGTAGTAAATAAAGCATACAAAATATACACTAAGGGCACGTCACCTGCAATCAGAAAATGTCCCACAACGGTATCCACACTGCTTGCACTAACAGTTCTAATATATCTCACATATATTACAACATCACACCAAGGTATAGAACACACCAACGTATCTCACACATGTAGATACAAGATCATCAAATACAAGAAGAAAGGTAAGACAAATACATAGATGACAAATCAATAAGGCAATACAACACAACATAAACACAATAAAGTAAGTGCAATGCATATGATGATGATAATAATGCACGAGGTCGTCGTATAACCTCCGAAATCATCCCACAATCCCAGTATATACCTACGGAGCTAAATCTTCTCTACATAGGACCCATGGGGGGTTCGTCAACCCATATACAATTCACATATCTCATATCTCTTTTTCAGCATATCCCTCGGAGAGGGTTTTATAAGGTGTTACAATATTTTTTTAAAAAGGTATTGCCAGTATTTCTCATATGTTGCCACGGTGGTACCAATGTTTTATGAATTAGTATGATATTAAGATGTAATGCTCACAACCAATCATAATGAGTATTTTCACAACCAATCACATGATATATTTCTACAACCAACCACAATGATACATTCCCACACCCACCAATATCACTTATTGTTTTCATTTCATTCATGAATTTTCACATGTCTCAATATCAATAAAGTTTGAATATAATTATAATACACCAATGGTACCACATTAAACAACACAATACAATTATTCACATGTATTCAAGGCTATCAATATCACATAGGACCCCACACGGTCAAACATATCACATAATATCTCAATTTCGATAATTACATCACATATATGCCCCCATATGGGCACAACACATAGATAACCATTTTTCATGATTAATTCCCACCCTTAACTTGCATTTTGTATCATTATTTACTACCCAGCCCAGTCTGAAAGAGTTAAGTCATAACTTACCTCGAAAGCTAAAACTGGTCTGCTACACTTGAACTCGCAATCTTACTTTTCACGAATAATCTCAAACCCCATTAAAAACATCAAATATGAAATCTACGCATCAAGACAAAATCAAAGACACTCATATTGACTACTTTTGGTTTGGAGTCAAAACAAACCCCCAAAATGGGTTTTCGAAAAAGGACAAAATCGGAACTTTATTTCAAAAACATGTTCTCCATATTTTTAGGAGCTGAAAACCCAAGTTAAATCGAGTCAAAAACGGAGTTCAAATCAAAGAAAATCCATTTTTGAGCTTTATCGGGTAAAATCTTGAAATCCAGGTTAAAATCAAATATCAAAGTTGTTTTGAAAGTTAAATTGATGAAAAATTAGTAATTATAAGATGAAAAAAATTATTCAAGTTAAAAGGAGTGAAATTTGGGTTTAAAATCATGACCTAAGATTTTTGGGATTTTGAGAAATTTATCAAGAAAGTACTAAGAAAAGGGTGAATTCTTACCTTTAATCCGTAATAAAATCAAGAAAAAGGTGTTAATATAGCTTCCCAAGCTCCCACAAGCTTCACTTTTAAGCTCCCAAATAATTTAGAGTTTAACTTTCAAGAGGCAAGATAAAAAATGAGCAAAATGGAACTAAAACTATTTATAAGTACAGAAAATCTACACCGAAATAACCAAAAAAGCTGCATTTTTTTTTGTTAAAGTCCACTCCGAACTTCGACAGGGTACCCGAAATTTATTCGGAGTCCGATTTATAAATATGAACTATGCAACCACACTAAATTCGATGCTTCAAATGCGTTGACGATATTAGATTTTCCAAAAAAATGTCGTTTTCATAAAGTTGACCCCCGAAACTCGAAATATAATTTTTCAAATCGAGAGTCGAAATGAGATTTAAAATGCGTAAAATCATACCAAATATGCTAACACCCTAAAATCGACATTCTGAATCTGCTGGCAAAGTCGGATTTTCCATCCGAGGTTATTTCGATCAAATGTGAGTCGCACTCCCATATTTCTAATTTTTCAACTTACCGATCAATAGGTCAAAATGAGCTCAGGTGCACCAGGACTCGAACCAAAGGTCTACCTAGCCTAAAATTTATATTCCGGAGCTACTGGCACAGTCCGTTTGGCCATCCGTTGCACGGATCAATAGATATCCACATAAGTCCTAATTCAGGCTCTTTAAGCCCTCAAAACCCACAATATTGCATAAATGATACCAAAATGCATCGAAAATCATGCCAATCACTCATACACTCCAAAAATATCATAATGCAACTACGGGGAGGGATAAAACAGTTAAATCATATAAAATCACAAATTTCACATATTTCATCAAATTTTTAGATCGTTACATCATCCACCACATAAAATCTAGTTCGTCCTCGAACTAAGGCAAGGAAATACCTGAATCAATGAAAAGCTGGGAATAGGAACTACACATATCAGACTCAACCTCTGAAGTAGCCTCATCTACAGGTTGATGTCACCACTGGACCTTAACCATAGGGATCACTCTAGAGCGCAACCACCTAACATCCCTAGCCAAAAAGGAAATCGGGTTCTCCACAAAGGACAACTGCTCATCTAACTGAACTGACTCCCAATGAATGACATGAGACTCATCAAGAATATGCAACGAAGCATAGAAACATGAAAAACTGGATGAACAACTGATAGATCAAGGGGTAAAATCAACTCATAATCCACATCACCAATAGTTCGAAGAATCTCAAATAGACCAATATACCTTGGGCTAAGCTTGCCCCTCTTCCCAAACTTCATCACACCCTTCATGAGTGAAACTCATAGGAAAACATGATCACCTACACCAAATCTCAAGGCATGAAGTCTACGATCAGTATAACACCTCTGCCTACTCTGAACTGCTCTAAGTCTATCCTGAATGACCTGGACTCTATCTAACGACTCATAAAGCAAGTCCGTACCTCGAGGTCTCACCTCTGAAACATCAAACCAACCAACTAGGAAGCGAATTATCATACAACATCTCAAAAAGAGCTATATCAATACTGGAGTGGTAGCTATTACTATATGCAAACTCTGCTAAAACCAAATGTTGCATGAAACATATCCTTCAAAACCTGGATAGTCCACTCTGACTGGCCATCATTCTAGGGGTGAAACGTTGTGCTACAAACTGAGTACCCAACTCATCCTGAAAAGTCTTCCAAAAGTGAGATGAGAACACAAAACCTCGATCTAAAATAATGGACACCGACGTACCATGCAGACGCATAATCTCACGAATGAATATATGGGCTAACCTCTCAGCACTGAATGAGACCTGAACCAGAATAAAATGAGTTGACTTGGTTAATCGATCCATGATGACCCAAACACTGTCAGAACCAACAGAAGTAGGAGGCAATCCAGTCACGAAGTCCATAGTAATCTGGTCCCACTTTCACTCGGGAATAGTTAATTCTAAAGAAAACCACCAAGTCTCATATACTTGGCCTTCACCCACTGACAACATAGTCAACGAGCCACAAAATCTGTTATATTATGCCTCATACCACCTCACAATTAGTGTTATCTCAAATCACTAAACATTTTTATCACACCTGGATGGATGGAATATCTAGAACAATGGGCCTCCTCCAAGATCAACCTAATCCAATTACCACTATCGCCATACAAACTCAGCCCCCAATCCTTAAAACTCTATCTGAATTAAGTGAGGCTTCCCTAACCTCCCCACACAACAACTTATCTCAAATTAAACTCAATCTAACATCATCAAACTGATGAGCTCGAATCTACTCTATCAAAGATGATCTACCTCCATAAATGCCAAAACATACCCCGGTGTCAAAATATAAAGCCTAACCATCGGGTTAGCCAAAGAATGAACCTCTAAGGCCAACGGCCTCTCCTAAGTCAAATGATGCACCAAGCTACCCATGCTAGTCGACTTTCAGCTCAAGCTATCTGCAACCACATTAGTTTCGCCCTGATGGTAGAGAAAAGTCAAGTCATAATCCTTAAGCAACTTAAGCCAACAGTGCTGCATCATATGAAGATCTCGCTAGTAAAGAAGTACTGAAGTCTACGATGATCTAAAAAGATCTCACAATGGACTCCATATAAGTAGCGATTCCACAAATTCAAGGCAAACAGAACTGCGCATAACTCCAAATCATGGGTAGGATAATTTCTCTCGTGAGGATCCAATCTTGACTAGATGCATACAAAATTACCTTGCCCTCCTACATCAACACAACACCTAAACCAACACCTGAAGCATCATAAAAGACAATAAAGCCCATGTCCTCCTTGGGCAAATCCAATATAGGATCTGAAGTCAACAAATCCTTGAGGTTTTGAAATCTCGCCTCACAATATTATACCACTGGAAGGAATTCTTCTTCTGAGTCAACTTGGTCAACAGAGCTGCAATATAAGAGAAACCTTCAACAAAACACTAATAATACCCGGCCAAGCTAATAAAATTCTAAATCTCGATGGGCGAAGTAGGTCTAGTCCAATCACAAACTGCTGCAACCTTAGCTGGATCAACCATTATACCTTCGTTAGTCATCACATGATCCAAGAAAGAAACTGACTCTAACCAAAACTCGCACTTAAAGAACTTAGCATACAACTTCTTATCCCTCAATCTCTAAAGCATAATCCATAAATAATCTTCAAGCTAAACCTTATTCTTGGAATAAACCAAGATATCATCTATAAATACCATAACAAAGGAGTCAAGATACGGTCGAAACACCTAGTTCATCAACTCCATGAATGCGGTAGGGGCATAAGTCAACCCAAAAGACATGACTAAGAACTCATAATGACCATATCGAGCCCGTAAAGTAGTTTTTGGGATATCCAAAGCTCTAATCCTCAACTGGTGATAACCCGACCTCAAATCAATCTTTGAAACACCATAACACCCTGAAGCTGATCAAACAAATCATCGATGAGAGAAAGAAGTTACTTATTCTTAACCATCACCTTATTCAACTGTCAATAATCAATACACATCCGCATAGATCCATTCTTTCTCTTCAAAAATAAGATAGGCGCACCCCAAGGTGAAATACTAGGTCGAATAAATCTCTTATCTAACGACTCTTGTAGCTGATCCTTCAGTTCATTCAGCTTTGCTGGGGCCATCCTATAAGAAGGAATAAAAATGGGCTTGGTGCCCGACTCAACATCAATAATAAAATGAATATCTCAATCCGAAGGCATAATAGGCAAGTTCGTAAGGAACACATCTATAAACTCATAGACAATACAGACAGAATCCAAGGAAGGAGGTAAAACAACACTGGTGTAACAAATATGGGCAAAGTAAAATAAACATCCCCTCTCAACCAATTTATGATCCTGAACATAAGATATGACCCTCTTAGAACCTGAATGAAGTGCACCCTTCCAAGATATCCTTGGCATATCCGATTAAGTTAAATTCACAGTCTTGGCATAACAATCTAAGATAGGATGATAAGGAGACAACCAATCCATACCCAAAATAACATCAAAATCAATCATATCTAACACAAGCAAGTCTATCAAAGTATCACGCTCGGCAAAAGTCACAACACAAGATCGATACACCTAATCCACCACTAAAGAATCACCTATCGAGGTAGATACACGAATAGGCATGGAAAGAGGCTCAGTAATAGAATCAAAACCCAAAGTAAAATATACAGATGCATAGGAGAAAGTTGATCCGAGATCAAATAATACAGATGCAAGTCTGAAACAAATGAGGAAGGTACCTATAGTTAAAGCATCAGAGGCAGATGCCTCAGGTCTAGCTAGTATAGCATAACACTATCTATGACTACCAACTGGTTGAGTAGCCCCACAACCACCAACACAGGCTCAACTATCCTTACCTGTTGCGCCTTTGGTAGAATACCTACCTCTCACAGCTAAAATAGGAATATCTCTAAGCACACGCTAAGAACAGTCCTTGGCCACATGGTCAATCTCATCACACACAGCAACCTCTACAACCAATCTCAACAAGAGAAAGTAAAACTAAGCCCGAATGGACACCTTGAATTGCTGAACTAGAAGATCCACCAGCTGAACTTAATAAAATCCCCTTCACAGGACTACCATGGTATCCACGAGATCCTCTAAAATCTCTGCCTCAAGAGGTCTAACTCCTGAATTCACCAAAATATTGCGCCGTCTTGGCGTCTCCCTGAGATGCACTAATAATACCCTTTGTCATCTTATCGTGATCCACAACACTCTAAAGAGGAGCTCGAAGCATAATCATCTGAAATGTAGCCAACTAAAGAGAAATATCCAAACCCTTCATGAACTTTCTAACCTTCCAAAACTTGATGGAAAAGCTATTATAGGAATATCTTGACAGGGCATGAAAATATATCTTATACTCAAAAACTGTCATAGAGTCCTGCTCCAAATGATCAAACTCGTCTCACATAAGATTTCACAAACTAAAAGGCACAAATCTCTCCAAAAAGGCATTAAAAATTGATCCTATGACAATGCAAGAACATCAACAAGCCTACAGTCGACAAATTATATCCACTAATTTCTCACATCATCTCTCAACTGATATGTAGTATAAGCCACACCATCCACGCAAAAAGAGTGAAACACAACTCAGAACACAATATATGAAAGAATTCGCACAATAAGGAATAAAATAAGGAAAGTTTCCTAAAGACATCCTATAGCCTCTCAAAGATAGATATAGACGTCTACGTACCGATCCGCAGTAGGCATAAGTATAGTCCACTTGTACTCAGTACGTATCATAGGTTGACCAAGAAAAATAGTAAATAAAGAATACAAAACATACAGTAAGGGCACGTCACCTGCAATCAGAAAATATCCCACAATGGTAGACCACATCGCTTGCACTAACAGTTCTAATATATCTCACATATATTATAATAACACACCAAGGTATAGAACACAAGTATACATTATGTCACATACAACTAGAACAAGAGAGAACATGTAGATACAAAATCACCAAATACAAGTAAAGAAAGGTAAGACAAATACATAGAAGACAAGTCAATAAGGAAATACAACACAACATAAACACAATAAAGTAAGTGCAATATATACATGATGATGATGCACGAGGTCATCGCACAACCTCCGAGATCATCGCACAACCCTGTATACACCTATGGAGCTAAAGCCTCCCTACGTAGGACCCACTTATACTCAGTACGTATCATAGGTTGACCAAGAAAAATAGTAAATAAAGAATACAAAACATACAGTAAGGGCACGTCACCTGCAATCAGAAAATATCCCACAATGGTAGACCACATCGCTTGCACTAACAGTTCTAATATATCTCACATATATTATAATAACACACCAAGGTATAGAACACAAGTATATATTATGTCACATACAACTAGAACAAGAGAGAACATGTAGATACAAAATCACCAAATACAAGTAAAGAAAGGTAAGACAAATACATAGAAGACAAGTCAATAAGGAAATACAACACAACATAAACACAATAAAGTAAGTGCAATATATACATGATGATGATGCACGAGGTCATCGCACAACCTCCGAGATCATCGCACAATCCCTGTATACACCTATGGAGCTAAAGCCTCCCTACGTAGGACCCATGGGGGGTTCATCAACCCGTATATAATTCACATATCTCTTTTTCGGCATATCCCTCGGAAAAGGTTTTATAAAGTGTTACAATATTTTTTTAAAAAGGTGTTGCCAGTGTTTCTCAGATGTTGCCACGGTGGTACCAATGTTTTATGAATAAGTATGATATGAAGATGTAATGCTCACAACCAATCACAATGAGTATTTCCACAATCAATCACATAGATATATTTCCACAACCAACCACAATGATACATTCCCATAACCAACCACAATGATACATTCCCACAACCACATGAGCCAATATCACTTATTATTTTCGTTTCATCCATGAATTTCCACATGTCTCATATGCCAGTAAAGTCTGGATATAATCATAATACACCAATGGTACCACATTAAACAACAGAATACAATTATTCCCATGTATTCAAGGCTATCAATGTCACATAGGACCCTACACGATCAAACACGTCACATAATATCTCAATTTCGATAATTACATCACATATATTCCCCCATACGGGAACAACACATAGATAGCCATTTTTCATGATTAGTTCCCACCCTTAACTTGCATACTACCCAGCCCAGTCTGAAAGAGTTAAGCCATAACCTACCTCGAACGCCAAAATGGATCTGCTACACATCAACCCGCGAACTTACTTTTCACGAACAATCCTGAACTCCACTAAAAAATCAAATATAAAATCTACGTATCAAGACAAAATCAAAGTCACCCATATTAACTACTTTTGGTTCGGGATCAAAACGGACCCACAAAATGGGTTTTCAAAAAAGAATGGAAAAATTAGAACTTTATTTCAAAAATATGTTACCCATATTTTATGAATCTACAGATGAAAACCCAAGTTAAATCGAGTCAAAAATGGAGTTCAAATCGAAGAAAAAACATTTTTGAGCTTTACTGGGTAAAATCTTTGAAATCAGGGTTCAAAATCAAGAATCGGAGTTGTTTTGAAAGTTAAATTGATGATAAATTCGATGCTAAGGATACATTGACGATATCAAATTTTCCAAAAAATGTCATTTTCATAAAGTTGACCCCCGAAATCCGAAATTATAATTTTCCAAACCGAGGATCGAAATAAGATTTAAAACCCGTAAAATCATACCAAATATTCTAACACCCTAAAATCAACATTTTGGATCTGCTGGAAAAGTCATATTTTTCATGCAAGGTCGTTTCGATCGAATGTGGGTCCTACTCCCATATTTCCAATTTTTCAACTTTCTGATCAATAGGTCGAAATGAGATTGGGTACACCTGGACCCGAACCAAAGTTCTACCTAGCCTAAAATTTATATTCCAGAGCTACTGGCACAGTCCGTTCGGCCATCCGTTGAACGGATCAAAAGATATCCAAATAAGTCCCAATTAAGACTCTTTAAGCCATCAAAACCCTCAATATTGCATAAATGATACCAAAATGCATCAAAAATTATGCCAATCACTCCCACACCCCAAAAATATCATAATGCAACTACGGGGAGGGGTAAAATAGTCAAATCACATAAAATCATAAATTTCACATATTTCATCAAATTTTTAGGTCGTTAGATAGATATACTATGTATAAGGTGGACACATACATATTGAACTATTGTATAAAGTTATATTTTTTTTATTTTTGGCAGTCTTCTGATATGCATAAATAAATATCAACTTTTTTCCTATTGATTTTTGGAAATTGAAGAAAACAATTTTTTTTTTTTCAAATTGAATTTCAAATCGCATTTTCAAAAGAAAAAAATTATGGTGATGTTTGAATATTTTTTGAGTTTGAATTACAGTTAATATAAGCCTTCACAAAATCAGAACATTAATTACAGCCATTAATTAGGAAAGAGAATATTGGTTTCTAATTTTATTTTCATAATTTTAGGCATAATAGTTTCATCATACATTGAAGATACGTATGAGGTACAACGACATGTATATGTATTTTTTTCAAATTTAGGAGAGAGTAAATTTGGGATCTTATGTAATTAGTTTCATTAAGGATGAAATTTATGTTGTTTATCCAAAAAAATAATTGTACCACAAATATGGTTCAAATCGGTGCATCTCTCGATCTTAGCCTCTGGAAGTAAGGGAAAGAGGTACTGCATTGCAGACACAAAAGTGATGATCCATCAACCACTTGAAACTTCTGACGGTAAATATATATGTGCTTACACTAAAATATATTTTATGTTTGGATTATTACGTTAAAGTGTGAAGGATCTTTGAAAAGTTATTTAAACTTTTTACACTTTATTAAAAATCTCCGAATAGATAAAAAAATTTAATTTTAAATAATCAAACGTTACACGTGCTAGGCGAGTGCGGTAAAACTGTGTGCTTCTGAGCAAATTTTGAAAGTTTTTCCATCAACTGATTTTGTCTTTTTAAATAAAACTCAATTAATGCAACATAGTGTGACATATTGCAAAAATCATGTTTGCCTTTTCTTTTAATTAATTACCCAATTTTGACACAAAAACATTTTGTAATAGCTAACTAATTGTTATCCAGTATATGTTACATCCTTGAAATAATTAAGAGTTCATTTAATTTAGTACTTAAGTGTTGAAATTGGTTTTCTAAAATAAAAAAGAGCGTCAACAGAAAAAAATGAAGAAAATAACAATTTATTGCTGTTAAAATGTTTATATGCATCATTCAAAGTGTGACATAGTGTTCAATAACGTTTACCTTTTATTTGTGTTTTATGAGTTAATTTATATCGAAAAATATGAAGAAGTAGATGTTTTTTAAGAATAAAATAAATAAAAATAAAAAATTATATAAAAATAAAAATCTATCTTGTGTTTTGTTTATATTAGTGATAGTAACTTCCAAAAGACGGGTTGAAATTATGTGAATGTGAAATGAGTAGTTATCAGCTATATATACATATTATTTAATACTTAATGGGGCGCTACTCAAGACAATATTATTCATAAGAGAAAATTAGACACGTAGCAAAAGTGAAGTAGCTTTGACTAACATAAAACTCTCTCTCGTTTTTCTCAAAAATGATAATGCTCAAAGTCAATTTTTGATCTGTCATTTACTTTAGTTCTAGCAATTCATTCATTTACTCATACAAGTTGTTACTTTTTTTTTTAATAGAAATTTTTGCTTGTAAGCTGCATTTAATTTTTAGATTTTTTGTTACTTCAAGAATCTTAGTAATAAAAATGTATCTTTAATTTGCAAGGGACATACTAACTTTCGTGGTTCTACTTTCGTTATGTCCAAATCTTCTTCAAGTCTGTTCAATAGATTTAGATTTTTCTACAATTATAATTATTTTATAGAAAGAAAAAAAGAAAATTAATTTGAGTTGCATTTGATGAAAAAAAAATGTATTAGATTTTCTGTTGGGCCTTGATTTGCTTGATTTTGACACGCACACAAAAAGAAAAAAAGAAACACACACATTAACACACACAAAAAATACTTTTTTTAGTAGCTAAATAACAAAAATTTATCGTTCATAATGAGGTTTTATCAAAAGATCAGATCGGCTATGGGCATATTTAGCAATGAATTGAAAGCCAATCTTAGTAGCTAATGCATGTTATATATATATATATATATATATATATATATATATATATATATATATATATATATATATATATATATATATATATATATATATATATAGTGAATTTTAATTTGTCATTGTTTAGTCATCTTCATCTAGATCCATTAATTAAATGTGTGTGTCTCTCTTAAGATGGTTTGGTTTCCAAATCTTTTGTGCTTGATTAAAGTGACTTTAATTTAGTGATTTGTCATTATTGTTTTTTTTTTTCAATTTTAAGGATTAATCTTAGTAGCTTAGGTGGTAGGTACTTGCATTTATACAATTGCTAGTAAAAATCTGATTCTGGACCTTGTAATCTCCTTCACCCCCAACTTTTTTTAATTAAAAAAAATTCACTCAATTTTGTACACTAAAACAAACTTGTTTTTCTGGTGATTTTTTTTTTTCATATAGATCGAACTTTATGGGGTGTATGGTATAGACAAAAATAAGTTTTTTCATGTTTGGTCACTCAACAAAATTCAGATAAAAAATTTCTAGAAAATATTTTCTTAAAAAAATGAGGATAATGATTTAAGTAGGAAAAAATAAATTCAAAATTAATATTTCACGTTGATTGTCCCTTATCCACTCTCCAACACCCTCATCCCCTATAGCTTTCATCCCTACCATTACACACACCTTACCCTTGACCCTCAACCCCATTGTATTTTACGTACCAAATATAAGAAAAATGATGAATGCTCAAAGTCAATTTTTGGTATGCCATTTACTTCAGCTCTAGCAATTCGTTCATTTATTCATTCAAGTTATTACTAATTTTTTAATAGAAACTTTTTCTTGTAAGTTGCATTTAATTTCTAGATTTTGTTGCTTCAAGAATGTTACTACTAAAAATGTATCTTTAATTTGCAGGGGACATACCAACTTCCATGGTTCTACTTGTTAGGTGTGGAGCCTGATTAATATATGATGTACTGTTTATATATTAATGTCCACGCGGTTCAACCTCCGCGTGTGAGGTTACCGTCTGCCGTGGAGTTTATCCACGAGGTGTTACCATGAAATATTTCTCTCTCTTTGTTCTCTCTCCTCAAGAAATTCCTCTCTTTTCTTTATCTCTTTTGCTAGATCTAGTGTGTGAAGGTAATCGATTCTAACACTACTTTTGTTACATTCAATTTTTTTTCAAGTCTACTCGGTAATTTTAAATCTTTCTACAACTATGATTATTTTATAGAAAGATAAAAAAGAAAATTAATTTGAGTTGCATTTTATGGAACAAAAATGTGTCCAGATTTTCTTGTTATGTTTAGATTTATTTTATTCTCATACACACACACAAAACAAAAAAAGAAACACACACACACATTAACACACGCAAAAAACTATTTTTTCTTTTTAGTAGATAAATAACAAAATTTCACCATGGACAATGAGGTTTTATCAAAAGATTATATCGACTATCATCGATTTAGCAATGAATTGAAAGCCAATTTTAGTAGCTAATTCATGTTTTATTTATATATGTTTTCAAGATTCAACCCAATGAATTTTAACTTGTCATTGTTTAGTCATCTGCATCTAGATCCATTAAATTTGTGCGTCTTTTTCTATATAACGTTTTGGTAAAAATCATTTGTGCTTGATAAAGTGACTTTAGTTTCGTGATTTATCATTTATTTATTTATTTCAATTTTAGGGATTAATCTTAGTAGCTAATTAGGTGGTTGGTACTTGAACTTACACTATTGCTAGTGGAACTCTGATTATGCACCTTGTAATCTCCTCCACCCCCAACGTAACTCTTTTTATATAAAAAAAATTATGTCAATTTCGAACACTAAAACAAACTCGTTTCCCCGGTAAATCTTTTTATTTTTTTATATAGATTGAACTTTAGCGGGGTGTATGGTATTGACGAAAATATTTTTCAATTTTTTCATGTTTGGTCACTCAACAAAATTCAAAACATTTTGTAGAAAAATAATTTTATAAAAGATTGAGGATAATGATTTCAGTAGGAAAAAAATGAATTTAAAAGTGACATTTCACACTGATTGACCCTTATCCACCCTCCAACACCCCACCTCCTATAGCTCCCATACCCACCATCACACACACATTACCCTCCGCCCTCTACCCCCATCATGTTCATGTTTTGCGTACCGGCCAAGCACAAGAAAAAAAATTCTTTTTCTAAAAAAATATTTTTCATGGTATCAGGCACATCCTTGCAAGTTGTGTTTTTTTTTTTGGTCTTCTGGTTGCATTTTTGTTGTATCACCTTTCTATATCATGATCCTAAACTTGTATATATAAATTTCTTTGACAAAACAAAGATTGAATTGTCATATAACGTCATGAAAAATTCAAATGTGCAAAAGTCACAAGTTATAAATCAATACATAGATGCTAAAGTGAATGTGGGGAACAAAGGGTTTTTAGATGCTTCTAAAGTAAGACCCCGTGTAGCACTTGAGAAAGAAACTGTTGTAGCAAGTGAAATGTTGTTGAGAAATAGGGCTTCTACAAGCTTTGCCAGCCATGATTTCATTAGCTCAATCCACCATGTGTTTTGGCTATCACCAAACCATTACCAACATCAAGTGCAGCTCCATTTACGAATTGTCGTAAGCGTGGATTTGCCTCCTACCTTTCACATAAAGAGAGTGAACTATCTGAGTACTACACTCGTGTAGAAATTCGTTATCCAAGATATGAAGTTATTCACAAGTACGTATGCCAAACCTGATCTTTGTCTGCTTTGATACTATGTTTTAAGCCATTTATATAGCGAGCAAATTAATTAATTAATTATGTTTTGAATAGGTACATGGATTGTGAGTTGGGAGTTTCATGAGCATACAAGTCACCGTACTAATATGCTTTTGAGAGCAGAACGGGAAAGTTTAATCCATTTGAACATCGCTGCATTAAGGGCTAGATGCCTGGTGCACACTGAAGAGAAGTGCAAAAGGTGCAATGAGAAACTCAGGGGTAAAGACGTTTACATGCACTGATAATTATCAATTTGTGACATACACACACACATACATACTCATCACACACTCGATGATAGATTTACTTGACTTTGAGCAGAGCATGTCGTCAATGAAAGATTCATATCCTTACATCCACAGACGCACAAGGAAGAAGGGACGGGTCCAGAATGTTATCATTAGCTTTTCTTCGTTGAAGAATGCTATCTTTTGTCATGTTAATTAATGGCTTTCTATCAAGCTATGTAGTAGTTAAGTAGAGTAGCTAGCTGGCTAGCACAAAAAAAGTCACTGCAGTCTTTCTGCAGTTGATCAATGTTTATAAGTTGATATGAATTCTTGGTTTCTGAATTATGTTTAGTACTTATTTTGCTTAAATCATTTCAATAAATGCTCCTAGGTATTTGATCGACATGGGTATTTTGCGGAGATAGCAAAGTAATTAAACTTTGGTCAACTTGATCTAAATTCATACGGGAAGAGACGAGATAACAATGTGCTAATATTTCTATATAAAAGATAGAACAAATTCTACCCCTAAATAAAAAAATTTAAACTAAGATAGATCTTCAATTTATAAAAGGTTTTAAAATATATCTAAATTAGGTAAAATATCATAGCAACCTGATAAAAATTGACCCCAAAAGAGAATTTCCCCAATTTAATCCTTTTCTTTTCCAATTTCAGCATATAAAATTTTTTAACTTAAGATAGATCTTCAATTTATAAAAGGTTAAAAAAATTATCTAAGTAAAGTAAAATATCATAGCAACCTAATAAAAATTGACCCCAAAAGAGAATTTCCCCAATTTAATCTTTTTCTTTTCCAATTTCAGCATATACATACATACATACATATATATATATATATATATATATATATATATATATACATACATATATATATATATATATATATATATATCATAATCAAGCTTTTGGTTGGCCTAATATATTAAGCTCTATATTGATAACACTATGCATCATAATTCAATAATTAGTCTAATTATATTTTATTACTTCATTGTTCCTTGACCATATTTCATTTGTGGACACTCCTGAAGTTTTATCTGGAGAGAAGCAAAACTATCAGGAGATATCCCACCTGTGCAGCATAAATGAATTATAAGTTGTTGTGGTCATTTGATCAATGTTATATATGCTCCGCTTGAACTGACCATCCATTTAATATTTTAAATTCACAGTTTCGATTATGGGTTTCTTTTGCCCAGACTTCGTATATATGTTTAGATATATCGTAAATATCTATTCTATTGTAAACTTAATTATTTCTTTTTGTCTATATTAACTTGAAGTCGATGAAGGAATTCAACTTCAAATTTTGGATCCACCTATGACTTTGATACTAGTAGATGAGTCTTTTGAGTATATACGTACTCAGTGGCGGATCCAGGAATTTTCTTCAGGGGGTTCAAAAAATAAAAATATAAATTTGTGAATAAGCCAACAAAATATAATTTCAAGGGACATAATAGTATATAGTCTATAAATATAAAATGTTTAAACTTATATTTTAATTTTTTTTTTTTAGGCTTATACTTAAACTTATATTTTAACTTATTTTAAAGTTATTTTTTTTATATAGTAGGTGAGGTATGTAGTCTTTTTTTTAATAGATGTAGGCTTCTTCTATTTTGTTCTTTAGGCATCCAACTATAGGTTTCAGTCTACTTTTTTTAAAAAAACAGTTTTTTAATAGCTGTAGGCTTCTTGTTTTTTGTTTTGTAAGCGTCCAGTTGTAGCTTTCAGTCTACTTTTTTTAAAAAAAAGCAGTCTGATGGGGATTGAACCCGCAACGAAGCCTGAAGTAGCACCCCAAGAAGTGGAGATTGTACCACTGAGCTATCCAACAATCTTGTGTCAGGTGGTTCAAAATTAATATATGTACATAAATATAGATTTTCTACCTTATATATACAACGTAATTTTTTTTTAGGGGGTTCGGCTGAACCCCCCTCGCCACTATGTAGGTTCGCCCCTGTACGTACTTCTTGTTGCCTTAGACTCTTTATCCTCTATCAACATACGAATACTTGTGTTATGGTTACTTTCATGTCCTTCCGGCCATACGGAGCTCGATAAGCTAC
Organism: Capsicum baccatum var. pendulum; assembly: GCA_030864225.1. NCBI lineage: Eukaryota > Viridiplantae > Streptophyta > Magnoliopsida > Solanales > Solanaceae > Capsicum > Capsicum baccatum. The sequence goes on from CM061561.1 coordinate 242,455,795, forward strand.
TATTTTCATGAATAATAAGGTACAGATTTTGCAGATATAAATTATTCTCTGCATGTACAAGTTGCCACCATATGTCGTTGTTTTTCGTATTTGTTATATTTTTCTTACTATCTCACTTACAACAACAATATACCCAGTATATTCCCCGAATCTCACTTGAATGAAAGAATAAAGTTGGAATTTAAAAATGTATATTTGTTTGGGACATAATGAGGGTACAATTATGGACAAAATGAAAGTACGAAAAGAAGTTCGATTATATTTGGTCAGGAACATTTCTCGAATAAAGGTTGAATCTTCTGTGACATTGCTAATCCAATTCCTTTACTCATCCATTTAGATGATTCCGCAGTTGGGAATTTTCCACTGAAGGAATTTAAGAAATTGAGCCCAATGCCAACTAAAGAAGTTACTGGATGCATCCGCAATGTCTCATTAATCGATGATGCATCGTATGTATGGAGGCTCTGCTAAATCAGATTCATCAATCAGGAAGTCTTGTCCAAGGTATGTCAATTTTTGCCTGTGCTTTCCTTAGAATTTCTGGATTTATAGATACAACAACATACCAAAGTGAAATCTCTTAAGTGGAGTTTGGGGAGGGTGATATTTTCTTATTTCTGTTATTTCATCTTGTTTCATGTTTTATTACGACTTTGTTTACTATCCTTTTATCCTGAGCTCAGAGTCTATCGGAAACAACCTCTCTACTTCTTGGGAGATAGTGGTATGGACTGCGTACATCTTACCCTCCCTAGACCCCGCAATGGAAATACACTGGGTATGTTGTTTATTGTTGTTGGATATATATAGTTGACTCCAACTAATTTGGATTTGAGGTGTACTTGACGTTATGATTATGATTTAGAGCTGTTTTTTGGTTTGTAAATAGACGTTGAGAGCTGTTAGTTGTTTGTATAATGAATTTGATCAATTTGGGATTTCATCCGCTAATCTTGCAAGATTTGATTTTTATTCCTTTTAAGGTGTAGTTGTAATTGGAGATGGACTTTGAAGGAACAATAATTGTGCTGTTTTCAATTATAGTTTGTTATGATGCTGGCTTGGGACTTTCATGTTCCTATACTATTTTCTACCTCAACGTGTCTTTTTCTTTGTTTCTCTTTTTTACCTTTTTGGTTTTGCCACTTTTGTTAGATGGTCTATTTGTTAATTATGGGTATTTATCTGTGGTAATTTTCACTTCTTGGGATTCTTTTTTTCTGTTGAAGTGTGGGACTTGGTAGATGGATTCGGTAGACCTTTTCATCTGTTACCACAGTGTTACTGGTTTTCTGGTTGAGAGATATTTGTAAAGAAAATTCTTGATGATAATTAGAGATCTCAGTCTTTCGAAAACTAATTTGAACGATATGGGCTCTCCACTGTACACATGTAGAACCTTGGTTTGTTTCTATGCCCCTTAATAAATCATAAAAGTTTTCTTAGATAAGATAGCAAATCATAGTAGTTACTTTATTTACACTTATCTTGTGTTTCTTTGAAAGGTTTGGCCCTTCTCCGGACCTTGCACATAACGGAAGCTTTAGTGCACCCGGGCTGCCCCTTTTCTGTTTTGTGTTTCTTTGAATGTTCCTTCAGTAGTAAAATCATTGAGTAGCTATATTGCTCTAACTCTTCAAAAATATCACCGTCATCTGCGTGTAGGATCTTCCAAAAGTAGTGTGTTTTTGAATGATCCAACATGATAAAGCTACATTTTTGGAAAGTCCAATCTACGTAGTTAAGTAGTATCCTTCATGTTTCTATGCTCCTTCTGTATCATTTGCTGTAATGATTCTTTTTAGCTTCTTTTCTAAATATAAAGTTCACTTGAACAGCAATATAACATCTAAGTTGATTGTGGCATGCCTATGAACTTCTTCATTGCCTTACAATTAAGTTCTTTCTTTTGTTCTTCAGATGGAAAGTATATCTGAGGATACGACTATTGCAGAACGTAAGCAGATACCCTTCAATAAATTCCTCCCAACTCTTATGTCTGGAGTGTGGTCTGATATTGGAGGCTGTCGTGATATGGAAGATACTCGCATCTGTATTGCAGACATGGCTAAGAACTTTGGTCATAGTATTCGTGGTGAGGAATCTATCTCCTTCTATAGAGTAAGTTCTTTAAACTCGTTGAGCATCACGACCATTTATACTTGACTATTTACTCAATATACTAGTATGTGTATTTGTATCTTTCCGCAATATTAGATTTGTATTGTTGAGCTCAATAGGACTAAGAATCTTCACCTGTGTGGCCGTGTAGCATAGGATCTCACACTTGGACCTGCAGGTATAAGAAGCTTATCTTATAAGTTCCCCATTCGGACCACGCATAATGTCTAATACTTGTTTTTAATTTAGAATCACTCTACGCCTTTATATAGAATAGGATTTCCACTGGAGAAGTGTAGGAGAACTCGAGATAATAAGCCAAGTTTTCTACAAATTCTTTGCTTATCTAGTATATGATATTATTCGATCTATGATGCAAATGGTTTTAGTGACAGGTCTTTGATAGCCATGGTGGGAAGGGAGCATCACTCTTTGTACGTGACTGCTTACCAAGAATCATAGTTCAGATGCATTAATGAAAGTCGAGGAGCAGAAGAGGAAAGCTAGTTTTGAGAGGTATGCGTGCTATTAATTTGGCCTCATCTTTTTTTTTCTTGCTCATCTTTGATCATGAATTTTTAATTCAGATATGAAGATATTCCACCATTCCTTACACACTGTTACATCTTTACAATATTATTAGCTCACATCAAAATGATTTTGGAATCAAAAGGAACAGATTCTGAACAAAAATCACTGAATTTTGAATGGCCACGAACTTGATCCTCTATAACTTGTCTACACTTGGTCATGGTTGGAGTGCTGATTTTCTTCATGAAAATTTGATTGCTTCTCATCATTGTATGACTTAACGTTATTTGCTATGGAACTTTTTCCATCTGTATGGACTCATCAGCAACAAATGTAATCTTGTTTAAACTTTTCTTGTCAGTAAATGAAATACAATACAAGATCAGTTGCACGTGTCAATAAATGGGTCCATTCCTAGCAGAGCATAGATAAACCAGTAAGAGCAGGGCACGATAACGGCAAATGACAGGAAAAATGGCATGTACTCCACGTTCTTTGTCCTGATTACTAGTCTAATGATAGACAGAGGAGATAGTAACAATGGAGAAGATGGTGGAAGCAACAAAAATATTGTAGCGGAGTTAAATTGCCACCAATTATTATTCTTTAAGTACTAATTTCATATTGTAGTGGCTGAAAACTCCCACATAATTTTCTAAGAAAACAAACTAGTATTTTATTGTGGGATTTATAGAACACCACAGTATGTTTTTAGTGACATTGTGATCATATTGCAGGGGTTTATAAACGCCCGCAATATTTGTTTTTTGTAACATTAATATCATATTGCGAGGGTTCTAAGCTGTCACTTATTAACTTAAAAAAATCCCACCAATTCAAAATTCATTTTGTGGTGGAAGTCAGGGAGGTTTCGAAAAACCACCACAATATTGCTCGTGGCAAGGCTTATTGTGACACTTTCCGAAACCGCCACAATTCTTTTTGTCACGGTCAAAAACCGTCACAAATTGACATAAAATCCGTCACAATTTACCAGCTTTTTTGTAGTGAGGTACCAAAATTAACCTTAAGTAAAGTAGAAGTTGGATTAGGGTTTCCTTAATAAAGGGAGCAGGAGCTAGGAAAGAAAAGGAGATAGTAATAGACGGGGATTCATTTTTTATATGTAAAAAGATAGTGATATAATAATGTTGGTTATATAGTGTATTAACAAAGTATAAACCGTCATTCGTGTGCCAAAACTAATTTAACCTTAAGTAAAGTATAAGTAATTGGATTAGGGTTTCCATGAACTTGGCTTAGAAAACATTATCTCCAAACTCATTCCCTTATTTATTTACTTAATTAGTTTGAATGTCCTTGTTTGTTATTACATTTGAAAATCAATTTGCTAACAAAAAGAATTGCTCTTCTCATATCGTCTTCTGAAAGTAGGAAGTTGTCACTTATCAAGTTGCAAAAGGGCAATAGAAGAATGAAAAGAATAAAACTTTGACACTTAATTATTCATGCAACTGGAAACTTTTTAATAGTAAGAGAAAAAACTTTACGTTAATTCTACATCACCTGATTATTCTAAAAAAAACTATATTTGCAGAATCTATTGGCATGCCCATCGATCATTAAACTACGCTATCACCATAATCTCCTAGCTTTAACTCTAATCTTCAAATTCTAAATCTTCATAATCTTCATCACCATTATTGAATGTACTAATTGCTTCATATTTATTAACCTCCGGCAATTGATTGTCGTCGTTGTTGGTAATTACTTGATCATTATCAGGAATACTTGCTAATACAGAATCAATTAATTCATCAACTTCTTCCTCCATCTAACCCTTTTATTCTTTGTTTCACCTCTTTGATTTTGCAGATGACGTATATATCCTTGTCTTTGCTGCTTTTCTTGTACTCATGATCCGGCAATAAATATTCTTTCATGAGCAACTTAGCATCTTTTTCTATATCATTTACATACTTTAAACTACTCTTATATCCAATTGTGATATTCTTTTTTGATCCATCTCTAATTGGATCACTTCTTTGGCTTTGCTTTTTGGTTGAATTCTTCAATCTCCTCAAGCGCGAAAGAAAGTAGCGTGTTTTCTCCGCCATACCCACCATAATCTCCCATGGCTCCGAGTCTTCAAATAGATCTGCTACATTAATAAAATCTCTAGGTGGAAAAATTCCGTGGAGCACAAAATTGTTGAGATACTTCATCAACTCTTCATCGATGGGGTGGAATCGAAAACCTTGCTTTGATTTGCATGAAGGCATTCTATATATATTTGTTTTGTTGCGTATATGTAAAAAATAGAAAGATAATTGAATTTGGTTGAAGCTAATGTTCGATGTGAAGAGGTTTATATAATGGGTTAACAAAGCATAATCCATCTAGTTTTGAGATAATACATGATTAGGCACTACAAAAAAAAATGGGTAAATTGTGGCAGTTTATTTATCGGGATTATAAGAAACACCCACTACACATTTATTTTGTAGCGCTTATGTTAACTCCTGCAAAATAATTATTTTTAGGGCGGTTTAACTCTGGAGGTTGTAAAAGCCCCCACTAAACTTTCGATTTGTGGCATGTGTTTCAACCTCCCCAATTAATTATTCTATAATACCAATTTTCAAGAATAATTCAATTTTTTAAAAAAATTTATTATTAAAATAAATATATTTCATAATAACGTATTTGGTATATGTTATTATATTACAAAAAAAATATTGGGAGAAAAGTTGATGGTTGATGGTGTTTAAGAGAAATTCGTTACTTTGAATAACATTTTACCCTTAATAAATTACTCACGGCAATGACTCTCTGCCCATGTATAGATATTTATGTGGCATACTATATTCAAAAGTTTGTGTGACCGACATCTCGTGTCCGAAATAAATATTGAGCGGGTCATTAGTCATAACTCACTACTATGCGTATTGAACTATATCGAGTACAAACATCTCAAACACTATTGCAACCAACTAATCACAATATGCATTTATGATCATTATGAAAACATACATATCGGCTTCACTCTAAATATACCTTTATACCAAAACATCCATTTCATTCGCCTCTCAACCCCAATTCTACCATCTCCATAGATTACCAATTGTAATCTCTGCTCGGAGTGACAACAACATTCGATGGGTTCGGACCATTAGACGAGAAGTCACTAGTGGAGTATATAAAAGCTACTTTAATTTTTTGGTTTCAATTTTTATATCAAATAAGCTGACTGTCCAATAACTCGGTAACGAATTGATGAATAATCATTAAGCCAGAACGAATCAAATGATATCATATTGGGTCATTAGGGGTTCAACACATATAAGAATCGATAATAGATAAGTTAAATCGTTTACACAAAATGAATCGAATCTCAACTCAACTAATTGGAAAAAAAAAGCACCAAATTTTTTTTATCTATTTTGATTTGCATCTGAGACATCATGGTTCTCAACCCAATACAACAACTATTTTTCTTATTTTCCTATTGAAGTGGATGGCAACGAAGATAAATATGGGTTGGGTGATAACAGAGGCATAAATAAGAGTTCACTTTGCAAATAAACATGATAACTAACCGTAGATTATAAACAATGACATAATAGGATACAAATATAAAAGAGACATCAAAAGTTATCAAATAAATTATTTCAATTTTTATATTGTGCTTCTATTAAATTAAAATTAAAACTTAATAAAAAAAAAGAGGAAAACATAAGAAAACATAGATGTTGTTTTTCCCTCCTTTTATGTATTGTTTTTCCACCTCCCCCTCCATTTTCCCACCATTCCCCAAAAGTTCCACAAAGCCTTCTCCCTGATTGTAGTAGTAGTGTCTTTACCACAAATTGGTCATGTGTATTTTTCGCAATTTTTATTTTTGATATTGTTTCGTTTTGATTTTTCTTCAGATCCAACCTTGTATCACTGCTGTTACATCAATAACTAATGATTTAAAGAGACTCTACAATGAAAAGTTGAAGCCAGTGGAACTTACTTACCGCTTGATTTTGCATCTCCGACTCTGGTGAGTGGATGAAGAAGCATACCGCTTATGTCTTAATGGTAGTACTTTCAACAACCTTATAGATGTTAAACTTGTGTTTGTGAATGCTTATTTTTGCTTATTGTCACAGACGGACGGAGAGCAATTTTGATGCCAAGCCTATGGTCATGCTTTTGGTTCAATACTCGAAAGAAAAAATCACTTTTATCAAACACTTGCTAAAGTGCAATTATCCAGGTTAATACTGACCAATTTCTGTATATTTATTTAATACCTGTCATTTGTTACTAATGTTGATTCTTCTGTTTGTTCTTTTCTTATCTCTTTCAGTTGAAATAGGTGCATACATCGGACCAGAGCCAACAACCGATTGATTTATTGTGGTTACGGTTAGTACCGTCCAATTTCTCTACCTTTGTTCCATATGCTTTATGTCCTTGGTTAAAGATATATAGATTCTATTCTAATTGTAGTAATCACAGTAGTAATAGTAGTAAAACTAATAGTTCTTTACAGTCATTTGCCTCTAATAAGGTTTTCTTGGCAATACATCAGCGACACAATTTGATTGTACATTTTGTTTAAGGTAGTGGTTTTGCGGTTTTAGTGCCTTATGGTGATTTTTTTCTTTGTCTGGTCCAGATGAAAGAAGCATTCCTAGCAACACTATTGTTGTTTAGGCTAACTTTTTGATCACTGATTTGACAAAGTTTGGTGGAGCATTTTTATTAAAATTTGAGTGTTCTTGGTTGCCACATTTTGTGATTCAATGTATAGCAATTCCTTTTACATTATCATACTATGCATCGTAATTCAATAGTTAGTCTAATTATTTTTATTACTTCATAGTTCCTTGACCATATTTCATTTGTGGACACTCCTGAAGTTTTATCGGGAGAGAAGCAAAACTATCATGAGATATTCCACCTGTGCAGCATAAATGAATTATAAGTTGTTATGGTCATTTGATCAATGTTGCCTATGCTCCGCTTGAACTGATCATCCATTTAATATTTTAAATTCACATTTTCGATTATGGGTTTCTTTTGCCCAGACTTCGTATATATGTTTAGATATATCGTAAATATCTATTCTACTGTAAACTTAATTATTTCTTTTTGTCTATATTAACTTGAAGTCGATGAAGGAATTCAACTTCAAATTTTAGATCCACCTATGACTTTGATACTAGTAGATGAGTCTTTTGAGTATATACGTACTCAGTGGCGAATCCAGGAATTTTCTTCAGGGGGTTCAAAAAATAAAAATATAAATGTGTGAATAAGCCAACAAAATATAATTTCAAGGGACATAATAGTATATAGTCAATAAATATAAAATAGTTAACTTATATTTGAAATTTTTTTTTTTAGGCTTATACTTAAACTTATATTTTAACTTATTTTAAAGTTTTTTTTTTTATATATAGCAGGTGAGGTATGTAGTCTTTTTTTTTAATAGATGTAGGCTTCTTCTATTTTGTTCTTTAGGCGTCCAACTGTAGGTTTCAGTCTACTTTTTTTAAAAAAATAGTTTTTTAATAGCTATAGGCTTCTTCTTTTTTGTTCTGTAAGCGTCCAGCTGTAGATTTCAGTCTACTTTTTTTTAAAAAGTAGCCTGATGGGAATTGAACCCACAACCAAGCCTGAAGTAGCACCCCAAGAAGTGGAGATTGTACCATAGAGCTATCCAACAATCTTATGTCAGGTGGTTTCAAAATTAATATATGTACATAAATATAGATTTTCTACCTTATATATACAACGTAATTTTTTTTTGAGGGGGTTCGGGTGAACCCCCCTCGCCACTATGTAGGTCCGCCCCTGTACGTACTGCTTGTTGTCTTAGACTCTTTATCCTCTGTCAACATACGAATACTTGTGTTATGGTTACTTTCATGTCCTTCCAGCCATACGGAGTTCCATAAGCTAATATTTTCATGAATAATAAGGTACAGATTTTGCAGATATAAATTATTCTCTACACGTACAAGTTGCCACCATATGTCGTTGTTTTTCGTATTTGTTATATTTTTCTCACTATCTCACTTACAACAATAATATACCCAGTATATTCTCAGAATCTCACTTGAATGAAAGAATAAAGTTGGAATTTAAAAATGTATATTTGTTTGGGACATAATGAGGGTACAATTATGGACAGAATGAAAGTACGAAAAGAAGTTCGATTATATTTGGTCGGGAAAATTTCTCGAATAAAGGCTGAATCTTCTGTGACATTGCTAATCCAATTCCTTTACTCATCCATATCAGATGATTCCGCAGTTGAGAATTTTCCACTGAAGGAATTGAAGAAATGGAGCCCAATGCCAACTAAAGAAGTTACTGGATGCATCCGCAATGTCTCATTAATCGATGATGCATCGTATGTATGGAGGCTCTACCAAATCAGATTCATCAATCAGGAAGTCTTGTCCAAGGTGTGACAATTCTTGCTTGTGCTTTCCTTAGAATTTCTGGATTTATAGATACAACAACATACCAAAGTGTAATCTCTTAAGTGGAGTTTGGGGAGGGTGATATTTTCTTATTTCTATTATTTCATCTTGTTTCATGTTTTATTACGACTTTGTTTACTGTCCTTTTATCCTGAGCTCGGAGTCTATCGAAAACAACCTCTCTACTTCTTGGGAGGTAGTGGTATGGACTGCGTACATCTTACCCTCCCTAGACCCCACTGTGGAAATACACTGGGTATGTTGTTTATTGTTGTTGGATATATATAGTTGACTCTAACTAATTTGGATTTAAGGTGTACTTGGCGTTATGATTATTATTTAGAGCTGTTTTTGGGTTTGTAAATGGACGTTGAGAGCTGTTAGTTGTTTGTATAATGAATTTGATCAATTTGGGATTTCATCCACTAATCTTGCAAGATTTAATTTTTATTCCTTTTAAGGTGTAGTTGTAATTGGAGATGGACTTTGAAGGAACAATAATTGTGCTGCTTTCAATTATAGTTTGTTATGATGCTGGCTTGGGACTTTCATGTTCCTCTACTATTTGCTACCTCAGCATGTCTTTTTCTTTGTTTCTCTTTTTTACCTTTTTGGTTTTGCCACTTTTGTTAGATGGTTTATTTGTTAATTATGGCTATTTATCTGTTGTAATTTTCACTTCTTGGGATTCTTTTTTTCTGTTGAAGTGTGGGACTTGGTAGATGGATTTGGTAGACCTTTTCATCTGTTCCCATTGTGTTACTGGAAACTAATTTGAACGATATGGGCTCTCCACTGTACACATGTAGAACCTTGGTTTGTTTCTATGCCCCTTAGTAAATCATAAAAGTTTTCTTGGATAAGATAGCAAATCATAGTAGTTACTTTATTTACACTTATCTTGTGTTTCTTTGAAGGGTTTGGCCCTTCTCCGGACCTTGCACATAACGAAAGCTTTAGTGCACCGGGCTGCCCCTTTTCTGTTTTGTATTTCTTTGAATGTTCCTTCAATAGTAAAATCATTGAGTAGCTATGTTGCTCTAACCCTTCAAAAATATCGCCGTCATCTGCGTGTAGGATCTTCCAAAAGTAGTGCCTTTTTGAATGATCCAACATGATACAACAACATTTTTGGAAAGTCCAATCTACATAGTTAAGTAGTATCCTTCATGTCTCTATGCTCCTTCTGTATCGTTTGCTGAAATGATTCTTTTTAGCTTCTTTTCTAAATATAAAGTTCACTTGAACAGCAATATAACATCTAAGTTGATTGTGGCATGCCTATGAACTTCTTTATTGCCTTACAATTAGGATCTCACACTTGGACTTGCAGGTATAAGAAGCTTATCTTATAAGTTCCCCATTCGAACCACGCATAATGTTTAATACTTGTTTTTAATTTAGAATCACTCTACGCCTTTATATAGAATAGGATTTCCATAGGAGAAGTGTAGGAGAACTTGAGATAATAAGCCAAGTTTTCTACAAATTCTTTGCTTATCTAGTATCTGATATTATTCGATCTCTGATGCAAATGGTTTTAGTGACAGGTCTTTGATGGCCATGGTGGGAAGGGTGCATCACTCTTTGTACGTGACTGCTTACCAAGAATCATAGTTCAGATGCTTTAATGAAAGTCGAGGAGCAGAAGAGGAAAGCTAATTCTGAGAGGTATGCGTGCTATTAATTTGGGCTCATCTTTTTTTTCTTGCTCATCTTTGATCATGAATTTTTAATTCAGATATAAAGATATTCCACCATTCCTTGCACACTGTTACATCTTTACAATATTATTAGCTCACATCAAAATGATTTTGGAATCAAAAGGAACAGATTCTGAACAAAAATCACTGAATTTTGAATGACCACGAACTTGATCCTCTATAACTTGTCTACACTTGGTCATGGTTGGAGTGCTGATTATCTTCATGAAAATTTGATTGTTTCTCATCATTGTATGACTTAACGTTATTTGCTATGGCATTTTTTCCATCTGTATGGACTCATCAGCAGCAAATGTAATCTTGTTTAAACTTTTCTTGTCAGTAAATGAAATACATGATCAGTTGCACTTGCCAATAAATGGGTTCATTCCTAGCAGAGCATAGATAAACCAGTAAGAGCAGGACACGATAACGGCAAATAACAGAAAAAATGGCATGTACTCCACGTTCTTTGTCCTGATTACTAGTCTAATGATAGACAGAGGAGATACATAACGATGGAGAAGATGGTGGAAGCAACAAAATATTGTAGCAGAGTTAAATTGCCACCAATTATTATTTTTTAAGTACTAATTTCATATTGTAGTGGTTGAAAACTCCCACATAATTTTCTAAGAAAACAAACTAGTATTTTATTGTGGGATTTATAGAACACCACAGTATTTTTTTTTGTGACATTGTGATCATATTGTAGGGGTTTATAAACGCCCGCAATATTTGTTTTTTGAAACATTAATATCATATTGCAAGGGTTCTAAGCTGTCACTTATTAACTTAAAAAAATCCCACAAATTCAAAATTCATTTTGTGGCGGAAGTTAGGGAGGTTTCGAAAAACCACCACAATATTGTTCGTGGCAAGGCTTATTGTGGCATTTTCCGAAACCACCACAATTCTTTTTGTCACGGTCAAAAACCGTCACAAATTGACATAAAATCCATCATAATTTACCAGCTTTTTTGTAGTGAGGTACCAAAACTAACCTTAAGTAAAGTAGAAGTTGGATTAGGGTTTCCTTAATAAAGGGAACAGGAGCTAGGAAACTAATTTATTTACTTAATTAGTTTGGTTGTCCTTGTTTGTTATTACATTTGAAAATAAATTTGCTCACAAAAAGAATTGCCCTTCTCATATCGTCTTCTGAAAGTAGGAAGTTGCCACTTATCAAGTTGCAAACGGTCATTTACTTGTCTAGATATAATGTCCCTTGTAGAGGCCATATTAATCAATAGATTTGCCACTTGATTGGCTCTATAACAATGTGCGTAGATAACATTAGCACCTCTTAATGTCTTAGAACTGGCACTAACAATATGCTTAAGCTTTAGGTTGTTGGTGACTTGCTTGTCCAAGAAATATTTAGCAGCCTTTCCTTCAACAAAAGTGTGTTGTATAGTGTCCCTTTGAGGGACAATACAATAATATGTCATCAAGGATAAGATTTGATTTGATTAACAATCATTGGTAGTAGATCAATTTTCAGCTGCATTATGATTGTACATTTGTCTAGACAGAAAAGTTGAATATCTTTGTGCTCAAAGATGAAATGAAATGGAGATTTGAGTTGTTTGGAGGAGAAGATTTGAGCTGACGTACAATGAAATCTGTCATTACAGAGTTTCGAAGCTCAAATTTTAAAACTCAACCTACCACAAACGTGAATCGTTTCGAGTGAATAATATATCAAAAGACTCAAAACATCAAAAGGAGCTAATATAAAAAAATTTAGACTATTTAGAGGACTTTGAGTTAGTTGGAATTGAAAAAAATAAATTCATCTCATCGAGGAAGATAAACTGACGCATATTGTGTAAAACTATATAGCTATTGTATAACAGTGTATATGAATGTATATACTTCTCTGGTACATAGTTATAGATCATATATTCATGGTTATACACTATTTATACAACATAGATCTATTACATATACATTAGATATACATGCGGTCATTTAGGTGAAAATGATGATAAATTTACATAAGAGGCCCTATATATTTTTTCTGTGTTCTGATTTTGATTGACTTGACTGCAAAGCATGTTTTTAGAGAGGAGGTTAAAGTGCTAACAATGCACCAAACTAAAGAAAATACTCCTCTAAAATGTTGTCAAAAGAGCAAAAACTAATTAGGAATCTAATTTGTGCAATTTTACGTGCAAATAAAGTCTCATATAGATAATTAAAAAGAAGAAAGAGTTATATATAAGATGTGCTGCTCTTAATAGCGTGAAATTATTTGAGAAAACTATACAAATTACGCCAAATTGAATAATTTTCACTTTAGGAAAAATTAACTGTATAAACTTATTATATTAGTTATTATAATTTATAGCAAAACTTTTAAGTTTTCAAGTTTATAGCAACTTTCATCTTAAAAAAAATATATAAAAAGGTTTTTTTTTTTCTTGAAAATACAGAAAAGCAATTACTGAAAAAGAAAAATTAATAGTTAATACAATTAATATACAATTTACCTTCCTTAAAAGTAGTTAACCTTAATTACTGATATTTATCCACCCCAAATCCCTCAAACCGTTATTTATCTTCCTATTTGAATGCTTGCATTAAGAGTTTCCATCTTCATACACTACTTGCCACTGTTTACACGATTTCTCTCTACCATCAAACAAAAAATGCATTCTATGTTGATTAGAATTTGATAGAAAAGCAAAAAACAAGTATTTCTTTAGATAAAAAATATGAATTCTGTTAATTTGCATTCAATCATAATCCGTCATGGAGGCAGATGGGATTCTTCAGGTTTGTTAATTTTCTTACGCCTTCTAAACGAATTTAAATATTTATTGGCGTACCATCAATCGGATGCATGCCATCACAAAGAACACTGTGAGGAGGAGAAGAAAGGAAACGTGTTGATTATTTGAACCAAGTAGCACAATTGTTCAACAGCAAGTTGGCAGATGACTTAAGTTCTCTGAAAAACAAAGTACCTAATTCAAGATTGGTGTATGTAGATATATATAATCTTCCACTTGATGTCATCAACAACCCTCAGAAATATGGTACAAATATGGCTGCCTTTTCTGAATATCGACAAGATCTTTGTTTCTTTCTTTATATGACCGTGCAGGATTCAAAGTTGTAGAAAACAGATGCGGTGGGACAGGAAAAATAGAAGTTGCAGAGTTATGCACATCGGTGTGTTCTGATGATTACGATTATATTTTTTGGGATAGCTTTCATCTTACAGAAAAAGCATACAGATTTTTAGTTCATCAAATTCTTGTACACCATTTAAGTAGCTTCTTCTGATAAATTCACATATCAACAAGCATATCAATGAATTCTTAGTACTTGTTGCCGAATGATTGGTAATTTATATGTTATTTTCTCACATAGTGATCATGTCTATCATCCCCGATTTTTATTTATTTATTTTTTCTAGTAAGCATGTACATGATGTGGTAGTAACAAAGTTGTATTCATGGACTATAGCAGTACATACAAACTTGCAAATATTTGATTTTTTTTCTGTATTAAATTGGTATAAAATTGATGTTGAATCATTCTTTCTATTTACTGTTTGTTTTTCTAATATAGTTAATAATTTGAATTAACTTTTTGGTGCTCGATTATTACTGTGTGTTTTTATAAGATTGTGGGTATGAAAAAGTTTATTTTTTGTATTTATGTAGTATTTATATAATGTTATGCTACTCTAACGTTTGTTTCGTACTTTACATCGTTGAATGAAATTGATATGAACTAAGTCGCATCAGATGGTATTAAATTTGATATCAACTACATCAAATTATACATTTTTTGATTCTGCAATTAGTAACATTTGACATGAATATTGAATCTTGAATTTTATTGGTGCTCATTACTCTTTGTATAAGATTGTTGGTATGAATAAAGTTTAGCTTTGATATTAAACATAGTATTTATATAATGTTCTTCATCTTGCCAAAAAGCAAACAAAAATATCAATCTCGATTAATATTGATTATTTTTTTATTACAACGCAAAATTATTTGACATCAAACAACTATCAATTAATTTATTTTCAACATTTACGTTGATAGTTTTTCATATAATGTCCATTCATACACTAAAAAGGTTATGTAACATAAAACATAATTTTTCTCATCGATTGTCACATCCATAAAACTCATTCAATACAAATGTGATATATGCGAAACTTCATCGATATCAATTTAATACATTGAGAACTCAAAATAAAAATGTTAGTTAAGTAAGAAATGAGTATATAAATTGATTTCAACGTATTAAAATTGGAATTATCCTAGGAAAATGTGTTCATCAAAACTTAGTTAACATCATTGCACTAATTGGCAATTAACATCATTACACTAATTGGAACTATCCCTCAATCGATAAACTGAAGGTACAATAATCTTGCAGATTAATCAATACATCTACGAAGCCTCACACGGAAAAAAACTCAATAAAAGGCATCCTTGTTTGGCTAATGTATCTAAAAAATGAATGTCTTCTTGTTCATTTATCTTCCTCGAGTATATGGACATTACAGGTAAAACAATGAAATGTGCTCTGGCTAACTATCTTTCAGATGTTAGCAACGAGCCAAACACGAGTTTGAAATTCTGGATGAGTGTAAGAACAAGTTTTTTTTTCAAGGTATACATGTGAAATCAAAATTGTGTTGGTGTGTATTTTGATTTCAGTTTTACATATATACTACAATAGCAATGATATTAAAAGTTAATTATGGTATGCATTATATGGACGTGGGGAAACGATAACTAATTAAATTCCAAAATGGAACTATATATATATGTTATCATCACTTAACGATTTGACAAAATTGAATTGGCAAGACTGCCTTTTGACTGTAAAAAGGATTTATTTTTCTGAAAGTAGTTAATTTTTTTAGAATGAAATAACTATTAATAATTAAGCACTACCTAAGAATGAAAATAAACTAAAAGCAACAATAATACAAATGTTAACATTTACTATTTGTTCTTAATTTAATATAAAATTGATCTAAACAATTGTCCAATTTAGAAGAATCACTATTTAATGATCGAGAAGATTATTAGTAAATAAAAAAGGTAATGAATGGAATTTAACGAATGAAATAGTTACTATTTGAAGAAATTTAATGAATGAAAATTAAAGAGATAAGACTTCTATTGATGATTAAAGACTAAAAAATATGAAAAAGAATATAATCAAGTTAATTATTCAAGTTAATAAAAAAATATAAAATCAGATCTTAAGTTTAAAAAATATATTTACCATTTATATCTCCTTAAATTGGGGATAAACTTTGATATTTAATTATTATAAAAAAATATTGATATCTTAACTTGTCATAATTATCCAAAATCTTTAATTAATAGTGATAGATGTTAAATGCTAAATATAAGGAAATAATACAAATAATAAATATTACAAAATTGATTTTCGAAAATTTAATTAAAATATGTTTTTCTCAAAAGTTGCTATCACTTGTAATTATTTCTTAAGTCTAGTAATTAATAAAAAGTTATGTTATAACTTGTAATTAATTATCTAAAAAATATATTTGGGATAATTTTCACTTTTATATTAGTGAAAAAAGAAAAGTATCCTAAATAGACTTAGCCCATAAACATTTATGATAGCCCATCTAATTACAAGGCCCAAGAAAATCAATATTATCATGAGAGAAGAGGTAGAAATGGGATTACATTTGACCAGGAAGATGTACGAGGGAAAATTACAGCAAAATTCCTTTCACCACCTCGTTTATAAAATATGTACACAATGTATGGGTAATGTATATTTTAACCTAAGCCTATAGAGAGAGAGAGGGGGCACGGGGGGAGGGGGGGGGAGGGCGGGAGGGGGGATAGATAGACACACTATGCATATAATATACATACTATTATATACCATGATCATCATTTGGCCCAATTACCATAACAGGTGGAGTGCTAACTTTGAAACATTCAGTCCTCAACTTTGATAATTCATCATCTTCACTAAATTCTCTTGAAATATTAACATTCCCAATGTTCAAACTTCTTTGTATAGTTGCCATTTTTGCTACCTTGTCATTATTTTTTCATAAGGTCTCATCACCAAATTTCTTGAACACTTGCCCAAAGTTTTCATAAATATTTTCAGAAAATATTTTCTTGAAAAATTCATTTCTTCTTACATAGATTTTCTTGAATTATTCCAATAGTTCCAACAACCTGGGATCAATACTTTTCCCTGATTTCCATAGGATCATGTAAACTTTATTATTATCCATGAACAAAAATTTCTTTTTATAATATATGAATCTTACGGTTTTAACTAGCTTTGAAATATATTTGATAAAGGTATATATGTTTATGTCTGTTTAAGTAATTGTGGTATTAGGATGGCTCCTATAATCTATCTATTTATAAGGCCATGGCCAATGCACTGACATATATACACAAAATAAAAAAATAAAAATAAGCTCCATGTGTATGAATGGGGAAGCTTGAGATAAAATAAATAAGAATATTGCTCTTCTTTTTATTTGTTTTAGAAAAAAATGTCTCTTTCCTTTTCAGCACATTCTTAAATTCTAACTTTTCATGTAACATTTCAAGACCACAAAATTAAAGAACATTTTATTACATTCTACATATATTTAATTTAAGATCAAAAGATTCAAAAATCTTTTTTATTTTCTTAAACTCTATATCAAGTCAACCAACCAAATAAATTACAATGAAGATTTTTTTTTTGTTTTTTTTATTCAATGACCCAGAGAACATTATATTCTGAGTACACAAAAAGTGATAAGAGGGGGGATTCACCTGACCTCAATACAACACAATTTATACAACATTTGCTTATGCAATCACCCAATTGAAATGGAGGGAATATTTAACTTGAACTGACGTCACACACATTATCCATCTTGGAAGAATTAAATTTGATTAATAAAAATATTACAATATAAAATGCATTCATCAAGAGCTCTACTCTTTGCCAATAATATTATCTAAGAGAATGTACGTATTATGTATGTATACCTTATTTATTTAAAACTGCAATGGAATTATGTAACTTTGTGAAACAAATTTAACTGGAATAGTGCTAGCTGACGATTGACAATGATGTAATATTAATTCATGTATAACTTTAACCAGTATTCAAGCGGTTCTTAATAGATCAATTATATTCTAGCAGAATTTAGAGTATTTTACGTGTAGCGTTGTCTCTAATGGTTAGAATCTGTATTAAATACCCAACTACTAAATTAAGGAGGCTTCTAGTTGTAACATGTAGTATGGTAATCTCGCCGTCTCATATTACTTGACATGTTTGCCTTTTGCACAATTCTTAAGGTGAAATTAATAAGGGGTGCAAATTGACTAATATGACTATTAAATTCATACTAAATATTGTCATTATCTATTGAAGTTAATTACTCTTCCATTAAACTACTAAGGTTAAAGTTGAAAAAATGTGTCAAATTATTTCTTAATTCTTTAAACCTGTCAACTATGTTGAGATAAACTTTTTTAACAAACATGTCAAGTATATGAGACACAGGGATAGTAAATAAAAAGAAATTAAATTGGATAATAAGTACTCTTTATCAATATCAATTAGAAGTTTCAAGTTCGAGTCTTGGGAATGGATAGGGAGCATTTTATCTTCTCAAATGTGATATTCCAGTGCAAATTTGAATTAATCGAATCCCAACATAGATATCAATTATGGGTGTCAAACGGGCCGGGCCGGGCCAACCCGAAATCGACCCTTCTATTTTAACCGGGTTGAGGGCCGGTTAAGGGCCAATTTTGGCGCTAGATGGGCCGGGCCAAACAGTAAAAAAATTAAAACCACCCTAACCCGGCCCACTTAACCCAACCTGGTCAAACCCACCAAAATCCGATCAAACTCAGTTAAAAAATGGGTCAAACCCGATCAAAAATATAAAAAAAAAAATTCTTTCAATATACATTACATATACCCACCTATATACATTATAAATATGTTAAATAATATATATACACTATATATATAGTATATACTAGATTAGAATTTAAAAAATATATACACATATACACAATTAGTTAATTACTCATATATACGCACCATTCAATGTATATATACTACTACTTATAAAATATACTACAATATATATACATTACAATATATATAGATATACTTATATACTAAGTCATAAAACATATACACATGTATACGTTAAATATGCAAGATATATACACGTGTATATGCACCATACAATATATATATACAACTACCTATAAAATATACTACAATATATATACATTATTTATATACTAATTTATAAAACATATATACATGTAGACGTTAAATATACACTTCTATAGAAGATATATAGATGTGTATACACACTATTCAATGTATATATACTACTACTTATTAAATATACTACAATATATATACATTACAATATATATAGATATACTTATATACTAATTTATAAAACATATACACATGTATACGTTAAATATACACTTCTATTGAAGATATATACACGTGTACATGCACCATTCAATGTATACATACTACTACTTATAAAATATACTACAATATATATACATTACAATATATATAGATATACTTATGTACTAATTTATAAAACATTACACATGTATACGTTAAATATGCACTTTTATAGAAGATATATACACTAGTATACGCACCATTCAATGTATATATACTACTACTTATAAAATATACTGCAATATATATACATATACTTATATACTAATTTATAAAACATATACACATGCATACGTTAAATATACACTTCTGTAGAAGATATATACACATGTATACGCACCATTCAATTTATATATACTACTACTCATAAAATATACTACATTATATAAACATTACAATATATATATATATATATATATATATATATATACACTTATATACTAATTTATAAAATATATACACATGTATACGTTAAATATACACTTGTATAGAAGATATCCAATTTATAAAACATATACACATGTATACGTTAAATATACACTTCTATACAAGATATATATACGTGTATACACAGCATTCAATGTATATATACTACTACTTATAAAATATACTAGATTATATCTACATTACAATATATATAGATAGACTTATATACTAATTTATAAAACATATACACATGTATACGTTAAATATACACTTCTATAGAAGATATATGCACAAATATACAAAACATATGCTACTTAATATAATAAATTAATAATATTTGGTAGTAAATTAATAATATATTAGAAGTAAGTTTTTAATTTAAAGTAGAAAACTAGAATTCAATTTAAAATTTTAAATCGTTAAATGAAAAAATATAAAAAGCAAGGACTAAGGAGTGAATGAATTTGGGGAATTTATTGATTGCAAAATGATCCAAAATTTATAATTTACATGAATGAAAAATCTACAAATTATGCATCATTTTTTCCAACTCATTCATGTTAATATTTACGGGAACTTGCATAGGATAGTCGAAGTCAACGGGGGCAAAACCATGCGTTGGATTTGATTCTGCTGAGTTTTCCCGTGAAGTCATAATTTCTTCAAGTTTCAGCTCGTCGCTTGGCTCCGGTTCCATTCCTTGGTTTCTTCTTTCCGCTCTAATCCAATCTCTGAGTCAAACTAGAACATTCATTGCATTGCTTCCCAATGAGTGTCGGTTGTCTCCAAGCTGCTGTCGTCCCTGACTAAAGGCACTCTCTGATGCAACGGTTGACATTGGAATATTCAAGATATCTCTAGCTAATCTGGAAAGCACAGGATATTGTGTTTCATTACTCCTCCACCAATCCAACATGTTGATCCATATCTGCGATCCTCTGGTGCCGTCCGAAGATAATATTTCAGCTCTTCCCGATAAGTTGATATGTAAGTTCTCGCATCAACACTGTTCCAACAATTTAAATCATAAAACGAATCAGAAAAAATACTATGTGCCGGCCTTTTAGAAGATGATGGCTCCTCGGGATGATGAGGAGCGACAGTTGGAGTGATATTTGTAGGTACGGCTAAATCAAATAAATTAGCATAGTGATTATGTAATTTTTCTATGTAATCCTTTGCATCAGCCATAGCCGTCCACAAATCAGGTTGTACTTGTTCAGAATCATGGTTAGTATTTATTTCTAAGTTAGTATAAATAAGAGTACTAAAGTGGCACATATTATTATATTTCATGCACGGATTTAGCATAGCACCAACCAAGTAAATAGGAGGAATCGGGAAAAAATATTTTTTAAATTTCATAAACATGGCGCCAACAGCTTCTTTATAACCTTCTTTATTTTTATATTCTTTGAGAAAACCAGAAATATCGGCTATATATGCCAAAATATTACAAACAGTAGGATAATAAGCACCGGAAAATTCAATCGTAGCTACATAAAATTTTTCTAAAAACTTAACAAGATCATTAATTACAACCCAATCAGAATTATGTAGCATGCAATCAGCAGAATCAGCAAATGAACCGCAATGTTGGTTAAAAGCTAGTGTAATAGGAATTCTATATTTATAACAAGTTTTTAAAAATTCATACGTAGAATTCTATCTAGTATCAATTTTCTCAGGCATCAAAATAAGTGTAAGTCCATTTTCTTGACATTTAACTTTAAATTCTCTAATTCTCGATCTACGATTATTTTCTTGAATAAAACCAACGGCAAGACGAATTTTTTCAATATAAAGCTCAAAAAACTCAAGACCATCTTTTACAATTAAATTATATATATGACATGAACATTTAATATGAAAAATTTGAGGTAAGGGCGGAGATAGCGTAGATTTTATTTTTTTATAGCAGTCTTGTTGTTAGAAGCATTATCAAAAGCAATACATAAAATTTTATTTTCAATACCATAATATCCAGTAATTTTAACGATAGAATCAACAATAAATTGTCCAGTATGTTTACGATCTTCATCATATAAAAAAGCAAGAATACGTTTTTGCATCACGAAATTACTATCCATCCAATGACAAGTAACGGTTAAATAATCATTTTTATTTACATCACGACCAAGATCAGAAGTTAGGGACAATCTACATTGAATATTTTTTAACAATGTTGATAAATAAAAACAATATTGTGAATGAAGTCTAAAAATATCAGACCGACAAGTAGTTCTAGGAATACAGTTAAACATATGATTATAAATTTCTTGTATATAACGAATAAAGGCATCAGAAGAAGGAAAACTAAAAGGCAAACAACCCACAACTACCATTTTAGCTATTTCTTCCCGGTCCCTCAATTTATTATACTTCTTCGCTACGTGACCGGTTGCTGGGTCCATTCTAGTTTGCGTTGGCCCACCAACATCCCCACCACCTTGTGCAATATTTAACTCTCTTTTGTGATCTTCAGCTATATGTCTCATTAACGTACCCGTACCCCTTGCTTGCCTCCACTTCTATGCTTATATATTTGTTGACAAATATTGCATTGCACCTTAATATCTGATATACGTTCAACAAATTGTCATGTAACACTAGTTCTTTTACGAGGTCTTGGGGCACTGGGAGGATGGAGAAAGAGATTAACCGATTTAGATCTAACATTAGCATCTCCTACTGCGGGTGTCTCGGCAATATTTTCATTATCTTCTTCTAAATTAACCTCATCTACTTCATTTTCTTCTTCTATACCGTAATTTTTTTGAGCTTCTACATAATCCATATCGTGAGAACCTACACCTATTTCTTCCTCAAAAGGTGTACCAAGCGGTACCGGAGGTGAAGGCACACGGGTATATCTACTACTTGAACTACCTCTACCATTAGTAATTCACTTTTTACTACCACTACCGCTTCCGGGACAAAATTTTTTAACACCTTTAGTAGCGAGGTTTCTTAATTTATCCATTATATAAATTAAATTAAACTAAAAGTATTCCAAATACACAAATATAATAAAATTAAATATTAAATATTTCTAAACATATATATGAAGTCTGGGCAAAAGAAGCCCGTAATCGAAACTGTGAATTTAAACTATTAAATGGATGATCAGTTCAAGCGGAGCATAGGCAACATTGATCAAATGACTACAACAACTTATAATTCATTTATGCTGCACAGGTGGGATATCTCATGATAGTTTTGCTTCTCTCCCGATAAAACTTCAGGAGTGTCCACAAATGAAATATGGTCAAGGAACTATGAAGTAATAAAAATAATTAGACTAATTATTGAATTACGATTCATAGTATGATAATGTAAAAGGAATTGCTAGACATTGAATCACAGAATGTGGCAACCGGAAACACTCAAATTTTGATAAAAATGCTCCACCAAACTTTGTCAAATTAGTGATCAAAAAGTTAGCCTAAACAACAATAGTGTTGCCAGGAATGCTTCTTTCATCTGGACCAGACAAAGCAAAAAATCACCATAAGGCACTAAAACCGAAAAACCACTACCTTAAACAAAATGTACAATCAAATTGTGTCGTTGATGTATTGCCGAGAAAACCTTATTAGAATTAAATAACTGCGAAGAACTATTAGTTTTACTACTACTACTGTGATTACTAAAATTAGAATAGGATCTATATATCTTTAACCAAGGACATAAAGCATATGGAACAAAGGTAGAGAAATTGGACGGTACTAACCATAACCACAATAAATCAATCGGTTGTTGGCTCTGGTCCGATGTGTGCACCTATTTCAACCAAAAGAGATAAGAAAAGGACAAACAGAAGAATCAACATTAGTAACAAATAACAGATATTAAATAAATATATAGAAATTGGTCAGTACAAACCTGGATCATTGCACTTTAGCAAGTGTTTGATAAAATTGATTTTTCCTGTCGAGTATTGACCCAAAAACATGACCACAGGCTTGGCATCAAAATCGCTTTCCATCTGTGACAACAAACAAAAATAAGCATTCATAAACACAAGTTTAACATCTATAAGGTTGTTGAAAGTACTACTATTAAGACATAAGCGGTATGCTTCTTCATCCACTCACCAGAGTCGGAGATGCAAAATCAAGCGGTAAGTAAGTTCTAGTGGCTTCAAATTTTGATTGTATAGTCTCTTTAAACCATCAATTATTGATGTAACAGCAGTGAGACAAGGTTGGATCTGAAGAAAAGTCGAAACGAAACAATGTCAAAAATAAAAATTGCGAAAAATATACATGGCCAATTTGTGGTAAAGACACTACTACTACAATTAGGAACAAGGCTTTGTGGAACTTTTGGGGAATTGTTTCACCAAGAAAATGAGAAAACAGGGGATGGTGGGAAGATGGAGGGGCTTGTGGAAATTTAGAGGGAAAAACAATACATAAAAGGAGATAAAAACAACATCTATGTTTTCTTATGTTTTCCTCTTTTTTTTTTATTAAGTTTTAATTTTAATTTAATAGAAGCACATTTTAAAAATTGAAATAATTTATTTGATAACTTTTGATGTCTCTTTTATATTTGTATCCTATTATGTCATTGTTTCTAATCTACGGTTAGTTATCATGTTTATTTGCAAAGTGAACTCTTATTTATGCCTCTGTCATCACTCTACCCATATTTATCTTCGTTTTCATCCACTTCAATAGGACAATAAGAAAAATAGCTGTTGTATTGGGTTGAGAACCATGATGTCTCAGATGCAAATCAAAATAGAGAAAAAAAATTTGGTGCTTTTTTTTTCGAATTAGTTGAGTTGAGATTCGATTCATTTTGTGTAAACGATTTAACTTATCTATTATTGATTCTTATATGTGTTGAACCCTAACGACCCAATATGATATCATTTGATTCGTTCTGGATTAATGATTATTCATCAATTCGTTATTGAATTATTGGACGGTCAGTTTATTTGATATAAAAATTGAAATCAAAAAATTAAAGTAGCTTTTATATACTCCACTAGTGACTTCTCGTCTAATGGTTTGAACCCATCGAATGTAGTTGTCACTCCGAGCAGAGATTACAATTGGTAATCGATAGAGATGGTAGAATTGGGGTTGAAAGACGAATGAAATGGATGTTTTGGGATAAAGGTATATTTAGAGTGAAGTCGATATGTATGTTTTGATAATGATCATAAATGCATATTGTGATTAGTTGGTTGCAATAGTGTTTGGGATGTTTGTACTCGATATAGTTCAATACGCTTAGTAGTGAGTTATGACTTGTGGCTTGCTCAATATTTATTGCGGACACGTGATGTCGGTCACACAAACTTTTGAGTATTGTATGCGACATAAATATCTATACATGGGCAGAGAGTCATTACCGTGAGTAATTTATTAAGGGCAAAATGTTATTCAAAGTAACGAATTTCTCTTAAACACCATCAACCATCAAATTTTCTCCCAATATTTTTTTTTGTAATATAATAATATATACCAAATATGTTATTATGAAATATATTTATTTTAATAATAAAATTTTTTAAAAAATTAAATTATTCTTGAAAATTGGTATTATAGAATAATTAATTGGGGAGGTTGAAACACACGCCACAAATCGAAAGTTTAGTGGGGGCTTTTACAACCTCCAGAGTTAAACCGCCCTAAAATTAATTATTTTACAGGAATTAACATAAGCGCTACAAAATAAATGTGTAGTGGGTGTTTCTTATAATCCCGATAAATAAACTGCCACAATTTACCCATTTTTTTTTGTAGTGCCTAATCATGTATTATCTCAATTCTTATATGTATTGAACCCCTAACGACCCAGTATGATATCATTTGATTCGTTCTGGCTTAATGATTATTCATCAATTCGTTATTGAGTTCTTGGACAGTCAGTTTATTTGATATAAAAATTGAAACAAAAAAATTAAAGTAGCTTTTAGATACTCCACTAGTGACTTCTCGTCTAATGGTCCGAACCCATCGAATGTCGTTGTCACTCCGAGCAGAAATTACAGTTGGTAATCTATAGAGATGGTAGAATTGGGGTTGAGAGGCGAATGAAATGGATGTTTTGGGATAAAGGTATATTTAGAGTGAAGTCGATATATATGTTTTGATAATGATCATAAATGCATATTGTGATTAGTTGGTTGCAATAGTGTTTGAGATTTTTGTACTCGATATAGTTCAATATGCTTAGTAGTGAGTTATGACTAATGGCCAGCTCAATATTTATTGCGGACATGAGATGTCGGTCACACAAACTTTTGAGTATAGTATGCGACATAAATATCTATACATGGGCAGAGAGTCATTACCGTGAGTAATTTATTAAGGGCAAAATGTTATTCAAAGTAACGAATTTCTCTTAAACACCATCAACCATCAACTTTTCTCCCAATTATTTTTTTTGTAATATAATAATATATACCGAATACGTTATTATGAAATATATTTATTTTAATAATAAAAATTCTCAAAAAATTGAATTATTCTTGAAAATTGGTATTATAGAATAATTAATTGTGTAGGGTGAAACTATCAAAATATTATGCAATTATAATAGATCATATAAAATATTTATTTTATGACTGTTTGAAACTGCCACAATACAAATTATAAAAATCACTGTTAATTAAGTATGCAAGCATTTTATGACGGTTCTCTTAAAACCGCCAAAATAATATTAATAGTAGACGGATTTGTGACAACATTGAAAACCTTCATTTTATGCTCATTATGGTGGTTATAAATAGTCACTACACCCAAAATAAATCGTCAAGATCATTCAGATTTTTTGTAGTGCGAAACCCTACACAACGAAATCTCCATAACAAGAAGAATTTTGGGGAGGTTGAAACACACGCCACAAATCGAAAGTTTAGTGGGGACTTTTACAACCTCCAGAGTTAAACCCTAAAAATAATTATTTTGCGGGAGTTAACATAAGCGCTACAAAATAAATGTGTACTGGGTGTTTCTTATAATCCCCATAAATAAACTGCCACAATTTACCCATTTGTTTTTTGTAGTGCCTAATCATGTATTATCTCAAAACTAGATGGGTTATGCTTTGTTAACCCATTATATAAACCTCTTCACATCGAACATTAGCTTCAACCAAATTCTATTATCTTTCTATTTTTTACATATACGCAACAAAACAAATATATATAGAATGCCTTCATGCAAATCAAAGCAAGGTTTTCGATTCCACCCTATCGATGAAGAGTTGATGAAGTATCTCAAAAATTTTGTGCTCCACGGAATTTTTCCACCTAGAGATTTTATTAATGTAGCAGATCTATTTGAAGACTCGGAGCCATGGGAGATTATGGTGGGTATGGCGGAGAAAACACGCTACTTTCTTTCGCGCTTGAGGAGATTGAAGAATTCAACCAAAAAGCAAAGCCAAAGAAGTGATCCAATTAGAGATGGATCAAAAAAGAATATCACAATTGGATATAAGAGTAGTTTAAAGTATGTAAATGATATAGAAAAAGATGCTAAGTTGCTCATGAAAGAATATTTATTGCCGGATCTTGAGTACAAGAAAAGCAGCAAAGACAAGGATATATACGTCATCTGCAAAATCAAAGAGGTGAAACAAAGAATAAAAGGGTTAGATGGAGGAAGAAGTTGATGAATTAATTGATTCTGTATTAGCAAGTATTCCTGATAATGATCAAGTAATTACCAACAACAACGACAATCAATTGCCGGAGGTTAATAAATATGAAGCAATTAGTACATTCAATAATGGTGATGAAGATTATGAAGATTTAGAATTTGAAGATTAGAGTTAAAGCTAGGAGATTATGGTGATAGCGTAGTTTAATGATCGATGGGCATGCCAATAGATAGTTAGAAACAACGAGGAAATGATTGAATTGGAGAATGATGAGGAATTTCTAGCATATGCATCTCCAAATCCAAATGTTCAATATGCCACTTGAGTTGTTCACTTATATTGGTTGTCTCTATCAAACTAAGGGGAATTTTCGATGGACGTTTGGTTGGAAATATATTTAATATTGGCTCATGAATAATGTTTTTAATAGATTTTGGATCGATTCTTCGGAAATGTCCACCAGATATTCCCATTAATTAGTACACCAGGTGCAGAACTTATGCGAGTGTTATCAATATAGAGCTTAATATATTAGGCCAACCAAAAGCTTGATTATGATATATATATATATATATATATATATATATATATATATATATATATATATATATATATATATATATATGTATGTATGTATGTATGTATGTATGTATGTATGTATATGCTGAAATTGGAAAAGAAAAAAATTAAATTGGGGAAATTCTCTTTTGGGGTCAATTTTTATTAGGTTGCTATGATATTTTACTTTACTTAGATAATTTTTTTAACCTTTTATAAATTGAAGATCTATCTTAAGTTAAAAGATTTTATATGCTGAAATTGGAAAAGAAAAGGATTAAGTTGGGGAAATTCTCTTTTGAGGTCAATTTTTATCAGGTTGCTATGATATTTTACCTAATTTAGATATATTTTTAAACCTTTTATAAATTGAAGATCTATCTTAGTTAAATTTTTTTTATTTAGGGGTAGAATTTGTTCTATCTTTTATATAGAAATATTAGCACATTGTTATCTCGTCTCTTCCCGTATGAATTTAGATCAAGTTGACCAAAGTTTAATTACTTTGCTATCTCCGCACAATACCCATGTCGATCAAATACCTAGGAGCATTTATTGAAATGATTTAAGCAAAATAAGTACTAAACATAATTCAGAAATCAAGATTTCATATCAACTTATAAACATTGATCAACTGCAGAAAGACTGTAGTGACCTTTTTGTGCTAGCTAGCTAGCTACTCTACTTAACTACTACATAGCTTGATAGAAAGCCATTAATTAACATGACAAAAGATAGCATTCTTCAACAAAGAAAAGCTAATGATAACATTCTGGACTCGTCCCTTCTTCCTTGTGCGTCTGTGGATGTAACGATATGAATCTTTCATTGACGACATGCTTTGCTCAAAGTCAAGTAAATCTATCATCGAGTGTGTGATGAGTATGTATGTGTGTGTGTATGTCATAAATTGATAATTATCAGTGCATGTAAACGTCTTTACCCCTGAGTTTCTCATTGCACCTTTTGCACTTCTCTTCAGTGTGCACCAGGCATCTAGCCCTTAATGCGGCGGCGTTCAAATGGATTAAACTTTCCCGTTCTGCTCTCAAAAGCATATTAGTACGGTGACTTGTATGCTCATGAAACTCCCAACTCACAATCTATGTACCTATTCAAAACATAATTAATTAATTAATTTGCTCGCTATATAAATGGCTTAAAACATAGTATCAAAGCAGACAAAGATCAGGTTTGGCATACGTACTTGTGAATAACTTCATATCTTGGATAATGAATTTCTACACGAGTGTAGAACTCAGATAGTTCACTCTCTTTATGTGAAAGGTAGGAGGCAAATCCACGCTTACGATAATTCGTAAATGGATCTGCACTTGATGTTGGTAATGGTTTGGTGATAGCCAAAACACATGGTTGGATTGAGCTAATGAAATCATGGTTGGCCAAGCTTGTAGAAGCCCTATTTCTCAACAACATTTCACTTGCTACAACAGCTTCTTTCTCAAGTGCTACACGGGGTCTTACTTTAGAAGCATCTAAAAACCCTTTGTTCCCCACATTCACTTTAGCATCTATGTATTGATTTATAACTTGTGACTTTTGCACATTTGAATTTTTCATGACGTTATATGACAATTCAATCTTTGTTTTGTCAAAGAAATTTATATATACAAGTTTAGGATCATGATATAGAAAGGTGACACAACAAAAATGCAACTAGAAGACCAAAAAAAAAAAAACACAACTTGCAAGGATGTGCCTGATACCATGAAAAATATTTTTTTAGAAAAAGAATTTTTTTTCTTGTGCTTGGACGGTACGCAAAACATGAACATGATGGGGGTAGAGGATGGAGGGTAATGTGTGTGTGATGGTGGGTATGGGAGCTATAGGAGGTGGGGTGTTGGAGGGTGGATAAGGGTCAATCAGTGTGAAATGTCACTTTTAAATTCATTTTTTTCCTACTGGAATCATTATCCTCAATCTTTTATAAAATTATTATTCTACAAAATGTTTTGAATTTTGTTGAGTGACCAAACATGAAAAAATTGAAAAATATTTTCGTCCATACCATACACCTCGCTAAAGTTCAATCTATATAAAAAAATAAAAAGATTTACCGGGGAAACGAGTTTGTTTTAGTGTTCAAAATTGACATAATTTTTTTATATAAAAAGAGTTACGTTGGGGATAGAGGAGATTACAAGGTGCATAATCTGAGTTCCACTAGCAATAGTGTAAGTTCAAGTACCAACCACCTAATTAGCTACTAAGATTAATCCCTAAAATTGAAAAAAATAAATAAATGATAAATCACAAAACTAAAGTCACTTTATCAAGCACAAAAAATTTTTACCAAAACGTTATATAGAAAAAGACGCACAAATTTAATTAATGGATCTAGATGCAGATGACTAAACAATGACAAGTTAAAATTCATTGGGTTGAATCTTGAAAACATATATAAATAAAACATGAATTATCTACTAAAATTGGCTTTCAATTCATTTCTAAATCGATGATAGTCGATATAATCTTTTGATAAAACCTCATTGTCTATGGTGAAATTTTGTTATTTATCTACTAAAGAGGAAAAATAGTTTTTTGCGTGTGTTAATGTGTGTGTGTGTTTCTTTTTTTGTTTTGTGTGTGTGTGTGTGTGAGAATCAAATAAATCTAAACATAACAAGAAAATCTGGATACATTTTTGTTCCATAAAATGCAACTCAAATTAATTTTCTTTTTCCTCTTTCTATAAAATAATCATAGTTGTAGAAAGATTTAAAATTACCGAGTAGACTTGAAAAAAAATTGAATGTAACAAAAGTAGTGTTAGGATCGATTACCTTCACACACTAGATCTAGCAAAAGAGATAAAGAAAAGAGAGGAATTTCTTGAGGAGAGAGAACAAAGAGAGAGAAATATTTCATGGTAACACCTCGTGGGTAAACTCCACGGCAGACGGTAACCTCACATGCGGAGGTTGAACCGCGTGGACATTAATATATAAACAGTACATCATATATTAATCAGGCTCCACACCTAACAAGTAGAACCATGGAAGTTGGTATGTCCCCTGCAAATTAAAGATACATTTTTAGTACTAACATTCTTGAAGCAACAAAATCTAGAAATTAAATGCAACTTACAAGAAAAATTTTCTATTAAAAAATTAGTAATAACTTGAATGAATAAATGAACGAATTGCTAGAGCTGAAGTAAATGGCATACCAAAAATTGACTTTGAGCATTCATCATTTTTGAGAAAAAAGAGAGTTTTGTTTTAGTAGGATCTACTTCGCTTTTGCTGCCTGCTTAATTTGCTCTTATGAGTTAGAGTAACACCCCAATAAGTACTAAACAGTATTTTTATTACTATCACTAATATAAACAATACACAAGATAGATTTTTTTTTTTTAAATATCTACTTCTTCATATTTTTCGATATAACTTAACTTATATAATACAAAAAATAGGTACACGTTATTGAACACTATGTCACATGTTGAATGATGCATACAAGTTTAGGATCATGATATAGAAAGGTGACACAACAAAAATGCAACCAGAAGACAAAAAAAAAACACAACTTTCAAGGGTGAATCTGATTATACCATGAAAAATATTTTTCTAGGAAAAAGCATTTTTCTTATATTTGGTACGTAAAATACAATGGGGTTGAGGGTCGAGGGTAAGGTGTGTGTAATGGTAGGGATGAAAGCTATAGGGGATGGGGGTGTTGGAGAGTGGATAAGGGACAATCAACGTGAAATGTTAATTTTGAATTTATTTTTTCCTACTTAAATCATTATCCTCATTTTTTTTAAAAAAGTATTTTCTCGAAATTTTTTATCTGAATTTTGTTGAGAGACCAAACATGAAATAACTTATTTTTGTCTATAGCATACACCCCATAAAGTTCGATCTATATGAAAAAAAATAAAAAATTCATCAGAAAAACGAGTTTGTTTTAGTGTACAAAATTGAGTGATTTTTTTTTAATTAAAAAAAATTGGGGATGAAGGAAATTACAAGGTCCAGAATCAGATTTTTACTAGCAATTGTATAAATGCAAGTACCTACCACCTAAGCTACTAAGATTAATCCTTAAAATTGAAAAAAACAAACAATAATGACAAATCACTAAATTAAAGTCACTTTAATCAAGCACAAAAGATTTGGAAACCAAACCATCTTAAGAGAGACACACACATTTAATTAATGGATCTAGGTGAAGATGACTAAACAATGACAAATTAAAATTCACTATGGATATATATAATATATATATATATATATATATATATATATATATATATATATATATATATAATAGATATATATAACATGCATTAGCTACTAAGATTGGCTTTCAATTCATTGCTAAATATGCCCACAGCCGATCTGATCTTTTGATAAAACCTCGTTATCAATGATAAATTTTTGTTATTTAGCTACTAAAACAAGTATTTTTTGTGTGTATTAATGTGTGTGTTTCTTTTTTTCTTTTTGTGTGCGTGTCAAAATCAAGCAAATCAAGGCCCAACAGAAAATCTAATACATTTTTTTTTTCATCAAATGCAACTCAAATTAATTTTCTTTTTTTCTTTCTATAAAATAATTATAATTGTAGAAAAATCTAAATCTATTGAACAGACTTGAAGAATATTTGGACATAACGAAAGTAGAACCACGAAAGTCAATATGTCCCTTGCAAATTAAAGATACATTTTTAGTACTAAGATTCTTGAAGTAACAAAAAATCTAAAAACTAAATGCAGCTTACAAGCAAAAATTTCTATTAAAAAAAAAAGTAACAACTTGTATGAGTAAATGAATGAATTGCTAGAACTAAAGTAAATGACAGATCAAAAATTGACTTTGAGCATTATCATTTTTGAGAAAAACGAGAGAGTTTTATGTTAGTCAAAGCTACTTCACTTTTGCTACGTGTCTAATTTGCTCTTATGAATAATATTGTCTTGAGTAGCGCCCCATTAAGTATTAAATAATATGTATATATAGCTGATAACTACTCATTTTACATTCACATAATTTCAACCCGTCTTTTGGAAGTTACTATCACTAATATATACAAAACACGAGATAGATTTTTATTTTTATATAATTTTTTATTTTTATTTATTTATTCTTAAAAAACATCTACTTCTTCATATTTTTCGATATAAATTAACCCATAAAACACAAATAAAAGGTAAACGTTATTGAACAATATGTCACACTTTGAATGATGCATATAAACATTTTAACAGCAATAAATTGTTATTTTCTTCATTTTTTTCTGTTGACGCTCTTTTTTATTTTAGAAAACCAATTTCAACACTTAAGTACTAAATTAAATGAACTCTTAATTATTTCAAGGATGTAACATATACTGGATAACAATTAGTTAGCTATTACAAAATGTTTTTGTGTCAAAATTGGGTAATTAATTAAAAGAAAAGGCAAACATGATTTTTGCAATTAGTCACACTATGTTGCATTAATTGAGTTTTATTTAAAAAGACAAAATCAGTTGATGGAAAAACTTTCAAAATTTGCTCAGAAGCACACAGTTTTACCGCACTCGCCTAGCACGTGTAACGTTTGATTATATAAAATTAAAATTTTTTATCTATTCGGAGATTTTTAATAAAGTGTAAAAAGTTTAAATAACTTTTCAAAGATCCTTCGCACTTTAACGTAATAATCCAAACATAAAATATATTTTAGTGTAAGCACATATATATTTACCATCAGAAGTTTCAAGTGGTTGATGGATCATCATTTTTGTGTCTGCAATGCAGCACCTCTTTCCCTTACTTCCAGAGGCTAAGATCGAGAGATGCACCGATTTGAAACATATTCGTGGTATGATTATTTTTTTGGATAAACAACATAAATTTCATCCTTAATGAAACTAATTACATAAGATCCCAAATTTACTCTCTCCTAAATTTGAAAAAATACATATACATGTCGTTGTACCTCATACGTATCTGCAATGTATGATGAAACTGTTATGCCTAAAATTATGAAAATAAAATTAGAAACCAATATTCTCTTTCCTAATTAATGACTGTAATTAATGTTCTGATTTTGTGGAGGCTTATATTAACTGTAATTCAAACTCAAAAAATATTCAAACATCACCATAATTTTTTTCTTTTGAAAATGCGATTTGAAATTCAATTTGAAAAAAAAAAAAATTGTTTTCTTCAGTTTCCAAAAATCAATAGGAAAAAAGTTGATATTTATTTATGCATATCAGAAGACTGCCAAAAATTAAAAAAAAAACTTTATACAATAGTTCAATATGTATGTGTCCACCTTATACATAGTATATCTATCTAACGACCTAAAAATTTGATGAAATATGTGAAATTTATGATTTTATGTGATTTGACTATTTTACCCCTCCCCGTAGTTGCATTATGATATTTTCGGGGTGTGGGAGTGATTGGCATAATTTTTGATGCATTTTGGTATCATTTATGCAATATTGTGGGTTTTGATGGCTTAAAGAATCTTAATTGGGACTTATGTGGATATCTTTTGATCCGTTCAACGGATGGCCGAACGGACTGTGCCAGTAGCTCTGAAATATAAATTTTAGGCTAGGTAGAACTTTGGTTCGGGTCTAGGTGTACCCAATCTCATTTCGACCTATTGATCAGAAAGTTGAAAAATTGGAAATATGGGAGTAGGACCCACATTCGATCGAAACGACCTTGCATGAAAAATCTGACTTTTCCAGCAGATCCAAAATGTTGATTTTAGGGTGTTAGCATATTTGGTATGATTTTACGGGTTTTAAATCTTATTTCGATCCTCGGTTTGGAAAATTATAATTTCGGGTTTCGGGGGTCAACTTTATGAAAATGACATTTTTTGAAAAATTTGATATCGTCAACGTATCCTTAGCATCGAATTTTTCATCAATTTAACTTTCAAAACAACTCCGATTCTTGATTTTAACCCTGATTTCAAAGATTTTACCCAGTAAAGCTCAAAAATGTTTTTTCTTCGATTTGAACTCCATTTTTGAATCTATTTAACTTGGGTTTTCAGCTGTAGATTCATAAAATATGGGGAACATATTTTTGAAATAAAGTTCTAATTTTGCCCTTCTTTTTCGAAAACCCATTTTGGGGGTCCGTTTTGACCCCGAACCAAAAGTAGTTAATATGGGTGACTTTGATTTTGTCTTGATGCGTAGATTTTATATTTGATGTTTTTAGTGGAGTTCGGGATTGTTCGTGAAAAGTAAGTTCGCGGGTTCATGTGTAGCGGATCCATTTTGGCTTTCGAGGTAGGTTATGACTTAACTCTTTCAGACCGGGCTGGGTAGTATGCAAGTTAAGGGTGAGAACTAATCATCAAAAATGGCTATCTATGTGTTGTGCCCGTATGGGGGCATATATGTGATGTAATTATCAAAATTGAGATATTATGTGACGTGTTTGATCGTGTAGGGTCCTATGTGACATTGATAGCCTTGAATACATATGAATAATTGTATTCTGTTGTTTAATGTGGTACCATTGGTGTATTGTGATTATATCCAGACTTTACTGGCATATGAGACATGTGGAAATTCATGGATGAAACGAAAATAATAAGTGATATTGGCTCATGTGGTTGTGGGAATGTATCATTGTGGTTGGTTGTGGGAATGTATCATTGTGGTTGGTTGTGGAAATATATCATGTGATTGATTGTGGAAATACTCATTGTGATTGGTTGTGAGCATTACATCTTCATATCATACTTATTCATAAAACATTGGTACCACCGTGGCAACATCTGAGAAACACTGGCAACACCTTTTTAAAAAAATATTGTAACACTTTATAAAACCTTTTCCGAGGGATATGCCGAAAAAGAGATATGTGAATTATATACGGGTTGATGAACCCCCCATGGGTCCTACGTAGGGAGCCTTTAGCTCCATAGGTGTATACAGGGATTGTGCGATGATCTCGGAGGTTGTGCGATGACCTCGTGCATCATCATCATGTATATATTGCACTTACTTTATTGTGTTTATGTTGTGTTGTATTTCCTTATTGACTTGTCTTCTATGTATTTGTCTTACCTTTCTTTACTTGTATTTGGTGATTTTGTATCTACATGTTCTCTCTTGTTCTAGTTGTATGTGACATAATGTATATTTGTGTTCTATACCTTGGTGTGTTATTATAATATATGTGAGATATATTAGAACTGTTAGTGCAAGCGGTGTGGTCTACCATTGTGGGATATTTTCTGATTGCAGGTGACGTGCCCTTACTGTATGTTTTGTATTCTTTATTTACTATTTTTCTTGGTCAACCTATGATACGTACTGAGTACAAGTGGACTATACTTATGCCTACTGCGGATCGGTACGTAGACGTCTATATCTATCTTCGAGAGGCTATAGGATGTCTTTAGGAAACTTTCCTTATTTTATTCCTTATTGTGCGAATTCTTTCATATATTGTGTTCTGAGTTGTGTTTCACTCTTTTTGAGTGGATGGTGTGGCTTATACTACATATCAGTTGAGAGATGATGTGAGAAATTAGTGGATATCATTTGTCTACTGTAGGCTTGTTGATGCTACTGCGTTGTCATAGGATCAATTTTTAATGCCTTTTTGGAGAGATCTGTGCCTTTTAGTTTGTGAGATCTTATGTGAGACGAGTTTGATCATTTGGAGCAGGACTCTATGACAGTTTTTTAGTATAAGACATATTTTCATGCCCTATCAAGATATTCCTATAATAGCTTTTCCATCAAGTTTTGGAAGGTTAGAAAGTTCATGAAGGGTTTGGATATTTCTCTTTAGTTGGCTACATCTCAGATGATTATGCTTGGAGCTCCTCTTTAGAGTATTGTGGATCACGATAAGATGACAAAGGGTATTATTAGTGCATCTCAGGGAGGCGCCAAGAAGGCACAATATTTTGGTGAATTCAGGAGTTAGACCTCTTGAGGCAGAGATTTTAGAGGATCTCGTGGATACCACGGTAGTCCTGTGAAGGGGATTTTATTAAGTTCAGCTGGTGGATCTTCTAGTTCAGCAATTCAAGGTGGCCATTCAGGCTCAGTTTTACTTTCTCTTATTGAGATTGGTTGTAGAGGTTACTATGTGTGTGATGAGATTGACCAAGTGGCCAAGGACTGTTCTTAGCGTGTGCTTAGAGATATTCCTATTTTAGCTGTGAGAGGTAGGTATTCTACCAAAGACGCAACAGGTAAGGATAGTTGAGCCTGTGTTGGTGGTTGTGGGGCTACTCAGCTAGTTGGTAGTCATAGATAGTGTTATGCTATACTAGCTAGACCTGAGGCATCTGCCTCTGATGCTTTAATTATAGGTACCTTCCTTATTTGTTTCAAACTTGCATCTGTATTATTTGATCTCGAATCAACTTTCTCCTATGCATCTGTATATTTTACTTTGGGTTTTGATTCTATTACTGAGCCTCTTTCTATGCCTATTCGTGTATCTACCTCGATAGGTGATTCTTTAGTGGTGGATTAGGTGTATTGATCTTGTGTTGTGACTTTTGCCGAGTGTGATACTTTGATAGACTTGCTTGTGTTAGATATGATTGATTTTGATGTTATTTTGGGTATGGATTGGTTGTCTCCTTATCATCCTATCTTAGATTATTATGCCAAGACTGTGAATTTAGCTTCATCGGATATGCCAAGGATATCTTGGAAGGGTGCACTTCATTCAGGTTCTAAGAGGATCATATCTTATGTTCAGGATCATAAATTGGTTGAGAGGGGATGTTTATTTTACTTTGCCCATATTTGTTACACCAGTGTTGTTTTACCTCCTTCCTTGGATTCTGTCTATATTGTCTATGAGTTTATAGATGTGTTCCTTACGAACTTGCCTATTATGCCTTCGGATTGAGATATTGATTTTATTATTGATGTTGAGTCTGGCACCAAGCCCATTTTTATTCCTCCTTATAGGATGGCGCCAGCAAAGCTGAATGAACTGAAGGATCAGTTACAGGAGTCGTTAGATAAGAGATTTATTCGACCTAGTATTTCACCTTGGGGTGCGCTTATCTTATTTTTGAAGACAAAGAATGGATCTATGCGGATGTGTATTGATTATTGACATTTGAATAAGGTGATGGTTCAAAATAAGTAACTTCTTTCTCTTATCGATGATTTGTTTGATCAGCTTTAGGGTGTTACGGTGTTTCAAAGATTGATTTGAGGTCGGGTTATCACCAGTTGAGGATTAGAGCTTTGGATATTCCAAAAACTGCTTTACGGGCTCGATATGGTCATTATGAGTTCTTAGTCATGTCTTTTGGGTTGACCTATGCCCCTACCGTATTCATGGAGTTGATGAACTAGGTGTTTCGACCGTATCTTGACTCCTTTGTTATGGTATTTATAGATGATATCTTGGTTTATTCCAAGAATAAGGTTTAGCTTGAAGATTATTTATGGATTATGCTTTAGAGATTGAGGGATAAGAAGTTGTATGCTAAGTTCTCTAAGTGCTAGTTTTGGTTAGAGTCAGTTTCTTTCTTGGATCATGTGATGACTAAGGAAGGTATAATGGTTGATCCAGCTAAGGTTGCAGCAGTTTGTGATTAGACTAGACCTAGTTCGCCCACCGAGATTTAGAATTTTATTAGCTTGGCCGGGTATTATTAGTGTTTTGTTGAGGGTTTCTCTTCCATTGCAGCTCCGTCGATCAATTTGACTCAGAAGAAGAATTCCTTCTAGTGGTATAATATTGTGAGGCGAGCTTTCAAAACCTCAAGGATTTGTTGACTTCAGATCCTATATTGGATTTGCCTAAGGAGGACATGGGCTTTATTGTCTTTTGTGATGCTTCAGGTGTTGGTTTAGGTGTTGTGTTGATGTAAGAGGGCAAGGTAATTTTGTATGCGTCTAGTCAAGATTGGATCCTCACGAGACAAATTATCCTACCCATGATTTGGAGTTATGCGCAGTTCTGTTTGCCTTGAATTTGTGGAAACGCTACTTATATGAAGTCCATTGTGAGATCTTTTTAGATCATCGTAGACTTCAGTACTTCTTTACTAGCGAGATCTTCATATGAGGCAGCACTGTTGGCTTAAGTTGCTTAAGGATTATGACTTGACTTTTCTCTACCATCAGGGCGAAACTAATGTGGTTGCAGATAGCTTGAGCTGAAAGTCGACTAGCATGGGTAGCTTAATGCATCATTTGACTTAGGAGAGGCCGTTGGCCTTAGAGGTTCATTCTTTGGCTAACCCGATGGTTAGGCTTTATATTTTGACACCGGGGTATGTTTTGGCATTTATGGAGGTAGATCATCTTTGATAGAGTAGATTCGAGCTCATCAGTTTGATGATGTTAGATTGAGTTTAATTTGAGATAAGTTGTTATGTGGGGAGGTTAGGGAAGCCTCACTTAATTCAGATAGAGTTTTAAGGATTGGGGGCTGAGTTTGTATGGCGATAGTGGTGATTGGATTAGGTTGATCTTGGAGGAGGCCCATTGTTCTAGATATTTCATCCATCCAGGTGTGATAAAGATGTTTAGTGATTTGAGATAATGCTACTTATGAGGTGGTATGAGGCATGATATAACAGATTTTGTGGCTCGTTGACTATGTTGTCAGCGGGTGAAGGCCAAGTATATGAGACTTGGTGGTTTTCTTTAGAATTACCTATTCCCGAGTGAAAGTGGGAACAGATTACTATGGACTTCGTGACTGGATTGCATTGTACTTCTCTTGGTTCTGACAGTGTTTGGGTCATCATGGATTGATTAACCAAGTCAACTCATTTTATTCTGGTTTAGGTCTCATTCAGTGCTGAGAGGTTAGCCCATATATTCATTCGTGAGATTATGCGTCTGCATGGTGCGTCGGTGTCCATTATTTTAGATCGAGGTTTTGTGTTCACATCTCACTTTTGGAAGACTTTTCAGGATGAGTTGGGTACTCAGTTTGTAGCACAACGTTTCACCCCTAGAATGATGGCCAGTCAGAGTGGACTATCCAGGTTTTGAAGGATATGTTTCACGCATACGTGATGGATTTTGGTGGCTAGTGGGAGAAACATTTGGCTTTAGCAGAGTTTGCATATAGTAATAGCTACCACTCCAGTATTGATATAGCTCTTTTTGAGATGTTGTATGGTAAGTCGCTTCCTAGTAGGTTGGTTTGATGTTTCAGAGGTGAGACCTCGAGGTACGGACTTGGTTTATGAGTCGTTAGATAGAGTCTAGGTCATTCAGGATAGACTTAGAGCAGTTCAGAGTAGGAAGAGGTGTTATACTGATCGTAGACTTCATGCCTTAAGATTTGGTGTAGGTGATCATGTTTTCCTACGAGTTTCACTCATGAAGGGTGTGATGAAGTTTGGGAAGAGGGGCAAGCTTAGCTCAAGGTGTATTGGTCCATTTGAGATTCTTCGAACTATTGGTGATGTGGATTATGAGTTGATTTTACCCCTTGATCTATCAGCTATTCATCCAGTTTTTCATGTTTCTATGCTTCGTTGCATATTCTTGATGAGTCTCATGTCATTGATTGGGAGTCAGTTTAGTTAGATGAGCGGTTGTCCTTTGTGGAGAACCCAATTTCCTTTTTG
This sequence comes from Capsicum baccatum var. pendulum, assembly GCA_030864225.1. NCBI lineage: Eukaryota > Viridiplantae > Streptophyta > Magnoliopsida > Solanales > Solanaceae > Capsicum > Capsicum baccatum. The sequence goes on from CM061561.1 coordinate 242,496,277, forward strand.
ACTAGGGATGTTAGGTGGTTGCGCTCTAGAGTGATCCCTATGGTTAAGGTCCAGTGGTGACATCAACCTGTAGATGAGGCTACTTCAGAGGTCGAGTCTGATATGTGTAGTTCCTATTCCCAGCTTTTCATTGATTCAGGTATTTTCTTGCCTTAGTTCGAGGACGAACTAGATTTTATGTGGTGGATGATGTAACGATCTAAAAATTTGATGAAATATGTGAAATTTGTGATTTTATATGATTTAACTGTTTTATCCCTCCCCGTAGTTGCATTATGATATTTTTGGGGTGTATGAGTGATTGGCATGATTTTCGATGCATTTTGGTATCATTTATGCAATATTGTGGGTTTTGAGGGCTTAAAGAGCCTGAATTAGGACTTATATGGATATCTATTGATCCGTGCAACGGATGGCCGAACGGACTGTGCCAGTAGCTCCGGAATATAAATTTTAGGCTAGGTAGACCTTTGGTTCGGGTCCCGGTGCACCTGAGCTCATTTCGACCTATTGATCGGTAAGTTGAAAAATTAGAAATATGGGAGTGCGACTCACATTTGATCGAAATAACCACGGATGGAAAATCCGACTTTGCCAGCAGATTCAGAATGTCGATTTTAGGGTGTTAGCATATTTGGTATGATTTTACGCATTTTAAATCTCATTTCGACTCTCGATTTGAAAATTATATTTCGAGTTTCAGGGGTCAACTTTATGAAAACGACGTTTTTTTGGAAAATCTAATATCGTCAACGCATTTGAAGCATCGAATTTAGTGTTGTTGCATAGTTCATTTTTATAAATCGGACTCCGAATAAATTTCGGGTACCCCGTCGAAGTTCGGAGTGGACTTTAACAAAAAAAACTGCAGCTTTTTTGGTTATTTCGGTGTAGATTTTCTGTACTTATAAATAGTTTTAGTTCCATTTTGCTCATTTTTTATCTTGCCTCTTGAAAGTTAAACTCTAAATTATTTGGGAGCTTAAAAGTGAAGCTTGTGGGAGCTTGGGAAGCTATATTAACACCTTTTTCTTGATTTTATTACGGATTAAAGGTAAGAATTCACCCTTTTCTTAGTACTTTCATGATAAATTTCTCAAAATCCCAAAAATCTTAGGTCATGATTTTAAACCCAAATTTCACTCCTTTTAACTTGAATAATTTTTTTCATCTTATAATTACTAATTTTTCATCAATTTAACTTTCAAAACAACTTTGATTTTTGATTTTAACCTGGATTTCAAGATTTTACCCGATAAAGCTCAAAAATGGATTTTCTTTGATTTGAACTCCGTTTTTGACTCGATTTAACTTGGGTTTTCAGCTGTAGGTTCCTAAAAATATGGAGAACATGTTTTTGAAATAAAGTTCCGATTTTGTCCTTCTTTTTCGAAAACCCATTTTGGGGGTTTGTTTTGACTCCAAACCAAAAGTAGTCAATATGAGTGTCTTTGATTTTGTCTTGACGCGTAGATTTCATATTTGATGTTTTTAATGGGGTTTGAGATTATTCGTGAAAAGTAAGATTGCGAGTTCAAGTGTAGCAGACCAGTTTTAGCTTTTGAGGTAAGGTATGACTTAACTCTTTCAGACGGGGTTGGGTAGTAAATAATGATACAAAATGCAAGTTAAGGGTGGGAACTAATCATGAAAAATGGTTATCTATGTGTTGTGCCCATATGGGGGCATATATGTGATGTAATTATCGTAATTGAGATATTATGTGATATGTTTGACCGTGTGGGGTCCTATGTGATATTGATAGCCTTGAATACATGTGAATAATTGTATTGTGTTGTTTAATGTGGTACCATTGGTGTATTATGATTATATTCAAACTTTATTGATATTGAGACATGTGGAAATTCATGAATGAAATGAAAACAATAAGTGATATTGGTGGGTGTGGGAATGTATCATTGTGGTTGGTTGTAGAAATATATCATGTGATTGGTTGTGGAAATATTCATTATGATTGGTTGTGAGCATTACATCTTAATATCATACTAATTCATAAAACATTGGTACCACCGTGGCAACATATGAGAAACACTGGCAATACCTTTTTAAAAAAATATTGTAACACCTTATAAAACCCTCTCCGAGGGATATGCCGAAAAAGAGATATGAGATATGTGAATTGTATATGGGTTGACGAACCCCCCATGGGTCCTATGTAGAGAATATTTAGCTTCGTAGGTATATACTGGGATTGTGCGATGATTTCGGAGGTTATACGATGACCTCGTGCATTATCATCATCATCATATGCATTGCACTTACTTTATTGTGTTTATGTTGTGTTGTATTGCCTTATTGATTTGTCATTTATGTATTTGTCTTACCTTTCTTCTTGTATTTGATGATCTTGTATCTACATGTGTGAGATACGTTGGTGTGTTCTATACCTTGGTGTGATGTTGTAATATATGTGAGATATATTAGAACTGTTAGTGCAAGCAGTGTGGATATCGTTATGGGACATTTTCTGATTGCTGGTGACGTGCCCTTAGTGTATATTTTGTATGCTTTATTTACTACTTTGCTTGGTCGGTCTATGATACCTACTAAGTACAAGTGGACCATACTCATGCCTACTGCGCCCTTTCGGTGCAGGTCTTAGCTCAAGTGCGCCTTAACTTGATTGACTTGAGCGATTGTTGGAGCTTCCAAGGTAGCGGTTGGACATTCATGCGTCCGAAGTTCACTTCTATCTTTCTATAGTTGTTATGTCTTTATTAGTATTCGGAGACAGTTATTATTCCTTTGTGGTTATTTTTTTGATGTATTTGACTCTTGAGTTGTATTAGTAGTTCTTACACTATTGACACCTGGTTTTTGGGCATGATTGGTATTTTGAATAAGTTCTTTCCGAATTTTTATAATTACTTATATGGTTCGGCTTCGTTCTAAAAGCCTTACCGTGGGATATTTTTGTCTTATTTCTTTTGTATCAGTTTGGGTGATAGGCTTACTTGTCAAGGTATGCCATGACAAGTGCCATCATGACCCTTATTTTTGGATCGTGATAAATTAGTATCAAAGTAGCCAGTATTCATTGGTCTCAACGGTGTAAGAACGGGATGTCTAATAGTGTCGTGGATCAGTACATAGACGTCCATATCTATCTTAAAGAGGCTATAGGATGTCTTTAGGAAACTTCCCTTATTTTATTCCTTATCGTACAAAGTCTTTCATATCTTGTGTTGTGAGTTGTGTTTCACTCTTTCTGCGCGAATGGTGTGGCTTATACTACATATCAGTTGAGAGATGCTATGAGAAATTAGTGAATATCATTTGTCGGTTGTAGGCTTGTTGATTCTCCTGCGTTGTCATAGGATCAGTTTGTTAATGCCTTTTTGGAGAGATTTTTGGCTTTTAGTTTGTGAGATATTAGGTGGGACAAGTTTGATCATTCGGAGTAGTACTCCATGGCAGTTTTTGAGTATAAGGCATACTTTCATGCCCTATCCAGATATTCCTATAATATATTATAGATATTGATTATATGTCACGACCCGAACTGAGGCCCTGGCCGCGACGGACATCCGAACCACAAAGGCTCGAGAGATCCCTTAGTATTCTACCACAAACATAATCCATAGATAAATCAAAGTGCGGAAGATATTATAATATTCATTGGAAATTTATAATCTAAAATGTGTCAACGAAATTATGACAATACAATATTCAAATCTCGTCTACAAAGTCTCTAATGAAAACTAACTGTCTAGGCTGGGACAAAGCCCTTGGCTGGACCACATACTGAAATACTCAACATATAAGTAAATGCCTTCGGAAAGATGGATGCCTCACCAATTCTATCATATCCCAAGTGTTCTACTGATGTGGTGGACCATGGGACTATACCACAGAATCTGAAATATATGGGGTCAATACTCGAAGTACTGGTATGTAGAAAAATCCAAAAATAATATATATTTTTATACAACATAAGTTAGAGCATTTCAAAAAGAAATTTATCATAAGGTAAATCAAAACACATGGGCATATTTTGATGAGCTTCAATTCATGCTTGTAAAACATTGACTCAATTCTCGTATTACTTCTAAGCTAGATGGTATGCCCTACATTTCTACAATCCCACGGGATATATGGAATCCTCCCTTGACTCGATGGACAAGCCCCCAATATAAGTTTGTCACAAGGATTCGAGTATCAGTAAGGTGGACAAGCAAGATCACAAAGTAGGGTGCCATAATGTAATGATCCTTCAGGTCATTTTTCATATTTATGCTTATTTCCATTGTTTGAGCTTCTCCATAGCTACCCCAAGTCATTTATGACTTATTGGAACTGATAGTTCGATTACCGGATAGTTCGTTGGTTTTTAGAGCTAATTTTTTATTTAAAAGTCTTCGTCGATTTCAATTGGTTACCGAGCGAAAACTTCAATAAAATAATTTTGGATGCAAATTTTGACTGCACCAACAACTATGTAATATCGATTTTAGGATAGATAGACCTTTGGTTCAGATCCCATAGCATCCGAGCTCATTTTGACCCATTAGTCAAAAATTCAAAAATTGAAATATATTATGTGGGACCCATAAGTGGCCTAAATGAACTCGGATGGGAAATCTAACTTCACCAATGCGTCTGAAATGTCTAGTGGGGCTACATAGTTCATTTGTAAAAAATAGAGTCCAAATGAGTCCGGAAGATCAAAGACAAGTTTTGACCTTGCGGGCCTATTTAAACTGGTATAAAAGGCCCATTTGGCCAATTTTTGGGGAATTCTTGTTCTTTTTGAGAGACCTAGCAACCACAAAGATTTTTTGACTTAAAAGTGAGTCTTGTGTGTTGATTAGAAGCTCGAATAACTTGTGTAATCCATTTTTTGCTAAAAATCTAAGGTGAGATTCCTTTAAATTTGGTATTAATTTCTTGATTTCTAGAATCCAAAACCTATGTCCTTGAGGCTCATTTTTAGCCACAAATATGATTGTTTTACTCAAATTTCTTTAGGGTTATAGCTCCTTAATGATGTTTGAAAAATGGATTGGTCTCCGAAACTCATTTTTTGAAGGTGGGACCCATTTGGGGGTTTGGTGTCATTTTTTACCCATGGAATAATGGTGCCTTAATGGGTGTTGTTTTTCTTGTAATGATGCTTATATTATGTTATTTATATCTTGGCTCGTGGAAAAAGAAGCTTCAAGAAAAGGGAAGGCAAAGCTTGTTGGTCCGTGAGCAATTGGACTCAAAGTAGGTTAGGCTTACTCGTAGATAGATTGAGCTTGATTGTAGTATAATTATTGATATCTTGTGAGATCGGGTGGAGTTTTAGATGATAATGGAGGAATGGCGATACTTGGAATTAGTTGTTTCTTGTAGGCTATTAAACTTGTAAAGTGTGATGTTTGACCTTTAGCCTAGAACCTTGGATAGTTCTACTTGAGGTCTCATGAATAGCATGAGAATACTTTAGTTGCTCTAGTAGTTGAGAATGATGTTGTTGGCTAACCTTAAGAGAATGTAACCTACTTATGACTTTTTATGAAATGACCTTAGTGTTTGGGGTGACTTAGGAAGGTTGCTTGAAGAAGTTTTTTTCCTTATAGGCTTAGTATGGATCGATAAACCCTTATGGTGTGATTTAGATAACCTAGCCTAACTTCGAGTAGAAATTATCCTTGTGGAAGTAAACTTTGACATTATTGGGATTTAGGAGTGGGACTTGACCCACCTTAAGCTTAAACTATGAAATTCCTTAGTGACCTAGCTACTTGATGAACGTCTCAGTTACGTTATTGAGATTATAATGGTTAAATCCGGTTGTTGTTTTATGCATGTGGTCGATGATTGGATAATATGTATACTTGATTGATTATCTTGTTTTCATATATGGATAGCCTCGAAAAGTTTTGTGAATTGAACTTATCATTATGCTATCACTTGATTTATTGATTAGTTCACCAAGTAACCTCCAATTATGTTACCACTCTTGCTATGAACCAAGTCTAATGATTAAGCCAATTCTTATGTGAATGATTTCCCTTTTTGGGTTAGTATTGTGAAATGTGGGAATAAAATAGGCAACTAGCAAACATGCACTTGACTTATAATTGACTTGCTAATAAACATGATAACCTTGGAAAAGTGGTGATTGTGAATGTCATTTACATATTCATGCTCATGCATTTACTTATATTATATAGTGATGACTAATTGTAAAGTATGATGATATGTGTTACCTTGCACCACTTATACTCTATAATTGTGGCTTGTACATGTTCATTGATTTGACTGCATATGTATGTGAATGTTGGTTATCTTGGGAGATGTGCTAATGATATGATGGTGCCTGATGAATCCAAAGGATATATTGATATTATGATGATGCTCAGTTAATCTGGAAGAGGTAATGATGTTATGATGATGTCCGGTGAATTCAAAGGATATGTTGATATTATGATAATACCAGTTAATTCGAAAAAGGTAATGATGTTATGATGATACCCAGTGAATCCGAAGGATATAATGATGTTATGATGATACCCGGTGAATTTGGAGGATATGTTGATATTATGATGATGCCCGGTTAATTCAGAAGAGGTAATGATGCTATGATTATACCTGGTGAATTCAGAGGATATAATAATATCATAATGGCGCCTGGTGAATCCAGAGTATATGTTGATATTATGATGATGCTCGGTTAATCTGGAAGATGTAATAATGTTATGATGATACTCAGTGAATTTGGAGGATCTAATGATATTATGATGATGCCCAGTGAATTTGGAGGATATGTTGATGTTATGATGATGCCCGATTAATCTGGAAGAGGTAATGATGTTATGATGATATCCGGTGAATCTGGAGGATACAATGATGTTATGATGATGCCCGGTGAATCCGGAGGATATGTTGAAGTTGTGATGATCCCCAGTTAATCTGAAAAAGAAAATGATCTTATAATGATACCGTGTGTGGTGAGTATATATGAATATATGGACATATGTGGGGTTATTCTGTGTGTGGATAAACCCCATTTGTGTACTTGGGACATGATTCCTTCCTTGGTATATTATTAATCATTCTTCATCACTAATCAGTAGTTAAGAGCTGTGACCCGTATTAATTCTAATTAGTAACTAGAAGTAGATTATGCCAAGTATTGAGTTAAGGCTAATTGATATGTGTAATCTTGTGTAGAACCAAGGGCTCACCTAGTAAATCTACTTGACTTGGATAAATGATAATGTTATGGAATTCCTCCTAATAAAGTGGCTTATGTGATAACTAGCTATCTCTAATAAATGACTATGACTTGTGGGATAGAAGCCTAGTAAACTACTTGGTGTACCTTACTTGGTTAAAATATGGAAACTAGTCCTTAAGGTTGTAACATGCCTAGTGATATTGGTCATTGTATGATGAATAGTTAAGTTGACATCTTGATACGGGTACGATCATGATCGGGGTCTAATGCATCAAGACTCGAGCTCGGGGGACTGTCCATCCAAGGAACAAGCTTTGAAGGGTAGAGAACAAGTCCCAGAAGCTCCAAAACTGTTCACTTTTCATTCACATTCATTGTTTATTCGCCCTTTGCAAGGTCTTTTTAGTCACTTGTATTAGGTTAACCTAGGTATAAATAAAACCTCATTAGGTCATTTTTGGGAGATTTTTGGAGAATATATTTTGTAGCCTCTTTGAGAGTCTTTAGCAAGGTGGAATCCTTGGACAACGTGAAATCCTTGTATTGATCATTTGCATAGAAACGAAGATTGTTTGGGAATTCTGGCTCCCTTGAGGTCATGTAAGAGATAGATTTAGGTTGTGTGTGGTATTAAAGGTCCAAAAGTGGAATATGCTTTTGGTTTGTTAATATTATACCATCCCTTTGTCTATCTATCTATCTTTACTTTCTTGTAATCGTTTGTCTATATCTAGTGTAATCCGTTTGTGTTCTTGTCTTGTAATCGTGTGTTGTTGTTATTGCATCTTGTTCTTCAAGTGTTGTTGTTGTTTTAGTGTGTTTTACTCTTGATATCACTTCTCTTCTTGTTCTTCTTTCGAATCCGAGAGAGGTCATAAAAAGGGTCCATAGTTCTTGAACTAGTAGACTGATTTTGGTATTTGTGTTGTTGTGTTCTTGGAGAGTTTAGTATCATTTGGTATCACAGCAAGGTTGTTTGTGTTCCTACACTACCAATCTTGGGTTCTCTTGGACAAAAATTTAAAAAAAAAACTGAAAACTAAAAAACAAATTCTAGAAAAGTGCAAATCTATCCATTTTGTGTTCTTGGCCGAAAATTGTATTGTTATTATCTTGGCCAAGTTTTGTTTGTTGTGTGTCTAGAACTTGTAGTTTTTTGTTTGTTTAGAGTGTTTCTAGTGTTGGTTTCTTTCTCATCAACACTAAAAAGTGTCCAAATCTAAGATTGAACTTGAACTTGTTGAAGTTGTTGATGAGAACAAGGTATGGCCGAGTTGGATGTTGTTGTTACCTAACCTTGGCCGATTTGATGGTCTTGTTGTAGTGGAGTTGGAAACTGAAAGTGTTGTTGTTCTTGGAATTGTTGTTGTGTTCGTAAGGTTCTTCACCCTTTCATCATCTTGTTAATCCTTAAAGTGCAAACTAGATCTAAAAAGGTAAAAGACAAGCTTGTAGTAGTTGTTAGTGAAAGACTTGTCCCTAGCACTTCAAAGACTTTTCATCTACTTTTCCTTGATTTAAGGACCTTGTTTCAAGGAGAAAGTTCAAAGAAGTCAAGTTTTGCTTTTAAAATTTGAACAAAAAGGCTCCAAGACCACTTTTCCCTCCATTAACCAAATCCACCAATTCCAAATTGTATATTGATCAAGACTTGAAATTGGGAAATAAAATTTTGATAAAACTCGACGCTAATAGTGGACTGCCACATCATTAAAGTACTATTCATGCAATATTTTTGAGTTCAAATTTTAGATTTCTTAGTTTCATTTTATTGTTTCCTAGTTTCATTTGTTTGCTCGACACTAATTGACAACCTAGTAATATCCTACTAGCTTGTAAGTTAGTTTTGTGTACGTTCTTCGTGTTAACGTTGTTTGCTGTGTACTTTTCTCGTTTTTGAGTCGTAGTAGCTTTTTTGGTTCAAGTTCGTACATTACTTATTTGAGTCGTTTCAAACAAGAATCTACTCCGACCTCGAGCCACAATTGGGACCAAGTAACCTCATTGGAGTATAAGCGAGTTATCAACACTTGTAAGGCCAATAGAGTGAAAAATCCAAAGTGTGAAAGTGAGGGATTGTGGACTATTTTGAGACACATTGTGGACTATTTTGTGACGAATTGTGGACTGATTTTTGCTAATCTTTAATGTGTTTGTTGTTTTCGTATTGTTTGTTTAGTAGCTCTTGATGGGTACAATGGCGAATAAAGCTGAAATGCCTAGTCGGGTTAAATTCATCATGGAAAGGCTTGATGCCATAGATAGGCAAATTATGGACAGAATGGAAGTAAGATTGGAAGGGACGGAAGGCTCTCTGTGCAAGAAGTTTGATAACTTGATGGAGCATCCAAGACTTCCTAATCAAATTCCCGTGAGTGTCCATGCTCCACATGAGCTACAAGGTAATCAAACTAATACAAGGTAATCAAACTAACTTTTGCACTCCAGTGAATGAGGATAATACCCAACTAAGTATGAATTATAGTTTGTCTTTACGTGAATCGAATGTGCCTTTATTTTGTGATGATAATGTACAGCTTGAGATTGTGGATACACTAGTTGATTCACCTAGTGTTGAAGCCATTGTGGAAAGTGGTAGTACATTGTCTTATGAAAGTCATGAAGACTAACTTGTGTGAGAAAATAATGATGTTGAACATGTTAGCCGAATGACTAAGGATGACCCTTTTGTTGTTTTTGTTATTGACCATGATAGTATAGAGGGGACATTTGATCATTATTATAGTAGTATTGGGGTAAGGAATTGTATTCCCAACTCGTGCCCATGGACACTCTACCCATTTGAATCCGGTGATCATTTGAAGTGTGGTGATGAGGATGTCTTTTGTAATGACTTGAGTGTGCATGGAATGTATGGCTTTCCTCTCTCGGCTTTCAAGTCTAATTGTTGTTCCAAGAAGAGTCTATGTTTTCCACTTGATAAGTGACACCTATTCCTTATTTCTTGTCATACTTATATGGATAAACTAGTTGATTCTCCCTTGGTAGGGTATTCGGGTAAGAGGGATGTTTGGGTATATGTGAAGTTTGAGCCACCTTGGCAAGATGCTATGATTGATTACACTAATCCTAACCCTTATACCTAGAGGAACTTTTGTTTGCTTGTCCTTTTTATTGCTTTACAAGGTTCGGATTCGAGGATGAATCCTTATTAAGAAGGGGAGGATAAACAGGTATGATCATGATCGGGTTCCAATGCGTCAAGACTCGAGATTGGGGGTTTTCCCATCCAAGGAACAAGATTTGAAGTGTAGAAAACAAGTCCCACAAGCTCCAAAACTATTCACTGTTCATCCGCGTTCACTGTTCGTCCACCCTTTGCAAGGGTTTTTAAGTCATTTGAAATAAGTTAACCTAGGTATAATATAACCTCATTAGGTCATTTTTGGAATATTTTTGGATAATATATTTTGTAGCCTCTTTGAGAGTCTTTAGCAAGGTGTAATCCTTAGATAAGGTGGAATCATTGTGTTGATCATTTGCTTAAAAATAGAGATTGCTTAGGAATTCTGGTTCCCTTGAGGTCACGTAAGAGATAGGTTTAGTTTTTGTATGATATTAAAGATCCAAAAGTAGAATAAGCTTTTGGGTTGTTAATATTATACCATCCCTTTTTCTATCTATCTATCTTTACTTTCTTGTAATCATTTGTCTATATCTAGTGTAATCCATTTGTGTTCTTGTCTTGTAACCATTTGTTGTTGTTATTGTAACTTTTTCATCAACTGTTGTTGTTGTTTTAGTGTGTTTTACTCTTGATATCACTTCCCTTCTTGTTTTTCTTGCGAATCCGAGAGAGGTCATCAAAAGGGTCCATAGTTCTTGAACTAGTGGACTAATTTTGGTGTTTGTGTTATTGTGTTCTTGGAAAGTTTGGTATCACATCTAGCATGTGATGCCGTGGTGGCTTAATTGACGACTTATGTATGAGTATGATAACTAGAAAATGGCCTTAAGATAGGTAAATAAATAATAGTGTTGGTAAGTTGTAGCTTTTCCTTAATTGATGACTAGTAAATTATAAGACTTGTAACCTAGTGCTTCATGGATTTGGAGATTAGATAATATAGACTAGACTTGGAGTTCATCAATGAAATAGAGAATAAGTAACTATATAACTAGCTATGGTGATATCAATTTCGTTGTGCTAAATTGTGGTATTGATAATGATTGTAGACCGCGGTAAGAGGCCATGGCGGGAATGTGCAACCCGCGGCTTTGGTGAGTATCTTGTGTAGTTTTGCCTTGATATATTGATGGATTGATCTTTTGGTGTACTCTTTGGTGGCATGGGTGCCGTGATGAGTTCTTTGTTGTGTTCTTTGGCGTGTACTTTCCGGCGGTATGGGACATCATGGTAAGTTCTTGTCTTTATATTCTAATGATGGTTAGTGTTAGTTATGGTAAATACATAGTTGTTTTGTATATATATAGATTTACGCTTCCGAAATGATTACTCATTTGTATGACGATTATGGTATATATTGATATGATACGTTATGTTATTTCCCTAGTAGATTAGTTATTTTATACAGTGATATTGAAGAAGATTCAGGTTTGATTCTATACCTTGAATTTAAGTTATTGTCTTAATTTATATCGTCCTTATATTATAATTTAGCTCATTCGGCCAATGAGACCTATTGAGTACCCGTGTTTTGGTACCCATACTACACTTCTATATATTTTTTGTGTAGACCTGAGTTCTAGTTACCGTCGTTGAGTCGAGATTGTGCCGTGTTGATTATCAGGAGATAGGGTGACTTTTGGAGTTTGAATTGCCATTTCCCCCTATATCCTTATTCTGTCTTTTTTATTCAAGAAGAATGTATGAGATCATTTAAGACTATTTAAGTTTATTAGATTTCGAGTTGTAATTTCTGTTATCGGACTTAGAGTTACTCTTGTACTTATACTATCAGGTCATGGGATTGGTATTCGAATGTTAGTTGTTTTATTTGTGGAATATTGTTGTTATATTGTGTTCCTATATAGGTTCCATGTTGGAAGATTTCTTCAAGGTAACTTATTGCGTTAGCTCTGGGTTACGGTGTTGGCTACCTACTAGTGGGATTTGGTAGGTGCCATCATGACTCAAAAATCAAGTCGTAACACATAATCTCCAATCAAATAACCATGTCATGGTAGTGCACAAGATCGATCACAAATCAGGGCTCTTAACTATAGTCCCAAATTGGGACGACATGAATCAAGGTATACAAGATCACAAAGCAGGGTACTATAATCCCGCGTCGGCAAATCATGATTTTCAGCATTGAGTCTTTCAACTCGTGCTTTCTTCGAGTAACCATCTAAATCTCTTTAAGCCCAATTTTAGCCTCTTAAAGACATACTTCATGCTTATAAAAAAATCATTCTTATTATGTTAAGGGCATATCACAATAGGGTATCGTCATACCCAGACTTGCAAGTCATTCACAGCATACCACATCATATCCACAACCCTTTTTATTCAAAATCATGTTAATGACAACCCAAAATATTTAAACATCACATGAGGGAGTTCTTGTTTCAACACACATAAAAACTTATGCAAAGTACTCCCTTTTCAATACTTTATCATAAGGTGGTCATCTCTTTCATCAATCATATGCAAATTCTTTATTAGGAAACATGAACATTTTTAAATCAAGAAAAAACCCCTCTAATTTGTTCATAAAACAATAACAATTCATAAAACATTAGCAAAATATTTAAACTCAAGCTTTTAACCATCTGTGTAAACAGTCCATAAACTTGTTAAGACAATGAGTTTTATAGCAAGAGAGGGAATTTCGTAAATCATGCTTTCATATAACTTTTCATACTCATAACATCCATAAACATGAACATAATTCTAGTTTAGGTAAAAAACCCATGATTTAAATAAAATTTCATCATAAATCGGGGTTTCCAATGCATGCTCTCAAAACAATATCAAATCTCATAATGCATGCATATAGATATACTTTAAATCTTGTAAAAACTCTAAAACTTATGCCCATGATATTTAGAATAGTCCCACATACCCCAACTATTCAAAATCAAAACTTAAATCCTTGAATTCTTGAGGAAGGAAGATTGAATTCTCTTGTTCTTGGGAAGGGGAAGGTTTTTATATGAGAAATTTTGAAGAAGATGGGAAAACAATGCCCTTTTGGGTGTTATAATTTGTGCCTTGGACGTTTGGGGTTGAGGGGAAAGGATCAAAGTGCCCCTTGACCTTTGAGAAATTGAAATAGTAGGGGAATAGACCTTGCGGTAAGCCACTTAGTCAGGGGGTGTAGCCCCCGCGATGCCCCCGGGGGAATAACCCCCCGGCACGGGCTTATCGCCTGCCCTTACTGCTTCTCATGAAAAAGGCCACAGGTTTTTGCTCGGGTATCGGATTAAGGTGAAATTTGTATCTTGGAAAGTTAACTCAATTATCTATTATTTGGTGGGTCTTGAGATAAAAAATTCCATATATATGAAAAGTTATGTACATTCAAAGTCGACCCTTGTAGAGTGGAATGCTAAAATTTGGCCGAACCAGAGGCTCTTAGCTCAACTTCGCTCTAAGTAATTCCTACAAACATTTTTCACCTCGAAAGCATTCTTAACACTAGGATAATGATGATGACACATGTATTCACTTGCAGATCATGGGGTTGGAGTTTACACGCGTAGGAGCGACGGTTCAATGTAAGCCCCAAAGTATGGGGTGTTACATTATAAATTATAGATTATAGATTATAGATATAGATTATAGATTAGTTGATTCCTTTTTGTTTTTATATTACCTAGGTACTAACGATAGTTTGGAGTTCAACATATTGTCTGACTAAAAAATTATGAAACTAGAGCAATTTTGTTAAAAGGGTAATGATTTAACATTCTCATCAACTGTACATTTTTTTTAATATGAATTTGATGTAAATATCAAGGTGATAATAGACCCCTTTCTTTGTTTATGATCAAGATTATATATAATTATAACTGTATAATTTTTTCTAATAGTTACTACTTTGTATGGTGTAATTAATTAAAAATAGATAGTCAATAATCATGTTATGTCGATATGTCAATGATTTGATAATTTGAAGCGAAAAAAATCTAATTATTATCGTTTTCTTTAATTACTTACAGTCTTTCACTGATAGATTAGTTCCTTAAGTGACTAAGACTCACAATAATTATGTTAATGATTATTTTGTGTTGTTACAATGCCAAATTTTTTTCTGTCGTTACAATTTCTAGCATATGCATCTCCAAATCCAAATGTTCAATATGCCCCTTGAATTGTTCACTTATATTGGTTGTCTCTATCAAACGAATGAGAATTTTTGATAGACGTTTCATTGAAAATCTATTTAATATTGGCTCATTGATAATGTTTTAAATAGATTTCAGACCGAATCTTGGGAAATGTACACCAGATATTCCCATTACGTAGTAGTGTGTCCTCACATTTAAGTAAGATTTTCAGCTTATGAACTAGTTATGTATGGATTATATATATTTATATGATCATAATATTATATGAACTCTTATGTGTAGAGAATAATAATGGAGAGTGTGTTATACATGTGCGAGGAGCCCTTACTTTAAGAATGACTTTGTTGCTGTTCGTTATTCTAATCTAAGTGTTGATATATATTGGTGCAAAACTTATGCTGAGTGTTATCAATGTGGAGCTTAATATATGAGGTCAACTAAAAGCTTGATTATGATATATATGCCAAAATTGGAAAAGAAAAAGATTAAATTGGGGAAGAAGTTCTCTTTTGGGGTCATTTTTATTAGATTTGCTATGATATTTTAAATATGGGTAAAATTTGTTCTCTCTTATATTTAAAAAAATCTTAACAACTTGTTATCTCCTCCCATGTGAATTTAGGTCAATTTGACCAGATCGCGTTATAATATTTCCTTTTGGGATATTTTTGTTTATTTCTAATTTGTAGTTGTTCAAAGTTTAATTACTTTTCTAGCTCCCACACGATACCCCATGTCGATTAACTACCTACGTGCATTTACTGAAATGATTTAAACAAAGTAAGTATTGAACATAAGAAACCAAGATTTCATACCAACTGAACTGAAATGAAAATTAAATAGATAAACATTGATCAAGTGCAAAAAGACATCTAGTGACCTTTTTGTGCTAGCTAGCTAGTTGCTCGATTTAACCACTGCATACATAGCTTGATAGAAACCCACTATTTAACATAACAAAAGATAACATTCTTCCACGAATAAACTTAGGTACCTAATGGATGAAACTTTCCTGTTGTGCTCTCCGCAGCATATTAGTACGGTGACTTGTATGCTCATGAAATTCCAACTCACAATCCATATACCTATCAAAATATAATTAATTAATTCGCTTGCTATATAAATGACTTAAACATAGTATCAAAGAAGACAAAGAGCTTTGGCATACATACTTGTGAATACCTTGGTATTTTGGATAACGAATCTCTACACACTACTAAAAAAACTGAAAAAACGACCACAAAAAACTGACCACACATTGAAGGTTCTTTAATGCTGACACTTTGATTTTTTCTTGAGGAAGGGTTTGAATTTTGTTCTTGGGGAATGATCTAGAAATAAAATCCTAATTTTGATGTTAAGGATGAACGAGGAGTTATGTTCTTTAATTTGATGGAATTAGGGGTTAAAAAGGGTGGGAAAAGACCCAAAAATCTCATTAAAATGCCTTTAAAGCGCTTGAACGGATGTGGTTGACGGTCTGGGTGATAGATCATCACTCTGGTGACTAACCGTCACTCAACCCGTTATTTTATGGCCAGAAAACAGGCTCTCTGCCTGAGTTGAGACGGCCAGAGTGACGGTCCATCATCTTTCCCGTTGCACCTCGGCATTCGGACAACTCTCTAGTATAACGGGCATAGCTTTTTACTCTAATATTGAATTTAGGAGAAATTGATATCGTTGGAAACCTAAATATATTATCTATCAGTTGGTGGGTCATGAGCTCAAAAATTCTTGGTAGAATGAAAGATATTCTTGTTTGAAGTTGACTATAGCAACATATTAGTGTAAGCAAATATATATTTTTTCACTAGAAGTTTCAAGTGGTTGATGGATCATCACTTTTACGTTTGCAATGTTGTACCTCTTTCCCTTACTACCACTGGCTAAGAGAGACACATCGATTTGAACCATATTTGTGGTATGATTATTTTTTGTCTATATTTAAAATCTTTTTATCACAAAATCATTGATTACATTCTTATTGCGTACTCAAAACTTTTAAAAATTTTGTACTTCTTAAATTTTTCTTATTTTAACACTTTTATATTTATTTCTAGATTTTTTAAATTTTCTTAAAATCAAATTTAGTTGATCTAGAATTCTTAAACAAATGAAAAAGTATTTGTTGTCATTAATTCTGATGACTTCTAATAAAGAAAGGTTTCATCATAAATATATTTAATTAATTTTTAACTCTTAAATATTAAAAAATAATAGCGAAAAGATGTTTTTGTCTAAAGCAAAAACTTTTAATGAAGGGCAAAAAGTTTAAATAACATTTTAAAGGCGCTTCACACTTTTAATATATTATAGATTATAGATTATAAAAAATATATTATAGATTATAGATTATAGATATAGATTAGTTGATTCCTTTTTGTTTTTAAATTACCTAGGGACTAGCGATAGTTTCAAGTTCAAAATATTGTCTTATTAAAAAATTATGAAACTAGAGAAATTTTTTTAAAGGGTAAAGATTTAACATTCTCATCAACTATACAGTTTTTTTAATATTAATTTGATGTAAATATTAGGTGATGACAGACCCCTTTTTTGTTTATGATGATCAAGATTATATATAATTGTAACTATATAATTTTTTTAATAGTTACTAGTTAGTATGGTGTAATTAATTAAAAATAGATTGTCAATAATTATGTTATGTCGATATGTCAATGATTTGAGAATTTGAAGCGAAAAAAATCTAATTATTATTGTTTTCTTTAATTACTAACGGTTTTTCACTGATAGATTAGTTTCTTAAGTGACTAAAACCTCGCAATAATTACGTTAATGATTATTTTGTGTCGTTACAATGTCAATTTTTTTTGTGTCGTTACAATTTCTAGCATATGCATCTACAAATCCAAATGTTCAATATACCCCTTGAGTTGTCACTTATATTGGTTGTCTCTATCAAACGAAGGGTAATTTCTAACAAACGTTTTACTAGAAATCTATCTAATATTGGCTCATTGATAATGTTTTTAATAGATTTCGGATCGACTTTTGGGAAATGTCCACTAGATTTTCTGATTACTTTGTAGTGTGTACATACATTGAAGTAATAAAGATTTCCGGTTTATGAACTAGTTATGTGTGGATTATATATATTCATATGATCATAATATTATATGAACTCTTATGTGTAGAGAATAGTAATGAAGAGTGTATTATATATGTGCGAGGAGCCCTTACGTTAAGAATGGATTTGTTGTTGATCGTTATTCTAATAGAAGTATTGATAATATATTAGTGTCGTGACCCGAATCGAGGTCCTGACAGCGATGAACATCTCAAATCATGAAGGCCTGAGAGCCCTTCTCTACTGGCAATCATATACACAATTCATAAACTAAAAGGAAATACGTAAAACAAAACGGAATCATGGTCATCCAATTTCAACAAAATCATATGGTTATAATTTCATCAATACCCAAATCCATCTAACATCTATCTACAAAATCTATACTAACTAAAAGAAAACAACACCTTTTTGAAGATTGGGACAAGGTCCCCGATCGGACCATGAACTAAAAACAATGAAATCATGAGATAAGTCCTTTCGAAATAAGGGAGGCTCACCAACTTCAATCATCTCACAATGGTTTACAGCTTAGCGAGATCCCGGAACTGATCCTTAGATACTGCAATATAAGGGATCAGTACAAATGTACTGGTACGTAGAGTAATCCAGAATAACATACTTTTCTATAATATAAGTGAGAGAAATTTATGAAATATTTTACATACGATATATGAAGACACATTGGCATTCTTTAAATACTTGAAAACATTTATTTGAAACCATAACACACTCTTTATTTTACTTTTGAGCTAGATGGTGCACCCTATAATCTATAATTCCTCGGGCTATATGGAATCCGCCCTTGACTCGGCGGCCAAGCCCCCAATCCAAGTTTGTCGCAAATATTAGAGTATCTATAAGAGGGACACGCAAGATCACACAACAGGGAGCAAAAATCTCCGGTCAAATCAACATTTCATGATAGTGCACAAGATCACAAAGCAAGGCTCCTAACCATAGTTCTAGTTTGGGACGACATGAATTAAGTTACACAAGATCACAATGCAGGGTACCATAATTTCATGTCGGCAAATCACGATTTCTAGCATTGAGTCTTTCAACTCGTACTTTCTTCGGGTAACCATCTAACTCTCTTTAGGCCCATTTTTAATCTTTTATAAACATGCATCTTTCTGAATTCAAAATCTGAGTAAAATCTGTATTTTAGTCTATTCTGAATCTGCTATAGCATTCATTTGTTTAGTATCGTCATACCAAAGCTTGTAAGTTATATATCTAAGCCATACATTATCATATTATAGCTCTTTCATTCAAACAATATTTAGAGTTTAGACCACCAAGTCATTCAAATAGTACAATAGGATTCATGTTCCAAAACATATGCAAAGATTCTCTTTTCAACATTTCAAAAAATGGTTGTCAAATTCTCTAAACAATCATGCAATTTCTTTAATTATCACATTTAACATTTAAAATGAGAAATTATCTCTCTCTACAATTCTCAACCGACATAAAGTTCATATAAGATAGTAAAACCCTTGGTTCATGCTTTAAGACTTGCAATTGAGTAACCAATAACTTGTAAATCAAGTAATAACACCATGAGAGAGGGAAATACGTTATTCATGATCTCAATTCATATTCTAAAATGAAAACACATATATACATATACACGAGTAACAATTCAAGTTTAAGGGAAGGCCTCAAGACCAAAACCTTCACAATACATACTTCTTAGGGGTCGTTTGGTAGAGTGTATTGGCAAAAACAATGCATATACTAATTAATGTGTATTATAAATACCTTGTTTGGTACAATTTCTAGTCAATGTATAACTAATGCAAGCATTAGTTATACACTCTATTGTGTATTAAGGTGTATATTACTAATAGAAAAAATACATAAAGTAGCATACTTAAGTATTAAATTACAAAAAGTAACAACACTTTTATTAAATTACATTTTGTAGCATATGTATTTGTATGTATTTGTATTTTTGTAGCAACAATTTACAAAAATACAAAATACATATCGATCATAAGGGCAGTAAAAATCATATGTATTTGTATTTTTGTAGCAACAGTTTGCAAGAATATAAAATACAACTTGCTATTATGTAATTATGAAACTGTTACTATGAAACTCATAATTAAGGGGATAAGTACGCTATTTCTGAATTTTTCCCTTGCTAATACCACCCATTTTCTTTGTATTAGTAATGCAAAGTCTTTAATGAATGCATTAACTTATTAAATGACCTTAATACCCCTCAATTTCCCTCTCAAAATATTCCATCATTCCTTTTCCCGCTATTTTAATTTGCAATAGTGAATCTTTTCAAAATATTTCACAATTTTTTTGTCCACCATTTAAATCTACAACAATGAATAATTGATTTAAATAATTGTAACATATTTTTTCTTTGCTTCGAGGGTCTTTAAAAAGATTTAAAAAAATTGAGACTATTTCTTAATTTTACGTCTTATATTTTATTTTTATTTTGACTATGTTAATCCGTTGACATAATATTTCATGCGCAAAGACGAAGTTCTTGCAATTAATCCGAAACCTCTATATACTAGTTCAACAATACTAATTATATTTGAGATGGCAAAAAGATTTTGTTGCAAAAAAGTGTAAAAAATCAAAGAAGGGTATTTTTGTAAACAAACATTGCTTTTATAAAAATTATGTAAGATGTATTACTTCTTATACATCAAACCAAACAATGTATTATACATGCATAACTAATACAAGCATACGTAATACAAGCATTACTAATACACTATATTTTACATTGTTCTTATACACTCTACCAAACGACCCCTTAATGTAATTCGAAATCCTTCATATACATATGATTTCTCAACATTCCAAAACCTTATTAAAATGATTTCATCATGCCAATGTAATTTAGGAAAACCCCACGTACCTTAGATTACTTAAGTTGAAGGATGGAAATCCAAATCTTGATTCGTTTCTTGAAAATCTGGAACTTTAGGATTGATTCTTGATCTTTGATGGAAACCCTAATTTCTCTTGTTCTTGAGAGTGGAGAGGATTATGAGTGATGATAAACTGATATTTTATCAGTTAATAGGGTTTAATACATGATTTAAGTCATGGGGATGGGTTTGAGGTGAGGAAAATACCAAAATACCCCTAAAGAAACCAAAGAAAATTGCAGAAATCTTCAGTTGACGACCTAGGTTGACGGCCCGTCAGTTAAGTGACGGCCCGTCACCTAAGTCGTCACTTTCAGGCTTGAATTCCCCCCTTACTGTCCTAGGCTTACGACTAGAGCTGATGGTTCGTCACTTAGTTGACGGCTCGTCAACCTAGTCATCACCTAGTTGACAAGTCGTCAACTTCATCGTCACTTTTTGGCAGTTAGACACTCCGAAGTAAAATGAGCATAACTTTCTACTCCGATATCGGATTAAGATGAAAACAGTGGAGTTGGAAATAAGACTCAAAGATCTTTCATTTGATATATAGTAGTACCTCTAAATCATTATATACTAAGAAGTTATGGTCGATGGAAGTTGACCCAAGTTTAGACGTTCACTAAAACTTAAGCGATAGGAAATTTTCAACTCATCTTTGAGTTAGGGGACTTCAATTTATATTCAAAGGTATTCACACCCTATAGAATTGATCACCACACATTTATTAATAAAAAATCATTGGGTTCGAATCTACACACATAGAAAAGGTGGTTCAAACTTCATCCCGAAAGTGCGGGGTGTTACAATTAGTGTGCTGCATATTACCTCGAATAAAATTATAAAAATTGGTACAGAACTTATGTGAGGGTTATCAATGTGGAGCTTAATAAATAAGGCCAACCAAAAGCTTGAATATATGATATATATATATATATATATATATATATATATATATATATATATATATATATATATATATATATATATATATATATATATATGCTGAAATTGAAAAAGAAAAGGATTAATTTGGGGAAGAAGATCTCTTTTGGTGTCATTTTTATTAGGTTTGCTATGATATTATAAGTAGGGGTAAAATTTATTCTCTTCTATATTTTAAAAAAATATTAACACATTTTTATCTCCTCCCATGTGATTTAGGTCAATTTGACCAGATCGCGTTATAAGATTTCCTCCTTTTTGGTATATTTTTCTTTATTTCTAATTTATAATTGTTCAAAGTTTAGTTACTTTGCTAGCTCCCGCACGACACTCCACGCCAATCAACTACCAACGTGCATTTATTGAAATGATTTACACAAAATAAGTACTGATGAACATTAGAAATTAAGATTTCATACCAACTAAGCAGGAATGGAAATTAAAAGATAAACATTGATCAACTACAAAAAGACATGCAATGACCTTTTTGTGCTGGCTAGATAGCTTCTCTACTTAACTATTACATACATAGCTTGACAGAAAGCCGCTAATTAACATAAACATAACAAAAGATAACATTATTCCACGAATAAACTCAGGAATCTAAAGGATGAAACTTTCCTATTCTGCTCTCTGAATAATATTATTATGGTGACTCGTATGCTCATGAAATTTTCACTCACAATCCATATACCTGTTCAAAACATAATTAATTCTTTTGCTATATAAATGAATTAAACATAGTATCAAAGCATACAAAGAGGTTTGACATACATACTTGTGAATAACTTGGTATCTTGGATAACAGATCTCTACACGAGTGTAGTACTCCAATTGTTCAATCTCTTCAATTGCAAGGTAGGAGGAAAATCCATGCTTATGACACTTAGCAAATGAAGCTGCACTTGATATTGATAATGGTTTGGTGCAAGCTAAAACACATGGTTGGATGAAGCTAATGAAACCTTGTCTGGCCAAGCTTGTAAAAGCCCTATTTCTCTGCAACATTGCACTTGCTGAAGCAGCTTCTTTTTCAAGTGCTACATGGGTCCTTACCTTAAAGGCATCTAAAAATTCTTTGTTCTCCACATTCACTTTAGCATCTATATATTGATTTATAACTTCTGACTTTTGCTTATCTAAATTTTTTATGAAGTTATTTGACAATTTAATGTTGGATCTGTCAAAGAAATTCATATATACAAGTTTAGGATCATTATAAAGAAAAGTGACACACAAAAATGCAACTAGAAGATTAAAAAAACACGACTTGCAAGGGTGTGTCTCATACTAAGAAAAATATTTTTCTAAATAAAGTGTTTTTCTTGTGTTTGGTACGTAAAACACAACGGGCTAGAGGGTGGAGGGTAAGGTGTGCGGGATGGTGGGGATGGGAGATATAGGTGGTGAGGGTGTTGGAGGATAGACAAAGTAAAATCAACATGAAATGTCACTTCTGGATTTGTTTTTTCCTACCGAAATCATTATCCTCACAATTTAAAAATAAAAATCTAGAAAAAATGTTTTCTGAATTTTATTGAGTGACCAAACATGAAAAAATTGAAAATATTTTCGTCTATACCACACATCTCCTAAAGTTTAATCTATATGAAAAAAAATAAAAGATTAACCTGGGAAACGAGTTTGTTTTAGTGTGCAAAATTGAATAACTTTTTTATATAAAAGAAGTTAGGGGTGGAGGAGATTACACTGTAAAATAGAATTTTCACTAGCAATACTGTAAGTTCAAGTTCCAACCACCTAAATTACTAAGATTACACAAATCACAAAAATTAAAGTTACTTTAATCAAGCACAAAAGATTTGCTTATCAAAATGTTTATATAGAGAGTGACACACAAATTTAATTAAGGGATCTAGATGCAGATGTCTAAACAATGACAAGTTAAAATTCACTAGGGTTGAATCTTGAAAAAATATATAAAGAAAACATGAATTAGTTACTAAAATTGGCTTTTAATTCATTGCTAAATAGTCCATAGCCAATAAGATCTTTAATTTTCATAAAACCTCGTTGTCAACGATGAACTTTTGTTATTTAGCTCCTAAAAAAGTAAAACATTTTTTTGCGCGTGTTAATGTGTGTGTACATGTTTTTTTTTGGTGTATGTGAAAATCTAGCAAATCAAGGCATAACAAGAAAATTTGGATACATTTTTATTCCATGAAATGCAACTCAAAGTTAATATTCTTTTTTTCTTTCTTTAAAACAATCATAGCTGTAGCTAGAAAGATCTAAAACTATCAAGTTGACTTGAAAAAGATATGAATATCCAAAAAATTCCAACTCACAATTCATATATACCTATGCTAAAAATAATTAATTCTTTTGCTATATAAATGACTTAACATAGTATCAAAACATATAGAGAGGTTTGACATACGTACTTGTGAATAACGTGGTATCTTGGATAACGGATCTCTACACCAGTGTAGTACTCGGATTGTTCAATATCTTCAAGTGCAAGGTAGGAGGCAAAGTCATGCTTATGAAAATTCGCAGATGGAGTTGCACTTGATGTTGGTAATGGTTTGGTGCTAGCCAAAACACATGGTTGGATGGAGCTAATGAAACCATGGCCGGCCAAGCTTTTAGAAGCCCTATTTCTCAACAACATTGCCCTTGCTGCAAAAACTTCTTTCTCAAGTGATAAACGGGGTCCTACCTTAAAGGCATCCAAAAATCCGCTGTTTCCCAAATTCTCTTTAGCATCTGTGTATTGATTTATAACTTCTGAATTTTTCATGAAGTTATATAATAATTCAATCTAGGATATGTCAAAGAAATTCAAATATACAAGTTTGGGGTTATGATATTGAAAGGTGACACAATAAAAATGAAACAAGAAGACAAAAAAATACCGACTTGCAATGGTGTGTGTGATACCATGGAAAGTGTTTTTCTTGTATTTGGTACGCAAAACATGAAGGGGTAGAGGGTGGAGCATTTGGTGTGTGGGATGGTGGAGATGGAAGCTATAGAGGTGGGGTTTCTGGATGGTGGATAAGGGACAATTAGCATGAAATGACACTTATGGATTTGTTTTTTCCTATTGGAATCATTATCCTCATTTTTTTAAAAAATAATTTTTCTAGAAAAAGTGTTTTCTGAATTTTGTTGAGTGACCAAACATGAAAAAGTAAAAAAAAAATTTGTCTATACCATACACCCCCTAAAGTTCGATCTATGTGAAAAAGAATAAAAGATTCACTTGGGAAATGAGTTTGTTTAAATGTACAAAATTGAGTTGGGGGCGGAGGAGATTACAAGGTGCAAAATCAGATGTTAACCATCAACAGTGTAAGTTCAAGTACCAATCACCTAAACTACTGAGATGAATCCTTATAATTATAAAAAATATTAAATGACAAAATCACTAAATTGAAGTCACTTTAAAGATTTGGTTATCAAAACGTTACATAGAGAGAGTGATGTAAAAATTTATTTAATAGATCTAGATGCAGATGACTAAACAGTGACAAGTTAAAGTTTTATAGGATTGAATATTGAAAACATATATAAATAAAACATGAATTAGTTACTAAAATTGACTTTTAATTCATTTCTAAATAGACCATAGCCAATATGCTCTTTAATTTTGATAAAACCTCATTGTCAACAATGAACTTCTGTTATTTAGCTCCCAAAAAGGAAAAAATATTTTTTGTGCGTGTTAATGTGCGTGCGCATTTTTTTTTTGGGTGTGTGAAAATCAAGAAAATCAAGGCATAACAAGAAAATCTTAATACATTTTTGTTCCATGAAATACAACTCAAATTAATTTTGTTTTCTTTCTATAAAACAGCTTAGCTGTAGTAAGATCTAAAATTACCGAGTAGATTTGAAAAAGATTTGAATGTAACAAAAATAGAATCACGGAAGTTGGTATGTCCTGTGCAAATTAAAAATACATTTTTAGTATTAACATTCTTGAAGTAACAAAAATCTAGAAATTAAATGCAATTTACAAGCAAAAGTTTCTATTAAAAATAGTAAAAACTTGAAAGAATTAATGAATTAATTGCTAGAACTGAAGTAAATGACATACCAAAAACTAATTTTGAGCATTCATCATTTTTTAGAAAAAAGAGAGAGATGGAGAGCTTTATATTAGTAGGAGCTATTTCACTTTTGCTCCGTTCCAAATTTTCTCTTATGAATAATATCGTCCGGAGTAGCACCTCATTAAGTACTAAATAGTATATATATACAGCTAATAACTACTTATTACACATTCACATGATTCCAACCCGTGTTTTGGAAGTTATTATCACTAATATAAACAGAACAAAAGATAGATTTTTATTTTTATTTATTTTCTTAAAAAACAGCTACTTCTCCATATTTTTCGGTATAAATTAACCCATATAAAAAAAATAATAGGTAAACATTATTGAACACTATGTCACACTTTGAATGATGCATTCAAACATTTTAATAATAAATTGTTATTTTCTTCCTTTTTTTATCGACGCTCTTTTTTGTTTCAGAAAATCAATTTCAACGCTCAAGTATCAAATTAAATGAATTCTTAATTATTTAAGAATGCAACATATACTGAATAACAATTAATTAGCTACCAACAACCTCTTTCTAAAAGGATAAGTACGAAGACGACATCACTTCTTTCAACGTATGAGACTCATTTTCAAGAAGAAATGTTACAAAATCTGATCCGAAGAAGTTAGATATTCTTTGACGTGTACTACGTCTTGAATTCTCATCATTAAGTACATTCTCCTTTGGTTTACCTCGAGGTCGTTTGGACCCTCCACTAGATAACGCATGTCCAATTTTACACAGAAAAATTTATTTATAGAACTCAACATTATCTGATTCAATTACCGTATGTTCATGAATATCTGGATGCTCAAATTTATGAACCAAAAATTAACGTGCTTTACTGTTTTTAGCATATCCAATGAAAATTCAGTCCACAACATTTGGTCCTATTTTTTTTTTCTTTTAGGTATTGGAACTTAGACTTTGACTAGACACCCTCACACTTTGAAATATTTCAAGTTGGGTTTTCTTTCTTTCCATTTTTCATATGGAATGGATTATATCTTACTATGGGACACTCTATTGAGTATTTGATTTTCTATAAGGATGGTTTCCTCCTACAAATTTTGTGGTAAAACAAGACTTAGAGTAAGACACTCATCATTTCCTTCAACGTTCATATTTTTTTCTTCGCAATTTCATTCGATTGGGGTGAATACGAAGCAGTAATTTGGTGAATAATTTTAATTCTCAAATATATCTCCGTAAAAGAATATTCATACTCTCCACTCCTATCACTTCTTATTATTAAAATCTTTTATCCAACTGATTTTCAACTTCAGTTTTATATTGCTTAAATGCGTCTATTGCTTCATTCTTACCATTTATCAAATAAATAAATAATATCTTGTGCAATCATCAATAAAAATTAAGAAATACTTTTTTCATCATGAGATGGTGTTGACATTATATCACTAATGTCGGCGTGGATTAAGTCTAAGAAATTGAAATTCCTTTCTACAGACTTATATGAATGGTTAGCATACGTAGATTCCACACATATAATATTTTAATTTATTGCACTCAAAGCTAGGCAGCACTTTCAAACTAATTATTTTTTCACAAGGTTTTATAATTGACACGTCCTAAACTTCTATGACACAAATCATTATTTGACTCTAGCAAGTAAGAAGAAGCCTCAACTTTCTTCATTTCAACAACCATTACATCAAGTTTGAAAAGACCCTCATTGAGGTAGCCCTTCCCTGCATACATTTCATTCTTGCTTATTAAGACTTCTCCAAAAAAAAATATAGATTTTGATATAATTTAATAATAATTGATCTTATTGATATTGAAGGGGTTACAGCTGTATATATAGAGAACTGAAGAATAACTAATTACAGAATAACCCAGATGTATTTAATAATTATATATGTAGTCTATTATCCCCCCGCAAGCTGATCAGCGGTAACGAGGGGCAGCTTGGAGCAGAGATACTGAAAAGGCTGTAACGGAAGAGGCTTGGTGAGAATATCAGCAAGCTGGTCAGTAGATGGGACATAGTGCGTGGCCATCGTTCCTGCAAGTACCTCATCGCGAACAAAGTGACAGTCGGACCCAACATGCTTCATACGATCATGAAGGACTAGATTTTTGGTAACACAAATAGTGGACTGATTGTCACAATAAATCTGTGGTTTCGTTGGGGGAATGCCAAGTGCATCTGTAAGGTATCGTAACCACATGGCTTCAGCAACACCCGCAGCCATGGCACGATATTCTGCTTCTGTGGAGGAACGGGACACTCGCGTTTGCTTCTTGGTGCACCAGGAAATCAGATTCGGTCCCATCATAACAATATATCCAGTAGTGGACTTCCGATCATCTTTGTCGTTAGCCCAATCCGAATCAGAAAAAATAGATATATCAAACGAGCCCTTTTGAAATAAAATTCCACATTGAAGAGTACCTTTAAGATAGCGCAGAATGCGTTTCAAGGCCTGAAAGTGTTGTTCTGTGGGAGCATGCATTGATTTGGAGACTCGATTGACTGCATATTGGATGTCCGGACGAGTAACAGCAAGATAATGAAGTCCACCGACGAGGCTCCGATATAGTGTAGGATCGGCAAAGGGAGTATTCGGCCCTGGGCATCAACCCAAAAGGAATCATGGTAAGGTGGAATCATGGAGGAGCGCAACAACTGTTTCTATTAGGTGACGGTGTTTGCGCTCAGCAACGCCATTTTGTTTAGGGGTATATGGACATGAAGTGTGATGAAGAGCCCCTAGACTTTGAAGAAAAACACCAAATGCATTGTTGAAAAATTCTTTGCCATTGTCACTTCGAAAAATTTTGATTTTGGCATTAAATTGATTTTGAACCATTCGGTCAAAGTTGACAAAAACAGTATAAGCTTCGGATTTAAATTTCAGAGGATAAAGCCAAGTGAATTTACTGTAATCATCAACAAAACAGATATAATAACGAAAACCTTGAACAGAAGGAACTGAGGTTGGACCCCAAACATCAGAATGAATTAATTGAAATGGCGCAGTGGCCTTGTGTTCAGACAGTGAAAAAGGTAAACGACAAGATTTAGACACTGAACAGGACTCGCAATGTAAATTCTCTGAAAAATTAAAACCTAAGGAAGATAAAATGGATTTGGTGATGGCGGATGATGGGTGCCCAAGCCGGCGATGCCAGGTGGACGAGAGAATGGCTTGACTCACAACAGACGGAGACCTGGATGGAAGAGTGTATAGACCATGCTTACAGCGGCCCGTGTACCGCACCCGGTTCGTGGTATTGTCCACTATCTGGAAATTGGTGTCATTAAAAATGAGGGTGCAGTTATTTTCTTTAGTAAAGCGATAAACAGATAAAAGATTGGATGTGAGGGAAGGGACGTGGTGAAGGGTTGAGAGATGAAATTTACCATTTGGGGTATAGACATACCCAGAGCCGGTGTCTGTGATGGGAAGGGATTGACCATTGCCTACTGTAATAGTTTCTGAGCCATGATACGGATGAGGAGCTTGAAGTTGTGAATAATCCGACGTCACATGGGTGTTAGCACCTGTGTCCAGATACCAATCGCCAGATTGAGCGTTTGTGGACGCATGCATCGCCCTTGATCCGCCGGACTGGCGATTTACATTCTGCGAGTCATCATAACGATACCAGCAATTAGCCGCAGAATGGCCCCGTTTAGCACAAATTTGGCACGTCGGAAGATCTCATGTGGGCCCCCGCTGGTTTCCTCGTCCCTGTCCGCAGCCTGACTGGAACCCGTCCCTCGGTGGAGGCCCGCCTCTGCCTTGCTGCCCGGCGTTCCGATGGTCACCGCCGCCGCTGCCTCGCCCTTGGTTACGGCGATCGTCACCGCGACCCCTGGCCGAGCCCCCGCTGCCAGCCGAGTAAAGAGCCGTGACGCCAGGGGTGGAACTGGCTTCTCCGAGCAGTAATTTGTGTTCCATGTCTAGATTCAATTCTTCTGCATTAAGCCATCCAGACAGTTGATTCAGAGTGATTTCGACAGGTGAGAGGCGAATATGCTGTTTGAGAGAGGAATAGCCAGACGGAAGACCACGTATCACGGCATTCACCACGTCTCGTTCAGGAATAATCTCGTTCACAGCATCTAGGTCAGACAGAATAGAGGCCACATCATCAAGGTATTGAGTCATCGTTTTCGTTCCCTTCCGAAGAGTATGCAATCTATCACGCAGCTGAAAAATATGAGTCGTGGACACAGAGTTGTACCTTGTGGCTAGTGCGTCCCAAAGTGAAGCCGATGTGAGAAAACCCCGGGCGTGTTTGTGCACAGAGGGGCTAATAACGGCGAGAAGACAGGCTCGGATCTGAGTGTCTACGATCATCCACGGAAGGTAGTCGGGATTTGGGAGCATGACGTCGTCCTCCTCGGCTGTCTCAGGCGGCGGCTTCTCCGCACCGTCAATCCATCCGAGCAGCAAGTTGGCTGCGAGGGCGGTGCGGACGTTAAGTGGCCAGGCCGGGTAGTTGTTGTCAGATAATTTTTCGGGGATGAGGTTGTGGAGATTCCTGAGCAGTAATTTTACTCCAGACGGTAAATTTGACAGAGGATCAACAACCTTGTCCATGGCGCCGACCTACGGCGGAGGAGGGAGGCCGTGCGGCGTGGTGTAGACGGTGGCGGCGGCGCACACACGTCGGAAAAGAGGAGAGATTAGGGTTTGGGCGGAAGAAGAAACCCTAGCTTTGATACCATGATATAATTTAATAATAATTGATCTTATTGATATTGAAGGGGTTACAGCTGTATATACAGAGAACTGAAGAATAACTAATTACAGAATAACCCAGATGTATTTAATAATTATATATGTAGTCTATTAGATTTAAACCCATTTTTAACGAGAAGCATTTTCAAAACTAAGTTCTTTCTGATAATAGGAATATGAAGAATATGTTTGAGAGTCAACACCTTGTCGGATGTCATTTTTAGGAATATCTTTCCACTTTCTTCAACCTAGGTTGTTGCATTATTTTTCAATAAAAATCACTTCTTTGGGAACGGCGGTATCATAAAAAGCAAAAATATATTTATCCACACAAATATGTTTGGTGCCTCCTGAATTAAACCACCATTTATTTGGATATCCAACTAGACCAATTTCAGTGATTATAGCACAAAAAATTTAAATCTTTCTAGTTATTTCCAACATGTTTATCTGATTTATTTTTTTGTTCTTATTCAGAACGTGATTATTTAGAGCTTTGTGGCCAACATCACTACAACTGTAGCACTTGCCCTTGAACGTTTTCTTGTTTTGCTTTTTCCCTTGTCTAAAAACTTCTTCATTTTCTTATTCTTTGGAGCATTATCCTTAACAACATTTACAATAATCATTGATGATTTTTCATCCAATTCATTATCCTCTTCTATCTTGGAATGACTCACAAGATCTTTCAAACCAGATAAATAATTATTAATCTTTACTTTTTCGGAATATGAGAATATCTACTTGTAAACATTTGAATTTCAAGTTAATCAGCTAAAATGATATCATTTGCAGTTGAACATTTTTTATTTTTTTAAAGATTTGACTGAAGAATGAGATGACTTGAAGGCATCTCAAAACTATACTCAGCTAAAAAAAGTGGTGTGCAATATCATGCAATATTAATGTGGGCAACAAAACTGTTGAATTAGATTCCCCAACATTAAAGGTTTCACGCCAGATGTCTAATGGAAACTATTTGGAAAATCACAGCCAGACATCTACTTATGGCCACCAATGCTCTGTTTCTGTTACTCGTTCCCCCATGCACCCTCAAGTACATATTACCTCGTCTTTTGGTGGTAGCAATTTGCAAGCTGGACAAGTTCTTCAAACAGGTTATGAACTTGCCTTGGTGACTCAGAGCACTTCGATTGGTATAGTTTCTGTCCTTGGGGAACTTGAATAAGCTAAAGTTTCACTGACTAAACAGATCAGTAACTCACAACCAACAATAGTTGGATCCTCAATCAAAGCATAGAGTACTCTATTTCTACCACTAAAATTGGAGATAGATCAGGGACTCCTATCGAGTACCCTACACTTTTTCGACAACCAACAGATTTTCAACGTGAAGCAACTACATTCGTCAGTTACCCGGTATTACCCTCGAGATTCAGTTCGATAAACTATTATTCTACACCTTTCACCTATGATATCTCTGCAAGTCCTTATGTGGGGTGTCGATCAAATTATGTTACTCAAATTAATAGGCTTACTTATGCTTCCCCAAGAGATTTCCCAGAGGTCTTTTCTTCAACTCCTTCATACAGGCCTATATCTGAAACCAACTTAGATACAACCCCACTATATTCAATGAGGTTTAATCCCAACTCGAGTTCACGTCTTCCCTTCTCTAGTAAGTTTACATACCCTTTATATCCCATGATCCCAAATGTGGTGCCAAACTACCCTAAAGTGAACTATTCTCCAGAAATTTTCCAATGAATGAGACTGTAACACCCCGCACTTTCGAACTAGACTTTGAAGCATTATTTGTATGTGTGTAAACTATAATCCCATGATATACTTTTGAATTCATGCATCATGATCTTTATCCTAGTATGTTAAGTACTTTCAAGGTGAAAAATGTTCATAGGAATCACTTAGAACAAAGTTGAGCTAAGAGAGTAGGATTCGTACAAAGTTTTTAATTTGACTCTACAAGGATATACTTTGAATATGTAAACCTTTTGATTTACGTAGAATTTTTTAGATTAAGACACACCAAGTTGTATATAATCGAATTAGCTTTCTAACGATACCAATTTCGCCTTAATCCGATACCCGAGCAAAACGTTATGGCTATGTAAAAGGTAATGTGTCGCCTGACAAATCGCAGAGGGCCACTGGAAAGGGTGTGCGATTGGCCATGCGATGCCCACTTAAGGGATGGGTTATTGGCCATGTAATGCCCAACTTGGCTTGGGCGATCTGTTGGGCATCGCCGGGTCATTGCATATACTAAAAGTGCTCTATTTTTATGTTATTTTAAGGGCAACAAAGTCTTTTCACGTTCTATAACCATTCCTAAACATATATAGATGAAATTAGGGTCATTATTCACGCTTAAGCATTCACAAATCCCTAGTTCATCATCCTTAAGCACAAGGAGACAAAAACAACCTAGGGTTTGGACCTGTAAGCTTCAAGAGATAATTTCTTCACGCGTTCTTCAATATTAAAGGTATGTGGGACTATCCTAAACCTCATGGGCAAAGATTTACTATTTTAAACAAGATTTAAAGATTATATATTTATGCATACAAGAAGGGTTTCGAAAGAATTGATGAACATGCATTGAAAATCATATTTTATGATGAAGTCTTGTAGAAATTGTAGTGTTCGACCCTAGATTCAAAATGTTTTCATGTGTTCATGTGACATTATGTTTGAGAAGGTAAATGATAGCATGATTCATGTAATTCCCTCTCTTATTATTGAACGCACTATTTTTACATGTTGTGGGTTGATTATACAGATAGCTAAAGGCTTGAGTTTGAAGGTTTACTATCATGTATGAATTGTATTGTTTTTATGATTAAATGAGATTGTGTTTTCCTTGATTTATAAATGTTCATGTTTCCAATAGAGAGTTGCATGAAATTGATAAAATAGATGACCATCGTAGATAAAATATTAAAGACAGAAAGTATTTTGTTTTCGTGTGTTTTTAAAGTATGAACACTCATCTGATTTTTAAATCTTATGGATGGTCAATAACACGCTTTGAAATAAGAAGGGCAGTAAAGATGTTGAATTATAAAATGAAGGACTTGCAAGTCTAGTTATAACGATACCCTATTATGATGTGCCCTAAACAGAATAGAGAGAATTGGTTTACAAGAAGAAAATATGATTTTAAGAGTCTAAAATGGGGCTTAAATAGAGTTAAATGGTCACTCAAAGAAGGATCTAGTTTAGATAAATCATTGCCTACCGTGATTTGCAGACACAGGTTTTATGCTGCCCTAAAATAGGGGATTGTACCCTGGCGACGGTCTTATGGCATAGTAGAGATGTAGAGACTCCAACCCTTGCAACAAACTTGGGTTGGAGTCTTGGCCTCCGA
Organism: Capsicum baccatum var. pendulum; assembly: GCA_030864225.1. Taxonomy (NCBI): domain Eukaryota; kingdom Viridiplantae; phylum Streptophyta; class Magnoliopsida; order Solanales; family Solanaceae; genus Capsicum; species Capsicum baccatum. Next base: position 242,529,836 of record CM061561.1, read on the forward strand.
ATGATCCCATATAGCCCATGGGATTACAGTTTGTAGGGTGTACCATATAACTTAGCAGAGAAATACAGAGTTGAGTCATGATTTTAAGAAGATGTTTTGAAGTTCAGTTAATTATGCCCATATTTTTTCAAAAGTTTTATGATGACATGCTTTTATGAAATGCTCTCCCCTATGTTTTATAAAAATATATTTTATTTTTGGATTGTTCTACGTACCAGTACATTGTGTATTGACCCCCATTTCAGGTTCTGAGGTCCTATCCTGCGGTCCTGCTAATCAGTAGATCATTTTCGGATATTTGGAGTTGGTGAGCCTCCCTTATTTTGGAAGGCCTTTTTCCATGTATTTATTTCATTTGTTTTTAGTTTATGGTCCAATCGGAGGCCTTGTCCTAATTTTAGACAGATTGTTATTATCAGTTCAGTGGAGACTTTGTAAATATGCTATAGATAGTTTTGGATTTTTGATTAACTTATGTTCCACATAGATTAAGTTAAAATAATTGAACTACCTTGTTTCCAATTTATTTTTGTAATTTGATAAAAGATAGGTTATGCTTCTGATGACAAGTTAAGGGATCTCTCGGGCCTTCATGGTTCGGGATACTCATTGTAGACAGGTCCTTGGTTTGGGACATGAACAACTTGATATCATAGCATAGTTCAGGATCCCAGGGTGTCTACAAATTCGTGTCGAGTAGAGTTCTTAATATGGGTGTGGATCGCACCACATTTATAAGGAGGAAACTACGAGGCATTTAGAAGATATTTTCCATTCTTTCATACTCTAGATCGTGCCATTGTGTTGTCTATATGGAAGTTGTCCAAATTTATTCTTTACTTTGATTTTATTATCTATGTCTCATTGTGGAGATGATTCAAGTATAGAATCTTAGAGTCTAAATGATGTGGTCCCTTCTAATTGAGTCATAAAAGATTATAAAATTGCATAAGGACTTGAGAGGAGTACATATGTGCCTTAACTTGTATTTATTTAATCTTATACCCCTATCTACATTAATTGTGTGTTTGCGCATGAGGTATGAAGTGCATTCAGTCCCTTTCAAAATTCTTTTTGCAGCTGTCATGCTTAAGGGTAATGAGATGTAGCAAAATATTGAAACAATATTTCCACCCAAGTAGTAGTATTTGTTAAAGTGTCATGACCTATTAGTAGTAAGATGGTCCCGAAGTTATTTATATGAAGTCACGAGGTTAGAAGTCAGGGTGAAATTGACTTTTGCATTAATAAGTAGTTTGAGTTGTATAACCTTTGACTGAGTGGTGGGTTTGTCTTTTATGGTGATCGGCTAATATTGCAGCAAAAATTTTAAAGTGTATGGTAGTCCGTGGAGGAAGTGTCTGTCTATTATTATTATTTATTCAAAATAGAAAAGGCTCTCAGAATGGATAGTTATGGTGGTTGTAAAAATAATTTAAAGGCTGTGAATGGAAAGGGGTAGATCAGACAATAAGTTATGGGTAGAGACTCATTGGCGTAAATTAAATTTGAAGGAAGAATAAATGTATGCATGGGTAAGTAAGTATGATATGATAAAGTAGAATATGTAGATAAGATAGTAATGGGTTATAATATATGATTAAGATCGACTATCTCTATTATGTGACTTTACCTCCTTAACTTTCTTTTCTTTAGTAGTTGTAAATTAGTACTTCATATTAGAAGGTGTATGGTAGATTCTAAAGAATTGAAGGTGGAGTGTTAAGTGTTTAGAAGCATGGATGTCCATGCCCATTATAATGTTAGTCATAAGTCGATGACTTTAGAGATTGGAGGAAGATATGATTAGTGTCCTTGAAGGGGATGTCCTAGAAAGAATTTAGTGTCTTTATATTAATATTATTGAGGGGAGTCTAGAATTTATATGCATGGTGATACCCCTCTTCGTGTTGAGAGTTGTGGGTATAGATTTGATGAGAGGTTATATCCTCAAGTTCAGGTGTGTGACTTTAATTAAGGGGGAGATGATGAACTAAGGTAGTTCAAAAATTTTCTCATGGTGGCATGTTTTAGAGAGGAGTCATGATAAATATATTCCTATTAAAGCGAGCTCCTCTTACTTCAATTTAAGAGGTCATTCTACCAATGTCTTATGTATTCAAGTCCTACCTATGTCTAAGGTTTGAGCTCTCTATGTAAGTCATGTCATGTTCCGACCTCCAAACTAGAAGCAATGATGTCTTAGAAATCCAATTTTTCTAAGTATTCAAGTTCCATTATTATGATTCTTATGATCCAGAAACTTGATATATAAAGTACTTCATATCTTTACCTCATGCCCCACCTTGATTAATGCAACAATCATAAGTTATAATCGAATAGTGTTACTCTTTTTCATGATGCTTATACTCGGGTCCCTCAATGACCCACCTTATATTAGTATGATGGTGGTTGTGAAAGCATAGTAATGTCTTAGGTAGAGGATTAAATGTTCTTGAATGTGAAAATTTTTTGATATAATTCTCGAGGTAAGGATATAGGTGAAGGGCAAAAGAAGGAGATGAACTTTTGTTGTGTGAAATAGTTAGGAGGAGATATATAGCGAAAAGCTTTGTGAGAGTGGCTGAATTTGCTGGTCTTAGTGGGGAGCTCCATTAAGTAGGTGTAGTAATGATAGGGTTGGATGTTGTGATTGATGAGATCGCAAACCAATGTGCTATGTGGTGGGACTCAAACTCTTGTGGTTGGATGTATGATGGGAGATTTGTAAGCTTGAAATGATGAAGTATGTTATTTATTGTTTGGGGCATAGACGAGTAGTGTCTCTAAGTTTAAGTCTATTCGTTGTATCCTATAAGGAAGAGAATGCTTCTATTCCTATCTCCCGCAAAAAAAATTTCAAGATTAGTACTGATGTAAATCAAATCTATGATCACCAAATAAACTCATACCATATGTTGTGATGATTATGATCCTAGAACTCACGTGCAAGGTCATCTCTATGTCAATCCTTATTTTCTCACACTCGTTCTTACACGATTCACTAGGGGTTATCATGAAACTCTTTTGATACCTTTGCATGTTTTGTTGTGGAAAAATGTTCAGTGCGAGGTTACATTCTTTATTCCATAATTTTAGAGCTTCAACAAGTTCCTACCCATCATTTGGTGACGAATGATCCCAAGGGGGAGACAATATGACACCTCGAACTTTTGGGCTAGACTTTGAAGTATCGTTCTTACGTGTGCAAACTATAATCCCATGATTTACTTTTGAATTCATGTGTCATGATCTTTATCCTACAATATGAAGTACTTTTGAGGTGAAAAATGTTCATAGGAATCACGTAGAACAAAGTTGAGCTAAGAGACTTTGATTCGTCCAAAGTTTATTATTCGACTCTACAAGGGTCTACTTTGAACGTGTATAACTTTTGATGTACTTATAATTTTGCATATTAAGACCCACCAAGTTGTAGATAATCATTTCGTTTCGAATTAGTTGGACCCTATGGACTTGGTACACCCATTAAGAAAATATTAATTAGGTATTTATTTTACCAAATTAGCCTTATTAATTATGCTTTAAAAATATAAATTTGAATAAATACACTTTGCTTAGTCATTTAATGTCGACGGAAGTGTTGAAAGGACATAGTAAAATTCTCTTGATTTCATCAAAGGGACAACTAAATTGAAACAAATATTTTTAGAAATATGGCCAACTAAAACTAAATGGAGGGAGTAATTGAATTATCTTTCCAACAATACCAATTTCGCCTTAATCTGATACCCGAGTGAAAAGTAATGGCTATGAAAAGGGTTATGCGTCGCCTGACAAATTGCAAAGGGCCACTGAAAAGGGTGTGCAGTTGTCTATGCGACGCCCACTTAAGGGTTGGGCGATTAGCCATGTGACTCCCTCCTTGGCTTGGGCGATCTACTGGGTGTTACCTGGGTCATTGCACATGCCAAAAGTGCTCCTTTTTGTGTTATTTTAAGGGAAACAAAGTCTTGTCAAATTTCCTAATTGTCCCTTAACATCTATAGATGAAGTTGGGGTCATTATTCACTCTTAAACACTCACAAATCCCTAGTTCATCTTCCTTAAGCACAAGGAGACAAAAACAACCTAGGGTTTGGACTTGTAAGATTTAAGAGACAATTTCTTTATGAGTTCTTCATTGTCAAAGTCACGTGAGACAATCCTAAACATCATAGGCATAGATTTACTATTTTAAACAATCTATAAAGAGTATATATTTATGCATACGAAAAGGGTTTTGAAAGAATTGATGAACATGCATTGAAAATCCCGTTTTATGATAAAGTCTTGTAGAAATAGTGGTGTTCTACCCTAGATTCAAAATGTTTTCATGTGTTCATGTGATATTAAGTTTGAGAAGTTAAATGAGGGCATGATTCATGTAATTCCTTCTCTTATTACGGATCCCTTTGTTTTTACATGATATGGGTTGATTATACGGATAGTTGAAAGCTTGAGTTTGAAGGCTTACTATCATGTATGAATTGTACTGTTTTTATGATTAAATGAGATGGTGTTTTTCCTTGATTTATAAATGTTCATATTTTCAATAGAGATTTGCATGTAATTGATAAAAGAGATGACCACCGTAGATAAAGTATTGAAGAAAGAAAGTGTTTTGTTTCATGTGCTTTTGAAGTATGAACTCTCGTCTGATTTTTAAATCTTTTGGATGGTCAATAATACGCTTTGAAATAAGAAGGGCAATAGAGATATTTTGGTATGAAATGAAGGACTTGCGATTCTGGGTATGACGATACTCTGTTATGATATGCCCTAAACAGAATAAGAGAGAATTAGTTTATAAGAAGAAAACATGATTTTTAAGAGTCTAAAATGGGGCTTAAATAGAGTTGGATGGTCAACCGAAGAAGGCTCGAGTTTAGATAACTCATTGCCCACCGTGATTTGCTGATACAGGTTTTATGTTGCCCTGAAATAGGTGATTGTACGTTGGCGATGGCCTTATGGCGTGGTAGAGATGCAGAGATTGCAGCCCTTGTGGCAAACTTGGGTTTGAGGCTTAGCCACCGAGTCAAGGGCGGATCCTATATAGCCCTGACATTATAGATTGTAGGGTGTACTATCTAACTCAGTAGAGAAATGCAGAGTTGAGTCATGATTTCAAGAAGATGTTTTGAAGTTCAGCGAATTATGCCCATATGTTTTCAAATATTCTATGCTGGCATGCTTTTATGAAATTCTCTCACCTATGTTATATAAAAATATATATTATTTTTTGAATTGTTCTATGTACCAGTACATTGTGTATTGACCCCCAATATCTCAGGTTCTGAGGCCTAGTCTCGTGGTCCCGCTAATCAGTAGATCGTTGTCCGATATTTGAAGTTGGTGAGCCTCCCTTATTTCGGAAGTCCTTTTTTCATGTGTTGATTTCATTTGTATTTAGTTCATGGTCTGACCGGGGGCCTTGTCCCAGTTTTAGACAGATTGTTGTTATCAGTTCAATATAGACTTCGTAGACGCGTTATGGATGGTTTTGGGTTTTTGATGAACTTATGTTCTGCATTGATTAAGTTAAAATAATAGAACTACCATGTTTTCAGTTTACTTCCACATTTGGGACTTTGGATTAAAAGGGGCAAATAAGTTGTCCAATTAAGTAGGAGTCCTTCAAGTTTTTTAAATTAGGTGGTAGGAATAAATTTTTTTTGAGTTTTTTATTTAAGTTTTTCCGTTCGAACAACTTGTCCCAGTTGTAGAACAACTTTGGTAGTTGTTCGAAAATCTCGCAAATTTGTTCAATAACTACCAAAGTTGTTCAACAACTGCGCAAGTTGTTCAACAACTAGGCACAGTTGTCCTACAACTGCACCTAGTTGTTCAACAACTAGGCGTAGATGTTCGACAACTAAGAGAAGTTGTTTAACAATTGCACGAAGTTATTCAGACAACTAACATAGTTGTCCTAAAACTATCCTAGTTATTCAAGGGACTTGGATTTTTTTAGGGACAAGTTTGTGGGACCCACTTGTCCCCTTTTTTTAATTGGAAACTTGTCAGGCTATTCTGGCTTATTCTTCTCTCCACATTTGATAATATATGAGTTATGCATATGATTACAAGTTAAGGGGTGTCTCGGGCATTCATGGTTCGGGATACCCGTTGCGGCTAGGGCCTCAGTTCGAGTCGTGACAGAAACAGGTCTACCTGGCCTCATTTTCCTTCACAACCTTTCGCCCAGAGGTGGTGCCAAGACTACTCTCAATTGAAGTATTCTCGAGAAACATTCCTATGAATGAGACAAGCATGCCAAAGATTAGGGTTTGATTTAGGTGTAAAAATTGGTTTAGTAATTAGATTCTTGTGTAACCTTTGGTGATAGTGAAGCGTCGTACTAAATTTAAATTTCACGCCAATATATAATTATATACATATTTCAAGTATTTTTTTGCGTTTAGAGATGCTACTTGGATTTTTTCCTTACTTGATTGATGTTGGAATTCACTTTAGGGCTCAACTCGGGGTGTCAAATGGGTTGGTTTTAATCGGCCCGAACCGGCCCACTAAAGGAAATTAGACCGGTTTGACCCGGCTCGGTAAGCCCAAGGGCTTGGGTTCCGGTCCGGTTGGGTTTTGAATTTGAACCCGATTAACCCGGACCGAACTCAACCCGGTTAGGGCCCGTCGGTTAACTGGCTCGGATAAGCCCGAATAAGGTCTTTTTTTTTTTTTAAGATTTTGGAAAATTGGGCCAAACTAGCCGTTGGCCCAACGGCTATAACGGCTAGTTTGGGCCCAAATATAAAAAAAAAAGTTTATTTTTTATTTAAAATCATTTTTTAATCCCAAAAAAAGTTCTATAAATACCCTACACTTTCAAATCATTTTCCACACAATTTTTCATCCTCTCAAGTCTCAAATCTCATTCTCTGTCAAATCTCATTTCTCAATTCTCAAATATTCTATATATTTAATTTCTAAAGTGCTCACTTTAATTTTTTTAATTTTACGATTACTAAGTACGAGTGGAGGTTTCTAAAGTCGCAACCTTCGGATACTTCCAAAATTTGGTATTTTCATTCCATCTCTTACTTTTAATTTATAATTAGTGTATTAATTGTTGAATATTAATTTTTATTACTTTTTGTGTATTTTGAATATTTTTTAGTTTGATTTATACTATGGATAAATTAAGAAACCTCGGTAAAAGTGTCAAAAATTTTTATCCCGGAAATGGTAGTGGTAGAAAAAAGTGAATTACTGGTGGTAGAGGTACTTCAAGTACTATATATACCCGTGTGACTTCGCCTCCGGTACCACTTAGTCAACCATTTGAGGAAGAAATAGGTGTAGGTGCTCACGATATGGATTATTTAGAAGTTCAAGAAAATTACGGTATAGAAGAAGAAAATGAAGTAGATGCGGTTGATCTAGATGAAGATGATGAAAGTATTGGTGAGACACACGAAGTAGGAAATGCTAACGTTTGATCCGAATTGATTAATCTCCCTCCCCGTCCTCCTCGTGCCCCAAGAGCTCGTAAACAAACTAATGTTGCATGGAAATTTTTTGAACGTATATCAGATACTGAGGTGCAATGCAATATTTGTCAAAAAATATATAAACATAAAAGGGGAGGCAAGCAAGGAGGTACGGGTACGTTAATGAGACATTTAGCTGAAGACCACGAAAGAGAGTTAGAAATTGCACAATGTGGTGACGCTGTTGGTGGGCCCACACAAACTAGAATGGACCCAACAACCGTTCACGTAACGAAGAAATATAATAAATTGAGGGACCGGGAAGAAATAGCAAAAATGGTAGTTGTAGGTTATTTACCTTTTAGTTTTCCTTCTTCTAATGCTTTTATTCATTATATTCAAGAAATTTATAATCCTATGTTTAATGGTATTCCTAGAAGTACTTGTCGGTCTGATATTTTTAGACTTCATTCACAATATTATTTTTATTTATCTACATTGTTAAAAAATATTCAATGTAGAATATCCCTAACTTCTGATCTTGGTCGTGCTGTAAATAAAAATGATTATTTAACCGTTACTTGTCACTGGATGGATAGTAATTTTGTGATGCAAAAACGTATTCTTGCTTTTTTATATGATGAAGATCGTAAACATAATGGACAATTTATTGCTGACTCGATACATAAAGTTGCAGCAATTTATGGTATCAAAAATAAAATCTTATGTATCGCTTTTGATAACGCTTCAAACAACAAGACTGCTATAACAAAGTTGAAATCTAAGCTATCACCGCCGTTACCTGAAATTTTTCATATTAAGTGTGCATGTCATATATATAACTTAATTGTAAAAGATGGTCTTGAGCTTTTTAAGATTTATATTGAAAAAATCCGTCCTGGTGTTGGTTTTATACAAGGAAATAATCGTAGATCAAGAATTAAAGAATTTAAAGTTAAATGTCAAGAAAATGGACTTGCACCGATATTGATGCCTGAGGAAATTGATATTAGGTGGAATTCTACGTATGATTTTTTAAAAACTTGTTATAAATATAGAGTTCCTATTACATTAGCTTTTAACCAACATTGTGGTTCATTTGCTGATTCTGCCGATTGCATGCTACTTGATTCTGATTGGGTTGTAATTAATGATCTTGTAAAGTTTTCGAAAAAATTTTATGTAGCTACGGTTGAATTTTTTGGTGCTTATTATCCTACTTTTTGTAATATTTTGGGATATATAACCGATATTTCTGGTTTGCTCAAAAAATATAAAAATAAAGAAGGTTATGAAAATGTTGTTGGTGTCATGTTTACTAAATTTAAAAAATATTATTTTCCGATTCCCCCTATTTTCTTGGTTGGTGTTATGCTAAATCCGTGCATTAAATACCATACTATGTTCCACTTTAGTACTCTTATTTATCGTAACTTAGAAATAAATATTAACAATGATTCTGAACAAGTACAACCTGATTTGTGGATGGCTAAGTCTGATGCGAATGCTTGCATAGATAAATTATATAACCACTATGTTGATTTAGTTGATTTAGCTGTACCGACGCATATCAGTCCAACTGTCGCTCCTCATCCTCCTGAGGTGCCATCGTTTTCTAAAAGGCCGGCACATTGTGGTTTTCCTGATTCGTTTTATGATTTACCCTGTTGGAACAATGTTGACGAGGGAGCTTACACATCAACTTACCGGGAAGAGCTTAAGTATTATCTTCGGTCTCCGCCAGAGGATCGCAGACGACGGATCAACACGTTGGATTTGTGGAGGAATAATGAATCACAATATCCTGTGTTTTCTAGATTAGCTAGAGATATCTTGAACGTTCCAATGTCAACAGTTGAATCAGAGAGCGCCTTTAGTCAGGGACGACAACAACTTGGAGACAACCGTCACTCATTGGGAAGCAATGCAATGAATGTTCTAGTTTTCCTCAAAGATTGGATTAGAGTAGAAAGAAGAAATCAAGAAATGGAACCGAAGCCGAATGACGAGCAGAAACTTGAAGAAATTATGACTTCGCGGGATAACTCAGCAGAATCAAGTTCAATGTATGGGTTTTCCCCCATTGACTTTGACTATCCTATGCAAGTTCCCATTACTATTAACATGGATAAGTTGAAAAAAATGATGCATAGTTTGTAGATTTTTTATTCATGTAAATTATAAATTTTGGATCATTTTGCAATCAATAAAATTCAACATTCATTAATTAAATATCATGTATTATTAATTTATTATACTAAGTAGTATATGTTTTGTATATTATTGTATATATCTTCAATACACATGTATATTTAACGTATATATTTAAAGCATCCAAGTGTATATGTTTTACAAATTAGTATATAACTATATATATATATATATACATATTGTAGTATATATAAATGTATACTGTAGAATAGTATATATTTGATTTAAAGTAGTATACGGTAAGCTTGCTTACCGTGGTGTTCCAGGGTCGGGGGTTCGAAACGCCCCTCCAGCGAAGCTGGGGTGAGGGCGCGTAGGTCAGGCTCGGAGTGGTCCCCCCCTCCCCGACACCTACGGAGTAGGTATGAACCGGGTCGTCCCTAGTACATATATATTGAATGGTCTGTATATATCTTCTATACACATATATATTTAACGTATACATGTGTATATGTTTTATAAATTAGTATAACATAACTATCTATATATTGTAATACATATATATTGTAGTATATAGTTTATTTAATTTTAAAGTGGTACATATATATTGAATGGTGTGTATATATCTTCTATAGACGTGTATATTTAAAGTATACAAGTGTATATGTTTTATAAATTAGTATGTAAGTATATATATATATATATATATATATATATATATATATACTTTATTTAAAGTAGTACATATATATTGAATGGTGCGTATATATGTGTATATATCTTCTATAAGCGTATATATTGAACGTATAAATGTGTATATGTTTTATAAATTAGTATATAACTATATATATATATATATATATATATATATATATATATATATATATATATATATATATATATATATATATATATATATATTGTAGTGTATATATATATATTGTACTATTGTATATTTGTAGTATATGTTTTATTTAAAGTAGTACGTATAGTCATATATAATTATATATTGAATGATACGTATATATGTGTAATTGATTATATATATTTTAAAAAATATATATTGAATAATTGTTGTGTATATAGTGTATATTGAAGTGTATATAGTATATATAATTGTAGTGTATGTAGTGTATATTGGATTTTTCATTTCTTTTAAATAGGTTTGACCGGTTTTTAATCGGGTTTGATCGGGTTTAGGTGGGTTTAACCGGGTTGTGTTAAGTGGGCCGGTTTAGGGTTGTTTTCAACATTTTTACTGTTGAACCTGGAACCGGCCCGGCCTGGCCCACCTAACCCAACCCGAACCGGAACTGGCCCATAACCCGGTTAAACTAAATGGGTCGATTCCAATTTGGCCCAGTCCAACCCACTTGACACCTTTAGGCTCAACTAATCCTAATTCGCATAGAAAATTTTCACTTTCAGAAGATGAAGTGCTTCTTACTTAAGGCGACATCTTCTTGAATCAAAAACCTGTGACTAATTATGAACTTGTTATTGGTGTTGTTGTTGTTATGTTACTTGAAAATAGACAAATTCTTGTCTGAGCGAAAATTTTGACCTTAAAGGATGATTTTGAATGAAAACAAAGAAGATATATGTATACACATGTTGAATTCTATTATGTTGATAAAAACAGTGAAGAAGTTGAGGGTTAGAAAATCATGCATCCACCATCTAGACATGCAATCGAATCAAGTTAGATGAGCATTAATCATATTCTCCCAATAGGTAAACCGATTTGTTCTTTAGTTAACGTACATCTCAATATTTATAGAAGTATTTCCTTAATAGAGTCCTATCAATTTTAGGTGTATTTTTCTAATTGAACAGTAAAAAAGAAAATATTAATTAATTCTCCTACCATATATTTTGAGAGTCTCATATATTTTTGGAAGTCTAGTAGAAAGGAAAATATTAATTAATTCTCCTACCATATATTTTAGGAGTCCCATATATTTTAGGAAGTCTAGTTAGTATAATAAAAAGATAGTGAAAAGACAATTTTGTCTAAAGAAGAGTTTTTTAATGAAAGGTAAAAAATTTAAATCATTTTTCTAAGTTTCTTCACACTTTTAATATATTATAGATTATAGATATAGATATAGATTAATTTGGGTTCTTTACCAAAACATTTAATTTTGAGGTAAAATACTCCCTGTCAAAGACGATTCCAATCTCATGACTCAAAGAGTAGTTGAAAAATAATGGTTTTATCGTGTTATCAATTTGAACAATAAAAATAGACGGCGAGTGCGCCTAGCAAATTGATGTCATGTAGGAACAAAGTTCAAGTCTATTTGGTTGGTTGACTTGATATAGAGTTTAAGAAAATAAAAAAGATTTTTGAATCTTTTGATCTTAAATTAAATATATGTAGAGTGTAATAAAATGTTCTTTAATTTTGTGGTCTTGAAATGTTACGTGAAAAGTTAGAATTTAAGAATGTGCTGAAAAGGAATGAGACATTTTTTTCTAAAACAAATAAAAAAAGGAGCACTATTCTTATTTATTTTATCTCAAGCTTCCCCATTCATACACATGGAGATTATTTTTATTTTTTTATTTTGTGTATATATGTCAGTGCATTGGTCATGGCCTTATAAATATATAGATTATAGGAGCCATCCTAATACCACAATTACTTAAACAGACATAAGCATATATACCTTTATCAAATATATTTCAAAGCTAGTTAAAACCGTAAGATTCATATATTATAAAATGAAATTTTTGTTCATGGATAATAATAAAGTTTACATGATCCTATGGAAATCAGGGAAAATTATTGATCCAAGGTTGTTGGAACTATTGGAATAATTCAAGAAAATCTATGTAAGAAGAAATGAATTTTTCAAGAAAATATTTTCTGAAAATATTTATGAAGACTTTGGGCAAGTGTTAAAGAAATTTGGTGATGAGACCTTATGGAAAAATAATGACAAGGTAGCAAAAATGGCAACCATACAAAGAAGTTTGAGCCTTGAGAATGTTAATATTTCAAGAGAATTTAGTGATGATGATGAATTATCAAAGCTGAGGAATGAATGTTTCAAAGTTAGCACTCCACCTGTTATGGTAATTGGACCAAATGATGATCATGGTTAGACTAATAAAGGTGACAAAAATGGCTAATTTTAAAAACTTTACAGTATTACGATTAAGGCTTTTAATTTAGTGATACTGATGAAAATCTGTCATACAAATAACTAATTACGGACAATTTCACGTTTCATGACTTCTTTACTGTTTTGGTTCACTAATATCCCCATGTAATATAAAAAAGATTTAATAAAAGATAAACTCTCTCTATATCACTATTTTTTTGTTGTATATAACCAATAAAGTATTTAATACTAGTTAGGTCATATGTTATCAAATTGGGATTGTATCATTTTATTTTATTTTATTTTTTTGTATTTTACATTGAGAATCTTATGTAAATGTATCATTCTGATTTAGTTTGTCAATATGATCGAAGCGTACACTATTTATATACTTTGATTGTACATGTTATGTATATTATATGCATAGTGTATCTATCTATCCACCTTCCCCCCCTCCCCCCTCCCCCCCTCTATATATATATAGGCTTAGGTTAAAATATACATTACCCATACATTGTGTACATATTTTATAAACGAGGTGGCGAAAGGAATTTTGCTGTAATTTTCCCTCGTACATCTTCCTGGTCAAATGAAATCTCATTTCTACCTCTTCTCCCATGATAATATTGATTTTCTTGGGCCTTGTAATTAGATGGGCTATCATAAATGTTTATGGGCTAAGTCTATTTAGGATACTTTTCTCTTTTCACTAATATAAAAGTAAAAATTATTCAATTTGGCGTAATTTGTATAGTTTTCTCAAATAATCTCACGCTATTAAGAGCAACACATCTTATCCATAACTCTTTCTTCTTTTTAATTATCTATATGAGACTTTATTTGCACGTAAAATTGCACAAATTAGATTCCTAATTAGTTTGTGCTCTTTTGACAACATTTTAGAGGAGTATTTTCTTTAGTTTGGTGCATTGTTAGCACTTTAACCTCCTCTCTAAAAACATGCTTTGCAGGCAAGTCAATCAATATCAGAACACAGAAAAAATATATAGGGCCTCTTATGTAAATTTATCATCATTTTCACCTAAATGACCACGCATGTATATCTAATGTATATGTAATAGATCTATGTTGTATAAATAGTGTATAACCATGTATATATGATCTATAACTATGTACCGGAGAAGTATATACATTCATATACACTGTTATACAATAGCTATATATTTTTACACAATATGTGTCAGTTTATCTTCCTCGACGAGATGAATTTATTTTTTTCAATTCCAACTAACTCAAAGTCCTCTAAATAGTCTAAATTTTTTGATATGAGCTCCTTTTGATGTTTTGAGTCTTTTGATATATTATTCACTCGAAACGATTCACGTTTGTGGTAGGTCGAGTTTTAAAATTTGAGCTTCGAAACTCTTCAATGACGGATTTCATTGAACGTCAGCTCAAATCTTCTCCTCCAAACAACTCAAATCTCCATTTCATTTCATCTTTGAGCACAAAGATATTCAACTTTTCTGTCTAGACAAATGTACAATCATAATGCAGCTGAAAATTGATCTGCTACCAATGATTGTTAATCAAATCAAATCTTATCCTTGATGGCATATTATTGTATGTCCCTCAAAGGGACACTACACAACACACTTTTGTTGAAGGAAAGGCTGCTAAATATCTCTTGCACAAGCAAGTCACCAACAACCTAAAGCTTAAGCATATTGTTACTGCCACTTCTAAGACATTAAGAGGTGCTAATGTTATCTACGCACATTGTTACAGAGCCAATCAAGTGGCAAATCTATTGGCTAATATTGCCTCTACAAGTGACATTATATCTAGACAAGTAAATGACCTTTTGCAACTTGATAAGTGGCAACATCCTACTTTCAGAAGACGATATGAGAAGGGCAATTCTTTTTGTGAGCAAATTTATTTTCAAATGTAATAACAAACAAGGACAACCAAACTAATTAAGTAAATAAATAAGGGAATGAATTTGGAAATAATATTTTCTAAGCCAAGTTCATGGAAACCCTAATCCAATTACTTATACTTTACTTTAGGTTAAATTAGTTTGGGCACACGAATAACGGTTTATATCACTATCTTTTTACATATACAAATAGAATCCCCGTCTATTACTATCTCCTTTTCTTTCCTAGCTCCTGCTCCCTTTATTAAGGAAACCCTAATCCAACTTCTACTTTACTTAAGGTTAATTTTGGTATGTCACTGAAAAAAAACTGGTAAATTGTGACGGATTTTATGTCAATTTGTGACGATTTTTGACCGTGACAAAAAGAACTGTGGCGGTTTCGGAAAGTGCCACAATAAGCCCTGTCACGAGCAATATTGTGGTGGTTTATAAATTAGTATATAAATAAATATATATATAAATATATATATATATATATATATATATATATATATATATGTATTGTAATATATATTTTATTTAAGCTAGTACATATATATTGAATGGTGTGTATATATCTTCTATAGACGTAGATATTTAACGAATCCAAGTTTATATGTTTTACAAATTAGTATATAACTATACAAATATATTATAGTGTATTTCATTTAAAGTATTACATATACATAGAATAGAGTGTATATATGTGAATACATCTTCTATAGACGTGTATATTTAACGTATACATGTGTATATGTTTTATAAATTAGTATATAACTGTACAAATATATATTGTAATGTATATATATTATAGTATATTTCATTTAAAGTATTACATATACATAGAATAGAGTGTATATATGTGAATAGATCTTCTATAGACATGTATATTTAACGTATAATGTGTATATATTTTTTAAATTAGTATATAACTCTACAAACATATGTTGTAATGTATATATATTGTAGTATATCTCATTTAAAATATTACATATACATAGAATAGAGTGTATATATGTGAATAGATCTTCTATAGACATGTATATTTAACGTATACATGTGTATATGTTTTATAAATTAGTATATAACTATCCAAATATATATTGTAATGTATATATATTGTAGTATATCTCATTTAAAGTATTACATATACATAGAATAGAGTGTATATATGTGAATAGATCTGCTATAGATGTGTATATTTATCATATACATGTGCATATATTTTATAAATTATTATATAACTATACAAATATATATTGTAATGTATATATATTGTAGTATATCTCATTTAAAGTATTACATATACGTAGAATAAAGTGTATATATGTGAACAGATCTTCTATAGACGTGTATATTTAACGTATACATGTGTATATGTTTTATAAATTAGTATATAACTATACAAATATATATTGTAATGTATATATATATTGTAGTATATCTCATTTAAAGTATTACATATACATAGAATAGAGTGTATATTTGTGAATAGATCTTTTATAAATGTGTATATTTAACGTATACATGGTTATATATTTTATAAATTAGTATAAACTATACAAATATATATTGTAATGTATATATATTGTAGTATATTTGATTTAAAGTATTACATATACATAGAATAGAGTGTATATATGTGAATAAATCTTCTATAGACGTGTATATTTAACATATACATGTGTATATGTTTCATAAATTAGTATATAACTATACAAATATATATTGTAATGTATATATATTATAGTATATTTGATTTAAAGTATTACATATACATAGAATAGAGTGTATATATGTGAATAGATCTTCTATAGACGTGTATATTTAACGTATACATATGTATATGTTTTATAAATTAGTATATAACTATACAAATATATATTGTAATGTATATATATTATAGTATATTTCATTTAAAGTATTACATATACATAGATTAGAGTGTATATAAGTGAATAGATCTTCTATAGTCGTGTATATTTAACGTATACATGTGTGTATATATATATATATAATTATATATATATTGTTGTATATTTTATTTAAACTTTAAATTTTAAAGTAGTACATATATATTTGGATGGTGCGTATATATGTGTAATTGTATATATGTGTATATATTTTTTAAATTCTAATGTAGTATATACTCTCTATATAGTGTATATATATTGTTTAACGTATTTATAATGTATATAGGTGGGTATATATAATGTATATTGAAAAATAGTATTTTTTTTATATTTTTGATCGGGTTTGACCGGTTTTTTAAACGGATTTGACCGGGTTTAGGTGGGTTTGAACGGGTTGGGTTAAGTGGGCCGGGTTAGGATGGTTTTTTATTTTTTTACTGTTGAGCCAGTACCGGCCCGGCCCACTTAGACCCCAACCCGGTCCCGGCCCAGTCCTTAACCCGGTTAAACAACACAGGCCGGTTCTGGGTTGGCCCGGCCCAAACCACTTGATAGCCATAACTTATATTGGTTGTCTCTATCAAACAAAAGGAAATTTTTGATGGACATTTCGTTGGAAATATATTTAATATGGGCTCATGAATAATGTTTTTAATAAATTTTGGATCGATTCTTGGGAAATGTCCACCAGATATTCCCATTAATTAGTATAGCAGGTGCAGAACTTATACGAGTGTTATCTATGCATAGCTTAATATATTAGGCCAACCAAAAGCTTGATTATGATATATATATATGTTTATGCTGAAATTGGAAAAGAAAAAGATTAAATTGGGGAAATTCTCTTATATATATATATATATATATATGTATGTATGTATATGCTAAAATTGGAAAAGAAAAAGATTAAATTGGGGAAATTCTCTTTTGGGGTCATTTTTTATCAGGTTGCTATGATATTTTACCTTATTTAGATTATTTTTTAAACCTTTTATAAATTGAAGATCTATCTTAAGTTAAAAAAATTTATATGCTGAAATTGGAAAAGAAAAGGATTAAATTGGGGAAATTCTCTTTTGGGGTCAATTTTTATCAGGTTGCTATGACATTTTACC
Organism: Capsicum baccatum var. pendulum; assembly: GCA_030864225.1. Classification (NCBI taxonomy): domain Eukaryota; kingdom Viridiplantae; phylum Streptophyta; class Magnoliopsida; order Solanales; family Solanaceae; genus Capsicum; species Capsicum baccatum. The sequence continues at coordinate 242,547,461 of CM061561.1, forward strand.
TAATTTAGATATGTTTTTTAACCTTTTATAAATTGAAGATCTATCTTAGTTTAAATTTTTTTATTTAGGGGTAGAATTTGTTCTATCTTTTATATAGAAATATTAACACATTGCTATCTCGTCTCTTCCCGTATGAATTTAGATCAATTTGACCAAAGTGTAATTACTTTGCTATCTCCGCACAATACCCACGTCGATCAACTACCTAGGAACATTTATTGAAATGATTTAAGCAAAATAAGTACTAAACATAATTAAGAAACCAAGATTTCATATCAACTTATAAACATTGATCAACTGCAGAAAGACTGCAGTGACCTTTTTGTGCTAGCCAGCTAGCTACTCTACTTAACTACTACATAGCTTGATAGAAAGCCACTACTTAACATGACAAAAGATAGCATTCTTCAACGAAGAAAAGCTAATGATAACATTGTGGAACGGTCCCTTCTTCCTTGTGCGTCTGTGGATGTAAGGATATGAATCTTTCATTGACGACATGCTCTGCTCAAAGTCAAGTAAGCCTATCATCGAGTGTGTGATGAGTATGTATGTGTGTGTGTATGTCACAAATTGATAATTACCAGTACATGTAAACGTCTTTACACCTGAGTTTCTTGTTGCACCTTTTGCACTTCTCTTCAGTGTGCACCAGGCATCTAGCCCTTAATGCAGCGGTATTCAAATGGATGAAACTTTCCCATTCTGCCCTCAAAAGCATATTAGTACGGTGACTCGTATGCTCATGAAACTCCCAACTCACAATCCATGCACCTATTCAAAACATAATTAATTAATTAATTTGCTCGCTATATAAATGGCTTAAAACATAGTATCAAAGCAGAAAAAGATCAGGTTTGGCATACGTACTTGTGAATAACTTCATATCTTGGATAACGAATTTCTACACTAGTGTAGTACTCAGATAGTTCACTCTCTTTTTATGTGCAAGGTAGGAGGCAAATCCATGCTTACGACAATTCGTAAATGGAGCTGCACTTGATGTTGGTAATTGTTTGGTGCTAGCCAAAACACATGGTTGGATTGAGCTAATGAAACCATGGATGGCCAAGCTTGTACAAGCCCTATTTCTCAACAACATTTCACTTGCTACAACAGCTTCTTTCTCAAGTGCTACACGGGGTCTTACTTTAGAAGCATCTAAAAATCCTTTGATGATAGTCGATATAATCTTTTGATAAAATCTCATTTTCTATGATGAAATTTTGTTATTTATCTACTAAAAAAGAAAAATAGTTTTTTGCGTGTGTTAATGTGTGTGTGTGTGTTTCTTTTTTCATTTTTTTTTGTGTGTGTGAGAATCAAATAAATCTAGACATAACAGGAAAATATGGATACATTTTTGTTCCATGAAATGCAACTCAAATTAATTTTCTTTTTTCTCTTTCTATAAAATAATCATAGTTGTAGAAAGATTTAAAATTACCAAGTAGACTTGAAAAATATTTGAATGTAACAAAAGTAGTGTTAGGACCGATTACCTTCACACACTAGATCTAACAAAAGAGATAAGCAAAAGAGAGATTTCTTGAGGAGAGAGAATGAAGAGAGAGAAATATTTCATGGTAACACCTCGTGGGTAAACTCCACGCCAGACGGTAACCTGACAGGCGGAAGTTGAACCACGTGAACATTAATATATAAACAGTACATCATATATTAATCAGGTTCCACACCTAACAAGTAGAACCATGGAAGTTGGTATGTCCCCTGCAAATTAAAGATACATTTTTAGTACTAACATTCTTGAAGCAACAAAATCTAGAAATTAAATGCAACTTACAAGAAAAAGTTTCTATTAAAAAAATAGTAATAACTTGAATGAATTGCTAAAGCTGAAGTAAATGGCATACCAAAAATTGACTTTGAACATTCATCATTTTTGAGAAAAAAGAGAGTTTTATATTAGTAGGATCTTCTTCGCTTTTGCTGCGTGCCTAATTTTCTCTTATGAGTTAGAGTAACACCCTAATAAGTACTAAACAGTATTTTTATTACTATCACTACTATAAACAACACACAAGATAGATTTTTTTTTTGTAAATATCTACTTCTTCATATTTCTCGATAAAAATTAACTTATATAATACAAAAAACAGGTACACGTTATTGAACACTATGTCACATGTTGAATGATGCATACAAGTTTAGGATCATGATGTAGAAAGGTGAGGCAACAAAAATGCAACCAGAAGACAAAAAAAAACACAACTTTCAAGGGTGAATCTGATTATACCATGAAAAATATTATTCTAGGAAAAAACATTTTCTTATATTTGGTACGTAAAATACAATGGGGTAGAGGGCCGAGGGTAAGGTGTGTGTAATAGTAGGGATGAAAGCTATAGGGGATGGGGGTGTTGGAGAGTGGATAAGGGACAATCAACGTGAAATGTTAATTTTGAATTTATTTTTGCCTACTTAAATCATTATCCTCATTTTTTTAAAAAAATATTTTCTAGAAATTTTTTTCTGAATTTTGTTGAGTGACCAAACATGAAAAAACATATTTTTGTCTATACCATACACCCCATAAAGTTCGATCTATATGAAAAAAAATAAAAAATTCACCTGAAAAACGAGTTTCTTTTAGTGTACAAAATTGAGTGAATTTTTTTTAATTAAAAAAAGTTGGTGGTGAAGGAGATTACAAGGTTCAGAATCAGATTTTTACTAGCAATTGTATAAATGCAAGTACCAACCACCTAAGCTACTAAGATTAATCCTTAAAATTGAAAAAAACAAACAATAATGACAAATCACTAAATTAAAGTCACTTTAATCAAGCACAAAAGATTTGGAAACCAAACCATCTTTAGAGAGACACACACATTTAATTAATGGATTTAGATGAAGATGACTAAACATTGACAAATTAAAATTCACTATATATATATATATATATATATATATATATATATATATATATATATATATATATATATATAAAACATGAATTAGCTACTAAGATTGGCTTTAATTCATTGCTAAATATGCCCATAGCCGATGTGATCTTTTGATAAAACCTCGTTATCAACGATAAAATTTTGTTATTTAGCTAGTAAAAAAAGTATTTTTTTTTTGTGTTAATGTGTGTGTTTCTTTTTTTCTTTTTGTGTGTGTGTCAAAATCAAGCAAATCAAGGCCTAACAGAAAATCTAATACATTTTTTTTTTTCATGAAATGCAACTCAAATTAATTTTCTTTCTTTCTTTCTATAAAATAATTATAACTGTAGAAAAATTTAATGTTATTGAGTAGATTTGAAAAAGATTTGGACATAACGAAAGTAGAACCACGAAAGTCAGTATGTCCCTTGCAAATTAAAGATACATTTTTAGTACTAAGATTCTTGAAGTAACAAAAATCTAGAAATTAAATGCAACTTACAAGCAAAAATTTCTATTGAAAAAAAAAGTAACAACTTGAATTAGTAAATGAATGAATTGCTAGAAGTAAAGTAAATGACAACTCAAAAATTGACTTTGAGCTTTATCATTTTTGAGAAAAAAAGAGAGAGAGAGTTTTATGTTAGTCAAAGCTACTTCACTTTTGCTACGTGTCTAATTTGCTCTTATGAATAATATTGTCTTGAGTAGCGACCCATTAAGTATTAAACAATAGGTATATATAGCTGGTAACTACTCATTTCACATTCACATGATTTCAACCCGTCTTTTGAAAGTTACTATCACTAATATAAGAAAAACACGAGATAGATTTTTATTTTTATATAAATTTTTATTTTTGTTTATTTTATTCTTAAAAAACATCTACTTCTTCATATTTTTTGATATAAATTAACCCATATATCATAAATAAAAGATAAACGTTATTGAACACTATGTCACACTTTGAATGATGCATATAAACATTTTAACAACAATAAGTTGTTATTTTCTTCATTTTTTTCTATCGACACTCTTTTTTATTTTAGAAAATCAATTTCAACACTTAAGTATTAAATTAAATGAACTCTTAATTATTTCAAGGATGTAACATATACTGGATAACAATTAATTAGCTATTACAAAATGTTTTTGTGTCAAAATTGGGTAATTAATTAAAAGAAAAGGGAAACATGATTTTGGCAATTAGTCACACTATGTTGCATTAATTGAGTCTTATTTAAAAAGACAAAATCAGTTGATGGAAAAAATTTCAAAATTTGCTCAGAAGCACACAGTTTTATCGCACTCGCCTAGCACGTGTAACGTTTGATTATTTAAAATTAAGTTTTTTTTATCTATTCGGAGATTTTTAATAAAGTGTAAAAAGTTTAAATAGCTTTTCAAAGATCCTTCGCACTTTAACGTAATAATCCATACATAAAATATATTTTAATGTAAGCACATATATATTTATCACCAGAAGTTTCAAGTGATTGATGGATCATCACTTTTGTGTCTGCAATGCACAACCTCTTTCCCTTACTGCCAGAGGCTAAGCTCGAGAGATGCACCGATTTGAACCATATTTGTGGTACAATTATTTTTTTAGATAAACAACATAAATTTCATCCTTAATGAAACTAATTACATAAGATTCCAGATTTACTTTCTCTCTCCTAAATTTGAAAAAATACATATACGTGTCGCTGTACCTCATACGTATCTGCAATGTATGATGAAACTGTTATGCCTAAAATTATAAAAATAAAATCAGAAACCAATATTCTCTTTCCTAATTAACGGCCATAATTAATGTTCTGATTTTGTGGAGGCTTATATTAACTGTAATTCAAATTAAAAAAATATTCAAACATCACCATAATTTTTTTCTTTTGAAATTGCGATTTGAAACTCAATTTGAAAAAAAAAACCAAAAATATTTGTTTTCTTCAGTTTCCAAAAATCAATAGGAAAAAAGTCGATATTTATTTATGCATATCAGCAGACTGCCAAAAACAAAAAAAAAATAACCTTATACAATAGTTCAATATGTATGTGTCCACCTTATACATAGTATATCTATGTAACGACCTAAAACTTTGATGAAATATGTGAAACTTGTGATTTTATCTGATTTGACTGTTTTAATCCTCCCCATAGTTTTATTATGATATTTTCAGGATGTGGGAGTGATTGACATAATTTTTGATGCATTTTGGTATCATTTATGCAATATTGTGGGATTTGATGGCTTAAAGAGCCTTAATTGGGACTTATGTGGATATCTTTTGATCCGTACAATGGATGACCGAACGGACTGCGCCAATAGCTTTGGAATATAAATTTTAGGATAGGTAGTCCTTTGGTTCCGGTCCAAGTGCACCCGATATCATTTCGACCTATTGATCGGAAAGTTGAAAAATTGGAAATATGGGAGTAGGACCCACATTTGATCGAAACGACCTTGCATGAAAAATCTGACTTTGCTAGCAGATCCATAATGTTGATTTTAGGATGTTAGCATATTTGGTATGATTTTACGGGTTTTAAATCTTATTTCGACCCTCGGTTTGAAAAATTATAATTTCGGATTTCGGGGTCAACTTTATGAAAATGATATTTTTTGGAAAATTTAATATCGCCAACGTATCCTTAGCATCGAATTTAGTGTGGTTTAATAATTCGTTTGCATAAATCGGACTCCAAACGAATCTGGGGCTCCCCGTTGAAGTCCGGAATGGACTTTAACAAAAAAAAACTGCAGTTTTTTTTGTCATTTCAGTACAGAGTTTCTACACTTATAAATAGTTTTGGATCCATTTTACTCATTTTTCATCTTGCCTCTTGAGAGTTAAACCCTAAATAGTTTGGGAGCTTAAAAGTGAAGCTTGTGGGAGCTTGGGAAGCTAGATTAACGCCTTTTTCTTGGTTTTATTACGGATTAAAGGTAAGAATTCATCATTTTCTCAGTACTTTCCTGATAAATTTTTCAAAACCCCAAAAATCTTAGGGCATGATTTTAAACCCAAATTTCACTCCTTTTCACTTGAATAATATTTTTTTAATCTTATTATTACTAGTTTTTCATCAATTTAACTTTCCAAACAACTCCGATTCTTGATTTTAACCCGGATTTCAAAGATTTTTACCAGATAAAGCTCAAAAATGGTTTCTCTTCGATTTGAACTCCATTTTTGACTCAATTTAACTTGAGTTTTTAGCTGTAGGTTCATAAAATATGGGGAACATATTTTTGAAATAAAGTTCTGATTTTGCCCTTCTTTTTCGGAAACCCATTTTGGGGGTCCGTTTTGACCCCGAACCAAAAGTAGTCAATATGGGTGTCTTTGATTTTTTCTTGACGCATAGATTTTATATTTGATGTTTTTAGTGGAGTTCGAAATTATTCGTGAAAAGTAAGGTCGCGGGTTCATGTGTCGTAGACCCATTTTATCTTTCGAGGTAGGTTATGGCTTAACTCTTTCAGAATGAGATGGGTAGTATGCAAGTTAAGGGTGGGAACTAATCATGAATAATGGCTATCTATGTGTTGTGCCTGTATGGGGGCATATATGTGATGTAATTATTGAAATTGAGATATTATGTGATGTGTTTGACCGTGTGGGGTCCTATGTGATATTGATAGCCTTGAATACATGCGAATAATTGTATTGTGTTGTTTAATGTGGTACCATTGGTTTATTGTGGTTATATTCAGACATTACTGGCATATGAGATATGTGGAAATAATGGATGAAACGAAAATAATAAGTGATATTGGCTCATGTGGTTGTGGGAATGTATCATTGTGGTTGGTTGTGGAAATATATCATGTGATTGGTTTTGGAAATACTCACTGTGATTGGTTGTGAGCATTACATCTTCATATTATACTTATTCATAAAACATTGGTACCACCGTGGCAACATCTGAGAAATACTGGCAACACCTTTTTAAAAAAATATTGTAACACTTTATAAAACCTTTTTCGAGGGATATGCCAAAAAAGAGATATGAGATATGTGGATTATATATGGGTTGATGAACCCCCCATGGGTCCTACATAGGGATGCTTTAGCTCCATATGTATATACAGAGATTATACGATGATCTCGGAGGTTGTGCGACGACCTCGTGCATCATCATCATATATATATATATATATATTGCACTTACTTTATTGTGTTTATGTTGTGTTGTATTTCCTTATTGACTTGTCATCTATGTATTTGTCTTATCTTTCTTTACTTGTTTTTGATGATCTTGTATCTACAAGTTCTTTCTTGTTCTAGTTGTATGTGATATAATGTATACTTGTGTTCTATAACTTGGTGTGTTGTTATAATATATGAGAGATATATTAGAACTGTTAGTGCAAGCGGTGTGGTCTACCATTATGGGATATTTTCTGATTGTAGATGACGTACCCTTACTGTATATTTCGTATGCTTTATTTACTATTTTGCTTGGTCAACCTATGATACGTACTGAATAAAAGTGGACTATACTTATGCCTACTGCACCCTTTCGGTGCAGGTCTTAGCTCGAGTGCGCCTCAGCTTGACTGACTCGGGCAATTGTCTGAGCTTCCAAGGAAGCGGTTGGACATTCATGCACCCGAAGTTCACCTCTATCTTTCTATAGTTGTTATGTCTTTATTAGTATTCGGAGATAGTTATTATTTCTTTGTGGTTATTTTTTTGATGCATTTGACTCTTGGATTGTATTAGTAGTTCTTACACAATTGACACCAGGTTTTGGGCATGATTAGTATTTTGGATAAGTTCTTTCCGCATTGTTATGATTACTTATATGGTTCGGCTTTGTTGTAGAAGCCTTACCGTGGGATATTTTTTTCTTTTCTTCTTTTTGGTATCAGTTTGGATGATAGGCTTATTTGTCAAGGTATGCCACGACAAGTGCCGTCCTGACCCTTATTTTTGGATCATGACAAATTGGTATCAAAGCAATCAGGATTTATTGGTCTCAATGGTGTATGAATGGGATGTCTAATCGAATCTCGCGGATCGGTACGTAGACTTCCATATCTATCTTTGAGAGGCTATAGGATGTCTTTAGTAAACTTTCCTCATTTTATTCTTTATTGTACGAATTCTTTCATATCTTATGTTCTGAGTTGTGTTTCACTCTTTTTGCTTGGATGGTGTGACTTATACTACATATCAGTTGAGAGATGCTGTGAGAAATTAGTGGATATCATTTGTCGACTGTAGGCTTGTTGATGCTCCTGCGTTGTCATAGGATCAATTTTTAATGCCTTTTTGGAGAGATTTATGCCTTTTAGTTTATGAGATCTTATGTGGGACGAGTTTGATCATTTGGAGAAGGACTCTATGACAGTTTTTGAGTATAAGACATATTTTCATGCCCTGTCTAGATATTCCTATAATAGCTTTTCCATCAAGTTTTGGAAGGTTAGAAAGTTCATGAAGGGTTTGGATATTTCTCTTTAGTTGGCTACATCTCAGATGATTATGCTTGGAGCTCCTCTTTAGAGTATTGTGGATCATGATAAGATGACAAGGGGTATTATTAGTGCATCTCAGGGAGACGCCAAGAAGGCGCATCATTTTGGTGAGTTCAGGAGTTAAACCTCTGGAGGCAGAGATTTTAGAGGATCTCGTGGATACCATGGTAGGCCTGTGAAGGGGATTTTATTGAGTTCAGCTGGTGGATCTTCTAGTTCAGCAGTTCAGGGTGGCCATTCGGGCTTAGTTGTACTTTCTCTTGATGAGATTGGTCGTAGAGGTTGCTATGTGTGTACATTCTTATTACGTACTTAAAACTTTTAAAAATTTTGTACTTCTTAAATTTTTCTTATTTTAAAACTTTTATATTTATTTCTAGATTTTTTAAATTTTCTTAAAATTAAATTTAGTTGATCTAGAATTCTTAAACAAATGAAAAAGTATTAGTTGTCATTAATTCTGATGACTTCTAATAAAGAAATATTTTATCATAAATATATTTAATTAATTTTTAACACTTAAATATTAGAAAAATAATAGCGAAAAGATGATTTTGTCTAAAGCAAAAACTTTTAATGAAGGGCAAAAAGTTTAAATAATATTTCAAAGGCGCTTCACACTTTTAATATATTATAGATTATAGATTATAGATATAGATTAGTTGATTCCTTTTTGTTTTTATATTACCTAGGGACTAGTGATAGTTTCAAGTTCAAAATATTGTTTGGTTAAAAAATTATGAAACTAGAGAAATTTTTTAAAAGGGTAAAGATTTAACATTCTCATCAACTATACAGTTTTTGTTAATATTAATTTGATGTAAATATTAGGTGATGATAGATCCCTTTCTTTGTTTATGATGATCAAGATTATATATAATTGTAACTACATAATTTTTTTAATAGTTACTAGTTAATATGGTGTAATTAATTTAAAATAGATAGTCAATAATCATGTTATGTCGATATGTCAATGATTTGAGAATTTGAAGCGAAAAAAATCTAATTATTATAGTTTTCTTTAATTACTGACAGTTTTTCACTGATAGATTAGTTCCTTAAGTGACTAAGACCTCGCAATAATTACGTTAATGATTATTTTGTGTCGTTACAATGTCAATTTTTTTTGTGTCGTTACAATTTCTAGCATATGCATCTCCAAATCCAAATGTTCAATATGCCCCTTGAGTTGTCACTTATATTGGTTGTCTATATCAAACGAAGGGTAATTTCTGACAGACGTTTTACTGATAATCTATCTAATATTGGCTCATTGATAATGTTTTTAATAGATTTTGGATCGACTCTTGGGAAATGTCCACTAGATTTTCTCATTACTTAGTAGTGTGTACATACATCGAAGTAGTAAAGATTTCCAGTTTATGAACTAGTTATGTGTGGATTATATATATTCATATGATCATAATATTATATGAACTCTTATGTGTAGAGAATAGTAATGGAGAGTGTGTTATATATGTGTGAGGAGCCCTTACGTTAAGAATGAATTTGTTGTTTATCGTTATTCTAATTGAAGTGTTGATAATATATTAGTCTCGTGACCCGAATCGAGGCCCTGGCAGTGATGAACATCCCAAATCATGAAGGCCTGAGAGCCCTTCTCTACTGGAAATCATATACACAATTCACAAACTAAAAGGAAATACGGAAAACAAAACGGAATCATGGTCATCCAATTTCAACAAAACCATACGGTTATAATTTCATCAATACCCAAATTCATCTAACACCTGTCTACGAAATCTCTACTAACTGAAAGAAAACAACATCTTTTTGAAGATTGGGACAAGGTCCCCGGTTGGACCATGAACTAAAAATATTGCAATCATGAGATAAGTCCTTTCGAAATAAGGGAGGCTCACCAACTCCAATCGTCTCACAATGGTTTATAGCTTAGCGGGATCCCGGGACTGATCCTCAGATACTTTAATTTAGGGGATCAGTACAAATGTACTGGTACGCAGAGTAATCCAAAATAACATACTTTTATATAATATAAGTGAGAGAAATTTATGAAACATTTTACATACGATATATGAAAACACATTGGCATTCTTTAAAGACTTGGAAACATTTCTTTGAAACCATAACACACTCTTTATTTTACTTCTGATTAGATGGTGCACCCTACAATATATAATTCCTCGGGCTATATGAAATCCGCCCTTGACTCGGTGGCCAAGCCCCCAATCCAAGTTTGTCGCAAATATTAGAGTATCTATAAGAGGGACATGCAAGATCACACAGCAGGGTGCAAAAATCTCCAGTCAAATCAACATGTCATGATAGTGCACAAGATCACAAAGAAGGGCTCCTAACCATAGTTCCAGTTTGGAACGACATGAATTAAGTTACACAAGATCACAATGCAAGGTACCATAATTCCATGTCGGCAAATCACGGTTTCTAGCTTGAGTCTTTCAACTCTTACGTTCTTCGGGTAACCATCTAACTCTCTTTAGGCCCATTTTTAATCTTTTATAAACATACATCTTTCTGAATTCAAAATCTAAGTAAAGTCTGTATTTTAGTCTGTTCTGAATCTGCTATAGTATTCATTTGCTTAGTATCGTCATACCAAAACTTGCAAGTCATATATCTAAGCCATACATTATCATATTACAGCTCTTTCATTCAAACAATATTTAGACCACCAAGTCATTCAAACAGTACAATAGGATTCATGTTCAAAACATATGTCAAACCATGCAAAGATTCTTTTTTTCAACATTTCAAAAAATGGTTGTCAATTTCTCAAAACAATCATGCAATTCCTTTGATTATCACATTTAACATTTAAAATGAGAAATTATATCTCTCTACAATTCTCAACCAACATAAAGTTCATATAAGATAGTAAAACCCTTGGTTCATGCTTTAAGACTTGCAATTGAGTAACCCATAACTTGTAAATCAAGAAATAACACCATGAGAGAGGAAAATACGTTATACATGCTCTCAATTCATATTCTAAAATAAAAACACATATATACATATACACGAGTAACAATTCAAGTTTAAGGGAAGGCCTTAAGACCAAAACGTTCACAATACATACTTCTTAGGGGTCGTTTGCTAGAGTGTATTGGAAAAAATAATGCATATACTAATTAATGTGTATTATAAATACCTTGTTTGGTACAATTTCTAGTCAATGTCTAACTAATGCAAGCATTAGTTATACACTCTATTGTGTATTAAGGTGTGCATTACTAATAGAAAAAATACATAAAGTAGCATACTTAAGTATTAAATTACAAAAAATAACAACACTTTTATCAAATTAGATTTTGTGGCATATGTATTTGTATTTTTGTAGCAACAGTTTGCAAAAATACAAAATACATATCGATCATAAGGGCAGTAAAAATCATATGTATTTGTATTTTTGTAGCAACAGTTTGCAAAAATACAAAATACAACTTGCTATATTATGTAATTATGAAACTGTTACTATGAAACTCATAATTAAGGGGATAAGTATGCTATTTCTGAATTTTTCCCCTACTAATACCACCCATTTTCTATGTATTAGTAATGCAAAGTCTTTAATACATGCATTAACTTATTAAATGACCTCAATACCCCTCAATTTCCCTCTCAAAATATTCCACCATTCCTTTTCCCGCCATTTTAATTTGCAATAGTGAATCTTTTCAAAACATTTCACAATTTTTTTCACCATTTAAATCTACAACAATGAATAATTGATTTAAATAATTGTAACATATTTTTTCTTTGCTTCGAGGGTCTTTAAAAAGATTAAAAAAAATTGAGACTATTTCTTAATTTTACGTCTTATATTTTATTTTTATTTCGACTATGTTAATCCGTTGGCATAATATTTCATGCGCAAAGATGAAGGTCTTTCAATTAATCCGAAACCTCTATATACTAGTTCGACAATACTAATTATGTTTGAGATGGCAAAAAGATTTTGTTGCAAAAAAGTATAAAAAATCAAAGAAGGGTATTTTTGTAAACAAACATTTCCTTTATAGAAATTATGTAAGATGTAGTATTTCTTATATATCAAACCAAACAATGTATTATACATGCATAACGAATACAAGCATTACTAATACATTAGATTTTGCATTGATCTTATACACTCTACCAAACGACCCCTTAATGTAATTCGAAATCCTTCACAAACATATGATTTCTCAACATTTCAAAACCTTATTAAAATGATTTCATCATGCCAATGTAATTTAGGAAAATCCCACGTAACTTAGATTACTTAAGTTGAAGGATGGAAATCCAAATCTTGATTCGTTTCTCGAAAATCTTGAACTTTAGGATTGATTCTTGATCTTTGATGGAAACCCTAATTTCTCTTGTTATTGAGAGTGGAGAGGATTATGAGTGATGATAAACTGATATTTTATCAGTTAATAGGGTTTAATGCATGATTTAAGTCATGGGGATGGGTTTGAGGTGAGGAAAATACCAAAATACCCCTAAAGAAACCAAAGAAAATTGCAGAATTCTTCAGTTGCTGAAATTGAAAAAGAAAAGGATTAATTTGGGGGAAGAGGATCTCTTTTGGTGTCATTTTTATTAGGTTTGCTATGATATTTTAAGTAGGGCTAAAATTTATTCTCTCTTCTATATTTTGAAAAAATATTAACACATTGTTTTCTCCTCCCATGTGATTTAGGTCAATTTGACCAGATTGCATTATAAGATTTCCTCCTTTTTGGTAAATTTTTCTCTATTTCTAATTTATAACTGTTCAAAGTTTAGTTACTTTGCTAGCTCCCACACGACACTCCACACCGATCAACTACCAACATGCATTTATTGAAATGATTTACACAAAATAAGTAGTGATGAACATAAGAAATCAAGATTTCATACCAACTAAGCTGTTATGGAAATTAAAAGATAAACATTGATCAACTGCAAAAAGACATGCAATGACCTTTTTGTGTTGGCTATCTAGCTGCTCTACTTAACTATTACATACATAGCTTGACAGAACGCCGCTAATTAACATAAACATAACAAAAGATAACATTCTTCCACGAATAAACTCATGAATCTAAAGGATGAAACTTTCCTATTCTGCTCTCTGAAGAATATTATTAGGTTACTCGTATGCTCATGAAATTTCCACTCACAATCCATATACCTGTTCAAAACATAATTAATTCTTTTGCTATATGAATGACTTAAACATAGTATCAAAGAATACAAAGAGGTTTGACATACATACTTGTGAATAACTTGGTATCTTGGATAACAGATCTCTACACGAGTGTAGTACTCCAATTGTTCAATCTCTTCAATTGCAAGGTAGGAGGAAAATCCATGCTTATGACACTTAGCAAATGAAGCTGCACTTGATATTGATAATGGTTTGGTGCAAGCTAAAACACATGGTTGGATGAAGCTAATGAAACCTTGTCTGGCCAAGCTTGTAAAAGCCCTATTTCTCAACAACATTGCACTTGCTGCAGCAGCTTCTTTTTCAAGTGCTACATGGGGCCTTACCTTAAATGCATCTAAAAATTCTTTGTTCCCCACATTCACTTTAGCATCTATGTATTGATTTATAACTTCTGACTTTTGCTTATCTAAATTTTTTATAAAGTTATATGATAATTTAATGTTGGATCTGTCAAAAAAATTAATATATACAAGTTTAGGATCATGATAAAGCTTAGTGACACACAAAAATGCAACTAGAAGATAAAAAAACACGACTTTCAAGGGTGTGTCTCATACCATGAAAAATACTTTTCTAAATAAAGTGTTTTTCTTACGTTTAGTACGCAAAACACAATGGGGTAGAGGGTGGAGGGTAAGGTGTGTGGGATGGTGGGGATGGGAACTATAGGTGGTGAGGGTGTTGGAGGATAGACAAAGTACAATCAACATGAAATGTCACTTCTGGATTTGTTTTTTCCTACCGAAATCATTATCCTCACAATTTAAAAAGAAATCTAGGAAAAATGCTTTTTGAATTTTATTGAGTGACCAAACATGAAAAAATTGAAAAATATTTTCGTCTATACCACACATCTCCTAAAGTTTGATCTATATTAAAATAAAATAAAATATTAACCTAGGAAAAAAGTTTGTTTTAGTGTGCAAAATTGAATAACTTTTTTATATAAAAGAAGTTGGGGGTGGAGGAGATTACACTGTAGAATAGAATTTTCACTAGCAATACTGTAAGTTCAAGTACCAACCACCTAAATTACTAAGATTACACAAATGACAAAAATTAAAGTTACTTTAATAAATCACAAAAGATCTGCTTATCAAAATGTTTATATAGAGAGTGACACACAGATTTAATTAATGGATCTAGATGCAGATGACTAAACAATAACAAGTTAAAATTCACTAGGGTTGAATCTTGAAAACATATATAAAGAAAACATGAATTACTTACTAAAATGGGCTTTTACTTCATTGTTAAATAGTTCATACCTGATAAGATCTTTAATTTTGATAAAACCTCGTTGTCAACGATGAGCTTTTGTTATTTAGCTCCTAAAAAAGAAAAACATTTTTTTGCACGTGTTAATGTGTGTGTACATGTTTTTTTTTTTTTGATGTGTGTGAAAATCAAGCAAACAAGACATAACAAGAAAATCTGGACACATTTTTATTCCATGAAATGCAACTCAAAGTTAATATTCTTTTTTTCTTTCTATAAAACAATTATACCTGTAGCTAGAAAGATCTAAAATTATCAAGTTGGCTTGAAAAAGATACGAATATCCACAAAATTCCAACTCACAATTCATATATACCTGTTCTAAACATAATTAATTCTTTTGCTGTATAAATGACTTAACATAGTATCAAAGCATATAGAGAGGTTTGACATACATACTTGTGAATAACTTGGTATCTTGGATAATGAATCTCTACACCAGTGTAGTACTCGGATTGTTCAATCTCTTCAAGTTCAAGGTAGGAAGCAAAGCCATGCTTATGAAAATTCGCAAATGGAGCTGCACTTGATGTTGGTAATGGTTTGGTGCTAGCCAAAACACATGGTTGGATGGAGCTAATGAAACCATGGACGGCCAAGCTTGTAGAAGCCCTATTTCTCAACAACATTGCCCTTGCTGCAACAACTTTTTTCTCAAGTGCTTAATGGGGTCTTACCTTAAAGGCATCCAAAAATCCGTTGTTTCCCAAATTCCCTTTAGCATCTGTGTATTGATTTATAACTTCTGAATTTTTCATGAAGTTATATGATAATTCAATCTAGGATATGTCAAAGAAATAGAAATATACCAGTTTAGGTTTATGATATAGAAAGGTGACACCTTAAAAATGCAACTAGAAGACAGAGAAACACCGACTTTCAAGGGTGTATGTGATACCATGGAAACTGTTTTTCTAGTGTTTGGTACGCAAAACATGACGGGGTAGAGGGTGGAGCGTTAGGTGTGTGGGATGGTGGAGATGGAAGCTATAGGGGTGGGGTTTCTGGATGGTGGATAAGGGACATTTAGCGTGTTATCATTATCCTCATTTTTTTAAAAAATATTTTTTCTCAAAAAAGTGTTTTCTGAATTTTGTTGAGTGACCAAACATGAAAAACTAAAAAATATTTTTGTCTATACCATACACCCCCTAATAAAGTTCGATCTATGTGAAAAAGAATAAAATATTCACTTGGGAAACGAGTTTGTTTAAGTGTACAAAATTGAGTTGGGGGCGGAGGAGATTACAAGGTGTAAAATCATATTTTAACCATCAATAGTGTAAGTTCAAGTACCAATCACCTAAAGTACTGAGATTAATCCTTAAGATTAAAAAATATATTAAATGACAAAATCACTAAATTAAAGTCACTTTAAAGATTTGGTTATCAAAACGTTATATATAGAGAGTGATATAAAAATTTATGTAATAGATCTAATTGCAGATGACTAAACAGTGACAAGTTAAAGTTTTATAAGGTTGAATTTTGAAAACATATATAAATAAAACATGAATTAGTTACTAAAATTGACTTTTAATTCATTTCTAAATAGACCATAGCCAATATGTTCGTTAATTTTGATAAAACCTCATTGTCAACAATGAACTTTTGTTATTTAGCTCCTAAAAAATAAAAAATATTTTTTGTGTGTTAATGTGCGTGGGCATTTTTTTTTGGTGTGTGAAAATCAAGCAAATCAAGACATAACAAGAAAATCTGAATACATTTTTGTTCCATGAAATACAACTCAAATTATTTTTTTTTTCTTTCTATAAAACAGTTTAGCTGTAGTAAGATCTAAAATTATCGAGTAGACTTGAAAAAGATTTGATCGTAACAAAAATAGAACCATGGAAGTTGGTATGTCCTCTGCAAATTAAAAATACATTTTTAGTATTAACATTCATGAAGTAACAAAAATTTAGAAATTAAATGCAATTTACAAGCAAAAGTTTCTATTAAAAAATACTAAAAACTTGAAAGAATTAATGAATTAATTGCGAGAACTGAAGTAAATGACATACCAAAAACTAATTTTGAGCATTCATCATTTTTTAGAAAAAAAGAGAGAGATGGAGAGTTTTATATTAGTAGGAGCTATTTCACTTTTGCTCCGTTCCAACTTTTCTCTTATGAATAATATCGTTCGGAGTAGCACCCCATTAAGTACTAAATAGTATATATACAACTAATAACTACTTATTTCACATTCACATGATTCCAACCCGTCTTTTGGAAGTTACTATCACTAATATAAACAGAACAAAAGATAGATTTTTATTTTTATTTATTTTCTTAAAAAACATCTACTTCTCCATATTTTTCGATATAAATTAATCCATATAACACAAATAACAGGTAAACATTATTGAACACTATGTCACACTTTGAATGATGCGTATAAACATTTTAATAATCGTTCTTTTCTTCCTTTTTTTATCGATGCTCTTTTTTGTTTCAGAAAATCAATTTCAATTCTCAAGTATCAAATTAAATGAATTCATAATTATTTTAAGAATGCAACATATACTGAATAACAATTAATTAGCTATTGACAACCACTTTCTAAAAGGAGAAGTGCAAAGACGACGTCGGTTCTTTCAACGTATGAGACTCATTTTCAACAAGAAATGTTACAAAATCTGATCCGAAGAAGGTTGACATTCTTTGACGTGTACTACATCCTCGATTCTCATCATTAAGTACATTCTCCTTTGGTTTACCTCGAGGTCCTTTAGACCCTCCACTAGATAACGCATGTCCAATTTTACACAGATAAATTTATTTATAGAACTCAACATTATCTGATTCAATTACCGTATTTTCATGAATATCTGGATGCTCAAATTTATGAACCAAAAATTAACGTGCTTTACTGCTTTTAGCATATCCGATGAAAATTCAGTCCAGAACATTTGGTCATGTTTTCTTTCCTTTCAGGTATAGGAACTTAGAATTTGACTAGATACCCTCACACTTTGAAATATTTTAAGTTGGGTTTTCTTTCTTTCCATTTTTCATATTGAATGGATTGTCTCTTACTATAGGACACTCTATTTAGTATTCGATTTTCTATAAGGATGGTTTCCTACTACAAATTTTGTGGTAAAACTAAACTTAGAGTAAGACACTTATCATTTCCTTCAACGTTCATATTTTTCTTTTCGCAATTTCATTCGATTGAGGTGAATACGGGACAGTAATTTATTAAATAATTTTATTTTTCAAATATATCTCCATAAAAGAATATTCATACTCTCCACTCCTATCACTTCTTATTATTATAATCTTTTATCCAACTGATTTTCAACTTCAGATTTATATTGCTTAAATGCGTCTATTGATTCATTCTTACCATTTAGCAAATAAATATAACAATATCTTGTGCAATCGTCAATAAAAATTACGAAATACTTTTTTCACCATGAGATGGTGTTGACTTCATATCACAAATGTCGGTGTGGATTAAGTCTAAGAAATTAAAATTCCTTTCTACAGACTTATATGAATGCTTAGCATACTTAGATTTCACACATATAATATTTTAATTTATTGCACTCAAATCTAGGCATCATTTTCAAAATAATTATTTTTTCACAAGGTTTTATAATTGACATGCCCTAAACTTCTATGACACAAATCATTAGTTGACTCTAGCAAGTAAGAAGAAGCCTCAACTTTCTTCATTTCAACAACCATTACATCAAGTTTGAAAAGACCCTCATTGAGGTAGCCCTTCACTACATACATTTCATTCTTGCTTATTAAGACTTCTCCAAAAAAAACATATATTTAAACCCATTTTTAATGAGAAGTATTTTTTACACTAAGTTCATTCTAATAATAGAAATATGAAGAATATTTTTGAGAGTCAACACCTTGTTGGATGTAATTTTTAGGAATATCTTTCCACTTTCTTCAACCTAGGTTGTTGCATTATTTTTCAATAAAAATCACTCCTTTGGGACTGACGGTATCATAAGAAGCAAGAATTTATTTATCCACACAAATATGTCTGGTGCCTCCTGAATCAAACCACCATTTATTTGGATATCCAACTAGACCACTTTCAGTGATTATAGCACAAAAATTTTAAATCTTTATAGTTATTTTCAACGTGTTTATTTGATTTATTTTTTCATTCTTATTCAGAACTTGACTATTTAGAGCTTTGTGGCCAACATCACTACAACTGTAGCACTTTCCCTTGAATGTTTTCTTGTTTTGCTCTTTCCCTTGTCTAAAAACTTCTTCATTTTCTTATTCTTTGAACACTATCCTTAACAACATATACAATAATCATTGATGATTTTTCAACCAATTCATTATCCTCTTCTATCTTGGAATGACTTACAAGATCTTTCAAACCAGATAAATAATTATTAATCTTTACTTTTTTTGGAATATGAGAATATCTACTTGTGAACATTTGCATTTCAAGTTTAATCAGCTAAAATGATATCATTTGCAGTTGAATATTTTTTAATTTTTTAAAGACTTGACTGAAGAAAGAGATGACTTGAAGGCATCTCAAAACTATACTCAGCTCAAAAAAGTGGTGTGCAATATCATGCAATATTAATGTGGGCAACAAAACTGTTGAATTAGATTCTCCAGCATTAAAGGTTTCACGCCAAATGTCTAATGGAAACTATTTGGAAAATCATGGCCAGACATCTACTTATGGCCACCAATGCTCTATTTGTGTTACTTGTTCCCCCATGCACCCTCAAGTACATATTACCTCGTCTTCTGGTGGTAGCAGTTTTCAAGTTGGACAAGCTCTTCAAACAAGTTATGAACTTGCCTTGGTGACTCAATGCACTTTGATTGGTATAGTTTCTATCCTTGGGGAACTTGAATAAGCTAAACTTTCACTGACTAAACAATCAATAACTCACCACCAACAATAGTTGGATCCTCAATCAAAGAATGGAGTACCCTATTTCTACCACTAAAATTGGAAATAGATCAGGGACTCCTGTCGAGTAGCCTGCACTTTTTGGACAACCAACAGATTTTCAACTTGAAGCAACTACATCCGCCAGTTACCCGTATTACCCTCGAGATTCAGTTCGACAAACTATTATTCTACACCTTTCACCTATGATATATCTGCAAGTCCTTATGTGGGGTGTCTATCAAATTATGTTACTCGAACTAATAGGCTTACTTGTGCTTCCCCAAGAGATTTCCCAGAGGTCTCTTCTTCAACTTCTTCATACAGGCCTATATCTGAAACCAACTTAGATGCAGCCCCACTATCTTCAATGAGGTTTAATCCCAACTCGAGTTCACGTCTTCCCTTCTCTAGTAAATTTACATACCCTTCATATTCCATGATCCTAGATGTGGTGCCAAAACTACCCTGAAGTGAACTACTCTTGAGAAATTTTCCAATGAATGAGACTGTAACACCCCAGACTTTTGGACTAGACTTTGAAGCATTATTTGTACGTGTGCAAACTATAATCCCATGATATACTTTTGAATTCATCCGTCATGATCTTTATCCTAGTATGTGAAGTACTTTCAAGGTGAAAAATGTTCATAGAAATCACTTAGAACAAAGTTGAGCTAAGAGACTTGGATTCATACAAAGTTTGTTATTGGACTCTACAAGGATATACTTTGAATATGTAAATCTTTTGATGTATGTAGAATTTTTCAACTTACGACACACCAAGTTGTACATAATTGAATTAGTTTCCAACGATTCCAATTTTGCCTTAATCCGATACCCGAGCAAAAAGTTATGGCCATGCAAAGGGTCATGCGTCGCCTAACAAATCACAGAGAGCCACTGGAAAGGGTGTACGATTGGCCATGCGACACCCACTTAAGGGCTGGGTTATTGCTCATTCAATGCCCACCTTGGCTTGGGCGATCTGCTGGGGGTCGTCGGGTCATTGCACATTCCAAAAGTGCTCTATTTTTGTGTTATTTTAAGGGCAAAAAAGTATTTTCACATTATATAACCATCCCTAAACACCTATAGATGAAATTGGGGTCATTATTCACGCTTAAACAGTCACAAATCCCTAGTTCATCATCCTTAAGCACATGGAGAGAAAAATAACCTAGGGTTTGGACCTGTAAGCTTCAAGAGATAATTTCTTCACGAGTTCTTCGTTATTAAAGGTACGTGGGACTATGCTAAACCTCATAGGAATAGATTTACTATTTTAAACAAGCTTTAAATAGTATATATTTATGCATACGAAAAGGGTTTCAAAAGAATTGATGAACATGCATTGAAAATCATATTTTATGATGAAGTCTTGTAGAAATTGTGGTGTTCTACCCTATATTCAAAATGTTTTCATGTGTTCATGCGATATTAAGTTTTAGAAGTTAAATGATAGCATGATTCATGTAAGTCCCTCTCTTATTATGGAACCCACTATTTTTACATGTTGTGGGTTGATTATACGAATAGCTAAAGGCTTGAGTTTGAAGGTTTACTATCATGTATGAATTATATTATTTTTATGATTAAATGAGATGGTGTTTTCCTTGATTTATAAATGTTCATGTTTCCAATAGAGAGGCGCATGAAATTGATAAAATAGATGACCATCATAGATAAAGTATTAAAGACAGAAAGTATTTTATTTTCGCGTGTTTTTGAACTATGAACTCTCATCTTATTTTTAAATCTTTTGGGTGGTCAATAACACGCTTTGAAATAAGAAGGGCAGTAAAGATGTTGTATTATGAAATGAAGGACTTTCAAGTCTGGGTATGACGATATCCTATTATGATATGCCCTAAACAGAATAAGAAAGAATTGGTTTACAAGAAGAAAACATGATTTAAAAGTCTAAAATTGGGCTTAAAGAGAGTTAAATGGTCACCCAAAGAAGGCTCGATTTTAGATAACTCATTTACTACCGTGATTTGTAGACACAGGTTTTATGTTGCCCTAAATTAGGGGATTGTACCCTGGCGATGGCCTTATGGCATAGTAGAGATGCAGAGACTCTAGCCCTTGCAGCAAACTTGGGTCGGGGTCTTGGCCTCCGAATCAAGAGCTGATCCAATAGAGCCCGTGGGATTGCAGATTATAAGGTGTACCATCTAACTCAGCAGAGAAATACAGAGTTATGTCATGATTTCAAGAAGATGTTTTGAAGTTCAGTAAATTATGCCCATGTTTTTTCCAATGTTTTATGCTTACATGCTTTTATGAAATGCTCTCCCCTATGTTGTACAAAAATATATTTTAATTTTGGATTTTTCTATGTACTAGTACATTGTGTATTGACCCCCATTTCAGGTTCTGAGATCCGATCCCGTGGTCTTGCTAATCAGTAGTTTTGGATTTTCGATGAACCTATGTTCCGCATTGATTAAGTTAAAATAATTGAACTACCTTGTTTCCAATTTATTTTCATAATTTAATAATAGATGGGTTATGCTTCTGATTACAAGTTAAGGGATCTCTCGGGCTTCATAGTTCAGGATACTCATTGCAGACAGGGCCTGGGTTTGGGCCATGAAAACTTGGTATTAGAGGATGGTTCAGGATCCTAGGGGTTCTACGAAGTCGTGTCAAGTAGAGTTATTTTTATGGGTGTGGAGCGCACCATACTTATAAGGAGGAAGCTATGATATTTTCCATTATTCCATACTCTAGATCGTGCCATTGTGTTGTCTATATGGAAATTGTCCAAATTCTTTCTTTACTCTAATTTTATTATCTATATCTCATTGTGGAGGCAATTCAAGTGCAGAATCTTAGAGTCTAAATGATGTGATCACTTCTAATTGAGTCATAAAAGATTATGAAATTTCATAAGGACTTGAGAGGAGTACATAAGTTCCTTAACTTGTATTGATTTAAGCTTATTCCCCTATGTACATTAATTGTGCGTTTGCGCATGAGGTATGAAGTGAATTCAGTCCCTTTCAAAATTCTTGTTACAGATGTCATATTTAAGGGTAATGAGATGTAGAAAAATATTGGAATAATATTTCCACCCAAGAAGTAGTATTTGTTAAAGTGTGCTAACCTATTAGTAGTAAGATGGTCTCGAAGTTATTTATATGAAGTCATGAGGTTAGAAGTCAGGGTTAAGTTGACTTTTGCATTAATAAGTAGTGTGATTTTTATAACCCTTGACTGAGGGGTGGGTTGCTCTTTTATCGTGATCGGCTAATATTGTAGCAAAAAATTTAAAGTGTATGGTAGTCCGTGGAGGAAGTGTCTGTCTATTATTATTATTTATTCAAAATAAGGAAGAATCTCAGAATGGATAGTTATGGTGGTTGTAGAAATTATTTAAAGGCTGTGAATGGGTAGATCAGTCAACAAGTTATGGGTAGAGACTCATTGGCGTAAATGAAATTTGAAGGAAGTCTAAATGTATGCATGGGTAAGTAAGTATGATGTGATAAAGTAGAATATGTAGATAAGATCGTAATGGGTTATAATATAAGATTAAGATCGACTATCTCTAATATGTGACTTTACGTTCTTGACTTTTTTTTGTTTAGTAGTTGTAAATTAGTAATTCACATGAGAATATGTATGGTAGATTCTAAAGAGTTGAAGGTAGAGTGTTAAGTGTTTAAAAGCATAGATGTCCATGCCCATTATAATGTTAGTCATAAGTCGATGACTTTAGGGATTGGAGGAAGTTATGATTAGTGTCCCTGAAGGGGATTTCGTAGAAAGAATTTAGTGTCTGTACATTAATATTATTGAGGGAGTCTAGCATTTATGTGCATAGTGACACTCCTCTCCGTGTTGAAAGTTGCGGGTATAGATTTGATGAGAGGTTATATCATCAAGTTTAGGAGTGTGACTTTGATTAAGGGGGAGATGATGAACTAAGGCAGTTCTCAAATTTTCTCATGGTGGCAAGTTTCAGTGAGGAGTCATGATAAATCTATTCCTATTAAAGCGAACTCCTCCTACTTCAATTTAACAGGTCATTCCACCAATGTCTTATGTATTCAAGTCCTGCCTATTTCTAAGGTTTGAGTTCTCTATGTAAGTCATGTCAAAACTAGAAGCAATGACCCTTTTCATAGCCGTTACTTTTCACTCGAGTATCATATTAAGGAGAAATTGGTATTGTTGGAAAGCTAATTCAATTACTCCCTCCGTTTAGATTTAGTTAGCCGTCTTTCTAAAAATATTTTTTTCAATTTAGTTGTCCCTTTGATGAAATGAAGAGGATTTTATTATGTTCTTTCAACACTTCCCTCGACATTAAATGACTAAACAATGTGTATTTATTCAAATTTATATTTTCAAAACATAATTAATAAAGCTAATTTGGTAAAATACACACCTAATTAATATTTTCTTCATGGGTGTGCCAAGTCCATAAGGGCCAACTAATTCGAAACAGAGGGAGTATCTACAACTTGGTGGGTATTAAGATGCAAAATTATAAGTACATCAAAAGTTATACACATTCAAAGTAGACCCTTGTAGAGTCGAATAATAAACTTTGGACGAATCAGATCTCTTAGCTCAACTTTGTTCTACATGATTCCTATGAATATTTTTCACCTCAAAAGTAATTCATTTTCTAGGATAAAGATCATGACACATGAATTCAAAAGTAAATCATGGTATTATAGTTTGCACACGTAAGAACGACACTTCAAAGTCTAGCCTAAAAGTGCGGGGTGTCATATTATCTCCCTCTTGGGATCATTCGTCACCAAATGATGGGTAGGAATTTGTTGAAGCTCTAAAATTATGGAATAAAGAATGTAACCTCTCATTGAACATTTTTTCACAACAAAATGTGCAAAGGTATCAAAAGAGCTTCATGATAAACCCTAGTGAATCGTGTAAGCACGAGTGTGAGATAATAAGGATTGACATAGAGATGTCCTTGCACGTGATTTCTAGGATCATAATCATCACAACATATGGTATGAGTTTATTTGGCGATCATAGATTTGATTTACATCGGTACTAATCATGAAATTTTTTTTGCGGGAGATAGGAATAGAAGCATTCTCTACCTTATAGGACCCAAACAATAAAAAAACATACTTCATTATTTCAAGCTTACAACTCTCTCATCATACATCCAACCACAAGAGTTTGAGTCCCACCACATACCACATTGGTTTGCGATTTCATCAATCACAACATCCAACCCTATCATTACTACACCTACTTCATGGATCTCCCCACTAAGACCAGCAATTTCATCAACTCTCACAAAGCTTTTCGCTATATGTCTCCTCCTAACTATTTCACACAACAAAAGTTCATCTCCTTCTTTCCCCCTTGACCTATAACCTTACCTCAAGAATTATATCAAAAAAATTTCACATTCAAGAAAATTTAATCCCCTACCTAATGCATTACTATTCTTCCACAACCACCATATTACTAACATAAAGGGGGTCATTGAGGGACCCGAGTATAAGCATCATGAAAAGGAGTAACACTATTCGATTATAACATATGACTATTGCATTACTCAAGGTGGGACATGAGGTGAAGATATGAAGTACTTCATATATCAAGTATCTGGATCATAAGCATCATAATCATGGAACTTGAATACTTGGAAAAATTAGATTTCTAAGCCATCATTGCTTCTAGTTTTGACATGACTTATATAGAGAACTCAAACCTTAGAAATAGGCAGGACTTGAATACATAAGACATTGGTGGAATGACCTCTTAAATTGAAGTAGGAGTGGTTCGCTTTAATAGGAATAGATTTATCATGACTCCTCACTGAAACTTGCCACCATGAGAAAATTTGAGAACTGCCTTAGTTCGTCATCTCCCCCTTAATCAAAGTCACACTCCTAAACTTGAGGATATAACCTCTCATCAAATCTATACCCACAACTCTCAACACGGAGAGGAGTGTCACTATGCACATAAATGCTAGACTCCCTCAATAATATTAATGTACAGACACTAAATTCTTTCTAGGAAATCCCCTTCAGGGACACTAATCATAACTTCCTCCAATCCCTAAAGTCATCGACTTATGACTAACATTATAATGGGCATGGACATCTATGCTTTTAAACACTTAACACTCTACCTTCAACTCTTTAGAATCTACCATACATATTCTCATGTGAATTACTAATTTACAACTACTAAACAAAAAAAAGTCAAGAACGTAAAGTCACATATTAGAGATAGTCGATCTTAATCTTATATTATAACCCATTACGATCTTATCTACATATTCTACTTTATCACATCATACTTACTTACCCATGCATACATTTAGACTTCCTTCAAATTTCCTTTACGCCAATGAGTCTCTACCCATAACTTGTTGACTGATCTACCCATTCACAGCCTTTAAATAATTTCTACAACCACCATAACTATCCATTCTGAGATTCTTCCTTATTTTGAATAAATAATAATAATAGACAGACACTTCCTCCACGGACTACCATACGCTTTAAATTTTTTGCTACAATATTAGCCGATCACCATAAAAGAGCAACCCACTCCTCAGTCAAGGGTTATACAACTCAAACTATTTATTAATGCAAAAGTCAACTTAAGCCTGACTTCTAACCTCGTGACTTCATATAAATAACTTCGGTACCATCTTACTACTAATTGGTCATGACACTTTACAAATACTACTACTTGGGTGGAAATATTATTCCAATATTTTGCTACATCTCATTTCCCTTAAGCATGACATCTGCAACAAGAATTTTGAAAGGGACTGAATACACTTCATACCTCATGCGCAAACGCACAATTAATGTAGATAGGGGAATAAGCTTAAATCAATACAAGTTAAGGCACTTATGTACTCCTCTCAAGTCCTTATGAAATTTCATAATCTTTTATGACTCAATTAGAAGTGATCACATCATTTAGACTCTAAGATTCTGCACTTGAATTGCCTCCACAATGAGATATAGCTAATAAAATTAGAGTAAAGAAGGAATTTGGACAATTTCCATATAGACAACACAATGGCACGATCTAGAGTATGGAATAATGGAAAATATTGTAGCTTCCTCCTTATAAGTATGGTGCGCTCCACACCCATAAAAAGAACTCTACTTGACATGACTTCGTAGACACCCTAGGATCCTGAACCATCCTCTAATACCAAGTTTTCATGGCCCAAACCCAGGCCCTGTCTGCAATGAGTATCCTGAACCATGAAGCCCGAGAGATCCCTTAACTTGTAATCAGAAGCATAACCCATCTATTATCAAATTATGAAAATAAATTGGAAACAAGGTAGTTCAATTATTTTAACTTAATCAATGTGGAACATAGGTTCATCGAAAATCCAGAACTATCTAAACAAATTTACACAGTCTCTACTGAACTAATAATAACAATCTATCTAAAACTGGTACAAGGCCTCCGATCGGACCATAAACTAAAAACAAAGAAAATAAATACATGGAAAAAGGCCTTCCAAAATAAGGGAGGCTCACCAAATCAAAATATCTAAAAATGATCTACTGATTAGCAGGACCGTGGGATCGGATCTCAGAACCTGAAGGGGTCAATACACAATGTACTGGTACGTAGAAAAATCCAAAAACAAAATATATTTTTATACAACATAGGGGAGAGCATTTCATAAAAGCATGTCAGTATAAAACATTTGAAAAAACATCGGCATAATTTACTGAACTTCAAAACATCTTCTTGAAATCATGACTCAACTCTGTATTTCTCTGCTGAGTTAGATGGTACACCCTACAATCTGCAATCCCACGGGCTATATGGGATCATCTCTTGATTCAGAGGCCAAGACCCCAACCCAAGTTTGCTGCAAGGGTTGGAGTCTCTGCATCTCTACTATACCATAAGGCCATCGCCAGGGTACAATCCCCTAATTTAGGGCAACATAAAACCTGTGTCTACAAATCACAATAGGAAATGAGTTATCTGAAATCGAGCCTTCTTTGGGTGACCATTTAATTCTCTTTAAGCCCTATTTTAGACTTTTAAAATCATGTTTTCTTCTTGTAAACCAATTCTCTCTTATTCTATTTAGGGCATATCATAATAGGATATCGTCATCCCAGATTTGAAAGTCCTTCATTTCATAATACAACATCTTTACTGCCCTTCTTATTTCAAAGCGTGTTATTGACCACCCAAAAGATTTAAAAATAAGATGAGAGTTCATACTTCAAAAACACACGAAAACAAAATACTTTCTGTCTTTTATACTTTATCTACAATGGTCATCTATTTTATCAATTTCATACACCTCTCTATTGGAAACATGAACATTTATAAATCAGGGAAAACACCATCTCATTTAATCATAAAAACAATACAATTCATACATGATATTAAACCTTCAAACTCAAGCCTTTAGCTATCCGTATAATCAACCCACAACATGTAAAAATAGTGGGTTCCATAATAAGAGAGGGAATTACATGAATCATGCTATCATTTAACTTCTCAAACTTAATATTGCATGAACACATGAAATTTTTTTGAATATAGGATAGAACACCACAATTTCTACAAGACTTCATCATAAAATATGATTTTCAATGAACGTTTACCAATTCTTTCGAAACCCTTTTCGTATGCATAAATATATACTATTTAAAGCTTGTTTAAAATAGTAAATCTATGCCTATGAGGTTTAGGATAGTCCCACGTACTTTTAATGATGAAGAACTCATGAAGAAATTATCTCTTGAAACATACAGGTCCAAACCCTAGGTTATTTTTCTCTCCTAATGCTTAAGGATGATGAACTAGGGATTTGTGAGTGTTTAAGTGTGAATAATGACCCCAATTTCATCTATAGGTGTTTAGGGATGGTTATAGAACGTGAAAAGACTTTGTTGCCGTTAAAATAACACAAAAATGAAGCACTTTTGGAATGTGCAATGACCCGACTACCCCCAGCAGATCGCCCAAGCCAAGGTGGGCATTGCATGAGCAATAACCCAGCCCTTAAGTGGGCGTCGCATGGCCAATCGCACACCCTTTCCAGTGGCTCTCTGTGATTTGTCAGGCGACGCATGACCCTTTGTATGGCCATAACTTTTTGCTCGGGTATCGGATTAAGGTGGAATTGGAATCGTTGAAAAGCTAATTCAATTATGTACAACTGGGTGTGTCTTAAGCTGAAAAATTCTACGTACATAAAAAGGTTTATATATTCAAAGTATATCCTTGTAGAGTCAAATAACAAACTTTGTATGAATCCAAGTCTCTTAGCTCAACTTTGTTCTAAGTGATTCCTATGAACATTTTTCACCTTGAAAGTACTTCACATACTAGGATAAAGATCATGACGCATGAATTCAAAAGTATATCATGGGATTATAGTTTTCACACGTACAAATAATGCTTCAAAGTCTAGTCCAAAAGTCTTGGGTGTTACAGTCTCATTCATTGGAAAATTTCTCGAGAATAGTTCACTTCAGGGTAGTTTTGGTACCACATCTAGGATCATGGGATATGAAGGGTATGTAAATTTACTAGAGAAGGGAAGACGTGAACTCGAGTTGGGATTAAACCTTATTAAAGATAGTGGGGCTGCATCTAAGTTGGTTTTAGATATAGGCCTGCATGAAGAAGTTGAAGAAGAGACCTCTGGGAAATCTCTTGGGGAAGCATAAGTAAGCTTATTACTTCGAGTAACATAATTTGATCGACACCCCACAACAGGACTTGCAGAGATATCATAGGTGAAAGGTGTAGAATAATAGTTTGTCAAACTGAATCTCGAGGGTAATACTAGGTAACTGGCAGATGTAGTTGCTTCAAGTTAAAAATCTGTTGGTTGTCCAAAAAGTGCAGGGTACCCGACAGGAGTCCCTGATCTATATCTAATTTTAGTGGTAGAAATAGAGTACTCCATGCTTTGATTGAGGATCCAACTATTGTTGGTGGTGAGTTATTGATCCGTTTAGTCAGTGAAAGTTTAGCTTAGTCAAGTTCCCCAAGGACAGAAACACCGACATTTGTGATATGAAGTCAACACCATCTCATAGTGAAAAAAGTATTTCATAATTTTTATTGACGATTGCACAAGATATTGTTATATTTATTTGCTAAATGGTAAGAATGAAGCAATAGACGCATTTAAGCAATATAAAACTAAAGTTAAAAATCAGTTGGATAAAAGATTATAATAATAAAAAGTGATAGGAGTGGAGAGTATGAATATTCTTTTATGGAGATATATTTGAAAAATAAAATTATTCAACAAATTACTGTCCCGTATTCACCTCAATCGAATGAAATTGCGAAAAGAAAAATATGAACGTTGAAGGAAATGATAAGTGTCTTACTCTAAGTTTAGTTTTACCATAAAATTTGTAGGAGGAAACCATCCTTATAGCAAATCGAATACTCAATAGAGTATCCCATAGTAAGATACAATCCATTCAATATGAAAAATGGAAAGAAAGAAAACTCAACTTAAAATATTTCAAAGTGTGAGGGTGTCTAGTCAAAGTATAAGTTCCTATACCTAAAAGGAAAAAAAACATGAACAAATGTTGTGGACTGAATTTTCATCGGATATACTAAAAGTAGTAAAGAACGTTAATTTTTGGTTCATAAATTTGAGCATCCAGATATTCATGAAAATACGGTAATTGAATCAGATAATGTTGAGTTCTATAAATAAATTTATCTGTGCAAAATTGGACATGCGTTATCTAGTGGAGGGTCTAAACGACCTCGAGGTAAACCAAAGGAGAATGTACTTGATGATGAGAATCGAGGACGTAGTACACGTCAAAGAATGTCAACCTTCTTCGGATCAGATTTTGTAACATTTCTTGTTGAAAATGAGTCTCATACGTTGAAAGAACCGATGTCGTCTTCGCACTTCTCCTTTTAGAAAGAGGTTGTCAACCGCTAATTAATTGTTATTAAGTATATGTTTCATTCTTAAAATAATTAAGAATTCATTTAATTTGATACTTGAGCGTTGAAATTGATTTTCTGAAACAAAAAAGAGCGTCGATAAAAAAAGGAAGAAATAACAATTTATTATTAAAATGTTTATACGGATCATTCAAAGTGTGACTTAGTGTTCAATAATGTTTACCTGTTATTTGTGTTATATGGGTTAATTTATACCGAAAAATATGGAGAAGTAGATGTTTTTTTAAGAAAATAAATAAAAATAAAAATCTATCTTTTGTTTTGTTTATATTAGTGATAGTAACTTTCAAAAGACGGGTTGGAATCATGTGAATGTGAAATAAGTAGTTATTAGGTGTATATATATACTATTTAGTACTACTCCGACCGATATTATTCATAAGAGAAAATTCGGAACGGAGCAAAAGTGAAATAGCTCCTACTAATATAAGACTCTCCATCGCTCTCTTTTTTTCTAAAAAATGATGAATGCTCAAAATTAGTTTTTGGTATGTCATTTACTTCAGTTCTAGCAATTAATTCATTAATTCTTTCAAGCTTTTACTATTTTTTAATAGAAACTTTTGCTTGTAAATTGCATTAAATTTCTAAATTTTTGTTACTTCATGAATGTTAATACTAAAAATGTATTTTTAATTTGCAGAGGACATACCAACTCCCGTGGTTCTATTTTTGTTACGTTCAAATATTTTTCAATTCTACTCGATAATTTTAGATCTTACTATAGCTAAACTGTTTTATAGAAAGAAAAAGAAAATTAATTTGAGTTGTATTTCATGGAACAAAAATGTATTCAGATTTTCTTGTTATGTCTTGATTTGCTTGATTTTCACACACCAAAAAAAATGCCCACGCACATTAACACACAAAAAAAATATTTTTTCTTTTTTAGGAGCTAAATAACAGAAGTTCATTGTTGACAATGATGTTTTATCAAAATTAACTAACATATTGGCTATGGTCTATTTAGAAATGAATTAAAAGTCAATTTTAGTAACTAATTCATGTTTTATTTGTATATTTTTTCAAGATTCAACCTTATAAAACTTTAACTTGTCACTGTTTAGTCATCTGAATCTAGATCTATTAAATAATTTTTTATATCACTCTCTATCTATAACGATTCGATAACCAAATCTTTAAAGTGACTTTAATTTAGTGATTTTGTCATTTAATATATTTTGTAATTTTAAGGATTAATCTCAATAGTTTAGGTGATTGGTACTTGAACTTACACTATTGATGGTTAAAATATGATTTTGCACCTTGTAATTTCCTCCGCCCCCAACTCAATTTTGTACATTTAAACAAACTCATTTCCCAAGTGAATCTTTTATTCTTTTTTCACATAGATCGAACTTTATTAGGGGGTGTATGGTATAGACAAAAATATTTTTTAGTTTTTCATGTTTGGTCACTCAACAAAATTCAGAAAACACTTTTTCTAGAAAAAATATTTTTAAAAAAAATGAGGATAATGATTCCAATAGGAAAAAAACAAATCCATAAGTGTCATTTCACGCTAATTGTCCCTTATCCACCATCCAGCAACCCCACCCCTATAGCTTCCATCTCCACCATCCCACATACCTAACGCTCCACCCTCTACCCTGTCATGTTTTGCGTACTAAACACAAGAAAAACACTTTCCATGGTATCACACACACCCTTGCAAGTCGGTGTTTTTTTGTCTTCTGGTTGCATTTTTATTGTGTCACCTTTCTATATCATAACCCTAAACTTGTATATTTGAATTTCTTTGACATATCCTAGATTGAATTATAATACAACTTCATGGAAAATTCAAAAGTTATAAATCAATACACAGATGCTAAAGGGAATTTGGGAAACAACGGATTTTTGGATGACTTTAAGGTAAGACCCCGTTTAGCACCTGAGAAAAAAGTTGTTGCAGCAAGGGCAATGTTGTTGAGAAATAGGGCTTCTACAAGCTTGGCCGGCCATGGTTTCATTAGCTCCATCCAACCATGTGTTTTGGCTAGCACCAAACCATTACCAACATCAAGTGCAGCTCCATTTGCGAATTTTCATAAGCATGGCTTTGCTTCCTACCTTCAACTTGAAGAGATTGACAATCCGAGTACTACACTAGTGTAGAGATCCATTATCCAAGATACCAAGTTATTCACAAGTATGTATGTCAAACCTCTCTATATGCTTTGATACTATGTTAAGTCATTTATACAGCAAAAGAATTAATTATTTTTAGAACAGGTATATATGAATTGTGAGTTGGAATTTTGTGGATATTCATATCTTTTTCAAGTCAACTTGATAATTTTAGATCTTTCTAGCTACAGCTATAATTGTTTTATAGAAAGAAAAAAAGAATATTAACTTTGAGTTGCATTTCATGGAATAAAAATGTATTCAGATTTTCTTGTTATGTCTTGTTTGATTGATTTTCACATGCACCAAAAAAAAACATGTACACACACATTAACACGCGCAAAAAAATGTTTTTCTTTTTTAGGAGCTAAATAACAAAAGTTCATCGTTGACAACGAGGTTTTATCAAAATTAAAGATCTTATCGGCTATGGACTATTTATCAATGAATTAAAAGCCAATTTTAGTAAGTAATTCATGTTTTCTTTATATATGATTTGAAGATTCAACCCTAGTGAATTTTAACTTGTCATTATTTAGTCATCTGCATCTAGATCCATTAATTAAATCTGTGTGTCACTCTCTATATAAACATTTTGATAAGCAGATCTTTTGTGCTTTATTAAAGTAACTTTAATTTTTGTGATTTGTGTAATCTTATCAATTTAGGTGGTTGGTACTTGAACTTACAGTATTGCTAGTGAAAATTCTATTCTACAGTGTAATCTCCTCCACTCCCAACTTCTTTTATGTTAAAAAGTTATTCAATTTTGCACACTAAAACAAACTTGTTTCCCAGGTTAATCTTTTATTTTTTTTTCATATAGATCAAACTTTAGGAGATGTGTGGTATAGACGAAAATATTTTTCAATTTTTTCATGTTTGGTCACTCAATAAAATTCAGAAATCATTTTTTCTAGATTTTTTTTAAATTGTGAGGATAATGATTTCGGTAGGAAAAAACAAATCCAGAAGTGACATTTCATGTTGACTGTACTTTGTCTATCCTCCAACACCCTCACCACCTATAGCTCCCATCCCCACCATCCCACACACCTTACCCTCCACCCTCTACCCCATTGTGTTTTGCATACCAAACACAAGAAAAACACTTTATTTAGAAAAGTATTTTTAATGGTATGAGACACACCCTTGCAAGTCGTGTTTTTTTATCTTCTAGTTCCATTTTTGTGTGTCACTTTTCTTTATCATGATCCTAAACTTGTATATATGAATTTCTTTGACAGATCCAACATTAAATTGTCATATAACTTCATAAAAAATTTAGATAAGCAAAAGTCAGAAGTTATAAATCAATACATAGATGCTAAAGTGATTGTGGGGAACAAAGAATTTTTAGATGCCTTTAAGTTAAGGCCCCGTGTAGCACTTGAAAAAGAAGCTGCTGCAACAAGTGCAATGTTGTTGAGAAATAGGGCTTTTACAAGCCTGGCCAGACATGGTTTTATTAGCTTCATCCAACCATGTGTTTTAGCTTGCACCAAACCATTATCAATATCAAGTGCAGCTTCATTTGCAAAGTTTCGTAAGCTTGGATTTGCCTCCTACCTTGCAATTGAAGAGATTGAACAATTCGAGTACTACACTCATGTAGAGATCCGTTATCCAAGATACCAAGTTATTCACAAGTATGTATGCCAAACCTCTTTGTATGCTTTGATACTATGTTTAAGTCATTTATATAGCAAAATAATTAATTATGTTTTGAACAGGTATATGGATTGTGAGTGGAAATTTCATGAGCATACGAGTAACCATAATAATATTCTTTAGAGAGCAGAATAGGAAAGTTTCATCCTTTAGATTCCTGAGTTTATTCATGGAAGAATGTTATCTTTTGTTATGTCTATGCTAATTAGCGGCTTTCTGTCAAGCTATATATGTAATAGTTAAGTAGAGCAGCTAGCTAGCCAACACAAAAAGGTCATTGCATGTCTTTTTACAGTTGATCAATGTTTATCTTTTAATTTCCATTCCAGCTTAGTTGATATGAAATCTTGATTTCTTATGTTTATCAGTACTTATTTTGTGTAAATCATTTCAATAAATGCATGTTGGTAGTTGATCGGCGTGGAGTGTCATGCGGGAGCTAGCAAAGTAACTAAACTTTGAACAGTTATAAATTAGAAATAAAGAAAAATATACCAAAAAGGAGGAAATCTTATAATCCGATCTGGTCAAATTGACCTAAATCACATGGGAGGAGATAACAATGTGTTAATATTTTTTTAAAATATAAAAGAGAGAATAGATTTTACCCCTACTTAAAATATCATAGCAAACCTAATAAAAATGACACCAAAAGAGATCCTCTTCCCCAAATTAATCCTTTTCTTTTTCAATTTCAGCAACTGAAGATTACTGCAATTTTCTTTGGTTTCTTTAGGGGTATTTTGGTATTTTCCTCACCTCAAACCCATCCCCATGACTTAAATCATACATTAAACCCTATTAACTGATAAAATATCAGTTTATCATCAACCATAATCCTCTCCACTCTCAAGAACAAGAGAAATTAGGGTTTCCATCAAAGATCAAGAATCAATCCTAAAGTTCAAGATTTTTGAGAAACGAATCAAGATTTGGATTTCCATCCTTCAACTTAAGTAATCTAAGGTACGTGGGATTTTCCTAAATTACATTGTCATGATGAAATCATTTTAATAAGGTTTTGAAATGTTGAGAAATCATATGTTTATGAAGGATTTCGAATTACATTTAGGGGTCGTTTGGTAGAGTGTATAAGATCAATGCAAAATAGAATGTATTAGTAATGCTTGTATTAGTTATGCATGTATAATACATTGTTTGGTTTGATGTATAAGAAATAATACATCTTACATAATTTCTATAAAAGAAATATTTGTTTACAAAAATGCCCTTCTTTGATTTTTTTCACTTTTTTGCAACAAAATCTTTTTGCCATCTCAAATATAATTAGTATTGTCGAATTAGTATATAGCGGTTTCGGATTAATTGAAAGACCTTCATCTTTGCGCATGAAATATTATGCCAACGGATTAACATAGTCGAAATAAAAATAAAATATAAGACGTAAAATTAAGAAATAGTCTCAATTTTTTTTAATCTTTTTAAAGACGCTCGAAGCAAAGAAAAAATATGTTACAATTATATAAATCAATTATTCATTGTTGTAGATTTAAATGGTGAAAACAACTGTGAAATGTTTTGAAAAGATTCACTATTGCAAATTAAAATGGCGGGAAAAGGAATGGTGGAATATTTTGAGAGGGAAATTGAGGGGTATTAAGGTCATTTAATAAGTTAATGCATGTATTAAAGACTTTGCATTACTAATACATAGAAAATGGATGGTATTAGTAAGGGCAAAATTCAGAAATAGCATACTTATCCCCTTAATTATGAGTTTCATAGTAACAGTTTCATAATTACATAATATAGCAAGTTGTATTTTGTATTTTTGCAAAATGTTGCTACAAAAATACAAATACATATGATTTTTACTGCCCTTATGATCGATATGTATTTTGTATTTTTGCAAACTGTTGCTACAAAAATACAAATACATATGCTACAAAATCTAATTTGATAAAAGTGTTGTTATTTTTTGTAATTTAATACTTAAGTATGCTACTTTATGTATTTTTTCCTATTAGTAATGCGCACCTTAATACACAATAGAGTGTATAACTAATGCTTGCATTAGTTATACATTGACTAGAAATTGTATCAAACAAGGTATTTATTGTAACGCCCCGCATTTCGGGCTAGAATAAAATATATGACTCTGATGCGTTGATAATCCCCGAGCCTTAAATCCTAAGCCAATTTGGCATGTTAATCAAGTTTGTAGTATGTGAATCCATTTGAGAATGAATTTATACCATAGAAGTCCTTCAACTCAAGGACGAGTTAAAACTATTTTGATCGATTAAGTTTTAGTGGACGTTGTAATTTGTGTCAAATTTTATTAACCATAACTCATTGTATATGATGAAATGGGTGGCCTACTATATACCAAATTGTAGATAATTGAATAATCTTTCCAAAGATACCAAATTCGCCTAAAACGGACACCCGGTGAAGAAGTTATGGCCTTTCAAAGTTGACTGTGTCGCCTACGCACATATAGGCGATGCCTAGGGCGGAGCCTATGCAAATATAGGCGATGCATAGGGCGGAGCCTATATAAATTTAGGCAATGCAAAGGGCGGCGCCTATCCTAGTCTATGCGATGCAAAGGGCGGCACATACCTATGGTTTCAGGTGACGAAAAC
Organism: Capsicum baccatum var. pendulum; assembly: GCA_030864225.1. Lineage (NCBI taxonomy): Eukaryota > Viridiplantae > Streptophyta > Magnoliopsida > Solanales > Solanaceae > Capsicum > Capsicum baccatum. Next base: position 242,584,617 of record CM061561.1, read on the forward strand.
ACTCCGTTTTGAGTTACTTTAAGTGCAAGTTAGTCCTTACAAAACCCAAAATCGTCCTTACCCACTCCTAAACGGATTTGGGCCTATTAAAAACATTGAAGCCTCCTATAAAATCCCAAAATCTAATCCTTCAAGAACTTAAGAGAAGGAGCAACTAGGGTTTGAGAAATTAAGCTTGAAGGACCGACCATTCTGAAACTTCTTCGTGAAACAAATTACAGATTCGGAATCCTCTCGACGTAGGCTTCGATAGACACCAAAAATTCGTGGAGAACAAGGTACGCGGGGTTTTCCTAAAATCTCATGGGCATAGAAATCATGTTTTAAGAATTGGGTTTTCGAAATTCATGTACATACTCATGTTTTAGAAGCTTTAATGATACTGTTTTGGACTTTTGGCTTTCCCCCAAAGTAATTGAAAATTATATGTATACGTATATATGTGTTTGTCCTGAAATATAAATTTAGAGCATGATTTTCACGAAACCCCTCTCTTAATGTAAAGTTTTCCATGTTTCACGTAATATAAATTATTTTGGAATAGGATTTTGAACACGAAAGAGAGGGTTATGAATGTTGAATATGCATGTAATGAAAGAATGCATGGTTTTGCCAAAATGCATATGACCACCATATGTTTGATGAAAGTTTTGCATTTGACTTGAGTTTCGGAACATGACATCTTTAATGCAAATTACATGTTTTGGTGGTCTAAACTATGTTTTGAATGAAAGCTCTTGCTTAATACATTATGGCTCAGAAATAGGACTTGCAAGTTCTTGGTATGACGATACCAACTCAGACAAATGCCATAACAGACATAGACTAGTTCAGAAATCAATTTTTTTTTCAGACTTTCATGATTTAGAAATTTTCAGAATTATACATGTTCAGAAAAGGCTAAAATAGGGCATAAAGAGAGCTTAGGTGGTTCCCTGAAGAAGGTGGGAGTTCAGACAACTCTTTGTCTAAAACCGTGGTTTGCCGACCCGGGTATATTATTATGTGCTGACTTAAATGTCCTGTGGCGTATCAGACTCAGACACTCCAACCCTTGCGGCACACTTGGGTTGGGGGCTTCCCCGCCTAGTCAATGGCGGATTCCATACAGCCCGTGGAATATTCAGACTTGTAGGGGAACACCACCTAACTCAGAAGTAAAACACAGATCATGATTTGAAATGAACAGACAGGTTGCATGTTTTCAAAAAGTGCCCATGTATTTTTCAGAAACAGTTTTATACATGATGTCTTGATGAAAAATTTCTTTCACTTAATATATATATATATATATGTATGTTCCATTATACTATTTTTGGATTTCTTCGCGTGCCAGTACTTTTGTGCTGACCCCCCCTCCTTCCAGGTTCTGAGGTACAGTCTAGGGGTCCAGCTACTCAGTAGACATTCTCGGATTTGCAGACTCAATCTCACAGTGGTGAGCCTTCTATTATTCGGAAGGCCTAATTATGTTAGACATTATCTTATTTATTATGTTTTTGGTCTACTGGGGGCCTTGTCCCAGTTTCTTTCCAGACAAATGTTTATGTTCTTAGTAGAGATTTCGCAGACTGATGTCAAATAGTATTATTCAGAAATACTTGACCATGTTTTTCGTACTCAGTTATATTCCGCATTTTATTATGATTACGAATGTTGTGCATGATAACCAGATATAGAATGGGTGTTCCGGGCCTTCATGGTTCGGGATGCTCGTCATGGCTTGGGCCTAGGTTCGGGTCGTGACAAACTTGGTATCAGAGCACGGTTTATGGTCCCAGGGTGTCTGCGAAATCGCGTCGGGTAGAGTCTTGTTTATGGGTGTGTAGCGCGCCACACTTATAAGCAGGAGGCTACTAGGTGTTTAGGAATGTCTCTTTTTATTCATGTTCTAGTTCGTGCAATAGAGTTAGAATGTTCCTCTTTCATACTCTAATTCGTGCTATGGTGTCTCCCATACGAAAGTAAAAAGTCATCCCACGTTCTTTCCTTACTCTAATGTCCTCAGATATGTCTCATTATTAAGGTGAATCAAGTGTAGAAGTTTAGAGTGTAAATGGTATTGTCCCTTCGGATCGCGTCATATAAGATCTTAAAATTGTGCAAGGACTTGAGAAGAGTCCGTTATTGCTTCAGAGAGTGGATGGGTTCTAGTGTGAACCTTGATCTTGACAAAATTGTGCTTTTCAGCCTTCTGTATTGAGTATATTCGGCCCTTTTCAGAAATTTATGTTGCGGATGTCTTGCTTAAGGGGGGATGATGTGTAGTAGAATGTTGGAACTGTATTTCCACCCAAATAGTAGTAAGAGTCAAAGTTTTGTTTTCATGACCTATTGGTAATGAAATTAGACCAAGAAGTTGGTGATTTAAAGTCACAAAGTTAGAAGTGAGAGTGAGGGTGATTTACCCCTTTATAGTGATAAACTAATGTGGTAGCTAGTAGCACGTGTGGATGGTATGGTAGTCCACGGGGGAAGTGTTTTACTCAGATTTTTATTTATACAGAATAAGATGTATATTCTTAGACCATTTAATATTATGTGTCAATTTTCTATCTCTTGTAATATGTAATCTTGTTATCATGGTCTTTTTGAAAAAAAAAAAATTTAAGTCTAGTGAAGCCGTGTGGGGCTCTTTCGATTCACTAGCATAGTTGTCTTGTCATTTTGCTCGTTCAAAATACAAAAAAAAAAAAAATCAAAGTCTAGTGAAGCCGTGTGAGGCCTATTTCGATTCACTAGCAACTTGTCGTCCAACTTGTTGATTTTGTGTTGGTTTAATATATGTATAGCTGAATTTATTTGCATGAGATTGAGTTGGTAATGAATTGATACGTCTTTGTGTGTGATTAGTAGAAGGTAGAGAAGGAGTTGTTAGTCAGGGTGATTTGTCGGTTGCTTGATGTGTGAAAATGGTTGTATTAGCCATTAAGTTATAATTATAGACTCATGGTTGTAGTGGAAATTGAAGGTAGTCTAAATATATGTGGTGAGAAATCCGTATAAGTAGAAAAGATTGTATGGGGTAATAATATAAGGATAAGGTTGACCATGTCTATTATGAGACTTTAACCCCCTTGACCCTCTTTTCATTGGTAGTTGTAAACTAGTGCTACTTGTGTGAAGGTATGTAGTAGATTTTTGAGATATTTGGGTAGAATATCCCAATTTGATGGATTAGTATATTTATATTATGTTGCATTCTTCATTGGTGATGAATGATTGATACTAAACTATAGGCTTGAATTTAAATGGTGTGGTGGTAAATAGTGGCACGAGTTTGATGATGCATGTTTTGTGGGATTAAATTAGTAGGCTTGATGTGTTGAAATAGTACATGCTAATGGATTATGATAAGGAAAACCGTTAGGTCATGATCGATTATTGTGGTTATGAAGTTCTAGTGCACTAGTGTTTCGTGATGTTTATTTCATAGTTTCCAAGTGAAAATTTCGTGTAAGGTTGGGTTGTAAATCATGCATAGCACTAGATATTAAGTTTGAACAGTTGATGTCCATGAAGGTGGATGTGAAGATTTCTTGGTTAATGAATACTAGTTGTATAGAAGTGATCTAATAGACTTAAACGGTGCATGCAATAGAGTAAGTTTATTTGATCCGTAGTGGTGTATGATATTGCATGTATGATGTAGAAGTATGCCTAAGGTGACATGAGGTTGTGGCATTTTTCTAAGGCTATTAATTGTTGTGCGTGGCTAGTGGTACCGTTGAATTGTTAAGTGGAGAAAGACTAGTTAGATGGTACATGGTGATCTAAATAGCCATGTTAAGGTGTTTTGATTGATAGTGTTGGGCCTTTTGCGGTGATCTTGATTCTCATAGTAGAGGGATATAAATTTGGAGTCGCAATAGTGGTATGCTCTATCGAAAGAGATATGGTTCATCAAAGGCTTGGTGATATCCATGTTAAGTGTTAGCATCTAAGCTTGACTTTTGAAGGTTAAACCGATAGAATAAGTGTGCAAGCATTATACTATGACTATTGGTGGCTAGAGAAAGATAGAGTGTATCCCGGAAGGTAGTCATTCGGCCAAAGTTCTATGATATGCATGTATTGTTATTTTTTTTCAGACCCTAGAGTGTAGTAAGTGTAGTTCAGTTAGAATATGGTAAAGGATCTCCCATACTCTAGATGATGACTTGAAGCTAAGGGGGAGATGACAGAACGAATGACCAAGTAAGGCTCTCAGATTCTAGTAGTGATGCAGTATGATTTAGAACATTAGAAAGTGAGGGTGAGACTCAACCCATTCTTATCTTAGTATTTTTCAGTGATCCCAATGCCTACTCAAGCTTTACGTTTCAGTTCCGTGATCATAGTTCGTGATTCCTGTATATGATAGAGAGTCACGTACTCTTCCAGTTCTAAGATAATGAGTTCTAGTTCATTCAAGTAGTCGGAATTACATTCCTTATGTTAGGAACTCTAGTTCAGGTCATGCAACTCATGACGCATGTACTCACTCTTTATAATGGGACATAAAAATCTTCTCATGCTTCAGGGTTTCATGTTTTAACCTTTTAGTGTCCTCCCTATGCAATGATAGTGGTGATGAAGTAAATGTTCTTGTTGATGGAAGATCATAGTACGTTTGTTTAGATAAGGCCATAAGTATGAAGTGATATTTGGGGCCAATCTTTGATACATGTGATGTTTAGTGGAAAAGTTGTGTTTGTATGTTTTTAGGATAGTGCGTGGGAGTTATATTGATAATAGTTTAGAAACTATGTGAAGTATGTATTTATGGGTGTTTGCCTTGAAGTTAACATGTGGTTATAAATTAGGCTTGAATGACGTTTTGGGATTGTAGTGGAAGGTTGCAATATGCATTAGCGACTTCATATTAAGAGTTCAGAGTAGTCATTAAAGTGGTAAGGCATGTTATGCTTAGAATACGATCTTTAAAAGAGATATAGAAGGTGGCGTCATATGGTTTAGAATAATAGCGTAGTGTAGCATGTTGTATTTTTGTGACTGAGAGTTAGGCTTGATCGCAGTGTAAGGATTAAGCTATTTTAGACATTAGTAGAAAAATTTGTCAATGCTCATATGAGAAATTTAAGCTGAATTGAATGAATATCATATTTATAGGGAATAGTATAGTCAAGGGATATTCGGGAAGTGCGCTAAGCCTGAAAGTAAGAAGTCGTATTGCCAAAGGTCTGAAAATTCTATCCTAATTTAGGAGTTATATGTCTATATTTCAGACTGCAGAGTAGAGTCAATGTTGTGATTTCCTCAGTTGGATGTCTTGTGTAATCCATACCCAAGATTAGTGGCTCCCTATTACTATTAGAACTTCTTTAGAGAGAGTGTTGAAGAGATACTCCAGTTAAGTATGAAAGTTCAGCTTAACAGTGTATTTAGTCCTACGTTCATAGGAACAACTCAAGGACAGATCCATGCATCAGATATGCATGTTCATTATGAGAATTCAGCCTATGAATAGCTTCAATCGTGTATTCCATGCATCAGATATGCCTGTCCGATATAAGAATTCAAAATATCAGTAGTTCCAGCCATATGGTCATGTTTCAAATCAATGTATTCTTTATTAGAGGACATGTCATGTCCGCGTTATTCTATATCTTTAAGGCTTCAACAAGTTCCTATCCATCATTCGAGGACGAATGATCTCAAGGGGGAGATAATGTAACGCCCCGCATTTCGGGCTAGAATAAAATATATGACTCTGATGCGTTGATAATCCCCGAGCCTTAAATTCTATGCCAATTTAGCATGTTAATCAAGTTTGTAGTATGTGAATCCATTTGAGCATGAATTTAGACCATAGAAGTCCTTCAACTCAAGGATGAGTTAAAACTATTTCGATCGATTAAGTTTTAGTGGACGTTGTAATTTGTGTCAAATTCTATTGCCCATAACTCATTTTATATGATGAACTGGGTGGCCTACTATATACCAAATTGTAGATAATTGAATAAGCTTTCCAACGATACCAAATTCGCCTAAAACGGACACCCGGTGAAGAAGTTATGGCCTTTCAAAGTTGATTGTGTCGCCTACGCACATATAGGCGATGCCTAGGGCGGCGCCTATGCAAATATAGGCGATGCATAGGGCGGAGCCTATATAAATTTAGGCAATGCAAAGGGCGGCGCCTATCCTAGTCTATGCGATGCAAAGGGCGGCGCATACCTATGGTTTCAGGTGACGAAAACACTCCGTTTTGAGTTACTTTAAGTGCAAGTTAGTCCTTACAAAACCCAAAATCGTCCTTACCCACTCCTAAATGGATTTGGGCCTATTAACAACATTGAAGCCTCCTATAAAATCCCAAAATCTAATCCTTCAAGAAATTGAGAGAAGGAGCAACTAGGGTTTGAGAAAATAAGCTTCAAGGACCGATCATTCCGAAACTTCTTCGTGAAACAAATAACAGATTCGGAATCCTCTCGACGTAGGCTTCGATAGACACCAAAAATTCGTGGAGAACAAGGTACGAGGGGTTTTCCTAAAATCTCATGGGCATAGAAATCATGTTTTAAGAATTGGGTTTTCTATGTAAAGTTTTCCATGTTTCACGTAATATAAATTGTTTTGGAATAAGATTTTGAACACGAAAGAGAGGGTTGTGAATGTTGAATATGCATGTAATGAAAGAATGAATGGTTTTGCCAAAATGCACATGACCACCATATGTTTGATGAAAGTTTTGCATGGATTTGACTTGAGTTTCGGAACATGACATCTTTAATGCAAATTACATATTTTTGTGGTCTAAACTATGTTTTGAATGAAAGCTCTTGCTTAATACATTACGGCTCAGAAATAGGACTTGCAAGTTCTTCGTATAACGATACCAACTCAGACAAATGCCATAACAGACACAGACTAGTTCAGAAATCAGATTTTTTTTAGACTTTCATGATTTAGAAATTTTCAGAATTATACATGATCAGAAAAGGCTAAAATAGGGCATAAAGAGAGCTTAGGTGGTTCCCTGAAGAAGGTGGGAGTTCAGACAACTCTTTGCCTAAAACCGTGGTTTGCCGACCCGGGTATATTATTATGCGCTGACTTAAATGTCCTGTGGCGTATCAGACTCAGACACTCCAACCCTTGCGGCACACTTGGGTTGGGGGCTTCCCCGCCGAGTCAATAGCGGATTCCATACAGCCCGTGGAATATTCAAACTTGTAGGGAAACACCACCTAACTCAGAAGTAAAACACAGATCATGATTTGAAATGAACAGACAGGTTGCATGTTTTCAGAAAGTGCCCATGTATTTTTCAGAAATAGTTTTATACATGATGTCTTGATGAAAAATTTCTTTCACTTAATATATATATATATATATATATATGTATGTTCCATTATACTATTTTTGGATTTCTTCGCATGCCAGTACTTTTGTGCTGACCCCCCCCCTCCTTCCAGGTTCTGAGGTACAGTTTAGGGGTCCAGCTACTCAATAGACATTCTCGGATTTGCAGACTCAATCTCACAGTGGTGAGCCTTCTATTATTCGGAAGGCCTAATTATGTTAGACATTATCTTATTTATTATGTTTTTGGTCTACTGGGGGCCTTGTCCCAGTTTCTTTCCTGACAAATGTTTATGTTCTTAGTAGAGATTTCGCAGACTGATGTCAAATAGTATTATTCAGAAATACTTGACCATGTTTTCCGTACTCAGTTATATTCCGCATTTTATTATGATTACGAATGTTGTGCATGATAACCAGATATAGAATGGGTGTTCCGGGCCTTCATGGTTTGGGATGCTCGTCACGGCTAGGGCCTAGGTTCGGGTTGTGACATTTATAATACACATTAATTAGGATATGCATTATTTTTTCCAATACACTCTACCAAACGACCCCTAAGAAGTATGTATTGTGAACGTTTTGGTCTTAAGGCCTTCCCTTAAACTTGAATTGTTACTCATGTATATGTATATATGTGTTTTCGTTTTAGAATATGAATTGAGAGCATGAATAACGTATTTCCCTCTCTCATGGTGTTATTTCTTGATTTACAAGTTATGAGTTACTCAATTGCAAGTCTTAAAGCATGAACCAAGGGTTTTACTATCTCATATGAACTTTATATCGGTTGAGAATTGTAGAGAGAGATAATTCCTCATTTTAAATGTTAAATGTCATAATCAAAGGAATTGCATGATTGTTTTGAGAAATTGACAACCATTTTTTGAAATGTTGAAAAAGAGAATCTTTGCATGGTTTGACATATGTTTTGAAACATGAATCCTATTGTAATGTTTGAATGACTTGGTGGTCTAAATATTGTTTGAATGAAAGAGCTGTAATATGATAATGTATGGCTTAGATATATGACTTGCAAGTTTTGGTATGACGATACTAAACAAATAAATGCTATAGCAGATTCAGAAAAGACTAAAATACAGACTTTACTCAGATTTTGAATTCAGAAAGATGTATGTTTATGAAAGATTAAAAATGGACCTAAAGAGAGTTAGATGGTTACCCGAAGAAAGTACGAGTTGAAAGACTCAAGCTAGAAACCGTGATTTGCCGACATGGAATTATGGTATCTTACATTGTGATCTTGTGTAACTTAATTCATGTCGTCCCAAACTGGAACTATGGTTAGGAGACCTGCTTTGTGATCTTGTGCACTATCATGGCATGTTGATTTGACTGGAGATTTTTGCATCCTGCTGTGTGATCTTGCGTGTCCCTCTTATAGATACTCTAATATTTGCGACAAACTTGGATTGGGGGCTTGGCCACCGAGTCAAGGGAGGATTTCATATATTCCAAGGAATTATAGATTGTAGGGTGCACCATCTATCTCAGAAGTAAAATAAAGAGTGTGTTATAGTTTCAAAGAAATGTTTCCAAGTCTTTAAAGAATGCCAATGTGTTTTCATATATCGTATGTAAAATATTTCATAAATTGCTCTCACTTATACTATATAAAAGTATGTTATTTTGGATTACTCTGCGTACCAGTACATTTGTACTGATCCCCTAAATTACAGTATCTGAGGATCAGTCCCGGGATCCCGCTAAGCTATAAACCATTGTGAGACGATTGGAGTTGGTGATCCTCCCTTATTTCGAAAGGACTTATCTCATGATTTCATTGTTTTTAGTTCATGGTCCGACCGGGGACCTTGTCCCAATCTTAAAAAAGATGTTTTCTTTCAGTTAGTAGAGATTTCGTAGACAGGTGTTAGATGGATTTGGGTATTGATGAAATTATAACCGTATGGTTTTGTTGAAATTGGATGACCATGATTCTGTTTTGTTTTCCGTATTTCCTTTTAGTTTATGAATTGTGTATATGATCGCCAGTAGAGAAGGGCTCTTAGGACTTCATAATTTGAGATGTTCATTGCTGCCAGGTCCTCGATTCGGGGTACGACACTAATATATTATCAACTCTTCGATTAGAATAACGATCAACAACAAATCCATTCTTAACGTAAGGGCTCCTCGCACATATATAACACACTCTCTATTACTATTCACTACACATAAGAGTTCATATAATATTATGATCATATGAATATATATAATCCACACATAACTAGTTCATAAACTGGAAATTTTTATTACTTTAATGTTTGTACACACTACTAAGTAATGAGAAAATCTAGTGGACATTTCCCTAGAGTCGATCTGAAATCTATTAAAAACATTATCAATGAGACAATATTAGATAGATTATTAGTAAAACGTCTGTCAGAAATTACCCTTCGTTTGATAGAGACAACTAATATAAGTGACAACTCAAGGGGCATATTGAACATTTGGATTTGGAGATGCATATGCTAGAAATTGTAACGACACAATAAAATTGACATTGTAACGACACAAAATAATCATTAACGTAATTATTGCGAGGTCTTAGTCACTTAAGAAACTAATCTATCAGTGAAAAACTATTAGTAATTAAAGAAAACTATAATAATTAGATTTTGTTCGCTTCAAATTCTCAAATCATTGACATATCGACATAACATGATTATTGACTATCTATTTTTAATTAATTACACCATACTAACTAGTAACTATTAAAAAAATTATATAGTTACAATTATATATAATCTTGATCATCATAAACAAAGAAAGGGGTCTATCATCACCTAATATTTACATCAAATTAATATTAAAAAAAAACTGTATAGTTGATGAGAATGTTAAATCTTTACCCTTTTAAAAAATTTCTCTAGTTTCATAATTTTTTAATCAGACAATATTTTGAACATGAAACTATCGCTAGTCCCTAGGTAATATAAAAACAAAAAGGAATCAACTAATCTATATCTATAATCTATAATCTATAATATATTAAAAGTGTGAAGCGCCTTTGAATTGTTAATTAAACTTTTTGCCCTTCATTAAAAGTTTTTGCTTTAGACAAAATCATCTTTTCGCTATTATTTTTCTAATATTTAAGTGTTAAAAATTAATTCAATATTTATGATAAAACCTTTCTTTATTAGAAGTCATCAGAATTAATGACAACTAATACTTTTTCATTTGTTTAAGAATTCTAGATCAACTAAATTTAATTTTAAGAAAATTTAAAAAATCTAGAAATAAATATAAAAGTGTTAAAATAAGAAAAATTTAAGAAGTACAAAATTTTTAAAAGTTTTAAGTATGTAATAAGAATGTAATCAATGATTTTGTAATTTTTTTTTTTAAATATAGACAAAAAATAATCGTACCACAAATATGGTTCAAATTGATGTGTCTCTCTTAGCTAGTGGCAGTAAGGGAAAGAGGTACAACATTACAAACGTAAAAGTGATGATCGATCAACCACTTGAAACTTCTAGTAAAAAAATATATATGTCCTTACACTAATATGTTGCTATAGTCAACTTCAAACAAGCATATCTTTTATTCTACCAAGAATTTTTGAGCTCATAACCCACCAACTGATAGATAATATAATTATCTTTTCAATGATACCAATTTCTCCTAAATTCAATATCGGAGTAAAAAGTTATGCCCGTTTAACTAGAGAGTTGTCCGAATGCTGAGGTGCAACAAGAAAGATGACGGACCGTCACTCTAGCCGTCTCAACTCAGGCAGTGAGCCCGTTTTCTGGCCATAAAATGACGGTTTGAGTGATGGTTGATCACCAGAGTGACGGTCTGTCACCCAGACCGTCAACCACATCCGTTCAAGCGCTTTAAAGGCGTTTTAATGAGATTTTTGGGTCTTTTCCCACCCTTTTTAACCCCTAATTCCATCAAATTAAAGAACATAACTCCTCGTTCATCCTTAACATCAAAATTAGGGTTTTATTTCAAGATCATTCCCCAAGAACAAGATTCAAACCCTTCCTCAAGAAAAAATCAAAGTGTCACCATTCAAGACCCTTCAATGTGTGGTCAGTTTTTTGTGGTCGATTTTTCAGTTTTTTTAGTAGTGTGTAGAGATTCGTTATCCAAAATACCAAGGTATTCACAAGTATGTATGCCAAACCTCTGTCTTCTTTTATACTATGTTTAAGTCATTTATATAGCAAGCGAATTAATTAATTATATTTTGATAGGTACGGGAAAGTTTCATCCATTTGGTACCTAAGTTTATTCGTGGAAGAATGTTATCTTTTGTTATGTTAATTAGTGGCTTTCTATTGAACTATGTATGCAGTGGTTAAATCGATCAACTAGCTAGCTAGCACAAAAAGGTCACTGCATGTCTTTTTGCACTTGATCAATGTTTATCTATTTAATTTTCATTTCAGTTCAGTTGGTATGAAATCTTGGTTTCTTATGTTCAATACTTATTTTTTTAAAATCATTCCAGTAAATGCACGTAGGTAGTTAATCGACATGGGGTATCGTGTGGAAGCTAGAAAAGTAATTAAACTTTGAACAGCTACAAATTAGAAATAAACAAAAATATCCCAAAAGGAAATATTATAACGCGATCTGGTCAAATTGACCTAAATTCACACGGGAGGAGATAACAGGGTGTTAAGAATTTTTTAAATATAAGAGACAAATTTTACCCATATTTAAAATATCATAGCAAATCTAATAAAAATGACCCCAAAAGAGAACTTCTTCCCCAATTTAATCTTTTTCTTTTCCATTATTATTCTCTACACATAAGAGTTCATATAATATTATGATCATATGAATATATATAATCCATACATAACTAGTTCATAAGATGAAAATCTTACTAAAATGTGAGGACACACTACTACGTAATGGGAATATCTAGTGTACATTTCCCAAGATTCAGTTCGAAATCTATTAAAAACATTATCGATGAGCCAATATTAATTAGATTTCCAATGAAACGTCTATCAAAAATTCTCATTCGTTTGATAGAGACAACCAATATAAGTGAACAATTCAAGGGGCATAGTGAACATTTGTATTTGGAGATCCGATACCCGAGCAAAAACTTGTGGCCTTTTTCATGAGAAGCAGTAAGGGCAGGCGATAAGCCCACGCCGGGGGGTGATTCCCCTGGGGGGCATCGCGGGGGCTACTCCCCCTGACTAAGTGGTGCACGGCAAGGTTTATTGCCCCACTATTTCAGTTTCTCAAAGGTCAAGGGGCACTTTGGTCCTTTTCCCTCAACCCTAAACGTCCAAGGCACAAATTATAACACCCAAAAGGGCATTATTTGCCCATCTTCTTCAAAATTTCTCATGTAAAAACCCTCCCCTTCCCAAGAACAAGAGAATTCAAGCTTCCTTCCTCAAGAATTCAAGGATTTAAGTTTTGATTTAGAGTAATTGAGGTATGTGGGACTATTTTAAATTTCATGGGCATAAGTTTAGAGTTTTTACAAGATTTAAAGTATATCTATATGCACGTATTATGAGATTTGAGATTGTTTTGAGAGCATGCATTGAAAACCCCGATTTATGATGAAATTTTATTTAAATCATGGGGTTTTTACCTAAACTAGAATTATGTTCATGTGTATGGATGTTATGAGTATAAAAAGTTATATGAAAGTATGATTTATGGAATTCCTTCTCTTGCTATGAAACTCATTGTCTTAACAAGTTTATGGACTGTCATACAAATGGTTAAAAGCTTGAGTTTAAATATTTTGCTAATGTTTTATGAATTTTTATTGTTTTATGAACGAATTTGAGGGGTTTTTTCTTGATTTAAAAATGTTTATGTTTCCTAATAAAGAATTTGCTTATGATTGATGAAAGAGATGACCAACTTATGATAAAGTATTGAAAAGGGAGTAGTTTTCATAAGTTTTTATGTGTTTTGAAACAAGAACTCCTTCATGTGATGTTTAAAAATTTTGGGATGTCATTAACATGCTTTTGAATAAAAAGGGTTACGGATATGATGTGGTATGCTGTGAATGACTTGCAAGTCTTGGTATGACGATACCCTATTGTGATACGCCCTTAACATAATAAGAATGATTTGTTTATAAGCATGAAGTATGTCTTTAAGAGGCTAAAATTGGGCTTAAAGAGATTTAGATGGTTACCCGAAGAAAGCACGAGTTGAAAGACTCAATGCTGAAAATCATGATTTGCCGCCGCGGGATTACAGTACCCTGCTTTGTGTTCTTGTGTAGCTTGATTCATGTCATCCCAATTTGGGACTATGGTTAAGAGCCCTAATTTGTGATCGATCTTGTGCACTACCATGACATATTGATTTTATTGGAGATTATGTGTCACGACTTGATTTTTGAGTCATGATGGCACCTACCAAATCCCACCAGTAGGTAGCCGACACCGTAACCCAGAGCTAACACAATAAGTTATCTTGAAGGAGTCTTCCAATATGGACCCTATATAGAAACACAATATAACAACAATATTCCACAAATAAAACAACTAACATTCGAATACCAATCCCATGACCTGATAGTATAAGTACAAGAGCAACTCTAAGTCCGACAACAGAAATTACAACTAGAAATCTAATAAACTTAAATAGTCTTAAATGATCTCATACATTCTTCTTGAATACAAAAGACAGAATAAGGATAGAGGGGGAAAGGGCAATTCAAACTCCTATAGCTCACCCTATCTCCTGATAATCAACACGGCACAATCTCAACTCAACAATGGCAACTAGAACTCAGGTCTTCACAAAAAAGGTACAGAAGTGTAGTATGGGTACCAAAACACGGGTACTCAATAGGTCTCATTGGCCGAATGAGCTAAATTATAATATAAGGAAGATATAAATTAAGACGATAACTTAAATTCAAGGTATAGGATCAAACCTGAATCTTCTTCAATATCACTGTATAAAATAACTAATCTACTAGGGAAATAGCATAACGTATCATATCAATATATACCATAATCGTCATACAAATGAGTAATCATTTCGGAGGCGTAAATCCATATATATATGAAACAACCATGTATTTACCATAATTAACACCAACCATCATTAGAATATAAAGACAAGAACTTACCATGACGTCCCATACCGCCAGAAAGTACACGCCAAAGAACACAACAAAGAACTCATCACGGCACCCCATACCACCGAAGAGTACACCAAAAGATCAATCCATAAATATATCAAGGCACAACTACACAAGCTACTCACCAAAGTCGCGGGTTACACATTCCCGCCATGGCCTCTTACCGAGGTCAATAATCATTATCAATACCACAATTTAGCACAACAAAATCGATATCACCATAGCTAGTTATATAGTTACTTATTCTCTATTTCATTGATGAACTCCAAGTCTAGTCTATATTATCTAATCTCCAAATCCATGAAGCACTAGGTTACAAGTCTTATAGTTTACTAAGTCATCAATTAAGGAAAAGCTACAACTTACCAACACTATTATTTATTTACCTATCTTAAGGCCATTTTCTAGTTAGCATACTGATATATAAGTCGTCAATTAAGCCACCACGACATCACATTCTAGATATGATACCAAACATTCCAAGAACACAACAACACAAACACCAAAATCAGTCCACTAGTTCAAGAACTATGCACCCTTTTGATGACCTCTCTCGGATTCACAAGAAAAACAAAAAGGGAAGTGATATCAAGAGTAAAACAGACTAAAACAACAACAACACTTCATGAACAAGATGCAATAACAACAATGTTTACCTATTATTTATGTTATATGGGTTATTATTAAAATGTTTGAATGCATCATTCAAAGTGTGACATAGTGTTCAATAATGTTTACCTATTACTTGTGCTATATGGGTTAATTTATACCCAAAAATATGGAGAAGTAGATGTTTTTTAAGAAAATAAATAAAAATAAAAATCTATCTTTTGTTCTGTTTATATTAGTGATAGTAACTTCCAAAACACGGGTGGGAATCATGTGAATGTGAAATAAGTAGTTATTAGCTGTATATATATACTATTTAGTACTTAATGAGGTGCTACTCCGGACGATATTATTCATAAGAGAAAATTTGGAACGGAGCAAAAGTGAAATAGCTCCTACTAATATAAAACTCTCCATCTCTCTCTTTTTTCTAAAAAATGATGAATGCTCAAAATTAGTTTTTGGTATGTCATTTACTTCAGTTCTAGCAATTAATTCATTAATTCTTTCAAGTTTTTACTATTTTTTAATAGAAACCTTTGCTTGTAAATTGCATTTAATTTCTAGATTTTTGTTATATGAAAAGTTATATGAAAGAATGATTTACGGAATTCCCTCTCTTGCTATGAAACTCATTGTCTTAACAAGTTTATAGACTGTTTACACAGATGGCTAAAAGCTTGAGTTTAAATATTTTGCTAATGTTTTATGAATTGTTATTGTTTTATGAACGAATTTGAGGGGTTTTTTCTTGATTTAAAAATGTTCATGTTTCCTAATAAAGAATTTGCATATGATTGATGAAAGAGATGGCCACCTTATGATAAAGTACTGAAAAGGGAGTAGTTTGCATAAGTTTTTATGTGTTTTGAAACAAGAACTCCCTCATGTGATGTTGAAATATTTTGGGTTGTCATTAACATGCTTTTGAATAAAAAGGGTTGTGGATATGATGTGGTATGCTGTGAATGACTTGCAAGTCTGGGTATGACGATACCCTGTTGTGATATGTCCTTAACATAATAAGAATGATTTGTTTATAAGCATGAAGTATGTATTTAAGAGGCTAAAATTGGGCTAAAAGATATTTAGAGGGTTACCCGAAGAAAGGACGAGTTGAAAGACTCAATGCTGAAAATCATGATTTGCTGACGCGGAATTATAGTACCCTGCTTTGTGATCTTGTGAACCTTGATTCATGTCGTCCCAATTTGGGACTATAGTTAGGAGCCCTGATTTGTGATCGATCTTGTGCACTACCATGATATGTTGATTTGATTGGAGATTATGTGTCATGACTTGATTTTCGAGTCATGATGGTACCTACCAAATCCCACTAGTAGGTAGCCGACACCGTAACACAGAGCTAACGCAATAAGTTACCTTGAAGGAATCTTCCAACATGGAGCCTATATAGGAACACAATATAACCACAATATTCCACAAATAAAACAACTAACATTTGAATACCAATCCCATGACCTGGTAGTATAAGTACAAGAGCAACACTAAGTACGACAATAGAAATTACAACTAGAAATCTAATAAACTTAAATAGTCTTAAATGATCTCATACATTCTTCTTGAATACAAAAGACAGAATAAGGATAGAGGGGAAAAGGGCAATTTAAACTCCAAAAGCTCACCCTATCTCCTGATAATCAACACGGCACAATCTCAACTCAACGGCGGTAACTAGAACTCAGGTCTGCACCAAAAAGGTACAGAAGTGTAGTATGGGTACCAAAACACGGGTACTCAATAGGTCTCATTGGCTGAATGAGCTAAATTATAATATAAGGACTATATAAATTAAGACAATAAATTAAATTCAAGGTATAGAATCAAACCTGAATCTTCTTCAACATCACTATATAAAATAACTAATCTACTACGGAAATAACATAACTTATCATATCAATATATACCATAATCATAATTCAAATGAGTAATCATTTCGGAAGCGTAAATCTATATATATACAAAACAACCATGTATTTACCATAACTAACACTAACCATCATTAGAATATAAATACAAGAACTTACCATGATGTCCCATACCACCGGAAAGTACACGCCAAGGAACACAACAAAGAACTCATCACGGCACCCCATGCCACCGAAGAGTACACCAAAAGATCAATCCATCAATATATCAAGGCACAACTACACAAGCTACTCACCAAAGCCGCGGGTTGCACATTCCCTCCATGGCCTCTTACCGTGGTCTACAATCATTATCAATACCACAATTTAGCACAATGAAATCGATATCACCATAGCTAGTTATATAGTTACTTATTCTCTATTTCATTGATGAACTCCAAGTCTAGTCTATATTATCTAATCTCCAAATCCATGAAGCACTAGGTTACAAGTCGTATAATTTACTAGTCATCAAATAAGGAAAAGCTACAACTTACCAACACTATTATTTATTTACCTTTCTTAAGGCCATTTTCTAGTTAGCATACTCATATATAAGTCGTCAATTAAGCCACCACGGCATCACATGCTAGATGTGATACCAAACTTTCCAAGAACACAACAACACAAACACCAAAATTAGTCCACTAGTTCAATAACTATCGATCCTTTTGATGACCTCTCTCGGATTCGCAAGAAAAACAAGAAGGGAAGTGATATCAAGAGTAAACACACTAAAACAACAACAACACTTGATGAAAAAGTTGCAATAACAACAACACATGGTTACAAGACAAGAACACAAACGCATTACACTAGATATAGACAAACGATTACAGGAAACTAAAGATAGATAGATAGAAAAAGGGATGGTATAATATTAACAACCCAAAAGATTATTCTACTTTTGGACCTTTAATATCACACACAACCTAAACCTATCTCTTACGTGACCTTAAGGGAACCAGAATTCCAAAGCAATCTCTGTTTTTAAGCAGATGATCAACACAAGGATTCCACCTTATCCAAGGATTCCACCTTGCTAAAGACCCTCAAAGAGGCTACAAAATATATTCTCCAAAAATCTTCCAAAAATCACCTAATGAGGTTTTATTTATACCTAGGTTAACTTATTTCAAATGACTTAAAAACCCTTGCAAAGGGTGGATGAACAGTGAACGTGGATGAACAGTGAAGAGTTTTGGAGCTTATGGGACTTGTTTTCTACACTTCAAATATTGCTCCTTGGATGGGCAGACCCCCAAGCTCGAGTATTGACGCATTGGAACTCGATCATGATCGTACCCATATCATCCTCCCATCCTTAATAAGGATTCATCCTCGAATCCAAACCTTGCAAAGTAATAGGAAGAACAAGCAAACAAACGTTCCTCAAGGTATGAGGGTTAGGATTAGTGTAATCAATCATAGCATCTTTCTAAGGTGGCTCAAACTTCGCATATACCCAAACATCCCTCTTACCCGAATACCTTACCAAGGGAGAATCAACTAGTTTATCCACACAAGTGTGACAAGAAATAAGGAACAGGTGTCGCTTATCAAGTGGAAAGCATAGACTTTTCTTGGAACAACAATTAGACTTGAAAGTCGAGAGAGGAAATCCATACATTCCATGCACATTCAAGTCATTACAAAAGACATCCTCATCACCACACTTCAAATGATCACTGGATTCAAATGGGTAGAGTGTCCATGGGCACGAGTTGGGAATACAATTCCTTACCCCAATACTACTACAATAATGATTAAATGTCCCCTCTATACTATCATGGTCAATAACAAAAACAACTAAAGGGTCATCCTTAGTCATTCGGCTAGCATGTTCAACATCATTATTTTGTCACACAAGTTGGTCTTTATGACTTCCATAAGATAATGTACTACCACTTTCCACAATGGCTTCAACACTAGGTGAATCAACTAGTGTATCCACAATCTCAATGTGTACATTATCATCACAAAATGAAGGCACATTCGGCTCACTTAAAGACAAACTATAATTCACACTTAGTTGGCTATTATCCTCATTCACTGGAGTGCAAAAGTTAGTTTGATTACCTTGTAGCTCATGTGGAGCATGGACACTCACAGGAATTTGATTAGGAAGGCTTGGATGCTCCATCATGTTATCCAACTTCTTGCACAGAGAGCCTTCCGTCCCTTCCAATCTTACCTCTATTCTGTCCATTATTCGCCTATCTATGGCATCAAGCCTTTCCATGATGGATTTAACCCGACTAGGCATTTCAGCTTTATTCGCCATTGTACCCATCAAGAGCTACTAAGCAAACAATACGAAAACAACAAACACATTAAAGATTATCAAAAATCAGTCCACAATTCATCACAAAATAGTCCACAATGTGTCTCAAAATAGTCCACAATCCCTCACTTTCACACTTTGGATTTTTCACTCTATTGGCCTTACAAGTGTTGATAACTCACTTATACTCTAATGAGGTTACTTGGTCCCAATTGTGGCTCGAGGTCGGAGTAGATTCTTGTTTGAAACGACTCAAATAAGTAATGTACGAACTTTAACCAAAAAAGATACTAAGACTCAAAAACGAGAAAAGCACACAGCAAACAACGTTAACATGAAGAACGTACACAAAACTAACTTACAAGCTAGTAGGGTATTACTAGGTTGTCAATTAGTGTCGAGCAAACAAATGAAACTAGGAAACAATAAAATGAAACTAAAAAATATAAAATTTGAACTCAAAAATATTGCGTGAACAGTACTTTAATGATGTGGCTGTCCACTATGGGCCTCGAGTTTTATCAAAATTTTATTTCCCAATTTCAACTCTTGATCAATATACAATTTGGAATTGGTGGATTTGGTTAATGGAGGGAAAAGTGGTCTTGGAGCCTTTTTGTTCAAATTTCAAAACCAAAACTTGACTTCTTTGAACTTTCTCCTTGAAACAAGGTCCTTAAATCAAGGAAAAGTAGATGAAAAGTCTTTGAAGTGATAGGGACAAGTCTTTCACTAACAACTACTACAAGCTTGTCTTTCACCTTTTTAGATCTAGTTTGCACTTTAAGGATTAACAAGATGATGAAAGGGTGAAGAACCTTAAGAACACAACAACAATTCCAAGAACAACAACAATTTCGGTTTCCAACTCCACTACAACAAGACCATCAAATCGGCCAAGGTTAGGTAACAACAACATCCAACTCAACCATACCTTGTTCTCATCAACAACTTCAACAAGTTCAAGTTCAATCTTATATTTGGACACTTTTTAGTGTTCATGAGAAAGAAACCAACACTAGAAACACTCTAAACAAACAAGTTCTAGACACACAACAAACAAAACTTGGCCAATATAACAACAATACAATTTTCGGCCACAAACACAAAATGGATAGATTTGCACTTTTCTAGAATTTTTTTTTTAGTTTTCAACTTTTTTTTTTGAATTTTCGTCCAAGAGAACCCAAGATTGGTAGTGTAGAAACACAACCAGCCTTGCTCTGATACCAAATGATACTAAACTCTCCAAGAACACGACAACACAAACACCAAAATCAGTCTACTAGTTCAAGAACTATGGACCCTTTTGATGACCTCTCTCGGATTCGCAAGAAGAACAAGTAGTGAAGTGATATCAAGAGTAAAACACACTTAAACAACAACAACACTTGATGAACAAGATGCAATAATAACAACACACGATTACAAGACAAGAACACAAATGAATTACACTAGATATAGACAAACGATTACAAGAAAGTAAAGATAGATAGATAGACAAAGGGATGGTATAATATTAACAACCCAAAATCTTATTCCACTTTTGGACCTTTAATATCACACACAACCTAAATCTATATCTTACATGACCTCAAGGGAGACAGAATTCCCAAGCAATCTCCGTTTCTACGCAAATGATCAACACAAGGATTTCACATGGTCCAAGGATTCCACCTTGCTAAAGACTCTCAAAGAGGCTACAAAATATATTCTCCAAAAATCTCCCAAAAATGACCTAATGAGGTTCTATTTATACCTAGGTTAACTTAATACAAATGACTAAAAAGCCCTTGTAAAGGGCGAATAAACAATGAATGCGGATGAACAGCGAATAGTTTTGGAGCTTCTGGGACTTGTTCTTTATACTTCAAAGCTTGTTCCTTGGATGGGCAGTCCCCCGAGCTCGATTCTTGACGCATTGGACCCCGATCATGATCGTACCTGTATCAAGATGTCAACTTAACTATTCATCATACAATACTAAGACCAATATAATTAGGCATGTTATAACCTTAAGGACTAGCTTCCATATTTTAACCAAGTAAGGTACACCAACTAGTTTACTAAGCTTCTATCCCACAAGTCATAGTCATTTATTAGAGATAGCTAGTTATCACATAAGACACTTTATTAGGCGAAATTCCATAACATTATCATTTATCCAAGTCAAGTAGATTTACTAGGTGAGCCTTGGTTCTACACAAGATTACACATATCAATTAGCCTTAACTCAATACTTGGCATAATCTACTTCTAGTTACTAATTAGAATTAATACGGGTCACAGCTCTTAACTACTGATTAGTGATGAAGAATGATTAATAATATACCAAGGAAAGAATCATTTCCCAAGTACACAAACGGGGTTTATCCACACACAAAATAACCCCACATATGTCCATATATTCATATATACTCACCATACACGGTATCATCATAACATTATTTTCTTTTTCAGATTAACCGGGTATCATCACAACATCAACATATCCTCCAGATTCACCGGGCATCATCATAACATCATTGTATCCTCCAGATTCACCGGATATCATCATAACATCATTACCTCTTCCGGATTAACCGAGCATCATCATAACATCAACATATCCTCCGAATTCGCTGGGCATCATCATAACATCATTAGATCCTCCAAATTCACCGGGTATCATCATAACATCATTACCTCTTCCGGATTAACCGAGCATCATCATAATATCAACATATACTCTGGATTCACTGGCATCATCATGACATCATTATATGCTCTGAATTCACCAGGTATAATCATAGCATTATTACTTCTTCTGAATTAACCGGGCATCATCATAATATCAACATATCCTCCAAATTCACCGGGTATCATCATAACATCATTATATACTTCGGATCCACTGGGTATTATCATAACATCATTACCTCTTCCGAATTAACCGGGCATTATCATAATATCAAGATATCCTCCGAATTTACCGAACATTATCATAACATCATTACCTCTTCCGGATTAACTGGGCATCATCATAATATCAACATATCCTTCGGATTCATCAGGCACTATCATATCATTAGCACATCTCCCAAGATAACCAACATTCACATACATATGCAGTCAAATCAATGAACATGTACAAGCCACAATTATAGAGTATAAGTGGTGCAAGGTAACACATATCATCATACTTTACAATTAGTCATCACTATATAATATAAGTAAATGCATGAGCATGAATATCTAAATGACATACGCAATCACCACTTTTCCAAGGTTATCATGTTTAGAAGCAAGTCAATTATAAGTCAAGTGCATGTTTGCTAGTCGCCTATTTTATTCCCACATTTCATAATACTAACCCAAAAAGGGAAATCGTTACATAAGAATTAGCTTAATCATTAGACTTGGTTCATATCAAGAGTGGTAACATAATTAGAGGTTACTTGGTGAACTAATCAATAAATCAAGTGATAGCATAACGATAAGTTCAATTCACAAGACTTTCCGAGGCTATCCATATATGACAACAAGATAATCAATTAAGTATACATATTATCCAATCATCCACCACATACATAAACCAACAACCGGATTTAACCATTATAATCTCAATAATGTAACTTAGACGTTCATCAAGTAGCTAGGTCACTAAGGAATTTCATAGTTTAAGCTTAAGGTGGGTCAAGTCCCACTCCTAAATCCCAATAATGTCAAAGCTTACTTCCACAAGGCTAATTTCTACTCGAAGTTAGGTTAGGTTATCTAAATCACACTATAAGGGCTTATCAATCCATACTAAGCCTATAAGGTAAAAAACTTCTTCAAGCAACCTTCCGAAGTCACCCCAAACACTAAGGTCATTTCATAACAAGTCATAAGTAGGTTACATTCTCTTAAGGTTAGCCAACAACATCATTCTCAACTACTAGAGAAACTAAAGTATTCTCATGCTATTCATGAGACCTCAAGTAGAACTATCCAAGGTTCTAGGCTAAAGGTCAAACATCACACTTTACAAGTTTAATAGCCTACAAGAAACAACTAATCCCAAGTATCACCATTCCTCCAGTATCATCGAAAACCCCGCCTAATCTCACAAGATATCAATAATTATACTACAATCAATCTCAATCTATCTACAAGTAAGCCTAACCTACTTTGAGTCCAATTGCTCACGGACCAACAAGCTTTGGCTTCCCTTTTCTTGAAGCTTCTTTTTCCACAAGCCAAGATATAAATAACATAATATAAGCATCATTACAAGAACAACAACAGCCATTAAGGCACCATTATTCCATGGGTCCAAAATGACACCAAACCCCCAAATGAGTCCCACCTTCAAAAAATGAGTTTTTGAGACCAACCCATTGTTCAAACATCATTAAGGAGCTATAACCCTCAAGAAATTTGAGTAAAACAATCATATTTGTGGCTAAAAATGATCCTCAAGGAAATAGGTTTTGGATTTTAGAAATCAAGAAATTAATACCAAATTTAAAGGAATCTCACCTTAGATTTTTAGCAAAAAAATGGATTACACAAGTTATTCGAGCTTCTAATCAACCCACAAGACTCGCTTTTAAGTCAAAAAATCTTTGTGGTTGCTAGGGTTCTCAAAAAGAACAAGAATTCCCCAAAAATTGGCCAAATGGGCCTTTTATACCAGTTTAAATAGGCCCGCAAGGTCAAAACTTGTTTTTGATCTTCCGGACTCATTTGGACTCTATTCTTTGCAAATGAACTATGTAACCCCACTAGACATTTCAGACGCATTGGTGAAGTTGGATTTCCCATCCGAGTTCATTTAGACCACTTGTGGGTCCCACACAATATATTTTAATTTTTGAATTTTTGACAAATGGGTCGAAATGAGCTCGGATGCTTTGGGATCTGAGCCAAAGGTCTATCCATCCTAAAATCGATATTACATAGTTGTTGGTGCAGTCAAAATTTGCAGCCAAAATCATTTTATTGAAGTTTTCGCTTGGCAGCCATTTGAAATCGACGAAGACTTTTAAATAAAAACTTAGCTCTAAAAACCAACGAACTATCCGGTAATCGAACTATCAGTTTCAACAAGTCATAAATGACTTGGGGCAGCTATGGAGAAGCTCAAACAATAGAAATAAGCATAAATATAAAAAATGACCTGAAGGATCATTACATTATGGCACCCTGCTTTGTGATCTTGCTTGTCCACCGTACTGATACTCCAATCCTTATGACAAACTTAAATTGGGGGATTGGCCACCGAGTTAAGGGAGGATTCCATAATCCTGTGGGATTGTAGAAATGTAGGGCATACCACCTAGCTCAGAAGTAATTGGAAGAGTTGAGTCAATGTTTTACAAGCATGAATTGAAGCTCATCAAATTATGCCCATGTGTTTTGATTTACCTTATGATAAATTTCTTTATGAAATGCTCTAACTTATGTTGTATAAAAATATATATTATTTTTGGATTTTTCTACATACCAGTACTTCGAGTATTGACCCCCTATATTTCAGGTTCTGTGGTATAGTCCCATGGTCCACCACATCAGTAGAACACTTGGGATATGACAGAATTAGTGAGGCATCCATCTTTCCGAAGGAATTTACTTATATGTTGAGTATTTCAGTATGTGGTCCAGCCAGGGGCTTTGTCCCAGCCTAGACAGTTAGTTTTCATTAGAGGCTTCGTAGACGAGATTTGAATATTGTATCGTCATAATTTCATTGACACATTTTGGATTATAAATTTCCAATGAATATTATTATATCTTCCGCACTTTGATTTATCTATGGATTATGTTTATGGTAGAATGCTAAGGGGTCTCTCGAGCCTTTGTGGTTCGGATGTCCGTCACGGTCAGGGCCTCAGTTCGGGTCGTGACATATAATCATTATCTATAATATATTATAGGAATATCTGTCTAGGGTATGAAAGCATGCCTTATACTAAAAAACTGCCATGGAGTACTACTCCGAATGATCAAACTTGTCCCACATAATATCTCACAAACTGAAAGCCAAAAATCTCCTCGAAAAGGTATTAACAAACTGATCCTATGACAACGCAAGAGAATCATCAAGCCTACAACCAATAAATGATATTCCCTAATTTCTCATAGCATCTCTCAACTGATATGTAGTATAAGCCACACCATCCGCGCAGAAAGAGTGAAACACAACTCACAACACAAGATATGAAAGACTTTGTACGATAAGGAATAAAATAAGGGAAGTTTCCTAAAGATGTCCTATAGCCTCTCGAAGATAGATATGGATGTCTACATATTGATCCACGAGACTATTAGATATCCCGTTCTTACACCGTTGAGACCAATGAATACTGGCTGCTTTGATACTAATTTTTCACGATCCAAAAATAAGGGTCATGATGGCACTTGTCGTGGCATACCTTGACAAGTAAGCCTATCACCCAAACTGATACAAAAGAATAAAAGACAAAAATATCCCACGGTAAGGCTTCTAGAATGAAGCTGAACCATATAAGTAATCATAACAATTCGAAAAGAACTTATTCAAAATACCAATCATGCCCAAAACCAGGTGTCAATAGTGTAAGAACTACTAATACAATTCAAGAGTCAAATACATCAAAAAAATAACCACAAAGGAATAATAACTGTCTTCGAATACTAATAAAGACATAACAACTATAGAAAGATAGAGGTGAAATTCTGACGCATGAATGTCCAACCGCTACCTTGGAAGCTCCAACAATCGCCCAAGTCAATCAAGCTAAGGCGCACTTGAGCTAAGACTTGCACCGAAAGGGCGCAGTAGGCATGAGTATGGTCCAATTGTACTCAGTAGGTATCATAGACTGACCAAGAAAAGTAGTAAGTAAAGCATACAAAATATACACTAAAGGCACGTCACCTGCAATCAGAAAATGTCCCACAACGGTATCCCACACCGCTTGCACTAACAGTTCTAATATATCTCACATATATTACAACATCACACCAAGGTATAGAACACACCAAGGTATCTCACACATGTAGATACAAGATCATCAAATACAAGTAAATAAAGGTAAGATCAATACATAGATGACAAATCAATAAGGCAATACAACACAACATAAACACAATAAAGAAAGTGCAATGTATATGATGATGATGATGCACGAGGTCGTCGCATAACCTCCGAAATCATCGCACAACCCCAGTATATACCTACGAAGCTAAATCTTCTCTACATAGGAACCATGGGGGGTTCGTCAACCCGTATACAATTCACATATCTCATATCTCTTTTTTGGCATATCCCTCGAAGAGAGTTTTATAAGATGTTACAATATTTTTTTTAAAAGGTATTGCCAGTGTTTCTCCTATGTTGCCACGGTGGTACCAATGTTTTATGAATTGGTATGATATGAAGATGTAATGCTCACAACCAATCATAATGATTATTTCCACAATGAATCACATGATATATTTCTACAACCAACCACAATGATACATTCCCACAACCACATGAGCCAATATCACTTATTGTTTTCATTTCATTCATGAATTTCCACATGTCTCAATGTCAATAAAGTCTGAATATAATCATAATACAGCAATGGTACCACATTAAACAACACAATACAATTATTCACATGTATTCAAGGCTATCAATATCACATAGGACCCCATACGGTCAAACATATCCCATAATATCTCAATTTCGCTAATTACATGACATATATGCCCCCATATGGGCACAACACATAGATAGACATTTTTCATGATTAGTTCCCACCCTTAACTTACATTTTGTATCATTATTTACTACCCAGCCTAGTCTGAAAGAGTTAAGTCATAACTTACCTTGAAAGCCAAAACCGGTCCGCTACACTTGAACTCGCGATCTTACTTTTCACGAATAATCTCAAACCCCATTACAAACATCAAATATGAAATCTACGCGTCAAGACAAAATCAAAGACACTCATATTGACTACTTCTGGTTTGGGGTCAAAACAGACCGCCCAAAATAGGTTTTCGAAAAAGAAGGACAAAATCAGAACTTTATTTCAAAAACATGTTCTCCATATTTTGAGGAACCTACAGCTGAAAACCCAAGTTAAATCGAGTAAAAAACGGAGTTCGAATCGAAGAAAAACCATTTTTGAGCTTTACCTAGTAAAATCTTTGAAATCCAGGTTAAAATCAAAAATCAAAGTTGTTTTGAAAGTTAAATTGATGAAAAATTAGTAATTATAAGATGAAAAAAATTATTCAAGTGAAAAGGAGTGAAATTTGGGTTTAAAATCATGACCTAAGATTTTTGGAATTTTGAGAAATTTATCAAGAAAGTACTAAGAAAAGGGTGAATTCTTACCTTTAATCCGTAATAAAATCAAGAAAATGGTGTTAATATAGCTTCTCAAGGTCCCACAAGCTTCACTTTTAAGATCCCAAACAATTTAGAGTTTAACTTTCAAGAGGCAAGATAAAAAATGAGCAAAATGAAACTAAAACTATTTATAAGTACAGAAAATCTACACCGAAATAACCAAAAAAGCTGCAGTTTTTTTTGTTAAAGTCCACTCCGAACTTCGACGGGGTGCCCGGGATTTGTTCGGAGTCCGATTTATAAAAACGAACTATGCAACCACACTAAATTCGATGCTTCAAATGCATTGACGATATTAGATTTTCCAAAAAAATGTCGTTTTCATAAAGTTGACCCTCGAAACTAGAAATATAATTTTTCAAATCGAGAGTCGAAATGAGAGTTAAAATGCGTAAAATCATACCAAATATGCTAACACCCTAAAATCGACATTCTGAATCTGCTGGCGAAGTCGGATTTTTCATCCGAGGTTATTTCGATCAAATGTGAGTCCCACTCCCATATTTCTAATTTATCAACTTTCTGATCAATAGGTCGAAATGAGCTCGGGTGCAACGGGACCCGAACCAAAGGTCTACCTAGCCTAAAATTTATATTTCGGAGCTACTCGCACAATCCGATCGGCCATCCGTTGCAGGGATTAAAAGATATCCACATAAGTCCTAATTAAGGCTCTTTAAGCCATCAAAACCCACAATATTGCATAAATGATACCAAAATGCATCGAAAATCATGTCAATCACTCGTACACCCCAAAAATATCATAATGCAACTACGGGGAGGGATAAAACAGTCAAATCATATAAAATCACAAATTTCACATATTTCATCAAATTTTTAGATCGTTACATCATCCACCACTTAAAATCTAGTTCGTCCTCGAACTAAAGCAAGGAAATAGCTGAATCAATGAAAATCTGAGAATAGGAACTACGCATATCAGACTCGACCTCCGAAGTAGCCTCATCTACAGGTTGATGTCACCACTGGACCTTAACCACAGGGATCACTCTAGAGCACAACCGCCTAACATCCCTAGCAAAAAAAGAAATCGGCTTCTCCACAAAGGACAACCGCTCATCTAACTGAACCAACTCCCAATGAATGACATGAGACTCATCAAGAATATGGAATGAAGCATAGAAACATGAAAAAATTGGATGAACAGCTGATAGATCAAGGGGCAAAATCAACTCATAATCCACATCACCAATAGTTCGAAGAATCTCAAATGGACCAATATACCTAGGGCTAAGCTTGCCCCTCTTCCTAAACTTCATCACACCCTTCATGAGTGAAACTCGTAGGAAAACATGATCACCTACACCAAATCTCAAGGCACGAAGTCTACGATTAGCATAACACTTTTGCCTACTCTGAACTGCTCTAAGTCTATCCTAAATGACCTGGACTCTATCTAACGAATCACAAAGCAAGTCCGTACCTCGAGGTCTCACCTCTGAAACATCAAACCAACCCACTGGGAAGCGACTTACCATACAACATCTCAAAAAGAGCTATATAAATTCTGGAGTGGTAGCTATTACTATATACAAACTCTGCTAAAGCCAAATGTTGCTCCCACTAGCCACCAAAATCCATCTCGCACGCGTGAAACATATCCTTCAAAACCTGGATAGTCCACTCTGACTGGCCATCATTCTAGGGGTGAAACTTTGTGCTACAAACTAAGTACCCAACTCATCCTGAAAAGTCTTCCAAAAGTGAGATGTGAACACAAAACCTCGATCTGAAATAATGGACACCAACGCACTATGCAGACACATAATCTCACGAATGAATATATGGGCTAACCTCTCAGCACTGAATGAGACCTAAACCAGAATAAAATGAGTTGACTTGGTTAATCGATCCATGATGACCCAAACACTGTCAGACCCAAGAGAATTACGAGGCAACCCAGTCATGAAGTCCATAGTGATCTGTTCCCACTTTTACTCGAGAATAGGTAATTCTAAAGAAAACCACCAGGTCTCATATACTTGGCCTTCACCCGCTGACAACATAGGCAATGAGCCACAAAATCTGTTATATCACGCCTCATACCAACCCACAAGTAGTGTTATCTCAAATCACTATACATCTTTATCACACCTAGATGGATGGAATATCTGGAACAATGGGCCTCCTCCAAGATCAACCTAATCCAATCACCACTCTCGGCACACAAACTCATCCCCCAATCCTTAAAACTCTATCTGAATTAAGTGAGGCTTTCCTAACCTCCCCACACAACAACTTATCTCAAATCAACCTCAATCTAACATCATCAAACTGATGAGCTCGAATCTACTCTATCAAAGATGATCTAGCCTCCATAAATGCCAAAATATGCCTCGGTATCAAAATATAAATCCTAACCATCGGGTTAGCCAAAGAATGAACCTCTAAGGCCAACGGCCTCTCCTAAGTCAAATGATGCACCAAGCTACCCATGCTAGTCGACTTTTGTCTCAAGCTATCTGCAACCATATTAGTCTCGCCCTAATGGTAGAGAAAAGTCAAGTCATAATCCTTAAGCAACTTAAGCCAACAGTGTTGCCTCATATGAAGATCTCTCTAGTAAAGAAGTACTGAAGGCTACGATGATGTGAGAAGATCTCACAATGGACTCCGTACAAGTAGCATCTCCACAACTTCAAGAAAAACAGAACTGCGCACAACTCCAAATCATGGGTAGGATAATTTCTCTTGTGAGGCTCCAATCTTGACTAGACACATACACAATTACCTTGCCCTCCTGCATCAACACAACACCTAACCCAACACCTGAAGCATCACAAAAGATAATAAAGCATCACAACATTATACCACTAGAAGGAATGCTTCTTCTGAGTCAACTTGGTCGACAGAGCTGCAATGGAAGAGAAACCCTCAACAAAACACTACTAATACCCGGCCAAGCCAATAAAACTCTGAATCTCGGTGGGCGAAGTAGGTCTAGCCCAATCACAAACTGCTGCAACCTTAGCTAGATCAACCATTAGACCTTCCTTAGTCATCACATGAGCCAAGAAAGAAACTGACTCTAACCAAAACTTGCACTTAGAGAACTTAGCATACAACTTCTTATCCCTCAATCTCTAAAGCATAATCCATAAATAGTCCTCATGCTAAACCTTATTCTTGGAATAAACCAAGATATCATCTATAAATACCATAACAAATGAGTCAAGATACGGTCGAAACACCTAGTTCATCGACACCATGAACGCGGTAGGGGCATAGGTCAACCCAAAAGACATGACTAAGCACTCATAATGACTATATCGAGCCCGAAAAGTAGTTTTTGGAATATCCAAAGCTCTAATCCTCAACTGGTGATAACCCGAACTCAAATCAATCTTTGAAAACATCACAACACCCTGAAGCTGATCCAACAAATTATCGATGAGAGAAAGAAGTTACTTATTCTTAACCATCACCTTATTCAACTATCAATAATCAATACACATCGGCATAGATCTATCCTTTCTCTTTACAAATAAGACAGGCGCTCCCCAAGGTGAAATACTAGGTCGAATAAATCTCTTATCCAACGACTCCTGTAACTAATCCTTCAGTTCATTCAGCTCTGCTGGGGCCATCCTATAAGGAGGAGTAAAAATAGGCTTGGTGCCTAACTCAACATCAATAATAAAATCAATATCTCAATCTGAAGGCATACTAGGTAAGTTTGTAAAGAATACATCTATAAACTAACAAACAACACAGATATAATCCAAAGAAGGAGGTAAAACAACACTGGTGTAACGAATATGGGCTAAGTAAAATAAACATCCCTTCTCAACTAATTTATGATCCTGAATATAAGATATGACCCTCTTAGGACCTGAATGAAGTGCACCCTTCCAAGCTATCCTTGGCATATCCGACGAAGCTAAAGTCACAGTCTTGGCATAACAATCTAAGATAGGATGATAAGGAGACAACCAATCCATACCCAAAATAACATCAAAATCGATCATATCTAACACAAGCAAGTCTATCAAAGTATCACGCACAGAAAAAGTCACAACACAAGATCGATGCACTCGATCCACCACTAAAGAATCACCTATCGAGGTAGATACATGAATAGCTATGGAAAGAGGCTCGGTAATAGAATCAAAACCCAAAGTAAAATATATAGATGCATAGGAGAAAGTTGATCCGAGATCAAATAATACAGATGCAAGTCTAAAACAAATGAGGAAGGTACCTATAATCACAGCATCAGAGGCTTCTGCCTCAGGTATATCTGGTATATCATAACACTATCCATGACTATGAACTGGCTGAGTAGCCCCACAACCACCAACACTGGCTCAACTATCCTTACCTGTTGCGCCTTTGGTAGAATACCTACCTCTCACAGCTAAAATAGGAATATCTCTAAGCACACGACGAGAACAGTCCTTGGCCACATGGTCAATCTCATCACACACATAGCAACCTCTACAACCAATCTCAACAATAGAAAGTATAACTGAGCCCGAATGGCCACCTTAAACTGCTGAACTAGAAGATCCACCAGCTGAACTTAATAAAATCCCCTTCACAGGACTACCATGGTATCCACGAGATCCTCTAAAATCTCTGCCTTGAGAGGTCTAACTCCTGAACTCACTAAAATGTTGCACCTTCTTGGCGTATCCCTGAGATGCACTAATAATACCCTTTGTCATTTTATCGTGATCCACAATACTCTAAAGAGGAAATCCAAGCATAATCATCTGAGATGTAGCCAACTAAAGAGAAATATCCAAACCCTTCATGAACTTTCTAACCTTCCAAAACTTGATGGAAAAGCTATTATAGGAATATCTGGACAGGGCATGAAAATATGTCTTATAATTAAAAACTGTCATGAAGTCCTGCTCCAAATGATCAAACTCGTCCCACATAAGATCTCACAAATTTCTCACAGCATCTCTCAACTGATATGTAGTATAAGCCACACCATCCGTGCAAAAAGAGTGAAACACAACTGAGAATACAAGATATGAAAGAATTCGCATAAGGAATAAAATAAGGAAAGTTTCCTAAAGACATCCTATAGCCTCTCAAAGATAGATATAGACGTCTACGTACCGATCCGTTAGATTCTATTAGACATCCCATTCTTACACCATTGAGACCAATGAATCTTGGTTGCTTTAATACCAATTTGTCATGATCCAAAAATAAGGGTCATGATGGCACTTGTCGTAGTGTACCTTGACAAGTAAGCCTATCACCCAAACTAATATGAAAAAGAAGAAAAGACAAAAATATCCCACGGTAAGGCTTCTAGAACAAAGCCGAACCATATAAGTAATCATAACAATGCGGAAAGAACTTATCCAAAATACCAATCATGTCTAAAACTAGGTGTCAATAGTGTAAGAACTACTAATACAATCCAAGAGTCAAATGCATCAAAAAAATAACCACAAAGAAATAATAACAGTCTCCGAATACTAATAAAGACATAACAACTATAGAAAGATAGAGGTGAACTTCGGGTACATGAATGTCCAACCGCTACCTTGGAAGCTCAAACAATTGCCTGAGTCAGTCAAGCTGAGAAGCACTTGAGCTATGACCTGCACCGAAAGGGCGCAGTAGGCATAAGTATAGTCCACTTGTACTCAGTAGTATCATAGGTTGACCAAGCAAAATAGTAAATAAAGAATACAAAACATACAGTAAGGGTACGTCACCTGCAATCAAAAAATATCCCACAATGGTAGACCACACCGCTTGCACTAACAGTTCTAATATATCTCATATATATTATAATAGCACACCAAGGTATAGAACACAAGTATACATTATGTCACATACAACTAGAACAAGAGAGAACATGTAGATACAAGATCATTAAATACAAGTAAAGAAAGGTAAGACAAATACATAGAAGACAAGTCAATAAGGAAATACAACACAACATAAACACAATAAAGTAAGTGCAATATATACATGATGATGATGATGATAATGCACGGGTCATCGCACAACCTCCGAGATCATCGCACAATCCCCGTATACACCTATGGAGCTAAAACGACCCTACGTAGGATCCACGTGGGGTTCATCAACCCGTATATAATCCACATATCTCATATCTCTTTTTCGGCATATCCCTCGAAAAAGGTTTTATAAAGTGTTACAATATTTTTTTAAAAAGGTGTTGCCAGTGTTTCTCAGATATTGCCACGGTGGTACCAATGTTTTATGAATAAGTATGATATAAAGATGTAATTCTCACAACCAATCACAATGAGTATTTCCACAATCAATCACATGATATATATCCACAACCAACCACAATGATACATTCCCACAACCACATGAGCCAATATCACTTATTATTTTCGTTTCATCCATGAATTTCCACATGTCACATATGTTAGTAAAGTCTGGATATAATCACAATACACCAATGGTACCACATTAAACAACACAATAAAATTATTCGCATGTATTCAAGGCTATCAATGTCACATAGGACCCTACACGATCAAACACATCACATAATATCTCAATTTCAATAATTACATCACATATATGCCCCCATACGGGCACAACACATAGATAGCCATTTTCCATGATTAGTTCCCACCCTTAACTTGCATACTACCCAGCCCATTCTGAAAGAGTTAAGCCATAACCTACCTCGAAAGCCAAAATGGGTCCACTACACATGAACCCGCGACCTTACTTTTCACGAACAATCCCGAACTCCACTAAAAATATCAAATATAAAATCTACACGTCAAGACAAAATCAAAGTCACCCATATTAACTACTTTTGGTTCAGGGTCAAAACGGACCCCCAAAATGGGTTTTCAAAAAAGATTGGCAAAATTAGAACTTTATTTCAAAAACATGTTCCCCATATTTTATGAACCTACATCTGAAAACCCAAGTTAAATCGAGTAAAAAATGGAGTTCAAATCGAAGAAAAATTATTTTTGAGCTTTACTAGGTAAAATCTTTGAAATAAGGGTTAAAATCAAGAATCGGATTTGTTTTGAAAGTTAAATTGATGAAAAACTAGTAAGTATAAGATAAAAAAAATATTATTCAAGTGAAAAGGAGTGAAATTTGGGTTTAAAATCATGCCCTAAGATTTTTGGGGTTTTGAGAAATTTATCAAGAAAATACTAAGAAAATGATGAATTCTTACCTTTAATCCATAATAAAACCAAGAAAAAGGTGTTAATCTAGCTTCTCAAGCTCCCACAAGCTTCACTTTTAAACTCCCAAACTATTTAGGGTTTAACTCTCAAGAGCCAAGATAAAAAATGAGTAAAATGGATCCAAAACTATTTATAAGTGTAGAAAATCTGCACTGAAATGACCAAAAAAGCTGCAGTTTTTTCTTTTTGTTAAAGTCCATTACGGACTTCAACGGGGTGCCCCGGATTCGTTTGGAGTCCGATTTATGCAAACGAACTATTCAATCACACTAAATTTGATGCTAAGGATAAGTTGACGATATCAAATTTTCCAAAAAATGTCATTTTCATAAATTTGAGCCCCGAAACCCGAAATTATAATTTTCCAAACCGAGGGTCGAAATAAGATTTAAAACTCGTAAAATCATACCAAATATGCTAACACCCTAAAATCGATATTCTGGATCTGCTGGAAAAGTCAGATTTTTCATGCAAGGTCGTTTCGATCAAATGTGGGTCCTACTCCCATATTTCCAATTTTTCAACTTTCCGATCAATAGGTCGAAATGAGATCGGGTGCACCTGGACCCGAACCAAAGGTCTACCTACCCTAAAATTTATATTCCAGAGCTACTGGAGCAGTCCGTTCGGCCATCCGTTGTACGGATCAAAAGATATTCATAAAAGTCCCAATTAAGGCTCTTTAAGCCATCAAAACCCACAATATTGCATAAATGATACCAAAATGCATCAAAAATTATGCCAATCACTCCCGCACCCCGAAAATATCATAATGCAACTATGGGGAGGGGTAAAACAGTCAAATCACATAAAATCATAAATTTCACATAGTTCATCAAATTTTTAGGTCGTTACATAGATATACTATGTATAAGGTGGACACATACATATTGAACTATTGTATAAAGTTATTTTTTTTATTTTTGGCAGTCTGCTGATATGCATAAATAAATATCGACTTTTTTCCTATTGATTTTTGGAAATTGAAGAAAACAAATGTTTTTGGTCTTTTTTTTTTTCAAGAATTTCAAATCGCAATTTCAAAAGAATAAAATTATGGTGATGTTTGAATATTTTTTGAATTTGAATTACAGTTAATATAAGCCTTTACAAAATCAGAACATTAATTACAGCCGTTAATTAGGAAAGAGAATATTAGTTTCTAATTTTATTTTTATAATTTTAGGCATAACAGTTTCATCATACATTGCAGATACGTATGAGGTACAGCGACATTTATATGTATTTTTTCAAATTTAGGAGAGAGAGAGTAAATCTAGGATCTTATGTAATTAGTTTCATTAAGGATGAAATTTATGTTGTTTATCCAAACAAATAATCGTACCACAAATATGGTTCAAATCGGTGCGTCTCTCGATCTTAGCCTCTGGCAGTAAAGGAAAGAGGTACTGCATTGCAGATGCAAAAGTGATGATTCATCAACCACTTGAAACTTCTGGTGGTAAAATATATATGTGCTTACACTAAAATATATTTTATGTTTGGATTATTACGTTAAAGTGTAAAGGATCTTTTAAAAGTTATTTAAATTTTTTACACTTTATTAAAAATCACCAAATAGATAAGAAAAATTTAATTTTAAATAATCAAACGTTACACGTGCTAGGCGAGTGCGGTAAAACTGTGTGCTTCTGAGCAAATTTTGAAATTTTTTCCATCAACTGATTTTGTCTTTTTAAATAAAACTCAATTAATGCAACATAGTGTAACTAATTGCAAAAATCATGTTTGCCTTTTCTTTTAATTAATTACCCAATTTTGACACAAAAACATTTTGTAATAGATAATTAATTGTTATCCAGTATATGTTACATCCTTGAAATAATTAAGAGTTCATTTAATTTAATACGTAAGTGTTGAAATTGATTTTCTAAAATAAAAAAGAGCGTCAATAGAAAAAAATGAAGAAAGTAACAATTTATTGTTGTTAAAATATTTATATGCATCATTCAAAGTGTGACATAGTGTTCAATAACGTTTACCTTTTATTTGTGTTATATGGATTAATTTATATCGAAAAATATGAAGAAGTAGATGTTTTTTAAGAATAAAATAAATAAAAATAAAAATTTATATAAAAATAAAAATCTATCTCGTGTTTTGTTTATATTAGTGATAGTAACTTCCAAAAGACGGGTTGAAATTATGGTGAATGTGAAATGATTAGTTACCAGCTATATATACATATTATTTAATACTTAATGGGGCGCTACTCAAGACAATATTATTAATAAGAGCAAATTAGACACGTAGCAAAAGTGAAGTAGCTTTGACTAACATAAAACTCTGTCTCGTTTTTCTCAAAAATGATAATGCTCAAAGTCAATTTTTGATCTGTCATTTACTTTAGTTCTAGAAATTCATTCATTTACTCATTCAAGTTGTTACTTTTTTTTAATAGAAATTTTTGCTTGTAAGCTGCATTTAATTTCTAGATTTTTTGTTACTTCAAGAATCTTAGTACTAAAAATGTATCTTTAATTTGCAAGGAACATATTGACTTTCGTGGTTCTACTTTCGTTATGTCCAAATCTTTTTCAAGTCTATTCAATAGATTTAGATTTTTCTACAGTTATAATTATTTTATAGAAAGAAAAAAAGAAAATTAATTTGAGTTGCATTTG
The DNA here is from genome assembly GCA_030864225.1 of Capsicum baccatum var. pendulum. NCBI lineage: Eukaryota > Viridiplantae > Streptophyta > Magnoliopsida > Solanales > Solanaceae > Capsicum > Capsicum baccatum. The sequence goes on from CM061561.1 coordinate 242,622,057, forward strand.
ATGAAAAAAATGTATTAGATTTTCTGTTGGGCCTTGATTTGCTTGATTTTGACATGCACACAAAAATAAAAAAAGAAACACACACATTAACACACAAAAAAAAAATACTATTTTTAGTAGCTAAATAATAAAAATTTATCGTTGATAACGAGGTTTTATCAAAAGATCACATCGGCTATGGGCATATTTAGCAATGAATTGAAAGCCAATCTTAGTAGCTAATGCATGTTATATATATATATATATATATATATATATATATATATATATATATATATATATATATATATATATATGTATATATATATGTATCCATAGTGAATTTTAATTTCTCATTGTTTAGTCATCTTCATCTAGATCCATTAATTAAATGTGTGTGTCTCTCTTAAGATGGTTTGGTTTCCAAATCTTTTGTGCTTGATTAAAGTGACTTTAATTTAGTGATTTGTCATTATTGTTTTTTTTTTTTTAATTTTAAGGATTAATCTTAGTAGCTTAGGTGGTAGGTACTTACATTTATACAATTGCTAGTAAAAATCTTATTTTGGACCTCGTAATCTCCTTCACCCCCAATCTTTTTTAATTAAAAAAAATTCACTCAATTTTGTACACTAAAACAAACTCGTTTTACAGGTGAATTTTTATTTTTTTTTCATATAGATCGAACTTTATGGGGTGTATGGTATAGACAAAAATAATTTTTTTCATGTTTGGTCACTCAACAAAATTCAGAAAAAAAATTCTAGAAAATATTTTTTTAAAAAAATGAGGATAATGATTTAAGTAGGAAAAAACAAATTCAAAATTAACATTTCACGTTGATTGTCCCTTATCCACTCTCCAACACCCCCATCCCCTATAGCTTTCATCCCTACCATTACACGCACCTTACCCTCGACCCTCAACCCCATTGTATTTTACGTACCAAATATAAGAAAAATGCTTTTTCCTAGAAAAATATTTTTCATGGTATAATCAGATTCACCCTTGAAAGTTGTGTTTTTTTTTGTCTTCTGGTTGCATTTTTGTTGCGTCACCTTTCTATATCATGATCTTAAACTTGTATGCATCATTCAACATGTGACATAGTGTTCAATAACGTGTACCAGTTTTTTGTATTATATAAGTTAATTTATATCGAAAAATATGAAGAAGTAGATATTTAAAAAAACCAAAAATCTATCTTGCGTATTGTTTATATTAGTGATAGTAATAAAAAATACTGTTTAGTACTTATTGAGGTGTTACTCTAACTCATAAGAGCAAATTAGGTACGCAGCAAAAGCGAAGTAGATCCTACTAAAATAAAATTCTCTTTTTTCTCAAAAATGATGAATGCTCAAAGTCAATTTTTGGTATGCCATTTACTTCAGCTCTAGCAATTCGTTCATTTATTCATTCAAGTTATTACTAATTTTTTAATAGAAACTTTTTCTTGTAAGTTGCATTTAATTTCTAGATTTTGTTTCTTCAAGAATGTTAGTAATAAAAATGTATCTTTAATTTGCAGGGGACATACCAATTTCCATGGTTCTACTTGTTAGGTGTGGAGCCTGATTAATATATGATGTACTGTTTATATATTAATGTCCACACGGTTCAACCTCCGCGTGTAAGGTTATCGTCTGCCGTGGAGTTTACCCACGAGGTGTTACCATGAAATATTTCTCTCTCTTCATTCTCTCTCCTCAAGAAATTCCTCTCTTTTCTTTCTCTTTTGCTAGATCTAGTGTGTGAAGGTAATAGATCCTAACACTACTTTTGTTACATTCAATTTTTTTTTAAGTCAACTCGGTAATTTTAAATCTTTCTACAACTATGATTATTTTATAGAAAGAGAAAAAAGAAAATTAATTTGAGTTGCATTTTATAGAACAAAAATGTATCCAGATTTTCTTGTTATGTTTAGATTTATTTGATTCTCTCACACACACACAAAAACGAAAAAAGAAACACACACACACATTAATGCACACAAAAAACTATTTTTATTTTTTAGTAGATAAATAACAAAATTTCACCATAGACAATGAGGTTTTATCAAAAGATTATATCGACTATCATCTATTTAGCAATAAATTGAAAGCCAATTTTAGTAGCTAATTCATGTTTTATTTATATATGTTTTCAAGATTCAACCCAATGAATTTTAACTTGTCATTGTTTAGTCATCTGCATCTAGATCCATTAATTAAATTTGTGTGTCTCTTTCTATATAACGTTTTGGTACAAATCTTTTGTGCTTGATAAAGTGACTTTAGTTTCGTGATTCATCATTTTTTTTTCAAATTTTAGGGATTAATCTTAGTAGCTAATTAGGTGGTTGGTACTTGAACATACACTATTGCTAGTGGAACTCTGATTATGCACCTTGTAATCTCCTCCACCTCCAACGTAACTCTTTTTATATAAAAAAAATTAGGTCAATTTCGAACACTAAAACAAACTCGTTTCCCTGGTAAATCTTTTTATTTTTTTATATAGATTGAACTTTAGCGGGGTGTATGATATGGACGAAAATATTTTTCAATTTTGTCATGTTTGGCCACTCAACAAAATTTAAAACATTTTTTAGAAAAATAATTTTATAAAATATTGAGGATAATGATTTCAGTAGGAAAATAAATGAATTTAGAAGTGACATTTCACACTGATTGACCCTTATCCACCCTCCAACACCCCACCTCCTATAGCTCCCATACCCACCATCACACACATTACCCTCACCCTCTACCCCCATCATGTTTTGCGTACCGACCAAGCACAAGAAAAAAACTCTTTTTCTAAAAAAATATTTTTCATCGTATCAGGCACATCCTTGCAAGTTGTGTTTTTTCTTTTTTGGTCTTCTGGTTGCATTTTTGTTGTGTCACCTTTCTATATCATGATCCTAAACTTGTATGTATAAATTTCTTTAACAGAACAAAGATTGAATTGTCATATAACGTCATGAAAAATTCAAATGTGCAAAAGTCAAAAGTTATAAATCAATACATAGATGCTAAAGTGAATGTGGGGAACAAAGGGTTTTTAGATGCTTCTAAAGTAAGACCCCGTGTAGCACTTGAGAAAGAAGCTGTTGTAGCAAGTGAAATGTTGTTGAGAAATAGGGCTTCTACAAGCTTGGCCAGCCATGGTTTCATTAGCTCAGTCCAACCATGTGTTTTGGCTAGCACCAAACCATTACCCACATCAAGTGCAGCTCCATTTACGAATTGTCGTAAGCGTGGATTTGCCTCCTAACTTGAACGTAAAGAGAGTGAACTATCTAAGTACTACACTCGTGTAGAAATTCGTTATCCAAGATATGAAGTTATTCACAAGTACGTATGCCAAACCTGATCTTTGTCTGCTTTGATACTATGTTTTAAGCCATTTATATAGCGAGCAAATTAATTAATTAATTATGTTTTGAATAGGTACATGGATTGTGAGTTGGGAGTTTCATGAGCATAAAAGTCACCGTACTAATATGCTTTTGAGAGCAGAATGGGAAAGTTTCATCCATTTGAACGCCGCCGCATTAAGGGCTAGATGCCTAGTGCACACTGAAGAGAAGTGCAAAAGGTGCAACGAGAAACTCAGGGGTAAAGACGTTTACATGCACTGGTAATTATCAATTTTTGACATACACAGACACATACATACTCATCACACACTCGATGATAGGTTTACTTGACTTTGAGCAGAGCATGTCGTCAATGAAAGATTCATATTCTTACATCCACAGACGCACAAGGAAGAAGGGACGGGTCCAGAATGTTATCATTAGCTTTTCTTCGTTGAAGAATGCTATCTTTTGTCATGTTAATTACTGGCTTTCTATCAAGCTATGTAGTAGTTAAGTAGAGTAGCTAGCTGGCTAGCACAAAACGGTCACTGCAGTCTTTCTGCAGTTGATCAATGTCGATAAGTTGATATGAAATCTTGGTTTCTTAATTATGTTTAGTACTTATTTTTCTTAAATCATTTCAATAAATTCTCCTAGGTAGTTGATCAACGTGGGTATTGTGCGGAGATAGCAAAGTAATTAAACTTTGGTCAAATTGATCAAAATTCATACGGGAAGAGACGAGATAACAATGTGTTGATATTTCTATATAAAAGATAGAACAAATTCTACCCCTAAATAAAAAAATTTAAACTAAGATAGATCTTCAATTTATAAAAAGTTAAAAAAATATCTAAATTAGGTAAAATATCATAGCAACCTGACCCCAAAAGAGTATATCCCCAATTTAATCCTTTTCTTTTCCAATTTCAGCATATAAAATTTTTTAACTTAAGATAGATCTTCAATTTATAAAAGGTTAAAAAAATTATCTAAATAAGGTAAAATATCATAGAAACCTGATAAAAATTGACCCCAAAAGAGAATTTCCCCAATTTAATCTTTTTCTTTTCCAATTTCAGCATATATATACATATATATATATATATATATATATATATATATATATATATATATATATATATATATATATATATATATATATATATATATATATATATATATATATATCACAATCAAGCTTTTGGTTGGCCTAATATATTAAGCTCTACATTGATAACACTCGCAGAAGTTCTGCACCTGCTGTACTAATTAATGGGAATATCTGGTGGACATTTCCCAAGAATCGATCCAAAATCTATTAAAAACATTATTCATGAGCCAATATTAAATATATTTCCAACGAAACGTCCATCGAAAATTCCCCTTCGTTTGATAGAGACAACCAATATAAGTGAACAACTCAAGGGCATATTGAACATTTGGATTTGGAGATGCATATGCTAGAAATTCCTCATCATTCTCCAATTCAATCATTTCCTCGTTGTTTCCAAGTATCCAAGCCTCAATTCCTCCACTTTTTCCAATTTCCACAAGAATAACTCGTTGCGTATTCAATATAGGAACCAAAACAAAATAGGCTTTCCCCATCCAAAATCGACATCATAAAGTCTAAAAGTGCACCAACTTGAGAACGTGCAAGTATCTAATATTCTGGAAACAACTTCTCAAATTGTGTTCCCATATATCCACACGACAATCAAGTCATAAAATAAATATTTTATATGATCTATTATAATAGCATAATATTTTGATAGTTTCACCCTACACAATTAATTATTCTATAATAGCAATTTTCAAAAATAATTCAATTTTTTGAGAATTTTTATTATAAAAATAAAAATATTTCATTATAACGTATTCGGTATATATTATTATATTACAAAAAAAAAATATTGGGAGAAAAGTTGATGGTTGATGGTGTTTAAGAGAAATTCGTTACTTTGAATAACATTAAGCCAGAACGAATCAAATGATATCATACTGGGTCATTAGGGGTTCAACACATATAAGAATCGATAATAAATAAGTTAAATCGTTTACACAAAATGAATCGAATCTCAACTCAACTAATTGAAAAAAAAAAAGCACCAAATTTTTTTTCTCTATTTTGATTTGCATCTGAGACATCATGGTTCTCAACCCAATACAACAACTATTTTTCTTATTTTCCTATTGAAGTGGATGAAAACGAAGATAAATATGGGTTGAGTGATGACAGAGGCATAAATAAGAGTTCACTTTGCAAATAAGCATGATAACTAACCGTAGATTATAAACAATGACATAATAGGATACAAATATAAAAGAGACATCAAAAGTTATCAAATAAATTATTTCAATTTTTAAAATGTGCTTCTATTAAATTAAAATTAAAACTTAATTAAAAGAAAGAGGAAAACATAAGAAAACATAGATGTTGTTTTTCACTCATTTTATGTATTGTTTTTCCCTCTAAATTTCCACCTCCCCCTCCATCTTCCCACCATCCCCTGTTTTCCCATTTTCTTGGTGAAAAACTTCCCCAAAAGTTCCACAAAGCCTTGTCCCAGATTGTAGTAGTAGTGTCTTTACCACAAATTGGCCATGTGTATTTTTCACAATTTTTATTTTTGACATTGTTTCGTTTCGATTTTTCTTCAGATCTAACCTTTTATCACTGCTGTTACATCAATAACTAATGGTTTAAAGAGACTCTACAATGAAAAGTTGAAGCCACTGAAACTTACTTACCGCTTGATTTTGCATCTCCGACTCTGGTGAGTGGATGAAGAAGCATACCGCTTATGTCTTAATAGTAGTACTTTCAACAACCTTATAGATGTTAAACTTGTGTCTGTGAATGCTTCTTTTTGTTTGTTGTCACAGACGGAGAGCGATTTTGATTCCAAGCCTATGGTCATGCTTTTGGTTCAATACTCGACAGGAAAAATCACTTTTATGAAACACTTGCTAAAGTGCAATTATCCAGGTTAGTACTGACCAATTTCTGTATATTTATTTAATACCTGTCATTTGTTACTAATGTTGATTCTTCTGTTTGTTCTTTTCTTATCTCTTTTGGTTGAAATAGGTGCACACATCCGACCAAAGCCAACAACCGATTGATTTATTGTGGTTACGGTTAGTACCGTCCAATTTTTCTACCTTTGTTCCATATGCTTTATGTCCTTGGTTAAAGATATATAGATCCTATTCTAATTGTACTAATCACAGTAGTAGTAGTAGTAAAACTAATAGTTCTTTGCAGTCATTCGCTTCTAATAAGGTTTTCTCGGCAATACATCAGCGACACAATTACATTGTACATTTTGTTTAAGGTAGTGGTTTTGCGGTTTTAGTGCCTTATGGTGATTTTTTTCTTTGTCTGGTCCAGATGAAAGAAGCATTCCTATCAACACTATTGTTGTTTAGGCTAACTTTTTGATCACTGATTTGACAAAGTTTGGTGGAGCATTTTTATCAAAATTTGAGTGTTCCCGGTTGGCATATTCTGTGATTCAATGTATAGCAATTCCTTTTACATTATCATACTATGCATCATAATTCAATAATTAGTCTAATTATATTTTATTACTTCATTGTTCCTTGACCATATTTCATTTGTGGACACTCCTGAAGTTTTATCTGGAGAGAAGCAAAACTATCAGGAGATATCCCACCTGTGCAGCATAAATGAATTATAAGTTGTTGTGGTCATTTGATCAATGTTATATATGCTCCGCTTGAACTGACCATCCATTTAATATTTTAAATTCACAGTTTCGATTATGGGTTTCTTTTGCCCAGACTTCGTATATATGTTTAGATATATCGTAAATATCTATTCTATTGTAAACTTAATTATTTCTTTTTGTCTATATTAACTTGAAGTCGATGAAGGAATTCAACTTCAAATTTTGGATCCACCTATGACTTTGATACTAGTAGATGAGTCTTTTGAGTATATACGTACTCAGTGGCGGATCCAGGAATTTTCTTCAGGGGGTTCAAAAAATAAAAATATAAATTTGTGAATAAGCCAACAAAATATAATTTCAAGGGACATAATAGTATATAGTCTATAAATATAAAATGTTTAAACTTATATTTTAATTTTTTTTTTTTAGGCTTATACTTAAACTTATATTTTAACTTATTTTAAAGTTATTTTTTTTATATAGTAGGTGAGGTATGTAGTCTTTTTTTTAATAGATGTAGGCTTCTTCTATTTTGTTCTTTAGGCATCCAACTATAGGTTTCAGTCTACTTTTTTTAAAAAAACAGTTTTTTAATAGCTGTAGGCTTCTTGTTTTTTGTTTTGTAAGCGTCCAGTTGTAGCTTTCAGTCTACTTTTTTTAAAAAAAAGCAGTCTGATGGGGATTGAACCCGCAACGAAGCCTGAAGTAGCACCCCAAGAAGTGGAGATTGTACCACTGAGCTATCCAACAATCTTGTGTCAGGTGGTTCAAAATTAATATATGTACATAAATATAGATTTTCTACCTTATATATACAACGTAATTTTTTTTTAGGGGGTTCGGCTGAACCCCCCTCGCCACTATGTAGGTTCGCCCCTGTACGTACTTCTTGTTGCCTTAGACTCTTTATCCTCTATCAACATACGAATACTTGTGTTATGGTTACTTTCATGTCCTTCCGGCCATACGGAGCTCGATAAGCTACTATTTTCATGAATAATAAGGTACAGATTTTGCAGATATAAATTATTCTCTGCATGTACAAGTTGCCACCATATGTCGTTGTTTTTCGTATTTGTTATATTTTTCTTACTATCTCACTTACAACAACAATATACCCAGTATATTCCCCGAATCTCACTTGAATGAAAGAATAAAGTTGGAATTTAAAAATGTATATTTGTTTGGGACATAATGAGGGTACAATTATGGACAAAATGAAAGTACGAAAAGAAGTTCGATTATATTTGGTCAGGAACATTTCTCGAATAAAGGTTGAATCTTCTGTGACATTGCTAATCCAATTCCTTTACTCATCCATTTAGATGATTCCGCAGTTGGGAATTTTCCACTGAAGGAATTTAAGAAATTGAGCCCAATGCCAACTAAAGAAGTTACTGGATGCATCCGCAATGTCTCATTAATCGATGATGCATCGTATGTATGGAGGCTCTGCTAAATCAGATTCATCAATCAGGAAGTCTTGTCCAAGGTATGTCAATTTTTGCCTGTGCTTTCCTTAGAATTTCTGGATTTATAGATACAACAACATACCAAAGTGAAATCTCTTAAGTGGAGTTTGGGGAGGGTGATATTTTCTTATTTCTGTTATTTCATCTTGTTTCATGTTTTATTACGACTTTGTTTACTATCCTTTTATCCTGAGCTCAGAGTCTATCGGAAACAACCTCTCTACTTCTTGGGAGATAGTGGTATGGACTGCGTACATCTTACCCTCCCTAGACCCCGCAATGGAAATACACTGGGTATGTTGTTTATTGTTGTTGGATATATATAGTTGACTCCAACTAATTTGGATTTGAGGTGTACTTGACGTTATGATTATGATTTAGAGCTGTTTTTTGGTTTGTAAATAGACGTTGAGAGCTGTTAGTTGTTTGTATAATGAATTTGATCAATTTGGGATTTCATCCGCTAATCTTGCAAGATTTGATTTTTATTCCTTTTAAGGTGTAGTTGTAATTGGAGATGGACTTTGAAGGAACAATAATTGTGCTGTTTTCAATTATAGTTTGTTATGATGCTGGCTTGGGACTTTCATGTTCCTATACTATTTTCTACCTCAACGTGTCTTTTTCTTTGTTTCTCTTTTTTACCTTTTTGGTTTTGCCACTTTTGTTAGATGGTCTATTTGTTAATTATGGGTATTTATCTGTGGTAATTTTCACTTCTTGGGATTCTTTTTTTCTGTTGAAGTGTGGGACTTGGTAGATGGATTCGGTAGACCTTTTCATCTGTTACCACAGTGTTACTGGTTTTCTGGTTGAGAGATATTTGTAAAGAAAATTCTTGATGATAATTAGAGATCTCAGTCTTTCGAAAACTAATTTGAACGATATGGGCTCTCCACTGTACACATGTAGAACCTTGGTTTGTTTCTATGCCCCTTAATAAATCATAAAAGTTTTCTTAGATAAGATAGCAAATCATAGTAGTTACTTTATTTACACTTATCTTGTGTTTCTTTGAAAGGTTTGGCCCTTCTCCGGACCTTGCACATAACGGAAGCTTTAGTGCACCCGGGCTGCCCCTTTTCTGTTTTGTGTTTCTTTGAATGTTCCTTCAGTAGTAAAATCATTGAGTAGCTATATTGCTCTAACTCTTCAAAAATATCACCGTCATCTGCGTGTAGGATCTTCCAAAAGTAGTGTGTTTTTGAATGATCCAACATGATAAAGCTACATTTTTGGAAAGTCCAATCTACGTAGTTAAGTAGTATCCTTCATGTTTCTATGCTCCTTCTGTATCATTTGCTGTAATGATTCTTTTTAGCTTCTTTTCTAAATATAAAGTTCACTTGAACAGCAATATAACATCTAAGTTGATTGTGGCATGCCTATGAACTTCTTCATTGCCTTACAATTAAGTTCTTTCTTTTGTTCTTCAGATGGAAAGTATATCTGAGGATACGACTATTGCAGAACGTAAGCAGATACCCTTCAATAAATTCCTCCCAACTCTTATGTCTGGAGTGTGGTCTGATATTGGAGGCTGTCGTGATATGGAAGATACTCGCATCTGTATTGCAGACATGGCTAAGAACTTTGGTCATAGTATTCGTGGTGAGGAATCTATCTCCTTCTATAGAGTAAGTTCTTTAAACTCGTTGAGCATCACGACCATTTATACTTGACTATTTACTCAATATACTAGTATGTGTATTTGTATCTTTCCGCAATATTAGATTTGTATTGTTGAGCTCAATAGGACTAAGAATCTTCACCTGTGTGGCCGTGTAGCATAGGATCTCACACTTGGACCTGCAGGTATAAGAAGCTTATCTTATAAGTTCCCCATTCGGACCACGCATAATGTCTAATACTTGTTTTTAATTTAGAATCACTCTACGCCTTTATATAGAATAGGATTTCCACTGGAGAAGTGTAGGAGAACTCGAGATAATAAGCCAAGTTTTCTACAAATTCTTTGCTTATCTAGTATATGATATTATTCGATCTATGATGCAAATGGTTTTAGTGACAGGTCTTTGATAGCCATGGTGGGAAGGGAGCATCACTCTTTGTACGTGACTGCTTACCAAGAATCATAGTTCAGATGCATTAATGAAAGTCGAGGAGCAGAAGAGGAAAGCTAGTTTTGAGAGGTATGCGTGCTATTAATTTGGCCTCATCTTTTTTTTTCTTGCTCATCTTTGATCATGAATTTTTAATTCAGATATGAAGATATTCCACCATTCCTTACACACTGTTACATCTTTACAATATTATTAGCTCACATCAAAATGATTTTGGAATCAAAAGGAACAGATTCTGAACAAAAATCACTGAATTTTGAATGGCCACGAACTTGATCCTCTATAACTTGTCTACACTTGGTCATGGTTGGAGTGCTGATTTTCTTCATGAAAATTTGATTGCTTCTCATCATTGTATGACTTAACGTTATTTGCTATGGAACTTTTTCCATCTGTATGGACTCATCAGCAACAAATGTAATCTTGTTTAAACTTTTCTTGTCAGTAAATGAAATACAATACAAGATCAGTTGCACGTGTCAATAAATGGGTCCATTCCTAGCAGAGCATAGATAAACCAGTAAGAGCAGGGCACGATAACGGCAAATGACAGGAAAAATGGCATGTACTCCACGTTCTTTGTCCTGATTACTAGTCTAATGATAGACAGAGGAGATAGTAACAATGGAGAAGATGGTGGAAGCAACAAAAATATTGTAGCGGAGTTAAATTGCCACCAATTATTATTCTTTAAGTACTAATTTCATATTGTAGTGGCTGAAAACTCCCACATAATTTTCTAAGAAAACAAACTAGTATTTTATTGTGGGATTTATAGAACACCACAGTATGTTTTTAGTGACATTGTGATCATATTGCAGGGGTTTATAAACGCCCGCAATATTTGTTTTTTGTAACATTAATATCATATTGCGAGGGTTCTAAGCTGTCACTTATTAACTTAAAAAAATCCCACCAATTCAAAATTCATTTTGTGGTGGAAGTTAGGGAGGTTTCGAAAAACCACCACAATATTGCTCGTGGCAAGGCTTATTGTGACACTTTCCGAAACCGCCACAATTCTTTTTGTCACGGTCAAAAACCGTCACAAATTGACATAAAATCCGTCACAATTTACCAGCTTTTTTGTAGTGAGGTACCAAAATTAACCTTAAGTAAAGTAGAAGTTGGATTAGGGTTTCCTTAATAAAGGGAGCAGGAGCTAGGAAAGAAAAGGAGATAGTAATAGACGGGGATTCATTTTTTATATGTAAAAAGATAGTGATATAATAATGTTGGTTATATAGTGTATTAACAAAGTATAAACCGTCATTCGTGTGCCAAAACTAATTTAACCTTAAGTAAAGTATAAGTAATTGGATTAGGGTTTCCATGAACTTGGCTTAGAAAACATTATCTCCAAACTCATTCCCTTATTTATTTACTTAATTAGTTTGAATGTCCTTGTTTGTTATTACATTTGAAAATCAATTTGCTAACAAAAAGAATTGCTCTTCTCATATCGTCTTCTGAAAGTAGGAAGTTGTCACTTATCAAGTTGCAAAAGGTCATTTACTTGTCTAGATATAATGTCACTTGTAGAGGCCATATTAGCCAATAGATTTGTCACTTGATTGGCTCTGTAACAATGTGCGTAGATAACATTAGCACCTCTTAATGTCTTAGAAGTGGCAGTAACAATATTGTCACACCTCTTTTACGACTCAGAAAAATTTATATTTTTTTTTAAGTTCGAAAGGGTTTTATTATTTAAGTGACAAGAAATGAAAATTTGTTTCGGAAAAGGATTATTTACAGTTTTTATTCAGAGTCGCCACTTGGCATAATCTGGTGTGCCAAGTCACCATTAGAAAATCCTTTTCAAAAACCATTTGACTCTTTAAACTGGTTTGCGAACAGAGATTCCGGCTAAGGAATTCTGTTGACCGAGGGGAAGGTGTTAGGCACCCCTCGATTCCGTGGTTCAACCACGGTCGCTTGGTAGAGTGTATCGACTATTTTGTGGCACTAAGAAATGTATAAACCGCATGAAAAAGCATGCCAAATAATCAAACAAAACAAAACAATCCAAAATGTAAAGTCCAGTCCAATTATTACAACCCGAAATAAAAAGGGACTGAAAGTAAACCTACGCTAATCCTAAATTAATGCTCTACCCGACGCCTTGGGCCTTCACCAAGAACGTCCTCCGGGTACATGATACCTCGGGGCATTCCTCGGTGAATAAATATATACAGATACTTCGGGGCATTCCCCGGCCAAATTATACAATTGAATTAAATACGATAAACTAGAAAGAAACATTCACACGCACATTCCAACATCCAACCAAAACATCAATCTTAAATTCTTGCCTACCCAAACCTATATTGCCTATATATTTCAATATTGCATAAATATATCACATTCACTTGTACCGAATGGAACAAAAGACAACAAACCAACATTAATCTACGTTTAACATTTTATCAATTTCTCCATTCCTTCCCTAAATCCCCTTATCAATCCATTAGAGCATGATCAAATTCATTCTTCAAATCACCAAAAATCGACCCACCAAATATCATGATCATAACAATCGACATCAATAAAGTCCAACAAAACATAATCACAACACACATAATCACAACCAATTCAATATACCAAGATAAATAAAAAGAGAGCGGGTTAAGGAAATGGACCTTTCAACAATCTGATCTTTGTTGATAATAAGAAAACTCGGACTTGGAATTTCAAATAGAACCTCAACGGCGATGAATCCAACTCGAATAGAAAAATAGCAATCTGAACTGAAGCCTCAAACGACCTTTCAATAATTGACTTTTGTTGATAATAAAGAATTAAAGAAGCCAAACTTCGAACCCCCGACTAGAAAATCTCAACGAACAGCCACCTCGATTTGAAGCTTTTATTTTGAAAAACCAATGATAGATTGAAACTCCCAAAGCAAAGCAAAGCAATGGAACCTCGACCCGTTTGGAATCTCAACGTCAAACCTCAATCACAAACTTGTCAATCCAACTAGCTATGACCCGTTTCGGTTTCGTCACAAATCCAGACCTAAAATGTTATGAAAAGAAAAAAAACCGCACTAATTTCATGTGCAATAGATTTGTTTAGCCATTTTGAAAAAAAAAAGTGTTGTCGCCGGTAGAGTCCATGGCGTTTTTCGACGCGAGAAGGGGTTCGGTCATCAGGTTTTGGGTGTTTTTCTGACAGAATCACCGGTGTTTGGGACTTGGTTGCCGGTTTTAGTTGTTTTTGCAGTATTGGTCACCGATTTCGGTTGTTACCGGAGCTCCAGTGAGATCTGGTTGCCGGAACTAACCTTATCATTGTTTCTCTCAATCGCCGATCTCTCTTCTCTCTCCGTTTAATTCACTCTCTATTTCAGTGTATGTATCGTTGTTGCTGTGTGTGTATGTGTTCTACCATGAATCCATGGGTGTATGTTGCTGTGTGTTTCAAGGGAAAAATGGAAGAGGAATTCTGTGTCCGTGTATCTGTGAGCCCGTGAAGAAGAAAAAGAAAACAATTGGAGTTTGTGTAAAAGAAAAATCCCTTTCCCTATTCTGCTTTTTGTGTGTGTATATATGAGGTGAGGGTGGGGTAGTGGTGAGGTGGGGTAAAGTTTGTTATAATAGGGTAGGTAGGTGTTGTTTTTTAATTGGGTGGGTTGTTAGAATATTAGGATAAAAAAATTAGTTAGGCGGTTGTTATTTTTGTCATTTTGTGGAGGGATTATCACACGGGTGAGGGTACACTGTAGGATAAGGTAAACAATAGGTAAAACGACATCGGGGAGGGACGAAATTAGGTGTCTACATCATGCCCCCTTTGAATGTAAACAAGAAGTGTTTTAAGACAAAGAAGTAGACAGCGAGACCAAATTTCGACCCGACCATTATCCAAAGACAGAAACAGAAGAAAGAAGGACAACCGGGTTTCGACTTAAGACATCCCACCTACTCACATTATGAGAGGATCGAGTGACATGTATCTCAACTTTTGGAAGGAGATGGACTATACCGAGTTGGAGAGTCGAGTTAGGTTCCATCGAGGTTCCGATCCGCGACTCTGTTATTACATCCAAAAATGAAAATTAGAAGTTAAAACATAAATGAAACTACAAAATCTTATCTATACATCTTCTATTGGCTCTTGAATCGACTTTTATCACCCTATTCTTCAGGCGGGCTCCTGACTTGCAATTTCTTTCAACTTGTTGCTTGGCTTTCAATTACTATGCTTTGTTACATGACTTTTCATTTCTTCAATCTATTTTCTAGGCGGGCCTCTGACTTACTAATTCATCATCCTGTTCTTCAGGCGGGCTCCTGACTTGCTATTTCATCACCCTGTTCTTCAGGCGGGCTCCTGAAATCCAAAATTAAAACTAGAATAAAAATTATCCCAAACAAAAATTATAGTAAAGTAGTATTTCATTTTTGAAAGCATTGTCCCATTTTCCAGGAGGGTCCTGAACAGAAAGTAGAGTCCCATTTTACAGGAGGGTCCTGAATTGAAAGTAAATTCCCATTTTTCAGAAGGGTCCTGAACAGAAATTAAAATCCCATTTTTCAAGAGAGTCCTGAACAGAAAGTAAAATCCCATTTTTCAGGAGGGTCCTGAACAAAAGTAAAATCTCATTTTTCAGGAGGGTCCTCAACATAAAGTAAAATCCCATTTTTCAGGAGGGTCCTAAACATAGAGTAAAATCCCATTTTCCAGAAGGGTCCTGAACATAAGTAAAATCCCATTTTTCAGGAGGATCCTGAACATAAAGTAAAATCCCATTCTTTAGGAGGGTCTTGATCGTAAAGTAAAATCCCATTTTTCAGGAAGGTCCTGGACTGAAAGTAAAATCCCATTTTTCAGGAGGGTCCTGAACAGAAAGTAAAATCCCATTTTCCAGGAGGGTCCTGAACATAAAGTAAAATCCTATTTTTCAGGAGGGTCTTGAACAAAAGTAAAATCCCATTTTCAGGAGGGTCCAGAACATAAAGTAAAATCCCATTTTTTAAGAGGGTCCTGAACAGAAAGTAAAATCCCATTTTTCTGGAGGGTCCTGAACAAAAGTAAAATCCAGTAAAATCCGAATTTTCAGGAGGGTCCTGAACATAAAGTAAAATCCCATTTTTGTGGAGGGTCCTGAACAAAAAGTAAAATCCAGTAAAATTCCATTTTTTAGGAGGGTCCTGAACAGAAAGTAAAATCCCATTTTTCAGGTTGGTCCTTCACATAAAGTAAAATCCAGTAAAATTCCATTTTTCAAGAGGGTCCTGAACATAAAGTAAAATCCCATTCTTTAGGAGGGTCTTGATCGTAAAGTAAAATCCCATTTTTCAGGAGGGTCCTGAACAGAAAGTAAAATCCCATTTTCCAGGAGGGTCCTGAACAAAAGTAAAATTCAGCAAAATCCCATTTTTCAGGACGGTCCTGAACATAAAGTAAAATCCTATTTTTCAGGACGGTCCTGAACAGAAAGTAAAATCCTATTTTTTTGGAGGGTCCTGAACAAAAGTAAAATCCAGTAAAATCCCAATTTTCAGGAGGGTCCTGAACATAAAGTAAAATCCCATTTTTGTGGAGGGTCCTGAACAAAAAGTAAAATCCAGTAAAATTCCATTTTTTAGGAGGGTCCTGAACAGAAAGTAAAATCCCATTTTTCAGGTTGGTCCTTCACATAAAGTAAAATCCAGTAAAATTCCATTTTTCAAGAGGGTCCTAAACATAAAGTAAAATCCCATTCTTTAGGAGGGTCTTGATCGTAAAGTAAAATCCCATTTTTCAGGAGGGTCCTGAACAGAAAGTAAAATCCCATTTTCCAGGAGGGTCCTGAACAAAAGTAAAATTCAGTAAAATCCCATTTTTCAGGACGGTCCTGAACATAAAGTAAAATCCTATTTTTTAGGACGGTCCTGAACAGAAAGTAAAATCCCATTTTTCTGGAGGGTCCTGAACAAAAGTAAAATCCAGTAAAATCCCAATTTTCAGGAGGGTCCTGAACATAAAGTAAAATCCCATTTTTGTGGAGGGTCCTGAACAAAAAGTAAAATCCAGTAAAATTCCATTTTTTAGGAGGGTCCTGAACAGAAAGTAAAATCCCATTTTTCAGGTTGGTCCTTCACATAAAGTAAAATCCAGTAAAATTCCATTTTTCAAGAGGGTCCTGAACATGAAGTAAAATCCCATTCTTTAGGAGGGTCTTGATCGTAAAGTAAAATCCCATTTTTCAGGAGGGTCCTGAACAGAAAGTAAAATCCCATTTTCCAGGAGGGTCCTGAACAAAAGTAAAATTCAGTAAAATCCCATTTTTCAGGACGGTCCTGAACATAAAGTAAAATCCTATTTTTCAGGACGGTCCTGAACATAAAGTAAAATCCCATTTTCTAGGAGGGTCCTGAACAAAAGTAAAATCCAGTAAAATCCCATTTTTCACGAGGGTCCTAAACATAAAGTAAAATCCCATTTTTCAGGAGGGTCCTGAACAAAAGTAAAATCCAGTAAAATCCCATTTTTCAGGAGGGTCCTGAACATAAAGTAAAATCCCATTTTTCAGGACAGTCCCGAACAGAAATTGAAATCCAATTTTTCAGGGGGGTCCTGAACATATAGTAAAATCCCATGGATGTGCATTTCCAATGATAGCTGAATTAAGTGAAGCGAATTTTCCCCTGTATCAACAAAGAAAATTTGTCAGTTAAAAACTTAGTGGTGGTTTGTAGATCTTGGCTTCTCAGGTATCTGCCCAGCACTCGTTCCTTTCATCTTTGTTCCAAATCGCTAACAGCCCTATCTTGCCACATCATCGACCCGGATCCAGATTAAGGGAAATAAGTTCTGACTCAAACAATGGGTTTCCATTTTACCATGCCCCTGAGGTGCACTCTTTTCCCAAATCTGAATACTTCTACGAATCCAACACCCTGTCAGTTGATAGACTTCCTTTGTTTCGTGTTGAATGACGATGATATTTCTTTTTTGTGCTGTTCCTTGGATTTTCCTCGTATAATTGGAAAGACTGGTAGTAAATTTTGAAATCCTTTCTCGCTTGTTTTAACACAGACTTGACTTAAAATGTAAAGAAATGATGGTGACTTTTATTTTGATAAATGACATAAAAAGACAAAAAGCATGAATATGTAAATGAAAGAAAAGAGCAATGTCCCATATTCAAAAAGAAAACTTATCTGAATACGAAAACCAACTCCAATGAGTATGACATGCATTTTGGATTAAGCTGCCTGATCTTCCTATCCAGACTACCCATTTGTTGTTTAGTTCGTACCTTTTGCTGCTGAGCCGCTTCTTCAAATCCATTGGACTCATACATCACATTCAATTGACAACATCTTAAAAGACTTTCGCCAAAAAATCTCTTTCTTCTCACTTTTCACTTTTCTCTTGAACTCTCCA
The DNA here is from genome assembly GCA_030864225.1 of Capsicum baccatum var. pendulum. Taxonomy (NCBI): domain Eukaryota; kingdom Viridiplantae; phylum Streptophyta; class Magnoliopsida; order Solanales; family Solanaceae; genus Capsicum; species Capsicum baccatum. The sequence continues at coordinate 242,640,025 of CM061561.1, forward strand.
CCGCCTTACGGTGCCGGTGAGGGTTTTCACCAATAAGACTCTCTCATTTTTATTTCTCTCCACTCACCATCGCCTTATGGTGCCTGTAAAGATTTTCACCAATAAGACTCTCTCATTTTCATTTTATCTCAACTCACCATCGCCTTATGATGCCCACGGGGTTTTCACCAATAAGACTCTCTCATTTTTGTATTTCTTTCCTGATTTCTTATGCTGAGGGAGACAGGTGGTACTTCACAATGTATCATCATATCCATTGTATGCTTAGACTTACCATTATCACAAATTGATCTGAAGGACTTTCTTTGGTTGTAACTTGGCTTTGGGTTAAGGTTAGAAAAGATGGTAAGGGGCTCAAATGATACTTGAAGTGAGGGTGGGACTGACAACTTTTGGAATCGACTCAAACAACACATTAAATCATGCCCCAGCTTTGTTGACTGGATAAATCTTATATCTTCATTTGGTTGGACCGAGCGCAAAATAGGGCAGCCTACGTATTTCACTCCCGAGAGAGGAGAATCAGGTCGGACGTAGTTCCATCAGCTTGTTCTTTGTTCTGATTTGATTTTGATTTTTTTTTTTAATTTTTGAACTCTTTCTTTTATTCTCCTTTCCTCGACATTTATCTTTGACTCTATTTTGATTCCAAATGAGGGATATGAAAGAAAAAAAAACAAAGCTCAAACGGGTAAACAAGGGATGACACAATGTTTGGATAGAAGAATAAAATGCCTTCATCATATCAATCTTCAAAAATGCAAGTACTAAACGTGCAAGAAAATCAACAAAGGATCAAATATCATACATAGTATCTTTTGACCGCATCAGCATTGATAGCCATTTCTGCCATTTTGCCTTCAATATCTGTCAAATATAAGGCTTCATTGGGCAACACTTTCTTCACAACGAAGGGACCTTGCCAGTTAGGGGAGAACTTGCCTTTCTCCTCAACCTGGTGAGGAAGGATATGTCTCAATACCAACTAACCAACTTCAAAATTCCTAGGATGGACCTTTTTGTTATACGCTCGAGTCATCCTCCTCTGATACAACTGGCCATGACCCACAGACGTTAGCCTTTTTTCCTCAATCAAACTCAAATGTTCCAGTCGGATTTTTACCCATTTGTCATCATCAATCTCTGCTTATACAATGACTCGAAGAGAGGGAATTTTAACTTCTGCATGGATGACTTCTTTTGTTCCATACACCAATAAATATGGAGTTGCCCCTGTTGAAGTGCGAACATTGGTGCGATAACCTAGCAATGCAAATGGCAACTTTTCATGCCACTGTCTAGACCCTTGTACCATTTTTTGCAGTATCTTTTTTATATTCTTATTGGCGGCTTCTATAGCACCATTGGCTTTTGGGCGATATGGAGTAGAATTTTGATGCACGATCTTAAACTGTTGACATACTTCTTGCATCAAATGACTATTGAGATTGGCAGCATTGTCTGTAATGATCATCTTAGGAATTCCAAATCTACGAATGATATTGGCATAAACAAAATCTACCACAGTCTTCTTTGTCACTGACTTGAAAGTTACTGCTTCTACCCACTTTATGAAGTAGTCAATGGCTACCAAAATGAATCTATGCCCATTGATGCCTTCAGCTCAATCGGTCCAATCACATCCATTCCCCAAGCCACGAACGGCCATGGAGCGGACATTGCATGCAACTCAATAGGAGGAGATCGTATCAGATCACCGTGTACCTGACATTGATGACACTTTTGAACAAATTGAATAGAATCCCTTTCCATAGTAAGCCAGTAATAACTTGCTCGAAGAATCTTCTTTGACAAGACATAACCGTTCATATGTGACCCGCATACTCCAAAGTGTATTTCAACCATGATTGCCGAGGCTGCTTTTGTATCTACACACCTTAAAAGTCCCAGATCTGGGGTCCTCTTATACGAAATTCCCCAACTTATGAAAAATCCACTAGCCAAACTCCTAATAGTCCTCTTTTGATTGTTGGTGGCATATGATGGGTATTCTCTTGACTGAATGTACCGCTTGATATCCAAGAACCAAGGTTCTCCATCAAGCTCTTCTTCAACCTCATTATAGTAAGCATGATGATCACAACTCTGTATATGCACTGGATCGATGTAGGCTTTATCAGGATGTTGGAGCATTGAAGACAGAGTGGCTAAAGCATCAGCAATTTCATTATGAATCCTTGGAATATGCCTAAATTTTACTAACACAAACCGTTGACATAACTCCTGTAAGCATTGTCGATACGGGATGAGCTTCAAATCTCGCATCTCCCAATCGCCTTGAATTTGATGGATAAGCAAATCCGAATCTCCCAACACCAATAATTCTTGGACTCCCATATCAACAGCTAAACCTCAAACCAAGAATGCAGGCTTCATACTCCGCCATATTATTAGTACAGTAAAATCGAAGTTGTGCTGTTACCGGGAAATGTTGTCCCAATTTAGAGATAAGAACTGTACCTATTTCGACTCTTTTCATATTGATAGCTCCATCGAAGAACAACCTCCAACTTGGATCAGTATCTATAACGACTTCATCGACACACGACACTTCTTCGTCAGGAAAATATGTCTTTAATGGCTCGTACTCTTCATCGATGGGGTTCTCAGCAAGATGATCTGCCAAGGCTTGGGCTTTCATGGCGGTTCGAGTCACATATACAATGTCGAACTCGGTAAGCAATATTTGCCACTTTGCCAATTGACCCGTCAGCATAGGCTTCTAAAAGATATACTTCAAAGGATCTATGTGGGAGTTGAGATAAGTAGTATAGAAATAGAGATAATGCTTCAACTTCTGTGCTACCCAAATTAGGGCACAACACGTCCTTTTAAGAAGAGTATACCTGGCCTCACAGCCTGCTCCTTTTTGCCTGTGACATCATGTTGACCCAGGACACAACCGAAAGAATTATCCATGATTGATAAATATAAGATCAAAGGCCTACCAGGCTCTGGGGGTACCAGCACTGGCGGATTTGACAAGTATCTTTTGATTAGATCTAACGTTTCCTGACATTCTTCAGTCCATTTTACTGCAGCACTCTTTTTCAGCAACTTGAATATGGGCTCACAAGTGGTTGTGAGTTGAGCAATAAACCTGCTAATGTAGTTCAGTATACCAAGCAAACTCATCACCTCCGTTCTATTCTTGGGCAGGGGAAAATCCTGAATGGCTTTGGTTTTCGAGGGATCCAATTCAATTTCCTGACGGCTGACTACAAACCCCAACAGCTTTCCGGACGGAACTCCAAATACACATTTTGTCGGGTTGAGTTTGAGATTATACCTGCGAAGCCTTTCAAAGAACTTTCTTAAATCTTTAACATGGTCGGCCTGACTTTTTGACTTAATAATCACATCATCCACGTAGACCTCAATCTCCTTATGCATCATATCATGAAACATAGTGGTCATGGCTCTCATGTATATTGCTCCAGCATTCTTCAAACTGAACGGCATCACTCGATAACAATAGGTTCCCCATGGTGTGATAAAAGAAGTCTTCTCCGCGTCTTCATCATCCATAATAATTTGGTGATATCCAGCATAGCAATCCACAAAAGAGGCAACCTCGTGTTTAGCACAGTTTCTAACGAAATATGAATGTTGGGCAGTGAAAAATCATCTTTCAAACTTGCTTTGTTCAAATCAAGGTAATCAACACACACTCAAATTTTGCCATCTTTCTTTGGTACGGGAACAACATTGGATAACCAAATGGGATAAATAGAACCTAAAATTACTTTGGCTTCAAGTTGTTTCATGATTTCCTCTTTAATTTTAATACTTACATCTGTTTTAAACTTTCTCAACTTCTGTTTGATAGGAAGGAACGCGGGATCAGTTGGCAATTTTTGAGCCACTAATTCAGTGCTTAAACCAGGCATATCATCATAAGACTATGCAAAAACATCCTTATAATCAATTAATGCTTGAACCATTCCAATTTTTTAGCTGTGGAAAAGCATGTACACTGATTTTAGTTTCCCTAACATCTTCTTGATCCCCTAGATTTATTGGCTCAGTCTCATTCAAATTAGGATTCGGTTTGTCTTCAAACTGTTCTAACTCTTTGCTTATTTCTTCTAGTGCTTCTTCTGCATCATATTCCCCATCCAGCTTCATTACATATTGATTAGTTTGGATTTTAAGATCAGGCTGAAAATTCCGCATGCATGTCATGTCATTAGAATCAGCATAAAGAGAACTGTGTAAAAAAGAAAAACAAAATATATTAGACACGAAACAAAAGGGACATTGCATTTCATTAAATAAAAAGATAGAAGGGTTTCAGCATAGACGCCAACATAACATAAGAAAACTAAAATCCGAATTACAACCCTGAAGTAACTCGGATAAACAGAAAGAAAAACAAAATAAACTACCAAAACTCCCTCCTAACGGGGAGAGGAGTGACTTCCCAATTATTGATCCGGATAGCTGGACCTATGAATTGCATGTCTGCCATACTGGTACCTTCTCCTGCTTCGACCATATCAACTTTAAATAAAAGGTTCTCGAAGTCATCAACCAATTCAACTTCAAATTCCCCATGCTTCGTGACACCACTCTTAACAAATGATTCACTGAGTAGTGGCATTGGGTGAAGGAGTGACCATGTTTCCTTTTTCCTTCCCTTGGCTTTCTTTAGATCTTTAGCCGTAGGCTCAAATCCCATACCAAACGTGCCCACGTTCTCACTCGGACATATTGGATGAACTATACCGTACACAGATACTTCCAAACCCTTTCTTGGCTCAAATTCGCATTTCCAAAGTTCACTCACTATCATGATAGAAGCAGAAGACAATTGTGGTCCTGGTATAGCCTGCCATTCAAGGATACGATTCACTGGCACTATATCAAAACTTTGATATATGAATGTCTCCTCTACGTTATTTGCTTCAATAAGAGACAAGGGAGAATCTCCGCAAGCAGGCAAATCTCTTTCACTGTGAATAACCACTTCTTGCTTGTCATGCTCAAACTTAATCATTTGGTGCAGTGTAGATGCAACCGCCTTGGCCTTGTGAATCCACGGCCTTCCCAAAAACAGATTGTAAGAGGAGTCTACATTCAGTACTTGAAACTCTACGGCAAACTCAACAGGCCCTATGATCAACATTAGTTCTATTTCGCCAATGGAATTTGATTTTGCACCATCGAAAGCCATAACACATACATTGTTGGGCCTGATCCTGTCAGCACCAATATTCAACTTTTGCAAAGTAAAAATTGGGCAAATATTTACGCCTGAACCTCCATCAATCATAACATGAGTGACGTAGAAATTTTCACACTTTACTGTAATGTAAAGGCCTCGATTATGCCCTGTACCTTCAACAGGCAATTCATCATCAGAAAAGCTGATCCGATTGACCTCAAAGGTTTTTCCGATCATTTTCTCAAGATGGTTTATTGTAATATCCCTAGGAACATATGTTTCATTTAATACCTTCAGTAAAACATCGGATGCTCCTTGGAGTGCAACAGCAAAGATAAAAGGGAAATTTGAGCAGGGGTTTTCTTCAACTGGTCTAATATTGAATACTCTGGCAATTTCATCTTTTTAAAAAATTCTTCAGCTTCTTCTTTAGTGATAGGCTTTTTGATAGATGATGGCCCACACACCGTTGGCTTAGACTTTCTTAAGCTTTCAGGCACGAATCATCTTCCTGACCTAGTCAAACCCCCTACCTCATCTACATCTTCCACAACGTCTTTCCCGTGATAGGTCATCACAGTCCGCCCATAATTCCAGGGAACCCTTTTCGTATCAACTATCGGAGGTTGGGTCATTGGTTTGAGGACAATAGTCGCTGCTAGTGCTCCTTTCACTCTCAAGATGGGCTGACTTAGAGCTCCCACTACTGTCAACTTAGGTTTATCCTGACTTTAATCAACATGCCTTCTGGCGCCCTGTACTGTGATCAAGGGTTTCTTTGTGCTTTCTTGGGCTTTATTTTCTCTCATTCCTTCCTAGCTTAATGACATTGCTTTCAAAGACTCCGCTACATTCACCGATTTCTCCTCAATGGTCTGTATCTTTACAATAGGCTTATAACCCCTCAAAGACTCTTTCCCGTCATATATCAATTCTAGTATATTGGCTTCAGCATGGGTTGGCAGCGGATCCTGATTAATGTTTGGACCCTCCGGGGCCTGGACCAGCATCTGATTTGTGTCAATTAAATCTTGGAAAACTCTCTTCAAATGCCAACATTTCTCGATATCATGGCATGGCATATCAAAACAGTACGTACACCTTAAAGACTAATCGAGATTCCTCGGCGGTGGATTTGAAAGCCTTCCTTAAATTGGGCTCAAAACCTTCAACTTTCTCAACCTATCAAACAAGCTAGCATATGACTCCCCAAGAAGTGTGAATTAATTTTTGACCGCCTTCTCTTTCTTATACTCGGGCCTAGGCTGAAAGCTGGGTCTGGAGGGGTTTTGGTAATTTGGCGGAGCGAATGGGCGATTTTGTGGAGCTTGCGCACGCCACTACGGGTAAGAAGGGGTTTAGGTATATGGTTGCGCGCTATATACTGGGTACGGGGGTGGTGGAATGGAATATAAAGGGTTTTGTGGAGGGTATTAATGGTGGGAAGGAATATATGGAGCTTGGGCGTAGACTTGGGCTTGGGATTGGGGATAGGGGCGAGGTGGTCTTTTGGGATAGGAATGGGTTCCAGCTACAACAGTTGCCACGTCCTCTTTCTTCTTTTTACCTACCAATGAGCCAGATCCACCTTGAATCGCTTGTGTGGTGGCTTTTAATGCGGCAAAACTCACTATTCGGCCGGTCTTAATTCCGCCCTCTATCATCTCCCCCATTCAGAGGACTTCCATAAAAGACTTTCCCATTACCGGAAGTAAATATTGAAAATAGGTCTCATCCTACGCTTGAATGAAAACTTCTACCAACTTACTTTCTTTCATTGGAGGCTTTACCCTGGTGTCCTGTTCACGCCACCTTATCGTGATTCCTTAAAACCTTCAGTGCTCTTTTTCTTCATATTGATCAAGGATTTTTTGTCCGAAATCAGGTCGATGTTATACTGAAAATGTTGAACAAATTCAGAAGCCAATCATCCCAGCTGTTGCATTTATCAATATCTCGATCGATAAACCATTCTGAGGCCAGATCAGAAAGACTCTCGCCAAAGAAGGCCATGAATAGTTCTTCCTTTCCTCCTGCAGCCCTCAACTGGTTGCAATAACGTCTCAAGTGTGCAACGGGATCACCATGTCCTGTATACTTCTCGAACTTAGGCATCTTAAAATCGAGGGGGAGGTTGATGTCTGGGAACATGCAGAGATCTTTATAGGAAACACTCCTATAATCTCTGATTCCTTGCAAATTCCTCATAGCCTGTTTTAAACTTTTCAATTTTCGGGCTATGATATCTTGTTCCTCTGTTGCGACAGGTTTATCCATATCAAATGGAAATACAGGCGGCTGAGTGTACCCATAAGGTTCATTTATTTGCAAAGTAGGCTCCGGGACATAATATTGATTATCTGAAACCTTTAGTACTGGCTCACTGGCAAACCTAGGAAGACTCATTGTGGAACGCACAGCATATATGGGAGTTTTATATGGTGGCGGAGCCATGAATACCGGTGTGATCGGTGGCACTGGCTGAGCAGCTGGTCTTGATTGGAGAGATGCCAAGGGCACACCAGAACTGCCAGGATAATAATGTCACAGAGTGAATTCTGGCGCGTGCTCAGGTGACTCAGTAGGAGCAGAGAATTGCGCTTCAGAGAGCGGTGGGCAATTAGAGATATTCCTAAGACCTTCAGGAAGCGGGGGAGGAGGCATTCCGCTGGCCCATGCCCGGTGCAAATCTATCAGTTGTTGCCTGAGCCTTAGGCATTCCGCTGGCCCATGCCTGGTGCAAATCTATCAGTTGTTGCCTGAGCCTTACTACCTCATCATTGTGTTCTGAACTTTCTTCCCTGTGATCCTGATCCGGGTCAATGAGCGAATTTTCAATCTCCCTGCTAGCCATGGCGAGCTTTTCTTTGGATCTAGTGAAGTATGGGTGACTAGCTAGAGTACTGCAAACCTACCTATGTTATCTGAAAGAACATGCTCATCAAAGATGACATCCGTTAGGATTAGGGCACACAACAAGCATGGGAATCACATTGGTAAAATTGTCCTAACTTCATGTTCATTTCTACCAGCTTTTGAGGTTAGCGAGCTCATTTTAGCATCATCCTGATTTTTGTCTACACTTATTTTTTATCTACACTTATTATTATTATATTATTACATTTTTTCCGTATTCATCTCTGCTCTTTTCTTTTCTCTCGTTATCTACCTTTATTTTATCATTCTTTATGGATTTTGTTTTTCTTTAGAAGAGGAAAAATAATAAAAAACAATGAAACAAAATGATTAGATCGAACCCAAAAATAGGTTGCCTACGTATCATGTTGTACATGAATCAGATCTTTCGTAGTTCGTGCAGCATGTGCATAAACATTACCCACTTTTTTTTTGTGAAAATGAAAATAAACAAACCAAGGAAAGACGTAACATCATAACATTTTGAAAAAAGAAAACAACAAAAACGTACAAAAGTTTGGGACCACTTTAAAACTAAACAACAAATACGAAACAACATTATAGACCCCTAAGACGACATAGGTGAAATTACTAATAAAGACTCTAATACCAAAAACAACTTGACTTCGACTTAAAGCAGACACCACCCTACAATGACAGACACATAAAAGACTCAAACTGAATAAAGATAAGAAGTTCTCTTTCAGACTGGTTCTCTGCGTGATGACCCTGGCTGATATGGACCTTCCTGTGAAGTTCTCTTTCTCAGATTTAAACTTTGTAGCATATCCTGTAAAGACACCGTGATATTGGGGAAGAAGCTTCGGGCCCGTATTCCTGCCTCATGAGGAGTGCACTCGAAAAGATTATTCTGATACCTTTCTACCATTTTGAACAAATCTGCTAACTGAACCCTCAGTGTTTCCACTTTGGACCGTACACTTTCATCCTGATGGTCGTCTACTATGCATTCTTCCTGTATTCTCCCTCTAAGCTGAACTGGTAAATGTTGACTGATACCCCGAGGGATAGATTGAAGCCAGACCTCATATCCTTGATTGTGGCCCAGATTATCTAAACTTTTTTTGAGTGTGTCCACACCTAGCTTTGTTGCATGCTTCCAAAACTGCTCGTACTTTCTCTCACCTAAGGCTTGGTCCTTGAAGTACTCAACATCCTTCAGAAGATCCACTGCTGGTGGCACGTCCTACAGCCTACCCAACTAGTGCATTACTCTAGAAGGACTTTATGGTCTAGTGCAATTGAGCCCTAACATAACTAAAGGGAGCTTATTCTGACAACCCAACAATACTATCTTTGGGCGAAGCCACAGATAAGTCTGTAAAATGTTATCCCTGGTTCTTGACTCAAGAAATTCAATCCAAGCGTCGACTCCCATGGGTAACGAGAATTTATCCAAACGCAACCTGGAGTACATGGCTTTCACTCGATTGGGAATACAACGATCTAACACGTCTGGTCTAACTAAAGAAGGTGCATGCAAATGCTCCATCATCCATAACTGCAATATCAGGTTACTGCCCTCAAACAATCTCCATCCCTCTTTCACTTCGGTTAAAGCCTTATATATTTCTGTTAAGATCATAGGTATGAAAGTGAACCTACCCTTTTGATTAATGCCCTTGTCATTTTGATCCTTATGAAATAGGGCCATCACCACAGATTGCAAACGGGTATTAATACGTCTTTCTTCTAGTGGAAACACTAAAGTACCTAACAAAACGAGGGTGAAGACTTCAAGACGCTTTCTCTCCCACTTCTCCTTAGTCACATGAAATTCATCCCAAAATCAATCAAAATCTTCCGAGAGCCCGAATCTAGCGAATAAAAATTCTAGGGAAATCCACGAGTCACTTAAACAACCCAAACGGATACCCTTACTTTTTAAACCACAAGACTGCAAAAATCTCACGCCAGTATGATTTCGTGCTCGGATCATATCCTTCTCGATATAGGGCAAATGCAACAAACCGAATATTTCTGCCAACGTAGGAGTCATTTCACATTCCCCAAACCTGAATACCAAACCACTCAGATCCCAAAAGGTCAACAAAGCCTCAATTAAATCTGGACGAGGGGTAACATTCAGAAGTTCCATAAGATCACCTAATATTTTAACCAGTTTCTGCTGATCAACATAGTTAAACATTTCCCACCATTTGATTAACCTTTTGGGCACCTTGACAACCATCAGAACTCTAGACTTGGTGGACAAATCCATCCTGTAATAACACACAAGACGTTATCTCAAAAATTCGGCAGGAGTAGAAGATTCCCAACCCTTGGGATTTTTGACGCAAACATATGTCGATGGGACAGACCATATTCATGACTCCAATTTGTCGAACAGAAGTACTGAGCGAAATCAGTCTACTTGGCAAACAACTCTAGATTACGGGGAGAGAGACCTAAGCTAATACTAAGACAAAGGCCAACACAAAGAATTACCGGACCCACCGAGGGTTGCCTACGTATCCCAACCCAAGGGAAGGGAATCAGGTATGCGTAGTTCATCCAGATTGGATAATTAACGATTAACTAATACATTGACCCTAACTTAAAAGACACTACCAAAAACAAACGAAAAAAAAAACTTTTGAATTTTTAGCTAGACACTTTAACTAAGACTGACACCGCCAATTATGAAGAAAAAAATCTTTTTGGTATTTTTGTTTTTGACAAATAAGTAGAAGAGGCAAACAAAACTTTTCTTTTCTTTTTTTTTTTGAATTTACGGTACTTTGAGAAGACAAATATAAAACGTAAAAAAATCTTTTTGAGTTTTGGATCGTGAAGAACAAAAGCCATAAAGAACTCTAAAATAAACTACGACACCCCTTTTGTTCATTCTTTTCGACTCACTTTTTCTATTTTTTTTTCTATATTTTTTTTCTTCTTTTTTCTTTTTTTTTCGTTTTTGCCTACGCACCTTACGACTTAATTTTGTTTTTTTTTATTTTATTATTATTTTTTCTTTTTTTTTTCTTTTTTTTTCAAAAATTAGTCCGTCAAATGACCACGTTACCCTTATAAATGCAACAGTTAGCACGTAGGGATGCTTTAGAGGGGAGTCTCCTACAAAGGGCCCTGTGGGTCCCGCTAGGTCTCCGTATGATGCACATAAGTATGACCTAAAGGCTGACCTACGTTGTGGTTCACTAACAAGGCTGTTCAGGGAAGCGTATGGTCGACATTGGCTGCTTTGCTTTCCAGCTACTCCATAACACCGACGGCTCCCCCCCTAAAATAAGGGTGACTCAACTAGAGGTTGTGTACAACACGTGTACTACGGACTTGTTGCATAAAGAAGGTCGGGGGTTGGACTCATGATGACAGATATAAAGCGGTAACACATAGGATAAATACTATAAACAAAGAGAACGAAAACGTACAAAAGTGAAAATAACAGAAACAATAATCACAAACAATGCTTATACACTCATAATGCCAAACAAAGCCGATACAACTCAAAAATAAGCTCGAATTCTCATACAGGTTCCCCAACAGAGTCGCCAGATCTGTCACACCCCTTTTACGACTCAAAAAAATTTATATTTTTTTTTAGTTCGAAAGGGTTTTATTATTTAAGTGACAAGAAATGAAAATTCGTTTCACAAAAGGATTATTTACATTTTTTATTCAGAGTCGCCACTTGGCATAATCTGGTGTGCCAAGTCACCATTAGAAAATCCTTTTCAAAAACCATTTGACTCTTTAAACTGGTTTGCGAACAGAGATTCCGGCTAAGGAATTCTGTTGACCGAGGGGAAGGTGTTAGGCACCCCTCGATCCCGTGGTTCAACCACGGTCACTTGGTAGAGCGTATCGACTATTTTGTGGCACTAAGAAATGTATAAACCGCACAAAAAATCATGCAAAACAATCCAAAATGTAAAGTCCAGTCCAATTATTACAACCCGAAATAAAAAGGGACTGAAAGTAAACCTACGCTAATCCTAAATTAATGCTCTACCTGACGCCTCGGGCCTTCACCACGAACGTCCTTCGGGTACATGATACCTCGGGGCATTCCCCAGTGAATAAATATATACAAATACTTCGGGGCATTCCCCGGCCAAATTATACAATTGAATTAAATACGATAAACTAGAAAGAAACATTCACACGCACATTCCAACATCTAACCAAAACATCAATCTTAAATTCCTGCCTACCCAAACCTATATTGCCTATCTATTTCAATATGACATAAATATATCATAATCACTTGTACCGAATGGAACAAAAGACAACAAACCAACATTAATCTACGTTCAACTTTTTATCAATTTCTCCATTCTTTCCCTAAATCCCCTTATCAATCCATTAGAGCATGATCAAATTCATTCTTCAAATCACCAAAAATCAACCCACCAAACATCATGATCATAACAATCAACATCAAAAAAGTCCAACAAAACATAAACACAACCAATTCAATATACCAAGATAAATAAAAAGAGAGCGAGTTAAGAAAATGGACCTTTCAACAATCTGATCTTTGTTGATAATAAGAAAACCCGCACTTGGAATTTCAAATAGAACCTCAACGGCGATGAATCCAACTCGAATAGAAAAATAGCAATCTAAATTGAAGCCTCAAACGACCTTCCAATAATCGACTTTTGTTGATAATAAAGAATTAAAGAAGCCAAACTTCGAACCCCCGACTAGAAAATCTCAACGACCATCCACCTCGATTTGAAGCTTTTATTTTGAATAACCAATGATAGATTGAAACTCCCAAAGCAAAGCAAAGCAATGGAACCTCGACCCATTTGGAATCTCAACGTCAAACCTCAATCACAAACTTGCCAATCCAACTAGCTATGACCCGTTTCGGTTTCGTCACAAATCCAGACCTAAAATGTTACGAAAAGAAAAAAAAACTGCACTAATTTCGTGTGCAATAGCTTTGTTTAGCCATTTCGAAAAAAAAAAATGTTGCCGCCGGTGGAGTCCATGGCGTTTTTCAACGCGAGAAGGGGTTCGGTCATCGGGTTTTGGGTGTTTTTCTAATAGAATCACCGGCGTTTGGGACTTTGTTGCCGGTTTTAGTTGTTTTTGCAGTGTTGGTCACCGATTTCGGTTGTTACCGGAGCTCCAGTGAGATCTGGTCGCCGGAACGAACCTTATCGTTGTTTCTCTCAATCGCTGATCTCTCTCCTCTCTTCATTTAATTCACTCTCTATTTCAGTGTATATATCGCTATTGTTGTGTGTGTATGTGTTCTACCGTGTCTCCATGTGTGTGTTGGTGTGTGTTTCAAAGGAAAAATGGAAGAGGAATTTTGTGTCCGTGTATCTGTGAGCCCGTGAAGAAGAAAAAGAAAACAATTGGAGTTTGTGTAGAAGAAAAATCCCTTTCCCTGTTCTGATTTTTGTGTGTGTATCTATGAGGTGAGGGTGGGGTAGTGGTGAGGTGGGGTAGAGTTTGTTAGGATAGGGTAGGTAGTTATTGTTTTTTAATTGGGTGGGTTGTTAGAATATTAGGATATTACAAAATTAGTTAGGGGATTGTTATTTTTGTCATTTTGTGGAGGGATTATCACACGGGTGAGGGTACACGGTAGGATAAGGTAAACAATAGGTAAAACGACATCGGGGAGGGACAAAATTAGGTGTCTACAAATATGCTTAAACTTTAGGTTGTTGGTGACTTGCTTGTCCAAGAGATATTTAGCAGCCTTTCCTTCAACAAAAGTGTGTTGTATAGTGTCCCTTTGAGGGACAATATAATAATATGCCATCAAGGATAAGATTTGATTTGATTAACAATCATTGGTAGCAGATCAATTTTCAGCTGAATTATGATTGTACATTTGTCTAGACAGAAAAGTTGAATATCTTTGTGCTCAAAGATGAAAAGAAATGGAGATTTGAGTTGTTTGGAGGAGAAGATTTGAGCTGACATTCAATGAAATCCGTCATTGAAGAGTTTCGAAGCTCAAATTTTAAAACTCGAACTACCACAAACGTGAATCGTTTCGAGTGAATAATATATCAAAAGACTCAAAACATTAAAAGGAGCTCATATAAAAAAATTTAGACTATTTAGAGGACTTTGAGTCAGTTGGAATTGAAAAAAATAAATTCATCTCGTCGAGGAAGATAAACTGACGCATATTGTGTAAAAATATATAGCTATTGTATAACAGTGTATATGAATGTATATACTTCTCCGGTACATAGTTATAGATCATATATACATGGTTATACACTATTTATACAACATAGATCTATTACATATACATTAGATATACATGTGTGGTCATTTAGGGGAAAATGATGATAAATTTACATAAGAGGCCCTATATATTTTTTCTGTGTTCTGATTTTGATTGACTTGCCTGCAAAGCATGTTTTTAGAGAGGAGGTTAAAGTGCTAACAATGCACCAAACTAACGAAAATACTCCTCTAAAATGTTGTCAAAAGAGCACAAACTAATTAGGAATCTCATTTGTGCAATTTTACGTGCAAATAAAGTCTCATATAGATAATTAAAAAGAAGAAAGAGTTATGTATAAGATGTGCTGCTCTTAATAGCGTGAGATTATTTGAGAAAACTATACAAATTACACCAAATTGAATAATTTTCACTTTAGGGAAAATTAACTATATAAACTTATTAGATTAGTTATTATAACTTATAGCAAAACTTTTAAGTTTTCAAGTTTATAGCAACGTTCATCTTTAAAAAAATATATAAAAAGTTTTTTTTTCTTTTGTTGAAAATACAGAAAAGCAATTACTGAAAAACAAAAATTAATAGTTAATACAATTAATATACAATTTACCTTTCTTAAAACTAGTTAACCTTAATTACTGATATTTATCCACCCCAAATCCCTCAAACCATTAGTTATCTTCCTATTTTAATGCTTGCATTAAGAGTTTCCATCTTCATACACTACTTGCCAATCTTTACACGATTTCTCTCTACCATCAAACAAAAAGTGTATTCTATGTTGATTAGAATTTGATAGAAAAACAAAAAACAAGTATTTCTTTAGATAAAAAATATAAATTTTGTTAATTTGCATTCAATCATGATCCGCCATGGAGGCAGATGGGATTCTTCAGGTTTATTAATTTTCTTACGCCTTCTAAACGAATTTAAATATTTATTGGCATACCACCAATCGGATGCATGCCATCACAAAGAACACTGTGAGGAGGAGAAGAAAGGAAACGTGTTGATTATTTGAACCAAGCAGCACAATTGTTCAACAGAAAGTTGGCAGACGACTTAAGTTCTCTGGAAAACAAAGTACCTAATTCAAAATTGGTGTATGTAGATATATATAATCTTCCACTTGATGTCATCAACAGCCCTCAGAAATATGGTACAAATATGGCTGCCTTTTTTCTGAATATCGACCAGATCTCTGTTTCTTTCTTTATATGACTGTGTAGGATTCAAAGTTGCAGAAAACAGATGCGATGGGACAGGAAAAATAGAAGTTGCAGAGTTATGCACATTGGTGTGTTCCGATGATTACGATTATATTTTTTGGGATAGCTTTCATCTTACAGAAAAAGCATACAGATTTTTAGTTCATCAAATTCTTGTACACCATTTAAGTAGCTTCTTCTGATAAATTCACATATCAACATGCATATCAATGAATTCTTAGTACTTGTTGCCGAATGATTGGTCATTTATATGTTATTTTCTCACTTAGTGATCATGTCTATCATCCCCGATTTTTATTTATTTTTATTTTTTCTAGTAAGCATGTACATGATGTGGTAGTAACAAAGTTGTATTCATGGACTATAGCAGTACATAAAAACTTGCAAATATTTGATTTTTTTCTGTATTAAATTGGTATAAAATTGATATTGAATCATTTTTTGTATTTACTGTTTGTTTTTCTAATATAGTTAATAATTTGATTTAACTTTTTAGTGCTCGATTATTACTGTTTATTTTTATAAGATTGTGGGTATGAAAAAGTTTATTTTTTGTATTTATGTAGTATTTACATAATGTTATGCTACTCTAACATTTGTTTCGTAGTTTACATCATTGAATGAAATTGATATGAACTAAGTCGCATCAGATCGTATTAAATTTGATATCAACTACATCAAATTATACATTTTTTGATTCTGCAATTAGTAACATTTGACATGAATATCGAATCTTGATTTTTATTGGTGCTTATTACTCTTTGTATAAGATTGTTGATATTAATAAAGTTTAGCTTTGATATTTAACATAGTATTTATTTAATGTTCTTCATCTTGCCAGAAAGCAAACAAAAATATCAATCTTGGTTAATATTGATTATTTTTTTATTACAACAAAAAATTATTTGACATCAAACAACTATCAATTAATTTATTTTCAACATTTACGTTGATAGTTTTTCATATAATATCCATTCATACACTAAAAAGTTCATGCACTAAAAAGGTTATGTAACATAAAACATAATTTTTCTCATCGATTGTCATATTCATAAAACTCATTCAATACAAATGTGATATATGCGAAACTTCATCGATATCAATTTAATACATTGAGAACTCAAAATAAAAATGTTACTTAAGTATGAAATGAGTATATAAATTGATTTCAACGTATTAAAAGTGGAATTATCCTAGGAAAATGTGTTCATCAAAACTTAGTTAACATCATTGCACTAATTGGCAATTAACATCATTACACAAATTGGAACCATCCCTCAATCGATAAACTGAAGGTACAAAAATCTTGCAGATTAATCAATACATCTACGAAAGGCCTCACATGAAAAAAAACTCAATAAAAGGCATCCTTGTTTGGCTAATGTATCTAAAAAATGAATGTCTTCTTGTTCATTTATCTTCCTCAAGTATATGGACATTACAGGTAAAACAATGAAATGTGCTCTGGCTAACTATCTTTCAGATGTTAGCAACGAGCCAAACACGAGTTTGAAATTCTGGATGAGTGTAAGAACAAGTTTTTTTTTTCAAGGTATACATGTGAAATCAAAATTGTGTTGGTGTGTATTTTGATTTCAGTTTTACATATATACTACAATAGAAATGATATTAAAAGTTAATTATGGTATGCATTATATGGACATAGGGAAACGATGACTAATTAAATTCCAAAATGAAACTATATATATATATATGTTATCATCACTTAATGATTTGACAAAATTGAATTGGCAAGACTGCCTTTTGACTATAAAAAGGATTTATTTTTTTGAAAGTAGTTAATTTTTTTAGAATGAAATAACTATTAATAATTAAGCACTACCTAAGCATGAAAACAAATGTTAATATTTACTATTTGTTCTTAATTTAATATAAAATTGATCTAAACAATTGTCCAATTTAGAAGAATCACAATTTAATGACCGAGAAGATTATTAGTAAATAAAAAAGGTAATGAATGGAATAGTCACTGTTTAGAAGAAATTTAATGAATGAAAATTAAAGAGATAAGGCTCCTATTGGTAATTAAAAAAGGTAAAGAGATAAGACTTCTATTGATAATTAAAGACTAAAAAATATGAAAAACAGTATAATCAAGTTAATTATTCAAGTTAATAAAAAAATATAAAATCAGATCCTAAGTTTAAAAAATATAGTTACCATATATATCTCCTTAAACTGGGGATAAACTTTGATATTTAATTATTATAAAAAAAATATTGATATCTTAACTTGCCATAATTATCCAAGATCTTTAATTAATAGTGATAGATGTTAAATACTAAATATAAGGATATAATACAAATAATAAATATTACAAAATTGATTTTCGAAAATTTAATCAAAATATGTTTTTCTCAAAAGTTGCTATAACTTGTAATTATTTCTTAAGTCTAGTAATTAATAAAAATTTATGTTATAACTTGTAATTAATAATCCAAAAACTATATTTGGGATAATTTTCACTTTTATATTAGTGAAAAGAGAAAAGTATCCTAAATAGACTTAGCCCATCTAATTACAAGGCCCAAGAAAATCAATATTATCATAAGAGAAGAGGTAGAAATGAGATTTCATTTGACCAGGAAGATGTACGAGGAAAAATTACAGCAAAATTCCTTTCGCCACCTCATTTATAAAATATGTACACAATGTATGGATAATGTATATTTTAATCTAAGCCTATAGAGAGAGTGTGTGTGTGGGGGGGGGGAGGTAGATAGATACACTATGCATATAATATACATACTTATACATAACATGTACAATCAATGTATATAAATAGTGTACGCTTCGATCATATTGACAAACTAAATCAGAATGATACACTTACATAAGATTCTCAATGTAAAATAAAAAAAATAAAAAATAAAATGATACAATCCCAATTTGATAACATATGACCTATATACTGGTATACGTGAAATTGTCCGTGATTAGTTATTTGTATGACAGATTTTCATCAGTATCACTAAATTATAAGCCTTAATCGTAATACTGTAAATTTTTTAAAATTAGCCATTTTTGTCACCTTCATTAGTCTAACCATGATCATCATTTGGTCCAATTACCATAACAGGTGGAGTGCTAACTTTGAAACATTCAGTCCTCAGCTTTGATAATTCATCATCTTCACTAAATTCTCTTGAAATATTAACATTCCCAAGGCTCAAAATTCTTTGTATAGTTGCCATTTTTGCTACCTTGTCATTATTTTTCCATAAGGTCTCATCACCAAATTTCTTGAACACTTGCCCAAAGTCTTCATAAATATTTTTAGAAAATATTTTCTTGAAAAATTCATTTCTTCTTACATAGATTTTCTTGAATTATTCCAATAGTTCCAACAACCTGGGATCAATACTTTTCCCTGATTTCCATAGGATCATGTAAACTTTATTATTATCCATGAACAAAAATTTCTTTTTATAATATATGAATCTTACGGTTTTAACTAGCTTTGAAATATATTTGATAAAGGTATATATGTTTATGTCTATTTAAGTAATTGTGGTATTAGGATGGCTCCTATAATCTATCTATTTATAAGGCCATGGCCAATGCACTGACATATATACACAAAATGAAAAAATAAAAATAAGCTCCATGTGTATGAATGGGGAAGTTTGAGATAAAATAAATAAGAATATTGCTCTTTTTTTATTTGTTTTAGAAAAAAATGTCTCTTTCCTTTTCAGCACATTCTTAAATTCTAACTTTTCACGTAACATTTTAAGACCACAAAATTAAAGAACATTTTATTACATTCTACATATATTTAATTTAAGATCAAAAGATGAAAAAATCTTTTTTATTTTCTTAAACTCTATATCAAGTAAACCAACCAAATAAATTACAATGAAGATTTTTTTTTTGTTTATTTTATTCAATTACCCAGAGAACATTATATTCTGAGTACACAAAAAGTGATAAGAGGGATTCACCTGACCTCAATACAACACAATCTATACAAGATTTGGTGATGCAATCACCCAATTGAAATGGAGGGAATATTTAACTTGAACTGACGTCACACACATTATCCATCTTGGAAGAATTAAATTTGATTAATAAAAATATTACAATATAAAATGCATTCATCAAGAGCTCTATTCTTTGCCAATAATATTATCTAAGAGAATGTACGTATCATGTATGTATACCTTATTTATTTAAAACTGCAAGGGAATTATGGAACTTTGTGAAACAAATTTAACTGGAATAGTTCTAGCTGACGATTGACAATGATGTAATATTAATTCATGTATTACTTATACATGTATAACTTTAACCAGTATTCAAGCGGTTCTTAATAGATCAATTATATTCTAGCAGAATTTAGAGTATTTTACGTGTAGTGTTGTCTCTAATGGTTAGAATCTGTATTAAACACTACTCCATACCCAACTACTAAATTAAGGAGGCTTCTAGTTGTAACATGTAGTATGGTAATCTCTCCGTCTCATATTACTTGACATGTTTGCCTTTTGCACAATTCTTAAGGTGAAATTAATAAGGGGTGCAAATTGACTAATATAACTCTATTAAATTCATACTAAATATTGTCATTATCTATTGAAATTAATTACTCTTCCATTAAACTACTATGGTTAAAGTTGAAAAAATGTGTCAAATTATTTCTTAATTCTTTAAACCTATCAACTATGTTGAGATAAACTTTTTTAACAAACATGTCAAGTATATGAGACACAGGGATAGTACATAAAAAGAAATTGAATTGGATAATAAGTACTCTTTATCAATATCAATTAGAAGTTTCAAGTTCGAGTCTTGGGAATGGATAGGGAGCATTTTATCTTCTCAAATGTGATATTCCGGTGCAAATTTGAATTAATCGAATCCCAACATAGATATCAATTATGGGTGTCAAACGGGCCGGGCCGGCCCAACGCGGAACCGGCTCTTCTATTTTAACCGGGTTGAGGGACGATTTTGTCGCTAGATGGGTCGGGCCAAATAGTAAAAAAAATTAAAACCCACCCTAACCCGGCCCACTTAACCCAACACGGTCAAACCTATCAAAATCCGGTCAAACCCGGTTAAAAAATGGGTCAAACCCGGTCAAAAATATATATAAAAAAAAAAATTCTTTCAATATCATTACATATACCCACCTATATACATTATAAATATGTTAAATAATATATATACACTATATATATAGTATATACTACATTAAAATTTAAAAAATATATACACATATACACAATTAGTCAATTACTCATATATACGCACCAATCAATGTATATATACTACTACTTATAAAATATACTACAATATATATACATTACAATATATATAGATATACTTATGTACTAATTTATAAAAAATATACACATGTATACGTTAAATATACACTTTGATAGAAGATATATACACGTGTATACGCACCATTCAATGTACTACTACTTATAAAATATACTACAATATATATACATTACAATATATATAGATATACTTATATACTAATTTATAAAACACATTCACATGTATACGTTAAATATACACTTCTATAGAAGATATATACACATGTATACGCACCATTCAATGTATATATACAACTACTTATAAAATATACTACATTATATATACATTACAATATATATATATATAGATATACTTATATACTAATTTATAAAATATATACACATATATATATGTTAAATATACACTTCTATAGAAGATATCCAATTTATAGAACATATACACATGTATAAGTTAAATATACACATCTATAGAAGATATATACACGTGTATACGCAACATTCAATGTATATATACTACTACTTATAAAATATACTACATTATATATACATTACAATATAGATTGATATACTTATATACTAATTTATTAAATATATATACACATGTATACCTTAAATATACACTTCTATAGAAGATATATGCACAAATATACAAAACATATGCTACTTAATATAATAGATTAATAATATTTGGTAGTAAATTAATAATATATTAGAAGTAAGTTTGTAATTTAAAGTAGAAAACTAGAAATTCAATTTAAAATTTTAAATCGTTAAATGAATAATATATAAAAAGCAAGAACTAAGGAGTGAATGAATTTGGAAAATTTTATTAATTGCAAAATGATCCAAAATTTATAATTTACATGAATGAAAAATCTACAAATTATGTATCATTTTTTCCAACTCATTCATATTAATATTAACGGGAACTTGCATAGGATAGTCGAAGTCAACGGGGGCAAAACCATGCATTGGATTTGATTCTGCTGAGTTCTCCCGTGAAGTCATAATTTCTTTAAGTTTCATCTCGTCGCTCGGCTCCGGTTCCATTCCTTGGTTTCTTTTTTCCGCTCTAATCCAATCTCTGAGGCAAACTAGAATATTCATTGCATTGCTTCCCAATGAATGTCGGTTGTCTCCAAGCTGTTGTCGTCCCTGACTAAAGGCGCTCTCTGATGCAACGGTTGACATTGGAACATTCAAGATATCTCTAACTAATCTTGAAAGCACAGGATATTGTGTTTCATTACTCCTCTACCAATCCAACGTGTTGATTCGTAGTCTGCGATCCTCTGGTGCCGTCCAAAAATAATATTTCAGCTCTTCCCGATAAGTTGATGTGTAAGTTCTCTCATCAACACTGTTCCAATAATTTAAATCATAAAACGAATCAGAAAAACCACTATGTGCCGGCCTTTTAGAAGATGATGGCTCCTCGGGAGGATGAGGAGCGACAGTTGGAGTGATATTTGTCGGTACGACTAAATCAAATAAATCAGCATAGTGATTATATAATTTTTCTATGTAATCCTTTGCATCAGCCGTAGCCGTCCACAAATTAGGTTGTACTTGTTCAGAATCATGGTTCGTATTTATTTCTAGGTTAGTATAAATAAGAGTACTAAAGTGGCACATATTATTATATTTCATGCACGGATTTAACATAGCACCAACCAAGTAAATAGGGGGAATCGAAAAAAAATATTTTTTAAATTTCGTAAACATGGCGCCAACAGCTTCTTTATAACCTTCTTTATGTTTATATTCTTTGAGCAAACCAGAAATATCGGCTATATATGCCAAAATATTACAAACAGTAGGATAATAAGCACTGAAAAATTCAACCGTAGCTACATAAAATTTTTCTAAAAACTTAACAAGATCATTAATTACAACCCAATCAGAATTATGTAGCATGCAATCAGCAGAATCAGCAAATGAACCGCAATGTTGGTTAAAAGCTAGTGTAATAGGAATTCTATATTTATAACAAGTTTTTGAAAATTCATACGTAGAATTCCATCTAGTATCAATTTCCTCAGGCATCAAAATAGCTGTAAGTTCATTTTCTTGACATTTAACTTTAAATTCTCTAATTCTCGATCTACGATTATTTCCTTGAATAAAACCAACGGCAAGACGAATTTTTTCAATATAAAGCTCAAAAAACTCAAGACCATCTTTTACAATTAAATTATATATATGACATGCACACTTAATATGAAATATTTAAGGCAAGGGCGGAGATAACGTAGATTTTATTTTTTTATAGCAGTCTTGTTGTTAGAAGCATTATCAAAAGCAATACATAAAATTTTATTTTCGATACCATAATATCCAACAATTTTAACAATAGAATCAACAATAAATTGTCCAGTATGTTTACGATCTTCATTATATAAAAAAGCAAGAATACGTTTTTACATCACGAAATTACTATCCATCCAATGACAAGTAATGGTTAAATAATCATTTTTATTTACAGCAGGACCAAGATCAGAAGTTAGGGACAATCTACATTGAATATTTTTTAACAATGTTGATAAATAAAAACAATATTGTGAATGGAGTCTAAAAATATCAGACCGATAAGTAATTCTAGGAATATCGTTAAACATAGGATTATAAATTGCTTGTATATAACGAATAAAGGCATCAGAAGAAGGAAAACTAAAAAGCAAACAACCCACAGCTACCATTTTATCTATTTCTTCCCCGTCCCTCAATTTATTATACTTCTTCGCTACGTGACCGGTTGCTGGGTCAATTTTAGTTTGTGTTTGCCCACAAACATCCCCACCACCTTGTGCAATATTTAACTCTCTTTTGTGATCTTCAGCTATATGTCTCATTAATGTACCCGTACCCCTTACTTGCCTCCACTTCTATGCTTATATATTTGTTGATAAATATTTCATTGCACCTCAATATCTAATATACGTTCAAAAAATTGCCATGCAACACTAGTTCTTTTACGAGGTCTTGGGGCACTGGGAAGACGGGGAGGGAGATTAACCGATTTATATCTAACGTTAGCATCTCCTACTGTGGGTGTCTCAGCAATATTTTTATTATCTTCATCTAAATTAACCGCATCTACTTCATTTTCTTCTTCTATACCGTAATTTTCCTGAGCTTCTACATAATTCATATCGTGAGCACCTACACCTATTTCTTTCTCAAAAAGTGTACCAAGCGGTACCGGAGGCGAAGGCACACGGGTATATCTACTACTTGAACTACCTCTACC
Source organism: Capsicum baccatum var. pendulum (assembly GCA_030864225.1). NCBI lineage: Eukaryota > Viridiplantae > Streptophyta > Magnoliopsida > Solanales > Solanaceae > Capsicum > Capsicum baccatum. The sequence goes on from CM061561.1 coordinate 242,664,125, forward strand.
ACTAGTAATTCACTTTTTACTACCACTACTGCTTCCGGGACAAAAACTTTTAACACCTTTAGTAGCGAGGTTTCTTAATTTATTCATAATATAAATTAAATTAAACTAAAAATATTCCAAATACACAAATATAATAAAATTAAATATTAAACAATTAATACAATAAATAAAAATTAAACGTAAGAGATGGAACGACAATACCAAATTTTAAAAGTATCCGAAGGTTACGACTTTAGAAACTTCCACTCGTACTTTGTAAGCGAAAAATTAAAAAATTAAAGTGAACACTTTATGAAATTAAATATATTGAATATTTGAGAATTGAGAATTGAGAATTGAGATTTGAGAGAGTGAAAAATTGTGTGAAAAATGATTTGAAGTTGTAGGGTATTTATAGAATTTTTTTTTGAATTTAAAAATATTTTTTAAAGTTTTTTTTTTAATAAATGGGCCCAAACTAGCCGTTTGGACCCAAAAACGGCTATATAGCCATTGGGCCAATGGCTAGTTTGGCCCAAAATCCCATTTTTTTTTCTTTTAAAAAAGGTATCTAGGCCAGGTCGGGCCGGATCGGTTAACCGGTGGGCTTGGTCCAGGCCGAGTTAGCCGGACCCATTTAAAAAAAATAACTGGCCCGGGACCCGGAACCCTAAAGACCTAGGGCTTATCGGGCCGGGTCAAACCGGGTTGGGTTAGTTACAAGGGGCGAGTCTGGCCGGGTGGGTTAGTTACAAGGGCCAAGTCTGGCCGGGTCGGCCCAACCCACTTGACACCCTTAATATCAATACCGAGTGAAAAGAAAGTGCACGTACCATCACAAAATGCAAAAATATACTTGAACATAAGTACATATATGAATGTTGTAAGGAATTACATGTTGTACGCTTCATCATTACCAAAAGTTGATGGAGTTGTAATTTTTTTTTTCTGTAGAGTTGTAAGTTGTAGAGTTGTAAGTAGATCCTTCATTGTTAGTTAGGAATTTCAACTTTTTCCAAGCTTATGGTAGAATAACCTAAACAACGACAAGTTCTCTGCCCCTTCGAGAAGGAAGCTATTGGGTTCAAAATTGAGAGGATGCCATGCGGAAGCTTAAAGTTTGCAAATAAAGACGGTGATAATTCAGATGACAAATAAAAATATACTAAAAATATATTATTGAATATAATTTGGTTAACTGTTCTACACAAGAAACTAATATTAAAAAAATATAAAAACTATTAGGAGAAAATCTCCCCCTAAACGAGACTCTTTAAAGACTACATTGTGGATGTTATTGTGTTATTGTATGCGAAGGGAAGGTATTTATTTATAGAGTTCCAAAATCTTTCCTCCAAGAAAGAGGTCTGCCAAATATGAAAATTTTTTATATTTTTCCTTTAAGGAAAAAAAGTAAAAGTAATTATGATTACTTTTATTTTTCTTCCAAGAAAAAGTAAAACTTAATTTTGGTAAGAAAATCAGGGCAAAAAACCCTAACAAATCTCCCTTTTTTTGGCTTGATTTTCTTCACTTGATCTGCCTTCTTCACAAGCGTAATCTTCATATATCACTGTTGGTTACCATGATTAAAAGATGGTATGGGTTAAAAATTGAAGCCCTATGCATTAAAAATAAAAGCATGGGTTGATAATACTTATATTGTGGATGCTATTATGTTATTGTATGAGAAGGGAGGGTATTCTATTTATAGGGTTCCAAAACCTTTCCTCCAAGAAAGAGGTTTTCCAAATATTGAAAAAATTTATATTTTCCTTTAAGGAAAAAAGTAAAAGTAATTATGGTTACTTTTATTTTTCTTCCAAGAAAAAGGTAAAACTTAATTTTGTTAAGAAAATCAAGGCAAAAAACCCTAACAGAAGTGACAAAAGTTCTTTTAAGATTTCAAGAGAAGATCATGATAAAATAATCCGTTTATCAATATGATTGGTGTTGTATTTAACCGAGGCATACTTACAGGACGGTAGACTTTAATTTTGTTCCTACATGACATCAATTTGCTAGGCGCACTTGCCGTCTATTTTGATTGTTCAAATTTTGATAACACGATAAAACCATTATTGTTCAACTACTCTTTGACTCATGAGATTGGAATCTTCTTGGACAGGGAGCATTTTACCTCAAAATTAAATGTATTGGTAAAGAACCCAAATTAATCTATATCTATATCTATAATCTATAATATATTAAAAGTGTGAAGACCCTTAGAAAAGTGATTTGAACTTTTTACCCTTCATTAAAAGACTCTTCTTTAGACAAAACTGTCTTTTCACTTTTTTTTTAATTATATTAACTAGACTTCCTAAAATATATGGTAGGAGAATTAATTAATATTTTCCTTTCTACTAGACTTCCAAAAATATATGAGACTCTCAAAATATATGGTAGGAGAATTAATTAATATTTTCTTTTTTACTGTTTAATTAGAAAAATACACCTAAAATAGATAGGACTCTATTAAGAAAATACTTCTATAAATATTGAGATGTACGTTAACTAAAGAACAAACCGGTTTGCCTATTGAGAGAATATGATTAATGCTGATCTAACTTGATTCGATTGCATGTCTAGATGGTGGATGCATGATTTTCTAACCCTCAACTTCTTCACTGTTTTTATCAACATAATAGAATTCAACATGTGTATACATATATCTTCTTTGTTTTCATTCAAAATCATTCTTTATGGTCAAAATTTTTGCTCAGACAAGAATTCGTTAGATCAAAATCGAAGCTCTATGATCACTATTATATTTTTTTTTATACTTTACAGGTCATAGATGAATATCGGTTGACTTTGAAGAATTTCTTGTGTAAAGGTTAGGTTTAATTGTATTGTTTTGATATTTTTATTATCTTATTATTTTATTTTAATTTACAGATGCTAGATGAATGTGGGTCGGCTTTGAAAATATTTTTTAGGTAAAGGTCACGTTTAATTGTATTATCATAATATCTCTATTTGTTTGTTATTTTGTGGTAGTTTATAGTTCGTAGATGAATCTCGATCGGCTTTGAGAAATTTTTGTGTGTAAAATTTAAGTTTAATTGTGTTGTTTTGATATCACTTTTATCGTATTATTTTGTTGCAGTTTACAGGTGATAAATAAATTTTGGTCGATTTTAAGGAATTTTCTTATGTAAAGGTTAAGTTTAGTTGTGTTATCTTGATATCTCTATTATGGTATTATTTTGTTATTGTTTATAGGTGATAGATGAGTGTCGGATGATTTTGAAAAAAAAATTGTGTGTAAAGATTAGATTTAATTGTATTATTTTGATGTCTCTATCATTGTATTATTTTGTTTCAATTTACAGATGATAGATGAATGTCGATCGACTTTTAAAAATATTTTCGGTAAAGATTAGGTTTTATAAATAAATTCTCCATCTTTACATACTCAAAAGATATTAAATTTAATTATTATATTCATCTTTATTATATAAACAAATATCCTATTTAATGTAATGTTTGAACTCATTCAAGTAAGTTACACGTGCAAGGCGCATACACCTAAACTAGTTAACCTAAAAGTAAGTAGCGAACACCGTATGGATGAAAATGTAACTAGTAAAAGGAATCCTTTACAGTCATGCTATATTAACCTCCGGCAATTGATTGGGTTCGTTGTTGGTAATTACTTGATCATTATCAGGCATACTTGCTAATACAGAATCCATAAATTAGATCATCAACTTCTTCCTCAACCTTATTCTTTTTAAAAGTTAGACGTGTCACAATCATGAGGAAATCGAACATTAATTTTTGAACCGGTAAAAATGTATTCGTCACTAAATTTGTCTATTTTCAAGTAACATAACGACAACAACACCAATAACAAGTTCATAATTAGTCACAGGTTTTTGGTTCAAGTATTCGGAAGGCAGATGTCCCCTTAAGTAAGAAGCACTTGATCTTCTGAAAGTGAAATTTTTGTATGCGAATCAGAATTAGTTGAGCCCTAAAGCGAATTCCAACATCAATCAAGTAAGGAAAAAATCCAAGTAGCATCTCTAAACGCAAAAAAATACTTGAAATATGTATATAATTATATATTGGTGTGAAATTTAAATTTAGTACGATGCTTCACTATCACCAAAGGTTACACAAGAAGCTAATTACTAAACCGAATTTTACACCTAAATCAAAGCCTAATCTTTGGCATGCTTGTCTCATTCATATGAATATTTCTCGATAATACTTCAATTGAGAGTAGTCTTGGCACCACCTTTGGCCGAAAGGTAGTGAAGGAAAATGAGGCCAGGTAAGCCTGTTTCTGTCACGACCCGAATTAAGGCCCTAGCCGCAACGAGTATTCCGAACCATGAAAGCCTGAGAGACCCCTTAACTTGTAATCATAAGCATAACTCATCTATTATCAAATGTGGAGAGAAAAATAAGCCAGAATGGCCTGAAAAGTTTCCAATTAAAAAAAGGGGACAAGTGGGTCCCACAAACTTGTCCCTTGAACAACTAGGATAGTTTTGGGAAAACTACGTTAGTTGTATGAACAACTTCGCGCAGCTGTTGAACAACTTCTCTTAGTTGTCGAACAACTACGCCTAGTTGTTCAACAACTAGGTGTAGTTGTAGGACAACTGTGCCTAGTTGTTGAACAACTTGCGCAGTTGTTGAACAACTTTGGTAGTTGTTGAACAACTTCGCAAAGTTGTCGAACAACTACAAAAGTTGTTCTACAACTGGGACAAGTTGTTCGAACGGAAAAACTTTAAAAAAAAAACGCAAAAAAAATTTGTCCCTCCCACCTAATTTAAAAAACTTGGAGGACTCCTACTTAATTGGACAACTTATTTGTCCTTTTTAATCCAAAGTCCCAAATGTGGAAGTAAACTGAAAATATGGTAGTTCTATTATTTTAAATTAATCAATGCAAAACATAAGTTCATCAGAAACCCAAAACCATCTATAACGCGTCTACGAAGTCTCTATTGAACTGATAACAATAATCTGTCTAAAACTGGGACAAGGCCCCCGGTCGGAGCATGAACTAAATACAAATGAAATCAACACATGGAAAAAGGCCTTCCAAAATAAGGGAGGCCTACCAACTTCAAATATCTGACAACGATCTACTGATTAGCAGGACCACAAGACTAGGCCTCAGAACATGAGATATTGGGGGTCAATACACAATGTACTGGTACGTAGAACAATTCAAAAAATAATATATATTTTTATACAACATAGGTGAGAGAATTTCATAAAAGCATGCCAGGATAAAATATTTGAAAACATATGGGCATAATTTGCTGAACTTTAAAACATCTTCTTGAAATCATGACTCAACTCTGCATTTCTCTGTTGAGTTAGATAGTACACCCTACAATCTCTAATGCCACAGACTATATAGGATCTTCCCTTGACTCGGAGGCTAAGCCTCAAACCCAAGTTTGCCGCAAGGGCTGCAATCCCTACATCTCTACTACGCCATAAGGCCATCGTCAACGTACAATCACCTATTTTAGGGAAACATAAAACCTATATCAGCAAATCACAGTGGGCAATGAGTTATCTAAACTCGATCCTTCTTTGGTTGACCATCTAACTCTCTTTAAACCACATTTTAAACTCTTAAAAAATCATGTTTTCTTCTTATAAACTGATTCTCTCTTATTCTGTTTAGGGCACATCATAACAGAGTATCATCATACCCAGAATTGCAAGTCCTTCATTTCATACCATAACATCTCTGCTGCGCTTCTTATTTCAAAGCGTATTATTGACCATCTAAAAGAGTTAAAAATCAGACGAGAGTTCATACTTCAAAAGCACATGAAACAAAACACTTTCTTTCTTCAATACTTTATCTACGGTGGTCATCTCTTTTATCAATTACATGCAAATCTCTATTGGAAATATGAACATTTATAAATCAAGAAAAAACACCCTCTCATTTAATCATAAAAATAGTACAATTCATACATGATAGTAAGCCTTCAAACTCAAGCTTTTAGCTATCCGTATAATCAACCCATAACATGTAAAAACAAAGGGTTCCATAATAAGAGAGGGAATTACATGAATCATCCTATCATTTAACTTTTCAAACTTAATATCACATGAACACATGAAAACATTTTGAATCTAGGGTAGAACACCACTATTTCTACAAGACTTTATCATAAAATGAGATTTTCAATGCATGTTCATCAATTCTTTCAAAACCCTTTTCGTATGCATAAATATATACTCTTTATAGCTTGTTTAAAATATTAAATCTATGCCTATGAGGTTTAGGATAGTCTCACGTTCTTTTAACGATGAAGAACTCATGAAGAAATTGCCTCTTAAAGCTTACAAGTCCAAACCCTAGGTTGTTTTTCTCTCCTTGTGCTTAAGGAAGATGAACTAGGGATTTGTGAGTGTTTAAGAGTGAATAATGACCCCAACTTCGTCTATAGATGTAAGGGATGGTTAGGAAACGTGAAAATACTTTGTTCCCCTTAAAATAACACAAAAACGGAGCACTTTTGGCATGTGCAATGACCCAGGTAACACCCAGTAGATCGCCCAAGCCAAGGCGGGCGTCACATGGCTAATCGCCCAGCCCTTAAGTGGGCGTTGCATGGACAACCGCACACCCTTTTTAGTGGCCCTTTTCAATTTGTTAGGCGACGCACGACCCTTTTCATAACCATTACTTTTCACTCAGGTATCAGATTAAGGAGAAATTGGTATTGTTGGAAAGCTAATTCAATTACTCCCTCTGTTAGTTGGCCTTCTTTCTAAAAATATTTTTTTCAATTTAGTTGTCCCTTTGATGAAATGAAGAGGATTTTATTATGTTCTTTCAACACTTCCCTCGACATTAAATGACTAAACAAAGTGTATTTATTCAAATTTATATTTTCAAAGCATAATTAATAAGGCTAATTTGATAAAATAAACACCTAATTAATATTTTCTTAATGGGTGTGCCAAGTCCATAGTGGCCAACTAATTCGAAATGGAGGGAGCATCTACAACTTGTACACATTCAAAGTAGACCCTTGTAGAGTCGAATAATAAACTTTGGACGAATCAAAGTCTCTTAGCTCAACTTTGTTCTACGTGATTCCTATGAACATTTTTTACCTCGAAAGTACTTCATATTCTAGGATAAAGATCATGAAACATGAATTCAAAAGTAAATCATGGGATTATAGTTTGCATACGTAAGAACGATACTTCAAAGTCTAGCCCGAAAATGTGGGGTGTCACATTATCTCCCGCTTGGGATCATTCGTCACCAAATGATGGGTAGGAACTTGTTGAAGCTCTAAAATTATGGAATGAATAATGTAACCTCGCATTGAACATTTTTTCACAACAAAATATGCAAAGGTATCAAAAGAGCTTCATGATAACCCCTAGTGAATTGTGTAAGCACGAGTGTGAGATAATAAGGATTGACATAGAGATGACCTTGCACGTGAGTTCTAGGATCATAATCATCACAACATATGGTATGAGTTTATTTGGAAATCATAGATTTGATTTACATCGGTACTAATCATGAAATTTTTTTTTGCGGGAGATAGGAATAGAAGCATTCTCTACCTTATAGGATACAATGAATAGACTTAAACTTCGAGACACTACTCGTTTATGACCCAAACAATAAATAACATACTTCATTATTTCAAGCTTACAACTCTCTCATCATACATCCAACCACAAGAGTTTGAGTCCCACCACATAACATATTGGTTTGCGATTTCATCAATCACAACATCCAACCCTATCATTACTACACCTACTTCATGGATCTCCCCACTAAGACCAGCAAATTCATCCACTCTCACAAAGCTTTTCGCTATATGTCTCCTCCTAACTATTTAACACAACGAAAGTTCATATCCTTCTTTCCCCCTTCACCTATAACCTTACGTCAAGAATTATATCAAAAAATTTTCACATTCAAGAATATTTAATCCCCTACCTAACGCATTACTATACTTCCACAACCACCATCATACTAACATAAAGGAGGTCATTGAGGGACCCGAGTATAAGCATCATGAAAAGGAGTAACACTATTCAATTATAACATATGACTATTGCATTACTCAAGGTGGGACATGAGGTGAAGATATGAATTACTTCATATATCAAGTGTCTGGATCATAAGCATCATAATCATGGAGCTTGAATACATCCCCTTCAGGGACACTAATCATAACTTCCTCCAATCCCTAAAGTCATTGACTTATGACTATCATTATAATGGGCATGGACATCCATGCTTCTAAACACTTAACACTCCACCTTCAACTCTTTAGAATCTACCATACACATTCTCATGTGAAGTATTAATTTACAACTAGTAAACAAAAAAAAGTCAAGGAGGTAAAGTCACATATTAGAGATAGTCGGTCTTAATCTTATATTATAACCCATTACGATCTTATCTACGTATTCTACTTTATCACATCATACTTACTTACCCATGCATACATTTAGACTTCCTTCAAATTTCATTTACGCCAATGAGTCTCTACCCATAACTTATTGACTAATCTACCCCTTTCCATTCACAGCCTTTAAATAATTTCTACAACCACCATAACTATCCATTTTGAGATTCTTCCCTATTTTGAATAAATAATAATAATAGACAGACACTTTCTCCACAGACTACCATACACTTTAAAATTTTTGCTGCAATATTAGTCTATCACCATAAAAGAGCAACCCACCCCTCAGTCAAGGGTTATACAACTCAAACTATTTATTAATGCAAAAGTCAACTTAACCCTGACTTCTAACCTCGTGACTTCATATAAATAACTTCAGGACGATCTTACTACTAATAGGTCATAACACTTTAACAAATAATACTATTTGGGTGGAAATATTATTTCAATATTTTGCTACATCTCATTACCCTTAAGTATGACATCTGCAACAAGAATTTTGAAAGGGACTGAATACACTTCATACCTCATGCGCAAATGCACAATTAATGTAGATAGGGGTATAAGCTTAAATCAATACAAGTTAAGGGACTTATGTACTCCTCTCAAGTCCTTATGAAATTTCATAATCTTTTATAACTCAATTAGAAGGGATCACGTCATTTAGACTCTAAGATTCTGCACTTGAATCGCCTCCACAATGAGACATAGATAATAAAATCAGAGTAAAGAAGGAATTTGGACAATTTTCATATAGACAACACAATGGCACGATCTAGAGTATGGAAGAATGGAAAATATCGTAGCTTCCTCCTTATAAGTGTGGTGCGCTCCACACCCATAAAAAGAACTCTACTTGACATGACTTCGTAGACAACCTGGGATCCTGAACCATCCTTTAATACCAAGTTTTTCATGGCCCAAACCAAGGCCCTGTCCGCAATGAGTATCCTGAACTATGAAGGCCTGAGAGATCCCTTAACTTGTAATCAGAAGCAAAACCTATCTATTATCAAATTATGAAAATAAATTGGAAACAAGGTAGTTCAATTATTTTAACTTAATCAATGCGGAACATAGGTTCATCGAATATCCAAAACTATCTATAACACATTTACAAAGTCTCTACTGAACTGATAATAAAAATCTTTCTAAAACCGGGACAAGGCCTCTGATCGGATCATAAACTAAAAATAAATAAAATAACTACATGGAAAAATGCCTTCCAAAATAAGGGAGGCTCACCAAATCCAAATATCTGAAAATGATCTACTGATTAGCAGGACCGCGGGATCGAATCTCAGAACCTGAAATACGGGACAATACACAATGTACTGGTACATAGAAAAATTCAAAAACAAAATATATTTTTATACAACATAGGGGAGAGCATTTCATAAAATCATGTCAGCATAAAACATTTGAAAAAACATGGGCATAATAAATCATGACTCAACTCTATATTTCTCTGCTGAGTTAGATGGTACACCCTACAATCTGCAATCCCACGGGCTATATGGGATCAGCTCTTGATTCGGAGGCAAAGACCCCAACCCAAGTTTGCTGCAAGGGCTGGAGTCTCTGCATGTCTACTACTCCATAAGGCCATCGCCAGGGTACAATCCCCTAATTTAGGGCAACATAAAACCTGTGTCTACAAATCACGGTAGGAAATGAGTTATCTGAAATTGAGCCTTCTTTGGGTGACCATTTAACTCTCTTTAAGCCCCATTTTAGACTCTTAAAATCATGTTTTCTTCTTCTAAACCAATTCTCTCTTATTCTGTTTAGGGCATATCATAATAGTATATCGTCATACCCAGACTTGTAAGTCCTTCATTTCATAATACAACATCTTTACTTACCTTCTTATTTCAAAGCGTGTTATTGGCCACCCAATAGATTTAAAAATAAGATGAGAGTTCATACTTCAAAAACACACGAAAACAAAATACTTTCTGTCTTTAATACTTTATCTATGATGGTCATTTATTTTATCAATTTCATGAACCTTTCTATTGGAAACATGAACATTTCTAAATCAAGGAAAACAACATCTTATTTAATCATAAAAACAATACAATTCATACATGATAGTAAACCTTCAAACTCAAGCCTTTAGCTATCCGTATAATCAACCCACAACATGTAAAAACAAAGGGTTCCATAATAAGAGAGGGAATTACATGAATCATGCTATCATTTAACTTCTCAAACTTAATATTGCATGAACACATGAAAACATTTTGACTCTAGGGTAGAACACCACAATTTCTACAAGACTTCATCATAAAATATGATTTTCAATGCATGTTCATCAATTTTTTCGAAACCCTTTTCGTATGCATAAATATATACTTTTTAAAGCTTGTTTAAAATAGTAAATCTAATGACGAAGAACTCGTGAAGAAATTATCTCTTGAAGCTTACAGGTCCAAACCCTGTTATTTTTCTCTCCTTGTGCTTAAGGATGATGAACTAGGGATTTGTGAGTGTTTAAGCGTGAATAATGACCCTAATTTCATCTATAGGTGTGTAGGGATGGTTATAGAACATGAAAATACTTTGTTACCCTTAAAATAACACAAAAATGGAGCACTTTTGGAATGTGCAATGACCCGACGACCCCCAGCAGATCGCTCAAGCCATCGTGGGCATTGCATGATCAATAACCCAACCCTTAAGTGGGCATCACATGGCCAATCGCACACCCTTTACAGTGGCTCTCTGCGATTTGTTAGGCGACGCATGACCCTTTGCACGGCCATAACCTTTTTCTCGGGTATTGGATTAAGGCAAAATTGGAATCGTTGGAAAGCTAATTCAATTATATAAAACTTGGTGTGTCTTAAGCTGAAAAATTCTATGTAGATCAAAAGGTTTACATATTCAAAGTATATCCTTGTAGAGTCAGATAACAAACTTTGTATGAATCCAAGTCTCTTAGCTCAACTTTGTTCTAAGTGATTCCTATGAACATTTTTCACCTTGAAAGTACTTCACATACTAGGATAAAGATCATGATGCATGAATTCAAAAGTATATCATGGGATTATAGTTTGCACATGTACAAATAATGCTTCAAAGTCTAGTCCAAAAGTTTGGGGTGTTATAGTCTCATTCATTGGAAAATTTCTCAAGAATAGTTCACTTCAAGGTAGTTTTGGCACTACATCTGGGATCATGGTATATGAAGGGTATGTAAATTTACTAGAGAAGGGAAGATGTGAAATCGAGTTGGGATTAAACCTCATTGAAGATAGTGGGGCTGCATCTAAGTTGGTTTCAGATATAGGCCTGTATGAAGAAGTTGAAGAAGAGACCTCTGGGAAATCTCTTAGGGAAGCACAAGTAAGCCTATTACTTTGAGTAACGTAATTTGATCGATGCCCACATAAGTACTTGTAGAGATATCATAGGTGAAAGGTGTAGAATAATAGTTTGTCGAACTGAATCTCGAGGGTAATACCGGGTAACTTGCGGATGTAGTTTCTTCAAGTTGAAAATCTGTTGGTTGTCCAAAAAGTGCAGGGTACTCGACAGGAGTCCCTGATCTATATCCAATTTTAGTGGTAGAAATAGAGTACTCCATGCTTTGATTGAGGATCCAACTATTATTGGTGGTGAGTTATTGATATGTTTAGTCAGTGAAAGTTTAGCTTATTCAAGTTCCCCAAGGACAGAAACTATACTAATCAAAGTGCTCTGAGTCTCCAAGGCAAGTTCATAACCTGTTTGAAGAGCTTATCCAGCTTGCAAACTGCTACCACCAGAAGACGAGGTAATATGTACTTAAGGGTGCATGGGGGAACGAGTAACAGCATTGGTGGCCATAAGTAGATGTCTGGCCATGATTTTCCAAATAGTTTCCATTAGACATTTGGCGTGAAACCTTTAATGCTGGGGAATCTAATTCAACAGTTTTGTTGTCCACATTAATATTGCATGATATTGCACACCACTTTTTTGAGCTGAGTATAGTTTTGAGATGCTTTCAAGTAATCTCATTCTTCAGTCAAGTCTTTAAAAAATTAAAAAATATTCAACTGTAAATGATATCATTTTAGCTGATTAAACTTGAAATGCAAATGTTTACAAGTAGATATTCTCATATTCCAAAAAAATTAAAGATTAATAATTATTGATCTGGTTTGAAAGATCTTGTGAGTCATTCCAAGATAGAAGAGGATAATGAATTGGTTGAAAAATCATCAATGATTATTGCAAATGTTGTTAAGGATAATATTAAAAGAATAAGAAAATGAAGAAGTTTTTAGACAAGGGAAATAGCAAAATAAGAAAACGTTCAAGGGCAAGTCCTACAGTTGTAGTGATGTTGGCCACAAAGCTCTAAATAGTCAAGTTCTGAATAAGAATAAAAAACTAAATCAAATAAACATATTGAAAATAACTAGAAAGATTTAAAATTTTTGTGCTATAATCACTGAAAGTGGTCTAGTTGGACATCCAAATAAATGGTGGTTTGATTCAGGAGGCATCAGACATATTTGTGTTGATAAATAAATTTTTGCTTCTTATGATACCGTCGGTCCCAAAGAAGTGATTTTTATTGAAAAATAATGCAACAACCTAGGTTGAAGAAAGTGGAAAGATATTCCTAAAAATTACATTCGACAAGGTGTTGACTCTCAAAAATATTCTTCATATTTCTATTATTAGAAAGAACTTAGTGTCGAAAATACTTCTCGTTAAAAATGGGTTTAAATATATGTTTTTTTTGGAGAAGTCTTAATAAGCAAGAATGAAATGTATGCAGGGAAGGGCTACCTCAATGAGGGTCTTTTCAAACTTGATGTAATGGTTGTTGAAATGAAGAAAGTTGAGGCTTCTTCTTACTTGCTAGATTCAACTAATGATTTGTGTCATAGAAGTTTAGGACATGTCAATTATAAAATCTTGCGAAAAAATAATTATTTTGAAAGTGATGCCTAGATTTGAGTGCAATAAATTAAAATATTATATGTGTGGAATCTAAGTATGCTAAGCATTCATATAAGTCTGTAGAAAGGAATTTTAATTTCTTAGACTTAATCCACTTCGACATTTGTGATATGAAGTCAACATCATCTCATGGTGAAAAAAGTATTTCATAATTTTTATTGACGATTGCACAAGATATTGTTATATTTATTTGCTAAATGGTAAGAATGAAGCAATAGACGCATTTAAGCAATATAAAACTGAAGTTGAAAATTAGTTGGAGAAAAGATTATAATAATAAGAAGTGATAGGAGTGCAGAGTATGAATATTCTTTTACGGAGATATATTTGAAAAATAAAATTATTCAACAAATTACTGTCCCGTATTCACCTCAATCGAACGAAATTACGAAAAGAAAAATATGAGCGTTGATGGAAATGATAAGTGTCTTACTCTAAGTTTAGTTTTACCACAAAATTTGTAGGAGGAAACCATCCTTATAGCAAATCGAATACTCAATAGAGTGTCCCATAGTAAGATACAATCCATTCAATATGAAAAATGGAAAGAAAGAAAACCCAACTTAAAATATTTCAAAGTGTGAGGGTGTCTAGTCAAAGTCTAAGTTCCTATACCTAAAAGGAAAAAAAACATGACCAAATGTTGTGGACTGAATTTTCATCGGATATGCTAAAAGCAGTAAAGCACGTTAATTTTTGGTTCATAAATTTGAGCATCCATATATTCATGAAAATATGGTAATTGAATCAGATAATGTTGAGTTCTATATATAAATTAATCTGTGTAAAATTGGACATGCGTTATCTAGTGGAGGGTCTAAACGGCCTCGAGGTAAACCAAAGGAGAATGTACTTAATGATGAGAATCGATGAAGTAGTACACATCAAAGAATGTCTACCTTCTTTGGATCAGATTTTGTAACATTTCTTGTTGAAAATGAGTCTCATACGTTGAAAGAACCGATGTCGTCTTCGCACTTCTCCTTTTAGAAAGAGGTTGTCAATAGCTAATTAATTGTTATTCAGTATATGTTGCATTCTTAAAATACTTAAGAATTCATTTAATTTGATACTTGAGTGTTGAAATTGATTTTCTGAAACAAAAAAGAGCGTCGATAAAAAAAGGAAAAAAATAACAATTTATTATTAAAATGTTTATATGCATCATTCAAAGTGTGACATAGTGTTCAATAATGTTTACCTGTTATATGTGTTATATGGGTTAATTTATACCGAAAAATATGGAGAAGTAGATGTTTTTTAAGAAAAAAAATAAAAATAAAAATCTATCTTTTGTTCTGTTTATATTAGTGATAGTAACTTTCAAAAGACTGATTGGAATCATGTGAATGTGAAATAAGTAGTTATTAGTTGTATATATATATACTATTTAGTACTCAATGGGGTGCTACTCCGAACGATATTATTCATAAGAGAAAATTTGAAACGGAGCAAAAGTGAAATAGCTCCTACTAATATAAAACTCTCCATCTCTCTCTTTTTTTCTAAAAAATGATGAATTCTCAAAATTAGTTTTTGGTATGTCATTTACTTCAGTTCTAGCAATTAATTCATTAATTCTTTCAAGTTTTTACTATTTTTTAATAGAAAATTTTGCTTGTAAATTGCATTTAATTTCTAAATTTTTGTTACTTCATGAATGTTAATACTAAAAATGTATTTTTAATTTGCAGAGGACATACCAACTTCCGTGGTTCTATTTTTGTTATGTTCAAATCTTTTTCAAGTCTACTCGATAATTTTAGATCTTACTACAGCTAAACTATTTTATAGAAAGAAAAAGAAATTTAATTTGAGTTGTATTTCATGGAACAAAAATGTATTCAGATTTTCTCGTTATGCCTTGATTTGCTTGATTTTCACACACCAAAAAAAATAAAAATGCGTACGCACATTAACACGCACAAAAAATATTTTTTCGTTTTTAGGATCTAAATAACAGAAGTTCATTGTTGACAATGAGGTTTTATCAAAATTAATGAACATATTGGCCATGGTCTATTTAGAAATGAATTAAAAGTCAATTATAGTAACTAATTCATGTTTTATTTATATATGTTTTCATGATTCAACCTTATAAAACTTTAACTTGTCACTGTTTAGTCATCTGCATCTAGATCTATTAAATAAATTTTTATATCACTCTCTATATATAACGTTTTGATAGCCAAATCTTTAAAGTGACTTTAATTTAGTAATTTTGTCATTTAATATATTTTTTAATTTTAAGGATTAGACTCAGTAGTTTAGGTGATTGGTACTTGAACTTACACTATTGATGGTTAAAATATGATTTTGCACCTTGTAATCTCCTCCACCCCCAACTCAATTTTGTACACTTAAACAAACTCGTTTCCCAAGTGAATCTTTTATTCTTTTTCACATAGATCGAACTTTATTAGGGGGTGTATGGTATAGACAAAAATATTTTTTAGTTTTTCATGTTTGGTCACTCAACAAAATTCAGAAAACACTTTTTCTAGAAAAAATTTTTTTTAAAAAAATGAGGATAATGATTCCAATAGGAAAAAACAAATCCATAAGTGTCATTTCACGCTAATTGTCCCTTATCCACCATCCTGCAACCCCACCCCTATAGCTTCCATCTCCACCATCCCACACACCTAATGCTCCACCCTCTACCCCATCATGTTTTGCGTACCAAACACAAGAAAAACACTTTCCATGGTATCACACACACCCTTGCAAGTCGGTGTGTTTTTGTCTTCTAGTTGCATTTTTATTGTGTCACCTTTCTATATCATAACCCTAAACATGTATATTTGAATTTCTTTGACATATCCTAGATTGAATTATCATATAACTTCATGGAAAATTCAGAAATTATAAATCAATACACAGATGCTAAAAGGAATTTGGGAAACAACGGATTTTTGGATGCCTTTAAGGTAAGACCCCGTTTAACACTTGAGAAAGAAGTTGTTGCAGAAAGGGCAATGTTGTTGAGAAATAGGGCTTCTACAAGCTTGGCCGGCCATGGTTTCATTAGCTCCATCCAACCATGTGTTTTGGCTAGCACCAAACCATTACCAACATCAAGTGCATCTCCATTTGCAAATTTTCATAAGCATGGCTTTGCTTCCTACCTTGAACTGGAAGAGATTGAACAATCCGAGTACTACAATGGTGTAGAGATCCGTTATCCAAGATACCAAGTAATTCACAAGTACGTATGTCAAACCTCTCTATCTGCTTTGATACTATGTTAAGTCATTTATACAGCAAAAGAATTAATTATGTTTAGAACAGGTATATATGAATTGTGAGTTGAAAGTTTGTGGATATTCTTATCTTTGTCAAGTCAACTTGATAATTTTAGATCTTTCTAGCTACAGCTATAATTGTTTTATAGAAAGAAAAAAAGAATATTAACTTTGAGTTGCATTTCATGGAATAAAAATGTATCCAGATTTTCTTGTTATGTCTTGTTTGCTTGATTTTCACACACACCAAAAAAAAACATGTACACACACATTAACACGCGCAAAAAAATGTTTTTCTTTTTTAGGAGCTAAATAACAAAAGTTCATCGTTGACAACGAGGTTTTATCAAAATTAAAGATCTTATCGGCTATGGACTATTTAGCAATGAATTAAAAGCCAATTTTAGTAAGTAATTCATGTTTTATTTATATATTTTTTCAAGATTCAACCCTAGTGAATTTTAACTTGTCATTGTTTAGTCATCTGCATCTAGATCCATTAATTAAATCTGTGTGTCCCTCTCTATATAAACATTTTGATAAGCAGATCTTTTGTGTTTTATTAAAGTAACTTTAATTTTTGTGATTTGTGTAATCTTAGTAATTTAGGTGGTTGGTACTTGAACTTACAGTATTGCTAGTGAAAATTCTATTCTACAGTGTAATCTCCTCCACCCCCAACTTCTTTTATATAAAAAAGTTATTCAATTTTGAACACTAAAACAAACTTGTTTCCCAGGTTAATATTTCATTTTTTTCATATAGATCAAACTTTAGGAGATGTGTGGTATAGACGAAAATATTTTTCAATTTATTCATGTTTGGTCACTCAATAAAATTCAGAAAACATTTTTTCTAGATTTTTTTCAAAATTGTGAGGATAATGATTTCGGTAGGAAAAAACAAATCCAGAAGTGACATTTCATGTTGATTGTACTTTGTCTATCCTCCAACACCCTCACCACCTATAGCTCCTATCCCCACTATCCCACACACCTTACCCTCCACCCTCTACCCCATTGTGTTTTGCGTACCAAACGCAAGAAAAACACTTTATGTAGAAAAACATTTTTCATGGTATGAGACACACCCTTGAAAGTAGTGTTTTTTTTCTTCTAGTTGCATTTTTGTGTGTCACTTTTCTTTATCATGATCCTAAACTTGTATATATGAATTTCTTTGACAGATCCAACATTAAATTGTCATATAACTTCATAAAAAATTTAGATAAGCAAAAGTCAGAAGTTATAACTCAATACATAGATGCTAAAGTGAATGTGGGGAACAAAGAATTTTTAGATGCCTTTAAGGTAAGGCCCCGTGTAGCACTTGAAAAAGAAGCTGCTACAGAAAGTGCAATGTTGTTGAGAAATAGGGTTTCATTAGCTTCATCCAACCATGTGTTTTAGCTTGCACCAAACCGTTATCAATATCAAGTGCAGCTTCATTTGCTAAGTGTCTTAAGCATGGATTTGCCTCCTACCTTGCAATTGAAGAGATTGAACAATCTGAGTACTACACTCGTGTAGAGATCCGTTATCCAAGATACCAAGTTATTCACAAGTATGTATGTCAAACCTCTTTGTATGCTTTGATACTATGTTTAAGTCATTTATATAGCGAAAGAATTAATTATGTTTTTAACAGGTATATGGATTGTGAGTGGACATTTCATGAGCATACGAGTCACCATAATAATATTCTTCAGAGAGCAGAATAGGAAAGTTTCATCCTTTAGATTCCTGAGTTTATTCGTGGAAGAATGTTATCTTTTGTTATGTTTATGTTAATTAGCGGCTTTCTGTCAAGCTATGTATGTAATAGTTAAGTAGAGCAGCTAGCTAGCCAACACAAAAAGGTCATTGCATATCTTTTTGCAGTTGATCAATATTTATCTTTTAATTTCCATTCCAGATTAGTTGGTATGAAATATTGATTTCTTATGTTCATCAGTACTTATTTTGTGTAAATCATTTCAATAAATGCAAGTTGGTAGTTGATCGGCTTAGAGTGTCGTGCGGGAGCTAGCAAAGTAACTAAACTTTGAACAGTTATAAATTAGAAATAGAGAAAAATATACCAAAAAGGAGGAAATCTTATAATGCGATCTGGTCAAATTGACCTAAATCACATGGGAGGAGATAACAATGTGTTAATATTTTTTTAAAATATAGAAGAGAGAATAAATTTTACCCCTACTTAAAATATCATAGCAAACCTAATAAAAATGACACCAAAAGGGATCATCTTCCCCAAATTAATCCTTTTCTTTCTCAATTTCAGCATATATATATATTCAAGATTTTGGCTGGCCTTATATATTAAGCTCCACATTGATAACACTCACATAAGTTATGTACCAATTTTTATAAGTTTATTCGAGAGAATATGCAGCACACTAATTGTGACACCCCGCACTTTCGAGATGAAGTTTGAACCACCTTTTCTACGTGTATAGACACGAACCCAATGATTCTTTGTTAATAAATGTGTGGTGTTCAATTCTATAGGGTGTGAATGCCTTTGAATATAAATTGAAGTACCCTAACTCAAAGACGAGTTGAAAATTTTCTCACTTAAGTTTTAGTGAACGTCGAAACTTGGGTCAACTTCCATCGACCATAACTTCTTAGTATATAATTATTTAGAGGTACTACTATATATCAAATGAAAGTTCTTTGAGTCTTCTTTCCAACTCCACCAGTTTCATCTTAATACGATATCAGAGTAGAAAGTTATGGTCATTTTACTTCGGAGTGTCTAACTACCAAAAAGTGACAACGAAGTTGACGACTTGTCAACTAGGTGACGACTAGGTTGACGAGCCGTCAACTAAGTGGCGACCCATTAGCTCTAGTCGTCAGCCTAGGACAGTAAGAGGGGAATTCAAGCCTGAAAGTGACTACTTAGGTGACAAGCCGTCACTTAACTGACGGGCCGTCAACCTAGGTTGTCAACTGAAGATTTCTACAATTTTCTTTGGTTTCTTTAGGGATATTTTAGTATTTTCCTCACCTCAAACCTATCCCCATGACTTAAATCATGCATTAAACCCTATTAACTGATAAACTATCAGTTTATTATCACTCATAATCCTCTCCACTCTCAAGAACAAGAGAAATTAGGGTTTCCATCAAAGATCAAGAATCAATCCTAAAGTTCAAGATTTTCGAGAAACAAATCAAGATTTGGATTTCCATCCTTCAACTTAAGTAATCTAAGGTACGTGGGGTTTTCCTAAATTACATTGGCATGATGAAATCATTTTAATAAGGTTTTGAAATGTTGAGAAATCATATGTTTATGAAGGATTTCGAATTACATTAAGGGGTCGTTTGGTAGAGTGTATAAGATCAATGTAAAATATAATGTATTAGTACTGCTTGTATTAGTTATGCATATATAATACATTGTTTGGTTTGATGTATAAGAAATAATATATCTTACATAATTTCTATAAAAGAAATATTTGTTTACAAAAATACCCTTCTTTGATTTTTTACACTTTTTTTGCAACAAAATCTTTTTGCCATCTCAAATATAATTAGTCTTGTCGAACTAGTACATAGAGGTTTCAGAATAATTGCAAGACGTTCGTCTTTGTGCATGAAATTTATGCCAACGGATTAACATAGTCGAAATAAAAATAAAATATAAGACGTAAAATTAAGAAATAGTCTCAATTTTTTAAAATCTTTTTAAAGACCCTTTAAGCAAAGAAAAAATATGTTACAATTATTTAAATCAATTATTCATTGTTGTAGATTTAAATGGTGAAAGAAATTGTGAAATGTTTTGAAACGATTCACTATTGCAAATTAAAATGGCGGGAAAAGGAATGGTGGAATATTGTGACAGGGAAATTGAGGGGTATTAAGGTCATTTAATAAGTTAATGCATGTATTAAAGACTTTGCATTACTAATACATAGAAAATGGGTGGTATTAGTAAGGGCAAAATTCAGAAATAGCATACTTATCCCCTTAATTATGAGTTTCATAGTAACAGTTTCATAATTACATAATATAGCAAGTTGTATTTTGTATTTTTGCAAACTGTTGCTACAAAAATACAAATACATATGATTTTTACTGTCCTTATGATCGATATGTATTTTGTATTTTTGCAAACTGTTGCTACAAAAATACAAATACATACAAATACATATGCTACAAAATGTAATTTGATAAAAGTGTTGTTATTTTTTGTAATTTAATACTTAAGTATGCTACTTTATGTATTTTTTCCTATTAGTAATACACACCTTAATACACAATAGAGTGTATAACTAATTCTTGCATTAGTTATACATTGACTAGAAATTATACCAAACAAGGTATTTATAACACACATT
The DNA here is from genome assembly GCA_030864225.1 of Capsicum baccatum var. pendulum. Lineage (NCBI taxonomy): Eukaryota > Viridiplantae > Streptophyta > Magnoliopsida > Solanales > Solanaceae > Capsicum > Capsicum baccatum. The sequence goes on from CM061561.1 coordinate 242,685,103, forward strand.
AATTAGTATATGCATTATTTTTTTCAATACACTCTACCAAACGGCCCCTAAGAAGTATGTATTGTGAATGTTTTGGTCTTAAGGCCTTCCCTTAAACTTGAATTGTTACTCGTGTATATGTCTATATGTGTTTTCGTTTTAAAATATGAATTGAGAGCATGAATAACGTATTTCCCTCTCTCATGGCGTTATTTCTTGATTTACAAGTTATGGGTTACTCAATTGCAAGTCTTAAAGCATGAACCAAGGGTTTTACTATCTTATATGAACTTTATGTCGGTTGAGAATTGTAGAGAGAGATAATTTCTCATTTTAAATGTTAAATATGATAATCAAAGGAATTGCATGATTGTTTTGAGAAATTGACAACCATTTTTTGAAATGTTGAAAAAGAGAATCTTTGCATAGTTTGACATATGTTTTGAAACATGAATCCTATTGTACTGTTTGAATGACTTGGTGGTATAAATATTGTTTGAATGAAAGAGCTGTAATATGATAATGTATGACTTAGATATATGACTTGCAAGTTTTGGTATGACGATACTAAACAAATGAATGCTATAGAAGATTCAGAACAGAGCAAAATATAGACTTTACTTAGATTTTGAATTCAGGAAGATGTATGTTTATAAAAGATTAAAAATGGACCTAAAGAGAGTTAGATGGTTACCCGAAGAAAGTACGAGTTGAAAGACTCAAGCTATAAATCGTGATTTGCCGACATGGAATTATGGTACCTTGCATTGTGATCTTGTGTAACTTAATTCATGTCATCCCAAACTGAAACTATGGTTAGGAGCCCTGCTTTGTGATCTTGTGCACTATCATGACATGTTGATTTGACTGGAGATTTTTGCACCCTGTTGTGTGCTCTTGCGTGTCCCTCTTATAGATACTCTAATATTTGCGACAAACTTGGATTGGGGGCTTGACCACCGAGTCAAGGGCAGATTCCATATAGCCCGAGGAATTATAGATTGTAGGGTGGACCATCTAGCTCAGAAGTAAAATAAAGAGTGTATTAAGGTTTCAAAGAAATGTTTCCAAGTCTTTAAAGAATGCCAATGTGTTTTCATATATCGTATGTAAAATGTTTCATAAATTGCTCTCACTTATATTATATAAAAGTATGTTATTTTGGATTACTCTGCGTACCAGTACATTTGTACTGATCCCCTAAATTAAAGTATCTGAGGATCAGTCCTGGGATCCCGCTAGGCTGTAAACCATTGTGAGACGATTGGAGTTGATGAGCCTCCCTTATTTTGAAAGGACTTATTTCATGATTTCATTGTTTTTAGTTCATGGTCCGACCGGGGACCTTGTCCCAATCTTCAAAAAGATGTTGTTTTCTTTCAGTTAGTATAGATTAAGTAGACAGGTGTTAGATGAATTTGGGTATTGATGAAATTATAACCGTATGGTTTTGTTGAAATTGGATGACCATGATTCCGTTTTGTTTTCCGTATTTCCTTTTAGTTTATGAATTGTGTATATGATTGCAAGTAGAGAATGACTCTCAGGCCTTCATGATTTGAGATGTTCATCGCTGCCAGGGCCTCGATTCGGGTCATGACATTAATATATTATCAACACTTCGATTAGAATAACAATCAACAACAAATCCATTCTTAACGTAAGGGCTCCTCGCACATATATAACACACTCTCCATTACTATTCTCTACACATAAGAGTTCATATAATATTATGATCATATGAATATATATAATCTACACATAACTAGTTCATAAACTGGAAATCTTTATTACCTCAATGTATGTACACACTACTAAGTAATGAGAAAATCTAGTGGACATTTCCCAAGAGTCGATCCAAAATCTATTAAAAACATTATCAATGAGCCAATATTAGATAGATTATCAGTAAAACATCTGTCAGAAATTACCCTTCGTTTGATAGAGACAACCAATATAAGTGACAACTCAAGGGGCATATTGAACATTTGGATTTGGAGATGCATATGCTAGAAATTGTAACGACACAAAAAAAATTGGCATTGTAACGACACAAAATAATCATTAACGTAATTATTGCGAGGTCTTCGTCACTTAAGGAACTAATCTATCATTGAAAAACCGTTAGTAATTAAAGAAAACTATAATAATTATATTTTTTTCGCTTCAAATTCTCAAATCATTGACATTTCGACATAACATGATTATTGACTATGTATTTTTAATTAATTACACCATACTAACTGGTAACTATTAAAAAAATTATATAGTTACAATTATATATAATCTTGATCATCATAAACAAAGAAAGGGGTCTATCATCACCTAATATTTACATCAAATTAATATTAAAAAAAACTGTATAGTTGATGAGAATGTTAAATCTTTACCCTTTTAAAAAATTTCTCTAGTTTCATAATTTTTTAATCAGACAATATTTTGAACTTGAAACTATCGCTAGTCCCTAGGTAATATAAAAACAAAAAGGAATCAACTAATCTATATCTATAATCTATAATCTATAATATATTAAAAGTGTGAAGCGCCTTTGAAATGTTATTTAAACTTTTTGCCCTTCATTAAAAGTTTTTGCTTTAGACAAAATCATCTTTTCGTTATTATTTTTCTAATATTTGAGAGTTAAAAATTAATTAAATATATTTATGATAAAACCTTTCTTTATTAGAAGTCATCAGAATTAATGACAACTAATACTTTTTCATTTGTGTAAGAATTCTAGGTCAACTAAATTTAATTTTAAGAAAATTTAAAAAATCTAGAAATAAATATAAAATTGTTAAAATAAGAAAAATTTAAGAAGTACAAAATTTTTAAAAGTTTTAAGTACGTAATAAGAATGTAATCAATGATTTTGTATTTTTTTTTGTAAATATAGACAAAAAATAATCGTACTACAAATATGGTTCAAATCGATGTGTCTCTCTTAGCCAGTGGTAGTAAGGGAAAGAGGTACAGCATTGCAAACGTAAAAGTGATGATCCATCAACCACATGAAACTTCTAGTGAAAAAATATATATGTGCTTACACTAATATGTTGCTATAGTCAACTTCAAACAAGCATATCTTTTATTCTACCAAGAATTTTTGAGCTCATGACCCACCAACAGATAGATAATATAATTAGCTTTTCAACGATACCAATTTCTCCTAAATTCAATATCGGAGTAAAAAGTTATGCCCGTTTTACTAGAGAGTTGTCCGAATGCCGAGGTGCAACAGGAAAGATGACGGACCGTCACTCTAGCCGTCTCAACTCAGGAAGTGAGCCCATTTTCTGGCCATAAAATGACGGTTTGAGTGATGGTTAGTCACCAGAGTGACAGTCTGTCACCCAGACCGTCAACCACATCCGTTCAAGCACTTTAAAGGTGTTTTAATGAGATTTTTGGGTCTTTTCCCACCTTTTTTAACCCCTAATTCCATTAAATTAAAGAACATAACTCCTCGTTCATCCTTAACATCAAAATTAGGGTTTTGTTTCAAGATCATTCCCCAAGAACAAGATTTAAATCCTTCCTCAAGAAAAAATCAAAGTGTCACCATTCAAGAACCTTCAATGTGTGGTCAGTTTTTTGTGGTCGATTTTTCAGTTTTTTTGGTAATGTGTAGAGATTCATTATCAAAAATAGCAAGATATTCACAATTATGTATGCCAAACCTCTCTGTCTTCTTTGATACTATGTTTAAGTCATTTATATAGCAAGCGAATTAATTAATTATATTTTGATAGGTATATGGATTGTGAGTTGGAATTTCATGAGCATACAAGTCACCGTACTAATATGCTTCGTTGAGCACAACAGGAAAGTTTCATCCATTAGGTACCTAAGTTTATTTGTGGAAGAATGTTATCTTTGTTATGTTAATTAGTGGATTTCTATTGAGCTATGTATGCAGTGGTTAAATCGAGCAAGTAGCTAGATAGCACAAAAAGGTCACTGCATGTCTTTTTGCACTTGATCAATGCTTATCTATTTAATTTTCATTTCAGTTCAGTTGGTATGAAATCTTGGTTTCTTATGTTCAATACTTATTTTTTTTAAATCATTTCAGTAAATGCACGTAGGTAGTTAATCGACATGGGGTATCGTGTGGGAGCTAGAAAAGTAATTAAACTTTGAACAACTACAAATTAGAAATAAACAAAAATATCCCAAAAGGAAATATTATAACGCGATCTGGTCCAATTGACCTAAATTCACACGGGAGGAGATAACAAGGTGTTAAGATTTTTTTAAATATAAGAGAGACAAATTTTACCCATATTTAAAATATCATAGCAAATCTAATAAAAATGACCCCAAAAGAGAACTTTTATCATATCATAATCAAGCTTTTAGTTGATCTCATATATTAAGCTCCACATTGATAACACTCGCATAAATTTTGCACCAATATATATCAACACTTAGATTAGAATAACGAACAGCAACAAAGTCATTCTTAAAGTAAGGGCTACTTGCACATGTATAACACACTTTCCATTATTATTCTCTACACATAAGAGTTCATAAAATATTATGATCATATGAATATATATAATCCATACATAACTAGTTCATAAGCTGAAAATCTTACTTAAATGTGAGGACACACTACTACGTAATGGGAATATCTGGTGTACATTTCCCAAGATTCGGTTTGAAGTCTATTAAAAACATTATCGATGAGCCAACATTAAATAGATTTCCAATGAAATGTCTATCAAAAATTCTCATTCGTTTGATAGAGACAACCAATATAAGTGAACAATTCAAGGGGCATATTGAACATTTGGATTTGGAGATCTGATACCCGAGCAAAAACTTGTGGCCTTTTTCATGAGAAGCAGTAAGGGCCGGCAATAAGCCCACGCCGGGGGGCATCGCGGGGGCTACTCCCCCTGACTAAGTGGCGCACCGCAAGGTTTATTCCCCCACTATTTCAATTTCTCAAAGGTCAAGGGGCACTTTGGTCCTTTCCCCTCAACCCCAACACCCAAAAGGGAATTATTTGCCCATCTTCTTCAAAATTTCTCATGTAAAAACCCTCCCCTTCCCAAGAACAAGAGAATTCAAGCTTCCTTCTTCAAGAATTCAAGGATTTAAGTTTTGATTTGGAGTAATTGAGGTATGTAGGACTATTTTAAATTTCATGGGCATAAGTTTTAGAGTTTTTACAAGATTTAAAGTATATCTATATGCACGTATTATGAGATTTGAGATTGTTTTGAGAGCATGCATTGAAAACCCCGATTTATGATGAAATTTTATTTAAATCATGGGGTTTTTACCTAAACTATAATTATGTTCATGTGTATGGATGTTATGAGTATAAAAAGTTATATGAAAGCATGATTTACGGAATTCCTTCTCTTGCTATGAAACTCATTGTCTTAGCAAGTTTATGGACAGTTTATACAGATGGTTAAAAGCTTGAGTTTAAATATTTTGCTAATGTTTTATGAATTGTTATCGTTTTATGAATGAATTTGAGGGGTTTTTTCTTGATTTAAAAATGTTTATGTTTCTTAATAAAGAATTTGCATATGATTGATGAAAGAGATGACCACCTTATGATAAAGTATTGAAAAGGGAGTAGTTTGCATAAGTTTTTATGTGTTTTGAAACAAGAACTCCCTCATGTGATGTTTAAACATTTTGGGTTGTCATTAACATGCTTTTGAATAAAAAGGGTTATGGATATGATGTAGTATGCTGTGAATTACTTGCAAGTCTGGGTATGACGATACCCTGTTGAGATACGCCCTTAACATAATAAGAATGATTTGTTTATAAGCATGAAGTATGTCTTTAAGAGGCTAAAATTGGGCTTAAAGAGATTTATATGGTTACCTGAAGAAAGCACGAGTTGAAAGACTCAATGCTGAAAATCATGATTTGCCGATGCGGGATTATAGTACCCTGCTTTGTGATCTTGTGTACCTTGATTCATGTCGTCCTAATTTGGGACTATGGTTAGGAGCCCTGATTTGTGATCGATCTTATGCACTACCATGACATGTTGATTTGATTGGAGATTATGTGTCACGACTTGATTTTCGAGTAATGATGGCACCTACCAAATCCCACCAGTAGGTAGCCGACGCCGTAACCCAGAGCTAACGCAATAAGTTACCTTGAAGGAATCCTCCAACATGGACCCTATATAGGAACACAATATAACAACAATATTCCACAAATAAAATAACTAACATTCGAATACCAATCCCATGACCTGATAGTATAAGTACAAGAGCAACTCTAAGTCCAACAACAGAAATTACAACTCGAAATCTAATAAACTTAAATAGTCTTAAATAATCTCATACATTCTTCTTGAATACAAAAGACAGAATAAGGATAGAGGGGAAAAGGGAAATTCAAACTCCAAAATCTCACCCTATCTCCTGATAATAAACACGGCACAATCTCGACTCAACGGTGGCAACTAGAACTCAGGTCTGAACCAAAAAAGTACAGAAGTGTAGTATGGGTATCAAAACACTGGTACTCAATAGGTCTCACTAGCCAACTGAGCTAAATTATAATATAAGGACTATATAAATTAAGACAATAACTTAAATTCAAGGTATAGGATCAAACTGGAATCTTCTTCAATATCAGTGTATAAAATAACTAATCTACTAGGGAAATAGCATAACGTATCATATCAATATATACCATAATCGTCATACAAATGAGTAATCATTTCGGAGGCGTAAATCCATATATATACGAAACAACCATGTATTTACCATAATTAACACCAACCATCATTAGAATATAAAGACAGGAACTTACCATGACGTCCCATACCGCCAGAAAGTACACGCCGAAGAACACAACAAAGAACTCATCACGACACCCCATACCACCGAAGAGTACACCAAAAGATCAATCCATAAATATATCAAGGCACAACTACACAAGCAACTCACCAAAGCCGCGGGTTACACATTCCCGCCATGGCTTCTTACCGAGGTCTACAATCATTATCAATACCACAATTTAGCACAATGAAATCGATATCACCATAGCTAGTTATACAGTTACTTATTCTCTATTTCATTGATGAACTCCAAGACTAGTCTATATTATCTAAACTCCAAATCCATGAAGCACTAGGTTACAAGTCTTATAGTTTACTAAGTCATCAATTAAGGAAAAGCAACAACTTACCAACACTATTATTTATTTACCTATCTTAAGGCCATTTTCTAGTTAGCATACTCATATATAAGTCGTCAATTAAGCCACCACGGAATCACATGCTAGATATGATACCAAACTCTCCAAGAACACAAAAACACAAACACCAAAATCAGTCCACTAGTTAAGAACTATGGACCCTTTTGATGACCTCTCTCGGATTCGCAAGAAAAATAAGAAAGGAAGTGATATCAAGAGTAAAACACACTAAAACAACAACAACATTTGATGAACAAGATGCAATAACAACAACACATGGTTACAAGACAATAACACAAATGGATTACACTAGATATAGACAAACGATTACAAGAAAGTAAAGATAGATAGATAGATAGATAGATAGACAAAGGGATGGTATAATATTAACAACCCAAAAGGTTATTCTACTTTTGGACCTTTAATATCACACACAACCTAAACGTATCTCTTACGTGACCTCAAGGGAACCAAAATTCCCATGCAATCTCCGTTTTTAAGCAAATGATCAACACAAGGATTCCACCTTATCCAAGGATTCCACCTTGCTAAAGACTCTCAAAGAGGCTACAAAATATATTCTCCAAAAATCTTCCAAAAATGACCTAATGAGGTTCTATTTATACCTAGGTTAACTTATTTCAAATGACTTAAAAACCTTTGCAAAGGGTGGATGAACAGTGAATGCGGATGAACAGTGAATAGTTTTGGAACTTATGGGACTTGTTTTCTACACTTCAAAGCTTGTTCCTTGGATGGGCAGACCCCCGAGCTCGAGTCTTGATGCATTGGACCTCGATCATGATCGTACCCGTATCATCCTCCCCTCCTTAATAAGGATTCATCCTCGAATCCAAACCTTGCAAAGCAATATGAAGGACAAGAAAGCAAAAGTTCCTCAAGGTATGAGGGTTAGGATTAGTGTAGTCAATCATAGCATCTTGCCAATGTGGCTCAAACTTCACATATACCCAAACATCCCTGTTACCCGAATACCCTACCAAGAGAGAATCAACTAGTTTATCCACATAAGTATGACAAGAAATAAGGAACAAGCGTCGCTTATCAAGTGGAAAACATAAACTCTTCTTGGAATAACAATTAGACTTGAAAGTCGAGAGAGGAAAGCCATACATTCCATGCACATTCAAGTCACTCCAAAAGACATTCTCATCACCATACTTCAAATGATCACCGGAATCAAATGGGTAGAGTGTCCATGGGCACGAGTTGGGAATAAAATTCCTTACCCCAATACTACTACAATAATGATCAAATGTCCCCTCTATACTATCATGGTCAATAACAAAAACAACTAAAGGGTTATCCTTAGTCATTCGGCTAACATGTTCAATATCATCATTTTCACAAACTAATTGGTCTTCATGACTTCCATAAGACAATGTACTACCACTTTCCACAATGGCTTCAACACTAGGTGAATCAACTAGTGTATCCACAATCTCAAGTTGTACATTATCATCACAAAATGAAGGCATATTCGGCTCACTTAAAGACAAACTATAATTCACACTTAGTTGGCTATTATCCTCATTCAGTGGAGTGCAAAAGTTAGTTTGATTACCTTGTAGCTCATATGGAGCATGGCCACTCACGGGAATTTGATTAGGAAGGCTTAGATGCTCCATCAAGTTATCGAACTTCTTGCACAGAGAGCCTTCCGTCCCTTCCAATCTTACTTCCATTTTCTCCATTATTCACCTATCTATGGCATCAAGCCTTGCCATGATGGATTTAACCAGACTTGGCATTTCATCTTTATTCGCCATTGTACCCATCAAGAGCTACTAAGCAAACAACATGAAAACAACAAACACATTAAAGATTAGAAAAAATCAGTCCACAATTCGTCAAAAAATAGTACAAAATGTGTCTCAAAATAGTCCACAATCCCTCACTTTCACACTTTGGATTTTTCACTCTATTGGCCTTACAAGTGTTGATAACTCGCTTATACTCCAATGAGGTTACTTGGTCCCAATTGTTGCTCGAGGTTGGAGTAGATTCTTGTTTGAAATGACTCAAATAAGTAATGTACAAACTTGAACGAAAAAAGATACTACAACTCAAAAACGAGAAAAGCACACAGCAAACAGCGTAACACGAAGAACGTACACAAAACTAACTTACAAGCTAATAGGGTATTACTAGGTTGTCAATTAGTGTCGAGCAAACAAAAGAAACTAGGAAACAATAAAATGAAACTAAGAAATCTAAAATTTGAATTCAAAAATATTGCATGAACAGTACTTTAGATTTGGACACTTTTTAGTGTTGATGAGAAAGAAACCAACACTAGAAACACTCTAAACAAATAAAAAACTACAAGTTCTAGACACACAACAAAAAAATCTTGGCCAAGATAACAACAATACAATTTTTGGCCAAGAACACAAAATGGACAGATTTGCACTTTTCTAGAATTTTTTTTCAGTTTTCAGCTTCTTCTTTTTTTGAATTTTCGTCCAAGAGAACCCAAGATTGGTAGTGTAGGAACACAACCAGCCTTTCTCTGATACCAAATGATACTAAAATCCCCAAGAACACAACAAAATAATACCAAAATCAGTCCACTAGTTCAAGAACTATGAACCCTTTTAATGATCTCTCTCGGATTCGCAAGAAGAACAAGAAGGGAAGTGATATCAAGAGTAAAACACACTAAAACAACAACAACACTTGATGAACAAGATGCAATAACAACAACACATGATTACAAGACAAGAACACAAACGGATTACACTAGATATAGACAAACGATTACAAGAAAATAAAGATAGATAGATAGACAAAGGTATGGTATAATATTAACAACCCAAAATCTTATTCCACTTTTGGACCTTTAATATCACACACAACCTAAATCTATCTCTTACGTGACCTCAAGGGAGCCAGAATTTCCAAGCAATCTCCGTTTCTACGCAAATGATCAACACAAGGATTCCACCTTGTCCAAGGATTCCACCTTGCTAAAGACTCTCAAAGAGGCTACAAAATATATTCTCCAAAAATCTCCCAAAAATGACCTAATGAGTTTCTATTTATACCTAGGTTAACTTATTACAAATGACTAAAAAGCCCTTGCAAAGGATGGATGAACAGTGAACACGGATGAACAGTGAACAGTTTTGGAGCTTGTGGGACTTGTTCTCTACACTTCAAACCTTATTCCTTGGATGGGCAGCCCCCCAAGCTCGAGTCTTGACGCATTGGACCCCGATCATGATCATACCCGTATCAAGATGTCAACTTAACTATTCATCATACAATACTAAGACCAATATCATTAGGCATGTTACAACCTTAAGGATTAGTTTCCATATTTTAACCAAGTAAGGTACACCAACTAGTTTACTAGGCTTCTATCCCACAGGTCGTAGTCATTTATTAGAGATAGCTAGTTATCACATAAGACACTTTATTAGGCGAAATTCCATAACATGATCATTTATTCAAGTCAAGTAGATTTAGTAGGTGAGCCCTTGGTTCTACACAAGATTACACATATCAATTAGCCTTAACTCAATACTTGGCATACTCCACTTCTAGTTACTAATTAGAATTAATACGGGTCACAGATCTTAATTACTAATTAGTGATGAAGAATGATTAATAATATACCAAGGAAGGAATTATGTCCCAAGTACACAAACGGGGTTTATCCACATACAGAATAACCCCACATATGTCCATATATTCATATATACTCACCACACACGGTATCATCACAACATTAACATATCCTCCGGATTCAACAGGCATCATCATAACATCATTATATCCTTCGGATTCACCGGATATCATCATAACATCATTACCTCTTCCGGATTAACATACATCAACATATCCTCCGAATTCACCGGGCATCATCATAGCATCATTAGATCCTCCAAATTCATCGGGTATTATCATAACATCATTACCTCTTCTGGATTAATCGAGCATCATCATAATATTAACAAATACTCTGGATTCACCGGGCGTCATCATGACATCATTATATCCTCTGAATTCACCAGGTATCATTATAACATCATTACCTCTTCTGAATTAACCGGACATCATCATAATATCAATATATCCTCTAAATTCACCGGGTATCATCATAACATCATTATATCCTTCGTATTCACTGGGTATTATCATAACATCATTACCTCTTCCAAATTAACCGGGCATAATCATAATATCAACATATCCTCCTTATTCATCGGACATCATCATAACATCATTACCTCTTCCGAATTAATTGGGCATCATCATAATATCAACATATCCTTCGAATTCATCAGGCACCATCATATCATTAGCACATATCCCAAGATAACCAATATTCACATACATATGCAGTCAAATCAATGAACATGTACAAGCCACAATTATAGATTATAAGTGGTGAAAGGTAACACATATCATCATACTTTACAATTAGTCATCACTACAAAATATAAGTAAATGCATGAGCATGAATATCTAAATGACATACGCAATCACCACTTTTCTAAGGTTATCATGTTTATTAACAAGTCAATTATAAGTCAAGTGCATGCTTGCTAGTCGCCAATTTTATTCCCACATTTCATAATACTAACCCAAAAAGGGAAATCGTTCACATAAGCATTAGCTTAATCATTAGACTTGGTTCATAGCAAGAGTGGTAACATAATTAGAGGTTACTTGGTGAACTAATCAATAAATCAAGTGATAGAATAATCATAAGTTCAATTCACAAGACTTTACGAGGCTATCCATATATGACAACAAGATAATCAATCAAGTATACATATTATCCAATCATTGAACACATACATAAATCAACAACCGAATTTAACCATTATAATCTCAATAACGTAAATTAGACGTTCATCAAGTAGCTAGGTCACTAAGGAATTTCATAGTTTAAACTTAAGGTGGGTCAAGTTCCACTCCTAAATCCGAATAATGTCAAAGTTTACTTCCACAAGGCTAATTTCTACTCGAAGTTAGGCTAGGTTATCTAAATCACACCATAAGGGCTTATCAATCCATACTAAGCCTATAAGGGAAAAAACTTCTTCAAGCAACCTTCCTAAGTCGCCCCAAACACTAAGGTCATTTCATAACAAGTCATAAATAGGTTACATTCTCTTAAGGTTAGCCAACAACATCATTATCAACTACTAGAGCAGCTAAAGTATTCTCATGCTATTCATGAGACCTCAAGTAGAACTATCCAAGGTTCTTGGCTAAAGGTCAAACATCACACTTTACAAGTTTAATAGCCTACAAGAAACAACTAATCCCAAGTATCACCATTCCTCCATTATCATCTAAAACCCCGCCCAATCTCACAAGATATCAATAATTATACTACAATCAAGCTCAATCTATCTACAAGTAAGCCTAACCTACTTTGAATCCAATTGCTCACGGACCAACAAGCTTTGCCTTCCCTTTTCTTAAAGCTTCTTTTTCCACGAGCCAAGATATAAATAACATAATATCAGCATCATTACAAGAATAAAAACACCCATTAAGGCACCATTATTCCATGGGTCCAAAATGACACCAAACCCCCAAATGGGTCCCACCTTCAAAAAATGAGTTTTCGAGACCAACCCATTGTTCAAACATCATTAAAGAGCTCTAATCCTCAAGAAATTTGAGTAAAACAATCATATTTGTGGCTACAAATGAGCCTCAAGGACATAGGTTTTGGAGTCTAGAAATCAAGAAATTAATACCAAATTTAAAGGAATCTCACCTTAGATTTTTAGCAAAAAATGGATTACACAAGTTATTCGAGCTTCTAATCAACCCACAAGACTCACTTTTAAGTCAACAAATCTTTGTGGTTGCTAGGGTTCTCAAAAAAACAAGAATTCCCCAAAAATTGGCCAAATGGGCCTTTTATACCGGTTTAAATAGGCCCGTAAGGTCAAAACTTATTTTTGATCTCCCGGACTCATTTGAACTCCATTTTTCGCAAACGAACTATGTAACCCCACTAGACATTTCAGACGCATTAGTGAAGTTGGATTTTCCATCCGAGTTCATTTAGGCCACTTGTGGGTCCCACACAATATATTTTAATTTTTGAATTTTCGACTAATGGGTCGAAATGAGCTCGGATGCTATGGGATGTGAACCAAAGGTCTATCTATCCTAAAATCGATATTACATAGTTACTGGTGCAGTCAAAATTTGCATCGGAAATCATTTTATTGAATTTTTTGCTCGGCATCCATTTGAAATCGACGAAGATTTTTAAATAAAAAATTGGCTCTAAAAACCAACGAACTATCCGGTAATCAAACTATCAGTTCCAATAAGTCATAAATGACTTGGGGCAGCTATGGAGAGGCTCAAACAGCGGAAATAAGCATAAATATGAAAAATGATCTGTAGGGTCATTACATTATGGCACCCTGCTGTGTGATATTACTTGTCCACCTTACTGATACTCCAATCCTTGCTACAAACTTAAATTAGGGGCTTGGCCACTGAGTTAAGGGAGGATTCCATATATCCCATGGGATTGTAGAAATGTAGGGCATTCCATCTAGCTCAGAAGTAATACGAAGAGTTGAGTCAATGTTTTAAAAGCATGAATTGAAGCTCATCAAATTATGCCCATGTGTTTTGATTTACCTTATGATAAATTTCTTTATGAAATGCTCTAACTTATGTTGCATTATAATATATATTATTTTTGGATTTTTCTACATACTAGTACTTTGAGTATTGACCCCTATATTTCAAGTTCTGTGGTATAGTCCCATGGTCCACTATATCAGTAGAACACTTGGGATATGACAGAATTGGTGAAGCATCCATCTTTCGGAAGGCATTTACTTATATGTTGAGTATTTCAGTATGTGGTCCAGCCAGGGGCTTTGTCCCAGCCTAGATAGTTAGTTTTCATTAGAGGTTTCATAGACGAGATTTGAGTATTCTATTGTCATAATTTCGTTGACACATTTTGGATTATAAATTTCCTATGAATATTATTATATCTTCCGCACTTTGATGTATCTATGGATTATGTTTATGGTAGAATGCTAAGGGGTCTCTCGAGCCTTTGTGGTTCGGATGTCCATCGCGGCCAGGGCCTCAGTTCGGGTCGTGACATATAATCAATATCTATAATATATTATAGGAATTATTTGGCAGGGCATGAAAGCATGCCTTATACTCAAAAACTGCCATGGAGTACTACTCTGAATGATCAAACTCGTCCTACATAAGATCTCACAAACTGAAAGCCAAAAATCTCTCCGGAAAGGCATTAACAAAGTGATCCTATGACAACGCAGGAGAATCAACAAGCCTACAACCGACAAACGATATTCACTAATTTCTCATAGCATCTCTCAACTGATATATAGTATAAGCCACACCATCTGTGCAGAAAGAGTAAAACACAACTCAGAACACAAGATATGATAGACTTCATACGATAAGGAATAAAATAAGAAAATTTCCTAAAGACATCCTATAGCCTCTCGAAGATAGATATGGATGCCTACGTACTGATCCACCAGACTATTAGACTTCCCGTTCTTACACCGTTGAGACCAATGAAATCTGGCTGCTTTGATACCAATTTATCACGATCCAAAAATAAGGGTCATGATGGCACTTGTCGTGGCATACCTTGACAAGTAAGCCTATTACCCAAACTGATACCAAAAAAAAGAAAATACAGAAATATCCCAGGATAAGGCTTCTAGAAAGAAGCCGAACCATATAAGTAATCATAACAATTCGGAAAGAATTTATTCAAAATACCAATCATGCCCAAAACCAGGTGTCAATAGTGGAAGAACTACTAATACAATTCAAGAGTCAAATGCATCGAAAAAATAACCACAAAGGAATAATAACTGTCTGCGAATACTAATAAAGACATAACAACTATTGAAAGATAGAGGTGAACTTCGGACGCATGAATGTCCAACCGCTACCTTGGAAGCTCCAACAATCACCCAAGTCAATCAAGCTAAGGTGCACTTGAGCTAAGACCTGCATCGAAAGGGCGCAGTAGGCATAAGTATGGTCCACTTGTACTCAGTAGGTATCATAGACCGACCAAGCAAAGTAGTAAATAAAGCATACAAAATATACACTAAGGGCACGTCACCTGCAATCAGAAAATGTCCCACAACGGTATCCCACACCGCTTGCACTAACAGTTCTAATATATCTCACATATATTACAACAACACACCAAGGTATAGAACACACCAAGGTATCTCACACATGTAGATACAATATCATCAAATACAAGTAAAGAAAGGTAAGACAAATACATAGATGATAAATCAATAAGGCAATACAATACAACATAAACACAATAAAGTAATCGCAATGTATATGATAATGATGATGATGCACGAGGTCGTCGCATAACCTCCGAAATTGTCGCACAATCCCAGTATATACCTACGTAGCTAAAGCTTCTCTACATAGGACCCATGGGGGGTTCGTCAACCCGTATACAACTCACATATCTCATATCTCTTTTTCGGCATATCCTTTGGAGAGGGTTTTATAAGGTGTTGCAATATTTTTTTAAAAAGGTATTGCCAATGTTTCTCATATGTTGCCACAGTGGTACCAATGTTTTATGAATAAGTATGATATGAAGATGTAATATTCACAACCAATCACAATGAGTATTTTCACAACCAATTACATGATATATTTCTACAACCGACCACAATGATACATTCCCATAACCACATGAGCCAATATCACTTATTGTTTTCGTTTCATCCATGAATTTCCACATGTCTCAATGTCAATAAAATCTGAATATAATCATAATACACCAATGGTACCACATTAAACAACACAATAAAATTATTCACATTTATTCAAGGCTATCAATATCACATAGGACCCCACACGGTCAAACATATCACATAATATCTCAATTTCGATAATTGCATCACATATATGCCCCCATGTGGGCACAACACATAGATAGCCATTTTTCATGATTAGTTCCCACCATTAACTTGCATTTTATATCATTATTTACTAGCCAGCCCAGTCTAAAAGAGTTAAGTCATAACTTACCTCGAAAGCCAAAATCGGTCCACTACACTTGAACTCACGATCTTACTTTTCACAAATAATCTCGAACCCCATTAAAAACATCAAATATGAAATCTACGCGTCAAGACAAAATCAAAGACACTCATATTGTCTACTTTTGATTTGGGGTCAAAATAGACCCCTAAAATGGGTTTTCGAAAAAGAAGGACAAAATTGAAACTTTATTTCAAAAACATGTTCTCCATATTCTTAGGAACCTACAGCTGAAAATCCAAGTTAAATCGAGTAAAAAACAGAGTTCAAATCGAAGAAAAACTATTTTTGAGCTTTACCGGGTAAAATCTTTGAAATCCATGTTAAAATCAAAAATCAAAATTGTTTTGAAAGTTAAATTGATGAAAAATAAGTAATAAGATGAAAAAAAAATTATTCAAGTGAAAAGGAGTGAACTTTGGGTTTAAAATCATGCCCTAAGAGTTTTGGGATTTTGAGAAATTTATCAAGAAAGTACTAAGAAAAGGGTGAATTCTTACCTTTAATCTGTAATAAAATCAAGAAAAAGATGTTAATATAGCTTCCCAAGTTCCCACAAGCTGCACTTTTAAGCTCCCAAACAATTTAGAGTTTAACTTTCAAGAGGCAAGATGAAAAATGAGCAAAATGGACCTAAAATTATTTATAAGTACAGAAAATCTGCACTGAAATAACAAAAAAAGCTGCAGTTTTTTTTTGTTAAAGTCCACTCCGGACTTCGACGGGATGCCGGAATTTGTTCGGAGTTCGATTTATGCAAACGAACTATGCAATCACACTAAATTTGATGCTACGGATGCGTTGGCGATATTAGATTTTTCAAAAAAATATTGTTTTCATAAAGTTGACCCCCGAAACTCAATTACAATTTCCCAAATCGAGAGTCGAAATGAGATTTAAAATGTGTAAAATCATACCAAATATGCTAACACCCTAAAATCGACATTCTGGATCTGCTGGCGAAATCAGATTTTCCATCCGAGGTTATTTCGATCAAATGTGGGTCCCACTCCCATATTTCTAATTTTTCAACTTTCCAATCAACAGGTCGAAATGAGCTCGGGTGCACCGGGACCCGAACCAAAGGTCTACCTAGCCTAAAATTTATATTTCGGAGCTACTGGAACAGTCCGTTCGGTCATCCGTTGCACGGATTAAAAGATACCCACATAAGTCTCAATTAAGGCTCTTTAAGCCATCAAAACCCACAATATTGCATAAATGATACCATAATGCATCGAAAATCATGCCAATCACTCCCACACCCCGAAAATATCATAATGCAACTACGGGGAGGGATAAAACAGTTAAATCATATAAAATCACAAATTTCACATATTTCATCAAATTTTTAGATCGTTACATCATCCACCACTTAAAATCTAGTTCGTCCTCAAACTAAGGCAAGGAAATACCTGAATCAATGAAAAGCTGGGGATAGGAACTTCGCATATCAGACTCAACCTCTGAAGTAGCCTCATCTACAGGTTGATGTCACCACTGGACCTTAACCACAGGGTCACTCTAGAGAGCAACCGCCTAACATCCCTAGCCAAAAAGAAATCGGCTTCTCCACAAAGGACAACCGCTCATCTAACTGAACCGACTCCCAATGAATGACATGCGACTCATTAAGAATATGCAACAAAGCATAGAAACATGAAAAACTGGACGAACAGCTGATAGATCAAAGGGCAAAATCAACTCATAATCCACATCACCAATAGTTCGAAGAATCTCAAACGGACCAATATACCTGGGGCTAAGCTTGTCCCTCTTCCCAAACCTCATCACACCCTTCAAGAGTGAAACTCGTAGGAAAACATGATCACCTACACCAAATCTCAAGGCACGAAGTCTACGATCAGCATAACCCTTCTGCCTACTCTGAACTGCTCTAAGTCTATCCTGAATGACCTGGACTCTATCTAATGACTCACAAAGCAAGTCCGTACCTCGAGGTCTCACCTCTGAAATGTCAAACCAACCCACTGGGAAGCGACTTACCATACAACATCTCAAAAAGATTCGTATCAATACTAGAGTGGTAGCTATTACTATATGCAAACTCTACTAAATCCAAATGTTGCTCGCACTAGCCACCAAAATCCATCGCGCACGAGTGAAACATATCCTTCAAAACCTGGATAGTCCACTCTGACTAGCCATCATTCTAAGAGTGAAACATTGTGCTACAAACTGAGTACCCAACTCATCCTGAAAAGTCTTCCAAAAGTGAGATGTGAACACAAAACCTTGATCTGAAATAATGGACACTGACTCACTATGCAGACGCATAATCTTACGAATGAATATATGGGCTAACCTCTCAGCACTGAATGAGACTTGAACCAAAATAAAATGAGCTGACTTGGTTAATCGATCTATGATAACCCAAACACTGTCAAAACCAGGAGAAGTACGAGGCAACCCAGTCACAAAGTCCATAGTGATCTGTTCCCACTTTCACTCGGTAATAGGTAATTCTAAAGAAAACCACCAGGTCTCATATACTTGGCCTTCACCCGCTGACAACATAGGCAACGAGCCACAAAATCTGTTATATCATGCCTCATACCACCCCACAAGTAGTGTTATCTCAAATCACTATATATCTTAGTCACACCTGGATGGATGGAATATCTGGAACAATGGGACTCCTCTAAGATCAACCTAATCCAATCACCACTCGCGGCACACAAACTCAACCCCCAATCCTTAAAACTCTATCTGATTTAAGTGAGGCTTCCCTAACCTCCCCACACAACAACTTATCTCGAATCAACCTCAATTTAACATCATCAAATTGATGAGCTCAAATATACTCTATCAAAGATGATCTAGCCTCCATAAATGCCAAAACACGCCCTGGTGTCAAAAGATAAAGCCTAACCATCGGGTTAGCCAAAGAATGAACCTTTAAGGCTAACGACCTCTCCTAAGTCAAATGATGTATCAAGCTACCCATGCTAGTTGACTTTTGGCTCAAGCTATCGGCAACCACATTAGTCTCGCCCTGATGGTAGAGAAAAGTCAAGTCATAATCCTTAAGCAACTTAAGCCAATAGTGTTGCCTCATATGAAGATCTCGCTAGTAAAGAAGTACTGAAGGCTACGATGATCTGAGAAGATCTCACAACGGACTCCATACAAGTAGCGTCTCCACAACTTCAAGGCAAACAGAACTGTGCACAACTCCAAATCATGGGTAGGATTATTTCTCTTGTGAGGCTCCAATCTTTACTAGACGTATACACAATTACCTTTCCCACCTGCATCAACACAACACCTAACCCAACACCTGAAGCATCACAAAAGATAATAAAGCCCATGCCCTCCTTGGGCAAAGCCAATATAGGATCTGAAGTCAACAAATCCTTGAGCTTTTGAAAGCTCCCCTCACAACATTATACCACTGGAAGGAATTCTTCTTCTGAGTCAACTTGGTCGATGGAGCTGCAATGGAAGATAAACCCTTAACAAAACACTAATAATACCCTGCCAAGCGAATAAAACTCTAAATCTCGGTGGGCGAAGTAGGTCTAGCCCAATCACAAACCGCCTTAGTTGGATCAACCATAATACCTTCCTTAGTAATCACATGATCCAAGAAAGAAACTGACTCTAACCAAAACTTGCACTTAGAGAACTTAGCATACAACTTCTTATCCCTTAATCTCTAAAGCATAATCCACAAATAATCCTCATGCTAAACCTTATTCTTGGAATAAACCAAGATATCATCTATAAATACCATAACAAAGGAGTCAAGATACGGCCGAAACACCTAGTTCATCAACTCCATGAACACGGTAGGGGCATAGGTCAACCCAAAAGACATGACTAAGAACTTATAATGACCATATCAATCCCGAAAAGAGGTTTTCAAAATATCCAAAGCTCTAATCCTCAACTAGTGATAACCCGACCTCAAATCAATCTTTGAAAACATCGCAACACCCTGAAGCTCATCAAATAAATCATCGATGAGAGAAAAAAGTTACTTATTCTTAACCATCACTTTATTCAACTGTCAATAATCAATACACGTCCTCATAGACCCATCCTTTCTCTTCACAAATAAGATAGGCGCACCCTAAGGTGAAATACTAGGTCGAATAAATCTCTTATCCAACAACTCCTGTAACTGATCCTTTAGTTCATTCAGCTCTGCTGGGGCCATCCTATAAGGAGGAATAAAAATGGGCTTGGTGCCCGACTCAACATCAATAATAAAATCAATATCTCAATCCGAAGGCATACTAGGCAAGTCCGTAAGAAACACATCTATAAACTCACGACAACACAGTCAGAATCCAAGGAAGGAGGTAAAACAATATTGGTGTAATGAATATGGGCTAAGTAAGATAAACATTCCCTCTCAACCAATTTACGAGCCTTAAGATATAACCCTCTTAGGACCTGAATGAAGTGTACCCTTCCAAGCTATCCTTGGCATATCCGACGAAGCTAAAGTCACAATCTTGGCATAACAATCTAAGATAGGATGATAAGGAGACAACCAATCCATACCCAAAATAACATCGAAATCGATCATATTTAACACAAGCAAGTCTATCAAAGTATCACACTCGACAAAAGTCACAACACAAGATTGATGCACCCGATCCACCGCTAAAGAATCACCTATCGAGGTAGAAACACGAATAGGCATGGAAAGAGGCTCAGTAATAGAATCAAAACCCAAAGCAAAATATACAGATGCATAGGAGAAAGTTGATCCGAGATCAAATAATACAGATGAAAGTTTGAAACAAATGATAAAGGTACCTGTAATCACAGCATCAGAGGCCTCTGCCTCAGGTCTAGCTGGTATAGCATAACACTATCCATGAATACCAACTGGATGAGTAGCCCCACAACCACTAACACAGGCTCTACTACCCTTACCTGTTGCGCCTTTAGTAGAATACCTACCTCTCACAGCTAAAATAGGAATATCTCTAAGCACACGATGAGAACAGTCCTTAGCCACATGGACAATCTCATCACACACATAGCAACCTCTACGACCAATCTCAACAAGAGAAAGTACAACTAAGCCCGAATGGCCACCCTAAACTGCTGAACTAGAAGATCCACCAGTTGAACTCAATAAAATCCCCTTCACAGGCCTACCATGGTATCCACGAGATCCTCTAAAATCTCTGCCTCGAGAGGTCTAACTCCTGAACTCACCAAAATATTGCGCCTTCTTGGCGTCTCCCTGAGATGCACTAATAATACCCTCTGTCATCTTATCGTGATCCACAATACTCTAAAGAGGAGCTTTAAGCATAATCATCTGAGATGTAGACAACTAAAGAGAAATATTCAAACCCTTCATGAACTTTCTAAGCTTCCAAAACTTGATAGAAAAGCTATTATAGGAATATCTAGACAGGGCATGAAAATATGTCTTATACTCAAAAACTGTCATGGAGTCCTGTTCCAAATGATCAAACTCATCCCACATAAGATCTCATAAACTAAAAGGCATAAATCTCTCCAAAACGGCATTAAAAATTGATCCTATGACAACACAGGAGCATCAACAAGCCTACAGTCGAAAAATGATATCCACTAATTTCTCACAGCATCTCTCAACTGATAAGTAGTATAAGCCACACCATTCGCGCAAAAAGAGTGAAACATAACTCATAACACAAGATATGAAAGAATTTGCACAATAAGGAATAAAATGAGGAAAGTTTCCTAAAGACATCCTATAACCTCTCGAAGATAGATATGGAAGTCTACGTACCGATCTGCGAGATTCTATTAAACATCCCATTCTTACACCATTGAGACCAATGAATCCTGGTTTCTTTGATACCAATTTGTCACGATCTAAAAATAAGGGTCATGATGGCACTCGTCATGGAGTACCTTGACAAATAAGCCTATCACCCAAACTAATACAAACAAGAAAAAAGGACAAAAATATCCCAGGGTAAGGCTTCTAGAAAGAAGCCGAACCATATAAGTAATCATAACAATGCAGAAAGAACTTATCCAAAATACCAATCTGCCCGAAACCAGGTGTCAATAGTGTAAGAAATACTAATACAATTCAAGAGTCAAATGCATCAAAAAAATAACCACAAAGAAATAATAATTGTCTCCGAATACTAATAAAGACATAAAAACTATAGAAAGATAGAGGTGAACTTCGGGTGCATAAATGTCCAACCGCTTCCTTAGAAGCTCAAACAATTGCCCGAGTCAATCAAGCTGAGGCACACTCGAGCTAAGACCTACACCGAAAGGGCACAGTAGGCATAAGTATAGTCCACTTGTATTCAGTATGTATCACAGGTTGACCAAGCAAAATAGTAAATAAAGCATACAAAATATACAGTAAGGGCACGTCACCTGCAATCAGAAAATATCCCACAATGGTAGACCACACCGCTTGCACTAATAGTTCTAATATATCTCACATATATTATAACAACACACCAAGGTATAGAACACAAGTATACATTATGTCACATACAACTAGAACAAGAAAGAACTTGTAGATACAAGATCATCAAATACAAGTAAAGAAAGGTAAGAAAAATACTTAGATGACAAGTCAATAAGGAAATACAACACAACATAAACAGAATAAAGTAAGTGCAATATATATATATGATGATGATGATGATGATGCACGAGGTCGTTGCACAACCTCCGAGATCATCACACAATCCTCATATACACCTATGGATCTAAAGCGTCCCTACGTAGGACCCATGGGGGGTTCATCAACCCGTATATAATCCACATATCTCATATCTCTTTTTTGGCATATCCCTCGGAAAAGGTTTTATAAAGTGTTACAATATTTTTTTAAAAAGGTGTTGTCAGTGTTTCTTAGATGTTGCCACGGTGGTACCAATGTTTTATGAATAAGTATGATATGAAGATGTAATGCTCACAACCAACCACAATGAGTATTTCCACAAACAATCACATGATATATTTCCACAACCAACCATAATGATACATTCCCACAACCACATGAGCCAATATCATTTATTATTTTCGTTTCATCCATGAATTTTCACATGTCTCATATGCCAGTAAAGTCTGTATATAATCACAATACACCAATGGTACCACATTAAACAACACAATACAATTATTCGTATGTATTCAAGGCTATCAATATCTCATAGGACCCTACACGGTCAAACACATCACATAATATCTCAATTTCAGTAATTAATCACATATATGCCCCCATACGGGCACAACACATAGATAGCCATTTTTCATGATTAGTTCCCACCCTTAACTTGCATACTACCCAGCTCAGTCTGAAAGAGTTAAGCCATAACCTACCTCGAAAGACAAAATGGGTCTGCTACACATGAACCCGCGACCTTACTTTTCACGAAAAATCCGAACTCCACTAAAAAAATCAAATATAAAATCTATAAGTCAAGACAAAATGAAAGACACCCATATTGACTACTTTTAGTTCGGGGTCAAAACGGACCTCCAAAATGAGTTTCCAAAAAAAAAGGGCAAAATCAGAACTTTATTTCAAAAACATGTTCCCCATATTTTATGAACCTACAGCTGAAAACCCAAGTTAGATCGAGTCAAAAATGGAGTTCAAATCGAAGAGAAACCATTTTTGAGCTTTATTGGATAAAATCTTTGAAATCCGGGTTAAAATCAAGAATCGGAGTTCTTTTGAAAGTTAAATTGATGAAAAACTAGTAATTATAAGATTAAAAAATATTATTCTAGTGAAAAGGAGTGAAATTTGGGTTTAAAATCATGCCCTAAGATTTTTGGGGTTTTGAGAAATTTATCAAGAAAGTACTGAGAAAATGATGAATTCTTAACTTTAATCTGTAATAAAACCAAGAAAAAGGCGTTAATCTAGCTTCCCAAGCTCCCACAAGATTCACTTTTAAGCTCCCAAACTATTTAGGGTTTAACTCTCAAGAGGCAAGATAAAAAATGAGTAAAATGGATCCAAAACTATTTATAAGTGTAGAAAATCTTCACTGAAATAACCAAAAAAACTGCAGTTTTTTTTTTTTTGTTAAAGTCCATTCCGGACTTCAACGGGGAGCCCCGGATTCGTTTGGAGTCCGATTTATGCAAACGAACTATTCAACCACACTAAATTCGATGCTAAGGATACGTTGGAGATATCAAATTTTCCAAAAAATGTCATTTTCATAAAGTTGACCCCGAAATCCGAAATTATAATTTTTCAAACCGAGGGTCGAAATAAGATTTAAAATCCGTAAAATCATACCAAATATGCTAACATCCTAAAATCAACATTCTAGATCTGCTGGCAATGTCAGATTTTTCATGCAAGGTCTTTTCGATCAAATGTGGGTCCTACTCCCATATTTTCAATTTTTTAACTTTTCGATCAATAGGTCGAAATGAGATCGGATGCACCTGGACCCGAACCAAAGAACTACCTAGCCTAAAATTTATATTCCAAAGCTATTGGTGCAGTCCGTTCGGTCATCCATTGTACGGATCAAAAGATATCCACATAAGTCCCAATTAAGGCTCTTTAAGCCATCAAAACCCACAATATTGCATAAGTGATACCAAAATGCATCGAAAATTATGTCAATATCTCCCACACCCCGAAAATATCATAATGCAACTACGAGGAGGGGTAAAACAGTCAAATCACATAAAATCACAAATTTCACATATTCCATCAAAGTTTTAGGTCGTTACATAGATATACTATGTATAAGGTGGACACATACATATTGAACTATTGTATAAGGTTATTTTTTTTTTTTTGGCAGTCTACTGATATGCATAAATAAATATCGACTTTTTTCCTACTGATTTTTGGAAACTGAAGAAAACAAATGTTTTTGTTTTTTTTTTTTCAAATTGAATTTCAAATCGCAATTTCAAAAGAAAAAAATTATGGTGGTTTGAATATTTTTTGAATTTGAATTACAGTTAATATAAGCCTCCACAAAATCAAAACATTAATTACGGCCATTAATTAGGAAAGAGAATATTGGTTTCTGATTTTATTTTCATAATTTTAGGCATAACAGTTTCATCATACATTGCAGATACATATGAGGTACAGCGACATGTATATGTATTTTTTCAAATTTAGGAGAGAGAAAGTAAATCTGGGATCTTATGTAATTAGTTTCATTAAGGATGAAATTTATGTTGTTTATCCAAAAAAATAATCGTACCACAAATATGGTTCAAATCGGTGTGTCTCTCGATCTTAGCCTCTGGCAGTAAGGGAAAGAGGTACTGCATTGCAGACACAAAAGTGATGATCCATCAACCACCTGAAACTTCTGATGGTAAATATATGTGTTCTTACACTAAAATATATTTTATGTTTGGATTATTTTAATTTTAAATAATCAAACGTTACACGTGCTAGGTGAGTGCGGTAAAACTGTGTGCTTCTGAGCAAATTTTGAAAGTTTTTCCATCAACTGATTTTTTCTTTTTAAATAAAACTCAATTAATGCAACATAGTGTGACTAATTGCAAAAATCATGGTTGCCTTTTCTTTTAATTAATTACCCAATTTTGACACAAAAACAATTTGTAATAGCTAATTAGTTGTTATCCAGTATATGTTACATCCTTGAAATAATTAAGAGTACATTTAATTGAATACTTAAGTGTTGAAATTGATTTTCTAAAAT
Organism: Capsicum baccatum var. pendulum; assembly: GCA_030864225.1. Classification (NCBI taxonomy): domain Eukaryota; kingdom Viridiplantae; phylum Streptophyta; class Magnoliopsida; order Solanales; family Solanaceae; genus Capsicum; species Capsicum baccatum. Next base: position 242,711,040 of record CM061561.1, read on the forward strand.
AAAAAAGAGTGTCGATAGAAAAAAATGAAGAAAATAAAAATTTATTGTTATTAAAATGTTTATATGCATCATTCAAAGTGTGACATAGTGTTCAATAAAGTTTACCTTTTATTTGTGTTATATGGGTTAAATTATATCGAAAAATATGAAGAAGTAGATATTTTTCAGAATAAAATAAATAAAAATAAAAATTTATATAAAAATAAAAATCTATCTCGTGTTTTGTTTATATTAGTGATAGTAACTTCCAAAAGACAGGTTGAAATCATGTGAATGTGAAATGAGTAGTTACCAGCTATATATACATATTGTTTAATACTTAATGGGGCGCTACTCAAGACAATATTATTCATAAGAGCAAATTAGACACGTAGTAAATGTGAAGTAGCTTTGACTAACATAAAACTCTCTCTTTTTTTCTCAAAAATGATAATGCTCAAAGTCAATTTTTGATCTGTCATTTACTTTAGTTCTAGCAATTCAGTCATTTACTAATTCAAGTTGTTACTTTTTTTTTTAATAGAAATTTTTGCTTGTAAGCTGCATTTAATTTCTAGATTTTTGTTACTTCAAGAATCTTAGTACTAAAAATGTATCTTTAATTTGCAAGGGACATACTGACTTTTGTGGTTCTACTTTCGTTATGTCCAAATCTTTTTCAAGTCTATTCAATAACTTTAAATTTTTCTACAGTTATAATTATTTTATAGAAAGAAAGAAAGAAAATTAATTTGAGTTGCATTTCATGAAAAAAAAAATGTATTAGATTTTCTGTTGGGCCTTAATTTGCTTGATTTTGACACACACACAAAAAGAAAAAAAGAAACACACACATTAACACAAAAAATAAATACTTTTTTTAGTAGCTAAATAACAAAAGTTTATCGTTGATAACGAGGTTTTATCAAAAGATCACATCGGTTATGGGCATATTTAACAATGAATTGAAAGCCAATCTTAGTAGCTAATGCATGTTATATATATATATATATATATATATATATATATATATATATATATATATATATATATATATATATATATATCCGTAGTGAATTTTAATTTGTCATTGTTTAGTCATCTTCATCTAGATCCATTAATTAAATGTGTGTGTCTCTCTTAAGATGGTTTGGTTTCCAAATCTTTTGTCCTTGATTAAAGTGACTTTAATTTGGTGATTTGTCATTCTTGTTTGTTTTTTTCAATTTTAAGGATTACTCTTAGTAGCTTAGGTGGTTGGTACTTGTATTTATACAATTGTTAGTAAAAATCTAATTTTGGACCTTGTAATCTCCTTCACCCCCAACTTTTTTTAATTAAAAAAATTCACTCAATTTTATACGCTAAAACAAACTCGTTTTTCAGGTGAATTTTTTATTTTTTTTCATATAGATCGAGCTTTATGGGGTGTATGGTATAGACAAAAATATATTTTTTCATGTTTGGTCACTCAAAAAAATTCAGAAAAAAAATTCTAGAAAATATTTTTTTAAAAAAAAATGAGGATAATGATTTAAGTAGGAAAAAATAAATTCAAAATTAACATTTCACGTTGATTGCCCCTTATCCACTCTCCAACACCCCTATCCCCCATAGCTTTCATCCCTACTATTACACACACCTTACCCTCGACCCTCTATTCCATTGTATTTTACGTACCAAATATAAGAAAATGCTTTTTCCTAGAATAATATTTTTCATGGTATAATCAGATTCATCCTTGAAAGTTATGTTTTTTTTTGTCTTCTGGTTGCATTTTTGTTGCCTCACCTTTCTACATCATGATCCTAAACTTGTATGCATCATTCAACATGTGACATAGTGTTCAATAACGTGTACCTGTTTTTTGTATTATATAAGTTAATTTATATCGAAAAATATGAAGAAGTAGATATTTAAAAAAAAAATCTATCTTGTGTGTTGTTTATATTAGTGATAGTAATAAAAATACTGTTTAGTACTTATTAGGGTGTTACTCTAACTCATAAGAGCAAATTAGGCACGCAACAAAAGCGAAGTAGATCCTACTAATATAAAAAACTCTCTTTTTTCTCAAAAATGATGAATGCTCAAAGTCAGTTTTTGGTATTTTATTTACTTCAGCTCTAGCAATTCGTTCATTTATTCATTCAAGTTATTACTAATTTTTCAATAGAAACTTTTTCTTGTAAGTTGCATTTAATTTCTAGCTTTTGTTGCTTCAAGAATGTTAGTACTAAAAATGTATCTTTAATTTGCAGGGGATATACCAACTTCCATGGTTCTACTTGTAAGGTGTGGAGCCTGATTAATATATGATGTACTGTTTATATATTAATGTCTATGCGGTTCAACCTCTACGTGTGAGGTTACCGTCTGCCGTGGAGTTTACCCACGAGGTGTTACCATGAAATATTTCTCTCTCTTCATTCTCTCTCCTCAAGAAATCTCTCTATTTTCCTTATCTCTTTTGTTAGATCTAGTGTGTGAAGGTAATCAGTCCTAACACTACTTTTGTTACATTCAAATTTTTTTCAAGTCTACTTGGTAATTTTAAATCTTTCTACAACTATGATTATTTTATAGAAAGAGAAAAAAGAAAATTAATTTGAGTTGCATTTCATGGAACAAAAATGTATCCAGATTTTCTTGTTATGTCTAGATTTATTTGATTCTCACACACAGACAAAAATGAAAAAAGAAACACACACACACATTAACACACGCAAAAAATTATTTTTCTTTTTTAGTAGATAAATAACAAAATTTCATCATAGACAATGAGGTTTTATCAAAAGATTATATCGACTATCATTTATTTAGCAATAAATTGAAAGCCAATTTTAGTAGCTAATTCATATTTTATTTATATATGTTTTCAAGATTCAACCCAATGAATTTTAACTTGTCATTGTTTAGTCATCTGCATTTAGATCCATTAATTAAATGTGTGTGTGTCTTTCTATATAACGTTTTGGTACAAATCTTTTGTGCTTGATAAAGTGACTTTAGTTTCGTGATTTGTCATTTTTTTTTTTCAATTTTAGGGATTAATCTTAGTAGCTAATTAGGTGGTTGGTACTTGAACTTACACTATTGCTAGTGGAACTCTGATTATGCACCTTGTAATCTCCTCCACCCCCAATGTAACTCTTTTTATATAAAAAAAAATTATGTCAATTTTGAACACTAAAACAAACTCGTTTCCCCGGTAAATCTTTTTATTTTTTTATATAGATTGAACTTTAGTGGGGTGTATGGTATGGACAAAAATATTTTTTAATTTTGTCATGTTTGGTCACTCAACAAAATTCAAAACATTTTTTAGAAAATAATTTTATAAAACATTGAGGATAATTTTATAAAAGATTGGGTAATTAAACTTTCGTCAAATTGATCTAAATTCATAGGGGTAGAACAAATTCTACCCCTAAATAAAAAATTTTAAACTAAGATAGATCTTCAATTTATAAAAGGTTTAAAAAAAATATTTAAATTAGGTAAAATATCATAGCAACCTGATAAAATTGACCCCAAAAGAGAATTTCCCCAATTTAATCTTTTTCTTTTCCAATTTCAGCAAATATATATATATATATATATATATATATATATATATATATATATATATATATATATATATATATATATATATATATATATATATATATATATCATAATCAAGCTTTTGGTTGGCCTAATATATTAAGCTCTACATTGATAACACTTGCATAAGTTATACCCTTAAAGTAATTGATTAGTCCTTGTTATTAGCATTCTTGAAAAATATTATTTAAGAGGATTACCATTAAAAGTACACCATTAAGAATATAAATGGTGTTTTGGTATTAGCCATCCATCAATATTGGAACGTAACTAATAACAAGACACAATTAAGAGGGCAAAATGGTAAAGTTACATCACTAATCATTGTTTTCTTAATAGCTGTGTCATCCCAATTTGGGACGGGTAAAATGAGACGGAGAGAGTACAATTTTGTTGGAAGCACCACATAATCCCCATCAAAGCAGATGGGCTTCGTTAAAATTGTTCGTATAGAATTCGATAAGTAAATTTAAATAACTATTTTTAGTATAGGGGCCAGGTAAACCAAAATGGAAGGGAGTATGTAGTTTTCAAACTTAATGTTAAGCTACCATATCCATCATGAGATTTTAACGTCTGCTCACTCAATCATAAAAAAACAAATAATTGAAAACCAAAATAAGGAAGGGCAATAGAAGAATGAAAAGAATAAAACTTTGACACTTAATTATTCATGCAACTGGAAACTTTTTAATAGTAAGAGAAAAAACTTTACGTTAATTCTACATCACCTGATTATTCTAAAAAAAACTATATTTGCAGAATCTATTGGCATGCCCATCGATCATTAAACTACGCTATCACCATAATCTCCTAGCTTTAACTCTAATCTTCAAATTCTAAATCTTCATAATCTTCATCACCATTATTGAATGTACTAATTGCTTCGTATTTATTAACTTCTTCCTCCATCTAACCCTTTTATTCTTTGTTTCACCTCTTTGATTTTGCAGATGACGTATATATCCTTGTCTTTGCTGCTTTTCTTGTACTCATGATCCGGCAATAAATATTCTTTCATGAGCAACTTAGCATCTTTTTCTATATCATTTACATACTTTAAACTACTCTTATATCCAATTGTGATATTCTTTTTTGATCCATCTCTAATTGGATCACTTCTTTGGCTTTGCTTTTTGGTTGAATTCTTCAATCTCCTCAAGCGCGAAAGAAAGTAGCGTGTTTTCTCCGCCGAACCCACCATAATCTCCCATGGCTCCGAGTCTTCAAATAGATCTGCTACATTAATAAAATCTCTGGGTGGAAAAATTCCGTGGAGCACAAAATTGTTGAGATACTTCATCAAATCTTCATCGATGGGGTGGAATCGAAAACCTTGCTTTGATTATAAGAAACACCCACTACACATTTATTTTGTAGCGCTTATGTTAACTCCTGCAAAATAATTATTTTTAGGGCGGTTTAACTCTGGAGGTTGTAAAAGCCCCCACTAAACTTTCGATTTGTGGCCTGTGTTTCAACCTTCCCAAAATTCTTCTTGTTATGGCGATTTCGTTGTGTAGGGTTTCACACTACAAAAAATCTGAATGATCTTGACGATTTATTTTGGGTGTAGTGACTGTTTATAACCACCATAATGAGCATAAAATGAAGGTTTTCAATGTTGTCACAAATCCGTCTACTATTAATATTATTTTGGCGGTTTTAAGAGAACCGTCATAAAATGCTTGCATACTTAATTAACAGTGATTTTTATAATTTGTATTGTGGCAGTTTCAAACAATCATAAAATAAATATTTTATATGATCTATTATAATTGCATAATATTTTGATAGTTTTACCCTACACAATTAATTATTCTATAATACCAATTTTCAAGACTAATTCAATTTTTTGAGAATTTTTATTATTAAAATAAATATATTTCATAATAACGTATTCGGTATATATTATTATATTACAAAAAAAAATAATTGGGAGAAAAGTTGATGGTTGATGGTGTTTAAGAGAAATTCGTTACTTTGAATAACATTTTGCCCTTAATAAATTACTCACGGTAATGACTCTCTGCCCATGTATAGATATTTATGTCGCATACTATACTCAAAAGTTTGTGTGACCAACATCACGTGTCCACAATAAATATTGAGCGAGCCACAAGTCATAACTCACTACTAAGCGTATTGAACTATATCGAGTACAAACATCCCAAACACTATTGCAACCAACTAATCACAATATGCATTTATGATCATTATCAAAACATACATATCTACTTCACTCTAAATATACCTTTATCCCAAAACATCCATTTCATTCGTCTTTCAACCCCAATTCTACCATCTCTATCGATTACCGATTGTAATCTCTGCTCGGAGTGACAACGACATTCGATGGGTTCAAACCATTAGACAAGAAGTCACTAGTGGAGTATATAAAAGCTACTTTAATTTTTTGATTTCAATTTTTATATCAAATAAACTGACCGTCCAATAATTCAATAACGAATTGATGAATAATCATTAAGCCAGAACGAATCAAATGATATCATATTGGGTCGTTAGGGGTTCAACACATATAAGAATCAATAATAGATAAGTTAAATCGTTTACACAAAATGAATCAAATCTCAACTCAATTAATTCAAAAAAAAAAAGCACCAAATTTTTTTTCTCTATTTTGATTTGCATCTGAGACATCATGGTTCTCAACCCAATACAACAGCTATTTTTCTTATTGTCCTATTGAAGTGGATGAAAACGAAGATAAATATGGGTTGAGTGATGACAGAGGCATAAATAAGAGTTCACTTTGCAAATAAACATGATAACTAACCGTAGATTAGAAACAATGACATAATAAGATACAAATATAAAAGAGACATCAAAAGTTATCAAATAAATTATTTCAATTTTTAAAATGTGCTTCTATTAAATTAAAATTAAAACTTAATTAAAAAAAAAAAAGAGGAAAACATAAGAAAACATAGATGTTGTTTTTATCTCCTTTTATGTATTGTTTTTCCCTCTAAATTTCCACATCCCCCTCCATCTTCCCACCATCCCCTGTTTTCTCATTTTCTTGGTGAAAAACTTCCCCAAAAGTTCCACAAAGCCTTGTCCCTGATTGTAGTAGTAGTGTCTTTACCACAAATTGGCCATGTGTATTTTTCGCAATTTTTATTTTTGACATTGTTTCGTTTCGACTTTTCTTCAGATCCAACCTTGTGTCACTGCTGTTACATCAATAATTGATGGTTTAAAGAGACTATACAATGAAAATTTGAAGCCACTAGAACTTACTTACCGCTTGACTTTGCATCTCCGACTCTGGTGAGTGGATGAAGAAGCATACCGCTTATGTCTTAATAGTAGTACTTTCAACAACCTTATAGATGTTAAACTTGTGTTTATGAATGCTTATTTTTGTTTGTTGTCACAGACGGAAAGCGATTTTGATGCCAAGACTGTGGTCATGTTTTTGGGTCAATACTCGATAGGAAAAATCACTTTTATCAAACACTTGCTAAAGTGCAATTATCTAGGTTTGTACTGACCAATTTCTGTATATTTATTTAATATCTATTATTTGTTACTAATGTTGATTCTTCTGTTTGTTCTTTTCTTATCTCTTTTGGTTGAAATAGGTGCACACATCGGACCAGAGCCAACAACCGATTGATTTATTGTGGTTACGGTTAGTACCGTCCAATTTCTCTACCTTTGTTCCATATGCTTTATGTCCTTGGTTAAAGATATATAGATCCTATTCTAATTGTAGTAATCACAGTAGTAGTAGTAGTAGTAGTAAAACTAATAGTTCTTTGTAGTCATTTGCTTCTAATAAGGTTTTCTCGGCAATACATCAGCGACACAATTTGATTGTACATTTTGTTTAAGATAGTGATTTTTCGATTTTAGTGCCTTATGATGATTTTTTGCTTTGTCTAGTCCAGATGAAAGAAGCATTCCTAGCAACACTATTGTTGTTTAGGCTAACGTTTTGAGCACTAATTTGACAAAGTTTGGTGGAGCATTTTTATCAAAATTTGAGTGTTTCCGTTTGCCACATTCTGTGATTCAATGTCTAGCAATTCCTTCTACATTATCATACTATGCATCGTAATTCAATAATTAGTCTAATTATTTTTATTACTTCATAGTTCCTTGACCATATTTCATTTGTGGACACTCCTGAAGTTTTATCGGGAGAGAAGCAAAACTATCATGAGATATCCCACCTGTGCAGCATAAATGAATTATAAGTTGTTGTAGTCATTTGATCAATGTTGCCTATGCTCCGCTTGAACGGATCATCCATTTAATATTTTAAATTCACAGTTTCGATTACAGGCTTCTTTTGCCGAGACTTCGTATATATGTTTAGAAATATTTAATATTTAATTTTATTATATTTGTGTATTTGGAATATTTTTAGTTTAATTTAGTTTATATAATGGATAAATTAAGAAACCTCGCTACTAAAGGTGTTAAAATATTTTATCCCGGAAGTGGTAGTGGTAGTAAAAAGTGAATTACTAACGGTAGAGGTAGTTAAAGTAGTAGATATACCCGTGTGCCTTCACCTCTGGTACCGCTTGATACACCTTTTGAGGAAGAAATAGGTGTAGGTTCTCACGATATGGATTATGTAGAAGCTCAGAAAAATTACGGTATAGAAGAAGAAAATGAAGTAGATGCGGTTAATTTAGAAGAAGATAATGAAAATATTGTCGAGACACCCGCAGTAGGAGATGCTAACGTTAGATATAAATTGGTAAATCTCTCTCTCCATCCTCCCAGTGCCCCAAGACCTCGTAAAAGAACTAGTGTTGCATGACAAGTTTTTGAATGTATATCAGATATTAAGGTGCAATACAATATTTGTCAACAAATATATAAGCATAGAAGTGGAGGCAAGCGACGGGGTACGGGTACGTTAATGAGACATATAGCTGAAGATCACAAAAGAGAGTTAAATATTGCACAAGGTGGTGGGGATGTTGGTGGGCCAACGCAAACTAGAATGGATCCAGCAACCGGTCACATAGCAAAGAAGTATAATAAATTGAGGGACCGGGAAGAAATAGCTAAAATGGTAGTTGTGAGTTGTTTGCCTTTTAGTTTTCCTTCTTTTGATGCCTTTATTCGTTATATACAAGAAATTTATAATCATATGTTTAATGGCATTCCTAGAACTACTTGTCGGTCTGATATTTTTAGACTCCATTCACAATATTGTTTTTATTTATCAACATTGTTAAAAAATATTAAATGTAGATTGTCCCTAACTTCTGATCTTTGTCGTGATGTAAATAAAAATGATTATTTAACCGTTACTTGTCATTGGATGGATAGTAATTTTGTGATGCAAAAACGTATTCTTGCTTTTTTATATGATGAAGATCGTAAACATACTGGACAATTTATTGTTGATTCTATTGTTAAAATTACTGGATATTATGGTATCGAAAATAAAATTTTATGTATTGCTTTTGATAATGCTTCTAACAACAAGACTGCTATAAAAAAATAAAATCTACGCTATCTCCGCCCTTACCTGAAATTTTTCATATTAAATGTTCATGTCATATATATAATTTAATTGTAAAAGATGGTCTTGAGTTTTTTGAACTTTATATTGAAAAAATCCGTCTTGCCGTTGGTTTTATTCAAGGAAATAATCGTAGATCGAGAATTAGAGAATTTAAAGTTAAATGTCAAGAAAATGGACTTACACTTATTTTGATGCCTGAGGAAATTGATACTAGATAGAATTCTACGTATGAATTTTTAAAAACTTGTTATAAATATAGAATTCCTATTACACTAGCTTTTAACCAACATTGTGGTTCATTTGTTGATTCTGCTGATTGCATGCTACATAATTCTGATTGGGTTGTAATTAATGATCTTGTTAAGTTTTTAGAAAAAATTTATGTAGCTACGATTGAATTTTTCGGTGCTTATTATCCTACTGTTTGTAATATTTTGGCATATATAGCCAATATTTCTGGTTTTCTCAAAGAATATAAAAATAAAGAAGGCTATAAAGAAGCTGTTGGTGCCATGTTTATGAAATTTAAAAAATATTTTTTCCCGATTCCTCCTATTTACTTAGTTGGTGCTATGCTAAATCCGTGCATGAAATATAATAATATGTGCCACTTTAGTACTCTTATTTATACTAACTTAGAAATAAATACTAACCATGATTCTGAACAAGTACAACCTGATTTGTGGACGGCTATGGCTGATGCAAAGGATTACATAGAAAAATTACATAATCACTATGCTGATTTATTTGATTTAGCCGTACCTACAAATATCACTCCAACTGTCGCTCCTCATCCTCCCGAGGAGCCATCATCTTCTAAAAGGCCGGCACATAGTGGTTTTTCTGATTCGTTTTATGATTTAAATTGTTGGAATAGTGTTGATGAGAGAACTTACATATCAACTTATCGGGAAGAGCTGAAATATTATCTTTGGACGGCACCTGAGGATCGCAGATACGAATCAACATGTTGGATTGGTGGAGGAGTAATGAAACACAATATCCTGTGCTTTCAAGATTAGGTAGAGATATCTTGAATGTTCCAATGTCAATCGTTGCATCAGAGAGCGCCTTTAGTCAGGGACGACAGCAGCTTGGAGACAACCGACACTCATTGAGAAGTAATGCAATGAATGTTCTAGTTTGACTCAGAGATTGGATTAGAGCGGAAAGAAGAAACCAAGGAATGGAACCGGAGCCAAGCGACGACCTGAAACTTGAAGAAATTATGACTTCACGGGAGAACTCAGCAGAATCAAGTCCAACGCATGGTTTTGCCCCCGTTGACTTCGACTATCCTATGCAAGTTCCCGTTAATATTAACATGAATGAGTTGGAAAAAATGATGCATAATTTGTAGATTTTTCATTCATGTAAATTATAAATTTTGGATCATTTTGCAATCAATAAAACTTCCCAAATTCATTCACTCCTTAGTCCTTGCTTTTTATATTTTTTCATTTAACGATTTAAAATTTTAAATTGAATTCTAGTTTTCTACTTTAAATTAAAAACTTACTTCTAATATATTATTAATTTACAACCAAATGTTATTAATTTATTATATTAAGTAGCATATGTTTTGTATATTTGTGCATATATCTTCTACAGAAGTGTTTATTTAACGTATACATGTGTATATGTTTTATAAATTAGTATATAAGTATATGTATATTTATTGTAGTATATTTTATAAGTAGTAGTATATGTACATTGAATGGTGCGTATAGAAGTGTATATATCTTCTATAAAAGTGCATATTTAACGTATACATGTGTATATGTTTTATAAATTAGTACATAAGTATATCTATATATATTGTAATGTATATATATTGTAGTATATTTTATAAGTAGTTGTATATATACATTGTATGGTGCATATACACGTGTATATATCTTGCATATTTAACGTATACATGTGTATATGTTTTATGAATTAGTATATAAGTATATCTATATATATTGTAATGTATATATATTGTAGTATATTTAATAAGTAGTAGCATATATACATTGAATAGTGTGTATACACATGTATATATCTTCTATAGAAGTGTATATTTAACGTCTACATGTGTATATGTTTTATAAATTAGTATATAACTATATCTATATATATTGTAATGTATATATATTGTAGTATATTTTATAAGTAGTTGTATATATACATTGTATGGTGCATATACACGTGTATATATCTTGCATATTTAACGTATACATGTGTATATGTTTTATGAATTAGTATATAAGTATATCTATATATATTGTAATGTATATATATTGTAGTATATTTTATAAGTAGTAGTATATATACATTGAATGGTGTGTATACGAGTAATTGACTAATTGTGTATATGTGTATATATTTTTTAAATTCTAATGTAGTATATACTATATATATAGTGTATATATATTATTTAACGTATTTATAATGTATATAGGTGGGTATATGTAATATATATTGAAAGAATTTTTTTTTTTTTATATTTTTGTTTGGGTTTGACCCATTTTTTAACCGAGTTTGACCGGGTTTTGGTGGGTTTGACCAGGTTGGGTTAAGTGGGCCGGGTTAGGGTGGGTTTTAATAATTTTACTATTTGGGCCGGCCCATCTAACGCCAAAATGGCCCTTAACCAGCCCTCAACCCGGTTAAAATAGAAGGGTCAGTTCCGGGTTGGCCCGGCCCAGCCCGTTTGGCACACATAATTGATATCTATGTTGGGATTCGATTAATTCAAATTTGCACTGGAATATCACATTTGAGAAGATAAAATGCTCCCTATCCATTCCCAAGACTCGAACTTAAAACTTCTAATTGATATTGATAAAGAGTACTTATTATCCAATTCAATTTCTTTTTATTTACTATCCCTGTGTCTCATATACTTGACATGTTTGTTAAAAAATTTTATCTCAACATAGTTGACAGGTTTAAAGAATTAAGAAATAATTTGACACATTTTTTCAACTTTAACCTTAGTAGTTTAATGGAAGAGTAATTAACTTCAATAGATAATGACAATATTTAGTATGAATTTAATAGTCGTATTAGTCAATTTGCACCCCTTATTAATTTCACCTTAAGAATTGTGCAAAAGGCAAACATGTCAAGTAATATGAGACGGAGAGATTACCATACTACATGTTACAACTAGAAGCCTCCTTAATTTAGTAGTTGGGTATGGAGTAGTGTTTAATACTGATTCTAACCATTAGAGACAACACTACACGTAAAATACTCTAAATTCTACTAGAATATAATTGATCTATTAAGAACCGCTTGAATACTGGTTAAAGTTATACATGAATTAATATTACATCATTGTCAATCGTCAGCTAGCACTATTCCAGTTAAATTTGTTTCACAAAGTTCCATAATTCCATTGCAGTTTTAAATAAATAAGGTATACATACATAATACGTACATTCTCTTAGATAATATTATTGGCAAAGAGTAAAGCTCTTGATGAATGCATTTTATATTGTAATATTTTTATTAATCAAATTTAATTCTTCCAAGATGGATAATGTGTGTGATGTCATTCAAGTTAAATATTCCCTCCATTTCAATTGGGTGATTGCATAACCAAATCTTGTATAGATTGTGTTGTATTGTGGTCAGGTGAATCCCCCCTCTTATCACTTTTTGTGTACTCAGAATATAATGTTCTCTTGGTAATTGAATAAAAAAAACAAAAAAAAAATCTTCATTGTAATTTATTTGGTTGGTTGACTTGATATAGAGTTTAAGAAAATAAAAAAGATTTTTGAATCTTTTGATCTTAAATTAAATATATGTAGAATGTAATAAAATGTTCTTTAATTTTGTGATCTTGAAATGTTACGTGAAAAGTTAGAATTTAAGAATGTACTGAAAAGGAAAGAGACATTTTTTTCTAAAACAAATAAAAAAAAAGAGCAATATTCTTATTTATTTTATCTCAAGCTTCCCCATCCATACACATGGAGATTATTTTTATTTTTTTATTTTGTGTATATATGTCAGTGCATTGGCCATGGCCTTATAAATAGATAGATTATAGGAGCCATCCTAATACCACAATTACCTAAACAGACATAAACATATATACCTTTATCAAATATATTTCAAAGCTAGTTAAAATCGTAAGATTCATATATTATAAAAAGAAATTTTTGTTCATGGATAATAATAAAGTTTACATGATCCTATGGAAATCAGGGAAAAGTATTTATCCCAGGTTGTTGGAACTATTGGAATAATTCAAGAAAATCTATGTAAGAAGAAATGAATTTTTCAAGAAAATATTTTCTGAAAATATTTATGAAAATTTTGGGCAAGTGTTCAAGAAATTTGGTGATGAGACCTTATGGAAAAATAATGACAAGGTAGCAAAAATGGCAACTATACAAAGAAGTTTGAGCCTTGGGAATGTTAATATTTCAAGAGAATTTAGTGAAGATGATGAATTATCAAAGCTGAGGACTGAATGTTTCAAAGTTAGCACTCCACCTGTTATGGTAATTGGACCAAATGATGATCATGATATATAATAGTATGTATATTATATGCATAGTGTATCTATCTATCCCCCCCCTCCCCCGCTCTCTCTCTATATAGGCTTAGGTTAAAATATACATTATCCATACATTGTGTACATATTTTATAAACGAGGTGGCGAAAAGAATTTTGCTGTAATTTTCCCTCGTACATCTTCCTGGTCAAATGTAATCCCATTTCTACCTCTTCTCTCATGATAATATTGATTTTCTTGGGCCTTGTAATTAGATGGGCTATCATAAATGTTTATGGGCTAAGTCTATTTAGGATACTTTTCTTTTTTCACTAATATAAAAGTGAAAATTATCCCAAATATAGTTTTTAGATTATTAATTACAAGTTATAACATAACTTTTTATTAATTATTAGACTTAAGAAATAATTACAAGTTATAGCAACTTTTGAGAAAAATATATTTTAATTAAATTTTCGAAAATCAATTTTGTAATATTTATTATTTGTATTATTTCCTTATATTTAGCATTTAACATCTATCACTATTAATTAAAGATTTTGGATAATTATGGCAAGTTAAGATATCAATATTTTTTTATAATAATTAAATATCAAAGTTTATCCCCAATTTAAGGAGATATAAATGGTAAATATATTTTTTAAACTTAAGATCTGATTTTATATTTTTTCTATTAACTTGAATAATTAACTTGATTATATTCTTTTTCATATTTTTTAGTCTTTAATCATCAATAGAAGTCTTATCTCTTTACCTTTTTTAATTACCAATAGGAATCTTATCTCTTTAATTTTCATTCATTAAATTTCTTCAAATAGTGACTATTTCATTCATTAAATTACATTCATTACCTTTTTTATTTACTAATAATCTTCTCGATCATTAAATAGTGATTCTTCTAAATTGGACAATTGTTTAGATCAATTTTATATTAAATTAAGAACAAATAGTAAATGTTAACATTTGTATTATTGTTGCTTTTAGTTTATTTTCATTCTTAGGTAGTGCTTAATTATTAATAGTTATTTCATTCTAAAAAAATTAACTACTTTCAAAAAAATAAATCCTTTTTACAGTCAAAAGGCAGTCTTGCCAATTCAATTTTGTCAAATCGTTAAGTGATGATAACATATATATATAGTTCCATTTTGGAATTTAATTAGTCATCGTTTCCCCACGTCCATATAATGCATACCTTAATTAACTTTTAATATCATTGCTATTGTAGTATATATGTAAAACTGAAATCAAAATACACACCAACACAATTTTGATTTCACATGTATACCTTGAAAAAAAAACTTGTTCTTACACTCATCCAGAATTTCAAACTCATGTTTGGCTCGTTGCTAACATTTGAAAGATAGTTAGCCAGAGCACATTTCATTGTTTTACCTGTAATGTCCATATACTCGAGGAAGATAAATGAACAAGAAGACATTCATTTTTTAGATACATTAGCCAAACAAGGATGCCTTTTATTGAGTTTTTTTTTCGTGTGAGGCTTCGTAGATGTATTGATTAATCTGCAAGATTATTGTACCTTCAGTTTATCGATTGAGGGATGGTTCCAATTAGTGTAATGATGTTAATTGTCAATTAGTGCAATGATGTTAACTGAGTTTTGATGAACACATTTTCCTAGGATAATTCCAATTTTAATACGTTGAAATCAATTTATATACTCATTTCTTACTTAAGTAACATTTTTATTTTGAGTTCTCAATGTATTAAATTGATATCGATGAAGTTTCGCATATATCACATTTGTATTGAATGAATTTTATGAATGTGACAATCGATGAGAAAAATTATGTTTTATGTTACATAACCTTTTTAGTGTATGAATGGACATTATATGAAAAACTATCAACGTAAATGTTGAAAATAAATTAATTGATAGTTGTTTGATGTCAAATAATTTTTCGTTGTAATAAAAAAATAATCAATATTAATCAAGATTGATATTTTTGTTTGCTTTTTGGCAAGATGAAGAACATTATATAAATACTATGTTAAATATCAAAGCTAAACTTTATTCATACCAACAATCTTATACAAAGAGTAATGAGCACCAATAAAATTCAAGATTCAATATTCATGTCAAATGTTACTAATTGCAGGATCAAAAAATGTATAATTTGATGTAGTTGATATCAAATTTAATACCATCTGATGCGACTTAGTTCATATCAATTTCATTCAACGATGTAAAGTACGAAACAAACGTTAGAGTAGCATAACATTATATAAATACAACATAAATACAAAAAATAAACTTTTTCATACCCACAATCTTATAAAAACAAACATTAATAATCGAGCACCAAAAAGTTAATTCAAATTATTAACTATATTAGAAAAACAAACAGTAAATAGAAAAAATGATTGAACATCAATTTTATACCAATTTAATACAGAAAAAAATCAAATATTTGCAAGTTTGTATGTACTGCTATAGTCCATGAATACAACTTTGTTACTACCACATCATGTACATGCTTACTAGAAAAAATAAAAATAAATAAAAATCGGGAATGATAGACATGATCACTAAGTGAGAAAATAACATATAAATGACCAATCATTCGGCAACAAGTACTAAGAATTCATTGATATGCATGTTGATATGTGAATTTATCAGAAGAAGCTACTTAAATGGTGTACAAGAATTTGATGAACTAAAAATCTGTATGCTTTTTCTGTAAGATGAAAGCTATCCCAAAAAATATAATCGTAATCATCAGAACACACCGATGTGCATAACTCTGCAACTTCTATTTTTCCTATCCCACCACATCTGTTTTCTGCAACTTTGAATCCTGCACGGTCATATAAAGAAAGAAACAGAGATCTTGTCGATATTCAGAAAAAAGGCAGCCATATTTGTACCATATTTCTGAGGGCTGTTGATGACATCAAGTGGAAGATTATATATATCTACATACACCAATCTTGAATTAGGTACTTTGTTTTTCAGAGAACTTAAGTCATCTGCCAACTTGCTGTTGAACAATTGTGCTACTTGGTTCAAATAATCAACACGTTTCCTTTCTTCTCCTCCTCACAGTGTTCTTTGTGATGGCATGCATCCGATTGGTGGTACGCCAATAAATATTTAAATTCGTTTAGAAGGCGTAAGAAAATTAACAAACTTGAAGAATCCCATCTGCCTCTATGACGGATCATGATTGAATGCAAATTAACAAAATTCATATTTTTATCTAAAGAAATACTTGTTTTTTGCTTTTCTATCAAATTCTAATCAACATAGAATGCATTTTTTGTTTGATGGTAGAGAGAAATCGTGTAAAAAGTGACAAGTAGTGTATGAAGATGGAAACTCTTAATGCAAGCATTCAAATAGGAAGATAAATAACGGTTTGAGGGATTTGGGGTGGATAAATATCAGTAATTAAGGTTAACTACTTTTAAGGAAGGTAAATTGTATATTAATTGTGTTAACTATTAATTTTTCTTTTTCAGTAATTGCTTTTCTGTATTTTCAACAAAAGGAAAAAAAAAACTTTTTATATATTTTTTTTAAGATGAAAGTTGCTATAAACTTGAAAACTTAAAAGTTTTGCTATAAATTATAATAACTAATTTAATAAGTTTATACAGTTAATTTTTCCTAAAGTGAAAATTATTCAATTTGGCGTAATTTGTATAGTTTTCTCAAATAATCTCACGCTATTAAGAGCAGCACATCTTATACATAACTCTTTCTTCTTTTTAGTTATTTATATGAGACTTTATTTGCACGTAAAATTGCACAAATTAGATTCCTAATTAGTTTGTGCTCTTTTGACAACATTTTAGAGGAGTATTTTCTTTAGTTTGGTGCATTGTTAGCACTTTAACCTCCTCTCTAAAAACATGCTTTGCAGTCAAATCAATCAAAATCAGAACACAGAAAAAATATATAGGGCCTCTTATGTAAATTTATCATCATTTTCACCTAAATGACCGCATGTATATCTAATGTATATGTAATAGATCTATGTTGTATAAATAGTGTATAACCATGAATATATGATCTATAACTATGTACCGGAGAAGATATACATTCATATACCCTGTTATACAATAGCTATATATTTTTACACAATATGCGTCAGTTTATCTTCCTCGATGAGATGAATTTATTTTTTTCAATTCCAACTAACTCAAAGTCCTCTAAATAGTCTAAATTTTTTTATATTAGCTCCTTTTGATGTTTTGAGTCTTTTGATATATTATTCACTCGAAACGATTCACGTTTGTGGTAGGTTGAGTTTTAAAATTTGAGCTTCGAAACTCTTCAATGACAGATTTCATTGTACGTCAGCTCAAATCTTCTCCTCCAAACAACTCAAATCTCCATTTCATTTCATCTTTGAGCACAAAGATATTCAACTTTTTTGTCTAGACAAATGTACAATCATAATGCAGCTGAAAATTGATCTACTACCAATGATTGTTAATCAAATCAAATCTTATCCTTGATGATATATTATTGTATTGTCCCTCAAAGGGACACTATACAACACACTTTTGTTGAAGGAAAGGCTGCTAAATATCTCTTGGACAAGCAAGTCACCAATAACCTAAAGCTTAAGCATATTGTTACTGCCAGTTCTAAGACATTAAGAGGTGCTAATGTTATCTACGCACATTGTTAAAGAGACAATCAAGTGGCAAATCTATTGGCTAATATGGCCTCTACAAGGGACATTATATCTAGACAAGTAAATGACCGTTTGCAACTTGATAAGTGGCAACTTCCTACTTTCAGAAGACGATATGAGAAGGGCAATTCTTTTTGTGAGCAAATTTATTTTCAAATGTAATAACAAACAAGGACAACCAAACTAATTAAGTAAATAAATAAGGGAATGAATTTGGAAATAATATTTTCTAAGCCAAGTTCATGGAAACCCTAATCCAATTACTTATACTTTACTTAAGGTTAAATTAGTTTGGGCACACGAATGAAGGTTTATCCTTTGTTAATACACTATATAACCAACATTATATCACTATCTTTTTACATATACAAATAGAATCCCGTCTATTACTATCTCCTTTTCTTTCCTAGCTCCTGCTCCCTTTATTAAGGAAACCCTAATCCAACTTCTACTTTACTTAAGGTTAATTTTGGTACCTCACTACAAAAAAGCTGGTAAATTATGACGGATTTTATGTCAATTTGTGACGGTTTTTGATCGTGACAAAAAGAATTGTGGCGGTTTCGGAAAGTGTCACAATAAGCCTTGCCACGAGCAATATTGTGGTGGTTTTTCGAAACCTCCCTAACTTCCGCCACAAAATGAATTTTGAATTTGTGGGATTTTTTTAAGTTAATAAGTGACAGCTTAGAACCCTCGCAATATGATATTAATGTTTCAAAAAATAAATATTGCGGGCGTTTATAAACCCCTGCAATATGATCACAATGTCACAAAAAAAATACTGTGGTGTTCAATAAATCCCACAATAAAATACTAGTTTGTTTTCTTAGAAAATTATGTGGGAGTTTTCAACCACTACAATATGAAATTAGTACTTAAAAAAATAATAATTGGTGGCAATTTAACTCCGCTACAATATTTTGTTGCTTCCACCATCTTCTCCATCGTTATGTATCTCCTCTGTCTATCATTAGACTAGTAATCAGGACAAAGAACGTGGAGTACATGCCATTTTTCCTGTCATTTGCCGTTATCGTGTCCTGCTCTTACTGGTTTATCTATGCTCTGCTAGGAATGGACCCATTTATTGGCACGTGTAACTGATCTTGTATTTCATTTACTGACAAGAAAAGTTTAAACAAGATTACATTTGCTGCTGATGAGTCCATACAGATGGGAAAAATGCCATAGCAAATAACGTTAAGTCATACAATGATGAGAAGCAATCAAATTTTCATGAAAATAATCAGCACTCCAACCATGACCAAGTGTAGACAAGTTATAGAGGATCAAGTTCGTGGCCATTCAAAATTCAGTGATTTTTATTCAGAATCTGTTCCTTTTGATTCCAAAATCATTTTGATGTGAGCTAATAATATTGTAAAGATGTAACAGTGTGTAAGGAATGGTGAAATATCTTCATATCTGAATTAAAAATTCATGATCAAAGATGAGCAAGAAAAAAAAAATGAGCCCAAATTAATAGCACGCATACCTCTCAGAACTAGCTTTCCTCTTCTGCTCCTCGACTTTCATTAAAGCATCTGAACTATGATTCTTGGTAAGCAGTCACGTACAAAGAGTGATGCACCCTTCCCACCATGGCCATCAAAGACCTGTCACTAAAACCATTTGCATCAGAGATCGAATAATATCAGATACTAGATAAGCAAAGAATTTGTAGAAAACTTGGCTTATTATCTCAAGTTCTCCTCCACTTCTCCTATGGAAATACTATTCTATATAAAGGCGTAGAGTGATTCTAAATTAAAAACAAGTATTAGACATTATGCGTGGTTCGAATGGGGAACTTATAAGATAAGCTTCTTATACCTGCAAGTCCAAGTGTGAGATCCTAATTGTAAGGCAATAAAGAAGTTCATAGGCATGCCACAATCAACTTAGATGTTATATTGCTGTTCAAGTGAACTTTATATTTAGAAAAGAAGCTAAAAAGAATCATTTCAGCAAACGATACAGAAGGAGCATAGAGACATGAAGGATACTACTTAACTACGTAGATTGGACTTTCCAAAAATGTTGTTGTATCATGTTGGATCATTCAAAAAGGCACTACTTTTGGAAGATCCTACACGCAGATGACGGCGATATTTTTGAAGAGTTAGAGCAACATAGCTACTCAATGATTTTACTACTGAAGGAACATTCAAAGAAATACAAAACAGAAAAGGGGTAGCCCGGTGCACTAAAGCTTCCGTTATGTGCAAGGTCCGGAGAAGGGCCAAACCCTTCAAAGAAACACAAGATAAGTGTAAATAAAGTAACTACTGTGATTTGATATCTTATCCAAGAAAACTTTTATGATTTACTAAGGGGCATAGAAACAAACCAAGGTTCTACATGTGTACAGTGGAGAGCCCATATCGTTTAAATTAGTTTCTAAAAGACTGAGATCTTTGATTATCATCAAGAATTTCCTTTACAAATATCTCTCAACCAAAAAGACCAGTAACACAATGGGAACAGATGAAAAGGTCTACCAAATCCATCTACCAAGTCCCACACTTCAACAGAAGAAAAGAATCCCAAGAAGTGAAAATTACAACAGATAAATAGCCATAATTAAAAAATAAACCATCTAACAAAAGTGGCAAAACCAAAAAGGTAAAAAAGAGAAACAAATAAAAAGACATGCTGAGGTAGCAAATAGTAGAGGAACATGAAAGTCCCAAGCCAACATCATAACAAACTATAATTGAAAGCAGCACAATTATTGTTCCTTCAAAGTCCATCTCCAATTACAACTACACCTTAAAAGGAATAAAAATTAAATCTTGCAAGATTAGTGAATGAAATCCCAAATTGATCAAATTCATTATACAAACAACTAACAGCTCTCAAAGTCCATTTACAAACCCAAAAATAGCTCTAAATAATAATCATAACGCCAAGTACACCTCAAATCCAAATTAGTTGGAGTCAACTATATATATCCAACAACAATAAACAACATACCCAGTGTATTTCCACAGTGGGGTCTAGGGAGGGTAAGATGTACGCAATCCATACCACTACCTCCCAAGAAGTAGAGAGGTTGTTTTCGACAGACTCCGAGCTCAGGATAAAAGGACAGTAAACAAAGTCGTAATAAAACATGAAATAAGATAAAATAATAGAAATAAGAAAATATCACCCTCCCCAAACTCCACTTAAGAGATTACACTTTGGTATGTTGTTGTATCTATAAATCCAGAAATTCTAAGGAAAGCACAGGCAAGAATTGTCACACCTTGGACAAGACTTCCTGATTGATGAATCTGATTTGGTAGAGCCTCCATACATACGATGCATCATCGATTAATGAGACATTGCGGATGCATCCAGTAACTTCTTTAGTTGGCATTGGGCTCCATTTCTTCAATTCCTTCAGTGGAAAATTCCCAACTGCGGAATCATCTGATATGGATGAGTAAAGGAATTGGATTAGCAATGTCACAGAAGATTCAGCCTTTATTCGAGAAATTTTCCCGACCAAATATAATCGAACTTCTTTTCGTACTTTCATTCTGTCCATAATTGTACCCTCATTATGTCCCAAACAAATATACATTTTAAAATTCCAACTTTATTCTTTCATTCAAGTGAGATTCTGAGAATATACTGGGTATATTATTGTTGTAAGTGAGATAGTGAGAAAAATATAACAAATACGAAAAACAATGACATATGGTGGCAACTTGTACGTGCAGAGAATAATTTATATCTGCAAAATCTGTACCTTATTATTCATGAAAATAGTAGCTTATGGAACTCCGTATGGCTGGAAGGACATGAAAGTAACCATAACACAAGTATTCGTATGTTGACAGAGGATAAAGAGTCTAAGACAACAAGCAGTACGTACAGGGGCGGACCTACATAGTGGCGAGGGGGGTTCACCCAAACCCCCTCAAAAAAAATTTATGTTGTATATAAGGTAGAAAATCTATATTTATGCACATATATTAATTTTGAACCACCTGACACAAGATTGTTGGATAGTTTAGTGGTACAATCTCCACTTCTTGGGGTGCTACTTCAGGCTTGGTTGCGGGTTCAATCCCCATCAGGCTGCTTTTTTAAAAAAAGTAGATTGAAATCTACAGCTGGACGCTTACAGAACAAAAAAGAAGAAGCCTATAGCTATTAAAAAACTATTTTTTTTTAAAAGTAGACTGAAACCTACCGTTGGACGCCTAAAGAACAAAATAGAAGAAGCCTACATCTATTAAAAAAAGACTACATACCTCACCTGCTATATATATAAAAAAAAACTTTAAAATAAGTTAAAATATAAGTTTAAGTATAAGCCTAAAAAAAAAAATTTCAAATATAAGTTAACTTTTATATTTATAGACTATATACTATTATGTCCCTTGAAATTATATTTTGTTGGTTTATTCACACATTTATATTTTTATTTTTCGAACTCCCTGAAGAAAATTCCTGGATCCGCCACTGAGTACGTATATACTCAAAAGACTCATCTACTAGTATCAAAGTCATAGGTGGATCCAAAATTTGAGACTTCAAGTTAATATAGACAAAAAGAAATAATTAAGTTTACAATAGAATAGATATTTACGATATATCTAAACATATATACGAAGTCTGGGCAAAAGAAACCCATAATCGAAAATGTGAATTTAAAATATTAAATGGATGATCAGTTCAAGCGGAGCATAGGCAACATTGATCAAATGACCACAACAACTTATAATTCATTTATGCTGCACAGGTGGGATATCTCATGATAGTTTTGCTTCTTTCCCGATAAAACTTCAGGAGTGTCCACAAATGAAATATGGTCAAGGAACTATGAAGTAATAAAAATAATTAGACTAATTATTGAATTACGATGCATAGTATGATAATGTAAAAGGAATTGCTATACATTGAATCACAGAATGTGGCAACCGGGAACACTCAAATTTTGATAAAAATTCTCCACCAAACTTTGTCAAATCAGTGATCAAAAAGTTAGCCTAAACAACAATAGTGTTGCTAGGAATGCTTCTTTCATCTGGACCAGACAAAGAAAAAAATCACCATAAGGCACTAAAACCGCAAAACCACTACCTTAAACAAAATGTACAATCAAATTGTGTCGCTGATGTATTGCCGAGAAAACCTTATTAGAAGCGAATGACTGCAAAGAACTATTAGTTTTACTACTATTACTACTATGATTACTACAATTAGAATAGGATCTATATATCTTTAACCAAGGACATAAAGCATATGGAACAAAGGTAGAGAAATTGGACGGTACTAACCGTAACCACAATAAATCAATCGGTTGTTGGCTCTAGTCCGATGTATGCAC
Source organism: Capsicum baccatum var. pendulum (assembly GCA_030864225.1). Taxonomy (NCBI): domain Eukaryota; kingdom Viridiplantae; phylum Streptophyta; class Magnoliopsida; order Solanales; family Solanaceae; genus Capsicum; species Capsicum baccatum. Next base: position 242,734,658 of record CM061561.1, read on the forward strand.
CTACTTCAACCGAAAAAGATAAGAAAAGAACAAACAAAAGAATCAACATTAGTAACAAATGACAGGTATTAAATAAATATACAAAAATTGGTCAGTACTAACCTGGATAATTGCACTTTAGCAAGTGTTTGATAAAAGTGATTTTTCCTTTCGAGTATTGAACCAAAAGCATGACCATAGGCTTGGCATCAAAATTACTCTCCGTCTGTTACAACAAATAAAAATAAGCATTCACAAACACAAGTTTAACATATATAAGGTTGTTGAAAGTACTACCATTAAAGCGGTATGCTTCTTCATCCACTCACCAGAGTCAGAGATGCAAAATCAAGCGGTAAGTAAGTTCCACTAGCTTCAACTTTTCATTGTAGAGTCTCTTTAAACCATTAGTTATTGATGTAACAGCAGTGATACAAGGTTGGATCTGAAGAAAAATCAAAACGAAACAATATCAAAAATAAAAATTGTGAAAAATACACATGACTAATTTGTGGTAAAGACACTACTACTACAATCAGGGACAAGATTGAAATTATTAGAAGCACAATTTAAAAATTGAAATTATTTATTTGATAACTTTTGATGTCTCTTTTATATTTGTATCCTATTATGTCATTGTTTATAATCTACGGTTAGTTATCATGTTTATTTGCAAAGTGAACTCTTATTTATGCCTCTGTTATCACCCAACCCATATTTATCTTCGTTGCCATCCACTTCAATAGGAAAATAAGAAAAATAGTTGTTGTATTGGGTTGAGAACCATGATGTCTCAGATGCAAATCAAAATAGTGAAAAAAAAATTTGGTGCTTTTTTTTTTCCAATTAGTTGAGTTGAGATTCGATTCATTTTGTGTAAACGATTTAACTTATCTATTATCGATTCTTATATGTGTCGAACCCCTAATGACCCAATATGATATCATTTGATTCGTTCTGGCTTAATGATTATTCATCAATTCGTTATCGAGTTATTGGACAGTCAGTTTATTTGATATAAAAATTGAAACCAAAAAATGAAAGTAGCTTTTATATACTCCACTAGTGACTTCTCGTCTAATGGTCCGAACCCATCGAATGTTGTTGTCACTCCGAGCAGAGATTACAATTGCTAATTTATGGGGATGGTAGAATTGGGGTTGAGAGGCGAATGAAATGGATGTTTTGGTATAAAGGTATATTTAGAGTGAAGTCGATATGTATGTTTTGATAATGATCATAAATGCATATTGTGATTAGTTGGTTGCAATAGTGTTTGAGATGTTTGTACTCAATATAGTTCAATACGCTTAGTAGTTAGTTATGACTAATGGCCCGCTCAATATTTATTGCGGACACGAGATGTCGGTCACACAAACTTTTGAGTATAGTATGCCACATAAATATCTATACATGGGCAGAGAGTCATTACCGTGAGTAATTTATTAAGGGCAAAATGTTATTCAAAGTAACGAATTTCTCTTAAACACCATCAACCATCAACTTTTCTCCCAATTATTTTTTTTTGTAATATAATAATATATACCGAATACGTTATTATGAAATATATTTATTTTAATAATAAAAATTCTCAAAAAATTGAATTATTCTTGAAAATTGGTATTATAGAATAATTAATTGTGTAGGGTAAAACTATCAAAATATTATGCAATTATAATAGATCATATAAAATATTTATTTTATGACTGTTTGAAACTGCCACAATACAAATTATAAAAATCACTGTTAATTAAGTATGCAAGCATTTTATGACGGTTCTCTTAAAACCGCCAAAATAATATTAATAGTAGACGAATTTGTGACAACATTGAAAACCTCCATTTTATGCTCATTATGGTGGTTATAAATCGTCACTACACCCAAAATAAATCGTCAAGAGATTTTTTGTAGTGCGAAACCCTGCACAACAAAATCGCCATAACAAGAAGAATTTTGGGGAGGTTGGAACACACGCCACAAATCGAAAGTTTAGTGGGGGCTTTTACAACCTCCAGAGTTAAGCAGCAAAGACAAGGATATATACGTCATCTGCAAAATCAAAGAGGTGAAAAAAAGAATAAAGGGGTTAGATGGAGGAAGAAGTTCATGAATTAATTGATTCTGTATTAGCAAGTATTCCTGATAATGATCAAGTAATTACCAACAACGACGACAATCAATTGCCGGAGGTTAATAAATATGAAGCAATTAGTACATTCAATAATGGTGATGAAGATTATGAAGATTTAGAATTTGAAGATTAGAGTTAAAGCTAGGAGATTATGGTGATAGCGTAGTTTAATGATCGATGGGCATGCCAATAGATTCTGCAAATATAGTTTTTTTTAGAATAATCAGGTGATGTAGAATTAACGTAAAGTTTTTTCTCTTACTATTAAAAAGTTTCCAGTTGCATGAATAATTAAGTGTCAAAGTTTTATTCTTTTCATTCTTCTATTGCCCTTCCTTATTTTGGTTTTCAATTATTTGTTTTTTTATGATTGAGTGAGCAGACGTTAAAATCTCATGATGGATATGGTAGCTTAACATTAAGTTTGAAAACTACATACTCCCTTCCATTTTGGTTTACTTGGCCCCTATACTAAAAATAGTTATTTAAATTTACTTATCGAATTCTATACGAACAATTTTAACGAAGCCCATCTTCTTTGATGGGGATTATGTGGTGCTTCCAACAAAATTGTACTCTCTCCGTTCCAGTTTACCCGCCCCAAATTGGGATGACACAACTATTAAGAAAACAATGATTAGTGATGTAACTTTACCATTTTGCCCTCTTAATTGTGTCTTGTTATTAGTTACGTTCCAATATTGATGGATGGCTAATACCAAAACACCATTTATATTCTTAATGGTGTACTTTTAATGGTAATCCTCTTAAATAATATTTTTCAAGAATGCTAATAACAAGGACTAATCAATTACTTTAAGGGTATAATGGGGAAAAAATTTTGTCTTGTCTTGATAAATAAAAAGGGACATCAAATTAGAAAATTTAGGACGGATAAAATAGGACGGAGGGAGTATTAAGTTAGACTAGTTGGTGTAGAACTTGACTCCATGATCATAGTAGATATGACTAATAGTAGTAAAACTAAACCTCCCCGGAAACTTCAGAATAGGATAGAAGATATACAAAAGAAGGTAAAGCAAAGGTTAATTTAGTAATTAATTTATGAAATCAAAAGAATTTTATTATATTTTTCCTTTCTATATACCTTAGTATTCTATAGCTATTCATAAAATAATAGTAGTCTAATTTGGAGTTGCATGATGAATTACGTACAAACACTTGAAACTCCAGTTTCTATACAAGTTACCAGATTTAATTGTGGAGGAAAAGCAAATTATTGGTGGAGTCTTGTTTCATGGATGGTGCATCAATGAGTGACATGGGCTAAGATTGCACGTGGTGGAGATATGTATGTATGTATATGCTGAAATTGGAAAAGAAAAAGATTAAATTGAGGAAATTCTTTTTTGGGGTCAATTTTTATCATGTTGCTATGATATTTTACCTTATTTAGATATTTTTTTTAACCTTTTATAAATTGAAGATCTATCTTAAGTTAAAAAATTTTATATGCTGAAATTGGAAAAGAAAAGGATTAAATTGGAGAAATTCTCTTTTGGGGTCAATTTTTATCAGGTTGCTATAATATTTTACCTAATTTAGATATTTTTTTTAACCTTTTATAAATTGAAGATCTATCTTGGTTTAAATTTTTTTATTTAGGGGTAGAATTTGTTCTATCTTTTATATAGAAATATTAACACATTGTTATCTCGTCTCTTCCCATATGAATTTAGATCAATTTGACCAAAGTTTAATTACTTTGCTATCTCCGCACAATACCCACGTCGATCAACTACCTAGGAGCATTTATTGAAATGATTTAAGCAAAATAAGTACTAAACATAATTAAGAAACCAAGATTTCATATCAACTTATAAACATTGATCAACTGCAGAAAGACTGCAGTGACCTTTTTGTGCTAGCTAGCTAGCTACTCTACTTAACTACTACATAGCTTGATAGAAAGCCACTAATTAACATGACAAAAGATAGCATTCTTCAACGAAGAAAAGCTAATGATAACATTTTGGACCTGTCCCTTCTTCCTTGTGCGTCTGTGGATGTAAGGATATGAATCTTTCATTGACGACATGCTCTGCTCAAAGTCAAGTAAACCTATCATCGAGTGTGTGATGAGTATGTATGTGTGTGTATGTCACAAATTGATAATTACTAGTGCATGTAAACGTCTTTATCCCTGAGTTTCTCGATGCACCTTTTGCACCTCTCTTCAGAGTGCACCAGGCATCTAGCCCTTAATGCGGCGGCGTTCAAATGGATAAAACTTTCCCGTTCTGCTCTCAAAAGCATATTAGTACGGTGACTCGTATGCTCATGAAACTCCCAACTCACAATCCATGTACCTATTCAAAATATAATTAATTAATTAATTTGTTCGCTATATAAATGACTTAAAACATAGTATCAAAGCAGAAAAAGATCAGATTTGGCATACGTACTTGTGAATAACTTCATATCTTGGATAACGAATTTCTACACGAGTGTAGTACTCAGATAGTTCACTCTCTTTACTTGCAAGGTAGGAGGCAAATCCATGCTTACGACAATTTGTAAATGGAGTTGCACTTGATGTTGGTAATGGTTTGGTGCTAGCCAAAACACATGGTTGGATTGAGCTAATGAAACCATGGCTGGCCAAGCTTGTAGAAGCCCTATTTCTCAACAACATTTCACTTGCTACAACAGCTTCTTTCTCAAGTGCTACACGGGGTCTTACTTTAGAAGCATCTAAAAACCCTTTGTTCCCCACATTCACTTTAGCATCTATTTATTGATTTATAACTTGTGACTTTTGCTCATTTGAATTTTTCATGATGTTATATGACAATTCAATCTTTGTTCTCTCAAAGAAATTTATATATACAAGTTTAGGATCATGATATAGAAAGGTGACACAACAAAAATGCAACCAGAAGACCAAAAAAAAACACAACTTGCAAGGATGTGCCTGATACCATGAAAAATATTTTTTTAGAAAAAGAGTTTTTTTCCTTGTGCTTGGCCGGTACGCAAAACATGATGGGGGTAGAGGGTGGAGGGTAATGTGTGTGTGATGGTGGGTATGAGAGCTGTAGGAGGTGGGGTGTTGGAGGGTGGATAAGGGACAATCAGTGTGAAATGTCACTTCTAAATTTATTTTTTTCCTACTGAAATCATTATCCTCAATCTTTTATAAAATTATTTTTCTAAAAAATGTTTTGAATTTTGTTGGGTCCAAACATGACGAAATTGAAAAATATTTTCGTCCATACCATACACCCCGCTAAAGTTCAATCTATATAAAAAAATAAAAAGATTTACCGGGGAAACGAGTTTGTTTTAGTGTTCAAAATTGACATAATTTTTTTATATAAAAAGAGTTACATTGGGGGTGGAGGAGATTACAAGGTGCATAATCAGAGTACCACTAGCAATAGTGTAAGATCAAGTACCAACCATCTAATTAGCTACTAAGATTAATCCCTAAAATTGAAAAAAAAATGATAAATCACGAAACTAAAGTCACTTTAGCAAGCGCAAAAGATTTGTACCAAAACGTTATATAGAAAGACACACACAAATTTAATTAATGGATCGAGATGCAGATGACTAAACAATGACAAGTTAAAATTCATTGGGTTGAATCTTGAAAACATATATAAGTAAATCATGAATTAGCTACTAAAATTGGCTTTCAATTCATTGCTAAATAGATGATAGTCGATATAATCTTTTGATAAAACCTCATTGTCTATGGTGAAATTTTATTATTTATCTACTAAAAAAGAAAAATAGTTTTTTGCGTGTGTTAATGTGTGTGTGCATTTCTTTTTTCGTTTTTGTGTGTGTGTGTGAGAATCAAATAAATCTAAACATAACAAGAAAATCTGGATACATTTTTGTTCCATAAAATGCAACTCAAATTAATTTTCTTTTTTCTCTTTCTATAAAATAATCATAGTTGTAGAAAGATTTAAAATTACAGAGTAGACTTGAAAAAAATTTGAATGTAACAAAAGTAGTGTTAGGATCGATTACCTTCACACACTAGATCTAGCAAAAGAGATAAAGAAAAGAGAGGGATTTCTTGAGGAGAGAGAATGAAGAGAGAGAAATATTACATGGTAACACCTCGTGGGTAAACTCCACGGCAGACGGTAACCTCACACGCGGAGGTTGAACCACGTGGACATTAATATATAAACAGTACATCATATATTAATCAGGCTCCACACCTAACAAGTAGAACCATGGAAGTTGGTATGTCCCCTGAAAATTAAAGATACATTTTTAGTAATAACATTCTTGAAGCAACAAAATCTAGAAATTAAATGCAACTTACAAGCAAAAGTTTCTATTAAAAAATTAATAATAACTTGAATGAATAAATCAACGAATTGCTAGAGTTGAAGTAAATGGCATACCAAAAATTGACTTTGAGCATTCATTATTTTTGAGAAAAAAGAGAGAGAGTTTTATATTAGTAAGATCTACTTCACTTTTGCTGCGTGCCTAATTTGCTCTTATGAGTTAGAGTAACATTCGAATAAGTACTAAATAGTATTTTTATTACTATCACTAATATAAACAACACACAAGATATATTTTTATTTTTAAATATCTACTTCTTCATATTTTTCGATATAAATTAACTTATATAATACAAAAAACAGGTACACATTATTGAACACTATGTCACATGTTGAATGATGCATACAAGTTTAGGATCATGATATAGAAAGGTGACACAACAAAAATGCAACCAAAAGACAAAAAAAAAAAAAATACAACTTTCAAGGGTGAATCTGATTATACCATGAAAAATATTTTTCTAGGAAAAAGCGTTTTTCTTATATTTGGTACGTAAAATACAATGGGGTAGAGGGTCGAGGGTAAGGTGTGTATAATGGTAGGGATGAAAGCTATAGGGGATGGGGGTGTTGGAGAGTGGATAAGGGACAATCAACGTGAAATGTTAATTTTGAATTTGTTTTTTCCTACTTAAATCATTATCCTCATTTTTTTAAAAAAAATATTTTCTAGAAATTTTTTTCTGAATTTTGTTGAGTGACCAAACATGAAAAAACATATTTTTGTCTATACCATACACCCCATAAAGTTCAATCTATATGAAAAAAAAAATCACCTGAAAAACGAGTTTGTTTTAGTGTACATAATTGAGTGAATTTTTTTTAATTAAAAAAAGTTGGGGGTGAAGGAGATTACAAGGTCCAGAATTAGATTTTTACTAGCAATTGTATAAATGCAAGTACCAACCACCTAAGCTACTAAGATTAATCCTTAAAATTGAAAAAAAAAAATAATGACAAATCACTAAATTAAAGTCACTTTAATCAAGCACAAAATATTTGGAAACCAAACCATCATAAGAGAGACACACAGATTTAATTAATGGATCTAGATGAAGATGACTAAACAATGACAAATTAAAATTCACTACGGTTGAATCTTGATAAATTATATAACATGCATTAGCTACTAAGATTGGCTTTCAATTCATTACTAAATATGCCCATAGCCGATGTGATCTTTTGATAAAACCTCGTTATCAACGATAAACTTTTGTTATTTAGCTACTAAAAAAAGTATTTTTTTTTTGTGTTAATGCGTGTGTTTCTTTTTTTTTTTTTGGGAAAATTAACTATATAAACTTATTAGATTAGTTATTATAACTTATAGCAAAACTTTTAAGTTTTCAAGTTTATAGCAACTTTCATTTTAAAAAAATATATACAAAGATTTTTTTTTCTTTTGTTGAAAATACAGAAAAGCAATTACTGAAAAAGGAAAATTAATATTTAATACAATTATCCTTAAAAGTAGTTAACTTTAATTGCTGATATTTATCTACCCCAAATCCCTCAAACCGTTATTTATCTTCCTATTTTAATGCTTGCAGTAAGAGTTTCCATCTACATACACTACTTGTCACTTTTTACACGATTTCTCTCTACCGTAAAACAAAAAACGCATTCTATGTTGATTAGAATTTGATAGAAAAGCAAAAAACAAGTATTTCTTTAGATAAAAAATATGAATTCTGTTAATTTGGATTCAATCATGATCCGTCATGGAGAGAGATGGGATTCTTCAGGTTTGTTAATTTTTTTACGCCTTCTAAATGAATTTAAATATTTATTGGCATACCATCAATCGGATGCATGCCATCACAAAGAACACTGAGAGGAGGAGAAGAAAGGAAACGTGTTGATTATTTGAACCAAGCAGCACAATTGTTCAACAGCAAGTTGGCAGATGACTTAAGTTCTCTGAAAAACAAAGTATCTAATTCAAGATTGGTGTATGTAGATATATATAATCTTCCACTTGATGTCATCAACAGCCCTCAGAAATATGGTACAAATATGACTGTCTTTTTCCTGAATATCGACAAGATCTCTGTTTCTTTCTTTATATGATCGTGCAGGATTCAAAGTTGCAGAAAACAGATGCTGTGGGACAGGGAAAATAGAAGTTGCAGAGTTATGCACATCGGTGTGTTCCGATGATTCCGATTATATTTTTTGGGATAGCTTTCATCTTACAGAAAAAGCATACAGATTTTTAGTTCATCAAATTCTTGTACACCATTTAAGTAGCTTCTTCTGATAAATTCACATATCAACATGCATATCAATGAATTCTTAGTACTTATTGCCGAATAATTGGTCATTTATATGTTATTTTCTCACTTAGTGATCATGTCTATCAACCCCGATTTTTATTTCTTTTTATTTTTTCTAGTAAGCATGTACATGATATGGTAGTAACAAAGTTGTATTCATGGATTATAGCAGTACATACAAACTTGCAAATATTTGATTTTCTTCTGTATTAAATTGGTATAAAATTGATATTGAATCATTTTTTCTATTTACTGTTTGTTTTTCTAATATAGTTAATAATTTGAATTAACTTTTTGGTGCTCGATTATTACTGTTTGTTTTTATAAGATTGTGGGTATGAAAAAGTTTATTTTTTGTACTTATGTAGTATTTATATAATGTTATGCTAATCTAACGTTTGTTTCGTATTTTACATTGTTGAATGAAATTGATATGAACTAAGTCGCATCTGATGGTATTAAATTTGATATCAACTACATCAAATTATACATTTTTCGATTCTGCAATTAGTAACATTTGACATGAATATTGAATCTTGATTGTTATTGGTGCTCATTACTCTTTGTATAAGATTGTTGGTATGAATAAAGTTTAGCTTTGATATTTAACATAGTATTTATATAATGTTCTTCATCTTGCCAGAAAGCAAACAAAAATATCAATCTTGATTAATATTGATTATTTTTTTATTACAACGAAAAATTATTTAACATCAAACAACTATCAATTAATTTATTTTCAGCATTTACGTTGATAGTTTTTCGTATAATAGCCATTCATACACTAAAAAGGTTATATAACATAAAACATAATTTTTCTCCACGATTGTCACTTTCATAGAACTCATTCAATACAAATGTGATACATGCGAAACTTCATCGATATCAATTTAATACATTGAGAACTCAAAATAAAAATGTTACTTAAGTATGAAATGAGTATATGAATTGATTTCAACATATTAAAAGTGGAATTATCCTAGGAAAATGTGTTCATCAAAACTTAGTTAACATCATTGCACTAATTGGCAATTAACATCATTACACTAATTGGAACCATCCCTCAATTGATAAACTGAAGGTACAACAATCTTGCAGATTAATCAATACATCTACGAAAGGCCTCACACGAAAAAAAAACTCAATAAAAGGCATCCTTGTTTGGCTAATGTATCTAAAAAATGAATGTCTTCTTATTCATTTATCTTCCTCGAGTATATGGACATTACAGGTAAAACAATGAAATGTTCTCTGGCTCACTATCTTTCAAATGTTAGCAACGATCCAAACACGAGTTTGAAATTCTGAATGAGTGTAAGAACAAGTTTTTTTTTTCAAGGTATACATGTGAAATCAAAATTGTGTTGGTGTGTATTTTGATTTCAGTTTTACATATATACTACCATAGCAATGATATTAAAAGTTAATTATGGTATGCATTATATGGACGTGGGGAAACGATGACTAATTAAATTCCAAAATGGAACTATATATATATATATGTTATCATCACTTAACGATTTGACAAAATTGAATTGGCAAGACTGCCTTTTGACTGTAAAAAGGATTTATTTTTTTGAAAGTAGTTAATTTTTTTAGAATGAAATAACTATTAATAATTAAGCACTACCTAAGCATAAAAATGAACTAAAAGCAACAATAATACAAATGTTAACATTTACTATTTGTTCTTAATTTAATATAAAATAGATCTAAACAATTGTCCAATTTAGAAGAATCACTATTTAATGATCGAGAAGATTATTAGTAAATAAAAAAGGTAATGAATGGAATTTAATGAATGGAATAGTCACTATTTAGAAGAAATTTAATGAATGAAAATTAAAGAGATAAGACTCCTATTGGTAATTTAAAAAGGTAATCAAGTTAATTATTCAAGTTAATAAAAAAATATAAAATCAGATCTTAAGTTTAAAAAATATATTTACCATATATATCTCTTTAAATTGTGGATAAACTTTGATATTTAATTATTATAAAAAAAATTGATATCTTAACTTGCCATAATTATCCAAAATCTTTAACTAATAGTGATAGATGTTAAATGCTAAATATAAGAAAATAATACAACTAATAAATATTACAAAATTGATTTTTGAAAATTTAATTAAAATATGTTTTTCTCAAAAGTTGCTATAACTTGTAATTATTTCTTAAGTTTAGTAATAAATAAAAAAATTATGCTATAATTTGTAATTAATAATCTAAAAAGTATATTTGGGATAATTTTCACTTTATGTTATTAAGTTGCGTTAGTCCAACAACATATATGAGAGTCCATCTAATCACAAGGCCCAATAAATCAGTATTAGATATACTCTTATTATGGAGTGGAGATGTACAAGGAAAAGTTACAGTGAAATGTTTTTCGCCATTTAGTTTACACATATGTATACAATGTATGAGTAATGTATACATTATACTATAAAATATGTATATCTATACATAGTATAATATACATACATACACAATATAGACAACCAAAGGGTAGCATATACTTTGGCCATATTGGTAAATTAAATAAGGAAAGATTACATTAACATAAACGATTACACGATCCCAATTTGATAACATATGATCACCTACATACTAGTACGACGTATTTTATTGCTCATATACAACAAGAAAACAGAGTTAAAGAGAGTTTCTATTTATAAATTTTGTTATATTGCATTGGGAGTAGTAAATGAGAACAGAAAAGAATTTGTGAAAGCTAAACTTGCTTAATTATTGTAGAGAGACTTTCAGCAGTATCACTAAATTATAAATCTTAATCGTGATACTATAAAACTTTCAAAAGTAGTCATTTTTGTCACCTTCATTAGTTTGACCACGTGCACCATTTGGCCAACGATCATAACAGGTGAAGTGCTAACTCTGTAAATTAGTTCAATCCTCAACTCTGATAATTCATCATCTCCATTAAATTCTCTTGAAATATTAATATTTCCAAAGCTCAAACTTCTTTGCATAGTAATTATTTGGAAAAAGGACATGGGTTGGTCCTTTTCAAAGTAATTGGCCCATGTTAGGGTTATTGGACATTCATGATCAGTCGATCCAAATAAATTTCATATTATGGTCATTTCATAATTTAGGTAATTTTGGCTCTAATAGTTCAGATACAATTCATATACCATATTGATACAATTCATATACCATACTGATATAGCTCGTAAAAAAAATAGAGCACTGAATTTATGGGTAAAAATTATATCATTTTTATATAGAATATGCATTTCTTAATATGATATGCATAAAATTTATATTATTGTTGTATTTGTGTGTGTATATATATACTAGTTTAGTGTACGTGCGTTGCACGTGGTGTTTAATGTTCAAAAAAGAAAATTACATGTATATTAAGTAACTCCTTGTTACTATGTAAGTTTTAATTTGTAGATCCATTAAATCAAATGTCAATCCACGATTTTCATTAGTTCATTCAAGTGTCTTCTTCATTGAGTCACTCCTACATTTCACAAATCTTTTTTAATTTTATCATTAGCTCGATCATTAAATAATTGACATCTTTAACTGTTTTAGTTTATCCTCAGTCTCTCGGTATCAAAATTTCTGCTGCAAGAGAAAAAGGGACTTCTATCTAAACTTTGAAATGTGCCTATTCTATCCTTTTATAGAGCCATTTTTTAATAGAAATACTACTTCAAGTAGAACTTTGTTAATTGAATATGCTATCATCTTAATAAATCATAAAAATTTAAAAGAGTATAAGAGAATGTTTTATTGTACGCAACATCTTTACCCTAGATCTTTGTGATCTGGCCATCCTCGAACCCCGTACATTGTGGAAACTTTAGTGTACCGACCTGTTATTCTAAAATACTTAAGCTCGTATTTCAAAATAGCAAAAAGGTTACGCTCCACCTAATATAACTCTTCAATATATTATTATTGAAATTTAGACACATTAAGCCAAGTTGAAAATAAGAAGGTAATTAATATTCGATTAATTAATAAATTTGCCATATTTTTTTCAATATCTATAAAACTATGCTTAGCCAGTTCACCATGCAAAACAAGTCTCACTGTAGCGTGAATTTTCATAGATGTAAATGTAATAGTTGGCTTCTTGTTGATCGTAGTCAATCTAGAATATTCCTGATTAAGCTTCTCAAAATATCATTAATGAAATTATTTATTATATCCATTGACTAGCCAACCCAGAACTTTTCAATGACTGCCCGCCAACCACACCTAACTCGGAGTGACGCCAAGAAGTGCGTGCATTGCTGTGATGGATTTCAGTCGCTAGTTTGGTTTTCTCCGAGGGAATTGCTTCGACTAGTTTTGGACGGACAATAGAGATGACTTTCAGGTGGATTAGACCAGAGAAGATCAAGGATTCTGGCGAATTATTCATCGAAAAATCTCGCCTAAGATGTGGTTTTTCTCCTCTGTTTTACCTTTCCATTTTCAATCTTCTTCTTCCATCTCCCTCTCTCGGATTCTCTCTCACTATTCTTCTCTCATCTCTCACATCGCTCCCTCGATTTCTCCCTCTGTGTGTGTATTCCGTCGAGTATGGGTATGTATATGTGATGGCATGTGTGCATAGATCTGTGAAATAAAAGAAAAGGTGAGTGAAAATAGAGATGGAATTTGTGAATGGAGTGTGTAAGTATTATTATTTTTTTTGTTTCCCGTGAGTGAGTGTGTATTTGGTGGATTGTGTGTTTTTGTGATGTAGTGTGTGTAGTATTCTTGTTCAGTGGAAAATGGGGTGCCAGCTATGTGTATTATTGTTGTGGGTGTTGTTTTTAGTCAAAGAAGAAAAAAAAAAGAAATAGCAGTGTAGTTGTTGGATTAGGAGGGGTAGGTGAAGTAGGAAATAGGTAAGGGGTAGGGTAGGGGTAGGTAGGGGTAGGGTAGGGAGAGATGAAATGAGTAGAAATTAATTTTTGGAGCGGACAAAATTACGTGTCTACATTATGCCCCTCTTTGGATGTAAACACAAAGTGTTTTCAGACAAAGAAGTAGACAACGAGATAAAATTTTGACCGACCATTATTCAGAAGAAATAAACACAAGGAAGATGGGCAACCGAGTCTTGATTTGGCTATCCAACCTATCCCGAGTTATGAGAGAGTCAAGACACATGTAGTTCCAGGGTTGAAAAGGAGATGGACTATACCGAGTTGGAGAGTCGAGTGAGATCTCGTTGAGGTTCCGATCTGCGGCCCTATCATTATATCAAAATAAAAATTACAAGTTAAAAGAAAAATGAAATTACTAAAATCCTATTTATGCATCATCTTTTGATTTTTGTCTTGGGTCTCCAATGTTTTCAAAAGTGACAAAAGATCTAATCTTCTTTCGATTGAAATTGAAGATAGATTTTTTCTCCATACAAAATTTGGCGTTGGAGATGAACTCAAAGTTGGCCATGTTCTGCAGGTGGTATCTGTGAACTTGAACTTGGATTTGAAATTCTTCACCCTATTCTTCAGGCGGGCTCCTGACTTGAAATTTTTCATCTTATTCCTTGGCTTTTTATTTATTCACTTTGTTACTCGACTTTCAATTTCATCACCCTATTCTTCAGGTGTGTCCCTGACTTGCTATTTCATCACCTTTAAATTTCATCACCCTGTTCTTAAGGTGGGATCCTGGCTTGCTATTTCATCACTTTTTAGTTTCATCACCTTGTTCTTCAGGCGGGCTCCTGACTTTTAATTTCATCACCCTATTCTCCAAGCGGACTTCTGAAATCACATTAAAACTAGAAAGAAAAATCATCTCAAGCACATGTAATGACAAAGAAAGATTTTCTTTTTCTGAAAGTAATGTCCTATTTTCCAGGAGGGTCCTAAACATAAGGTAAATTCTCATTTTTCAGGAGGGTCCTGAATTGAAGTAATGTCTCATTTTTCAGGAGGGTCTTGAACATAAAGTAAATTTTCATTTTTCAGGAGGGTCCTGAACATAAAGTAAATTCTCATTTTCCAGGAGGCTCCTGAACATAAAGTAAATTCCCATTATCTAGGAGGGTCCTGAACATAAAGTAAATTCCCATTTTTTAGGAGGGTCTTGAACATAAAGTAGTGTCCCATTTTCTAGGAGGGTCCTGAACATAAATTAAATTTCTATTTTTCAGGAGGGTCCTGAACATAAATTAAATTTCCATTTTTCAGAAGGGTCTTGAACATAAAGTAATGTCCCATTATCCCTGAGGATCCTGAACATAAAATAAATTTCCATTTTATGGGAGGGTCCTGAACATAAGGTGAATTTCTATTTTTTAGGAGAGTCCTGAACAAAAAGTACATCCCCATTTTCCAGAAAGGTCCTGAACAAAAAGAAGATTTCTATTTTTAGGAGGATCCTGATCATTAAATAAATTCTCAATTTCCAGAAGGGACCTGAACATAAGGTGAATTCTCATTTTCCAGAAGGACCCTGAACATAGAGTAAATTTTCATTTTCCAGAAGGATCCTAAACATAAAGTAGATTTCTATTTTCTAGGAGGGTCCTGAACTTAAAATAAATTTTCATTTTCCAGGAGGGTCCTGAACATAAGTAAATTCTCATTTTCCAGGAGGGTCCTGAATTGAAGATTATTCTTATTTTCCAGGAGTGTCTTGAATGAAAGTAAGTTTTCATTTTCCAGGAGGGTCCTGTACATAAAGTAAATTTTTATTTTTTAAAAGGGTCCTGAACATAAAATAAATTTTCACTTTTCAGGAGGATCCTGAACATAAAATATATTTTTATTTTCCAGGAGAGTCCTGAACATAAACTAAATTCACATTTTTTAGGAGGTTCCTGAACAAAAAGAAAATTCTCATTTTCCAGGAGGGTCCTGAACATAAAGTAAATTCCCATTTTCCAGGAGGGCCTTGAACATAAAGTAAATTTCCATTTTCCAGGAGGGTCATGAACATAAAGTAAATTCTCATTTTTCAGGAGGGTCCTGAACATAAAGTAGATTCTAATTTTTCAGGAAGGTCCTTAACATAAAATAGATTTCCATTTTTCAGGAGGGTCCTGAACATAAAATAAATTCTCATTTTTCAGGAGGGTCCTGAAACTGAAATAAATTTCCATTTTTCAGAAAGGCCCTGAACATAAAGTAAATTTCCATTTTCAAGAGGGTCTTGAACCTAAAGTAAATTTTCATTTTCCAGGAGGGTCCTAGACATAAAGTAAATTCCCATTGTTCAAGAGGGTCCTGAACATAAAGTAAATTAACTTTCCATTTTTCAGGAGAATCCTGAACATAAAGTAGATTTCTATTTTCTAGGAGGATCTTGAACATAAGTAAATTCTCATTTTTCAGGAGGGTCCTGAACATAAAGTAAATTCTCATTTTCCTGCAGGGCCCTGAACATAAATGAGATTCCCATTTTTCAGGAGGGTCCTAAATGAAAGTAAATACCCATTTTTCAGAAGGGTCCTAAACATAAAGCAAATTTCTCATTTTCCAAAAGGTTCTTGAACACAAAGTAAATTTTCATTTTCCAGGAGGATCCTGAACATAAAGTAAATTCCCATTTTTCAGGAAGGTCCTGAACGTAAAGTAAATTTTTATTTTTCAGGAGTGTCCTGAACGTAAAGTAAAATCCTATTTTTCAGGATGGTCCAGAACATAAAGTAATGTCCCATTTTTCAGGAGGGTCCTGAACTTAAAGTAAATTCTCATTTTCCAAGAGGGTCCTACACGTAAAGTAAATTCCCATTTTTCAGGAGGGTCTTGAACATAAAGTAATGTCCTATTTTTCAGGAGGATCCTGAACATAAAATAAATTCTCATTTTCCAAGAGGGTCCTGAACATAAGGTGAATACTCATTTTCCAGGAGGGTCTTGAACATAAAGTACCTTCTAATTTTTCAGGAGGGTCCTGAACATAAAGTAGATTTCTATTTTCAGGAGGATCCGAAACATAAGATAAATTACCATTTTCTAGGAGGGTCCTGAACATAAGGTGAATTATTATTTTTTAGGAGGATCCTGAACATAAAGTAAATTTTTATTTTTTAGTAGGGTCCTGAACATAAAGTAGATTTTCATTTTTCAGGAGGGTCCTGAACATAAAATAAATTTCTATTTTCTAGAAGGGTCCTGAACATAAAATAAATTTCTATTTTCTAGGAGGGTCCTGAACATAAGTAAATTCTTATTTTTCAGGAGAGTCTTGAATTGAAGTATATTTCCATTTTCCAGCAGGGTCCTGAACATAAAGTAAATTCTCATTTTCCAGGAGGGTCCTGACATGAAGTAAATTGCTATTTTTCAGGAGGGTCCTGAACATAAAATAAATTGCCATTTTTCAGGAAGGTCCTGAACATAAAATAAATTTCCATTTTTCAGGAGAGTCCTTAATATAAAGTAAATTTCCATTTTTCAGAAGGGTCTTGAACATAAAATAAATTTCCATTTTCCAAGAGGGTCCTGAATATAAAGTAGATTCTCATTCTCTAGGAGGGTCCTAAACACAAATTAAATTCCCATTTTTCAGGAGGATCCTGAACATAAAATAAATTTTTATTTTCCAGGAGAGCCCTGAACATAAACTAAATTCACATTTTTCAGGAGGGTCCTGAACATAAAGTAGATTTTCATTTTCCAGGAAGGTCCAGAACATTAAGTAGTTTCCCATTCTCCAGGAGGGTCCTGAACATAAATCAAATTCTCATTTTCCAGGAGGGTCCTGAACAAAAAGAAAATTCTCATTTTCCAGGAGGGCTTGAACATAAAGTAAATTTCCATTTTCCAGGAGGGTCATGAACATAAAGTAAATTCCCATTTTTCAGGAGGGTCCTGTACATAAAGTAGATTCTCATTTTTCAGGAAGGTCCTTAACATAAAGTAGATTTCCATTTTTCAGGAGGGTCCTGAACATAAAATAAATTCTCATTTTCCAGGAGGGTCCTGAAACTGAAATAAATTTCCATTTTTCAGAAAGGCCCTGAACATAAAGTAAATTTCCATTTTTCAAGAGGGTCTTGAACCTAAAGTAAATTTTCATTTTCCAGGAGGGTCCTAGACATAAAGTAAATTCCCATTGTTCAAGAGGGTCCTAAACATAAAGTAAATTAACTTTCCATTTTTCAGGAGAATCCTGAACATAAAGTAGATTTCCATTTTCTAGGAGGATCCTGAACATAAGTAAATTCTCATTTTTCAGGAGGGTCCTGAACATAAAGTAAATTTTCATTTTCCAGCAGGGCCCTGAACATAAATGGGATTCCCATTTTTCAGGAGGGTCCTGAATGAAAGTAAATACCCATTTTTCAGAAGGGTCCTAAACATAAAGCAAATTTCTCATTTTCTAAAAGGTTCTTGAACACAAAGTAAATTTTCATTTTCCAGGAGGATCCTGAACATAAAGTAAATTTCCATTTTTCAGGAAGGTCCTGAACGTAAAAGAAATTTTTATTTTTCAGGAGTGTCCTGAACGTAAAGTAAAATTCTATTTTTCAGGAGGGTCCAGAACATAAAGTAATGTCCCATTTTTCAGGAGGGTCCTGAACATAAAGTAAATTCTCATTTTCCAAGAGGGTCCTGCACATAAAGTAAATTCCCATTTTTCAGGAGGGTCTTGAACATAAAGTAATGACCTATTTTTTAGGAGGGTCCTGAACATAAAATAAATTCTCATTTTCCAAGAGGGTCCTGAACATAAGGTGAATTCTCATTTTCCAGGAGGGTCTTGAACATAAAGTACCTTCCAATTTTCCTGGAGGGTCCTGAACATAAAGTAGATTTCTATTTTTTCAGGAGGATCCGAAACATAAGATAAATTACCATTTTCTAGGAGGGTCCTGAACATAAGGTGAATTCATATTTTTTAGGAGGATCCTCAACATAAAGTACATTTTTATTTTTTAGGAGAGTCCTGAACATAAAGTAGATTTTCATTTTTCAGGAGAGTCCTGAACATAAAATAAATTTCTATTTTCTAGAAGGGTCCTGAACATAAAATAAATTTCTATTTTCTAGGAGGGTCCTGAACATAAAGTAGATTTTTATTTTTCAGGAGAGTCCTGAACATAAAATAAATTTCTATTTTCTAGAAGGGTCCTGAACATAAAATAAATTTGTATTTTCTAGGAGGGTCCTGAACATAAGTAAATTCTTATTTTTAAGGAGGGTCTTGAAATGAAGTATATTTCCATTTTCCAGGAGGGTCCTGAATGAAAGTAAGTTCCCATTTTCCAGGAGGGTCCTAACATGAAGTAAATTGCTATTTTCCAGGAGGGTCCTGAACATAAAATAAATTGCCATTTTTTAGGAAGGTCCTGAAAATAAAATAAATTTCCATTTTTTAGAAGGGTCCTTAATATAAATAAATTTCCATTTTTCAGAAGGGTCTTGAACATAAAATAAATTTTCATTTTCCAAGAGGGTCCTGAATATAAAGTAGATTCCCATGCTCTAGGAGGGTCCTAAACACAAATTAAATTCCCATTTTCCAGGAGGGTTCTGAACTGAAGTAAATTTCCATTTTTCAGGAGGGTCCTGAACATAAAATAAATTTCCATTTTCCAGGAGGGTCCTGAACATAAAGTAAATTTCCATTTTTCAGGAGGGTCCTGAACATAAAGTAAATTTCCATTTTTCAGGAGGTGCCTGAATAAAAAGTAAATTCTCATTTTTCAGGATGGTCCTGAACATAAAGTAAACTTCCATTTTTCAGTAGGGTCCTGAGCATAAAGTAGATTTCCATTTTTCAGGAGGGTCCTGAACATAAAGTGAATTCTCATTTTTTGGGAGGGTCCTGAACATAAAATAAATTTTCACGGATGTACCTTTCCAATGGGCGCTGAATTAAGTGAAGTGAATTTGCCCTTGTTTCAACTAAGAAAATTTGTCAGTTAAAAAATTAGTGGTGGCTTGCAGCACTTGGCTGTCCCAACACCTAGTCCAGTGTTCATTCCCTTCATTTTGTTTTAGATTTCTAGCACTTTACCCTACTTTGTCGCTGTTATTGACTCAAACTCAGATTATTAAGAGTGACTCTGAAATAAACACAGTATCTCTGCTTTGTCATGCTTCTTGGGTAAACCCTTTAAACCTTGATATTTTTCTGAGTTCCCAGACTTGTCTGTTGACAAAACTTTTGCATGCCTAATTATTTCAGCTCACAATCATGTCCCTTTTATGTGCTGACCTTTTGTCTTGCTTTGTGCAATTGAAGAATCTAGTAGCCGATTTTGAAATTCTTTCTCATTTGTTTAGACATGGACTGGACTCAAAGATCAGAGAAAAATGACAATAATTTTTATTTTATTTAAATAACTGACTCAAGAAAATAAAAATATAATTATAGAGAAGAAAGAAATGACAATGAATGTCCCCTTTGAAAAAGATAAAAGAAAAGTTTAACTGAAAATGACAGTCAACTCAATAATTATGACATCCAAAACTCTCACAAATTGTTGTTGAGTTAATGACGCCGAAACTGAGTTGCTTCCTTGGGCCAATTTCATCTGAATACCTCATTTGGCTAGTGGCAACTTGAAGAGTTTTTGTCAACAAGCCTCTCTTATTTTTCTCTCAGCTCACCATTGCCTTATGGTGCCCGTGAGAATTTTCACCAATAAGACTTTCTCATTTTTATTTGTCTCAACTTACCATCTCCTTACGGTGCCCGTGAGGGTTTTCACCAATAAGGATCTCTTATTTTTATTTCTCTCTTGATTCCTTATGTTGTAGAAGACAAGTAGTTCCCCAAATGCATCCTCATATCCATTGTATGCTTAGCCTTAACATCTTCAAAGATTAATCTGAAGGTCTTTCTTTGGTTGTAACTCGGCTTTTGGTTAAGGTATGAATGAAAGGATGGCATGAGGCTTAAATGACACTTGAAATGGGGTAGGACTTACAACTTTTGGAATCGACTCAAACAATGAGGATTAACTTATGCCCCAGTTTCTGTTTACTGGGCAATTCTAAATTGTTTATTTGGTTGGACCGATCCTCGAATAGGGCAGCCTACATATCTCACCCCCGATAGAGGAGAATCAGGTCACACGTAGTTCTGGAAGCTTGTTGTTTTGATTGATTCTGATTTTTTTATTTTTCTCTTTTATTGACTTTTTTTCTTCACGATTTTTCTGACTCTATTTTTCTTGATGCTCTTTTCTTTCTTTTTGAACAAATTTTTCTCTCTTTTTTTTTGAAACTTTCTGACTTTATTCTTTTGCTCGACACTTTTCTTTGAGTTTTGCTGACTCTATCTTGATTTCAAAAGAGGTGTATGAAAGAAAACAACACTAAGGCTCAATAAGGTAAACAAAGGATGACACGATATTTGGGTATCAGAATGAAATGTCTTCATCATATCAATCCTTGAAAATACAAATACATATCATGCAATATGAAAATGAAAGATGAAGATCATTTGTGACACTTTAACAACACTAACTTTAATTGAATATGTGTACCACTTCTTCTTCTACACTTGTCAAACATACCACTCCATCTTTATTGTACATCCCTCATATTGAATAATCCATGCTTTTGTGGAGATAATTATCTTCTTGTTTCTCTTGATAAAGGACACGCGTCCACTATTTTACTTAATTGGGACGTGCCTTTCGATTGACGATCAAGTTATTCTTGTGATTCTCAAAATAATTGTCTTAATTTACAAAGAAGACTTCAACTTGTCACCAAAGGTCTCAGCACTCAACCTATTTTCTCAGATACTTTTTTTTTTCAAACTTTAGCCCTCTGATTGAATGTTCATCATTAAACTGGATTTAAAAATCTCGCTGAAAATTTCGCAAGCATGTCCTATCATTAAAACAAACATAAAATATACTATGTAAAGAAAACAAACAAACAATACATATTTAAAACACAAAGGAAAAAGGGACGCTTTATTTAGTTAAAACAAAAGATAGAAGGGTTTGAACATAAACGACAAAGGGACAAACAAGATAGATCCCGAACTAGAACCCTAAAATAATTTAAAAAAATATAAAAGAAGACAAAACAAACTACCAAACATCCATCCTAACAAGGAGAGGGGTGACTTCTCAATTGTTGAGCTTGACATCTTAGCCACTGGTTTGCATATCAGAATGACTAGAGTTTTCCTCACTGTCAATGTTCTGCACCATAATTGCTCTATCTTGAATCATCTTTTCAATTTCTCTTTTCAAATCTCGACAATCTTCAATACCATGACCCTGAGCAGCAGAATAATACGCACATCGTATATTAGGATCAAAATTTTTTGAACGAGAATTAAGAGTGTGCCCAAGGAGAGAAATGATTATGCCCAACTCTCTCAATGTCTGAAATAAACTGATATACGACTCTCCAATTGGTGTAAAATTATCTCTAGGCTTTTTGTTAAGAAATTGTGGTGGTCCAATTAACATTGACGTGGGCTCAGGAATGTAGCAATGATCATCAAGAGTATTGAACATGAATCCACTAGCAGCTTGAGGTAGCACAACCGTTGTATTGATATCCAAAGTAGAAGCCTCAGTAAAAGGTTGAGCAACAAAAGCACAGGTAGTATGTGGTGCTATCAATGTAGCAAGCTTATACTGAGAATCTAGAGGAAGAGTGGTGGAAATATTGGAATATTTTTGGCTTGGAATGAATTCTGAGTCATGTTGTGATGCATCAACAACAGTAGAAAACCAGCTTTGTGATTTTGGTGGAAAACTCGAGGTATCTGTAGGATCAATAGCGAAGAATGAAGAAAGAGGCAGCTCACTGGCCCAAGCTGGATACATTTCCATCATTTGTTGCCTTAGTCTAAAATTCTCTTCCTTCAAACTCTCATTTACCTGGCTCTTTGTTTGATCCATGAGGTCACTCTCTATATCCTTGTTGGACACAACTAACCCTTCCTTGGATTTGATGTGACATGGAAAAACAACCAGAATACCACAAACCAACCACCTTAAGTTAACTGAATAGAAATAACAAACGTGTTAGAGTTCAACACTTTCTCAAAACCTTTTCTCTAAACCTTTTCTTTCTCTCTCCTTTTTTTATTTGAAAAGATCACCGAACCCAAGAAAGGAGCCTACGTATCTCACTCCCGAAAGAGGAGAATCGGGTGTGCGTAGTTCTTGAAGTCTTACCAAAATGGCCAATTAAAATTTTTTCTTTCTTTTTCTTTTTCTTGAAACTTCAAAAAGAAAAGAAAATAACCAAATGGTCAAAAGAATTGACTAAAATCTTTTTACATTTTTCAAGTTTAAATCCCTATACAAAATGAAACCTATGATTATCAAAGAAAAAACTTTTTTGATTTTTGAATTTGAACTTCATTCGAAAATGAAACTTGAAACTATTAAAGAAAAATCTTTTTGTGGTTTTCTTTTAGATATGTATATGACACTTACTCTAATAAATAGCGAAGAAAATCTTTTTGAATTTTTTAAAATAAGATCCCCGAACCCACAATAGGCTGCCTACGTATCTCACTTCCGAGAGAGAAGAATCAGGGATGCGTAGATCGTCCAGATTGGACAATTAATGATTAACTAACAGATTGACCCTAACTTAAGAGACACGACCAAAGACAAACGAATAAAATCTTTTTGGGGTTTTAGTCAGATACTTCACATAAAATCAACATCAACAACTATAAAAGAAAAATCTTTTTGATTTTTTCGTTATATGAAATGTACAAAACTTCTATTATTTTGAATTTTTTCTTTTATAAAATGCTCCTATTTGAAAAAATCTTTTTTTTTTTAATTTTAGAATTGTGAATGTTTACTAAAGAAACAAAAGAAAAATCTTTTTGACGTTTTTATTTTTTGAGAAAATGAGCGCACAAAGTAAAAAAATCTTTTTGAATTTTTGAATTGTGAAAAAAAAATTAAAAACCATAAAGAACTCTAAAAACTTACGAAACTCTTTTTTTTTTCTTTTCGATTCACTTTTTTCTTCTTCTTTTTTTCATTTTTCCAACATTTTCTTGCCTACGCACTTTATTTCTGACACATGCTTTCCCAATATCAGTCTGTCAAATGATCACGTTATCCTCAGAGATGCAACATTTAGCACGTATGGATGTTTTAGAGGTGAGTCTCCTACAATGGGCCACATGGATCCCACTAGGTCTCAATATGATGCAAATAAGCATGGCCTAAAGGCTGACCTACACTGAGGTCCACTAACAAGGCCGTTCGGGGGAGCATATTGTCGATAGTGGCAGGTTTGCTTTACACCCACTCCATAATTCTGACAGCTCCCCCTCCTAAAATAAGAGTGACTCAACTAGAGTTCGTGCACACGACGTGCACTCCAAAACTTGTTGCAGAAAAAATTAACTCGGGTTATATATATGATGCCAGATATAAAGCGGTAACACATAAGATAAAAACTGTAAACACGTAGCACATAAGCACTCAACAATAAACACAAACACTAACACAAACAATATTTGTACACCCACAATGTCAAATTAAACCGATATAACTCTGAAAAATTAGCTCGAATTCTGAAAAGTCCCCAGTGGAGTCGTTAGAGCTGTCACACCCCTTTTTTAACCCCCAAAAAATAATTTTAAAGTTTGAAAGGGTTTTTTATAATTAAAGTGACAAAATATGAAAAATTGTTCCGAAAAAGGATTATTTTTACATTAGAAACTCAGAGTCGCCACTTGAAATAATCTGGTGTGCCAAGTCACCTTTGAAAAATTCTTTTCAAAATGATTTGACTCTTTAAAACTAGTTTGCAAACAGAGATTCCGGCTAAGGATTTCTGTTGACCAAGGGGAAGGTGTTAGGCACCCCTCGATCTCGTGGTTCGACTAAGATCGCTCGGTGAAGCATATTGTCTAATTTGATACTATAAATGTATAAACCACATAAAACACATAAAACAAGCAACAAATAAATCTAACAAAGTTCAAAATCAAATATGTCCAGTCCGAGTTATATAGTCCCAAAAATAGAAAAATACGGAAATGTAAATCTTATTCTAAACTAATACTAGACTAAGCTCCAATGCTTTACCGATACCTCAAGCCTTTATCACGAACCTCCTCCGAGTACAAAATACTTCGGGGTATTCCTCAGTGAATAAGTATAATATAATCTCAAGACATTCCTCGACGAATGAATACATTTTCAAATCTTGTCCGATAAAGTGGAAAGAACTATTCACATACACATTCAAACATTCAACAAAACACTATTCCTAAAATTTTACCTACCCGACTTAGCATTCACCTACTAGTTTTGGTTTATCATGATTCCAACAAATTCAATATAATTGATGATCCAAAATTACAACGAATTCACTTTATCGCGTTTAACCCCTTCCCAAATTTCTTTTAACACATGAATTTTAACATGAACATAGTCATCCACCCATACCAACATCAATTTTATACCACGACTAGTTATTCAAATAAACAGCACCAAACATTAACAAAATGATTCAATCCACAATCATCAACACACAACCGCTACATCACCTAACAAATGGAACATAATATCAAATCCATATCCGCAATCGTAAAAAAAATTAAGAAATAGAATTGAGAAATGAACCTCAATGCCGCTTTCAACCAATTATTATTAGATTAAACGAGATAAAATCCGTGCGAAAACCTCGAATCGAACTTCAATTCAAACAAACCAACTCGAATTAAAGATCAATAATCAACCCGAGGCCAACCCAAAACTTTTTGATGAATGCCCGCCAACCGCACCTAACTCGGAGCGACGCCAAGCAGTACGTACACTGCTGCAATGGATTTCAGTCGCTAGTTTGGTTTTCTCCGAGGGAATTGCTTCGACTGGTTTTGGACGGACAATAGAGACGACTTTCAGGTGGATTAGACCGGAGAAGATCAAGAATTTTGGTGACTTATTTGCCAAAAAATCTCACCTAAGCTGTGGTTTTTCTCCTCTGTTTTACCTTCCCATTTTCAATCTTCTTCTTTCATCTCCCTCTCTCAGATTCTCTCTCTCTTCTTCTCTCCTTTCTCACATCTCTCCCTCGATTTTTCCCTCTATGTGTGTATTCCGTGGAGTGTGGGTATGTATATGTGATGGCGTGTGTGCGTGGATCTGTGAAATAGAAGAAAAGGTGAGTGAAAATAGAGATGGAATTTATGAATAAAGTGTGTGAGTATTATTATTTTTTTTAGTTTCCCGTGAGTGAGTGTGTATTTGGTGGATTATGTGTTTTTGTGATATAATGTGTGTAGTATTCTTGTTCGTTGGAAAATGGGGTGCCAGCTATGTGTATTATTGTTGTGGGTGTTGTTTTTTCAATCAAAGAAGAAAAAAGGAAATGGCAGTGTAGTTGTTGGATTTAGAGGGGTAGGTGAAGTAGGGAATAGGCAGGGGTAGGGTAGGGTTAGGCAGAGGTAAAATGAGTAAAAATTAATTTTTAAGGCGAACAAAATTACGTGTCTACAAGGCACACCATCACTAGAGTACATATACATACTATTCAATTCACACACAGAATTCCAATCGTAGTTCACACATACTCCCCCATATATTCACACACACAAATTCACAGAGAGGAGTATACACTCTTTGACCTCACAATTTCCATTTCACCAACAATACGATACATACACTCCATGCAATTCACACACACATAGATTCCATATATTCCATTCTATATGCATACAACTACACAATTATCAATGAATTAACAATACACACACAGTTACATATACACTCCACAAAGCTTACTTAGGATTCCACTCAACACACACCATTGAAATACATACACAACAACACAATTCGCTTAACGCAGGCACACACATAAATCAGTGAGAAAAAAGAAGAGAAAGATGAAGAGAGGGGAGAAACAAAAGAGAACGGGGAATGATCGGAGGAAAACAGTGAGAAACAGTAGAATTTTTTGGTGAATTTTCACTAGAATAACTCCTATCGTCTCCTCTTTGTTTCGAGACAAAACCATCTCCCCTTCACCAAAAATCACCAACCAGCCTGCTCCTGAGCCATTTTATGTCCGACCCGCTGAAACCCATAGGAAACGCCGACGAACCATCCGTGATTTCGATTGAACGATCGCCAAAAATAGTCTACCAATCAACTCCTCTGTTTTCCAATTTCGTCCTTATCTTGTCGGAAGAACAATCGGTCGTTTTGTTCAAATTATCAGGTTGGATCTGCATTGAGTTTAGAGGATCGAGGTTTTGAGTTCAGGTTCGATTTGTCACTCCATCGAACAGTTGGGATTTAAAATAAATTTGAGGTCCATTTCTTCTCCCGATCTTTATTTTTATCTTGATTCTTAATTCATTTTGCAGTTGTGGATGGTTTATGTGTTTGTCGTGCTTGGATCTTTGTTACGTGTATATGGTTGATGTTGATTTCGGATCTTAATTATTGAAAAGAGAAATTTGAATTGATAGCCGAAGAATTATCATTGAGAATTAATTGGGGGTGATGGTTAATCTCGATAAAGTGAATTTGTATTAATTTTCGATCATCGATTATGTTGAATTTATTGAAATCGTGATAAATCAAATTGGTAGGCAAACGGTAGGCCGGGTAGGCAAATTTAGGAATTGTGAATTGTGAAATGTTTGGAATATGTGTTGAATGGTTTTGTTTACCGCATTTGGATCAATTGTATTCATTTCACCGGGGAATGCCCCGGGGCCATTTGTATTTATTTACCGGAGAATGCCCCGATGTATTATGCTAGCGGAAGATGATCGTGATAAAGGTCCGAGGTATCAGGTAAAGCATAGTTAGGATAGTTCAGGTTTCATTTCAGTATTTTCATTTTTGGTACTGTATAACTTGGACTGAACATTATTTTTGGATTTGTTTTATTTATTTGTTTGATTGATTGTTTTTTATGTGTTTTCTGTGGTTTATATATTCATAGTGTCAAATTAGCTGATATGCTCCACCAAGCGATCGTGGTAGAACTACAGAATCGAGGGGTGTCTAACACCTTCCCCTCGATCAACAGAATTCCTTAACCGAAATCTCTATTCATGGACCAGTTTTTTAAATAGTCAAATCATTTTGAAAAAGGATTTCCAAAGGTGACTTGGCACACCCTATTATGCCAAGTGGCGACTTTGAGTTAATTGGAAAATGAATCCTTTTCGAAACAATCGTTTTCTTTTTGCCACTTAATAATAAAAATCCTTTCAAACCTTAAAATTAAAATCGAATCTTTTTTTTGTTGAAAAAGGGGTGTGACATATATATATATATATATATATATATATATATCCTCTAGCATGATTTGTGGCTTCGGTAAAATCATTAAAACCTTTGAAAAGAGGGACTTTAAAACCTTGTATTGAATCTAACACTTCTAACCAACTTTGGAAAATTCCGTTAGTCTTTCCATGAATGACTACATAATATTTAAACCTAGGCCTACTTTTTTCTGCCATGTAATGGCATAAAGAATTCATGGATGCCATAAAATGATTATGATTTTGTCTATTATAGATATCCAAAGATTATCTACTAAACACTTTTGGGGTCTATCTAGAATGTAATCTGGTCCATCTCCTCAAAAAATGGATGAGAAGGGTGTGCATTTCTCACTAAATGCTCAGAAATCCACTGTACTGGATGTCGGTACAGCTAGTCCGATTGTAAAAATAGACCCAGAAATATATGCAGGTCTAGAATGGAATTTAAACAAATTTACTAAACCAAAAATTTTTACACCAGACTCTCACCTATTATATACTACAAGTAAAGGAGAAACTTCAGTTAGATTTACAGACTATAATTACACAACCAAAAGAAATTTAGACGATGACCAAATAGAGAGTAATATAGAAATAGAAAGCGAGTTTATGAATATAGAAGTTCTACAAGAAGGATATGAAGTAGACATGGTCATAGAAAAAGCTGAAAATTTAGCAGAAGAATATAAATATATAACTGTTAAATGTAAAGGATGTCAAAAGGATGAAATGAAAATAAAAGAATGTATAGAACACTTTAAAAATTGTTTAGAGAGAAGTGATAATTTAGGATATAGAAATCACAAACTATTCCTTGAAAGAAAAAATGAAGACACAATTTTTGTATTAAGCTTCACGATAAGTTATAATGAACTCGGAGAATCAGAACCGACTAGCTCTTTAAGTGCTAGCCCATTTCAACAAACAAACCCTAATCCCCAACCAATAGACTATAGTACAGGCAATGTACCTAGAAGACCAGCAATTAGGATAAACCCAGATACAAAACTTAGAGGAGATAATATAAAACCAGCAGGTAAGAGAATGCCAATAGAAGAACCAATTAAACTACAAGAAGGAGGTAGTAAAGGTAAAATTCTAAATATAGCAACACACGACCCACAAATGTGGGATACAGCGATAGATTTATGAAAAGAAATAGTAGCAGTAGACTACTTAAGACATTATATCGAAACAGATACGGAAACAATGTATAAATATTTGAAAACCTTTTTGGGGGAATCTGCAAAAGCCACATGGAAAAGTTTTAAGACAAATTGCCCATATGATTTCCAGGTTTTATTAAGTATGGGACCAAACCCCTATAATTTCACAAACAAAATGCATATGTTATTAACTGGAAAAGATCCAAATAGTGGATTATTAGCACTACAAAAAGAAGCATTAATCAAACTAGAACAATTAAGTATTTCACATTGGGTATATATAAAGAAATTCCTACAAGACTATTTTTATTATTGCACCGTCAGCGGAAACACTTTTACTGAAGAATTAGGCAAAAAATTATTCAATAAGTTACCTGGAGCTTTAGGAAGAGAAATAGAAGATAGATGGTATAAAAGAGATGGTGTAGTAGCCAACCCAAATCTAAAATGGACAATAGGGCATAGAACACAACATATAATGGATATACTAACAGAAAAATGTACAAACATACAAATACAAAAACAATTAAAAAGAAATGAAATGAATTTCTGTAAATCTGTTATATACACAACCCAGAATTATGATCAGAAACAATATAGAAAATATAAGAAGAAACATAATCAAAAATCATATAGTCGTAAACAATACTTCTTAAGAAAATCAAAAGCTAAAAAATCGTGGTTAAATAGAGATAGACATGTTAGGAAATATAGAAATGATAGAAACTATAAAAATAAAGTAGAATGCTATACTTGTGGAAGCATAGACCATTTAGCTAATGTATGTCCTAAAAGAAATAATAATAGAACTAGAAATTCTCAACTAATAGAGGATTTCCAAAAAACTTTATTAAATGTAGACGAATACATGTCAGATACAGAAAGTATATACTCAATAATAAGTATTGATATAAGTGATAAAGATAATCCAAAATCTGATTCTTCAGAATCAGAAGAAGATAACTTAGTTAATGAGTTAGGACAAGAGCTAGAGAATCTAGACTTAAACAATATATTAATCAATAATTTAATGAATGTTACTCAAGAATGTATACATGAATTCCAAAGAAACAAAGGTTTAGACAGTAATAGATGTTGTATATGCAATTGGTATCCAAGTAAAGATAACAGAGCTAAATGCAAAAAATGTTACTTAGAAGCGTGTATAAATTGTATATAAAACACTTTAAAAATAAAAATAGAACCAGAAATAAATAACTGACAAAAATATACGAATAATCAAATCCTAAATCTAAGAGTATCTACTTTAGAAAACCGAGTAAATGATTTAGAACAAAGATTAACCATCCTAGAAAAAGGAAAAACCAAAATCGCCATAGAAGAAACAGATACACAAGAAGCTATACATTTAGAAAAATTGGAGGCAGAACTTATGAATCTGGAAGATAATGACACTAGTCTAATATGCAACGAAGATAAAGAATTCTCTACCATAAAAGTATTAGTAAAAATTAAAATAAAAGATGTGGAGATAGAAACTTTAGCATTAGTAGATCCCAGATGTACTAGCTGTTTAATCAATAAAGAAATAGTACCGGAACATTTACTAAAAGTACTTGAAAGACCTATAACAGCCACCCAAATGGATGGATCACAAAATATCTACAATTATTACATAGAAAAAGCAAAAATAAGTTTTTTAAATACATGCAATAAATTCTATAACCCAATTTACAATGTTAATAAAATATTAGCAAGAGATTTATACATAGGATCAGATTTTGTTATCGGACTACGATTTTGTATCCAGAATAAAGGAGGATGTCTCTTAACAAGAGATGGAATAATGCTCTTTAAAAACTTAACTTATACACCAGTACAAACAGTAACATTGCCAACAGTATATAGAACACTAAACACACATAAAACGAGTTTGCTTCCAGAGCCATGTTACGACGATTGCCAAAATAATCAATGCCAAAGCAGCAACCTGTTAAAAGAGAACAAAAACGTAAAATAAAACCTAGAGGAGGTTAGAAATTATACAATGCTTAATGCAGAAGGACAAGAATGCTTAACAGATATAGAAAAGGATTATACACTAATAAGTATAGAAACCAACCCAGTTTTATAATTTTAGAAAAGGAATGGACAAAATAGGAATAATAAATAGCCCAAAAGATTTAGAAAATATAATATCTATATTAGATAAAATGGAAATAACAGGAGAGAAACCGTTAGCCCATTGGGATGCTAACGAGATAATGTATAAATTAGATATAATTAATTCAGAATACACTATAAAAACAGCACCTATAGAAGCAAATAATGAAGATACTAAAGAATTTGATATACAAATAAAGGAACTTTTACAATTAGAGGTAATAAGAAGATCTACCTCTAGACATAGATCGGCCGCCTTTATGGTAAGAAATCATAGTGAACAAATAAGAGGTAAAGCTCGTATGGTAATTAACTATAAAATATTAAATGATAACACCAGAACAGATGCATATAAACTACCAGATAAAAGTGAGTTAATTAATAGAATTCAAAATAAAAAGGTATATAGTAAATTTGACTGTAAGTCAGGATACTGGCAAGTCAAAATGCACCCAGACAAC
The DNA here is from genome assembly GCA_030864225.1 of Capsicum baccatum var. pendulum. Taxonomy (NCBI): domain Eukaryota; kingdom Viridiplantae; phylum Streptophyta; class Magnoliopsida; order Solanales; family Solanaceae; genus Capsicum; species Capsicum baccatum. The sequence continues at coordinate 242,766,314 of CM061561.1, forward strand.
ATAGAATGGACTGCATTCACATGTCTAGGTGGACATTTTGAATGGTTGGTTATGTCGTTTGGTTTAAAGACAGCTCCACCCATTTTTCAACGAAAGATGGATAATATATTTGGAGACTATAAATATTTTATATTAGTATATGTAGATGATATTTTGGTGTTCATTCAAAATATACAAGAACACTTAGGACACTTACAAATAATTTTAGATTATTTGTTAAACATGGGATAGTAATAAGTAAAAAGAAAATGAAATTATGTAAAAGTTATATTAATTTTCTAGGAATAACTTTAGGAAATGGAAAGGTAAAACTTCAACCACACATTGCAAAGAAAGTATTAGAAATGGCAAATAAATTAGAAAAGACAAAAGATTTACAAAAATTCTTAGGATTAGTAAATTATGCAAGAAATTTTATTCAAGACTTAGGAAAAATAGCAGGACCATTATACGCAAAGACCGGTAGTAAAGGGCAGAAAAACATCAATATAGAAGACATTAAATTAATCCAAAAAATAAAAGAAAAAATTAAAAATATTCCAGACCTAAAAATTCCATTAGAATCAGATTATCTAATCATTCAAACAGACGGAAGTGATTTAGGATGGGGAGCTATTTTAAAAGCACGACCTAATAAATACAGTAGTAAAAATGAAGAACAAATATGTGGTTATCAGAGTGGGGCATATAAAGAAAAAGGAAACATGAGTGCCATAGACCTAGAAGTATTAGCTATAATATATGGGTTAAATAGTTTTAAGTTATATATTCTAAATAAAGAGGAAATTTTAGTTAGAACAGATTGTGAAGCTATAGTTAAATTTCATCAAAAAATAAATGACAAAACTAGTAGTAGAAGAAGATAGCTAAATTTTACAGACACCATATCTGTTTATAAGAATATTATATTTGAACATATAAAAGGTAAAGAAAATGAATTAGCAGACCAGTTAAGTAGATTACAACTGAGAATAAATAAATAAGTTTAATTCGACTCATTTGTTTTCAGCATGAGACCAACAGGACAACCTCTTGCAGATAAAGGCAAGGGCGTAGCTTCGTCTTCAGATTCATATCAACAAACAATGTTAGGTAATTTAAATTTTAGACCACTAAAATCTTTAGAAGCAATGGAAAGAATTCACTTCGGACCATTTAACTTAATTGCTTACCCTGAGAGTAACATATCATTTAGAATAAGACCAGATTACATTCTAGATAGACCCCAAAAGTGTTTAGTAGATAATCTTTGGATATCTTATAATAGACAAAAGCGTAATCATTTTATGGCATCCATGAATTCTTTATGCCATTACATGGCAGAAAAAGTAGGCCTAGGTTTAAATATTATGTAGTCATTCATGGAAAGACTAATGGAATTTTCCAAACATGGTTAGAAGTGTTAGATTCAATACAAGGTTTTAAAGCCCCTCTTTTCAAAGATTTTAATGATTTTACCGAAGCCACAAATCATGCTAGAGGATATTTAGGACCAAACTATTATATATCACCATCACTCAGACAGAACCCAGATCAAATACCCCAGTATAATTTACAAAAAGAGATGGAAAAGATTATTTTCGGAAACCATTGTTCTTCTATGACGGAGAATTTCAAGAAGCTAAATGCTCAGAAAGAATCACTCCTCATGGAAAACACTAAATTAATAAAGCAGGTACAACTATTAGAAGCAAGACTCAACCATCAGACAAATGTAAGCAAGACGGATGCAAAAACACAGACTCAGACACAGAGTTCTCCATCTCCTCAAAAAATGGATGAGAAGGGTGTGCATTTCCCACTAAATGCTCAGAAATTCACTGTACCGGATGTTGGTAAAGGTAGTCCAATTCAAATGGTGACCGGTAAAGACAAATCAAAACCGTTAATGGCTGTCACTTTGCCAAAAAGTGAAGATGAAGGATGTTCTTCATCAAAACATAAGTTAGCAAAATCAGGTAACAAGATTTTAAAGAAGACTTTAATATCTAAAAGGAAGAATGAAACAATAGAGACCATAATCAAATAGACTTTAGACAAATTTTTTAACAACCAGACACAAGATAAACATATGAATGGACAACCAACTACCAATTCAGACAGAACTAGTCCAGAAATAAATAATACAGACAATAATTCTTCAAGATCAGACAAAGATGATAGTATTGCAAGTCATCTTGCACATTTCCAGGATGCTCAGGATCCATACGAAGACGATAACTCAGGAATGAGCTTCGACTCAATTGCCCTGCACAACTTGGATACATAGTGAAGACAACATACAATTTGTATTATTAGATAGTGTAGTCAGGTGGGGATGCCCACTTTATGTCTTGTAATAGTTAAATCAGTGTCAGAGTGCTTCCTTTATCGCTACTTTCCAAAAGAAAGAAAAACTATTGAAGCACGCGTCAAAATAAGTCTGGAAGAAAAATTAATAATGCATGTGACGATGGGGCCCAATGAGTACCCGGCTTGCATTATTAAGATTCTTTCTTATATCTTATCTTTTAGTGTCGGTGACATATGTCTGAGCCACGTAGTAATCTTTAGAACCACTGTTTTATCTAGTTTTTGCCTATAAAAGGCGTACATTTTGTAGAAGGAAGGCAGAGTGAAATTAACCAACCTCAAAACATACCTGAAATGTGTAAACCCTTCCTCCCAACAAACCTATCCAAGTCAATCTTTTTTGTATAAACCTTTGTATCAATGTGTTTAAATAAAAGCTCCAAGTTTTCTATTCGATCTTAAGGGGTTCCCGAAAGGGAAACCTCTCTCCTACTTACTTCATGTAAGTTCTTATTTACATATTTTTCCCCACCAAAAATATTTACATTTATGTTCTTATGTCCATGTTTAAAGTTATTTAACATATTTTTTGTACATCATGTAAATTAAATTTTCTGTAAAATTCTTACCCTTAATATATGGTTAGCCTCTTAATTTCTTAATAACAACGATGAATTAACCTGTAAATTTCTAGGAATTCTGGCCTTGATAGTCCGACAGGTTTGCAAAATAGACAAAGGACGAGTGTTAGCTGCCAGACTAAAGTTTTCGGGGTGTGGTTAAAGAAGTAAGATGTTAAGAACATAGATTAAGAGGAAGAGATGAACAGGGTAAAATAAAAAAATAAAAAAAACATAAAAAACTCTGGGGAAAATATAAACTATAAGAATGATAACATGAAGAAACAGTGGGAAAGAGGGAGTACTGGGTAGGTTTTACAAAACTGATATACTAAACAATCACTATTTATTGAAGAATATTGCTGAAATATATCTTTGTTTTTGATATATCCTTGTTTATATCTTTGTTTTATCTTTGAAACATAATAGTATTGAAATATATCTTTATTTATTGAAATATATCTTTGTTTTGGTATCAGAGCGAGAAGGTTTTGGGAACATTACCTATTAACTCGCAAAAGTTTATCGACTCTATATGAAAAGACATAGATCTTTCCAAGACATAAGGTGTAGCTATTTCTATTTATATAGAGAAATCAGAAGAAAAAAAATATAATAGCTAGAAAACATAATTTAGAAGAAAGTAGGAAAAGGTTATTAGAAGCAAACAGATTACATAAATCATATAATACATCTAGACAAGTTTGTGAAAATTTAGTAAGCGCATTAAATTGGAAAATACAAGGCTGTGAGAGAGATTTAGAAAATAATACTTCAGGAATAAAGTGGCTTAAGGAACGTATTAGTAGAAAATCTTATCAATTAGGATAATAAATGTCTATAAGATATATTGAGTATATTAGAGAAATACAACGTCAATATTATAGAGAATTTACTTATAAACATCAACTTGTAAAAATTCGAAAACAATTTGTAGAAACACTAGAGCCGTTAAATAAAGAAATAAGAAACCTAGAAATAAATATTCTAAACTTTAAAGAAACAGACGAAATAATTACCATAACCTCCAACTATTATAAACAAGCATTAATTAGTGAACAATCTAGGCTGATAGAAAATATACAAGAAGTAGAATTAGATATAACCTATACTAATAGTAGATTGAAATATCAAACTAAGCTAAGCAAAAAATACCTTGACTTAAATCACTTAGGATAACAAGATAGCTTCTTTAAAACGCCTCGATTACTTAGATCTTAGATTTCAACTAGAAAAAAAATATAGAGTGTTAAAAGATAACTCCACTATAAGGTGTAATTTCAACCAGGGTGAACATATCTTACATTCAGAAGAAAAACAATATAATACAATAATAGACTTTTTAATAAATTCAAGCGAAAAAATTCAGGAAAAAGATAATAGTATAATAAGAATTTTAGAAGAGATAGAGGTTACTCAGAATAAACATAAAAAGACACTAGATAAGATAGAATAAAATTTAGATTATTTAAAGTCACAAGAAATAGAAATAGATAGAAAAATCCAGTATTTAAATCACAAATTTAATTTAGAGAAATACCTACAAAATTAGAAATTGAAAAGCTAATAAAAACTATGATAGAAAAACCTAAAGAATTAGAAGTAAAAACTACTCAATTAATATCTAAGCTTATAGAACAAGTAGAAAATATAACAACAGAAATCAAAGATTTGCAAGAAATAACAAAAAGATTAGAAGAAATATCACTTTCATGAGTGAAGAAGATATAAATTATAGTAAAGCACTAGAAAAATCAAGAAGTTATCATAGCGAACCAGAAGGATTATCTAAGCATATACCTTCAAGTATAACGAATAAAATTTTATTAAAACAAAATATTACCATAATAGAGTTATTATTAGACTTACATAAAAAGATAGACATTTTAATTAAAGACAAAGAAACTCAAAAACCTTTTCAAGAAGAACCGGAATTACCCGAACTACATAAGAAAATAGAAATCCTAATAAAAAATAAAGAAGCTCAAGAGCCACCAAAAAATAACTTTGAAATAGAAGAACTTATTAACCAGTTAAAAAGAATTGAATTAACTCCTAAACAAGAAAGAAGAAATATAATAAGAAAACCACAAAAATAGACTTTCTATCAAATAGACAGAGAACCATCGAAAACAATGAAAGACAAGGAGAAGAAAGACAAAGAATAAGTTTTTCGGAGAATAAAATAGGAAATAATAATATATTATCCAGAATATGCCGAAGACAACCTAATATGGAGCAGAACCAAGAACTTAACGAAATAATAGTTGTAGATAAAGATTTACAAATTTTCTAACAACATCAATTAAAATTATTAAATCCTAAAACATTATATAATGCAGGATATTTTTCTACAGATAATCAGTTATATAGACATTATAGAGAAGAACAAATATCAGCTATAGGAGAAGATTTTAAAATACTAGATTTAGTAAATGCTAACTCTTTAAGACATATAAAAAATAATAAAATGATACTGATGCATATGGGTTTAATTGTTATAGGAATAAAAGGTCTAACTAGAAAAAATCTAGGATCCAAAGTATTAATAACAATATATGATGATAGATGGTCAGACATTAAAAAATCAATAATAGGAATCCAAAGTATTAATAACAATATATGATGATAGATGGTCAAACATTAAAAAATCAATAATAGGATTAACTGAAGTAGATATGACAAATAATAGAGGAATATTCTATATAAGTCCAGATTTCTTAATGAACTTGAAAAAATTTGGAAAAAATAAATAATACAGAAAATAATTCTTCAAGATCAGACGAAGATGATAGTATTACAAGTCAGTTTTGATTTGTCTTTACCGGTCACCGTTTGAACCGAACTAGCTGTACCAACATCCGGTACAGTGAATTTCTGAGCATTTAGTAGGAAATGCACACACTTCTCATCCATATTTTGAGGAGATAGAGAACTCTGTGTCTGAATCTGTGTTTTTGCATCTGTCTTGCTTATATTTGTCTGATGGTTGAGTCTTGCTTCTAATAGTTGTACCTGCTTTATTAATCTAGTGTTTTCCATGAGGAGTGATTCTTTCTGAACATTTAGCTTCTTGAAATTCTCCGTCATAGAAGAACAATGGTTGCAGAAAATAATCTTTCCCGTCTCTTTTTGTAAATTATACTGGGGTATTTGATCTGAGTTCTATCTGAGTGATGGTGATATATAATAGTTTGGTCCTAAATATCCTCTAGCATGATTTGTGGCTTCGATAAAATCATTAAAACCTTTGAAAAGAAGGGCTTTAATATATATGTATATATATAAGATGCATATAAAAATTATATTTTTATTGTATAGAATATATATCTATACAAGATATGTATCAAATTTGTATTAGTATTATATAGAGCTGTCAGTAAATGGATAGAAATGAAATTAAAATTGAATAATTATTTTCGTGTCAATAGTTTCCACCAAATTGTTATTTATATCGTTTTCCCTAATTTTTTTTGTCACCTTTTTGTTATTTTTCTCCCATAAGGCCTGATCACCAAATTTGTTGACCACTAGCACAAAATCTTCATAAATATTTTCACAAAAAATTTTCTTGAAAAAATCATTTCTTCTTACATAGATTCCTTGAATGATTCCAAGAGTTCCAACAACTTGGGATCACCAACTTTTCCTAATTTCCATCTGATCATATAACTTTATTATTATCCAGGGACAAAAACTTCTTCTAATAATATAATTATGTTATGATTTAACTAGCTTTGTAATATATTTGATCAAGGTGAGGACAATATATAAAGGTATGTGTGTATATGAATGTATATATAAGTAATTGTGGTATTAGAGTGGCTCCTATAACCTATCTATTTACATTAAAGAAATATTTCCATGTGTAATTAAGAAAATCTTAATAGCTTAGTTGGTTAATTACATTAATTTTCATTTTGTTGGTGAAGGTTCAATTCCCCACATTATGATTCTCTCCCTCAATCTCCTTCCATACCCCAATATTTGTTTTTTTTATTAAAAAAAATGGACATAGATATTGCACTTTTTTTTTTTAATCTATTGCAAGATAAATGTCTCTTTACTTTTTGACAAATATTCAATTCTAACTATTCACATGACATGTTTAAAATTACAAGATTAAAAAATATTTTAATACATTCCACATATCTATATATACTAAATAACAAGAAAGTTTTGCATAGATTGTTGCCAAGTGTGAGTATAAGAGACTGTCATATGTTACTTTTTAGGATAAATTAGTTAGGTTAGGTAAAATTAGTTATTGCTTTTTAATTTAAAATTAAAATTGATTAAATATTTTCTATTTCAAAAAAAAATTGGGAAGTTACAATATAAGAAAAACATGTAGTCATTATTTAAGGAATTTATATAACCTTTTTTTATTATTTAGAAGTTATTAGATTTTATATCATTTATTAAACTTAAAATAAATTTTAATTGAATTAATATATTTTAATTTAATTTATATCTTAATTATTAAGTACAAACATTGATTTAAAATTTCATTTGTAAATAATTTTGAAAAATAAAATCACATTTAATATAAAAATATAATAGTTAAATTTTTCTTTAGTTATTTTGAGAAAGAATAATAATTACACAAAAATTCATTAAAAATTTGGAATTGAAATTGTCATATTATTAGATTTTGTTAAATCTGGCTAAAAATATTAACTTCCATTTTTTAGATGAATTAGTCTTTTTTTTTTTGTTTATATTCTTAAAAATATTTCAAAAACTAGACGTTACTTTAATTTTTTTTTACATAAAAGTATTTTTTAATTTTAAAAATAAGATAATTAAAAAAAGTATTTGAATTATGATATAAATTAGTTGAATTAGATTTAAAAAATAAATATATATTTATTCTAAAAAGGTATTTTAAGAAAATAAAAAGATACTACAATAAAATATTATTCTATGAAAGACTAATAAACTAAACAAAACTAACTCATGCACGTCCAATACCACATTCCCTTACCCACCCCTTCCAACTAACTCACATATACACGAACACTGTATTTTTTCAAATTAATATTTTAATCAGTTTAAATTTTTAAAATTTAAGTATGCAACTAATCTTATCCCTATAAAACTACCGTAATCATCACACACATCTTCGTGAGGAACTATTTTTTTCGAACTCTTATTCTTCTATCTTTCTTCAACCACTTAAACATAGTAATCCTTTTGCTCCTCATGCTACTCTTTAAGATTTCTTTCGTAATAGTTTCTTTATTTTTTATAATGAATCTTCATGATTTTAAGTTATGATTTTTACATAATGTTGATTGCGTACATATGATAAACTCATCAGTTATAGGCAATGCAGGTTGAAAGTTTGAGTTGTACAATAACCATATCACGATTATTTACACATTTTATTCTTTGTTGCAGTGATTGTCCAAGATAAGAAGGTATGCAATTTTTGTAAAAATATTTATTGTTTTAATTATTTGTTTTAAAGTTCTCTATTGATTTATGTTATGCCGGATATGCTATTTTTTTGTTTTTTGAAAGTTCATTTCGCAAATGATACTCTTTTGATATATAGTTTAGGCTCAAATTTCTATGCTATGCTATTGCTCCTAAGAGAAAATAAATCCGACATCAAAAAAAATATTCTCTAACTTTATTTTGATTGATAAGAAGCCAAAAGTTAGAAACAAACTTACGAACGACGCTGAAATCAATATATGAGATAGCAAGAAGAAGAAGAAGAGGAGTTTGGAAACAGACAAAATCTATTTATTCAACGTACTGTAATAAATGCATTCTTGGTTATTTTGAGTGTATCATTTCATGGTTAGAATTGATAAATTTTTTTGATTTCTTAATTATTCTTAATTATTAATTTTGATATGATATAATTTACTTAACTTAAAATCACAGGTTCACACTTCAATTTCAAGATCAGTTTTTGTTATCTTCACAAAATACTCCTAGGAGTAGTTGTATGTGTAGACACCTAATTCTGTCCCTCCCGAAGACCCAAGTTATCCATTTTTACCCTCGTCTTACCATGTGTATTACCCCATATAATAACCTCCGTACAAAAGGACAAAATAACCAACTCTAAGAAAATTGATAACAAAATTTTATCCATTCCAACAACCCATACCCATCACCTACCTCACCCAACCCCCTACTCCACGTCACCCCACCCCCCACCCCTCTCTTTTTCTTGTCAACAAAGAAAAGACTCAAAAAAACAATATATATACACACCCACATACACCAAAAGGGGGATGAACAGGAGAGTGAATAAAAAATCAAAAAAGAGAAATCCAAAAGAAAAAAAGATCAACACTCTCTCTCTAAACTCTACTCTCTCTCTTCCTCTCTTCAACCTCCGTCCGCCACCCTCTCTCGCCGTCGCCGGCAAGACCCCCCTTTCAAGCTCTCTCCGGCCGGTGAACAGCGAAACCACCGCCGTCGCTGCCGTCTTTCCATCATTCCGGTGACAACAGCGCCGCTCAGATCCGCCGGCTCCCGCTGTCAGCGACCAGCACCGTTCGCCGGCTGAGAATCGGCCAGATCCGGCCGCGGTGCGTCAGTCAGCTCCGGACGCAGCTCAAACCGGCGACTCCTACGGCGAAAAACAGCGTCGAGACCAGCGCCGGCAGCGGCGGCAAACCGCCATCGGAGAAGGCTAGTGCCACCGTCTCTCCGTCACCGGAGCTCCCCGGAGCCCGATCTGCGCTGGGTTTTTGGTTTTCTGCTGGTTGATTTTGGTTTCGTTTATTTCTTGGTTCGTCGTCGATAGTGGATCTCGAGTCGTCTTTATCGAATCGCGTCGTCGTTCTTGGTTGGGTTTCGTATAGTAAAGTTTTTCTTCACTGATTTTGGAGCTGTCCAGTTATCATTTTAATACCGAGTATGGTTTATTCGTCATGTGGTCCTCCGGTCGAGTTTTGATCTTCGGATTTCCTTATTATCGACAAAACATTCTATTGAGGTCCATTTCTTAACGCGTCTTTTATATACATATATATATATATATGTGTGGTTGGTTGTTTTGATTGGTTGCGATTGCTAGCGGTGATTATGGTTTTGTTGGATTTTTGTTATGTTGATGTTATGATTGTGATGCTTGGTTGTTTGGTTTTGGTAGATTAAGGCATAAACTTGATCATGTTCTAATAGATGGATAGAAAGAAAGTCGGGGGGTGGAATTGAAAAATTGACAAAAGGATAGATTCGGTTTAATTTGATTTATTGTTGGTAGGAATCATGATAGAATTATGTCTGTAGTCGAGAACGCATAGGCAAACGTAGGCCGGGTAGACAAATTTAGGAATAACAATTTGTTGGAGTGTTTTGAATATGTGCTTGAACGACACTTTCTACTTTATTGCAAGAAAAGTTTAAATTGTACTCATTTGGCCGGGGAATGCCCCGAAGGATTTGTATAGATTTATCCGGGGAATGCCCCGAAGTACCTTGTACCCAGAGGACGTCCGCGATGAAGGCCCGAGGCATCGGGTAAAGCATTAGTTTAGGATTAGCGTAGGTTTATTTTCAGTTCTTTTCTATTTTCGGGCTGTAATAATTAGACTGGATTTACATTTTGGTTTGTTTTGTTTTGTTTGTTTGATTGTTTTGCGTGCTTTATTTTTGTGGTTTATACACTTCATAATGCCAAAAATAGTCGATATACTCCACCAAGCGACCGTGGTCGAACCACGGGATCGAGGGGTGCCTAACACCTTCCCCTCGGTCAACAGAATTCCTTAGCTGGAATCTCTGTGCGCAAACCGGTTTAAGAGTCAATTGGTTTCGAAAAAGAGATTTTCCAAAGGTGACTTGGCACACCGGATTATGCCAAGTGGCGACTCTGAATAAAAATGCAAATAATCCTTTTTTCGAAACAATTTTTTATTTCTTGTCACTTAAAATAATAAAACCCTTTCGAACTTTAAAAATATTCCAATGTTTTGGAGTATGCGTAAAAAAGGGGTGTGACATCTTCTGGCGACTCTGCTGGGGACATTATGATAATTCGAGCATATTTTTGAGTCGTATCGGCTTTGTTTGGCATTACGAGTGTATAAGCATTGTTTGTGATTATTGTTGTGTTATTTTCACTTTTGTGCGTTTTCGTGCTCTTTGTTTATAGTATTTATCCTATGTGTTACCGCTTTATATCTGTCATCATGAGTCCACCCTCCGGCCTTCTTTCTGCAACAAGTTTGTAGTACACGTGTTGTACACAACCTCTAGTTGAGTCACCCTTATTTTAGGGGGGGAGCCGTCGGTGTTATGGAGTAGGTGGAAAGCAAAACAGCCACTATCGACCATACGCTCCCCCGAACAGCCTTGTTAGTAAACCACAATATAGGTCAGCCTTTAGGTCATGCTTATGTGCATCATGCGGAGACCTAGCGGGACCCACATGGCCCTTTGTAGGAGACTCTCCTTTAAAGCATCCCTACGTGCTAACTGTTGCATTATTAAGGGTAACGTGGTCATTTGACGGATTGATTTTGAAAAAAAAAAATAATTAATTTGTTAGGAGTAAAGTGTGTAGGCAAAAATGAAAAAGAAAAAAAAATATAAAAGTGAGTCGAAAAGAACAAAAAAAAAAAGAGGAATGTCGTAGCTTATTTTAGAATTCATTATGGCTTTGTTTTTTCACAATCCAAAAACTCAAAAAGATTTTCTTACGTTTTGTAAAGTACCGCAAATTCAAAAAAAAGAAAAAGAAGAAAAAAGGAAAAAAAAAAAGTTTTGTTTGTCTTTTCTACTTATTTGTCAAAAACAAAAATGTCAAAAAGATTTTTTTGGTATAATTGGTGGTGTCAGTCTTGGTTAAAGCGTGTAGTCAAAAAAAAATAAAAAAGTTTTTTTTCGTTTTGGTAGTAAGTTAGGGTCAATTTATTTGTTAATCGTTAATTGTCCAATCTGGACGAACTACGCACCCCTGATTCTCCTCTTGAGGGAGTGAGATACGTAGGCAGCCTATTGTTGGTTCGGAGACCTTATTTAAAAAATTCAAAAAAAAAATGATTTTCTTCACTCTTTATTTAGAGCAGGTGTTTCATACATATCTTGAAAAGAAAAAAAAAAAAAAAGATTTTCCTCACGTAGGGTTCATTTTTGGTTGATCTTTTTAAAAAATCCAAAAGGATTTTCTTCACTCTTCATTTAGAGTAGGTTGTTTCATGTACATCTTTAAAAGAAAACAACAACAAAAAATATTTCCCTTTAACACGTTCAGGTTTCATTTTTCGCATGAAATTCAAAATAAAAAAATAAAAAAAAATCCAAAAATATTTTTCGATAATCATAGATTTCATTTTTGTACAGAAATCTGAAAATTCAAAAAGATTTTCTTCACTCTTCATTTAGAGTAGGTGTTTCATGTACATCTCTAAAAGAAAATTACAAAAAGATTTTTCTTTAATAGTTTCAAGTTTCATTTTCCTATGAAAAATCAAAATCAAAAACCCCAAAAGATTTTTCTTTGTTAATCATAATTTTCATTTTGTATAAGGATGTTAAACTTAAATAAGCAAAAAAAGATTTTCGTCAGTTCTTTTTGACAATTTGTTATTTTCTTTTCTTCTTAAAGTTTTAAAAAAAGAAAAAAAAAAAGAAAAAAAAAAGAGAAAAGAGTTCAATTGGCCATTTTGGCACGACTTTACGAACTACGCACACCTGATTCTTCCCTTTGGGGGGTAAGATACATAGGCGCCCTTCTTGGGTTCGGTGATCTTTTCAAAATAAAATAAAATAAATAAAATAAAATAAAAATAAAGAGGCTTTGAAAAACTGTTGAACTCTAACCATTTGCTATCTCTTGTCCAGTTAGTTTAAGGTGGTTGGTTTGTGGCATTTTGGCTGGTCCTCCATATTGCTCCAAGTCACAGAGGAAGTTATGGCCAACAAAGATACCAAGTTAGTTGTCACTAATCAGATAGGGAGTTCGGGGAATGAGAATGTAGGAGATAATGAAGAGATTCAAAAATTAAGGCAGCAAATAATAGAAATGCATCGAGCTTGGGCTAATGGGTTGCCGCCTCCTCCGCTTCCCACTGATAATCTGGACTATCTGTCTAGCTTGCCTCCCGTATCACATGCATAATTGCCTATTTTTGTTGATATGCCACAACATGCATCAGGATCGACTCCGGGGCAACAATATCCAACCACTTCCAATATTCATTTCCTCACTCCTCAATACAAAATTACCACATGCTCGGCTCCGCCTGCTATTCATGCTTTTGCAGCCCCACTTCCGTCTGAAGCTTCTGCTTTTAGTGTCAATCCAACGGTTGTGATTCCTCACTCTACAAGCGACCCTGTATTGAATATTTTTAGTGATCAGCATTACGCTCCCAAGCCCACATTTGAGTCGACTGGTCCTTATGATTTTCCTCAACCACCTGAATTTCCTCCTAACACTGAGAAACCGGTTATGACAGAAGAACAGGAGGAAATAGCCAGAAAATTGAGAAGTTTGGAACTGACTATGAAAAACTTGCAAGGACTTGGGGGGTACAAAAGTGTCTCATATAAAGATCTGTGCATGTTTCCAGGTGTACATCTTCCTCTTGGTTTTAAAATGCCGAAGTTTGAGAAGTATGATGGACATGGCGATCCTATAGCACATTTGAGACGCTATTGCAACCAGCTAAGGGGCGCTGGAGGGAAAGAAGAGTTGCTCATGGCATATTTTGGTGAGAGTCTTTCAGGTCTAGCTTCAGAATGGTTTGTTGACCAAGACATCGACAAGTGGAATAGCTGGGATGACCTGGCTAATGAATTTGTGCAACAATTTCAATACAATATGGAGTTGATTCCTGACGAGAAATCCTTAACTAATATGAATAAAAAGAGTATTGAAACTTTCAGAGAGTATGCGATTAGATGGCGTGAACAAGCTGCTAGGGTGAAACCGCCAATGAAAGGAAGTAAGATAGTGGAGGCGTTTATTCAAGTGCAGGATGAAACATATTATCAACACTTGTTACCTGCATTAGGCAAGCCATTTGTTGAGGTCCTCAAAATGGGGGAGATGATAGAGGATGGAATTAAGATTGGTCGCATTGTGAGTTTTGCAACATTAAAAGCGACTACTCAAGAAATTCATAAAGGTTTGGGAAGTATAGGAGGAAGGAAGAATGCGGAAGATGCATCTGTCATTGCAGTTGGACAACAGGCATGGGCAAGAGGACCACACCATCGTTACCCACGGGCTCAAACCCAAGTATATGCCCAAGCTCCACAGAATCTTTACCAAAATTCATTATATCCCGTTTCCCCACCTCCATATCAAGTGTATAATGCGCTACCTTATGTTCAACCTCCATCTTACCCATACTGGCGTGCGCCAACTCTGCCGAGTCATCCCCCAACTCCACATACATACTGAAGCCCTTCTAGGCCTGGTTTTCAATTTAAGAGACAGAAGTCGAGAGATAACTTCACACCCATTGGAGAGTCGTATACAAGTTTATTCCAGAGATTGGTACAGCAGGACATGATCGCTCCTCTCCTTGGGTATACTCCCGACCCACATTCAAAAAGTTTTGATCCTAATGTATGATGTGCATATCATTCTGATGTTCACGGTCACAGTATTGAAGATTTTCGTGCTTTGAAAAGAGAAATTAAAAAGATGATTCAAGATAAATCAATCATGGTACAGAACATTGACAGTAAGGAAAGCTCTAGTCATGTTGATATGCAAACCAGTGGCTAAGATGTCGGGCTGAGCAATTGAGAAGTCACCCCTCTCCCTACTAGGAAGAGGTTTGGTAGCTTGTTTTGTTTTATTTTCTGCTATCCGAACTATCTCAGGGTTGTAGTTCGGGATCTATCTTGTTTTGTCCTTTTGTTGTTTATGTTCAAACCCTTTTATCTTTTGTTTCAACTAAATGAAGTGTCCCATTTTTCTTTGTGTTTTAAATACGTGTTGTTTGTTTGTTTTCTTTACATAGTACATTTTGTGTTAACTCTAGTGATATGACATGCAGTGAAATTTTCAGCCAGATCTTAAAATCCAGTTTAAGCATGAACTTTGAATCAGAGGGTTAAAGTTAGAAAAAAAGAGCATATGAGAAAATAGATGGAGTGCTGAGACATTTGGTAATAGGTTAAGGCAATTATTTTGAGAATCACAAGAATAACTTGGCTATCGATCGAAAGACAAGTCCCAATTAGGTCAAATAGTAGACGTGTGATCCCTATATCAAGGTTAACAAGAAAATAATCAGCTCCACAGAAGCATGAATCACTCGATGTGAGAGATGCATAACAAAGGTAGAGTTGTATCTTTGACAAGTATATAAAAAGAGGTGAAACACACGTTCGAGGCAAGTTAGTGTTGTAAAACATGTCATAAGTGATATTGGTCATGTACTTTCATATTGCATGCTATATACTTGCATTCTCAAGGATTGATATGATGAAGGCATTTCATTCTGCTATCCAAACATTGTGTCATCCTTTGTTTACCCCATTTGAGCCTTAGTGTTATTTTCTTTCATACCCCTCTTTTGGAATCAAGATAGAGTAAGCAAAGTTCAAAGAATAGTGTCGAGTAAGAAGATAAAGTCAAAAGTTACAAAAAAAAGACAAAAATGGTTCAAAAAAAAGTGTCAAGAAAAATAGAGTTAGAAAAAAAGAATCGCAAAGTGAAAGAGCGAATAAAAAAAGAAGAGAGAAAAATCAGATCAAAGCAAAAGGACAAGCTGCCAGAACTACGCATGACCTGATTCTCCTCTCTCGGAGGTGAGATACGTAGGTTGCCCTACTAAGGGCTCGGTCCAACCAAATAAATAATTTAGAATCACCCAGTCAAAAGAAACTGGGGCATGAGTTAATCCTCGTTGTTTGAGTCGATTCCAAAAGTTGTAAGTCCTAACCCACTTCAAGTGTCGTTTGGGCCTCACGCCATCCTTTCTTTCTAACCCCATCCAAAAGCCAAGTTACAACCAAAGAAAAGACCTTCAGATCAATCTTTGGGGATGTTAAGGCAAAGCATGCAAGGGATATGCTGATGTATTTGGGGAACTACCTGTCTTCCTCAGCCCAAGGAATCAAGAGAGAAATAAAAATGAGAGAGTCTTATTGGTGAAAATCCTCATGGGCATGGCATAATCATTAGAGTTGACCGTCATTTTTAGAAAATTTGTCATTTCTTTGTTTTAAATGAAGACACTCATTGTCTTTTCTTTCTTCTCTTTATTTTATTTTGTTTTCTTGAGTCAGTGGTCCAAATAAAAATCATTGTCATTTTTCTCTTGTTTTTTAGTCAAGTCCACATCAAAACAAGTGAGAAAAGAATTCAAAACTGGCCACCAAGTTCTTCAATTTCACAATGCAAGACAAAGTCAGCATATGAAAGAGACATAATTGTGAACTATTTGAAAATACCCAGGTTTGAAGGATTTATCTGAGAAGCATGACAAAACAGAGATACTGTGGTTATTTTGGAGTCACTCTTAATTATCTGAGTTTGGGTCAATGACACGACAAAGAAGGGGCAAATGTCAGCAATTTGAAACAAAATGAAGGGAATGAACACTAGAGCAAATGCCTGGAAAGCCAAGTGCTGCAAACTACCACTAAGTTTTTAACTGACAAATTTTCTTTGTTGAAACAGGGGCAAATTCGTTTCACTTGATTTAGCTACCATTGGAAATGCACATCCATGGGATTTTACTTTCTGTTCAGGACCCTCCTACAAAATGGGATTTTACTTTCTGTTCAGGACCCTCTTGGAAAATGGGACTTTACTTTCTGTTCAGGACCCTCCTGAAAAATGGGATTTTACTTTCTGTTTAGGACCCTCCTGGAAAATGGGACTTTACTTTCTGTTCAGGACCCTCCTGGATAATGGGACTTTATTTTTCTGTTCAGGACCCTCTTGGAAAATGGGACTTTACTTTCTGTTTAGGACCCTCCTGAAAAATGGGATTTTACTTTCTGTTTAGTGATTTTACTTTCTGCTCAGGACCCTCCTGAAAAATGGGACTTTACTTTCTATTTAAAGATTTTTACTTTCTGTTCAGGACCCTCCTGAAAAATGGGATTTTACTTTCTATCCAGTGATTTTACTTTCTGTTTAGTGATTTTACTTTCTGTTCAGGACTCTCCTGAAAAATGGGATTTTACTTTCTGTTTAGTGATTTTGCTTTCTGTTCAGGACCCTCTTGGAAAATGGGACGATGCTTTCAAAAATGAAATACTATTTACTATAATTTTTGTTGGGATATTATTCGTTCTAGTTTTAATTTTGGTTTTCAGAAGCCCGCCTGAAGAACAGGGTGATGAAATAGCCAGTCAGGAGCCCGCCTGAAGAACAGGGTGATGAAATAGCAAGTTCAGGAGCCCGCCTAAAGAACAGGGTGATGAAATAGCAAGTCAGGAGCCCGCCTGAAGAACAGGGTGATGAAATAGCCAGTCAGGAGCCCGCTTGAAGAACAGGGTGATGAAATAGCAAGTCAGGAGCCTGCCTGAAGAACAGGGTGATGAATTAGCAAGTCAGGAGCCCGCCTGGAGAATAGGGTGAAGAAACGAAAAAGTAAAGCAACAAAGCAAAGTCATTGAAAGCCAAGCAACAAGGTGAAAGAAATTGCAAGTCAGGAGCCCGCCTGGAGAACAGGGTGATGAAAGTCGAGTCAAGAACCAATAGAAGCTGTTTAGATAGAATTTTTGTAATTTCCTTTAGGTTTTAACTTTTAATTTTTATTTTTTGATGTAATAACAGAGCCGCAGACCGGAACCTCGATGGAACCTCACTCGACTCTCCAACTCGGTATAGTCCACCGCCTTCCAAAAGTTGAGATACTTGTCACTCGATCCTCTCGTAACTTGGTTGGGTAGGCTGTCCTAATTCAAGACCCGATAGTCCTTCTTTATTCTGTCTCTCCCTTTGAATAATGGTCGGGATAAAATTCTGTCTCGTTGTCTACTTCTTTGTCTGAAAACACTGCGTGTTTGCATTCAAAGGGGGCATGATGTAGACACCTATTTCTGTCCCTCCCGAAGACCCAAGTTATCCATTTTTACCCTCGTCTTACCATGTGTACTACCCCATATAATAACCTCCGTACAAAAGGACAAAATAACCAACTCTAAGAAAATTAATAACAAAATTTTATCCATTCCAACAACCCATACCCATCACCTACCTCACCCAACCCCCTACTCCACGTCACCCCAACCCCCTCTCTTTTTCTTGTCAACAAAGAAAAGACTCAAAAAAACAATATATATACACACCCACATACACCAAAAGGGGGATGAACAGGAGAGTGAACAAAAAATCAAAAAAGAGAAATCCAAAAGAAAAAAATATCAGCACTCTCTCTCTAAACTCTACTCTCTCTTCCTCTCTTCAACCTCCGTCCGCCGCCCTCTCTCGCCGTCGCCGGCGAGACCCCCCTTTCAAGCTCTCTCCGGCCGGTGAACAGTGAAACCACCGCCATCGCTGCCGTCTTTCCATCATTCCGGTGACAACAGCGCCGTTCAGATCCGCCGGCTCCCGTTGTCAGCGACCAGCACCGTTCGCCGGCTGAGAATCGGCCAGATCCGGCCGCGGTGCGTCAGTCAGCTCCGGCCGCAGCTCAAACTGGCGACTCCTACGGCGAAAAACAGCGCCGAGACCAGCGCCGGCAGCGGCGGCAAACCACCATCGGAGAAGGCCAGTGCCACCGTTTCTCTGTCACCGGAGCTCCCCGGAGCCCGATCTGCGCTGGGTTTTTGGTTTTCTACTGGTTGATTTTGGTTTCGTTTATTTCTTGGTTCGTCGTAGATAGTGGATCTCGAGTCGTCTTTATCGAATCGCGTCGTCGTTCTTGGTTGGGTTTCGTATAGTAAAGTTTTTCTTCACTGATTTTGGAGCTGTCCAGTTATCATTTTAATACCGAGTATGGTTTATTCGTCGTGAGGTCCTCCGGTCGAGTTTTGGTCTTCGGATTTCCTTATTATCGACAAAATGTTCTATTGAGGTCCATTTCTTAACTCGCCTTTTATATACATATATATATGTGTGTGGTTGGTTGTTTTGATTGGTTACGATTGCTAGCGGTGATTATGGTTTTGTTGGATTTTTGTTATGTTATTGTTATGATTGTGATGTTTGGTTGTTTGGTTTTTGTAGATTAAGGCATAAACTTGATCATGTTCTAATGGATGGATAGAAAGAAAGTCGGGGGATGGAATTGAAAAATTGACAAAAGGATAGATTCGGTTTAATTTGATTTATTGTTGGTAGGAATCATGATAGAATTATGTCTTTAGTCGAGAACGCATAGGCAAACGTAGGCCGGGTAGGCAAATTTAGGAATAACAATTTATTGGAGTGTTTTGAATATGTGCTTGAACGACACTTTCTACCTTATTGCAAGAAAAGTTTAAATTGTACTCATTTGGCCGGGGAATGCCCCGAAGGATTTGTATAGATTTATCCGGGGAATGCCCCGAAGTACCTTGTACCCGGAGGACGTCCGCGATGAAGGCCCGAGGCATCGGGTAAAGCATTAGTTTAGGATTAGCGTAGGTTTATTTTCAGTTCTTTTCTATTTTTGGGTTGTAATAATTGGACTGGATTTACATTTCGGTTTGTTTCGTTTTGTTTGTTTGATTGTTTTTGCGTGCTTTATTTTTGTGGTTTATACACTTCATAATGCCAAAAATAGTCGATACACTCCACCAAGCGACCGTGGTCGAACCACGGGATCGAGGGGTGCCTAACACCTTCCCCTCGGTCAACAGAATTCCTTAGCTGGAATCTCTGTGCGCAAACCGGTTTAAGAGTCAATTGGTTTCGAAAAAGGGATTTTCCAAAGGTGACTTGGCACACCGGATTATGCCAAGTGGCGACTCTGAATAAAAATGCAAATAATCCCTTTTTCGAAGAAATTTTTCATTTCTTGTCACTTAAAATAATAAAATCCTTTCGAACTTTAAAAATATTCCAATGTTTTGGAGTATGCGTAAAAAAGGGGTGTGACAGTATGTACAAATAGTATTGCAAAAATTTATTAGAATTAGGAAGTCATAAGAACTACTTAAAAAATAAAGAAAGTCATAAAAATTTAAAAGAAATTTTCATGAACACAAATTAGTTTCAGAGATTACTTTTGTAAAATCATATTTTCCATAATTTACTCCTAGGAGATAATTGAACAGAATTCAAATGGTTGAACTAATATATTTTATAGGAGGTAAGTTTTGTTTACAATTCTAAAAAAAAAAAAAATATTTCCTTAATTTTTTTATTTGAATAAATAAGAAAGTGACTTTATAAAATTTGGTAGTGACGTTTTAATTTGCTCTAGCCTTTTAATTTTCATGTACTTTATTGCTCTAATAATAAATGACTAATACTTTTATCCTTTTGTTATTATTATGTTAAAAAGGTAAAAATTGACAACATGACAAAACAAGAAATTTGCAACAAATCCCCAGGTCCTCACCTTCCATTTACACCCACAAACACCTTATATAACATATGTCACAAAACATCAAAGTAAAAAAAAATTATATTATATATATATATGTACACACTATATCTTTAGTTAAACCAAAGGTTTAGCCTAAATTTTTTGAAGATGATTACAACTTTTTAAAATTATCTCGCTTTATTAAAGTTAACTTTATTCATTTATTGCACATTTATTACATATTTAACTTTTAAATTTGTACAACATTTGTAGGGGGTGCGGATAACTAGCAAAATAACTAGGCTAATAAATAGATTTATTATAACTGATGAGTCTATTCTTTTTTGTACGTGGTTATTTCTTAGATTTTGTTTTAATAATTTATTCTTTTTGTGAGATGTATTCATTAATTTATTTAGTTTATTATTTTATCCTGTAGTAACTGCTGAGTTACAAATTTCTGTATAATAATTTATTCTTTCTGTACTGTAGTGTATATCTAATTCTAGATTTTCTATGTCATTTATTATTTTGTGTTGTTCTTCTCGTAGTGAGTTTTTTATATTATATAAACTGTTACATGTACTTTTTTCTAAATTTTCTAAGGTTTTTTCTATCCATATTAACTTTTCTTTTAGATCTTCCATTATTTTTCTAATATGGTTTCTATAATTAACTTCGTTATTTAGATTATCTTGGTTTTCTCTAGTTTTTCTAATATATTCTAACATCCACAATCTTGGTCTGAATAATATCCTTCTGGGTAAATGTTTTCGTATATTTGTGTTGTGGCATTTATCATTTCAATTTCGTAGTTTATTACTTCTTCTAATATCATTTTCTTAATATCTATTATTTCAATATCTTTAAGTATACATAAGATTAAAACTCTAAGGTAGTCTAAATGGGCTATTTTTTAAAATTGATATTTTATAGCTATTTGTTTTAGACTTAGTAGTTTTTGCATTTTTTTATTAAGAGATTTTATATATTTTTTATTTTCCATGTATTTGTCTATATTTATTTTTATCTGTTTTTCCAGTAACTGTATTTTTTGCGTATCTTTAAAAATCCTACGTAATTTTAACATAATAAATATTTATAAGAGTAGTTAGGTATGTGTGGTATATAATTTATTCTATCCGTATAATTTTTTCCATATGCTTTTTCTAATATAATTTTTCTTATATCTGCAACATCTATATTTCTAAGTGCATACAAAATAAGTATCTTAAATTTATCTACCATGACATCAGATATATTATCATTCATTATCATAAAATTGCTTTTTTTTTTTCAAAATATTCCCTTCAACCATATACATAATAAAATATAGTCATCTCAGATTACTATATACTAGATTATTCTTAAATAACATGTTCTTCGGTCACTACTATCATGGTAATTCGGATACTTTTCCCTTAAACAACGCCTCGACTTTGGATACTCCCCGCCACGGCTTCTTGCCTCATTGGTTTCACCTTTAGGATGGCATAGTTCCTTGGGATTTTTCTCCGTTTCCACTTTGCTAATAAACTTCTTAACATATTATTTTTCGAATAATTCTACTATAAAGTAACTAATATGAATTTATTTTATCATATCATGATTGTCGGGAATTATGAATTTAGCTATTCATAATCGTAAATAGATATACCTGTTCCGGTAGTTTTGATATTTCTGAGGTTTGTTGCTCCATAGCTTTTTCCGTTGCAGTGTATATATTTAATTAACTAGGCAAAAGTATTTTGGACGGAGAGAATTTTTTACTTGAATGTAAGAAGGCTTGCTTTTGCAATGCCTTCTGAGCTTTTATTTATAGAGAATGATACATATTTGTGTACATTTGTGTACACGTTTTTCTTATTTCTACAAAAAGTTAAAAAAGCCTTAATGGCTAAAGATAAAACAAAGAAAAGACTAAAAAGTCTTCTACTCTATATGCCTACCTAATCCTATAAAGTCAATAATTCAAATTTTACATTAAATGCTACATTAAATGCTACCAATTTATCAACTACTCATCTTATCTTTTACGTAAAAAGATTAAGGATTCATACAAATATGTCAAATATCTTGTCTTCCATTTATTTTGTCGTATCTGTTGTATCTCCGTTATTGCTCTGGTCTTATCTTTCCAGTTGTCGTTCTTATCTTCTTTTATTCTAGCTGCACTGCTGGGACGTCATTATCTCCTCCATTACATTTTGAAAACTTGTGGTCTGAATATTTGTGTCCAATAGTTTTGCAATATCTGGTCAATAATTCCTCTGAAACAAATTTTTCTTTAATAGCTCTGGCGATAGGTTCTGTCTCTGGTTTAAGCAACGTTATAATCCATTGCCTAATAGTCTCCATATCTGTTTTCCGTAGCTCTTTTGAGTTTGAATATATTAATACATGGTTTCTTGAATAATAACTCCATATAGGATTTTGATTACAATATGTATTTGCTAGTTCTTGTAAAATCGTAGATAGTCCGATAACTCTTTTGTTTGCATAAAATTTTGGTATCTCGATTCTGGGTATTTCTGGCTGTGTACCAATATCTTGTGGTATAATCATATCTCGTGTCATTTCTATTTTTACAACTTGTATAGGTTTCTTAACTTCGTCAAATAATATCTCTGCTGGTGCCGTGTAAATTTTTATAAAAAATAGAGTACCTTTGGTTATTCTTTTAAATATGGTAAATGCTTCATATATCTCGGGTATAGTGGATATCTCAGTTCCTTCTGTGGTATATACGGTACTAAGTAATCCATATTCGTAGCAAGTTTTAACTAGGCTTGGTTTAGTTTTTGGTAAGGCAATTAGCTTATTGTATCCGGTCAATTTCTGGGTTATATAGTTCGTATCTGGTTCTTGGATATTTGTAGCTTTGGGGTTGCTATTTAAGAAAGTTTGTACGTTGTAGATATTTTCTATATATGTGCGGGTTGTGTAGTTATATGTCTTTTTGTCTTGATTTAGGCTATCTCGATATGTGGTAACTTGTGGGGGTGTAAACATGGGGTCTTTTGATGTATTTGGTGTATATGGCTTGTCAAATAGCTTGTTTAGGTTCATATTTTTTCTAACTCCTTTGCTTGTACCTGCAGAAGTAGATTGATAAACGTTATGGGTTTTATGGAGTATCCCAACATCTCCTTCTAGCTCTGGAATTTTACTGTCTTCCGATCAACATAGCTCTGCGCATTGCTGAGTTAGCTGATTCATAGCTATAGACTTCAGTTTATCTTCACTAGTCCTTAGCTTTAGTGTTTCTATCTCAGTACCCATCTTTACTATCTCAATACCCATACTGTCCACTTTCAATGAAAGCGTAGTCAGGGCGTTGAGTATCTTTTCATGTATATTTTCTTCTATCATTTCAGTTTGTGTAGCTTTGTCTTGATATGTAATCTGCAATAACATTTTTATTAGTACTGATTACTTCTATTGTAAATGTAAAATTTAATATGTTTAAAACTAGTCTCCGAATTTCTTTTGTTGTAACTGAATTTTGTATTTTCTTTGTTAGCCACCAGCGTACCTGTGTATTATCTGTTCGCACAATAAATTTGTTATATACAATATATGGCTCAAATGCTAACAAACATTTATATAATGAACATAATTCTTTTCTATTTATTTCCCATTTTATTTCTGTCTCGTTGAATGTACCTGAGTAATATCTACAATGGTGTTCTATTTTTTCTGCTTCATATCTATATTTAAGTACTCCTCCGTAACTATATTCACTGGCATCTGCTTCTACTATGTATGTAAATTTTCTATTTTCATCCGGAAATTGTAATTTTGGTAATTCCTTGCAAAGTAATTTTATTTTTTGAACTTGTTTTTTATCTTCTTCATTATAATTATATTCTATATCCTTTTTTAATTTTTTCTGTAGTGGTTTTAGGTTTTCTGCTAATTTTGGAATATATTCTCTTACTTGGTTTACTAATCCTAAAAATGATTGTAATTTCTTTTTTGTATCTAATTCTTCTTTCGAATTTATTATTTTTTGTACTATATGTTGTTGCATTTTTACTCCACTTTTATCTATTTGTATTCCTAAGAATTCTATCTGGTTTTTCATAATTTCGGCTTTCTTTTCACTTAGACTTATTCCTGATTTTTCTATTATATCTGTAAATTGTTCTAATAGTTTTATATGTTCTTCTTTAGTTTTTGTATATAATAATATATCATCTATGTATACTATGCAATTAGGTAATTGTTTAAAATAATTATCCATAAAATGTTGATATCTACCTGGTGCATTTTTATATCCAAATGGTAATACATTCCATTCGTAAAATCCTTGTGGTACCGTAAATGCGGTTAATTCTTTAGATTCTTCTTCTAGCTTTAGATGGTAAAATCCTGATTTACAATCAAATTTGCTAAAATAATTATATCCTTGGATTTGTCTTATTTTTAATATCTTATTTGGTATCGGATAATTATATGTTATAGTTTTTGCATTTAAATTTTTATAATCAATAACCATTCTACTTTTTCCTCTTTTTTGTTCACTATGCTTATTTACTATAAATGCTGGACTATTATGTTTACTATTACTTTTTTGTATATATTGTTTTTCTAATAATTCATCTATATGCATTTTAAATTCTTTTAAATCGTCAAAATTATATGTTACTGGTTTTTGGGTTATTATACTGTTTTTATCTATTAATTCAATTTTTATGGTAGTTTTATGTTTTTCCCATCCTTTTAACGGATCTTCACTATATAATTGTTCTAATTTTTTCTTAACTATTTCTATTTTATTTATTGAAAATATAGTTATTTCTGTTTTATTTATTGAAAATACTACTAATTCTATTGTATCTTCAGCAGTTTTTATATTTTCTAACTTTTGTGTAATTTTTTCACTTCCTTTTATCCAGTCAGTTTTCTTTCTTATTTTATTATTAACTCTTTTTGCTCTTACTTTTTGTTTACATGGTGTTGTGAACCACCAATCGTTTCTATTTATTATGTGTGGGTATAGTTTATCTAAAAATGGCATTCCTAAAAGTATATCTTTTGATGTTAATTCATAATTATAAATTTCTTCTATTGTCAATATCTTATCCCATATTTGTGCTTTTACATTCCTAGCTTTATAAGTAATTAAGCTTCCTTCATTATTAAATCCTTTAACTATTATTGGTATTTTTAATTTATCCCATTTACTTTCCGGTAAGCAATTATATCTACATAAATTAGCTTCTGCTCCTGTATCTATCATAGGCGTATAATATCTACTGTAATATCCTTCCACTACTATCTTCATTAATACATATATTTTCATTTTATGTTAAGGCTCTTCTTAAGAATAATTTTTCCCTATTATATGTTATGGCTAATTGTGTATGTTCTATATTATATGGCTTTACTTGTTCTAACCATTTTATTCCTAATATTATATCTGCTTTTTGCATTTCTTCTTTTACCTCAAATTCTATTTTTATTTTTCTAATTCCTCCTATTATTATTTCTTTTCCTGCTATATCTTTATTATTTATTAAACTTCTCGGTAGATCTGGGCATATATCATTATCAGTTTTTATTTCTTCATTTTTTACTAGATATTTTGCTATATAATTTTCTTCTTGTCCTGTGTTTAATAGTATTAAATGTTCTTTTTCATTTATTTTTCCTGTTATGTAATATTGGTTTAAATTACTTATTGAATTTGTTTCATAACTTGTTCTTTTTGATGAGCTTGATGACTCTGGTTTTTCATTAGCTATTCTTTTCGTTGTACTTATTCTATCATTTACTATTTCTAAATTTTCTTCTATATCTATGTCTTTATAGCTATAGTCATTATAATCTATTGTTTTTACAATTTGCTCAAATGGGCTATCTATTTGTATTTTATTAATCTTATTTTTCCCTGTTATTTTATGTTTTGTTGTTAATGCATATAAATTTTTACATCTCGCTGTAAATATTTTACTTCCTGGGGTTAATTCTATTCCTGATATCTTCCAATATAATACTAATGATTTATCTATATTCCTATCTGTTACTGCTACTGAATAATTTGCACTTATTATAAATTTAAATTTTTGGTATATTAAATTTCCTTTTACGGTAGTTATTATGCTTTTTTCTATAGGTTTTATAATTCTATCATCTGCTAAATATAATTCTATTGGTGTATCTATTCCTTCTCTAAAACATGCTTTTATTAATATTTCTGTACCTCCAAGGTGTACGTATTTTATTGGATCTCCTTTACTTTTTATACCATTTATTTCTTTATTAATTATCCTTTTTGTTACTAGTGGTATACTAGCTTTTCCTTTTGCATATCTACAGTCTATTACATGTTCTTTTTGGCATACTACATAATATTCATCTTTTTTCCTACTAAAAATATTTTTTATTGTTGGTATTTTAAATATTTTTTCTACACTTAAATCTAACTCTTTTCCTTTTATTTCATCAAATATATTACTGTCAAATATTATCTTTTGTTCTGTTCGTTCGTCATTTAAATATTCTTCCTTTGTTATTATTTTTATATCTTCTTCAGTCATTTGATTCCTCTATCTCACTATCTATTTCAGTATCTGTTTCGTTTTCTGAAATTTCATATATACTATCTTCACTTTCTAGTTCATAATCTATATAATCTATTTGCATATATTCTGTATTTTCTATTTTTATTTCGGATATTTGTTTATTTTTTGGATTTTTAGGTAATTTACAATCTCTAGCTAAATGTCCTAACTTTCCACAATTATAACATGTACATTCTTTTATAGATTTTTTCTTTCTATATGGTCTTTTATTCTTGTAATTTTTTACATAATATCTTTTTCTTGGTTTCTTATATTTATATTTTGATTTTTTATATTTCTTATATTTCTTATGTCTTTTTCTTTTCTTATAATATCTTTCTTCGCATCCAAATTGAGGTTCTATTTTATTTTTGCAACATGCTAAATTTCTTATTAATGTTTTTTCCATTTTTAATTCTTCTCTATATTTTTCACATAACTTTCTATACCATTGTTGTAAAAATTTTATTCTAGCTCCTAATGTATCTACTATTTTTGCTTCTTTCCAACTTTTTATTATTTTTGAACTAAATGGTTCGGGTAATTTATTAAAATATAATTTTCTTATTTCCTTACTTTCTTCTATACTATATGCTCCTTTATAATAATATTCTTTACATGCGCAAGTATATTCATCTATATAACACATATTACATATTGTTAATTTTATCATTAAATTCCTATTTGTATCTTTTTCTTCATCTTGTTCTTCTTCTAATGTTGTCATACTATCAAATTCATCTTTTATAGCTGTTTCATATTTTTTCAATAATTCTATAGGTGTTAATTTAGTTGTTGTTGATGCTGCTCCTTCCATAGGTTTATTAGCTCTTAATACTTTCTTACTATTTTCAGTTAAATTTGTAAACCATAATTTTACTGATCCTATTAATGTTTTTTCTATGTATTTTGGTGCATCTGTTATGTTTATATTATTATCTAATAATTGTTTTGTCATATATCCTATCCATAATTGTATTGTTTTTTCTGTATCTATTACACAGTCTAGATCTAAAAAGTTATAATTTTTATTAACTATTTGTTTTGGTGTCCATTTGTCATATTCATTATATCTCTTAAATTTATTTTTGTAATATATAGGTTTTCTTATTTCTGTTGTTTTGGGTATTAGATTTTCATCTTCTTTTTTATCAAGAGTATTTATTTCTGTATTGGTGTTTTCTAAGTTTTCTTCATTAATTTTTTCTTGTTTTTCGTTAATTTCTAAATCTTTTATATTTGTTAATATTTCCGTATATGTTTCACTATCTTCTGAATCATAATTATCTGTTTCTTCAACCTCTATATTATTTATTTCTAATTTTTCTTTAAATTGATTTATCTCGTTTATTAATTTTTGTTCTTTATCTTTTTCTTCTTTTTCTTTTTGTCTTTGTTCGTATAAATCTTTTAACATTTGTAGTTCTTTTTCTAATTCAGCAATTCTACTATTTTTAGTTTCTTCTATTTTTCGTATTTCTTCCGTAGTTTGTTGTTTAATTTTTTCTATTTCCTTTTTTCTATCTATTTCTTCATTTTCTTTTTCTATTCTTACCATTGCTGTTAATTTATCTTCTAATTTTAATTCTTCTTTTTCTAACATTAAATATAAATGTTCTCCTATTTTCTTATATCTTCTTCCTAGATTAGAAAATACTATTTTTATTTTTGATCCTTCATGATTTTCATATATTTTTTTCATCTATTATAAATTCTTCTTTATTCATTTTATTGTGAATAGTTCATGTTGATATATATACTCTAAACTATCTATTTGGGATTCTAATTTTGATATTTCATCTTTTTGTATATTTATTGAATTTTTACTAACTTCGGCAAATATATTATAATGTAATCTTTCTTTTCTTATTTTTAATTCTTTACGTTTTTCATAAATAAATTGTTTTAATTCTTTGTATTTTTGCTCTTTATTCATTTGAATTATGTTTATAATATTTTGGTGGATATCTAAATCTAATTTTATCATAATTAGGTGGTATATGTCTCATTCTTCTAGATTTTAAATGGATTATTAATTTTGCTTCAATACTAGATATTAATGTAATTAAATAAGCTAATCTTTGTGGATTTTCTTTTGTTTTATTTAAACTTATATATTCTGAATAATTACTAACTAAAGATTCTTTAATTTTTCTAAAAGTTTCTCTATTTTTAAATGGTCTTCTCATAATTAATTTAATAAATAACTAATTCTAACACGTATATCACTTCCGTATCTTTTAAATTACTGAGCTTTGATATCATTTGTAGGGAGGTGCGGATAACTAATTATAATAATTTCTTATATTTTTATTATTATAAAATAATTAAGTAATGTGTTAATATTTGCATTTTTTATCTTTAATACAAAAAATTAAAAATACAAGAAGAAAAGGGACAAAATGGAGAACAAATTCTTAAAATAACCTACATTTATCTTACATCCAGAAAAATAAAAAATTATGGGAGATCAGAGTTTTAATTATGATGATTAGTAGGGATTGTATAAATTTTTTGAACTCTAAATATCCTATAATTTTTTTTCTTTTTCTGATTGCAATATTAATAAATCAAATACTTTTTTTAAGAAAAAAGGGCCAAAAAAAAATTAAAATAACCTCCTAATGTACGTTCTCACTTTATGTCCCTATTTTCCTAACACGTTTCCCACACAACCATCTAGCATTTTTTTATTTTTCATTTTTTAAAGTAAAAAGATAAAATAATTAAAAGATCAAAATCAAATTTAGCTAATCTAAATATCTAATACTGTAATTGTCAAACAATATAAATATCCCACATTCATAATTTCAATGAACTATAACTGATTACAAATTACTTTTCGTAATTTAAAATGAGTTGTAATTATACTATTTCAATTTGAATTAAAAATAGTTACAACTTTTGATCCCGTATCTTTTAAAAATATATATAAATTTGACCTCTCAAAAATTAAAACAAAGTTACTTTCAATTTTTCTTCCTATTATTAGATATTTAGTGTTAGTATAATTCCTACTTAGATTTTTTAAAATTATTATTTGAATTTAATTCTCTGTAAATTATCTAGGATTTCACACAAACAACCGTAAGCTAATTTTGAGATGTATGGAATTTTGTTTCGCCTTTCTATTTGTTTTATATTTTTTGTGTCCCATTTTCTAAATATATTTTACTCATGAATTTATTATCATTATTAAAATAAATGTAGGAATTACTTCTTTTTGTTTCACATTAAGTATATACATTGATATACAAATCTATATATACAATGTTTAGAATTATAAATTTGGTATTATAATTTTTTATTCATTTTTAGAAAAAATTTTATTACTTTGTTTTTGGAATTTTACATTGTATTTGGATAAACAATAATGCAAAGCATGGAACATGTTTTACATGTGTTGCTTCTGGATTAATATTGATATGATTGATTAATACTATAATTTAAAGATTCTTCTAGGTTTAAGTTATAATGATTTTCTTTTAATTTAATATCTTAAATTAAAGGATATTTGTTACATTAATGCTTCTATTGAAAGAGATAAATTCAATAATAAAACTTTATTTTGTTATAGGTTTTAAGGAAAGAATTTTGGTGCATCATAAGATTCTTTGTTGATATTAAAAATTATAGTATACAAATATTTACAGTGTAAGGTTGATGGAATACTTGATAAAAATATTCTAGAATTTTTTAATGAAAGTAGATTTAATTGTCACAAATAATGATTATAAAAGTATTTTATCTATACCCGTATTTGAGATTCAAAAGGACAAGAAGAAATAATAAAATTATAACAAAAGAGTTAGAATGTTCTGCATCAAGTCTTAACTCAATGGATTAAAACTTTAAATACATAAATAAATATCTTTAATTGTCATCATAAAATATATTTTATATGCGTAATTGTTATTTTTCATGTTGTAGATACCATAGAAACAATTACATTATAGCAAAAAGAAATTACACTTAGAGCATATTTGTAGACTCTTTTTGTGCTCTTTTAAATTTTTTCTGAAGATAAGTAATTTTATTTAATTAGATCTCATTTAAATAAACTTATAATGTATGATTTATAAGCCATAAGTAATAAGTTAGGATTCTTAATTTATGAATTTTTACTATTTATTCGGTTATTATTTATATTATTTCTAATATAACAGAATTATTCTACAAATATATTATGAAGTATTATTCTTTATATAATTCATTAATGTTAATTATATGTGAAATAACTGGAATTTATTTCATATAATTTCTTTTATAATTTATTCATTCTTATTAAATAAAAATCTATCAGAATTTTTCTATTATTATTATTATTACATTTTATATTATTGATTATTTCTAGTTAAAGTATACTAAGGCTATTTGATGTAGTCATATGATTTTGTTAATAAAGACAATAGATAACTTCTTTTCAAGTCTTTCTCAACGGATTGATTAATTAAGTTCTTTTTGATTATCAATTTTGAATAAATATAAATATCTTTTAAAATTTATTATCATCTTTATCATGGTGCAGTTTTAATTTTAGTTGAATCTTTACAATCCGATAAATACAAAAAATAGGTTAATTATCGTCTTTAATATATACAAAGACATATACGTCATGGGGGAGGAAGAAATGATAATATTAGTAAATATAAATTATAATAATGTATTATCATTTTTATATTTGATACGAGTAAATTAGATACTTATTACATCAATATGATCTAATTTTAAGATGATGCTTCAATAATATAGAAACTAAATAATTATTTTTAAAGAAGTACAACTAACTAAAACATTCAATTACTCTCTTCACATACATATTTAAAAATATTAAAATTTAATAGAATTTAAAGTAGTTACAACTTCTCAACTTTATCCCTAAAGCAAAATATCATTCAATTTTTATCATTATCCACGTCCTAAATATTTTAGAATTGAATATAATGCAAAATATCTTTAAGAGACATGAAATAATTGTAAACATTTTTGTTATTTCAGTTTTGATTTACAAAATAAATATAAAATAAAAATAATAATAAAAACAACTCAAAAAAATTAATAACTCTTAGCCTAAACACTAGCAACCCACATATCTTAATCCCCACAACCTCAACCCACACATCCTGATCCCTTATTTTCCAGCACACCAAAACTACACACAAGCACGTAAATCATAATAATATATTATCATGCTGATATTTGATAAGAGTAAATTATGTATTTTATTTTTTGCATTTTTATTTGAATTCGAAGTCAACAAGGAGTTCTTTTAAAATTAAATGAATGAAATATGATAAATGTAACTAACGGTATACCACAACATCCTAATAATTTCATGTTAAAATATTATAGCCGTTTAAATTTTAAATTGGTGTGGTATTATTTTGTATTGTCTCTTCAAAGGATATTTTTTAAAAAAAAAAAAAATAGACACATAAATCATAATAATATATTACCATGTTGATACTTGATAAGAGTAAATTATGTGCATTACCTTTTGCATTTTTATTTGAATTTGAAGTCGGAAAGAAGCACT
This sequence comes from Capsicum baccatum var. pendulum, assembly GCA_030864225.1. NCBI lineage: Eukaryota > Viridiplantae > Streptophyta > Magnoliopsida > Solanales > Solanaceae > Capsicum > Capsicum baccatum. Next base: position 242,798,736 of record CM061561.1, read on the forward strand.
TTTAATATTAAATGGACAAAATAGGGTAGATGTAACTGATGATATACCACAACATCCTGATAATTCTATGTCAAAATATTATAGCCATTCAAATTTCAAATTGACATAGTATTATTTTGTGTTGTCTATTTGAAAGATAATTTTTTTAAAAATAAAAATCATCATAAATACAGATTCAACAAATAAAAGAAATTCAAGGCTCCGAAAGTAAGTGGATCTGTATTATTTTTTGAAAACAAAACATACATAATTTATTTATTTATTTATTATGTTTTGCCTTTATCATCAAAATTTTGTAATGTATCCTCTTTCATGTTTATGTAAATTTAGATTATGTCCTATGCTTTTAGGATTTAGTTTTGACTGAAAGATTTTAATTAATTTTTTGACAGTACGTTAATTATGTAGGAAGCACGAAGTAATGTAACAACCTAACAAATATAGATTGTTCCTAAGAGTCTAGACTAAGTAAAGATGAGTTTTTGTAATTAAATTGTCGTTAAAAGTGTGATTCAAGTACAACTATTTCTAATTTTACGCAAGATGAATGATGGAGTTTGAAGTAAAAATAATTTATTGGTGTTTGTACATATTATTTATTTATTTTTGTGTGTGAATAAAATCAAATTAATTGTCAAGTTGTACTTTTTTTTTTTCATACATTATAAAATTCTAAGTATTAATTAATTTTGTTGGACCAAAATATTATAGTTCTTAATCCTAGAGATTTTGAATAATTTTACTGTATCAAGGTATTATTTTAAATGCTTTTAGAATCTCAATTTTCATTTACACATTTTTCTAAATAATTCTCTCATCACGTGGGAGTGTATACTAGTGTTTAGTTTAAGATCATAAAAATCAAATATTTTTTTTTTGCTTTTTAAACTCCATTCAAGTCAACTAAATAAATATTTTATTTTTATGCAGTTGTCCAAAAAACATTTTAAGTGGTGTTGTATTCCCAAAAATAATAGAGGGGGGCTTCACATGACCTCATACAACAGAATCTACACAAGATTTGATGACACGATCATCCAATTGAAATGGACGGAATATTTTGAAACTCTGACTTAAATAACTCAAATTTTATATTAATAATTAATATTTTAATAACATTCAGGTTAATTTATTACAAACAAATGTCTAACATCTTACTAACTAGAAACGATCCTTTCTTTTATTAATAATTATATTAATATGTGAATTTAAAGGTTTTGTGTCTTTCAAAAATACTCCATACAAAATAACTAAAATACAAGAACGAAAAAGATAGCTCTAAATTATTACAATATTATTTTGTATGTATGTGTATATATTTAAAGCCTCTTATTAAAATTTGTCTTCACGTTACTAATTTTATTAAGACGCCTATGATGCGATCTTCTATATTATTTCTAAATTTATTTTATACTTAGTTATTTGTTTATCTTTTTTATTGAAACAAACTCTGATTATTTTTATCTATTATTACATAAATTTTGAACTGAAAATGACTCTTGAGGAAAGAAAATATATCGGTCATATATAACCCAAATATGGGTCTATGATAAAAGAAACTTAAATATTACTAGAGGAAGAAAGCAAATGATGAGACTATATACAAACCATAGTCTTGTTTAAAGATATGTAGAGAAATGAGATAAATATTAAGAATAAATTAAGGAAGAAAAACATATGTAGTCAAATTTCAAAGTGTTTATAATTTTTGTTGTCCCAAAAAAGTAAGCTTACAACAAATAGTCAATGTGAGACATTTTGTATTCGTGCAGAAATATTTATTCTACATAATTAAAATATTACAATATTGATGTATAATTAATATATAACATGTGTATAAACATTATAGAGTGATAAAAAGACAATTATACATTAATTATATATAGAATGGTTATACGTCAAATATTTAGTAATTATATATTAGTTACCGATCTAAAAATTATATAATGAATAAAGATAATTATATATTAATTATACAATGATATCGAAAAGACAATTGTAAATTAAGTATACAATGATCATACATCGGATATACCTGTCCTTGCCCCTTTAAATACGTGATTAGAATCAAAATCCTATAATTGCTCAAACTACTAATATGGCTAATAAAAGTAACAACTCACGGAAGTTGGTTATAATGAGGTTATCAAGATAAAGTATAAGTATTTTAAGTTTAAAACTTATATGGACTACTATTTGAGTGGATTTTTCAATAAACTAATAGAAACTTGAGAAAATTGAAGAATAAGTGTCTTTTAAATCTTGAATGAAGGATTGGTGACATTGACCAACAGATAGGGTCAAATATTATTAGGAAACTTGATCAAATTAATTGTGGACTTGATTAATATTTTCAAAACTTTCTAATCTTTTCAAAAATACAAATCAACCCAACCCACACCCTCTTCAATCCAAATCAACCACTCTCTCCTCTCTCTCGACAGCTTCTCTCAACTCTCTCCCAACCAACAGTTCTGCAAAATTTCTCCCTTCAACCCCTGATGACAAATAGTTGGGCTTCAAGTTTTCCTCTTCAATTCAATCAACCTGTCTCTCATCCCTCTCTCGACAGCTTCTCTCAACTCTCTCCCAACCAACTGTTCTACAAATTTCTTATTTTAATCCTCGGGGACTTCAACATCCGACTACAAATAGTTGGGATTCCAATTCCTTTTTTACTTCAATCGACATGACAGCCTTGCTCTCCGGCCACAACAGCTTCGAATTCTTCATCGGTCTTTTTCTTCTTTCACAGGTAAAAATTTATGGCCTTTTTAGTTTTGAAGAAAACGAGGAACTTGAGCCAACTTCTCTTATAGTATTGGTTAACAATTTCAATATTTGTTGCACTAATTTGAAATGCGGTCTGAATAAAACCCTAATTTCTGGTATTTCTTCTCTTCTCTTCTCTTTTTGAAGTGAATTATAATATTTATTTGTTTGTTGTATTTTTTTGAAGTTTGATTTTTATTGTTTGTGTTTATAAAAATAAAAAGACAATTTGGTTTGATTTGTTTTGTTCTTGTTCTTGGTAAAAATAGTGAAATTGTTGTTTTTTATTTAACAAAATCGTGCTACTGTTTCCTCCCACAGATTACCCATCTGGTGCAATATATTAACTATTTGATGCAACAGATTTATCATATGATGCAACAGATCAACCATCTGATGCACTAGAGGAACCATCAGATTACAATTCTGAAGCAACAGATTAGTAATCTGATGCAACAACTTAACCATATATTGCAACAGATTAAGCTTCTGATAAAAAATCTGATGCAACTAATTAACCATCTGGTGCAATGGAAGAACCATCAAATTACTGATCTGATGCAACAGATGAACCTTCTGTTGGATAAAATCCTACCAATTCTTTCTACAGGAAAAGTTCAAGACTTGATTTTTTCAACTGATCATTCATCTGCCGTGATAGACGACCCTATGTTGGAAGAAATCTAAACAATATTGACCGTTGATAACTGTTCCAACAGATCACTCATGTGTTGCAACAGATGTATGACCTGTTGTACAAACCATTCATCTTTCTCAACAGATGAGTGATATATTTTGTATTGTCGTAACAGATTACTCAGCCATTGCTACGAATTATTTAACTGTTCCAACAGATCACTCATATGTTGCAACAGATGATGTCACAACAGTTGTATGATCTGTTGAACAGACCATTCATCTGTCTTAAAAGATGAGTGGTATATTTTGTATTGTTGAAACAAATTACTCATCCACTGCAACAGTTTGGTTATATACTACAACAGATATACTACCTGGTGCAACAAACCGGTGATCTGTTGCAACTGTTATTTTACTGTTTTGCTTGTTTGATTTACTGTTATCCCTTTTTAACGATGCATTAATCAACAATAATATATTATTTTATGTTTCTATTAATTTTAGATAATATGGTTTCCAATAGAACATAAATCAAATCAAGTCCAAGTAAAGGAACAAGTGAAGCGGCTAGGCTACATCCACCACTCTATGAGCTTGCTTTACAAGCGTTATCTTAATCAGGAACAATGATGAACATGGGGAGGAGGAATATTTCAAAAGAGATGATGCAGATGCTAATAGCCCTTCCACTGAAGAGATAGTCAAAGCCTTTAGCATTAATCGTTATCTTGTGAGAATGCAGCATGATGGTGCCGCAGATTTAACCAGTGATTTCGTGGTTAAGTCAGCCATGGAAAAATCTTTCGACGCCTTCAGAAAAATACTTCGAGAATAAAAATTGGATGCTTATTTCAGGGACAGCTGCTTTGGAAAATATCTTAATTTGCCGGAGGACAACAATGCTCGTTTCCAAATGAAAATGGTATATGAACTTCTCAAGCATAGGTTTATGTATGAAAACAAAAATAAGATGAATGAGGTGTGGATAAATTACTATGGCATACCTTTTTGCTTTGGTTGGAAAGAGTTTGTCATAGTTACTGGACTAAAATGTTATCTTCCTTCTCAAGTTATACCTATTCTAACCCAAAAAAAGTACCCCGCATACCCAAAAACGGCAAAGGCAAGTCATGTGATCATGATGAACTGGTGTCCATTTTTGGTCTAAGCTTCAAAAATAAAAATTTGATAGAAGCATTGAAAGGTAAAGGACTTTCAAAGAAGCACAAGCAGTCATTGTGCTTGGTTTGGTTTGTACATAATATTCTTTGGGTGAGAGACGTTAACAACAACATAAGTCTCGGTTTAATAAAGCTTTCCGAGGATCTTGAGGCATTTAACAGCTATCCATGGAGGTATGAAATCTTCAAAATGACTGTCAAATATTTGTTGACTCCGTTAGCGTCAAAGACAGTCAACTTATATGGCTTTCCATGGGCTTTCATGGTAAATGTTTCTTTCTTCTATTATGATATCATTCATTTTTTTTGCTCAATAATGGTTTTGATTTATTGGTGTTATTTTATAGGCTTGGGTGTTTGAAGCATTCCTTAGTTGAGACAACAAGTGAACTACCAGGAAGGAGTTTCTTGTCCAAGAATCTTGAGATGGTTGTCGGCCAAAACTCATAAAATATAAAATTTCTTGATCTCTTCAACCCCCCGAAGGATGCAGTAAGTATAATTATAATTAATTTTTTTTTTTAATTAATGTTTTTTTGGAATGATCTAATCATCATTCTAATATATGTAATGATTTATGCGAGAATGTGCATCCGTCGCTAGTTTCGACTAATCAAGAGTCAAAGATGCCATTTTTTCTTACTTTACGATCTGTGCAAATTTTATCGAACCCTAAGGTCATTGGCAGAATAAAAATGAAATTGTTTGGAGCAACAACCATTACAAGAAAACCAATTTTGGAGGGTGGGCTTGTTGTTTTTTATGGAGCTGTTGGTGGTGGTAGTGGTGCTGCTGTTGGTGCTAATGATACTCCTCTTACATTATTTAAAGCAAACCATTATGAGTATGATCATACTGATTATACAGATTTTGCCTCTCTCAGCGAATGTTCTGCATGCAAATGTCAAGACTGCAGGGCGAAACATGATGTAGTGATTAATGCTATTAATGCATTAACTGCTTCTATAAAGGAATTGACATCTAAGAGGGGTCTCATTCCATCAAAGAGGATTTTATTTTCATTCGCTCCATTAGAGATTAGGGCTAAGAGGTGAAGGAAAGTGATTTCCAGGAAATTATCAGGAATCCAAAAAAGAGAAATTATAACTCCTCTATCTGCGTATTGCACTGAGCAACGTACAATGTCCAAAGGAGAGCACCACGAGCTAAAAAAGGTGAATATATTATATGTCTTCCAATTGACAAACCAAAGAGGCACATACCCGTTTCAACAGATGACACATCTGCTGAAAATTATCAAACAAATATATACATCTGTTGCAACAGTTGACTAACCTGTTGCACCAGATACTTTATCTGGTACAACATATGTCTCGTCTATTTTAGCAAATCAAAAAGCTCTTTGTACAACTTTTATTTGTACTAACAAATGACCTATCTGCTGCAACAAATGATTCATATGTTGCAACGGATGATTCATCCTTTGGAGATTATCACACCAGGGTCTTCTTCATGCAGAAATTTGTTCCAACAGTTGATTCATTGTTGCAACAGAAATATAATATGTTTGGGATAATTTAAAATGGGAGAAAGACCTGTTTGATTTGCCAGAAAAGATGAGTTATCTTTTTCTGTTTTGTTGTATCTCCGTGATTAACATTGACCAATTCTGGCTATCCAGGTGGATGTAGAAGAAGATACTGCTGAATAGCATTGACAATATACTACTCTTTTTATGGAAATACAAAGAACAGAAAGCGCAGAAATCGTATGCAAGCGACAATGAAGATCCACAACGAGCAAAGCCGAATCTCATAGCACCGGATGAAGAACAACTTATCCATACTGAGTAGATCTTTATAGCTTGAGCCTGTCAAAGCAATCCTTGGCAGTATACTTAAATTGTTGTTGATGTATTTGTTGAGATCTGTACCCATAATAATTTTTTTATATTTTATTTATTCGTTGACTTATTTCAGCTAATTTATGAAGGCTTTGATTTATTTTATTTTGTCTACGAATTTTATTTATTCCTTAGATTTGAACTTATTAATTGAAAAGGAATACTAGATTCAAATATTACAATAGATAATGTATCTATTGCAATAGACGACACATCTATTAGAAAATTCGAACAGATTTAGACATATGTTGCAACAGTTAGGTGATCTGTTGGAATTTATCAAACAGGTATTCCCACTGTTGCAACAGATGGACTTTAGATAAAAACATCAAGATAATGTAACAAATGACACATCTATTGAAAAAAAAAATAGATTTAGACATATGTTACAACAGATGGACTTTATCTATTACAACAGACGACACATCTATTAGAATAATCGAATAGATTTATACATATGTTGCAACAGGTAGGTTATATATTGAAATTTATCAAATAGGTCTTCTCACTGTTGCAACAAATGGACTTTAGATAAAAACATCGAGATGATGCAACAGATGACCAACCTATTGCAATAGATAAACTATATGTCAGAACAGGTAGGATAACTGTTACAGCAAATGGAGAATCTGTTGCATTATAAAAATTCAACTTTTATTGGACATAAAAAATTTCCATTACGTGTAAAAAGGTTAAAGTGAATTGAAATAAAAAAGGCACAATCCATCGACGATGTTTAGTTCAAACACCTAAAATAAAATAGGTATCAAGTAGACATATTCATTTTAAACACGTAAAATAAAATAGGCATCAAATGTGTTAGTGTCAGTCCTGACACATTTCACTGACTTGCCGTCACTTGGCCCCCAACGGTCATTTCCCCCCCCATTGTCTTATATATTCATCTTCCTCCTAAAATTTAACCCTAAATTCCAAAATCTTCTTCTTCATCGTCATCTTCTTTTATCTATCCAAATTCTTCAAATTATTACTTTTATTTTTTCCAACTGACCTTGACAATGTCGAGCGCATCTTCCACTATTTTTTGTGATAAAGATTTTCGATATTGTAAGTGCGGTCATGAAGCTCTGTTAAAGACTTCTTAGACTCAACAAAATTCGGATCGTAGGTTTTTTACTTGTAAGATTTCAAAGGTAATATTTTTTTTATTTAATTAATTGATTAATTATTAACTTGTAATTATTTTGTAATTGTGTTCTCTTTTTTTTTTTTATATAGAAATTGGGTGGATGCGATTACTTTGATTGGTATGAAGAACGATACCCTTCACAAGCAAATCGTGTAATCTGGGGTTTGTTGAACAAAGTCAAGGCTTATGAAGAGAAACAAAATCGAGCAAGAAGATACTGCATTATTGTCGTTATTTCTACTGATTTGGTGTTGTTGGGCACATAGATATTGAAGCCTAATTGCTGAAATTTTCATGGTGGTGTGTGTATTTTCTACTGGTTTATTGTCGACGAGCACATGGATATTCAAGCGTAACTGTTGGAAAATATTAAAAAGATTTAGGCATATGTTGTAAAATTTAGGTCATTTGTGGAAATTATCAAATAGGACTTTCCACTGTTGCAACAGATTAAACTTAGATTATTAGATTATTCATAGAAATAACATCGGCGTAATGCAACAGATGACCAACCTATTGCAATAGATAAACTATCTGCTAGAATGGATTAAAGATCTTTTACAACAGATTGACAATCTAATCTATTGCATTATAAAAAACTCAACTTTCATCAGAAAAAAAATTATTGCCACTACATGTACATGTAATAAAGTGAAGGGTGACTTGAAATTAAAAATTTCTATTTTACAGGCTCTTCTATATACACAGGCTTCAAGCGTCCAGTTAGTACCCCATAATCCCATACCTCTTGTAGGTTTGCCACAACGTTTTCGCATATAAAAGTCATTGGCTCGGTCATTTCTGTGCCGGTCAGCAAATATTCAATGTGTGCAAGAGCGTGTAAGCCGCTCGCATTAGCGGCATCATCTTTTGGAAGGATCATTCCCCTGTTTAGACCTTCAAAATCCCATGATTTCTTCATCAACACTTCCTTTAGAAAATGATTCATCAGTTTACTCTACCTCAACAAGATGGGCAACATCACCATCAGTGGCTCCACGAGGAGAAAAAGATCAAAATCATCGATGAGAGGTACGTTGGAGTCATAAACATTGATCTTTCACTCCTCGAGTAGTATCTCACAGCCCGATAATGTATGTCGTTCACGCCAATGACTGCAAAAATCCTTTTTGCCTCGGTCCAGCTCTTGCCGTGTGGATTTGGCCTATTCCCTCTAACATATCTTAACGTTTCTTCTTCATCCAAGACCAATGTAGGAACTAGGAAAACAAGTCCCAAGCCAAGGGCTGATACCTCTCCATTGAGTTGATCGTACCTATCCTTGAGCTTAAGTCGAGGTCCATTATCCTATAGGTAGCGTCATAAGCTTCCTGGTACGTTAATTGTCTTTTCATCATGAGGAAGAGAATTATGTCAATATGCTGTGAGATAAGAAGTCAATTTTTAAATAAGTTAGTAATTGTAAAGATGCAACAGATGGTCCATCTGTTGCATAGGGTTCTCTTAATCAATAATCCAACACAACTTATGCAACAGATGGATAATAAGTTGCAATAGAACCACAACCAGTTGCACCAGTATACCTAGCTGTTGCAACAAATGTGAAATCTGTTGCGTAGCTTCTTCTTTATGGGGTAGATTAGAAGGGCTAGGTTAGGAAAAGTAAACTTGCCTTGTCCTCGTACAGCATACGCATATCAGTCATAGTCTGGAAGTCTTGGGGGGAAAGAGAGGCTTGGGGTAATCTGGTGAGCTTGGATTGGCATTCTTAGCCTGTTGCAGATCCCTCTTCTCTTCGGCACCAAGTTTCACATATATTTCCACCTTCTTGACTGGCCCCAAAACTTTAACAGCTTTTGGAGAGGGAGGAATTATAATTTCTTTTGATTTTCGAGCGAAGAGTACGTCTCTAATTGCTCTTTTCTTTCTTCTAACCAATGTTGTAGGAGTGTGTGGCTCCCTCACCTTCTTGGATAATATGACACACCTCTTGGATTTGAATTCCTCGATAGCTTTAGAGATAGCCTCTACTTTTTTAAAGAGTTTATCCTGTCTATCCTTGTAATCATCGTATTCGCAACGAGAACACAAGGGTAAAGATGGGTAAGAGGGACCTGTGTAAGGGTGAAAAGGGGTGTTTTCAAACATATTTATTCTTTCTTGAGCATTAACATGCTCATCATCACGAGTGGTAGCAGCATCAGCATGTCTGCCACCAACACCAACAACTTCACCAGAAGAAGCACCCGGATCTGCCTTAGTAAAAGTTTGGTCATGAAGAGCCTCAACATTAGGCTGACCTTGACTAACTGCTCTTCTTATAGATGTTGCTCCATCCAATTCCTTCTTTATTAATTCCACCGTTGGGTCTGCAATAGTATCAACATGACCTAGAGTAATATAAGAAGTCATCACCGACTCTTCCTCAGTAGGCACGATCCATGGATGCACAACCTATAAAAAGAAAAAAAAGATAGATATATTTAAATCATGTAATATAATAATTTTCACAGTTGGGCTACATTTTAAAAAAAGACCCATCTGTTGAATAGTTTGCAGTATATGGTTAAAACCCGTTTGAGTTTGGTTCAGAGAAACAGAGCAACACATGGATAATCTGATGCAAAATATCAATCATCTATTGTAATAGTTGCGCAAGACGGGTAATCTATTATGCAATAGATGATCTGTACGTCATAACAGGTGAATGATATGTTATCAGATTAAACATCTATTGCATAATTTATAGTAGATGGTTAATCTTTTAGGAGTCAGCTTCAGAGATGCAAAGCCACAGATGGGTAATCTGATGCAAGATATACCTCGTCGCAACAAATATCCCACTTGGTGCATCAGATATAACATCTCATGCACCAGATATAACATCTGTTCAATATCTTTCTTATCTTTGAGTAGAATTATTTTACTTAAAGAAGACGTACTGCATTATTCAAAGGGTTAAAGAGATCAACCTTCTTAACATTGGTGTTGCTCTTTGCATCCAACCACCTAAATATCCTTGGATGAGAAACCTTATTCGGGTAATCCATTAACTGCTTTCGGAGGGGAGGAATGACTTCAAATGCCCAAGCCTAAAAAGTGTAAACAAGAAGCAAGCAAAAACAAATCATAATAACTATATTCAATATAAATTAATGGATGAGTAAAATTAATGATCAATTTTACCATGAAAGCCCAAGGAAAGCCGTATAATATGGTCGTCCCTAAGGATAGCTTTGTCAGTAAATATTGGACAGTCAAGTAGAAGCTGTCATATCCCTAGGGATAATTGTTGAATTTATCCAAATCCTCAGCACGTGCCAACAAATCATTTTCTATGACCTTGTTGACATCTCTTGCCAATATAACCGAATGGGCAAACCAAACTAAGCACAATTGGTCCCTGTACTTCTCTGGTATGGTTTTATCCTCGAGATCTGTCAAAAAATTCGATGCTTTGTAGCCACGTCGAGCAATTTCAAACAACCCATCTATTTTTTCCTTGTATTTTCTTGCCTTGGATCTTTTATGGGGTGGTGGTCCTTCTGGATGATGGCATCTCAGGCCCGTCACTATGGCAAACTCTTGCAAGCCAAAACAAACAGGCATGCGACAGTAGTTGATCCAGATTTCATCCATCTTCTTTTTGCCCCCTCTTTCGGATCTTTATCATCCCCCGTGTACTTGATCCTGCGCTTGAGAAGACCATATACCATCATCATAGGGAAATGGATACGGGCAGAGGGGTCCTCAGGCAGCTCAAAAAGCATCCAAAGAAGCTGTAACGCCTTGATTTTCTAAACCAAAATGCTACACGGTGCTCATGACCCTGAAGGACCACAAACTAACCCATGATTGATATCTGTACCTGTAAACTGCATAGTATCTCATAAAATATGCAGAAACATAAACTGTAAGGCCATAAGGTTCAATACTGATACATATCTAAAAAATATGGTATAACAATACCAAAAATAAACATAAATACTGAATTCTGAACATCTAATCTGACATCTATTCCAAAAGCTTCTAACTGAACTGAATAAGGAGTTGAAGGAACATGTCTCTAACTAACTCTATAAACTAAAAAACTAATCTGAAATACTGGAATAAAGTAATATAATATTTTCCTCGAATGAAGAGGAGTACTGACTGCTGAAATCTGCAATGCTACTGCTGCTCTAAAACTCGTGCCTCTATACCTATGGCGTCAAATAAAACACCATAGCGTGAATACGTCAGTACGATTGAATGTACTGAGTGTACGAGTGAGGTAGGCTAAATGCAAAGGGTTTTATATGTATGAACAATACTGACTGATATAAACATGAGAATACATACATACATACATACATAACTGCAACTAAACTCGTGGTGATACTGACTACTGAGTCTAAATACTGACAACATGAGTTTACTGATGCTGAGATACTGAATGAATGAGTTTACTGATATTGAGATACTGAATGACTGAGTTTACTGATATTGATATGTAATTCACTAATAAGTGAGGAACTGATACTGTATTACTGAATACTGGGAGACTGATACTATATTACTGATAAAGGAATGATTATTTCTGATAGTTCTAATTATGATGAACTGATTTGATTGACCGTATATAACAGTCTTGAAACTGAGCTTGTGATAACATGACTACTGAGTATGAATACTGATGACATGTATTTACTGATAACATATCATGAATGATAACTGAATTCTAATAACTGATATATCTGATAACATAAGTTTTGATAACTGATAGCATGAATGACTGTATCTGACAGTCCTAAATCGGATGGAACTAGCTGAGTTCCGTACTGTATCTGACAGTCCTAATATCCTGAAGAACTATCTGAGTTCTTTTACTGAGACTGATACTGAAACTGTAGGAAAGAGTTATCTAACCGACATGCCCCAAATACGCTATAATAGCTAAGCTGGGGTCCAATCTCTGCCCTGATTGAAAGGGTGTCAATACCGCGCCACTGGTAAGGACAAGCTATGAGTGATCCTCATCTGGCAAGTACTCTAATGAGAACGGTGGGAACCCTCATCTAACAGGTTAAGCCATATCATCTACCCCCAACTGACAGGTATTGATGTCTCAACCTATGCTGGCTACATAGTTCTGGAACGCAAGGACTACTTCTAAGAATCACACCCTCTACTGGCAGGTGAGTTTCCATCCTTGGGTTCGCTCGGTGCTGAATCCTACTGATGATAGGCGAAATTACGCGCCTATATCAATATATTTTGCCCATATTTTAGCCTAGTTTTGAGAACAAATTATATATTTCATGCACTTTTAGTCCTTTTTCTTATAAATGAGCTAACGAACATGATTAGTAAAGTTTCAGGTATAAATGATGCAAAATTCAGCATTTTATGGCTTACTTGACACAAAAGAAAGCTCACGAAGGAAGGAAAGGGAGTTTACACGCCTAAGGACCAAAACTGCTGCATGGAAAATCTGTCCCGGGCTAAAACAATATTTCTGAAGACTTTGGGGACCTGGACCAAAACTGCTGCATGGAAAATCTGTCCCGGGCTAAAATAACATTTCTGAAGACTTTGGGGACTTACAGATACAAAGCTGGATTTTGACAATGATACATTAACCTAGTACAATTGGGTTATGTATTTCATTAGTTTATTTGGATTAGGAGAATGTTACATTAACCTAGTACAAATGGGTTAAGTATTTCCTTAGTTTAGTAGGATTTGGTTATTTATTTCATTAGCATAGTAGGAGTAGGATAGGAGTATTATAAATACCCTATCATGCTAGAGATTTTAATTAAGTCCTCCCTTAGTGGAGAGGCAATTCCTCCCTTAGTGGAGAGAAACACATCTTCTATTCAACAATTAATCTTCTTCCATCCCTCTCATCTTCCACCACAAACTCTTCTAATCTACTCTTCTATTCTTAAATTCCACAACAAGAGAATCGTTACTTGCTAAGGAATCACGCCACACACCGATCACCTAAGCCACACGCCATCAACCAAATATCGTGATATAATAACAATGCCAATCGTGATCTCCTTCGCATTCGTGGGTAACTAAACCTCTCTGTTGGGGTTATGGAAGCCGAATGAGATACTATCTATTGCTGTGAGTTTATGAGTTCGTGACACGTATGTTGCTTATATCATTATTCTCTTCATCTTAATGCAAATTCTTGTGGCTGCAGACGCATAGAATAACGCCAGTCTAACATTTAACTTGTTCGAGAGAAAGGTTATTTGTCTGGAAAAGAGATAATGTCAAGGTAGTAGGACACCCTTTCCTATTAAGAAGCTAGTGCCGTAACTGGACTAACCTCTTGGAGAATTCGTACCGTTAGACACGCTTTAAGCTCGAGAGAGTTAAAGTTAAATAGTCCTTGTTCAGGTCGAGAGACGCTTGGATTTACCATCGACTACAATTCTCTATAAGCATATGCATGTCACAATTCTACACACTCATAGTCAATAGAGACGTATACCTCAGAAGGTGGACATAACCTCAACGCTTCAATTCTCATTGTTTACAACCAACGTGACAATCTCTTTTTACTTTGCTATTTTCAGTTTTTACTTTATTGTTTTGGTTACATATTACAATCCCCCCTTCTTATGAGACTTGCACTAAAAGTTTAGTAATTTTACTTACTTGTTGGCCAAGCTATTCCCTGTGGGATTGACACCCAACCCAGGTTGGGTTCTATATTTGCAAACGACCGCTTTACACTCCTACGAGAGCTGTAGATTGAGCGTTATCACCTACTCGACACGGAACTGATTTTCTAGTTCATACTAGAATTAACTGAACTATTACTAATTGTTCTATTTAACTGAACTGAACATGAACTGAGTTTATTGAGTTCCGATGACTAGTGGAACACTACTGAATTCTGTTAACTGAGTAAATGCTACTGAGTTCTGTTAGCTGAATGAAGTCTACTGAACATGGCTTGGCTGAGAGTATCATGAAAACATAACATGGCTCTAGGCACACAGCTATATTTTTCGGGTACGAATACCTCCAGGACTCGATGGAAGGAAACTGACATGACTTGACATACAAGAGTACTTGACCAATATTAACAAACCATAAAATAGCATCTACAAGGAATTCATAAATCATGTGGTTTTCATAAAATTTTCATATAGCTAACATCATGGTCAATTCTAATATCATGACAAGTCAACAACATATTCATAGCACATTAATAGCATAGAAATTATCTTGATCAAGTAGACATGACATAACTTAAGAGACATGACAAAATCTTGGAGCATGAAGACTAGGTACTTAATCATCATTTATTCATTGAGGCATATTATCAAACACATGGTTGGCATAGCTTTAGCATGGGAGTCAACTTAAGCACATGGATATGGCATGAAATCATCATTTAGATCACAAATAGGTCAAAGTGCTCAATTCTTCTTCACTTAGGCATTTTAACAAACACCTTGCATGTACTATTTTGATCAATTTTATACACTATAACACCATAATTCAACTCAATTCCACCAATTGAATCCACAAAATATCATGGTATCATGAACAACATGAAAAGATTCAAATTTTATTCACACAACATGGAATTCACATGAAATCATAAAACATGGAGTAAGGACTTGTTAATTGAGCACTCTTAAATCATGAAAACATGATTATGCCTATTCTAGGCATTTCGTCGAACACCTTGCATGCACACTTTATGGCATAGGTTTTCTTAATAATTTAGTCATCTTAAACCACCCAATTTTATGGGTTTTAACTACAAGCACACATACTTCATGAGAATCACCCGAAATTAACATCTTGAAGCTTAAACAACAATCATCAACATGTACATGATCATATCTCAACAATACAATCAAAATATAGTATTTAAAGCATGGTTCTTGGACTCCTACGAATGAAAGAAATCTGTGGATGAACACTACGCATACCTTAGGTGGAAGATTCTTGAAGAAATTCTTAGACATGTTCTTGATTCCTTGACTAGGGTTCTTGTTCCTTTGAGAGAAAATAAATTGGCTCTTGAGTTTGAAAAACTTGAATATCATATATTCTTGAAGAAGGATTTGATTCTTGTTATAGGTTATGATCTTGAGAGAAACCCTTCTTTTGATGTTGAAGATAAATGAGGAGTTATGTTCTTCAATTGATGGGATTTTGGTCTTCAAATTAAAACCCTAGCTTGAGTTCTTGAGAGAATTTTGAGAAGAGGAGTATATTTTGCTGCAAATAAGCCTTAATCCCACGTTTGGGGTATATATAGGGGTGGAAGATGACCAAAATACCCCTAAGGAACAATTAAGGTCAAATCTGTCCCTAATTGACTGTCTAATAGGCTGAAGTAAATTGATCATTACTTTTTATTTAGATGTCCAAATGGGATGAAACTAATTTCATTGGAAAGAATACTCAAAGATATTTCCATTGATATATAGAAGCTCTCACAGTTCATTATATATTAGGAGTTATGATCGTTGAACTTGACCCTGAAATGCTAAAAAAACTGGGCAAGCACTGGAGTTAGCAGGTTGCACGGGCTAATCGCCCCCGGATTCTATTTTGGACACCCAAACATGCCTTTATGCTACTCCAAAAATTCCAAAACTCACCCGGTATATACTACGAGCTTTTTCGATCGTAACTTAACTTGAAAATTGAAAAACGAACGTCAGGAAGGTCGCCAAATAAATCCCCAAAGTTTGGAGGTCTAAAATAAGACTAAGTGTTGAATCTTGAACACTTAGCAAAATTTTCTAAGTCTTGGGATCTTTCATGGATCTTTACGATCTGAATTTGACAAAAGCTCTTCTTAAAAAGTTTGCCTATGTTTTTGTTCTTCATAATTTTCATAAAATGTTCCAAATTTTTCCCCATCTGACATTTAAGTACAATTTAACCAGTTAGTTATTTTCCTTCTGGGCCATTTATTGGCATCGCAACTTCAAACCTATTAATACTAAAAGTTTTGACAGGATCATGCTGGTATGTCGATATTAACTCACGCCCGATCGGTGATCGATTATCATCATGTTGATGATCATCCTCTTTCTCTTTCTGACTCTCCAATTCCTCCTCTTTCTCACTTTCATTTTCTTCATCACCATCTACGGACCCTTGTCCACCTCCCTCAATGTTGTTTTCATATCTCTCTTCCGCTTCAATTTTCCATGACTGAGATTGTTCAGGAAGCTCCTTCGAATCCCTCTATACTATAGCCTTTTTTTTTAGTGGTCAGACGTTGATCCACTTTCACTTTCTTTTCCTTTGGGAGACATGTTTTACCTACAGACAAAGAAAAATAAAAATTACATTACAGTTGATGTATGCATAGATTTTAAAAAATACATTAAAAACACCACGAATACCGACACACCAACAGCCACCACCACAAACACCACCAACCAAATGCCAACATACAAATAAACATCATGAATACCGACACCACCACAAATACCACCAACTAATGCCACCACCGGTGCCACCACGATGACCACCACCACCACCACCACTACCACCACCACCAATACCATCTAACTATACCACGATATTCAACGGAACACTGCAATAGAAACTAGGGATTTCTCAAGTTCTTCCTACGATTTTACCATGAAAACTCAAAATTGTAAACCCATTCTCGAAGATAATACAAGTAAAAGTTTTATTTTTCATCATTAACTCAAAAGCCCTTATTTTTTAGAAAAAAAAAACAAATATAGAGCTCTTCTCGAACTTTGTTCCCTACGAAGACAAAGAAAACGACTGCTACAAGCAAGAATGATGTCGAAAATAACACCTATATGGTCAAAAATGAGAAGAAAAACAATCTGTTGTTGAGGTTTAAGCAAATTTGTTGAGTAGTTGTTGTTTGTACTGTATTATTGAGTGAGAATGAGAGAGAAAGAGCCAGACCTCAAGATTTAAAATGATGAAGTGTTTTGTATGGGTTGATTTGTATTTTGGAAAAGAATGACAAGTAGTTTTAAAAATGTTAATTTGGTACGAAATGATCTTAATTATTTTTAAAATCATAAAATATATGCGTAATTTTTAAAATCATATAAAAACAATTGAAGTTGTAGTTGACCGAGTACTCTAGGAGGTGACTCTGTGAAAACTCACCCCTGGTCCTAGATTAATCAATTTAGGAGTCTAACATATGAACTCAATTGAAATTATAAAAAACAAATGTTCAATATATTGCGTCAGATTTCTCATATGTTGTAAATTATCAATCAGATTAGGTAACAACAGATTACGAATCTGATGTAAATTATCAAACAGATTAAGTCATCTATTGCGACAGATTACCCATCTGTTGTAAATTATCAAATGAATTGTCATATGTCTCAACAGATTACCCGTATGTTATAAATTATCAAATAGGCGTTGTCATCTATTGTGGCTGACCCTATGAGAACTTACTCCTAGTCCTAGATTAATCAATAGTTTACCCTATGAGAACTCACCCCTAGCCCCAAATTATTTAATAAAGGTATTAGTACCCTAGTCATAGATTAATCAATTAAGGTATTAGTCTAACATATGAGGTAGTAAGAATCGGTTCGGCTCAGAGTGATCGATCGCCAACTCTGGTCGGGAAGAATGCAGTACCGTTTCATCATACAATTGACAAAAGACTCAATTAAAGTTGTAGTTGACCCTATGAGAACTCACATTCAATTAAGGTATTAGTCTAACATATGAATTCAATTGAATTATATATAAATAAATGTTCAACCTGTTGCAACAGATGTCTTTACTATTGGATCAAACAGATTATGTAATCTGTTGCAACATATTACACATCTGTTGTAAACTATCATACAGATTAAGCCATTTGTTACGACAGATCATGAAACTGTTATAAACTATCAAATAGATTAAGTCATCTGTTGCAACAGATTACCCATCTGTTGTAAATTATCAAATGGATTGAGTCATATATTGCAATAGATTACCCATCTGTTGTAAATTATCAAATAGGTGTTGTCATCTATTGTAGTTGACATTATGAGAATTCACCCCTAGTCCTAGATCAATCAATTAAGGTATTAGTCTAACAAATGAGGTAGTAAGAATCGGTTTGACTCAGAGTGATCGATCGCTGACTCTGGTCAAGAGGAATGCAGTATCGTCTCATCATGCAATTGACAAAAGACTTAATTGAAGTTGTAGTTGATCCTATATTCAATTAGGGTATTAGTACCCTAGTCCTAGATTAATCAATTAAGGTATTAGTCTAACATATGAAGTAGTAAGAATTGGTTCGACTCAGAGTTATCGATCGACGACTCTAGTCGGGAGGAATGCAGTACCGTCTCATCATGAAATTATCAAAAGACTCAATTAAAGCTGTAGTTGACCTTATGAGAACTCACCCCTAGCACTAGATTATTCAATCAAAGTATTAGTACCCTAGTCCTAGATTAATAAATTAAAGTATTAGTCTAACATATGAGGTAGTCAGAATTGGCTCGGCTCAGAGTGAACGATCAACGACTCTGGTCGGAGGAATGCAGTACTGTCTCATCATGAAATTGCCAAAAGACTCAATTAAAGTTGTATTTGACCCTATGAGAACTCACATTCAGTTAAGGTTTTAGTCTAACATCAACTGAAATTATATATAAACAAATGCTCAACATGTTGCAACATATGTCTTTTCTGTTGGATCAAATGAAACAGATTAGGTAATATGTTGCAACATATTATGCATCTGTTGTAAACTATCAAACAGATTATGTCATTTATTGTGACAGATCACGAATCTGTTTTAAACTATCAAACAAATTAAGTCATCTGTTGCACTTAAATATTTTTGAACCTTTTTTTATAAAGCAATTTAGGTATTTCCTGTCCGAGATAAAATAGTTAAAATACTAAGGCGGTAAAAAATATTACTCGGTACAACTTTGATAACTCAAAAATCTCCTGAGTGAGTAGTCTTATCTGGTCTTTTCAATGTCATCGTCTCCTCGAGCCCCTCAAAAGTTATTAATGAATATTTAAAAACCCCTATATCTAGAACTCTCTCTCCTTCAGCCATAAAGTAGTCTAGACTAGACTCAACTCATAATTCTTCTTTATTCTTTATTCTCAATTATCTTTGTTGTTTCCTTTTTTTCTCTCTTCTTTCGGATGGGGATCCTTTGGAATCTCAACCAATCAATATCTTTTCTTGACTGAATTGGATGTTCTGATCCGTTTACTTTTTTGACATTGCAAGTATGGTTCAAAGTTGCTCTTTTCATATCGTCTTCTTCTTTGTATGTCATTTAAATTAGTTATATACATCTGTTGCTATCAATGATTTACCTATTACAGTTTGGTATTTATTGAGAAAATTGAAGGAAAGGTGACTTTTAAGTTTTGAATGAACGAACCGATGATTTTATTAAAATATGCAAAAAAATTCATCTGTTGGGAGAACTTAAAAAGTCTTATTATCAGTATAATTTTTTTTATGTCTTTTGTTTGGTACTTTGGTGGTGGTGGTTGTGTTGGAACATGTGATGTTTGTGTTGTGGATGGTGTTGAAACATATGGTGTTGTTTTGTTTATTTTTTTGTTGTTGATGCTGTTAGTGGTGGTGTTGCAACAGTTTTCTCAACTGTTCAACTGATGAATCAACTGTTGGAATAGACGGAGCAACTTTTTGAAGAAATCGAGCCAGTAGTAAGGCTGGTTTGATTTATTCCAACAGATGGCCCATCTGTTGCAACATGTCATCCATCCTTTGCAAACGATACCTCATCGATTGAACAGATGGGTAATCTGTTGCATCATATTGGTCATCTGTTGATTCACTCAATTTTGTGTTACCCTTTTGTAATGTTCTTTTTGTTCTTCTCTTGTTTGACATCAAATATATTTCTCTTATTTGCAGACAAAAGAAAGTGAAATTGGATCTACTTTTGCTTGGCCAGCATTAAAGGCTAGAGTAAAGATGGGTTCGGAAGAATAAGCTGCTTGCATATGGAACCACTTCATATGTGGAAGGTATGTATTACTGATCAACCTATCATGAAAACACATATCCAGTACAATGATTTTATGAATGTTTGTTCTTTACCTATTAGGCATTAATTCTTCAAACAGAATATGGAATTTTACAGTTAAGATTGTTAGGTTTGAACTGGCAAGGCTGAGGGACCAAGACGGTGGTGTCGATATCCCGTTACAATTTAATGATGGTTTATGCTCATGTTTCTGTGTCAAGTTTAGGGAAGGGTTCAAGTTTTTAGCAGCAGTGTAAATATCCAATAGTGATTGGACCGATTTTAATGGCATAATGGACTTCTTGAAAGGCCTCCGAAGCCTCGCAATGCAGCAAATAACGATAGAACCAATAGAAATTTTTCTGGTCTAAATTTATATGGATGGATTGTTTGAGGAGACTATTATACAACAGAAGGTGTTTGGGAGAAAACCTTTGTGGGAAGAGGGAGGTTGAGAAGGCCATATATCATCTTAGTACTTGTTTAAGAGGATAAACAGGGTCGGAAGAAAAGTGTAACGAAATTAGATTATGAAATTTACATGAAAAATGAAAACTGGATAAGATGCGAATGTGAAAGTATATCCAAAAATGAAAATCCATCAGTCTTTGAAGAAAAAGAAGAATGGTCAAGAGGAATTGACCCTGTGTATCCTCTTAAACAAGTACTAAGATGATATATGGCCTTCTCAACCTCCCTCTTCCCGCATAGGTTTTCTCCCAAACACCTTTTGATGTATAATAGTCTCCTCCACCAATCCATCCATATAAATTTGGACAAAGGAAATTTCTATTGGTTCTATCGTTGTTTGCTGCATTGCGAGGCTTCAGAGGCCTTTTAAGAAGTCCATTGTGCCATTAAAACCGATCCAATCACTATTGGATATTTACACTGCCGCTAAAAGTTTGAACCCTTCCCCAAACTTAACACAAAAACATGTGCATGAATTGTGTCATTAAATTGTAACGGGGTATCGACACCCCGTCTTAGAACCCTTCGGCCTTATTAGTTCGTACTTATCAAACTAAACTGTACAATTCAGGATCTTGTTTGAAGGATCAGTGTCTAATCATGGGTAAAAAACTGCATTCACAAAATCATTGCACTTTATGTGTCTTCACGGTAGCCTGATCAATAATATACATAACTCACATGCATGAAAATAGGATCTATTGCACGCATCTTATTCTTCCTACCCCATCAGGACATGTCAGTGTTATTTATTTATCTGTACGAATGTGATGACTATTAAAATGGAGGTGTGAAGAGTCGTGACTTTTTATCTTAACACATTCAAAACAGTTGATGAATCGAAATCTCTATCTGTTGCAACTGACGAATCAGCTGTTAGAAGAAATCAAAACATCTCCTCCAAACATATGGTCCATCTGTCGCAACAGATAATTTATATGTTGCAACAGATGGTAAATCTATTGCGATAGACCTGACTTTTTTTTAATTAATCTGCACGCATGTGATTACTTTTTTCTAAATATGTTTGTTTCAATTTAGTTTTCCTATTTATAAAATCAAGAGAATTTTATTTTATTCTTTCAAGATTACCCCTATTATTAAATGACTATATAAAGTATATTATTCACATTTATACTTTCTAATCATAATTAATAAGGCCAATTTGGTAAAACAATCACCTAATTTATATTTTTATTAATTGGTGTGCCAAGCCCATGGGGCCCAACTAATACGTAACGGAGGGACTATTAAAAAGAGGTGAAGACTTTTTATCTCACACATTCAAAATAGCTAATAAATCAAATACTCCATCTGTTGAAACTGAAACTAATGAATCAGCTGTCAGAAGATATCAAAACAACTCCTCCAACTTATACATACTGTCCATCTATTGTAACAGATAATACATAAGTTGCATCAGATGTCTTATTTATTGCATATACAAACCATCTATTGCAACAGATGGTAAATCTGTTTTGATAGCTGTCTGTTGCACATTCAATCCGTCCATCTGTTGCAACAGATGCTAAATCTGTTAAAAATATTGGACGATCTGTTGCAACAACTCATTAATAATGAATTTTATCGAGTCTCAAACCGCTATGAAAAGGTAAGAAGTAATTAGTGTAAAAGAAAAAGTTGCAACTTTTCACATAAAATAAAATGCTACCAGTTTGAATGTAATTAATACAACGGAGCTGAACAGTCCTGCCTTTTGGCCTGACACATCCAGATTATATTATAGGTCCCTCAATCTTCATTCAACTCTATTTATTTTTTGCATTTTCTCCTTTCGTGTGACATCTTTAACCACATCTCTTCAAAGAGCATATTCTTTTCTCGTTGAGGTAAGTTTTTTTCTGGCGTAAATTTACTAGTTGATCGTATATTTTTATTTATATTTAACAATTCATGCGTGTTCTAGATATGGCTGATCCTTTTTCGGACATTGCTATTCTACGCGACACAGTGCGGAAACTTCAAAGGCAGGTTAATGACCTGCAGAGCGAGTTGGTCGCTGTGAGAGTGACAATGTTCAGAGAGATGCAGAGGCTGATGAGAGCTCTGTTGCTGCGAGTTGATTGGTCGGCTGCCATTAATGATGATGATAATAATAATAATTAGAATGTGTTTTTTCTTTTCGTGTATGTATTTTAATTTTTCTATATTAGATCTATACCTAATGTATTTTATTTTTCACTTAATGAAAAATTTACTTTTAGTCAGACTTTGGCGTTTGATAACGCTCAATCTACAGCTCTCGTAGGAGTGTAAAGCGGTCGCTAGCAAATATAGAACCCAACCTGGATTGGGTATCGATCCCACAGGGAATAGCTTGGTCAACAAGTAAGCAACGGTTACTAGACTTTTAGTGCAAGTCTCGTAAGTAGGGGGGATTGTAATGTGTAACCAAAGTATTAAAGTAAAAACTGAAAATAGCAAACTAAACAGAAAAAATGTTTAGTATGTTGTAAAACAATGAGAATTGAGGCGTTGGGGTTATGTCCACCTTCTGAGTTATACGTCTCTATTGGCTATGAGTGTGTTGAATTCCGACATGCATGTGCTTATAGAGAATTGTATTCGATGGTAAATCCAGGCGTCTTTCGACCTATTCGAGGATTATTTCACTTTAACTCTTTCGAGCTTAAAGCGTGTCTAACGGTACGAATTCTCTAAGAGGTTAATCCAGTTACGGCACTAACTGTTTAATAGGGGATGGGACCCTACTACCTTGACACTATCTCTTTTCCAGACAAATAACCTTTCTTTCGAACAAGTTAAATGTTATACTGGCGTATTCTTGCGTTTGCAACCACAAAGAATTTAGATTAAGATGAAGAGAATAATGATATAAGCAGCATTCGTGTCACGAATTCACAAACTCATAGTAATAGATAGTACCTCATTCGGCTTCCATAACCCCAACAGAGAAGTTTAGTTACCCATGAATGCGAAGGAGCTCACGGTTAACATTGTTATTATACCACAATACTGATTAATTTCGTGTAGCACAGGTGGTAGGCGTTTAGGCATGAATTCCTAGGCAAAGTAACGATTCTCTTATTGCGGAAATTAAGAATAGATGAATAGAAGAAGAAAAATAGAATTAATGGATTAGAAGAACAGTTATAGAATTAATAAGGAATGAATAGTAAGGTAGAATGTCTTAAAATCTCCAGCAGAATAGGGTATTTATAATACCCATATCCTAATCCTACTAAGCTAATGAAATACTTAACCCAATTGTACTAGGTTAATGTAACATTATCCAAATCCAAATAGACTAATGAAATACTTAACCCAATTGTACTAGGTTAATGTATTATTATCCTAATCCAAATAAGTTACTGCAAGTCCCCAAAGTCTTCAGAAATGCTGTTTTAGCCCGGGACAGATTTTCCATGCATCACTTTTGGTCCTTAGGCGTCCAAGCTTCCTTTTCTCCTTCCGTGAAGCTTTCTTTGGCGTCAAGTAATCCATAAAATGCTGAATTCTGCATCATTTACACCTGAAACTTTGCTAATCATGTTCGTTAGCTCACTTATAGGAAAAAGGGCTAAAAGTGCATGAAATATATAATTTGTTCTCAAAACTAGGCTAAAATATGGGCAAAATATATTGATATAGGCGCGTAATATCGCCTATCATCAGCGTTTTAATTCCTATTCAATTTTCATTCTGTTTTCTTCTAATCTAATACATGTTAACATGTCGATGGTTGGAGGCAATGTTGAATCCAGTAACACTAGCAATTTTGGCTTTTGAGTTCTTTCAACAGTTGGAATTGATTGGTCATCTATTGGGTTTCAACAGATTATCCATCTGTTGTGTTTCAACAGATTATCCATTTGTTGGGTTTCAACAGATTATCCATCTGTTTCAACAGATTTTCATCTATTGAAGGAAAGCATTCTAGTTTTTTGTGCAACTGTTGAGAATAATTGTGGTCTGCTGTATTATTTACGTTCATGTTTTACCTCATTTTATTGATGCACAAGTTATTTAAAAAAAAGATATTTTATATATAATAAATGATAACATTAGGTTCATAGCAATGAGTTAAATATATAAAAGTCCACAACAAACAAACAAACAACAACACAAGTTTCTGCAATTACAACAATTATGGTGGATTATGATTCGGGCATGTGGTTCTTTTGTGGCAAGCTCACTTACATATGGAGCACTTGTTTCTTCTTGATGAAAATGATTCTCCAACTCCACACCTCCTTTTATATGGCTTTCTTTCCGGTTTGATAGTACTCGGGTCAATATATGGAGGAGCTATTAATCTCCCCATAAGCTCTACTGGAACAACCCAAGATTCTTCAGGAGGCACCGAAATAATATGCCCACTATATGCCATTTCATATTTTTCCACCGAATACTATTGAGAGGAGTGCTCGTAAACTTTAGGTTCGTATTTATGGCCGTATTGAGCTCGAAGGGCTTCCATAGTAGGTGTACAAGGTATTTTGTCCAAGTCAAAAACTCTACACGTACAAGATCTTGTTTGAAGATCGACCGTGGCAGCATCACCATGATCGGTGATACGGAATTTGTAATCTGCTATTTTATGAGAGAATAACCTATTCCCCAAACTGATGTTCATTGATATTTTCTTTTCAATTTCGAGAACAAATCGGGTTCTTTTTTCGGGGCACTTGAACTGCACACGCCTTTCGTTAAAAAAATTATTATATTTCTCGCTTATTTTTTCAAACATAACTTTGATGGAAAATTCTCTTTCATCGCCAAACAATGAATTCACCGATTCAGCTATGTTTTATGTCATAATATTGTACCTATAGAAAAGAATCACTCAGTACGACATCAAACTAAACTTGTAAATCAAACAAGACATTAAATTCATAAGAATGTACCTATTTTCTGGACAAAATATCCGGCTCCATCTCTCGAAACTGACACGTACAAGAAATTCTGCTACCTTGGGATTCACATCAGCTATTTGATAGAAATGGTCTAAAAACTCCTCTCTACTATGTGCTTTAGCTGCTCTATAAAAAAGGGTGACGACCCTTTCGTTGTGATAGTTGTTTCGAGTGTTCTCTCCAAGATGTCTGATGCAACAACCAAAGTAAGCTGAAGTGAATAAAAGTGAACCCATCTTTGGAATACTTGGATGCCTATCCGATACAAAACACAACTCTTCGGTATCTTCGACGCAGCGTCGCAGTTGTTTAAAAAAAATCCATAAGAAGCATCACATTCCTTGTCCGCTGCACAAAAAGTGACAGGAAAGATGTGATTCTCTGCATCCTGCGCCACCGCCGCTAGCAGAACTCCATTATACCTGCTCCTCAAGAAGGTACCATCGACAGCTATGCCTTTTTTCAAATGTTGAAAACCTTGAATCCAAGCACCATAGGATACAAAAAAATACTTGAACCTTTCGTTTTCATCCAGATACAATGATGTCTTACTTTCGGGATTTATGGACTCAACTATGTAATGGTAAGCATCCAAGACTTCATACCCATGCTCGAGTGTCCCCCGAACCAGGTCCTTGGAAATCCCCATGGTCGTATATACCTTCCAATAACTGACCAGGATACCCAAATCCGTAAGGAGTTGATTGGCCATAAGCCTAGTTGAAGGGCCTTTGTCATCGGGGAAACTACTCCTGGAATATTCACCGAGGACCTTTGCCGTGGCGTGAGGATTTTGGCCCGAGATGTGTTCCGAACCATATGTGTGATTCTTTTTATGTTTATGAATGACGAATCTGTCATAACTTGCGTACTTCACCGCTCTCAACCACCACTTGCAGTTTGAATTAGCACATTTGAAGCAAAAGACACTGCTCAAATTAATCTCCTTCTTTATTCTGAAATCTTTTTTTCACGCAAGAAATAAACAGAGTGTTAGATAGTTCATTCTTGTCCTTGAATGACATTCCAATAAAAAAGTCGGTCTCGTCGTCTTGAAGATTTCCAGATTGTGTCGATTGAGAAGAACTGCACATCGTATTGGTCGCATCAACGGGCGTAGGTGTTTGATCATCATCTGAAATATTCCTGTCTAGATCATCCAACCTATCATCAAAGAAGTCTTCTTCTTCTTCTAAGTTCTGGTTCTCATTCTCTCTCATCTTTTTAACCATGTACACCCTTAACACCGGCCTGGTTGAATCACTTAGATAAGAACGCAACCGAACCTGATCGGTTATCTTGAAAGGCAGTACCCTCTGATTTTCAAAGGAGCTGTGCATGTAACTGATGGCGAATTCTTCTGGTTGACAATTCAGTCCACAAAAGATGATGATTAAGTTCACAAAATCATCATACGAAATATCACTTTGGACTGTCATAGCTATCATCTCTAGCATTTCACCCTCCTTCCAACGCCATACATATCGACTGCTTTTCTCGGCCTAATGACCATGACAATCCACCCCTATTGTTATTAATCCCTCCATTAGTGGTACCTAAATAAAGTCATTTGTTAAAAAAAGTTGATAGTGATTTCATAGTGCCGTGAATGAATCCCAACAGATGTGTTATCTATTACAATAAGTAAGTGATGAGTCGCAACAGATTCTTACCTGTTGGGATTCATTTTACGGGTCTGAATATCTGTTGCAACAGATGAATCGCTTATTAGAATTGATGTTATAACTAAATCACCTTTGAAGCCGATTCCAACAAATGAGTGACAGTTGCAACAAATAATTAACCTGTTGGGACAGATAACTTACCTGATGCAATAGGTTATTAATCTATTGTAACCTATGTTGCAATCGTGTTCAGGTTCGGTTGCAACAGGTAACTAATCTGTTGCAACATATATGTCAAATGTTGCAATAGATGAGCCATCTGTTTAAATATGAATCCAACATATCAGTCTTCCTTTGAAACAGATGTCTCATCTGTCGCAATAGATGATTTATCTGTTTAAACAGATGGATTTTATGTTGGATTCATGATTGGGTTCTATCCATTGTTGGAAAACAACACAATAGCAGTTACCCAGACGACAAATTCAACTAAAAATCATAATTTGACTTACCAACGTCTTCTATGAAGTAATGCCAAAGTGGAAAGTGATGTTAGAAACAAAATTTGACCTAAGAAATTGGTCAAATAGCAACAGTAACGGTTACAACAATAACAACAAATGGTCAACAAGAACAAGATGAAGATGATAATGAAGTAGAAGATGATGATAATGAAGCAGAAGATGATGAATGAAGCAGCAGCAACAATGAACAACAAAAATCGCTAAGAGAGAGAAATCAACAAAGGGTGAGAAGAGAGAGAAAGACGCCTTGTTTTCCCTCCGTTTTCCGTTATATAGACTAACATTTGAATCAAAATGTAAATTTAAAAACTTGTGAGTTATTTTCAAACTTTCCCAACTTTCTTAATCCATAATAAAGTTATTGTCACCTCCACCTAATAAGTAAGACTTGTGTCACCTATACCTTATTTTAAAACTCTTTTGTCACCTGTAGCCCAAACCCCCTAGAAACTTTATACAAATTGTTGTTGGATTTTACTGTTTATTTTTTAAAATTTAATATACTTAAAATTATGCATAATTGATATGCGATTATCCATATATATTATACATGAATTATACCTTTATCAATTATTTTGATTTAAAACTTAGATAAATGGTCGTTTAGATTAATTCTTCTAAATCTTTAATCATGGTGATTATCTCTTGACTAAAGAATTAGATATTTTTAGCAATATAATTAGTGGGGGGGTCCAGTACTCAATTAGAGTGGCAACTCAATTAAAAACATTATCTACACCATTTGCATTACTAGAAAAATAAAGAGTCTTTCTTGCAATTTGCTTAAAGTTAAACTGTTTTTAAAATTCAATTCTGCAATCATAAATGTCCCAAAGTTTGTGGTACTCACAAAGATCATTTAAAAGTTAGATTATTGTCATTTCTTAGACATGAGAACCAAATAAAGGTCATAGGCCCATCGGATTTTTTTAATTTTTTTATTTTTTTTAAAAAGAGACCACCCTATTATTTCTATTTTGAGAGACCACCCTATTATTTCTATTTTGTTCTTTTGTTCAACAAGCTATATATAATATTGACATAATAAATACTTTAACACCATTAGAGTAATAAATAATATTGATTACTTGGCCAAGCATGCTATGTTTAGACTTAACTCGTTGTTGATCACGACATAAAAGATAAATTTTCTAATTATATTTTCTAATTTTCATGCTCGTTAATATAGAAGGGTTAACTACTTCGGAAGTGATATGTTTGTCTAAATATTTCACTAAATGAAATGAAAATATATATTCATTTCGTTTGTGTTTGGCCAAGATCACTTCGAGTATTTTAATGGTAGCACAAAATCTTAAATTAATTAAAATATTGATAATAAATGGTATTTTTATAAAAAGTTGTGATTATGTAGTCAAAATTACAACATCATCATTACATCAATCCCATAAAATATACTTCCTTCGCTTCTAAATACTCCCATCATTCATTTTTACTTGTAACTAATTTTTTAATTAAAATTCTACTTTTACTTATCATTTTTAACATATCAAGAAAAAACAACATTTTTTTTTCATTTTATCTTTAATATTAATTATTTTTTCTTCAAATTAATTTCAAAACACAATATAAACAACATTTAATGAGGGTACTATAATGAAATAATCATATTATTAATTATTTTTCTTAATAGGTGTGTCAAGTCAAAATGTGTCAAGTAAAACCGAAAGGAGGGAGTACTAAGTGGTTATTTAAATTTTTTTTATTGAATTTCTTAATAAGTTAAAGTTTTAGATAATTACGAAGACATTAATGATATTTTTCAATCTTATCCTTCTTCAAATAAAAAGAGTTATACAAAATCAAAAAATTACTACTCCAAAAAGTTTTATTTTTCTGGGTATACTTACTCCTAAGAGTTACATCCTTTCAAGGTATTTATTAAGGATAAGTTAGTAAAAATATTTTTTATTTTCTAGGAATGAGTAATTTCTTAAGTGGTGTGTCAATGCTGAAAAAAAAGAGTTTTATTTAGGGACAGAGGGAGTACTCCTAGCTTCGTCTAAATTTTTGTGATACTTCTTTCTTTTTTAATTATTTTATAAGAAAGAAAAAGGATGATACATTTTTATATGTAGTAACAATTTAAATTTGAATTATTCATTTTATTCTTAATAAGATAATTAATAGTTGCAAATATTTATGACTCATTATTGACCACGCATTTAAAAAGTTTTGATTTTCTTCTTAAATTTTATGTCTAATTAAATATTTTTTTACATAAATTGAGAAGGAAAGAATAAAATGTACTGGTAAAAGCAAATGCCAATAGTCTAGAAAATACAACTTAATGATTAATACTCTGATAGCTCAAAAATTTTAGTTTAATCGTTTTATAAATAGAAGGTCGTTTTAGGTAAAGTTTAGGCAAATGTTTCTTTCTTAAACTACCACCTAGATTTTCTCCTTAAATATGTTTAAAAGTCGTACAAATATAACCTTTGAAAACTTAGCCTTCGGGGTAAAGAACTCGACTTTAATATTTGGTCACATGTTGCTAAACTTTTTACATACAAATAATATTTGATAGTGATTTGATGTTTTAATAATTTATAAAATATTAGATTGCAGTCGAATTTATTCTCATATAATTTTAGCTTACTTAAAAGTAATTTTTGTGATCATAATTTAAAAAGGGTATAAATTATTTAAAAGTATTGAGAAAATACCCAATTACCCCCGAACTATACCCGAAAGAGTTGTGACTAAAGGTGTCAAACGGGCTGGGCCGGGCCGGGCCAATCCGAAACCGGCCCTCCCATTTTAACCGGGTTGCAGGTCAGTTCCGGGCCGGGTTTGACGTTAATCGGGCCGGGCCGGGCCAACACAATAAAAAAATTAAAACTCACCCTAACCCGGCCCACTTAACCCAATCCGGTCAAACCCACCAAAACCCGGTTAAAAACCGGTCAAACCCGTTTAAAAAATAAATAATAAATCCAATATACACTATATACACTCCAATATACACTATATACACTCTAATATACAATATATATTTTTAAAAAAATATATAAAGTATAAAAAATTACACATATATACGTACCATTCAATATATAATTATATATGACTATACGTACTACTTTAAATAAATCATATGCTATAATAGTATAATATATATATATATACACTACAATATATATATATACTAATTTATAAAACATATACACATGTATACGTTAAATATATACTACTTTAGAAGATATATACATATATATATGCACCATTCAATATATAATTATATATGTACTACTTTAAATAAAATATATACTACAATATACATATATATATATATATACAACAATATGTATATATATATAGTTACATTCTAATTTATAAAACATATACACTTGTATATTTTAAAGATATACGTCTATAGAAGATATATACACATATATACGCACTATTCAATATATATGTACTACTTTAAAAAAAGTATATACTACAATTTATATACTAATTTATAAAACATAAAGTAATGTATACGTTAAATACACACGTCTATAGAAGATTTATTCACATATATACACTCTATTCTATGTATATGTAATACTTTAAATGAGATATACTACAATATATATACATTACAATATATATTTGTATAGTTATATACTAATTTATAAAATATATACACATGTATACGTTAAATATACATGTCTATAGAAGATCCATTCACATATACACACTCTATTCTATGTATATGTAATACTTTAAATGAAATATACTATACTCTATATACATTACAATATATATTTGTATAGTTATATACTAATTTATAAAACATATACACAATTACACATGTATACGTTAAATATACACGTCTATAGAAGATCTATTCACGTATATACACTCTATTCTATGTATACGCACCATTCAATGTATATATACTACTACTTATAAAATATACTACATTATATATACATTACAATATATATAGAATTATAGATATACTTATATACTAATTTATAAAACATATACACATGTATACATTAAATATATACTTCTATAGAAGATATATACACGTGTATACGCACCATTCAATGTATATATACTACTACTTATAAAATATACTACATTATATATACATTACAATATGTATAGATATACTTATATACTAATTTATAAAACATATACACATGTATACGTTAAATATACACTTCTATAGAAGATATATGCACAAATATACAAAACATATGCTACTTAATATAATAAATTAATAATATTTGGTAGTAAATTAATAGTGTAGCATGCAATCAGCAAATGAACCGCAATGTTGGTTAAAAGCTAGTGTAATAGGAATTCTATATTTATAACAAGTTTTTAAAAATTCATACGTAGAATTCCATCTAGTATCAATTTCCTCAGGCATCAAAATCGGTGTAAGTCCATTTTCTTGACATTTAACTTTAAATTCTCTAATTCTCGATCTACGATTATTTCCTTGAATAAAACCAACGGCAAGACGAATTTTTTCAATATAAAGCTCAAAAAAGTCAAGACCATCTTTTACAATTAAATTATATATATGACATGCACACTTAATATGAAAAATTTCAGGCAAGGGCGGAGATAGCGTAAATTTTATTTTTGTTATAGCAGTCTTGTTGTTAGAAGAATTATCAAAAGCAATACATAAAATTTTATTTTCGATACCATAATATCCGGCAATTTTAACAATAGAATCAGCAATAAATTGTTCAGTATGTTTACGATCTTCATCATATAAAAAAGCAAGAATACGTTTTTGCATCACGAAATTACTATCCATCCAATGACAAGTAACGGTTAAATAATCATTTTTATTTACAGCACGACCAAGATCAGAAGTTAGGGACAATCTACATTGAATATTTTTTAACAATGTTGATAAATAAA
Organism: Capsicum baccatum var. pendulum; assembly: GCA_030864225.1. Classification (NCBI taxonomy): domain Eukaryota; kingdom Viridiplantae; phylum Streptophyta; class Magnoliopsida; order Solanales; family Solanaceae; genus Capsicum; species Capsicum baccatum. The sequence goes on from CM061561.1 coordinate 242,831,733, forward strand.
AACAATATTGTGAGTGGAGTCTAAAAATATCAGACCAACAAGTAGTTCTAGGAATACCATTAAACATAGGATTATAAATTGCTTGTATATAAAGAATAAAGGCATCAGAAGAAGGAAAACTAAAAGGCAAACAACTCACAGCTACCATTTTAGCTATTTCTTCCCTATCCCTCAATTTATTATACTTTTTCGCTACTTGACCGGTTGTTGGGTCCATTCTAGTTTGTGTTGACCCACCAACATCCCCACCACCTTTTGCAATATTTAACTTTCTTTTGTGATCTTCAGCAATATGTCTCATTAACGTACCCGTACCCCCTTGCTTGCCTCCACTTCTATGCTTATATATTTGTTGACAAATATTGCATTGTACCTCAATATCTGATATACGTTCAAAGAATTGCCATGCAATACTAGTTCTTTTACGAGGTTTTGGGGCACTGGGAGGACGGAAAGGGAGATTAACTGATTCAGATCTAACGTTAGCATCTCCTACTGCTGGTGTTTCAGCAATATTTTCATTATCTTCGTCTAAATTAACCGCATCTACTTCATTTTCTTCTTCTATACCGTAATTTTCCTGAGCTTCTACATAATCCATATCGTGAGCACCTACACCTATTTCTTCCTCAAAAGGTGTACCAAGCGGTACCGGAGGCGAAGGCACACGGGTATATCTACTACTTGAACTACCTCTACCGCTAGTAATTCGCTTTTTACTACCACTACCGCTTCCGGGACAAAAAATTTTAACACCTTTAGTAGCGAGGTTTCTTAATTTATCCATAATATAAATTAAATTAAACTAAAAATATTCAAAATACACAAATATAATAAAATTAAATATTAAATAATTAATACAATAAATAAAAATTAAATGTAAGAAATGGAACGACCATACCAAATTTTGGAAGTATCCGAAGATTGCGACTTTAGAAACTTCCGCTCGTACTTTGTAAACGAAAAATTAAAAAATTAAAGTGAACACTTTAAGAAATTAAATATATTGAATATTTGAGAATTGAGAATTGAGATTTGAGAGAGAATGAGATTTGAGAGAGTGAAAAATTGTGTAAAAAATGATTTGAAGTTGTAGGGTATTTATAGATTTTTTTTGGGGGATTAAAAAATACTTTTTAAAGTTTTTTTTTTTTTTTTTTACTAAATGGGCCCAAACTAACCGTTTGGACCCAAAAACAGCTATATAGCCGTTGGGCCAACGGCTAGTTTGGCCCAAAATCCAAATTTTTTTTATTTTTTTTTAAATTTTCCGAGCCAGGCCGGGTCGGTTAACCGGCGGGCCTGGACCGGGCTTGGTCCGGACCGGGTTAACCGGGCCCATTTTAACAAAATAACCGGCCCGGGACCCGGAACCCCAAAGCCCTAGGGCTTACCGAGCCGGGTTAGGTAATCGGGCTGGGTCGGGCCGGGTCGGGCCGGCCCACTTGACACCCTTAGTTGTGACACACCTCAACTTCAAAGGGGTCCTATTACCCCCTTGAACTAATTAAAAGTGGAATTCTCACTTCCTTAGTGTCTATGTGGCACACACGTGTGTCTACGTGGACACTTCAGTGTGTTGTGCTACGTAAGCGCCACGTATGTGTCACATAGGCACTAAGGGGATTAAAATTCCACTTTTAATTAGTTCGAGGGTAATAGAACCCTCTTGAAGTTGAGATGTGTCACATCTCTTTCGGGTATAATTCGAAGGTAATTGGATATTATCTCTAAAGTTTTTATCAAACAATTGTTCTATGAAAGGACAACAAGCGAAAATTTCACCATATAGAAACATAACATATAATGAACTTTTACCAAAAACAAAAAACCCATAATGAACTTAAAATAATTGATAAAATTTTGAAGCAAGTGATCTACTTCAAAAACTAAAAACTGTTCACTAATTTTAAAACTAACTTTAAAGATCAATTTTCAAATTAATATAGTCCAAATTAGTTTGAAAATTGACCTAATGTTCTATTTATATATGTTATTGTCATGGTACCATATCTTACTATTAAAGACTTTTGTCTACCTTCCTATATATCATTTTCTGTCTGTCCTTTTAATAATAATCATTACCTTAACATCAATTATAATGGAGTATGATATATACCCCCAAAAAATACAATAAAAGAAAATAAGCTACACCAATTTGGATAGACGTGATATTTCGGGGGACTAGTAAAAAAGGTGTAATAACAAATAGGCATCACTGCTTGCTTTAGGTAATTTATATCTAGATTGACAATTATTTGTACTTTATTTATGTCACTTTTTCTAGATATTTTGTCCTTTACACTTTATTAAAAAGAATGAGCAACTTGGAATCTTGAATCATGTTGTCACGGAGAGTGCTTGTTATCATTCACGTGATGTAGCGCCCAGCTCATTGGAGATATTATTTGCTCTAGATCTAGATCTTTAAGATTTTAAAATACGTTATAAGAGTAAAAAAGCTCATTTATGTATAGATATATCCCATATCTTTTCTACGTTTTATCGAGGTGAGACTCTTATCTTATGTTGGGGTATTACATACCCCCTCTTATTGACTTAGCGTTCTCACTAAGATTTGTCCACCGAATGAGACTTGCCTACTCAAGATTGAGGTTTGCCCCACCTTACCCCCTCTTATGGACTCAGCATCCTCGCTGGGATTTGTCCCACCAAATGGGATTTGTATAGACTCAGGATTGAGAGTCCTCGCTGTGGTTTGCCCCACCGAATGAGATTTTCCTAGACTCGAAATTGAGGTTTGTCCCACATTATCGAGATTTACCTCAAGACTGACATAAGAGTGGCTTTGATATCATTTGTAAGGGCTCAACCCACTAGTAATATTGTCCTCTCTGGACCTAGATCCTACGGCGTTAAAGCACATCACTAGCTAGAGTGAAAGACCTATTTACTTATATACCAACTGTTAAGAATTCGTGCCCTACTGATTTTCTTATTTTCACCTAATTTTTGCTTATCGATGGAACGTGTTGCCTGACGTGTTTCAAGGAAGCAGTAAATAGAAAGTAAAGAACACAATGATTTTTACGTGAAAAACACCCGGCTCAAAAAGTGTAAAAAATCATGACCTGCACCTCTACAGGATTTAACCCCAACTTCACTAAAAAGTTTTGAGCCTCAACAACGACTGATTTAAAAACTCTTGTAACTAACAAATAGGAATTATAAACTCCAATTCCTATAACTCAACAACTAGGAATTATAAACTCTAATCCCTATAACTCAATAACTAGGAATTATAAACTCTAATTCCTAACTACACACACCTCCCAAGGTATGTGTTCCCAAAGTCTCTAAGTTTTTCCAAACTTGAAAATTACCTCCTAATTCAGTTTATAACACACTAAAACTAATATTACATGAATAGCTCAAACACAATGAACAACTATAAAAATCAACGCTAAAACTCTTAGCTGGATTCTGTACTGAGGACCAGGTTCTTCAACATGTTTCTTAAGTGATTGAGTAGTACTTCATGAAGTTAATCTGTCGATTGAGCTTTTCTGCTTTTTTAAGTGCGTGAATTATTCTGGCTGCTCCATCTTCTATTTAAGCACAACTCTCTAAAGAGTCATTCTTTATTTCAAACTCCTACTTTAATTAGAACTCTCATTGCATAGAGTTCTACTTCAAGTGAGACTCCTTCTACAATTCCAACTCTTGTCTCCTTAGTGTTGTAGTAAAACTCCAACTTTTTTGAATTCTTCAATTTTTAGAATCTTTCTCCTTCCATACATTGGACTCTGAAGGATATGCTTAGAAGTGAAACTCTTTCTTCACATAGGACTCCTTTTTCAACTAAACTTACTTTCCCTTATGATCAAGTGTTTGAATCAAATTGTCACGCCCCAAAATCCTATCGGGCTGGACTGACACCCGAAGCCGAGAAGGCCCGGAGAACCCATTCAAATACCTGTACTTTCACTTACATGTCACCAAAAATTTGGACAGCACTTCGTTGCTGTGAATAAGCTGAAGCACCTGTGCCTGCAGCATGAAATGCAGGTCCCCTGTGAGGGACGTCAGTACAAAATATGTACTGAGTATGTAAAGCTGTAAATAATCATATGTGATATGGGGGATCAAGAAAATCAGACGCAAGTGAATAAATCATAATAGAAGTGAACCACACTTCATAAACACTCTTAGGATCATGTACATTATCATTAATCTGAATTGGGTTCTTGAATTCAAACACATTTGTGGAACGGTATACATTCGTTCATTTCATTCTTTACAATTATCATTCGCCATTACCTCCTCCTCCTGAACCTCCAACTACCTAACAATAATTAATACTGTACCGTACTGTGACCATTAGGCTGCCCCCAGTACATATCAACTGTAATCATATCAAGTATTGGGATCGGCCCATGCTAGGCTTAAGCCCCTGAGCTACCACCCACACGTATATCAAGTAACACACATAAGAGATCTTTCCAATAACTTAGTTCAAAAGCTTTTGAGATTATTACATTAGTGTTCATGCCAATATAGTACCTTTGGAACAATGATACATCAATAGGAACCAAGTAATAGACCTTCTATACAATAATGATGTAATAAAGACTCATTGGTACATCAACAATGTGTTTCAGAATCATCAATATCACAACAATGAAATAGGAGCCTTTTGGTATATCAATGAAACGTTTTGACACTTTATAGAATGGAAACAACTTCGTTTGTAATGTAGAACAATACATGTTTTTAGACAACCTCGGAATCTTACTTGACAGAACATTGGTGTTTTCATGCCAAAGAACATCGTTAGAGTATGCCTTACATACCTCGTTGTAGATTCGGATACCAATTCAACACAACTTCCCGCCTTTACAAATCACTTATCTACAATGAAATGTTTGGCATCTTGTATTAGCAACCCAACACCACAATTCTCTTCCATAATTCCGTACAACCAATATTTGCAAAGCATTCCAAAAACCAACTTGAACAATAGGTTTATGTGTATATATATATATAATCATCATTTCAATACCATATCATCACACCAAATCCCTTCACAATTCAACATAATCCAACCATGCACAAGAATAATCCAACATCATTTCCCAATCATCTTTCAACAACAATCAAATAACATACTTCTTATGCTCACATGCATATATATATACATATCCATATAAATAACACCAACATAATTTACATCCTTACCATAAAATGGCCCTTCTGATTTCGAAGTCCTGTTGGCACAAATAAGGGGTGCTTCTCGAAGCCCTCGAGACGGTGAACACAACTACGGAATCAATTTGGATTTTCTACGGTTGAATCACAAGATAATTGGAGTTGAACTTAGGCTAGGGTTTCTTATTCTTCAATAATTTGGATGATAAAGGATGGATATGAGGCTAAGTATATGTATATAATGACCAATTTTCGTCCATAAGGTGATGGAAAATGACCATATTGCCCTTAAAATTTAAGTAAATCCGAATCTGTCCATGGTGGACTGTTTTGATAGGCTAAAGTAAATCGACCATAACTAGTTGCTCCGATAATGGATTTGGGTGAAACCAATTGAATTAGAAAGAAGACTCTCAGGGCTTCTCATCGATATATAGCAGCTCACACAGTTCATTTTGTACAAAGAGTTATGATCGTTTAAAGTCGACCCAAAAATCTGTTTGGCTGCAGTACTTTTGTGTGCAGAAAATTTCTGCACATTTACTGTTCATTGCGTCCACCGTTTTCAAGTTTCGAACATGCTCGCTTATATCCGATACTCATATGTTTTCAAAAATCTTTATATCGTTGGAAATCTAACTCGATAAACTTCGTATCGAAACTTCAACGAGCAAATTTTGGTATAAATAAAGTCGATTCCTATACACATATAATCAAACTATACACTCGAAACCATCTCAAAATAATCAAGACTCATACTTAAACTCATATACACCTAAATTATGATCAATACATATACTCCAACATATATAACCATGGCTAATGCACGTAATTAAGTACGGGTTGTTACATACTTCCCCCCTTAAGGACATTCGTCCTCGAATGTGAATGTAGTTATTTAGCCGAAACAAGTTCGAATTCATAATTGATATTCACGTCATCATATAGATATTATGCATATGTAAAAACTTACTTGTTAGTGTCCCAGTTCCACTCCTTGCACTTCTTTTTCACCTTTGAACAAATAAGGGTATTTCGATTTCATTAGTTCCTCCGCTTCCCATGCAATCTCTTCCTTTTGTTGATTTCTCCAAAGTACTTTCACCGATGCTACTTCTTTATTTCTCATCTTCTTAACTTGACGATCTAATATAGCAATAGGCATCTCCTCATAGGTAAGATCTTCTGTTACTTCCACATCTTCAGTAGAAGCAATAAGGGACGGATCTCCAATGCACTTTCGAAGCATCGATACATGAAATACTGGATGCACTGATGAGAGTTCCTGGGGTAGCTCTAATTCATAAGCAACTTGCCCATATCTTCGAATAATCTTATACGGGCCTATATATCGTGGACTCAACTTTCCTTTCTTGCCAAATCTCATCACCCCTTTCATTGGCGATACCTTCAAAAATACCCAATCGCCTAACAAAAATTCTAGCCCTCTTCTTCTACTATCCGCATGTGACTTGTGTCGACTTTGGGCTATTTTCAACCGTTGCTGAATCACCTTGACTTTTTCTATGGCTTGATACATAAGATCCGGTACGAACATAAGAGTTTCACCCGCTTCGAACCATCCTATTGGTGATCTACACTTCCTCCCATATAAAGCTTCATATGGTGCCATTTTGATACTTGAATGATAGCTATTATTGTAGGCAAACTCAATAAGAGGTAAATGATCATCCCAGCTGCCTTTAAAATCTATAACACATGCTCGTAGCATATCTTCAAGTGTTTGAATGGTGCGCTCTGCTTGTCCATCCGTCTGAGGGTGAAAAATTGTACTCAGATTCACTTGTGTTCCCAAACTCCGTTGGAAAGACTTCCAAAAGTTTATGGTAAATTGAGTTCCCCGATCCGATATAATAGAAGTTGGCACTCCATGTAATCGGACTATTTCTTTAACATACAGCTTCAAATATTCTTCAACTGTGTAAGTGGTCTTAACAGGTAAGAAATGTGCGGATTTAGTAAGCCTATCCACAATCACCCATATAGAATCAAATTTTCGAGCAGTACGAGGCAAACCTGTAACAAAATCCATGTTGATCATGTCCCACTTCCAAATTGGAAGATCTATGAATTGCATGTAGCCTCCGGGCTTTTGATGTTCCACTTTAACTCGTTGGCAATTTGGACATTCAGCTACAAATTCTGCGATGTTCCTTTTCATGTCATTCCACCAATATACATCCTTCAAATTTTGATACATTTTGGTTGACCCTGGATGAATAGAATACCTTGAGAAATGTGCCTCAGTCATAATTCTTTTCCTTAGCTCATCAACAATAGGCACACATAGCCGATTTTGGCATAGAAGTACTCCTTCTTGCGAAAGCTCAAATACCTTCGTCGCACCATTTTGAACATTCTCCTTGAGTTGCAATAAAACAGGATCTGCATCTTGCTTCTCTTTCACCTTAGCTACTAATGAGGATTTCGCAGAATTATGCACAATAAGCTCCTCGTTCGGAGTTTCGAGAAGACGAACTCCTAGACTAGCTAATTGATGAAGATCTTTAATCATCCCTTGTCTTTCTACAGGTGCCATCATAGCCTTACGACTCAACGCATCAGCTACTATATTTGCTTTCCCTGGGTGATATAAAATATCAACATCATAATCTTTTAATAGTTCCATCCACCTTCGCTGCCTCAGATTTAGATCCTTCTGACTGAAAATATATTGTAAGCTCTTGCGATCAGTATATATATCAACATGAACCCCATATAAATAGTGGCGCCATATTTTTAAAGCAAAGATAACCGCTGACAGTTCAAGATCATGTGTGGGGTAATTTTTCTCATGTGGCCTTAATTGCCTTGAGGCATATGCTATCACCTTACCATGCTGCATTAATACACATCCTAAACCAATTCTCAAAGCATCACAATACACTGTATACCCTTCTGTACCTTCTGGAAGTACCAACACAGGTGTAGAAGTCAACTTATTCTTCAATTCTTAGAAACTCTCCTCACACGCATCACTCCATTGGAACTTGGATGCTTTATGCGTTAGCTTAGTTAAGGGTGCTGAAATAGAAGAAAAACCCTCAACAAACTTTCTATAATAACCAGCCAACCCAAGAAAACTATGAATCTCTGTAGGCGTTGTGGGCCTTGGCCAATTCTTCACAGCTTCTATCTTTTGAGTATCAACCTGTATGCTTTCATTTGATACAATATGGCCCAGAAATGCCACTGACTTTAGCCAAAATTCACATTTAGAAAATTTTACTTACAGCTTGCAGATGATGTAGTTTTGATTAATGAGACGCGATGGGGTGTGAATGACAAATTAGAGGTGTGGAGATGAACGCTTGAGTCTAAAGGGTTCAGGTTGAGAAGAAGCAAGACAGAGTATTTGGAATGCAAGTTTAATGACGTGAGGCTGGAGAATAGGGTGGTAGTGAAGTTGGAATCACAGGAGGTATGTAAAAGGGATAGTTTCAAGTATCTCGGGTCCGTGATCCAGGGTAACGGCGAGATTGACGAGGATGTCTCGCACCGTGTTGGGGCAAGATGGATGAAGTGGAAGCTCGCGTCGGGGGTGTTGTGTGATAAGAAGGTGCCGCCCAAGCTTAAAGGCAAATTCTACAGGGCGGTAGTCCGTCCGGCCATGTTGTATAGAGCGGAGTGTTGGCCAGTTAAGAACTCCCACATCCAAAAAATAAAGGTGGTAGAAATGCTGATGTTGCGTTGGATGTGTGGGCTGACTAGAGGGGATAGAGTTCGGAATGAGATTATCAGGGAGAAGGTTGGTGTGACCCCAGTGGAGTATAAGATGCGGGAGGTCCGATTGACATGGTTTGGACACGTGATGAGAAGGGGCAGGGATGCCCCGGTCGTAGGTGTGAGAGGCTAGCATTGGATGGTTTTAGGTGGGGTAGGGGTAGGCCGAAAAAGTACTGGGGTGAGGTGATTAGGCGGGACATGGAGCAGTTGCAGCTCACCGAGGACATGACCCTAGATAGGAAGATCTGGAGGACGCGAATTAGGGCAGAAGGCTAGGGTCAGTTTGGGTCGCTAGGGTAGGGAATTACTTGGTGGGGGTATTATTCTTGTTATGGTACCTTGTTCCATGTTTTATTACGAATCTGTGTGCTTTTCCCTATTTTTATTACTTATGGATGCCGTATTTATGTTATGAAATCTTGTTCTGTGCTTTACTATGTATTTGTGAGGTATCTCGTGTCTTGAGTCGGGGGTCTATCGGAAATAGCCTTTCTACCTCTTTAGAGGTAGAGGTATGGACTGCGTACATCTTACCCCCCCCCAAGACCCCACTAGATGGGAATACACTGGGTTTGTTGTTATTGTTGTTGTTGTTGTTGCTTACAACTTGCAATCACGAAGAGTTTGCAACGCCTGTCGCAAATGATTAGCATGATCCTCTTCTGATCTAGAATAAACTAGAATATCATCAATGAAAACTATCACGGATACATCTAGAAATGGCTTAAACACCCTATTCATTAAATCCATGAAAGCGCAGGTGCATTAGTTAGCCCAAATGACATAACTAGAAACTCATAATGACCATACCTTGTTCCGAAAGCTGTTTTGGGTATATCTTTTTCTTTGACTCTCACTTGATGATAACCTGACCTCAAATCAATTTTAGAAAAACATTTGGCACCCTGTAACTGATCAAATAAATCGTCAATTCTTGGAAGAGGATATTTATTTTGAAGAGTCACTTTATTCAGCTTCCTATAATCAATACACATTCTTAATGTGCCATCTTTCTTGCGCACAAACAGCACTGGTGCTCCCCAAGGGGAGGTATTAGGCCTAATGAACCCCTTTTCTAGCAAATCTTTCAATTGCTCTTTCAATTCTTGTAATTCTGCTGGGGCCATCCTATATGGAGGAATTGAGATTGGCTTAGTGCCTGGTATCACATCAATACCAAATTCTATTTCTCGTTCAGGAGGTAAACCTGGAAGATCTTCAGGGAATACATCAAGAAATTCACTTACTACTGGTACAGTGTGAAGATCTGGTGATTCCGATTCCGTATCCTTTACTCTAACTAAATGACATATGTAGCCCTTGGAAATCATTTTTATCGCTTTGAAATAAGAAATAAATCTACCTCTTGGTGCGCCAATCTTACCTTGCCATTCAATAACTGCTTCATTAGGAAAATGTAAATACATCTTTTTCGTACAACAGTCAATTTTGGCATAACAAGATGTCAACCAATCCATACCCATTATAACATCAAAATCTACCATTTTTAGTTCCACAAGATTGGCCATCGTGTCTCGACCACACACAGTTACTGCATAATCTTTATAAACTCTTCTAGTAATAATAGATTCCCCAACCGGGGTAGACACTTCCAACGACTTTTCTAACAATTCGGGGGTTCTTTTGAACTTTCCAGCAACCAAAGGAGTAACATATGATAATGTAGAACCGGGATCAATTAGAGCATATACATCAGATGAAAATATGGGCAACGTACCCGTAACCACATCTGGGGAAGCCTCTAGATTCTGTCGATCCGCTAAAGCATAAGTGCGATTCTGAGTCCTGCTGAAATTGGCGACTCTTTTTTCATTCTTAACGTGACCCGCAGGTTGTGCGCCTCTACCAGAATAAGATACCGGTGACGATGATGCAACAGCTGATCCCGAAGGTCGTGCTACGCCACCTGCGCCACTTCATGGGCATTCTCTCATCATATGCCCCGTCATACCGCACCAAAAACAAACTTTTGTTTCCATTCGACATACGCCTATATGATGCTTTCCGTATCGATTACATAGCTCTCGAGAAGGTCTCGATTGGCTCATGTTCCCTTGCCCATGATAACCCACTGATCGCGAACTATGACCCTCACTTCTTTGCCCAAATTGACTGCCTCTGAACCCCTGATGCTGTGGTGGAGCACTAGCTGCAGAATAAGAAAATAATGGCCTAGGTGCTTTAGCAGAAAATTGAGGTCTAAAACCTCTCTGTGGCACCATAAACTGCCCTGTAGATCTGGCCCTCTTAGAAGATCCGCTTTCAAATTCCTGTGTTCTGTTTCTTTGCCTCTGGTCTTCCATTTTCTGTGCAAATGCTTGGATCCTAGCTATATCCATGTCTTTATTCAGTGTAGCAATAGTACAATCCCTAACCAAATACGGATCTAATCCATCCACATATCGATGAACTCTGTCATCCATAGTAGCTATAACATTAGGAGCATATCTGGACAAAGAATTAAATCAAAGACTATACTCCCTCACACTTGTATTACCCTGTCGAAGATTTAAGAACTGATCCGCACGGGCCTGACGAGTCTCATATGGAAGATAATGATCAATAAATGCCTCTTTGAACTCTTTCCAAGTAGTTGGGGGTGTATCAATGCCCCTTGACCATTTCCAGTCTTCATACCAATATATAGCCTCACCTTTGAATCTATACGCGGCTAACTCCACTGTCTCTCTGCCCGATACATGCATTACCTCTAGGGCCCTTTGGATCTGATCAATAAAGTCCTGTGGATCTTCGTTAAGATCGGATCCGGTAAAAGTAGGCGGATCCATCTTAAGAAAATCTTGCGTCCGAAGACTAGCCGCCCTATCAGTACCTCTAGAACCCGCAGCAGGAATAGCTTGCCCTTGGACTTGACCGGCAACAATCCGGGTCAACAGTTGCACTGCATCCTTCATATCCTGATCAGCAGCATTAACAAGTGGTTCTGTGAATGTGGTTCGCCTCCCACCTATTTCATCTGGAGTGGAAGACATTTCAGATACCCGCTCAGCTTGAGCTTCACTCTGATTAACTTGTACAGGTGGTGACTTACTAATCCCTTCTCCGGCAGCCACGTCTACCCGCTCGCCGATATTCTTACTTCCGGTATCCGGCATTCTTACTGTAATAAGAGAAATAAATGGATTCAGTGGTCAACTATGACTTCATTTGCTATATAAACTCTATGGCACGATCTATGATCTGAAGAAAAGAAACAATTTTCTAAATGTCCATAGCCTCCTGTTTATAGATGTGGTGCACAACACACCGATAAACAAGACTCTACGTAGACACGGCTTTGTAGACTCACTAGGACGAACCTCTCTGATACCACTTTTGTCACGCCCCAAAATCCCATCGGGTCGGACTGGCACCCGAAGCCGAGAAGTCCCGGGAGAACCCGTTCAAATACCTGTACTTTCACTTACATGTCACCAAAAATTTGGACAGCACTTCGTTGCATATAGAAGGGTCTAATTACCTGTATCAGCACAACACGCACAAATATATATATATATAATACTTGGCCGTCGGGGCCACCACATATACAAATATAACATCACTATATAAACTTCCATGACTTTACCCTTCCTTATGTCTACAAAGCCTCTAGGATATACATGACATAACTAGGGTCGGGTCAAACCCCCGCCCACACATGACTCATGTACAATAACAAAACATAAGGAACCAACTTGGAAAGCTCCGAAGCAAACTGGAGCTCACCAACAATAGTTGTATCACCTGACTCCTATCTATGCTATGAATGAGCTGAAGCACCTGTGCCTGCAGCATGAAATGCAGGTCCCCCATGAGGGACGTCAGTACAAAATATGTACTGAGTATGTAAAGCTGTAAATAATCATATGTGATATGGGGGATCAAGAAAATCAGACGCAAGTGAATAAATCATAATAGAAGTGAACCACACTTCATAAACACTTTTAGGATCATGTACATATCATTAATCTGAATTGGGTTCTTGAATTCAAACACATTTGTGGAACGGTATACATTCGTTCATTTCATTCCTTACAATTATCATTCGCCATTAACTCCTCCTCCCGAACCTCCAACCACCTAACAATAATCAATACTGTACTGTGACCATTAGGCTGCCCCCAGTACATATCAACTGTAATCATATCAAGTATCGGGATCGGCCCATGCTAGGCTTAAGCCCCTGAGCTACCACCCACACGTATATCAAGTAACACACATAAGAGATCTTTCCAATAACTTAGTTCAAAAGCTTTTGAGATTATTGCATTAGTGTTCATGCCAATATAGTACCTTTGGAACAATGATACATCAATAGGAACCAAGTAATAGACCTTTTATACAATAACGATGTAATAAAGACTCATTGGTACATCAACAATGTGTTTCAAAATCATCAATATCACAACAATGAAATAGGAGCCTTTTGGTATATCAATGAAACGTTTTGACACTTTATAGAATGGAAACAACTTCGTTGGTAATGTAGAACAATACATGTTTTTGGACAACCTCGGAATCTTACTTGACGAAACATTGGTGTTTTCATGCCAAAGAACATCGTTAGAGTATGCTTTACATACCTCGTTGTAGATTGGGATACCAATTCAACACAACTTCCCGCCTTTACAAATCACTTATCTACAATGAAATATTTGGCATCTAGTATTAGCAATCCAACACCACAATTCTCTTCCATAATTCTGTACAACCAATATTTGCAAAGCATTCCAAAAACCAACTTGAACAATAGGTTTATGTGTATATATATATATAATCATCATTTCAATACCATATCATCACACCAAATCCCTTCACAATTCAACATAATTCAACCATGCACAAGAATAATCCAACATCATTTCCCAATCATCTTTCAACAACAATCAATTAACATACTTCTTATGCTCACATGCATATATATATACATATCCATATAAATAACACCAACATAATTTACATCCTTACCATAAAATGGCCCTTTTGATTTCGAAGTCCTGTTGGCACAAATAAGGGGTGCTTCTCGAAGCCCTCGCGACGGTGAACACAACTACAGAATCAATTTGGATTTTCTATGGTTGAATCACAAGATAATTGGAGTTGAACTTAGGCTAGGGTTTCTTATTCTTCAATAATTTAGATGATAAATGATGGATATGAGGCTAATTATATGTATATAATGACCAATTTTCGTCCATGAGGTGATGGAAAATGACCATATTGCCCTTAAAATTTAAGTAAATCTGAATCTATCCATGGTGGACTGTTTTGATAGGCTAAAGTAAATCGACCATAAATCTTTGCTACGATAATGGATTTGGGTGAAACCAATTGAATTAGAAAGAAGACTCTCGGGGATTCTCATCGATATATAGCAGCTCACACAGTTCATTTTGTACAAGGAGTTATGATCGTTTAAAGTCGACCCAAAAATCTGTTTGGCTGCAGTACTTTTGTGTGCAGAAAATTTCTGCACATTTACTGTTCATTGCGTCCACCGTTTTCAAGTTTCGAACATGCTCGCTTATATCTGATACTCATCTGTTTTCAGAAATCTTTATATCGTTGGAAATCTATCTCGATAAACTTCGCATAGAAACTTCGACGAGCAAATTTTGGTATAAATAAAGTCGATTCCTATACACATATAATCAAACTGTACACTTGAAACTATCTCAAAATAATCAATACTCATACTTAAACTCATATATACCTAACTTATGATCAATACATATACTCCAACACATATAACCATGGCTAATGCACGTATTTAAGTACGGGGTGTTACACAAATTCAGCTTGTTTCATTCATATTGTCATTTATCAAAACTTTAAGGTTCCAACAAATTCCCCCTTTTTATGATGACAAACCTTTTGTCTTTGTGCATTCAAACATCTTCACATGTTGGCACTAAAGTTTAAAGAACTAGAATGAAACAAGTTAGTCAATGGGTTATAAACATTGCATAACCCTCTTTATCTTTCCCCTTTTGGCATCATCGAAAATCATTTCAATGCAATAATATACTAGTCAAAGTGATTTGTTATGCTATTCATGGCCACTGGGGCAATTACCTAAACAATCAGACAAAGACTTTAGCCAACATAGTAATGTATTAAAGAGAGCAAAAATATGAGTCAATTTAGCAAAGATAACCATTCCATTTAACTGTTAGAACATGTTCCTCATTAAACCTAAGCTAGTACTGAACAAAGCAAAATAATTGAGCATTAAAAAAAATACGGTATAAAAGTGGGACATGACTTAGGATACAAATAGTGAGGAGCTGATGAGGAAGGTGGAACAGGTGATATCAACTGTGTCAATTGATGAATGACTTCAACATTTTCATCCCTCTATCAATCAAGGTCAAGTTTCAAAGTCATGATCCTAGCCTTAAAGACCTCTTATTCAACTTCATAACTGTCTTATGCAGCTTCTAGTTCAGATTTTTTTTCTCAAATGAGTCTTATCCCTCCTTATTGAAACGGGTAGAGCAACATGATTCATCTGTTCAAGAACATCTTTTTCTGATATAAGTCAAATCTGATTTAGGACTGAGAAGCCCAAAAAAATTACCAATTAGGAACTAAAAGGGAAAGCATGGCCCTTTTTATTCTTTAAAAACATATGCTGCATGTGATTGATGATCAAGCTTGGCAAATCCATGGTACACAACTGATATTTTGGTTGAGAAAGAAGAAGGAATTTTTGGTAGAAGATTAACACACTTGTGCACACCCATTTGGAGAGAATCAAAGAAAGTTTGGTCAACAATTCATTAGCTTTATTAGACAATGAGAGGATGAAGTGTGTGGAATCGAACAGGTGTGCTCAACTATTTCAACTTAGACATCCTATGCTTATGTCAGTGTAGAACATACCTGATAAGAAGAACTTTGTGGTCACAATTACTTGCTTGTACCTAATTTTTTGCATAATCTAATACAAAATTAGGTTTAAAAAGTCAAAAATCTGAAATTGGGACACAACTAAATATGCAAGACTGAATAGAATAACTTTTTAGCTAATAAGATTAAAAAGAAAAATGATTATTCTAGTCAATCATTGAGGGGAGTTCATGCAATTTTAATCATCCCCAATTCTAACCTATTCCTTTCAAAATGCTCTCTACTTGGTGCCTTTGGTGCTTCTCCAATCAATTAAGTAACCCACATAGTTAACATTTTTATAGCTCCCAAGAGTGAAATTACTTTCATTTGAATACCATAGTCTCAAGCCATTGATTCCCATGAGATATCTCAAGATTCTTGTGAAAACACCAATTCTTATGAATTACCAACAAAATTATCATCAGCTTGTGTTGATGTTATTGATGCATTAATTTCTTGATTTGTTGTTCCCCCTGTCAATATGCCCTCAGTCTGTACAACAGTTGAACCAGATGGTATAACATGTTCCCCCTGTCAATATGCCCTCAGTCTGTACAACAGTTGAACCAGGTGGTACAATATGTTCCTGTGCATGCACATCAGTTTCACAGTCATCCTTTTTTTCATTTTTTTAAACCTCCCTTGCTTCCCCCTTACACGAGCACTACAAATCTGGTCATCTTTCAAATGATCCATTCCCTCTTTAAACGTGGTGACTGAAAGAAACTTTATTTTTTTCTAGTCTTATGCCTTGAGCAAGCCTTATCCATGTATAAATTTTACTTGTCTCCTTTCACTCTTACCTGCAAAACAAAATAAGGATTAAATTTAGGCACCCAGACAAGCTTGGGTCATTTCTTGATGAATAAGATTTCTTCTAGCCCGTGGAGGTAACAGGTTACGTGACCTGTTTCTCTGACTAGGTTTACTTATCCTTTTCTTGGTCTGAGATAATGTATTTGCCAGATTTAGACTGCTAGATCTGCTTTTGACAGCAACTGAACATTCAGTGGTTGGATGTCCAAGGTTACCACAAATATAACATAAATCTTAAGGAACATCAACATTTTTGTGGAATCCTAATCCTGCCTTTTCACTGTATTTATTTCCCCCAATTTGTGAACAATTCTTGAGGAGTTTGTCCACCTATTTGTCCTTTCAAGATCAAGTTTTAGTTTAGAAACTTCTTGACTCAACTTATTCATTTTTTCAGTTAGATCATGACATTCTTGTTTGTATCTAACTAGCTCAAGTTCAGCATTTTCTTGATCTTTACTCATAGCCTTCTTTCCCTTTTCAGAGAGTGTTAATTTTAGGACTTCAGACTTAAGATCATTGTTTGAAGAATCAAGTTGCTCAACCTATTTCTTGAGAGTACAGTTTTTCTGTTTGACAATGTTCTTGCAAGCTTCTAAATCAATAAAATCAAATTTGATGCTTGCAAGACTGTTGAACAGCTCATCCTTATCAGAAGTTGATTCTTGGAAGTTATCAATTAGTTCACTCATCAAATAAATGAGCTTTGTTTTAGAAAACAAATGTAACTTTTCTTTAAGTTCAAGTATACTTACCTCAGAAGCATCATCTTCTTCCTCCAATTCTGAATCTCCAAGAGCCATGAGTGCTGCTTCATTAACTTCATCATCATCTGAGTCAAATCCCCAAGCTGCTACCATTGCATATTCTTCCTTCTTTTTGATTTTTTCTTTCAATTATTTTTCAGCCCTTTCCTTTCTCCATTCTATTTCCCAGACAGGACAATCCTTGATATGATGATCAGTCTTACCACACTTGTAGCATCCATTTAGATTATTATTTGACTATTTCTTACTGCCTGTTCCCTTCTTCTTTTTGAAGAATTTGCTGAAATTCTTAACTATAAAGGCAACTTGTTCTTTCAATTTCTTCATCACTGTAAGATGCCTTCAGAGCTAAGGTATCCTTTGGGGCTTCTAGCACTTTAGTTCCATCAATTTCCATTTCATAAGTTCTTAAATTCCCCACTAATTCATCCAGGGTCATGCCTCCAAGATCCTTATTTGCTTTCCTGATCGCAGTCACCTTAACATTCCACTTTGATTTTGGTAATACCCTCAGTACCTTCTCGACTTGTTCTTCTTCAGATATAGTTTTTCCTAAGGAGGTCAGCTCATTTGTTAAGGCAGTAAACCTTGTCATCATCTCATACAAGGTTTCATTCTCCTTCATCTTAAATGCCTCATACTCAGTGAAGAGAAGAGAAATTCTGAATTTTCTTACTTGAGATGTGCCTTCATGAGCATTTACTAGAGCATCCTCAATTTGCTTAGCAGTGGTGCATGTTGATACCCTGTTGTATTCAACAGATCCTAATCCACAGACCAAAATATTTTTGGCCTTAGCATTTTTCTTTAATGCCAATAAGTCATGAGGACTGAATTCACTTCTTACTTTCTTTACCTGTTTCTCATCTTCTAACTTCATTGGAATAGTAGGACCATCAGTGATCCTATCCCATAACTCGTAGTCTTCCCCTTGAATGAATGTTTCCATCCTGACTTTCCACCAAATGAAGTGAGAACCATCAAAGAGTGAAGGTCTAATAGTGGATTGACCTTCATTGTGACCAGTAGGTGGTGCGAAATTCATTATATTGATCTTTGTCTTAGGTGCTAGCCCTTTTAAAGACAACTTTGCTTTGATACCACTTGTTAAGAATTCGTGCCCTACTGATTTTCTTATTTTCGCCTAACTTTTGCTTATCGATGGAATGTGTTGCCTAATGTGTTCCACTGACGTGTTTCAAGGAAGCAGTAAACAGAAAGTAAAGAACACAATGATTTTTATGTGGAAAACACCCGGCCCAAAAGGTGTAAAAAACACGACCTGCACCTCTACAGGATTTAACCTCAACTTCACTAAAAAACTTTGAGCCTCAACAACGACTGATTACAAAACTCTTGTAACCAACAAATAGGAATTATAAACTCTAATTACTATAACTCAACAACTAGGAATTATAAACTCTAATCCCTATAACTCAATAACTAGGAATTATAAACTCTAATTCCTAACTACACACACACCTCCCAAGGTATGTGTTCCCAAAGTCTCTGAGTTTTCCCAAACTCAAAAATTAGCTCCTAATTAAGTTTATAACATACTGAAACTAATATTACATGAATAGCTCAAACACAATGAACAACTATAAAAATCAACGCTAAAACTCTTAGCTGGATTCTGTACTGAGGACCAGGTTCTTCAACGTGTTTTTTCAGTGATTGAGTAGCACTTCATGAAGTCAATCTGTCGATTGAGCTTTTCTGCTTTTTTAAGTGCGTGAACTATTCTGGCTGCTGCATCTTCTATTTAAGCACAACTCTCCGAAGAGTCATTCTTTATTTCAAACTCCTACTTTAATTAGAACTCTCATTGCATAGAGTTCTACTTCAAGTGAGACTCCTTTAATTCCAACTCTTGTCTCCATAGTGTTGTAGTAAAACTCCAACTCTTTTGAATTCTTCAATTTTCAGAATCTTTCTCCTTCCACACATTGTACTTTTAAGAATATGCTTAGAAGTGAAACTCCTTCTTCACATAGGACTCCTTTTTCAACTCAACTTGCTTTCCCTTATCATCAAGTGTTTGAATCAAATTCAACTTGTTTCATTCATATTGTCATTCATCAAAACTTCAAGGTTCCAACACCAACATCTCTCATGTGTTTTGTTCGATGTAAAACTCTTTCTCATAAGTTGAAGCGTTACACGTCAGTTCAATAACTTTTTATATGAACATAAAAACTTCAAATCATAAATTTGTTTTTGCGTTTACTATCTACTTCTCCAAATTACCTTGGGTGTAGACGTTGTAGAGGCAGTGGTGATTCTATAAGGGAAAATAGAGTCCGCGAACCCATGATCTTTTTGTAAGATACTAATAATATTATATTTTGACACTTACGCTATAAGAAAGTTAACTTTATTAAGTAATTTCTATAGATATGTGAATGTTAAGTGTTGAAAAGGTCTCGTAAACAATTTAATTTCTAGTCTTGCATGGAAATTAGTGGATATACTGTCACTTTTTTTGTTACTAATCATAATATTTTTATCATATAAGAAAGATAGATGTTCTTATCATGATCTAGTGCCATTTAATTACAAGTTGTAGCTCCTTTTACACCAAAAAAGAATTATTTGAAGTTACAACTTGTTCCATTTTCCTACATTTTCATTATGATGTTTCTGTCCCAACCCAACCCACTCTGTGATTTGGACATTGATATTTCACACCTTTGGTTGGAAACAAGCTCATTTGAAATAATTTATGTTAAAATTAGTTATTTTAAATTGTTATTTCATCTTTAATGTGGGATAAAAATAAATTATAATTTAGGGATAAGTTATCCTAGGATATTATTTCAATCAAATATGGAATAAACACATTCTAAAATTAATTTTGAGATTAGTTATTTCTTATCTCTCGTAGCAAACGACCTAGAGTTATTAAAAAAAAAAAAATCCTAGTCCCACTTTTAGGTGTCATTTGTTAATTTGAAGATTTACAATTAAAATTTTTGAAAACTCCCTTTATTGGAGTTGTTTTATGACATACTTTTTGTGCAGACTGTTGTGTCATTTTAGTGATTTTTAAGTCCTCGTGAAGCTGAAATATTACCGTTTCTATAAAGGGACGAAACTAGGTGGTGCAAGGGGATTTAATCAAAAATTACACAATTTATATAAGATCAATTTATTTATTTTCTATAAATAATAAGTTTTAAATCCCCTTATCAAAAGTTCTGGTTGCGGCCAAATTTCTACATTATGATCACTATTTGACCAACTTCACCTAAGTTCCAATATCTACTCTGAAAAAAAAATATATTCTAAATTCCTCTTCACAATATCTTTAAGCAATTATTTGAAATTTATCAAATTGTGCCACTTGTAGATGACAAGAACTCCTATATTAGGAGTGGGAAATCGTGATGATGGGGCATGGACCAAATGGATAGAGATATATGGTGTGTTTGGTATGATGGAAAATATTTTTCAATAAGTTGGTTTTCTTCTTATTTTCTCATGTTTGGTTGGCAAGTGGAAAATATTTTTTAAAAAATATTTTCTGGTGTTTGGTTGGTGAGTAGAAAATATTTTTTATATTTTCTAGTGTTTGATTGTTGAGTGAAAAAATATTTTTTAGAAAATACTACTAACTATTAACTAGTATATCAGTGCCTCTAACAACTCAACAATTTATAAGAATTACTTTAAGCATAACAAATAATATCAATATCGAATACTAAAATATTACAATAACTAAATTTAATCAACTACTAATTAGCAAATATAGGAGACATTTTTCAATATTTTGTTAGGACAATCTCAAGATGCTACAATCAGTAGAAATACAGCGGAACGACAAGCTTATTCAATCTTGTGAAAGAAGCTACATCGATGACAAAATGAAATATGCAATTAGCAAAAGTAACATAGGTAAGTCTTCCTCCATGCATATGAAATAACAATACATTCAACGAACCTTGTAAAAGAAAAAAATTCGTGCTTCACTATTTTTTATTTCAAGCAGTGAAAATGAAGCAAAGCACAGTGAAAAATATTTTCGAGTAATGTAAATTTTTTGAAAAATACGAATATGAGTGTTGTTGGGGTGGGGAGGAGGGACGGAATGGGGGCATAAGTCGCATTTATTATTTTCCAAAAAATAACTTTCCTTGACCCATGAGGAAAGTCATTTTCCCTCGAATAAAGGAAAATGAATTGTTATGAAAAATATTTTCCCAACATTTAACTACAATCAACCAATAAAAAATAAAAAAATATTTTCCAGAAAACATTTTCCATCATATCAAACACACATATTGATAACAACAACTAAGAATGTCGAGGTTGATATTTTTTGGGGGGGAAGAATTGACAAATAGCTATTTTCTGTCTCGTAACTAAGTAATTATTATTATTTGGAATTTCAAATTTTGATATTTGTAGTTAACATATTTCTTTGATAATATGTCGTTAGATATACATGATTACTGCTAAAAAATTGTCCATCGCTAATATTTTTTTCTTTTGATGTCCTTTCGTAGTTAAATTCTTATTAATTGCATTTTCTTAATATTCATTTCATTGTGTCTCGGTGCTCTTTTTCAGAATTAAAAAAGAATTTACTAATGGTACCAATGATATGTGTTATATGATCTAGTGCAAATCATAACATACATTAAATTATCAATTATCAAGTAGTTTCAGAAGAGAAAATGATAAAAAAACTCCAACCTTTACCCCAAATTCCAACTACACTTATACTTTGCGGGGGTCCTATGGCCCCCTTAAACTATTTAAAAATGATATTATTATCTCTCTAAATACTTACGTGGCATAGCGAGTGTATCTCACTCTCCTTGAGAGAGTGAGCACCGAAAATAAAAATAAAAATTTTATATTCACATTTCTCAAAATCAATATTCATATTTAAGCTTTTTTTGCACTGTTTCAACATTAAGATTGATTTTTGAGTTGCGAGTTTCTTAATTTTGTCTGTTTTAGCATCAAGAATAAATTTTGAGTTGTGGCATCTTTTGGATTTATCAACAATGATGAGACGAATGTTGAAGAATTATCGAAGAAAATGGGAGAGGGTGATTTTGTGAGGGATAGTGAGTTGTTTGGGTAAAATTTTATTGAGGGTTAATTGAAGGTAGATGAAGTCATCATCTTCTTCTGAATCTTCATGTAAGAGTGAATTGAAGTACATGCCGCAAATGCCCTTTTAGATCTTTATGCTAAATGTGAGAATATGATAGAGGCAAACAATTTTTTGATGAGTTGGATGATGATAGTGTAGTGTCTTAGACATCTTTTATTGTAGGTTTGGCTGGCAATGGTTTTGATTCTATGGATTGAAGTAAGATAAAAATTAAAAATGATTTTGATTCCATGGATTGAAGTAGGATAAAAATTAAAAAATAGGATAAAAATATATTACGTGGCATAAACTGATAGGCACATGCAGCTCACTCACTTGTACAGATCTGAGCATGAGTTTTTAGACGGGCATATATTCCATTTTTAAATAGTTCAGGGGGGTCATAAGACCCCCGCAAAGTATAAGTGTGTAATTAGAATTTGGGGCAAAGGTTGGGGGGGGGGGGGGGGGGGGGGGGGTTCGGCCATTTTCTTAGTTTCAGAATAAAATGAAAGATTATTTTATTCTATGTTTGGTTGGAAGTGTTTGTTGGACAATAAAATTACGAGGTCGGAAAATAAATAATTAGAGACAAGAAAATATTACAACAATCGATTTTATTGATTTCAATAAGTGAGTGTTACAATCTCTATGAATCCTCTGATTCACCTTTTCGAATATAAATTCAAGGGCTTGAAGCTTAATCTTGAATTTGAACTTGATTTGTTGGACTTGAGGGACTTGATCTTGACTTGTACTTGAATTTAAGGGTTTTTGAGTTTGTTCTTGAATATTGCGGTCTTGATCTTGAATCTTGATGAACTTGATTTGAATGCCTGAGCTTGTTAGAAAAATTATGGCGTTTGATCCACGAGCTTTCTCTTGCTACTTGTTAGAATTCTGGGGGGGTCTCTTTTCTGAATTTTGAGACCCTTATTTATAATTGTAGGAAAGGAAGAGTCATGATGAATATGGACTTCCTTTGACTAATCAGATTTAAGTAATGTGGCACCTTTTATGGGCTTTTATTTCATGGGTCTGCTGCATCAGTTTGACATGTGGCACGGTCCTATTGGTTGCTTCACTTGACTTAGCATGCCACGTCATTTGACACGTGACGCTTATTTGGGCCTCTAGAATATGACAATATTCTTGGACTTAGCAAAGTGAGCTCATTATTTATAGCCCAAATTAATGGGCTAGCCCAATAAAAATTGGACTTTAATTAAACTCATATATGTTTGGACTTAAATAATTAATCTAATTATATTAATCCACAATATTTATTTAGGACTAATATATGAATTTAATATAATCCAAATTTTGTATGGATTTAAATTTAATAAAATTGCATCGCCTAAAAATGCCCCTATTTCAAGACTTGTCGAGACATTTAATATCTTGGAGACTAGCCTTGAAGTATGATTATTTAAGCATGTTTCCTTCGTGTTTCAATGATCCTCATACCTATGAATACCACATTCAAAAATTTAAAGACGAACCATATTGATATTAACTCTCAAAACTCTCTCATTTTTTCCATGAATCTCTACACTTAAGACCCATTGGTGAGGCATGATATTCAATTTCAAACAGATTTTGAAAGACTTTTTTATCGCCTTACTTAATCAGGAATAAAAATCTTCCGATTTGAACTTAGATTGGAGAAGGAAACAACCTCCAATTTAACTTTATATGGGAGAAGGAAACAACCTCCAATTTGACTTTTATGGGAGAAGGAAACAACCTCCAATTTGAATTTGTATGGAAGAAGAAAATTAACCTCCAATTTGAATTTGTATGGGAGAAGGAAATAACCACCAATTTGAATTTGTATGGGAAAAGAAAACAATCCTCAATTTGAATTTAGAGATGGAAATTATTTCAATCTAAATTTATATTCGAGAAGGAAACAATCTCCAATTTGAATTTGGATATGAAATTATTCCAATCTGAATTTATATTGGAGAAGGAAACATCCATCCTACTACTCTATAAAAGGAGTTAGTTTCTCCACTTTTTCAATATCTCCACTTTTTCAATATCAATTTTGGAGTTTTCAAGCCGTCAACAATATTGAGGTAATTTATTTTCCTCCTACTTTTCTCTTATTTTCGTCACTTTTTTTTCAGCACAGCATGTTAGTGGTAGAAAAGTCATATCTAATTGTAGGAATATCGAAATCATGAAACGTTTGATATTATAGAAACTAGACTTCGAGATATATAATATATCCAAAATTCAGATTCAAATTCCTTCAATATAATTCTCAATAATTTTTTAAAGTTAGCCCTGAATTTTATCATGCTGAAAATTTTAGATCTGCGCGTCTTTACTAAGCCTTTCACATCTTGAAGTAGGAAGGATGAAATCACAAGCCGCTTGATTCTTGTGAAATTATACACAAAGATATATAACATATCCAAAATTCATAATTTAATATAATTGAGATATTTTCAGGTGTTATCCCAAAATCAACATTGAGTTTTGATGCATCAACAATTTCAAATTTACGCGACATCACCAAAAAATTTATATCTCAATGTGAGAGTATTGAAATTATGATATGCTTGATCCTATAGATTTCACAAAACATGCATGTATAACATATGAAAAATTTGGATTTTAACACCTTTTTTTATTGTTCTAGATGATTTTTTTGAAATCCATCTTGATTGAGGATTCCAGATTTGCATTGCCTCACCAAATAATTTATTTCTTGATATGGGACCATAACCACCAAAGGGCGTTTTTATTTCCTCAAACCATATTTTGAGTGCTTTATTCTCATCAAGGCATCTTGTCTCAATCCAAGTTGGTGATATACAACTTTTACGATCACAACGATTTGATAGGTAATGTCCTTTCTATTTGTGTTTTTGCTTTCTTTCTTGTTTCTTTTTTTTTTTTTTAAGAATTGAAACAGATAGCAATATGCAACAATCGGCTTAGGGTGCGAGAGTTTAACTTCGCCTCCATCACCTTAAGTCCGACCAATTTTACTTGAAGACAGTGGACATCGGCTTAAGGTGTGAGAGTTTAACTTCGCCTCCGTCACTTTAAGTCCGACCAATTTTGCTTGAAGACGATGGACATCGGCTTAAGATGCGAGATTTTAACTTTACCTCCGTTACCTTAAGTTCGACCAATTTTACTTAAAGATGGTGGACATCAACTTAAGGTGCGAGAATTTAACTTCGCCTCCATCACCTTAAGTCCGATCAATTTTACTTGAAGACAATGGACATTGGCTTAAGGTGCGAGATTTTTAACTTCGCCTCAGTCACCTTAAGTCCGACCAATTTTACTTGAAGATGGTGGACATCGGCTTAAGGTGTGAGAGTTTAACTTCGCCTCCGTCACCTTAAGTCTGACCAATTTTACTTGAAGATGGTGGACATCGGCTTAAGGTGCGAGAGTTTAACTTCGCCTCTGTCACCTTAAGTCCGACCAATTTTACTTGAAGATGGTGCAGTGATTTTATTTAAGTATGGGCCCTTTTCAATGTTCAGCTTAAGGTGCAAAGGGACAAATCTTGTCCACCTTAAGGCATGAAAATTGCGATATCCTTTTAAGGATAAATCTGTGAGAGGCCAGCTTAAGGTGCAAAGGGACAAATTTTGTCTACCTTAAGGCATGAAAATTTTGAGATCCTTTTAAGGATAAACCTGTTAGAGGCCAGCTTAAAGTGCAAAGGGACAAATTTTGTCCACCTTAAGGCATGAAAATTTTGATATCCCTTAAGGATAAACCCGTTAGAGGCCAACTTAAGGTGCAAAGGGACAAATTTTGTCCACCTTAAGGCATGAAAATTTTGATATCCTTATAAAGATAAACTCGTTAGAGGCCAACTTAAGGTGCAAAGGGACAAATTTTTTCCACCTTAAGGAATGAAAATTTTGATATCCTTTAAGGATAAACCCGTTAGAGGCCAACTTAAGGTGCAAAGGGATAAATTTTGTCCACCTTAAGGCATGGAAAATTTTATATCCTTTTAAGGATAAACACGGAAGAGGCCAGCTTAAGGTGCAAAGGGACAAATCTTGTCCACCTTAAGGCATGGAAATTTTTTATATCCTTTTAAGGATAAACACGTAAGAGGTTAGCTTAAGGTGCAAAGGGAGAAATTTTGTCCACCTTAAGGCATGGAACTTTTGAGATCCTTTTAAGGATAAACCCACGAGAAGCCAGCTTAAGGTGCAAAGGGACAAATTTTGTCCACCTTAAGGCATGGAACTTTTGAGATCCTTTTAAGGATAAACCCGCGAGAGGTCAGCTTAAGGTGCAAAGGGACAAATGTTTTCCACCTTAAGGCATGGAAATTTTGAGATCCTTTTAAGGATAAACTTGTTAGAGGCCTTGATTTGAAGACTTGGAAATTTTGTCAACTTTCACTCCCAAATTTGGCATTTTGAGTGGTTTAACTTCCAAATTTGGGGATTTTAGAGACTTCATCTTATGTAAATGAAACTCATATTTCATTAGAGTTTTCCCTCATTGAGCTACCAATACGTGGAGTAAGTCCAAAATTGAATTAGATTGTTCTTATACTTGGTATCCATATGGTAGATACTGCAGGAACATATTTTTTTTTTACACTCATGCAACTGAACTCAGAATGAAATTCCAAGCGCCGACGTACCTCAATGAAAAGGATCAAGTCACAACGTAGTTCTGGTTGAGTGTTTTTTTTAATATTTTTTTATCATGTCCTAAGTTTTGCCTAGGTCACCTCTTTCGAGGTTTTCAACCTAGCGGACATTTATTTGATGATTTTTTTAGCCGTTCACAGTTTATACTCTTACAGGCCAGGAGTGGACATGCAGATTATACTCGTACCTTAATAAGTGTACATGCAGTTTATACTCGTTCCTTAAGGAGTGTCATCTTCCTTCAAAGATAGTACCTCTTCAAGAATTTGGCGTTGATGGGTCCAACCCTCACGTCATCTACATTGACAAGCTTGTAAGCACCATTTGAATATGCCTCTTGTACGACATATGGTCCATCCCACTTTGAGGAGAATTTGCCCCCAGACTTATGAGAAGTGATAATGGGCCTTCTTACTGCAAGGACTTGATCTCCAACTTGGAAGCACCTCAAGAGAACCCTTTTGTTGAAAGAACGAGATAGTCGGCCTTGATAGCATTCAAGATTTTGTTGAGCCTTCAGCCTCTTCTCATTAAGATCTTCTAACTTGGTAAGAAGCAACTTAGCATTTTCTTTATCGGTGAGCCCTTCTTGAATAACCAGTCTCAAAGAAGGTATTTGACACTCAAGTGGCAGGACTGCTGCAATTTCGTCGGTGTATGGTAAGTTGTCCTATACTCCCTTAAAGCTTCTTTCATTCACTTATGTCAGTCTCATTTGGATTTGGAGACGACTTTCTTTAACAAGTTGCATAACTCTTATTGAAGGCTTCAGCTAAACCGTTGGTGGCAGCATGGTACATAGAAGACTTGCGCTGCTTGAAGCCAAAGAGATCACAAATCTTATTCATCAGTTTGTTATCAAACGGCTTGCCATTGTCAGTTATTATATATTGAGATATTCCAAAGCGGTAGACGATATTTACTCGGATGAAGTTCGCAATATTTTCTTTCTTTACTTTCTTGAGAGCAACAGCTTTGGCCATTTTGAGAAGTAATCTGTCGCGTCCAAGATGTATAAGTGTCCACCAAAAGAATTTGGTAGTAGACCAACAACATCCATTCCCCAAGCATTGAATGGCCAAGACGCTACAGTTGGATATAGTACCGCTGGAGGTTGATGTATGAAATTTACATAGAATTGGCAAGCTTTGCATCTTATAGCATAGTCCAAGCAATCTTTCACCATCGTTGTCCAATAATATCCCATCCTTTTAATATGAAAATGGAGCTTCGGTCCAGACTGATGTGATCCACAAACTCCCGAGTGCGCTTTTTACAAAGCTTGAATTTCTTCTTTCTCTCCTAAACACCGTAATAGTACTCCTTCAAATAATCTTCTATACAGTGTGTATTTGTAGTAAGGAAAGTAAGGTGAACGACGACGAATGTCAATCTTTCTCCTTGGATTTTCTAGAATTATCCTATAACATAAATAATCAATGATAGGTTGTCGCTAATTTTCTTTTACAGCTTTAAACACGGCAATGAGGTATTCAACTTTGTTTTCTACATCCTCATCTGATGGTGGTACTACCCATTCTTGGCAGACAATAACTTGGGTCTGATTTGGAAGAGTCTGGGTTGAGGCCAGAGCAGCTAGGGCATCAGCTTGCTTATTTTCTCTCCTTGGCACATGTTGGAGGGTTACTCCTCCAAGCTACCCCATCAAATTTTGTGCATAATCATGATATGGTCGTAGCTCAGGCTTTTTGACTTCATAGCTTCCCAAAAGTTGCTTGATCACCAATTGGGAGTCATCAAAGACTCGTAATTACAGTTGTTTCATGTCAACTGTCATCTCAAGTACAAGTATTAAAGCTTGATATTCAGCAACATTATTAGAGCAATGATTTATTAGGGTAAAAGAGTATGATATGACCTCTTTCTTGTGGAGTGACGAACACCACACCGGCACCAGCTCCATCTTGATGTGTGGCACCATCAAAGTACATCTTCCATGGGGGTCTAGCTTCAATAACTATTGCATCTTCATCAGGAAGTTCATCGCTCAGTTCCCAATCATCAAGTATCGATGCTTGTCCCTTTACAGCCTTTTGGGGAACATACACAATCTTAAATTGTTGAAATTGAAGGTACCATCTTACAAGTCGGTCACTAAGGACTGATTTTGACATTACAAACTTGATGGAATTTGCCCTCGAGATAAGCTGAACAACATGATCCTGAAAGTAGTGCTTCATCTTTTGAATAGAGAAGGCTAATGCCAAACATAACTTTTCAGTTGGAAAATACTTTAGCTCGTTCGACGTCATCATTCTTCTCAAATAGTGAAGAGAGTTTTCCTTGCCTTCACTATTTTTTTGAGCCAGTAGTGCTCCAACTAACCTCTCTTATGTCGTGATGTAGAGTATTATGGTTTCCCAGGTATGGGTGCCGCAAGAACTGGTGGCTTCATTAAGTATGATTTGACACTCTCAAAGGTATTACTACAAGCTTGGTCCCATTTGAAGGGAGTGTCCTTCTTCATGAGACGACTAAATGGTTGACATTTTTCGGCTAGGTTTGAGATGAACCTCCTTAAATATGCTAGCCTTCCTTGAAGGCTTTTTAACTCATGAATATCTTGAGGCTCGGGCATCTTCAAAATTGCATCAAACTTAGCGTGATCAATTTCAATTCCTCGGTGTCGCACAATAAAGCCAAGAAATTTTCCCGAAGTAACTCCAAAGGCACACTTCAAAGGATTCATCCTAATTTGATATCTTCGAAGCAACTCGAATACCATTCTTAGGTCTTTTAAGTGGTCGCATTTTTTTTTTGACTTCACCACTAGATCATCTACATAGCATTCAACATTTTTATGGAGCAGGCCATCAAAGATGTTCTACATATCCCTTTGATAAGTGGCTCCAGTGTTTTTCAAACCAAAAGGCATCACCTTATAGCAATAAATACCTTTGGGCGTACGAAATGCAGTGAGTTCTTCATCCTTTGGTGCTATGCGGATTTGATTATAGCCGGATGAACCATTCATAAATAACATTGCCTCATAACTAGTGGTGTCATCAATTATCAACTTTGTTATGGGAATTGGAAAGTCATCCTTAGGTTAGGCGTTGTTGAGGTCTCGAAAGTCGACACAACCTCAAATTTGGCCATTCTTCTTTCTTACTAGAACAACACTTGAAATCCACTTAGGATATTTGAATTCGCAAATAAATCCGTCTTCAATGACTTTGTTAACTTCATTTTCAATTAATGGAACCAATTCTGGCCTAAAGCGTCTTTGGGCTTGCTTAACAAGACGAGCACCATTCTTGACCGCCAACTGATGGACCGCTACTTTTGGATCTAAGCCAGACATTTCCTTATATCTCCAGGCGAAGACATCCATATATTATTTGAGTATGTCTATATAAGCGATTTCCTCCTCTACTTCTAGAAACTCACTCAAGTAAGTTGGTCTTGGTTTTTCAGCGGTTCCAAGATTAACTTCCTTCAAGGGATCTATTGTGGCCTTTACTCCTTCTTCAAGTTGTGATGGAGCATCTCCAGCATCTTTCTTCTCTTGAGGATCATCGCCATTGATGGATATATGATAACACCAGAAGGCATCTTCTATCTCTTCATCAACCTTTATTTGAGATGAGACATCTTTCTCATTCTGGGTCGTAACATGATATGAGGAGCCAAAACTCTCTTCATCTTCTTCGTGTTGACTTGTATAAACCACAGTATGCGTCTTTGCTTTTAACACCTCGTTGCATGAATCTACCAGTTCCGTCTGTCGCTTCATTCTAGAAGGAATCAAACTTTGGAAATCCTTCTGGATTTTAATTGAAGAGTGCAGTATCGTGGTTTGATGACTTCTTTGATGTTTGTTGTTTTTCTTCTTATTTATAGGACCCAACCTTTCGAACATATAAGTTCTTGCGGTTGATTCTCCAAGTTGATCAGATACAGAGGGTCTTTTATTAGCGGAAGTGGATTTTTCTTCCACGGTGATGTAATTACTGATTTCCCTTCTTATGGAGATGCGAATTGGAGGTGGCTGCGTGTATCCTAGTCCTTAACGTGCTTGCCTGGTGTTATCCTCCGATGAAAGTTTGCCCAACCTTGATGGCTCATTAGGATTGTATCCAGCCTTTACAAATAGCTTGTATGCATTTGGATCAAAACCCTCTTTTGTACGCTTAGTAGGGAGTGCATATGTTGTAGCAGATTTTGAGCCACAGATTCCCCAAGTGGCCTTGAGGATGGATTTATTGCGTCAATCTTCCTGACAGGTAAAGTTATCCCTTTTAGCATATTATCTTGGGCATCAGGTGAGTGATCTTCCTCTTTCTTTACCTTTGGCACGTAGCGAAGAACAGGAGTTGTCTTCTTCTTCGTAGGAGTAATGCTTTCTTTATTTAAATTGAAGAAAGGCTTCCTGTTGATGAATTTTTCGATAGTCACCGCGACCTTCTTAGATGCAAGATTATCACACTTGGTCTTGGTGACATCTTTAATCCTTTCTCATCTACAATATGATTCTTTAAGTAGAATTTTACATCGGCAAAATGTGACTCAGCTTCAGTGAATGGCTTGTCATCGGCGACTATCATTCTTTCCACTCCATTTTTGAGATACTTCAAGCATTGATAGTAAGAGGACGAGATAATTTTGTTCCCGTGCACCCAAGGCCTACCAAGCAATACATTGTATGAAGTTTTGGCATCGATCACATGCATCAATGGGTTTGATTGAAAATCATCCATACTAATCCCCAACTTGATACATACCATGGCCCTTTGGTCCTCTTGGTTGAAGCCTTGGATCATTATACGACTTTTGTCCAGTTCTCTAGTAGCGATGCCAAGCTCCTTCATCATACGGATAGGCAGGATATTGACTCCAGATCCTTCATTTATCAAGATTCTATTGATCTTCTTTCCTAGAATTTTACCCACCATGTATAAGGGACGGTTATTTGGGGTCTCACCAAGCAGAAGATCGTTATTTGTGAATGTGATTTTTGTATCACACACATGTGCCTCTTCGCCAAGAGTTTTAGCCAACCTTTCGAAAGATGAAGGAACTTCCATGGGTAGATTCTCACCCTTTGCCCCTTCTTTGGTGGTATTAAAACAATACACCTCAAGGTTGACTTGGGCATTTTTTACACGAAACCAACTCAGCAAGAATTCCTCTAAAGTCACCAGACGCTGAAGTTTTTGGGGGTAAACCTCCGTCACTCTCGTCTATTTTGGGAGTTCAACCAACTTCTATTTTCTTAGTTTATTCACCACTCTCCTTCCGATTAGTTGCTCATATGTCTCCTTTCACAGACGCATCTTCTTGCATCGGTATCTAGTCACTAGTGTCCAACCTTCATCATCATCTTCGTCAACCGAAGACTTGTCAGGCTCTAATATCTCCTCATTATGATATTTGACACAAATTTTTACCGGGTCAAGAGAGCCAAAAGTGATAGAGATTTGATGAGAACTGGCTGTCTTATCGTTGAAGAAGATTTTCTTCTCTTTTGCCAGTTGCATAATTTATCTTTAAAGACAAAGCATTTCTCCGGAGGATGACTTATGAGCCTGTGATATTTGCAATAATTAGGGTCGTTGGTCCTTTCGACTTTGTTGGGATGCTTCATCTCTGGGAGTTCAATGAACTTATGCTGAAGGAGTACATCAAAAATCTCAGAAACATTAGAATCAAGGAAGGGATATTTCTTTTCTTGAGTCTCCTTTAATATTTTCTGATTTGGACGTGCTCCAGAAGTCGTCTTTACACTTTGCTTCTTTCTCACCTTTGTGTTGACTTTCACAGGAGACACATCAACATTCATGAATTCTTTGTTATAATTTTTGGGGACAAACTTATCCCATCTCTTGGGTTCTTGCTTATCCTTTCCCCTTCGAGGGTCATGGATATGCGCTCTTTCCTTTCCAGCAGAAGACATGCTTAACTCCATGTCGTGAGCACGAGTATCTAACTCTTCAAAGGATTTTGTCTTAATGCCTTGCAAGATATAGAGAAGCCCCCAGTGCATTCCTTGGATGCACATCTCTATCGCAGAAACTTCGCTGAGCCTATCTTTACAGTTTAGGCTAGCATGTCTCCATCGATTGATGAAGTCAATGACTGGTTCGTCCTTTCTTTGCTGAGTATTTGTTAGCTCTACCATGATCACTGTACACCTTGTGCTATAAAAGCGATTCAGGAACTCATGTTCCAATTGCTCCCAACTATCGATGGAGTTAGGCTCGAGATACGTATACCAATCAAAGATGTTTCCCTTTATGGAACGAACAAACTGTTTGACAAGATAGTCACTGTAAGTTCCAGCATTATTACATGTCTCGACAATATGTGCGGCATGTTGTTTTGGGTTACCTTTGCCCTCAAATTGTTGAAATTTAGGGGGTTTATAGCCAGCAGGCATTTTGAGGCTATTTATTCTAGCAGTGTAAGGCTTGGCATATGCAAGGGAAGACTTGGTGTCAACATCATACTTGTCTTTGAGGGTCCCTTCAATAAACTCCCTCAATTGCCCAATTGGGATCATTCCCTCAGCAGAAACTTGCACCTCTTTAGTCGATGGTGTTTGTTTTACAGGATTTTCTATCTCATAAACCTCTGGAGCTTTTTCTGGCGCATGACTAGATTCTCTATCTATCAAGACTTCCACCATATCCACTATCTTATCAATCCTATCCTCTTAATTCTGAACATAGTTGGTCAGGCCTTCAATTGCCTTTGTCAGATTCGCAAGCTGCTCCTCCACAGATAAGGCATCAGTTACCATTGCTTGCATATTCACAGAGATATTGGAGAGTAACACGGATTATCATATAAGTTGATCTTTGAAGTACTTAGCTTATGTAGTGTAAGTGGAGATGACGCATTTGTTGAACGACCATTGCTCTTGGATCCAGAGTATTTGGAACCGGAATGCTCAAGTAGAGCTAGAATCTTTTCAGCGATTCGGCCACACTGCTTCCTCCTTCTAAAGCACTTTCATTGAACTTCATTCCTTTCGGGATTGAAGATCCAAAAATTAGAGTTGGTGCGGACGACACTGGATGTGTTTGTTATCCTAGCAAGCCTGCCTTGCTCCTTGTGACAGCTCCTAAGGTTCCAAAAATAACACCAAGGATGCTTTCTACTTCAACAGAGAACTTTGAATCAGCAGCCTTAGAAGCAGTTGATTGAGAATTGACCTTCTTGAAAGTCATTTTGTTGTTCTTAAACTTTGAAGTATGAAAAGTTGAGATGAGAGGTAGAGATTGTCCCACTGGGTGTGCCAGAATTTGTTGGACAGTAAAATTTCAAGGCCGAAAAATAAATAATTCGAGACAATAAAATATTGCTACAATCGATTTTATTGATTTCAATAGGTGAGTGTTACAATCTCTATGAATCCTTTGATTCACCTTTTCAAATATAAATTCAAGGGCTTGAAGCTTAATCTTGAATTTGAACTTGATTTGTTGGACTTGAGAGACTTGATCTTGACTTGTGCTTGAATTCAAGGGCTTTTGAGCTTGTTCTTGAATATTGCGGTCTTGATCTTGAATTTTGATGAACTTGATTTGAATGCCTGAGCTTTTTAGAGAAATTATGGCTTTGATCCACGAGCTTTCTCTTGCTACTTGTTAGAATTCTGGGGGGGTCTCTCTTCTGAATTTTGAGACCCCTATTTATAGTTGTAGGAAAGAAAGAGTCATGATGAATATGGACTTCCTTTGACTAATCAGATTTAAGTGATGTGGTGCCTTTTATGGGTTTTTATTTCATGGGCCTACTGCATCAGTTTGACATGTGGTACGGTCCTATTGGCTGCTTCACTTGACTTAGCATGCCACGTCATTTGACATGTGGTGCTTATTTGAGCCTCTAGAATATGACAATATTCTTGGACTTAGCAAAGTGGACTTATTATTTATAGCCCAAATTAATGGGCTAGCCCAATAAAAATTGGATTTTAATTAAACTCATATATGTTTGAACTTAAATAATTAATCTAATTATATTAATCCACATTATTTATTTACGACTAATATATTTTGAATTTAATATAATCCAAATTTTGTATGGATTTAAATTTAATAAAATTGCATCGCGCACAGTATTAATTAATATCGAAATAACTTATCCCACCATTTACACCATAGTGATGGGATAAGTTATCCCTTATGGATGGTGGGATAAGTTATCCCGGATAATTCCGAGATAACTAATCCCGAAATTAATTATTCCGGGATAACGATTTTCCAACCAAATGACCCTTATTAAATTTACTTATGTCATGCTGAATCTCTCGAGTACTTTTCGATTATGATTTTTTTTGAGATAATGATAATTCTTTTTTCTGGGTCCGTAAGTTTGTGTGCCCAAAATTTTCTTTTTGGACATGAAATTTTAAATTGGGAGTGTGTTCTAATGAAGAGAAATTTAAATAGAAAGAAAAAGAGTTGTGGTTTCAGTTAGGGAGTGATGAAAGTTAAAGGAAAACATTTAAAATGGGGGTATTTTTACTGTTTAATGCTTATGTGGCATTACTTTTAAGTAGTTTATGCGCCTACAAAAATTCGAAATCACTTGCTATGTAGTGTGACAGTGGCATCTTAGAAATGTTTTTAAATTTATATGGTCAGATTTAGAGATATTTTTAATAGGTGTAGTTTGAAGACTAAAGTAATAATTCAAAATAAGTTAATATTAGGATGTTTTTGACAGTTCTCTCTACTTAAAATAGATCTTTTTTTTTTTGCGTCATCTTAAAATGAGGAGACTTATTAATATACTTTCTTTGATTCATTTTATTATATTTTTAAAGGTTTTTAACATCATATACTTAAGAAAGACATTTTAATAGCTTTAATGATCGACAAATTATTTATAATTTAATTTAATAATTCACAATAAGGGTGAGTTTCAAAAATGGTTTGATAATTCTTGGGAGGGAAAAGGTTTGAGTTGTTAGGCCTATCTATCTCGATGGAACCCCATAAAAGAACGAGAACTGTTGAGAGGCTTCATATTACCCGGAGTACAAGACGAAGAACGTTATATAAAATAACAATTAATTATTTGATAACAAATTCAATTTCTCAAAATGAGTAGCATTTAGGATCAAAAGGAATATATTCTAACAACTCAAACGTGCAATTTGATCCTCAGGTCACATGCTTTGGTTCCTATGTATTAATGTGGTGGATAAATTCCACATAAAAATCATCTGGATACATATTTATAATTAATTAATTGGATGACAAGTCCAAAAAGTTTACTAGGTTTACCCTAAATTATGTCAGCTAATTCACTAACAAAAAATAAATGTATACAAAGAAAGTAAACGATTCACGAAATGGATTAAATTAAATATATATATATAGCTTGTCCAGTAACCAAGACGTGTTATCAAGGAATGGTTGGCACATGCAGGTGAATTTAGTGGTCGGGGTTTTATCCAAATCTCTTCAATAAAATTTTTGTTGTATATATAAGATAATACATTTTTTATATATTTAAATAAATTTTGAATCCTTTGAATATAAGATAAGAGGTTGATTCGATGATTCAGAAGTTCAAAATTTATTTTGAAGTTTTAAATTCAGATCCTATGTATTAAATTTTTATTTTGGCATTATTAATCTTTGCAGGTCAAAGCTAAGAGAGGCGGGCTGCCCAGCAATCCACCATTGCTTTAGGGAACAGAATCAGGTCGCGGACAAGCTCACCAAACATGGGGCAGCCTCAAACTACCTTGAAGAAATCCATCTTTTGCTAATTCCACCTATATATGTTCATCAAGATTTGGGAGTAGACATGAGAGAGGAACTTATTTTGAAAGATCTGTAAATTCAAATGCTCAATCCTTAGCTGAGCAATTCAGTTACTCTTTTGTAATTAATCCGGGTTGAACCATGTGCCCTTGTGCTACTATTTCTTTGTGTTTCTATATTAGTATGTACCCTTACCACCCAAAAAGAAAATCTTTATTTTGGATTTTCCTAATGAAAATCCCAAATTTGCTATCGATGATTGAGATCTCTCCATACTTAATCAAAAATCTCGAATTCAAATTCTGAAAATAAAAAAATTAAAATTCAATGTTAGTTAGATTCTAATACAAATATCGAGCACCAAGGCGTGAAAAAAAAAAAAGCTTATCCAGTGGGGATCTTCACTAACTCTTTTTGTTATTAAAAGCTACTACCTGGACATGTGACTGTTTGGAGAAGCAAAGTATTTAATGTTATATTTAAGTGACCTTTAGCCTTATTAAAACAATTATCCTGTACTTATTCTCTTGGCAGTGAATATTTTTAAAGAGAAAATGAGCAAAACAGATTCCCAAAATCTTTGGCAACTTTTTTATACTCATTTTATTTGATGTGCCAAGAAAATCTTTAGGTGCAACAAACATGTTCTTTCACAATTATTAGTTCCTTTATCTATTTTTATACTTTTTAATTTGAGATTGCATAAATTGATAAATGTTAAATGCCAAGTGAAAGCATAGCTAAACTTAAAATTTGTCAAAATTTGTTAGGATAACATGACAAGAATAGTAGATAGAGGCGGATTGAAGATTTTTATTCGATGAATCCAACCTTTAAGATTTTAATTAGCACTAACTAAATTTGATACACATTTAAAATAGTGGTTTCAAATTCAACTTTTGTGAGTTTTCACCCAAATAAATAAATAATAATAATAGTAGTAGTAGTAATAATAATAATAATAATAATAATAATAATTATGATTATTATTATTATTATTATTTTTATCGAATATATTGGCTTCAGGTGAAGGCGATTCCTATAATTCGCTGATGAAAATAGGTGAATTTATTCTAATACATACTACTTTTGATTCATAATGCAACTTTTAATGTTTTTACATGCATTTTAAGATTGACCTTTAATCATGAATGCAAAAATATTTGTTTAAATTATTATTTATTTCTCTTGTAAACGTCTAACTTACTGAATATTTCACTAATTAAAATAACAAGATTTAATTGTTTTTTTTTTTCAGACAGGAAAAGTCATACATGCTTCTTTCTTTAATTGTTTTTTTTTTTTCCAGACAGGAAAAGTCATACATGCTTCTTTCTTCTTTTCTTTTTGTGAAATATTATTTTGGTATAAATTTTATTTGCTAAAATGACTAATATTCGGAATAGAAAGGACTAAGGAATAATAGTCAATATATAAGTATTAAAGTTGTAAAATGGGTATTCAAGTTATGATTTCTTTTTCAAATATCAATTCCAAAGGTCATATGCTTGCAAAATTGAAGTTGATGTAGAAGCACGATTTCTGCCATGTCACCTAGACACTAGTTCGTTCAACATTCTTTACCTACCATATATAGAGTGGAAAAGGATCAAAAATATTTTTAAACTTTTAAAAATGATTCTAAAATATCTTCATCTATCTTTGAACTCTAAAATGTCCTTTCATCCATCTATATGGCTCACAAATACCCTTCCAATTAATAGACATCTGATTAGGCTTTGACTTTAACACATGACAGCTCGTCATTGGTTTGAAATTTAATTAAGTAAAATCTAATTATTTTCAAAACCCAATCTAATTTTCACCTAAGTATCCAGCCAATCTAATTTCTAGCAACCCGACCCAAACATAACAAGTAAAGGAGAGAAATTATTCACAGCAACAGTTCATCTTCTTAAAAATGAACCGCGATTTAAAGATTTTGAGAGCAAAAACCTAATTTCACAACCAAACTACTGAACGCGATCTTGATAACACAAGTTTTGATGAAAGTTGCAGTGAAGAAGTCCAAACTCAACTCCGATTTACCTTCTACGCTCATCAATTTATAGTATTCAAGTAAGTTATGTAGTATTCATGTAATGTTAGGGTTTAGTGTATTTTGAAATCCTACCCGATCTAATGAATATGAACATATTTTATATGTTTTTGTTGTTTTTTATGTTTGTTTATACAACTAATTAGTTTTGGATTTCATTGTACTATCAAGTTAAGGTTTTTATAATTTTAGTGACGGTGAAATTCTACGATTTTCTCTTTATTGTTATACTTTTTATATTCTGATTTTAAGACTTTTTATGAAGTCGTCGTGTCTCGATTAAGCTAAACATGGAATTGAGATGTTAGTTTTTTACGATTTGGTATCCATTTGTTGTATTATTTAAAAGGTTTTTTATTTATTTCAGATTCTTGTGCAACCGTTGTCTCAATTTTGTGCATTTGAAAGAAATGTTAAGAATTTTCTATTTTCTGTAGATGAGGGCGGTTCAACTATTTGCTGCAGATGAGGGTGAAGCTAGTGTTGTAGCTCCAAACATCTTTCTTGTTAATCAACCTAGTTTGAATGAAGAGGAGGTAGGAATAGGAACTGATGCTGAATCAGAGGAAGAGATAATAATGAGCCCGTTCTTAGTGATTATGATAGTGAAGAGTTGGAATTTTTTAGAAAGGAAAAGCATAGAGAAGTCAATGACCAGCTGGACATGTTCTTAGAGTTGGAAAAAGGTATGTGCTTTAAAAATCTTAAAGAAGCTAAGAGAGTTGTGAGTTTCTACTCTATTGCTAATAAGAAAGGCCTTCAAGTTGATAAAAGTGACACTACCAGATTGAGATATGTGTGTGATGTTGGATATCCCTTTGAGTGTTTGATATCAGAAGATAAGAAAAGCCAGGGATTCAAAATTAAGACTTTGAATACAAATCACACTTGTTTGTCATCTTTTCAGAATAGAAGAGCCACCCAAGATATTTTAGCACACTACTTTAAGAAGAAGATTCAGAATAGTCCAAAGTACAAGGTGATAGACATGAGAAAATATTTGAATGAAATGTTTAACCTGGATGTTAGCTATTCTATAATGAAA
Organism: Capsicum baccatum var. pendulum; assembly: GCA_030864225.1. Taxonomy (NCBI): domain Eukaryota; kingdom Viridiplantae; phylum Streptophyta; class Magnoliopsida; order Solanales; family Solanaceae; genus Capsicum; species Capsicum baccatum. Next base: position 242,871,756 of record CM061561.1, read on the forward strand.
AGGGTTAAGAGGTTTATATTAGAGAAATTGGAGGGTAGCTACATTGATGAATTTAATAAGTTGGAGGCTTATGCCCAAGAATTAAGGGAGAGCAATCCTGGTACATATGTGTTCATAAATATATCTAAAGAGGCTTTGAATTGGCGGGGAAAGAAGGTTCTTAAGAATGTATGTGTGCTTTCAAGCTTTGAAAAATGGTTGGAAAACAGGTTTGAGGCCTTTTATAGGGCTAGATGGAACATTTTTAAAAGGAAAATTTAAGGGAGTTTTATTAGTTGCACTCAGTCAAGATTCAATGAAACACTTCTGTCCCCTTGCTTGGGCAGTGGTGGACAAAGAGACAAGTAGAACCTGGAAATGATTTGCTGAGTTACTCCAAAGTTCATTAGATTTAGCCGATGATGAAAGATTGACATTTATGTCTGATATGCAGAAAGTATTTGCTTGACACTTTTATTTATGCTTTTCTATTGAATTTTTATGCAACTAGTACATTAATTATTTTTATGTTTATTGTTATAGGGGTTGTTGAATGCTATTAGTCAAGTCTATCCCAAAGCAGATCATAGATGGTGTGTAAGATACATAGAAGAAAACTGGAGCAAGATTTGGAGAAGTGTACAAATGAAGAAACTATTGTGGTGGTCTGCTTAGAGCACGTATGAAGAAGAATTTCATGATTAATTAAAGGACATGGGAGCTTTGTCTGAACAAGCTGTCAAGGATTTAGTGTGGTATCCTGCACAACATTGGTGTAGGGCTTATTTTGACACAGTCTGCAAGAATTCTGCATGTGAAAATAACTTTACAAAATCATTCAACAAATGGATTCTAAATGCAAGAGGAAAACCTATAATCAAGATGTTGGAAGAAATTAGAACCAAGGTAATCCACTCTTTATTTTTTCATTATTTGAATTTCTGAGTTTTTCACTTTTTTTCAGAATATTTTTTTCACTATTTTTAATTTAACAAGACTTTATCAATTAAGTTTGTTGTCTTACTATTTTTCAGTTAAGCTTATTATTTCACTGTTTGTATAAATAGGTCATGATAAGGTTGAAAGAACTTGAAGAGGAAGGGAGAAATTAAAAAAAAAAATTCAGTCCATATGCCATGGAGTTGTATACCGATTACAATATGATTGCACATTGTTGTGAAGTAAAATCTAATGGAGACCAAGGGTATGAGGTGGTTGAGGGCGAAGATACGCATGTGGTGCATCTTAGTAGGAAGAAGTGCACATGTAGGACATGGGACTTGATAAACATACCATGTCCTCATGCCATTAAAGCTTACATTCATGACAAACAAGAACCAGAAGATCATGTGAATTGGTGGTATTCAAAAGAAGCTTACATGTTGGTGTACATGCATAAGATACAACCTGTTAGAGGTTCTAAATTCTGAAAAGTTGATCCTGATCATGCTCTGGCGCCTGAAATACAAAAAATGGTTGGTAGATCAAAGGTTAAGAGAACAAGGGAAAAGGTCAAATCTAGAAAGAGGGACGGGGTATGGTCAGCTTCAAGAAAAGGACTGAAAATGACATGTGGTCATTGTGGTGCACTAGGCCATAATCAAACGAAATGTCCTTTGGTAAGTAATTTTTTTGTACTTAGTTAATATTAGCGTTACTTAATCAATTATTTAACTACTTTGTCAATTTTTGCAGCTTAACAAATCAAAAGAACCAGTTCAAGATGTACGAGTCTTAGCACCCCGAGATAGCCAAGAATCTGGTGTCTTCATGCCTACTCCTGGATGTGTTGCTTCTTCAAGTCAACAGACCAAATTTGTTGGACCTGAGCTACATGTTGTGCCTTTTAAGTGCTGCAATTGTTGATACAGATGGAGATGAATCTGAAGAGGATGAGCAGCCAACTATGCAACCTAAGAGAATCTCCGAAGCTAAGACTAGGCTTGAAGCTAAAAAGGTTCCGCATTGACCAACTGGTACTAGGAAGATTGGCTTCAAGGGAGATGAAAATTGTGCGAGTATACCTAAAAATTTGTCGTATTCATCAAAAAAGTTATCTTACAAAGGCAACGCAGTCATGACTTCAAATCAATTGAATGTTAAAAAGGAAAAAAATAGGAAAACTGAAGACAATGAGGGGTGGAAAAAATAGGGGAGAAGTTATTTTGAGTCCAAGGAAGAAAATATGAATCAACTATACTTCATATTTTGTTACCTTTTTGTTGCTAATTAGACTTTTTAGTAGTTGTATTAAGAAACAAGTTGTTTAAGATGGGATGCTATTTTACTGCAGACTTATATGTAAATGCAGTTGATATGTGGATGTTGTTTCTCATATATTGCTGAAAGTTGTCTTGTTTCTATCATTCTCAAAGTTGACTGGTATCTTGTTTCTAAACATCAACAACATACCCAGTGAAATCCACAAACAAGATCTGCAGAGAGTTCTTTTTCCTATATCCTTGTTCGTGGGTTGTAAAAATTGCACGTGAAGAAATTAGAAAGCTTGTTCTTCAGTCCATGTCGTTGCCTCTATTTTTCTTCCTGCATGTGATATGAGTTTTTTTTTTTCGTTTTGTTGTATAGTGTGTATCTAATTATTTAGTTCTTTATTTTGTTAAGGTGATTTTTGGTGCACTTGTGCTAGGTGGTAACCTCAACTGTCTTAGCCAATTTTTTTGCTGCAAAATGAGAGTATGCTTATATAATTGTTTTCCAGTGATGCATGGTCTGTTAAATCAAAATCCAGGTTCTATGTGATGGCTGGGATTTAATTACTCCTTCAATCCTAATAAGTGAGAAGTCATTTCGATAGCATGGAGTTTAAAATATTGTGTTGATCATATATTTTTTTTCCAGTTAAACTGAATTATAAACTGAATCATATTTAACTAATTATAGCATTTTACATGATAACTCATTGAAATCTAGAGTTAGTTCCCACAAAAATAACTGAAGAAGAAAAATTGTAATCAAAAGAGACTAAATGAGCTCAGTACCTGCTAAGAAGGGCCCGAGTCATTTTACATCAGGAATTATAGAACGATCATTAAGAAAAATTATCGAGTTTGTCTAGTATGCTCTTCCATTTGGTATGTTGCTGCCCCATAATATGTAATTGCAAAATGATCTTTTTGAATCTAACAGTGCATCCTTAGCCACCTGGGTAGATTTGTGACCATTTCTTTCAATCCAAACATGGTATACCATAGTAGTAAAAATGAATCCCACGATCACAGTCGCAGATCTTGCGCTTCTTAGGGAAGATAGTCGTTGTACCTCACAGTCCCAGTTAGTAATCTGTCTATTTATGCCCATACAAGTAAGTAGTGTCTGCCACAAATACCTACAATGGGAGCAGTTGAAGAACAAGTGTGAACTACATTGCAAACTCAAACTAGATCAATTTTTTATTTCTTTAAACATACAGTAAGATGTAGAAATATTAGTCAAAAAAGATAAACAGAAACAGTCAATAAATTATTTCATGGTGCCTCAAGAATTCCATCATTGTTCAAACAGTAAACAAAGTGTCAATTACCTACTAATTCTAAATTTCTTCTACTCGACCAGATTCTAAACAAAGTGCCACACAGTAAACATTGAATTAACATCTTATCATATATTATTTTAACAATAATGATTTTCACTTATTGACTAGAGTCTATTAACATTACGTTCAAGTGATGAGTACTCACTGTAGATAATAACTCAGTTATTAGTAAACGCTATCGATATCATCAATTCATCATTAAAATTGAAAAGAACTAGAACTAAATCAAACGAGAAACTAAAACTAGCACTGCGTACATCAATTTAAAGAATCGTCTAGTGATCAATGAAGTGAACCAAGGTTCAACTCTGAACAAAGAACAAAAATATTAATTTAAAGTACATTAATTTTTGGGGTTCAACTACAGATTTTTCAGTATCAAGAATGTTTTTAGGAGATAAAAGAAGAGTTACATTTAGGGTCCTCAGCTGAATCATTGCATTTTCATCAGCCTTAACACATTTTGATTCATCAGAATTCAAATTGATTTAGTTCTGTGATTAATTGGCCCTGACATTCATAAGGGATACATTTATTGAGACATTTTGAACTATATCTACTGACCAATTTTGATTTACAGTCGTCGGAGCGCCACCGTCGTGAAATTAGAGTTTTAAAATCCTAATTTCAAAATTGGACACGTTCTGTGAGGAAATCGAAAAAGCTTTTATGAAATTTGTGTTCCTGACCTCATTTGAATTCGATTGGCATTGAAATTATTGGATTTGGAGCTCCGCCTTTGAAAATCGCCGCTGGCGGCGAAATTTTTGATCTCGTATTTTTTGAATCTTCTTGATGGGGTTTGGTTGCCTGAAGGAGGCACCCCATTTGGTGTTGAGTTTTTCCTGTTTAACGGTGAGCTGTGGCGGCGCCACCACCGCCGGAAATCGCAAATGGTGGTGCTGCGTTCAAATGCAAATTCCCGGCGTTTGAGGTAGTATTTTTTGAGAATTTTTGTTGGGTTAGGTTCGCGAAGGCTTGACGCACGTTTTGGCACTGGTCCACCACTATCAAGGTCGCCGGAATACAAACTCGACCTGTTCTCTATGATATTTTCACAAACCCTAAAATTGAATTGATTTTTTGAGAAGATAATATCTAGTTTCCCTTTAGTTTTTATGTTTGGGTCGGGTCATTGGGTTGGGCAGATGGATGGGTAGGTTAAGTTGGAATTAAGTTGGGTTTTAAAAATAATTAGATATTACTTAATTAAATTTCAAACCAATCACGAGCTGCTATGTGTTAAATTAAAGCCAACTCAGATGTTTGTTAATTGGAAGGGTATTTGTGAGCCATGTAGGTGGATGGAAGGATATTTTAGAGCCCAAAGATAGATGGAGGGTATTTTAGAGCCATTTTTAGTAGTTGAAGGGTACTTCTGACCCTTTTCCGTATATAGAAATTGATACTCCTGTGACTTATATTATTTGTCAATATTATTTAAAATATTTATATAAATTTAATAATAATTATGTTTTGCTATTTTATCTTTAATATTAATTATTCTTAAATTGAACAATATTAATCATACAACATAAAACTTATAAAACTAAAGAGTTCAAATAGTAATTATTAATTGGTGTTTTAATTGTTTATATATATATAGTAGGATTAGCTTAGCGATGTTAGACATTTAGTCGAGACAAATAAATAGTGTATAAATTTATTAAAGAGAGGCAAGAATAATTAGTAAAAGATACTTCTTGTTTATAATCTCTTAAGGAACGTGTTTAAAAAAAATACTAATGACAACTAATATGAAATGAAGCCACTATATGTCTGATGAAAATCTCTCGAAATCCTTGAAAAAAAAAACGAAAAAAAAGAGATGAAGGAATACAAATCTTAGCAAATTTTGTATGAAATCAATTATACGTGTTTTCTCAAGAGTTAATAGCTTAAATAGTCACTCAACTTTAGACTTTTATCCCAAGAAGTCACTCAACTTTAAGTTTTACTATGAAAGTCATCCAATCTATTTTATTATTTATTAAACAAAATTTTGCTTATGTGGAATTTTTTAGTAACAGAATTCTAAAAAATACAAAATATCCACTTAATGACCCTTTTACCCTTTCATTCATTCCTCTAAATTATTTTTACCACTTCTTTCTCATATTTTGCTTCTCCTTCTATTGCTGTTTCAACCATTTTTGTTCCATATACAACATTATCCAAAGTATTGACTCATGAATTTGTCGCTTTATTCATTACTTGATAAAAAATAATCTATAAATTACTTTTCAAATGTCACTGAATAAGCAACATCCTTTTAACAAAGAATGCAACTTATAAAATAACACGTGCAATTAATGAGTAAAGGTCATACGAAAATAAATTTTAACAAAATAAGCAAAATTAAGTGATATGACTTTTGTATTTCGTACTAGTACATGTATGTTATTCGTGTTTTTTTCAATGTTTAAAATTGAGAGTATTCGAAGTTGAAGAGAGTCGATTTCCTTATTATTATACACCTCGGCTCAATGATTCTTTTTGTCTTCTACTATGAAAGTATAAGAACATAGTAATGTTCTCTGTATCATGTAAAACAATATTATTAATGAAATAGTTTTTAGTTAACTATAATTTTGATTAACATCCATAAATATTTATATAATGAAGTGATTTACCTTTTGTATTTTGTACTAATACTAGTAAGTTTTATCATCTTCTATGACTCTATCTTACCCACCATATTACTCTGGACAATTCCTAATACATTATCGCATAAATTTAGAACATTACCATGCTAAACTTCTTCAGTTAACACCATGCTCAAAATTTTTTATACAAAAGTCAATACTTTGGATAAATGGTTGAAATACTTGTTATATTTAACTAGCCAGAAGGAGAAGCAAAATATGTTAAAAAGACGGTAAAGATAATTTATGAGGATGAAGAAAAGGATAAAAAGATCAAAAAGTGGATATTTCATATTTTTCAGATTTTTTTTATTAATAAAATTTCACGTTAACCAAAGTTTAGTTTAAAAAATAATAAACTAAGTTGAGTTACTTTTTGAATAAAATATCTTAAGTTGAGTTACTTTTTGAGTAAAATCTAAAGTTAAATGATTTTTTAGGATAAAAGTTTAAAGTTAAGAGACCATTTAAGTTATTAATTCGTTTTCTTTATCGGTATTTGATATCCATATTCAACCTAACTAAATTCAGATTTAGTTATTGTAGGTCCCATTTTGTGAGAAGACACTTTTAATAGATTTTTTTTTTTATTTTTATAAGTTTTATGTCGAGATCTCTTATTAAGATCGATGAAAAGATCCCAATATCCTCAAATCATTTTTGACTTGGAATCACGATTCACGGGTGAGAAATTAATTTCGGCGCTTCTAATAAAATATTTAAGTGCAATTAATAAAATATATTGACTGTATGGATAAATTATAATTTATGAGACAGTTGGCATAGATAATGTTTGTTGGGAACATGACAGTTATATCAGCAAGAGAAGAATCTGGAAATCACATTAGATTAAAGGCAATTGATGAAAGTATCAAAATAAAAAGTAAATAAATATTTTTTTAGAAAAACTTTCGGTTTCAAATTTACTAATCTATTTGGATCACTAAATCACTGAAAAGAGAAATGCTTTTTTCGTATTAAAATTTTTAAACACGAAAATTTCAAATAAAAGGGAACGAATATCATTCCTCGATAATCAATAAATAATAATAATAAGAAGAAGAAATGAAAAATATGTGTACTTTTTTTTTTTTTTGGCAATTAACTGATTTTTTATTAATCACCCAAGTAAAAACAGTGTACATCTCCAATGAGTGCCATAACCATGCATCTCATTCTTTTTCCAACTTCTACACTTTCTTCTAAAGAGAAAACAGAATCACATAATCCCTTCTATTACAGGGAGCATATGTATGAAAATAAGCTACTATTTGCTCTCACTCTAGTCTCTAGTACATAAATCAATTTTCACCTTTCGAATTAATTCTTCATCTGTTGTAGTCTTCTTCTGAAATATCCGAGCATTCCTTTTGATCCATATGTTATACACCACTGCAGCTAGACTGGCTTTTGAGATCCTCCCTCTTACATTTTTTCTAGCAGACTGCTTACTCACCCATTTTCATACTGCATCTCACTCCTTATAATTTTTATTTCTCTTATGCCATCTCAGTATAGCAAACCATATCCTGCTAGTTATACTACATTCAAAGAATAAACGGTTGCTGCTTTCCTTGTGATTTTGGCAGAATACACATTCTTCTTCCACCTTTATACCCCATTTTAACATGTCTTTAGTCCGCAGGCGTTTGTGCATACAAAGCCATAAAATAAACACTTGCTTTGGTTCTACAATGTTGTGACAGTATATTCTTCTCCATGGCACAGTTGTTGAGGGCCCACACAACTGTTTATAAGCTTTAGCTACCTGAAACTTTTCAATTTTTATAATATCATGTATGTTGCCAAGTTGCTGCCAGCATTTCCTCATATTGATAATTTTCCTGATCATCCAAGAGGCCTGCTTTGGTATCATCACAGTGAAAACATTTTGCCTCTTTATATAGTATTGATGAACCCATGTTATCCATAATTTTTCCTTGTTCTAACTGAAAGCCCATAACAATTTACATATTGCAGCAGTGTTTCATGTATGCAAGTTCAGAAGGTTCCATGTATGTGGACTTAGTCACATGCAAAGGTGACACATGAAAAAAAATTGTTTAGTTGTAGATTTGTGGCTCAATGGAGATACAGTCAGCTTCCCTGAAGCCAACAAATTCAATTGAAACAATAATACTCTTGTTGTTTCATTTTAGTTATTGGTTTAGTTTTTTTACAATTACTAAAATATTAATAAAATAAAATATAAATTCTTAAATTAATTTACTTAATAAAAGTAGATTGAGTTCTCTCCTCTTAAATATTGTGCATACTTATCTAGTGTTAAGGATATAAAGAAAAATAATTGCTGATTTTACTTTCAAAATTTTAAAATAACAATTATTTAAGAACAAATATTTTGAGCTAAACCAACAATTAGAATAGGACAATTGGACTAGGAAGGAGGAAGTAACAGCCAACTGACCATGACTAAATAGCTAGTAGTGATATCCATAAGACTATCCCTACCAAATATATACAATAACAATAGAATATTTCACCAATTTTGTAAGTGAGATTTGGAGAAGATAATATATATAAGGTAAAAAAAAATGACTTTGATAAATCCTTGACTCAAGTAAAAATATATCAAAATAATTATAAAAGAGGAATACATTAGAACAAAAAAACAATAGCAACAACAAATAACAAATAACAGAATAATTGAAGCAACGGAAATAATAAGTCATAATAAAAAGAAGCATAAGAATAGTAATACAGTAAAGGGAAAACTATACGAGGCTATCTAGGGTCATATTTTAAGTAATGTCTTGTCTAATCACCTCTTCATAATATTTGAGATATCACTACTTATCATCAAATCCATCATAACCAACCTCTCACATTCCCTTACAGATCTATACCTCAGTCTCATTTTCTTCATCTTATTCACTCCGGAGGTTATTCTCGCCTCATCCTAATATCTTTAATTCTTATTTTATCTTTCTTAATATGCTCACGCATCCCTGTTAACTGCTTTAATCTTTAATTTGTGTGAGTTCTTAACCAACTAACGATATGCCTCATACAACATAGTAGATCTAACAAACAGTTTATAAAACTTGCCTTTTAAGTGCCCGTTTGGATGGACTTATTTTAAGTAGGGAAAAAACATCGTTTCCACCCCAAACTATACCCGAAAAGTTTAAGCCATACCTAAACTATACTAGTGACCTATTACAAACCTTAACTATAAAAAAGTGATACTTTTTACACCCTGTCAGGCATTATACCACTTGCATGTGGTGTGGTATTTTACACGCGCTGCCACGTCAGCGCCACATCAGCACCACATCAGCGTCATCCGAAAAAATAATAAATTTATTATTTTCATAAATTCTTCTTTTTTCTTTCTTCTTTTTAATTTAAATCCTTTTTCTTTCTTTCTTTCTTCTTCATAATTTTTTTTATTTAACTAATTATGTTTTTTCCTTCAATGTCCAAAACCATGAAAGTGTAGGTATTTTCAATGTCTAAAATCATCTTCTTCAATGTCCAAAACCTTCTTCTTCTTCTTTTTTTTTCTTCAATAAATTCTTCAATATCCAAAACCCATCTTCTTCTTTTTCTTCAATTACCAAAAAGAAAAAATAAATTAATGGAATCATATTCTTAACGGGAAGATGATATAAAATCAATACACCCAAGCAACAACTTCATTCAAATTCAATGTCATCTTTTCTTTTTTTTTTCTTCAATTTCTTCAATGTCCAAAACCATCTTCTTCTTTTTCTTCAATTTCCCAATGACCATAATGTCATCTTCTTCTTCCATTGTTGATATAAAATCAATATACCCAACCAACAATTTCATTCAAATTCAATGTCATATTTTTCTTCTTTTTCTTCAATAAGTTTTTCTCCAATCTTTACAAGTCTCATCAAAAAAAAAAATTTGATCGACTTTTTTTTTTTAATTTCAATGATTTTCAACAAGATGAGTAAAGAATTTTGAAAGTACAAGTATCACCAAATTGAATTGAACTTCTTCTCCCATGAACAGATTAGTTTGAAAGTACATCAACAAGATGAATTGAATTTAGAAAGCAATAGTTCAACTGCGTTCGGTGAACTTCTTCTCACTTCAACACGCCGATTCAACGATTCAACTTCTATTTTTCTCTACAAAAATTACTATGAAAAAATCATTTTCATCAACCACAAGTAGCAATGGTTGTGAATTGAAAAAAATGAAGAAGAAAGAAGATTGAGAGAGAAATAGGAAAAAATTAAAAATAGGGTTGAAGGAGAGAGAATCTGTGTGGGGCTAGGTGCCGGGGGGTTTTAAACAATAATTTTGGTTTTAGACGCGCCTTTTTTTTTAATTTAATTTTATTTCCACGTCAGATTTAGGATGTAAATAGTTTCACTTTTTTATAGTTTAGGTGTGTAATAGGTCACTAGTATAGTTTAGGTATGACTTCGATTTTTCGGATATAGTTTGAGTTGGAAACGATGTCTTTTTCCTTTTTAAGTATTTTTAAGTCAAAAATAGTTTTTAAGCCAAAAATAGTGTTTGGGTAAATTTTTAAAATATTTAAAAATACTTTATTTTAAGATAAAAAAGCATAAATAAGTCAAAAGTCAAAAGGAAAAAAGTTCATCCAAACGGGTAAGTCATTCTTATCAGACAAAACCCTAAATGCGAGCCTCCAGTTCATCCACTCCGCTCCAATATATTGCGTGACATCGTCAATCTCACTAATTACTTCCTCTCACCAATCAGGAGAAAAAAATTACTCCACTAATCAACTATGATTATGGATCTGAGATTTCTCTCTCTCTCTCTCTCAAATCCCTCTCACTAATTTTCTCTGTTTTCTCTCTCCACATGACAGTATATTAAGAAAACATGCTGACCCCTCTTCTTGATTACAATGCTAAGTTTTCAAGATTTCAAATATCCACTACATATATTCATGTAGAAATATAGGAGACACAGATTTCTCTAGAGTGATAAAGATTGTATTTTTATGAGCTATGTTGGAAATCCAGATTAGATTCTTGGTTGCATTTCTTAAGTAAATTGCTTCAAAATGTTCAGAAGATTTGATTTTTGAGAGAAAAATGAATGAAGTAGTATAAGGGGTTTCTTTATAGAGTTTCTTGAAGTGAAAAACAATGGAGTGGGGAAAGAGGATGAGTCTAGTGATGTTATTAGGGGTTGGTTTTAGGTTTTCTTGATATTATATGAGTTGGGTATAGTGTAGAATTTTAGCATAGTGGGGATTCATGTGGTTGACTCCAATTTGTTTGGGACTGAGGCATAGTAATAGTAGTAGTTGTTGTTGTTTGGATGTAGTGTAGAATTTGAGCATAGTTGGTTATAGTGAGGAAGTCATATAGCCAACCCCAACTTGTTTGGGACTGAGGAGTAATAGTTGTTGTTTGGATATAGTGTAGAATTTGGGTATATTAGGGATTCATATAGCCGACCTCAACTTGTTTGGGACTGAGGGGTAGCAGTAGTTGTTTGGTTATACTGAGGGATTCATATAGTCGACCCCAAACAACTTGTTTTGGACTGAGGCGTAGTTGTTGTTGTTGCTTGTGTGTAGTGGAGATTCATATAACCGACCCCAACTTGTTAGGAACTTGTTTGGTTTATGTTGGAATGAGAAGAGCAAAATTTGCTTTTTTGGGGGAAAATTCAAATCTTGGGCTGTTGAAGTGAACAGTAAAGTTGCTATTTTGGGTAAAAACAAACAAGTTGGTGAAATGATATCTTCAGGGACAAATTTAGTGATGACTGTGATTGGATTTGCAGTTAGTACTATGTTCATAGTATTTGTGTGCACAAGGCTAATTTGTGCAAGAATTCAATTGAACGCAAGACGGCGCTCTTTTGCATATGCTTCTAGAGTTGATCTTAGCATTGTAAGCACTTGTTTCATTACTGGTTTAGTAGTATGCTGTTTTCAGTAGTATGGTGTTTTCTTTATACTGTTTTGGCATCTTGTTGCCTTTTGGTTTACTGTTTTCTTGATGGGATTTTCTTACATTTAAGTTGGGTTGTTGGAAAAATGAGTTTCTTGAAGTTGAAATTGTGTTTGGACAGAATTTCACTTGGAAAAAAGTTGAAGTTTTGTGAGTGAAATATTTCGTAAACCACTTTTCTAATTTTAGATTCTCTATCTCAAACAATGGACAAAGTTGTAAAACTCAAATTGATTTGTACATAATAGTTCATTATATGCAAATAATATGTATGTCAAAGTGCCTACTTAATCTGATCGTAACTGCAGTTTTGATTGGTTTGAGTAGTCTAGCTGGTGCACAGTACATATTCTATCCTGTAGGCCACTTAGGTCTTTGATGTGTAGTTTGTTAAAGGGGTTTTGTGCTTTTACTGTGACTTGTCTTAGTATTCGAGTGGAGGCTTTTCAAACAAACATCAATTTGTCTTGATGATGCTTATAGGTCTTATTCCCTTTACAAACTAGCTATATTTAGTTGAACTTGATCAGTAACTGTACTAAAATATCCCCTTTTAGTCACTATTTTTCTTGGCTTCTTCTTTATTAATGGAAACAGAACGATTTTTTCAGATGAATCACTAATTCTGGTTTTTGGTTAAATAATAGTACCGTATGTTTACCTTGTACAGTTGGAGCGTGGCTTACATGGTCTCGAGCCTCTTGCTGGAAACAGAACGATTTTTTCAGATGAATCACTAATTCTGGTTTTTGGTTAAATAATAGTACCGTATGTTTACCTTGTACAGTTGGAGCGTGGCTTACATGGTCTCGAGCCTCTTGCTGTTGCAAACTTCCCGACAAAGAAGTATGGGGATGTGTTTTTTAACTCTGCAGAAGATGCTCAGTAAGTTGATATTTTTTTCAAGTTCTACATATTATACAAGCCTTAGATAAATAGCATTTCTTTCTAGTTGGTGGTTCTTGACTTCTATAGAAGATGGACTAGATTTATCTTGATTGCAGAAAGCAACTCTATTTTTTGTTGAAAACAGGAATTAATCATTATTAGTGAGATTACATATAAAAAAGAAGTTGGAGTAGGATTATCAACATGTGTTCAGATTGTCTTGTACTTTTTCAACGTTAATAAATCTGTTAAGTCCACATCGTTAAATTCTAATATGATGTTGGAATAGTATGTATCTGGGAACCTGTGAATACATTTGAAGAATGACATCAAAAAGTCAGTAATTGCTTTCATTTTCTTGAGGGATATTGTGAAGGTTCTTTTACAATTTTGATGCAAATCTTGTTATCCATTTAAAGAATGTTAGGAGCAAGAAAAAATGTCTGCTGAGTGTTAACTTTGCTTGCTCGGATAAGGATGTTGGCAGCTCTGTGTATTTGTGTTGGTTGGATCTACGCTTTTAACATATTAGCTAGTTACATTAATTCACCTTTGTTAATTTTGTTAATTTGTCAAAGATGTCCAAAGATCTAGTGTTGGTGGTATTCCTGGGGCTACTAAACTCTAGGTGTGTAGTTCGACCACAAGTGGAGTCTGTGTGTGTGTTACCCACCCCCGGCTGTGGCTCTTCTCATTCCTCATAACCCCCTCTAAATCTTACTTAGGTTAACAGCTGACAGTAAGTGTTTATTCTACTTGCCGTGCAAAGTAAATTTCTTTTAAAGAAACTAAATCAGATTTAGTTCAAAATTTGAGTTACTTGAATCATTTGGGATGAGGCATTCAAGACAGCCAGAACAAGAGAAGGCATTCTTTTTTTGTTGAGAAGATAAATATTTTAAGGAGAGGACGTTCTTGGCCGAGATAATTGTTATACGCTCAAAACCGCTGTTCCTTTGAATTCAGTGACATTCACTCTGCCCTTTGCTTTGCTTGTGCATCCTCCAGTTATAGGAGAACCAACAGTCAACAGTAATCCTGCGAGGCATTAAAATATGACCGAGTTGTGATTGAGACTGAAGTTAAAAAGGGAGAGTATATGATCACATAGAGATCACCTGCCTATCAAAAATTCTGAGTATGCATTGGACAGGACTGATATTCTGAGAGTAAATTCTCGTAAATTTGAGCTTGTTTTGAGTGGTAATTGATACTTTCTTCATGAAGAAATACTTGAAATTTAGCTCAGGTTCGAAGTCTTTAAAGTCCATTAATCGTTTGTATTTCTCTTTAAAAATAACCATTTGCTCAGACGAGAGCTTGCATCACTGGGTATTGGGTTTACCGTTAAGCTAAAGATCTACCCTCTGAACTCGACTGTGCTGTGTATCTGATATTATTAGTAAATGAAGGACTGTAGTAGCTTTACCCAATTGAGGCGTACTGTCCTCTTGGTGACTCAATTACCGAATGCAGAATCCACTAGCTAACGTGGGGATTGGGGCTGTCATTTTTATTCTAGACAATTTACATCTGCCTCAGTTTACGGTACATTCAATCCAGTAGCTAATATGGGGATTAGCTCTCATCTGCCAGTTTATCCTAGACCCTTTAGATCTGCCTGGTTTATGGTACATTCACACAGATGCCTGAATTTTTTATATTTCCTTGTTTAGCTTGTGATAACCTTAAGTATGAGCAAAGGTGTTTGGATATTTGTTCAATGACAAATCCGAGACTAAGCAATAGGTTGGAATACCACTGCACCCATTTCTATATGAACTTAATACAGATGTATATGATTAAAATGTTTTTAATTATATATATGTGTAAGTTGAGTCGTAGGTAGTGGGACGCTCTGCCGTGCTCAATTATGTTGATCTGCCACCTGCATTTGTTTTCCTTTCTGATAGGCTCTGAGAATCTCAAATTTTTGCTTCCCCTCTAGATTTCAATGTGATGCTTTCCAGCTACCTCCTCCGTTAAAGGGAGAAATGCCAGAAATTTCATTGTGCTCATATGCTTTTATTTTTGGATGAGAACCTTGGAGGCTGGAGCACATATGTATAGTATTGAGTTCTCAGATTTTCCTTTTTTGCATTGCTGGTTTTTTCTTTCTTGTGGTGTTAAAATTCCTTGTCAACTGATATAGTTGTTCGCCTTTTAATATATTCTATGAGTTTCCTCTGAACTAAAGAATGAAATATTTCCTTTTCTCTCATTCTCCATCTCAAGAAGTGGAGCCTTGGAGTAACTGGTAAAGTTGCTGCCATGTGACCAGGAGGTCACGGGTTCAAGCCTTGGAAACAGCCTCTGGCAGACATGCAAGGTAAGGCTGCGTACGATACACCCTTGTGGTGGAGCCCTTCCCCGGACACCGTGCATAGCGGTAGCTTTAGTGCACCGGGCTGCCCTTTTTTTTTTTCATTCTCCATCTCAAGCAGTAACCATTATATATTACAGTAATGAGGAAAAGTTCACTGCTTTGATGTCTTGGTTAAAATGCAATCAGGTTTTGACTATTAAAACTTTGCTCGTCTAAAGCTTGTTCAGAAAATTCTAATCAATTGGCTTTGTTTTTCTTTTCTGAGGGGACAGGGGGGATTGCTAGAATGTCCCTTTGTTAATTCTTAAGTCACGTGAAGTCCATTTGCTGCTAATGTTTAGACCTCAAAACTCTCTTCTCGATATATAGAAAGGAAGAGCAAATCAAAAGCATTAAGGATAAAGGTTTTTAATGAATGGACACAACAGATTATATAATAGTTTCGAAGTGTAGGATTTTGCAACATGCTTCCTGAACCAGTGTTGGTCATGCTGCAGTACATGGATTCATCTTTTTTTTTTGGTCTGGGACTTCAGATGTTCTGCAAATCCAGCTGGAAGTTTCCTGGAGAGCAAGGATTAGAAGCCAGAATTGGTTTTACACTGTAGAAAAATGGATTAGATGCACATGACCACTGACGTGATTGAAATATGAACGACTATTAAACTTAAAAGGTTTCTGTTAACTCTTACCTCTCTATTTCAGTGGATAAAGGGACTACGTTCTTTTAAGCTTCATGTATGTATTGGGACACAATTTGTCATCCAATGTACTAAAGATAAACACACAGCTTTTATTTAATTGCCACAGCGTGTGTGATAGGTATTCAATATGACTATTAAACTAGAAACTTCAATGAAATTCCTAGACTATGATTAGCCAAACAGAATTTATAAACGTCTAGGATACATGCACATTTCAGTACACCTAGTATGAAGGAACATAGAAAAGAATTATTTCTTCTTCACATTGGAAATGGAGAATTGTTTGGGCATTTGTTCTTCTATATCTGGACTTGGACTTTATACATCTCTGTTGGTCTATATAAAGAGTCTCTCTTTAAAGTACCAGGTTTTGAAGAATAGAGAATCAGGTTAGCGTTGCGTTAAAAGCATCATATATAAGGTAGGTGGTAGATCTATGCGAGATATGATTGCACCATATAGATGCGTCAATTCCCTTGTTATGTAAATCCTAGATAATTTGATTATTTGAGCACACACTTGCCTTTATATCAGAGAAGCTAACAGCTCGGAAGGAACGAGTTTACTCGAAACCATTGATTGATGACTTCTGGACTAGAATGAACTAAGCATTAGTTAGTCCATATCTGATTCTGTTTTCCAAATATGTCAAAGAAAGGGAAGAGAGGAAAATTGATTAGAGATGTTCAGAGGGAGTAGATTCTGGGGTCTGGATGCTGTCCATAGAAACTCTATCAAAGAGTCATGCTAGGCGTAAGTGTTATTGTATCATCAGGGACGGAGCTATAGCCAAATTTTTTGGTGCTCCGGCACCCATTAAATCCGACGCAGACTAGGTATAACTATATGAAAAATGTATAAAATTGGTATAAAATTTAGAAAAGCACCCCTTTTAACTAAGAAGATAGCTGGGTGCTTTAGTTTTTAGGCGGAATCTCAAAGGGTTGGGCGTCAATATGTGTGTTCAAACCTTCCGGGTACCCACGACCCCCAAAATCCTGGGTCTGCCACTGGGTATCCTAGTGCGTTTCAATGACCATAGATGTCATATCAGGAGGTCTTGAAGGATATACAACATTAGAAAATGCATTTTGAATTGGGGTGCCAAAATGTACCTCTTTAAAACTACAACCATGCTTCTCCCGGATGTATTAAAATCATCATCATGCAGGAGAAGTGACCTCTTGCTGGTGATAATTGTTGGAAAATATATCACCAATGGTGCATGTACTAATTCTATGTAGTATAGATGTTTGTAAAATAGTCCTGCTGTAGACTGATAGGCTATATGTTTGACATGCGGGTAACCATAGTAGATTTTTTATCATTGTTAGAAGGCTAAACAACAACCACAACAACAATATACCTAGTTTACTCCCACAAGTGGGGTCTAGGGAGGGTGTGTGTATACAAACCTTACTCCTACCACGTGGAGGTAGAGAGATTGTTTCATGGAAGACCTTGGCTCGAGTAAAGCATTTTCAAAGCAGATTTGGAAAGAGAATATAGAAGGTAAGTAGATAATGTAAATAAGAACAATGACAATAGCAAATAATACGATAACATAAGTAAAGGAGACAACATATAATAATAACAATGGAAGAGTGGTAGTAATACTACCGAGAAGGAAAAACTAGATGAATGCTCGACTGCCTACTAACCTTCTAATCCCCGATCGCTATATCCTCCTATGTAGGATCACGTCCTCGGTAAGCTGCAGGTGTGTCATGTCCTGTTTCCTCAGACCCACCACATCCAATCCCTCACACCTCTTCACCGGGGTATCTGAGAACGCTAAACAGATGTGCCTAAACATATTTTGTACATCTGATGTTGGAGTAGAACCTAAAGTGATGTTACCTTTTCCGTATAAAAAATTGAGATTTTTGCTTATAGTATTATTACTATCTTTTATGGTGTGCCTATCTTGTACGTTGTAGTTTTGAAACTTTTGTAACTTGTGGAGTATTGTAGGTATCCGTCTCTGTAGTGCTTTCGATAAAAACATATCCAATTACCTTACTATAACTTCTCCAACTTTATTGTCATAGGTGCATTGTTTGCCTTGCCGAGTATCAAGAGAAGGATACGTTACGCATTTTGCCAACATGTGGGCATTCTTTCCATGCAACATGTATTGACATATGGTTTCAGCAGCATTCCACTTGCCCAGTTTGTCGAATTTCTCTACGCGAGACTCCTGAAAAAAAGCGATTTATGCAACCTTTGTTTAGTTCAGCTATCCGATCTCACCTTGCCATGAACTCCCTGAATATTAGTTCGAACCATTGTCTATCAGCTGAGCAGAGACATTCTCCAAGATTGCATGACAGCCTGAGAACGGACTCCACCACAGACGCTGGTGTGATGGTAGTCAGTGGAAATGATGTCATATTAAACGAGGATGGTCACAACACGAAATACTCAGAAACCAAGCAAATTGAGAGCCCATCAAATGCATAAGCTTTAAAGTCAAGACTACAGACTTTCAAATTGCCAGAGAGGGAAGATTTTACGATGTAGTATCATGTTCATTCCGTTGCCTGAATTTTGATTTGGTAGATAACTTATTGCTCATAGCCTTTTGTAAATATAGCAAGGCATTATTTCTTTCATTTTTGGAGTACCTCACACTTTGCTATACTTCAGTTTTCAACTTGAAGGTTGGTGGTAGTTTTGTAGATCATCTAGTTCAGCTTCCTTGCTGAACAATGTCAATTACATATGAGTTTAGTAGACAAGTTTGTACCTACATATTCAGTAGTTATTTACTTCAACCTATATATTCTTGTTTCTTACACACTAATGTTTTTGCAAGAACACTTAACCAGCAACAACATACCCAACGTAGTTCCACAAAGTGGGGTTTGGGGAGGGTAAAGTGTACGCGGACCTTACCTCTACCTTAGAGGTGAGATAGTGAGATTGTTTCTGATAGACCCTCGGCTCAAGGCAAAAGCTGTTAGAGCTTCACAGCTCGGATTCACCATTGAAATGTAAACTGAAAACCCTCGAATATGTGAAGTCGAAGAGATAAATATCTTTTATTTCCTTGAAAACTAAGTGCTTCTAGAATAGTCTCCACTATTTATATTTACACAATAAAATGAGAAAAATAAAAATACAATGTATGAAAGTATATTCATGTGGGCTTTCCGGATCTGGATGATCGTGGAGCATCAATTGGGCCTCGTGGATCTTTTATTGGGCCAACGTTAACACCCACCTCAAGCTGGAGGGTGTGAGCACGCCCAGCTTGCAAAGAAGATGATGATGAAGTGGTCCACTCAGAGATTTAGTCATGATGTCAGCCAGCTGAGCAGCGGAAGAAACATGATGTAGAGAAATAAGCTAAGCAACAAGACAATCACGAACATAATGACAAGCGATCTCAATGTGCTTTGTCCGTTCGTGGAAAACAAGATTCTTGGCAATGTGCAATGTAGCTTGGCTATCACAACAAACAGGGACAAGAGCAGAAATAGTGAGACCCATGTCAGCAAACAGACGAATCAACCAAGCGACTTTAGTAACAACTTTTCGTGAGGCACGATACTCAGCCTCAGCAGAAGAGAGAGCAATAGTGGGCTGTTTTTTTCTTTTCCAAGATATAAGACCGCCATCAAACACCACAAAATAACCAGTGACAGACTTCCGTGAAAGAGGGCAGGCAACCCAGTCAGAATCAGAATAGGCAAACAAAGAGAAGGAGGGAGTAGCAGGTAAATAAATGCCTTGATCTGGAGCATTCAACAAATACTTGAGGACACGTGTACCAACTTTCATATGAGCAACACAAAGAGACTGTAAGAACTGACTCAGGTATTGTACAACAAAAGATATATCTGGTCTGGAATGTTGAAGAAAATTGAGTTTACCAATAAAGCGCCTGAAAACAGATGGTTCAGGCAGTGGGTCACCTATATCTAGAACCAACTTTACAAATGGTTCCAAAGGAGAAACAACAAGAGTGAAATTGGAGCAAAGAAACTCATTTAGCAAATCAGAAGTATACTTATGTTGATGCATAAGATAACCATCATCATGAGAAATGATTTCCAAGCCTAAAAAATAATGAACCAGCCCCAAATATTTGATCTTGAATTGATGATCAAGAAAAGACTTGAGGTTGTTCATTTCAGTAATATTGGAGCCAGCCAGCAGAGTATCATCCACATAAACCACTAAAACAACCAGGGAATCACCAGAAGACTTAGTGAAGAGAGAAATATCATTCTTGTTAGCAATGTAGCCTCGAGATAACAAGGCTTCAGACAGTTTAGAGAACCACTGTCTGGATGCCTGTTTGAGGCCATATAAAGACTTTCTGAGTTTGCAAACCAAAAGAGTTGTACAAGAAGAAAAAACAGAAATATCAAGGCCAGGGGCTATCTTGTAGACATCCTCATGAAGGTCACCATGAAGAAAAACATCGTTGACATCAACCTGGAAAACAGTCCAGTAATATTTTGCAGCAAGAGATAAGGAAAGATGGTCCAGTGAAAGTTGGACCAACTGTAGGGGAATCAACAAAAACAAGAGGGGGAGGAAAATGAGAAGAAGTAGAAGAGGCAGGATAAGGAAAGATGATTTCATGAAAATGGACATCTCTAGAGTAAATAATTGAGAAAGTGGAAAGATTAAGCAATTTGTAACCTTTCTTACCAAAAGGGTAGCCTAAGAAGATGTTAGGGATGGATCTAGGTTTGAGTTTATCTCTAAAAGGTGTAGGGGTGGATGCATAAGCAAGGCAGCCAAAACTCCTTAAATGATCATAAGTTGGAGGGGAGCCATGCAGTTTTTCAAAAGGAGAGATTATTAAAGTGACAAAAGGGAATCTGTTTATCAAGTAGGTACCAGTTAAGACACACTCACCCCAATACTTCAAAGGAAGTTTAGACTGAAATAGTAAAGCTCCGGAAACTTCTAGGAGTTGTTTGTGTTTCCTTTTCACAACTCTATTTTGTTGAGGAGTGTGAGGAATAGGTCTGGTGGAGAATGCCATGAAGAGAGAAAAATTATTGTAGATTAGTGCTTTTACCTAGTTCAAAAGTATTGTCAGACCTAAAAACTTGAACTGTGTGATGATACTGGACTTGAACCATGGAAACAAAAGTTTTAATCACATATGAGGCACTAGATTTTGAAGAAAAAGGATGTGTCCAGGTGACCCTGGTAAAATCATCCACCAAGGTGAGGCAATATCTGAAATCATTGTAGGTTTGAGTGTGATATGGACCCTATACATCTATATGAACAAGTTGAAAAGGAGTGGAAGAATGAGAAGAACTAGGGGAGAAAGGTAATTTATACTGTCTAGCCTTAGGACAAATAGCACAAATAAAATTCTGTTTGGGAGATATTTTCCCAGTTATGAAATCAATGGACTTCATTTTGTGATAAGGAATACGACCAAGTCTTTAGTGCCAAAACAAATCAGCTTTATTTATGTGATGTGAAGAGGAATTATAAGTAGTAGAATTAAGAAAACTACAAGGAATAGAAGAAAAATCTGAATCAGGTGGAGCAAAATAGTATAACCCATGTGAAACTTTACCAATTTCCAACTGCTTTTTCAAAGAAGGGCCCTGTAAAATGCAGTTAGACTTGGTGAAAATTGTAGTACACTCAAGTTGTTAAAGAAGTTTGTGAATAGAGATGAGATTAAATTGGAAGGATGGAACTAAGAGTACATTATGCAAAGTCATGTCTAGTCTGAGTGTTAAGGACCCAGTTGACACAACCTTGACCTTGTACCCATTAGGAAGACTAATTAAAAAGGGTAAATCTAAAGGAATTATATTGTGAAGTAAGTTTTTGTGAGGAGTCATGTGATTAGTGGCTCCAAAATCAAGGATCCAAGGATTTAAACCTAGATTAGAAACTACACTAGCATGAAAAGCAGTGGACAAAACAGCAGGGCGATTGAACACACCTTCAAAGTGAGCAAATTCTTCAGAAGGATAGTTATGAGACCCATGATCAGGAATGGAGGACTTGCTATCAGATGTGTTGTGGAGATGTTGAAGATGTTGGTATTGCTGAAATTGATCCTTGGTCAGTCTATAATCACCATCATCAATCTTGACAAAAGAGATAGAAAGCTCAGCAGGTGAGCTATCAGATTGTGCAAAAGACACAAATTTCTTGCCCTTGGTGAGCTTGAAATCAGCAGGATATCCATGAAGTTTGTAGCATTTATCAATCAGATGTCCAAATTTCTTGCAATATTTGCAAAAAACAGATGAAGAGGTGGAAAGAGCAAAATTAGGAGTAAGGGGCTTTCTGCCATCAGTTGGATTTCTTCTAGCATCATATGGCAGGAATGAGGAAGGGTTTCTTTTAGAATCAAAATGAAACCTTTGGCTATAGCCTCTTCCTACAGAAGTATTCTGAGACATTAAATTGAAAGCAATTGAATCATTTGAGAAACCAGGAATTAGAAGAGATGACTCATTCTGCTTCTCAACATGTTGCAGCATAGTATAAGAACTACTAAGAGAAGGTAATGTGGGCATCATCAGAAGATTACTCTTACAAAGAGTGTACTCATCATTTAACCTATTAAGAAATTGAAACAACTTTTGTTATTCCATGAACTTCCCTAAAGCCCCACAAGTACACACAAGACCAACATATGAGGTACTCAACTCATCCCAAAGGGTATGCAATGTAGTGAAATAAGATGAGATATTTGAAGACCCTTGGACAGTAGAGTTAATCTCTTTCTGGATCTGAATGTATTTGATCCCATTAGACTAACCAAAATGCTCATTTATATCAGACCAGGTGTCTTTGGCAGAGTCAAAACACATAACACTCGTGGCTAGTTCAGTGGACAATGAATTTGTAATCCATGCCATAACCATCTTGTTGCATCTCTCATAAAATGGAAAATAAGAAGAATTGGGTACAGGTTTAGACACAATTCCGGTAACTAGCCCCAATTTATTCTTAGCAGATAAAGCCGTCATCATATTCTTACGCCAAACCACAAAACCAGTACCATCAAATAATGGAGTCACCAAATGTGTACCAAGATTATCAGAGGGATGTAGATACAGTGGATGAGTTGGAGAAACTGAAAATTCTTCAAACCCCGAGGTTCTATTCATGTTTTTCGTAGACATGTTTATACGAATCGACTAGTGACAGGCAAAATTACAACAGATCTAAGAGAATACAAGCTAGAAGGCAAAATTACAACAGATTTAAGAGCACACAAGCTAGACGACATGCAAAATTACATCAGATCTAAAAGGATATAAGCTAGATCTCTTATCAAACAGTATAGAAAATCTTCAAATTAGAACTAAATCGACAAAAATCACAGTGTAAAGTGATAATCGAAGTAAAAAGGAAATCGATTACCGCCCTTCTTCGCAACCTGAAGAAGTAAGCCCTGGTCTAGTTTGTCTTTGAAAAGGAAATCCCAAAATCGAAAAAACCTTGAACTTTCGCATGGGATCAAAGTTGACGAACACCTTCGAGGGTACAATTGGAAGATAGAGGAAGATGCAAGGATCACGAATCTAGGCCCCGATACCATGTTAGAACTTCACAGCTCGGAATCGCCATTGAAATGTAAACTGAAAACTCTAGAATATGTGAAGACGAAGAGAGAGAAATATTTTTTATTTCCTTGAAAACTAAGTGCTTCTAGAATAGTCTCCACTATTTATATTTACACAATAAAAAGAGAAAAGTAGAAATACAATGTATGAAAATATATTCATGTGGGCTTTCTGGATCTGAATGACTGTGGAGCATCAATTGAGCCTCGTGGATCTTTTATTGAGTCTAGAAAGACTTAATGGAAGAACATAAATGACACCCTCTAGTAGGGTATCAGGAATAGTCTCCACTATTTATATTTACACAATAAAATGAGAAATATAAAAATACAATGTATGAAAATATATTCATGTGAGCTTTCCGGATTTGGATGACCGTGTAGCATCAATTGGGCCACGTGGATCTTTTATTGAGTCTAGAAGGACTTAATGGAAGAACATAAATGACACCCTCTAGTAGGGTATCAAGAATAGTCTCCACTATTTATATTTACACAATAAAATGAGAAAAATAAAAATTCAATGTATGAAAATATTTTCATGTGGGCTTTCCGGATCTGGATGATTGTGGAGCATCAATTGGGCCACGTGGATCTTTTATTGAGTCTAGAAAGACTTAATGGAAGAACATAAATGACACCCTCTAGTATGGTATCAAAACTTCCAGGTTTGATATATGCTAAGTTGATATCTATCGTATTATGTACACCCCTAACTACCTATCCTCAATATAGTATATCCTGATGTTATTTTAAGTGTCTTGATTGTGTAAATTGCTTTCTCGTTTGTGCATAACTTTAAAATAATCATTTTCAGGATCCCCATTTAAAAGTGTAATCGCCTCAAAATCAAATTTAAATTCACGGGATTAAACTGAAATCGCTGATTTGAATTTTGGTTAGTTAAACTTCAGACTCGAAGCTAAGAAGCACCATCGAGATGGTCAGCTTGCCAAAATTGACTAAACTTTAAATAGTGTATAAAAAATCATATACTCCTCCGTTCTCGCATTAGTTGTTAACATTACGAAAAATAGTTGTTTCAATTTACTTATCAATTTACAAAATAAAATTAAAAAATTCATCCCATTTTATTCTTAATATTAAATTTTTTGAAATAAGATTAGTTTCGTCTTCTTTCCGCCTCCTTTCTTTCTTTCTAATAAAATCTTGGTATGTGTTTTAAGTGAGTCTTCATGTGAGCTCAACGATACCTATGAAGTAAAATCTATTTTTCTTGGCTTTCCAACTCATAAGGGAGTTGAGGGACTCAAAATATCCACTGTCTAGTTTGGGCATATTAAACAATGACCCAATTTTTCTTGAAATAAGATTAGTTTAGTCTTAGTCTTAAATAAAGTGTAATTTATTGGACAGAAATAAGGGTAAAGTGATTTCTTTACAGGCGCGTCAAAGAGAAATTAATAACTAATATGAAATAGAGAGAGTGTGTTTTAAATATGGATGGTACAAGCTGCTACATGGTGAAATTCCTACCTTCTGCAAGTCCATTTGAGATATCATGTTATAATAAATGAAATTAATTGACCAAAAAGTAAAGCAAGACAATTTTTATAACAAAATAAATTGCACACACCGTGAAAACAAAATTATTATTTCAGTGTAGTGTAGTTAACTCCTCTAGAATACTAACAAGTTCTATGTTCTTTCTCATTTAGTTTTACTTGTCCCATTTTGAATTGACACACCTATTATATATTGCTCAAATATATAGATAGCGATAAGTTAGTATATTGTCAGTTTAACAATGTATCTATATTTTCCATTACCCTTTACCTGCTATATTAATTTTCATATGCACACATCAAATTGATCACTTCTTTATTAAAAAACAAAACGGGTTATCTTTTCTATTGAATGACATGTAAATCGTGATAAGATAAAAAA
Source organism: Capsicum baccatum var. pendulum (assembly GCA_030864225.1). Taxonomy (NCBI): domain Eukaryota; kingdom Viridiplantae; phylum Streptophyta; class Magnoliopsida; order Solanales; family Solanaceae; genus Capsicum; species Capsicum baccatum. The sequence continues at coordinate 242,897,271 of CM061561.1, forward strand.
TATATGATTTTTCCTTTGAATGGTAAGTTTATAGCCATGTATATAAGATTCCACTTATGGAATCTTACTAGGTATGTTGTTATTGATGAGTAGCATTAAAAAGGATCGGAACTTTTTATTAAGGAATTTGTTGAAAAAAGAGAGTGACGCCTCCTTTATTGATTGAAACTTCGTTGTAACTATAAGAACCAAACTAGAGAGATGAAACATCATTACAATAGTCCTTCCCAATATAATGGTCTGTTGTGAGTTAATTAAAACCCAATGCTAAGTATCAAAAAATTTTGATATCTCTTTTCTTAACTGATTTTACAATGTATGATCTCTTTTAAATTTTAGGTGTCAAATTTCAAATTGCTTTAATGGCATTCTCTTAAAGGTCGTAATTTTTGAACATTTAAGAGCGATGCTCTTAGGGTATATTTCAGAAGATTTTTCATTCTTCTCTTTCGTCCTCCATCGTTGTTGACTGAATTAACTAAAAGGAATAGTAGAGATTTCTTGAATCTTTGGCTCTTCTGTTTACTTATTTTGTAGATTCATTGGTTATTTTGTATCGCCGACTTTAATCGTTGCCACTTAATAAGTTGTGCATAAACAAGATGATATGACACAACTCTTACATTTCTGGAGGCATTTTCTGATATTCCAATATATTGTTCCTTTTTTACCTCCCTCTCTGTCTCTTGCATGAAAACATACATTAAGTTTCTGAGAGAGAACCTCTAAAATTGAATTTTGCATGCATGAGAAAACTAAAGTTGTAACTCTTCAACTTTATATAGCTATGATTGTGTTTTTGGTCGTCTACGTTTTCAAAATTTCCTGAGTCTGTTTTGAGAATGATTTGAATTGTACTTGATATTAGTTCAATTTCTTATTTTGAAGATTTTTCTGTGATCCTTTCATTTGTCAATGTATATATGATCATTTCTTTCTTCCAATGCTCTACACTATCGCTTAATATGTTTTAGTATAGCATAATGGTAACTGATAAGGAGATCTCATTTTGTTTATGGAGTACTGATAGATTCTGTTTTACAGCCTATCTTAATCCTAGATTTTAAATTCTTAGCTTTAAATGAATCTAAGAAAACACAATCAATAGAATTACTTTAAACTCTACTTGGTGTTACAAATAGTGTTAGAATTTTTCGTAAGATTTCACCTGAATTTTTATTTATTTTCCTTTTGATATCTCAATTAACGAACCATCCAAAATATTATTTGTCTTGGTGCAACTTCTAGAAACATCTATCGCTAACACTATTTGCTTTATTATTTTTCCCTTGGAAGAGTAGGATATCGGAGACTGCAAGTTCAAATCAGATTAATCAACTTTATCAAGGCTTAGGTTCTCTGTAACATGTTTTTTTCACAATTTTAGAAAAAATGATTTTAGCACTATTTTCTTTAGTTTAGCATTTCGAACCGAACTTCTTTTGAAAACTGTCTGTCTTCAATGTATAAGTAAGATTTGTATACATTCTACCGTCCTAAAACCCACTTACAAATTTCCCTTATATATATATATATATATTTTTTTTTTTTCAAGTATTGCTCTAATTTGTTTAGACAGTATGAATTTCATAAGCATCAAGTTAATAAAAAATAAAGCACTTAGTTCAATATGGAGAATCAGAATAATATGTCTACAATGGAATTAAATGTAATTGTTTAATTTAATCATCAATTTGGTATTTTGGTATATCAACCTTTTCCTTGCAATTCAATTATTCGCTATAATTGCCCCAAGGGTGTGGTCGTGGGTTGAGAACCTGAACGTCTTGGGTTCAAATTCCGACATAGAATTACCTGATATCTGTTGCTGTTGGGAGGTGCTCGATATCCCGTGTATATTGTCAAGGTGGGCATAAGCTGGCTGGATACCATGATTATCAAAAAAATTATTCTATGTAATTTAATGATTTTGTTTTGGTTACAAGAGAATTCATGTTTGGTTAAACAACATTAAAAGCATTCTTTATAATCTTCAAATTTACGGGTGCTGCTCTAACTTAAAATTAGTTCTATGATTAATTTTCTTATTTTTGTTTGAAACCTGTTACTGAATTTAGGATTTAATTTTACTTAATGGTGTATTTGGCAAAATGATGTGATTTTACAGAATATATGTATCAAAAAGGATGTTCGGAAGTAATGAATAAGATATACATTACCGCACTATTTGTTCAAATATAAGTGCAGCACTTTTAGCTATAACTTCGATAAGAACAATTACAAATTTCAACTAAAAATTACGAGTAGATGAATATTTAAATTAACAATCGTGATAAGTTTATATACTTGGCCAAAATTTTAATTACAATTAATTTTTTTATACTTTCCGCACAATGTGCGGGTACTATACTAGTGACAAGTAAAAGTAAAAATTCAATTAAAAAAATTTGTAACCAAGTAAAAGCGAACAAAAGAAGGACTAAATTTGGAATTGATAATTACATGATTATGCAAGGAACTAAAAGTTGCATACAACTATAGAAGCAAAACGAGAAATTGAAGCATGAAAGAAAAGGACAATACTTCTAATTTATGGTAGGAAAGTTGCCCACTTATAATTGATACAAAAATTAATACTGAAAATCTTTGGCAGATGTACTTAAACCTCACTTTTCATGCATTATTAGTGTTAATAATTCTCCCATGTCCTATTTTAATTGTCACTTTTAATAAATTTGATAAACTATTTTTGTATTTATTATTTTTATCATTAACATTAGTGTTAAAACCTGAAGCGATAGTTAAAATGATATGGACAGAAAGTGATTTTTGGATGTCATGTTAATTACGTGACAGCTAACCACTTTTTGTTGGACGCTCAACTAAAAATGCTGTTACCATTAATGTTGTTTTAAGATGAGTTAATTGTTTTCTTTTCCTTCACATGGTCCATTAACAATATACGTAACATGTGGCTCCCCTACTGCTCACATTGACAAGCTACGTATGAGAGAGATATTAACTATAGATGTATAAGGAAACAAGTATAAAATTATTGTGACACGTTTTAAAGTCATGTACGAGCAATGTTATGAATGAACTCGTCAATTACATATGGTATTAATTAGAGGCGCTTTCACCCAACCCGGGCGATATATGATGGGACAAATCTCAATGCTCAACTAAGTGTAGATGAATCCAACATCATAACAATAGGTGATGGTGCAAAAATCAACAAAGTTCAGGCGAATTTCACATCTTCAAAATGATGATAGGCTAAACTTTAGCAAGGATATTGAGATCTTAAAATGGATGTGTATAACGTAACATACTAGGCAAATTATCTTACATCGGTTAAGCACAAAGAGATGTTGAATATATATATATATATAAAAAATCAAGCCTTAAGAACTAGTACTGACGAGTTTGGAAGTCATGCTAACGCGTAAGTCTAAAGTAGACCCACATTTTAGCCTATTTCAATGCAATTGATGCCAAATCAAATAACTTTCAGGTGATCTCAATAAGCCGTTTATTATTAACTCAGCTCATTTCAACTCACTTAGTCCATTATAAATCTATAACTAGGGCATTGACTTGTGGTAGAAGTTGTAGTGGTGCCCACTTTCTACTATAGGAGAAGAACTTTTTGAGTTGTCGTTGTCTGTTGAAAATTTGTGTATAGGAGCCAAACTTAAGTAGACTAACAAGTGGCTAGGCATGCATTGTTTGCTTGTTCTGGGGCATTCCATCTTTATTGGTTTTAAAAAGTTGGTTTACATAACTTAAGGCTAGAAAATAACCAGACATATGCATGATTAGACCAATTTGCAAATGCTTCTATAACCATAATAATATTTACTGTATTTAATGCCCAATTGCAAAATGGAAAATTAATATGACAATGACCCCTCCACACTTATCATATCTCTTGAAATATTGTTGTTACCTCCGTTCAATTCATTTGTTTTACTTTTTTTTTTTACTCCGTTTTAAATATTTATTTTCTTTTTTAATAATTTTTTAATTTTAATTTTTTACATAATATATTTAAAATTACAAAATTAAAAAATATTTTGCTACATTTCAAAATTTAGGAAAACCAGCAAATTGCGCTAATTAATAACCACTTTCAGGACCCTTATTTAGATATCCAAAATTTACAAGATATAAATAAAATATAGTCTCAACTAATAGTAGTGACTAAATTTGCTATAATAATTTAAAATATAGTTTCTACTCCCGTTACCATTAAAAAAAGAAATAAGTACGCCAAACAAAAATAAATAAGTAATAAAATGTTAGAATAGTTAGAATCAATTTGAAATTATTTATTTTTTTACTATTTGACGACAAAATAATAGACGTATTCCTGAAATTTGTCATTGTTTGTTCCAAAGGAATAAATAGTAAAATGCAAAGAAAATGAACATATTTTATAAGCTCTAAGGCATAAATATGGTATTATTCTTTTCTCTACATTCCTTTCTTGATAAAATCAACTCTAAAAGAAACTCTGATAAATAGAAATAAGCTTCATAAATTATGCTATAAAGTTGAAATGGTGGAATATTATTACCCCACTATTTTGAAAATGTCACCACCTTATTTTCTTTCATATACCAAAACTATACATAATCTAGACTTATTATAATCTTAATATAATGAGCACCACTTAATTACATTCTTGGCTTAATTTTAGCTCTTAATGGATTTTTCATCACCACAGTAAATTCTAATTTCTCACTAAATTCAACTTTACTATTTTCCGGGTAAACGGACCATTCGAATTCCTGAACCATTCGCGCCAACATTAAATTCACATGTACCGTAGCCATTCCCAAGCCAGGACAAATCCTCCGCCCTACCCCGAAAGGCATCATCTTCACTCCCTTCACACCCGTTATGTCCGCGTCCTCACGACCCGATAAGAACCTATCTGGGTCAAACTTATCCGGGTCGGACCATATGTTCGGGTCGTGTGAAATTCCATGCACATAAAACTCCACGTTTGCATCCATAGGTATGTCATATCCGCCTAATTTAACGGGCTCCGTTACTGTATGGGTCAGTGTAAAATACGTTGGAGGGTGTTTCCGTAAAAGTTCCTTTACGACGGCATTTAAGTAGGGCATTCTCTCGATATCGTTCTCATCAACCTTTTTATCACCTACTATGGTTTTGATCTCTTCGTACATTTTGTTTTGTATGCTTGGATTTTCGATCAATCTCCCTATGGCCCACTCTAGTGCCGTAGCCGTAGTGTCGGTCCCACCGTTCAAAAACTCCGAACATAGTGTTACAAGCTCTGGATTCGTCGGCCCTGACTTTCTACCTGTCAAGAAAAAGAAATGATTAAGTAAATTTGTTAAAGAAATGAATTTTTTGCCTAATTCAACCCTAAAATTAGCTTAAGAGAAGAGGATTAGCCTAACTATATCAGGAAACCAAATGACCTATCTCGTGTTGTGGGATACTCAATACTACCCTGCACATCCAAGATTGAACATCTCAAATGGGAACAATATAAGTTGGGGGGTCAACATTAGGTGAAACAACAATTCGATGAGTCTGGCTCTAATACCATGTTAAAAAATAATTTTTTGGATCTAACTTAACCCCAAAACTAATTCAAAAGGGAAAGATTGTCCAATACCATATAACGAGTGCGGCTACTCAACAAAGTAGAAATGACAGTCTCTCCAACTGATCGTTTAAAATTTTAGATAAGATAGTTGGACAGTTCAATATTACCTTCGATCTTAACATCGAACAAAGTGTCTAGGTACGAAAATGAAGCTGCAGCCTTGTCGGACCTAGGATTTTGTACAACGTGACGACGTTTCTCGACAAGAGGGACAAGCGTTTCGATTTGCCGCTTACGTACTTCTTTAACTTTTCTACGTTGTTTATAACCAACAAATAAGCTCAACATTGGAAGAAAATCATCTATCCTTGGATCAAGTACAATCAACACATCCTTCATCATTTGATCAACTTTTTCAATCATTTCCTGATCCATTTCAACACCAAAACACATGGCAAGTAGAATATAAAACACTGCGAATCGCGCATTTTTAAGCACGTAAACAACGTTGTTATTCTCCTTAGCATCTGCCCGAATTCTTTCGATCAATTTATCCATCGCGATCTCCCTACATTCGCGAAATTCCTTTAATCTACTAGCGCTCAACATGTTTTGCACCATGTTTTTTCGCAATGATCGCCATACCGGGCCATATACGGCTGCATTTACGGTGAATTTGTTGCAACTGAATATGGTTCGTGTAGGGTTCTCTTTTGGCCTGCTAGCAAATATTTGACCCTTTTCGATTAGAGCTTCATGTGCTAAGTCAGCACTAGTGATCATTATCATTGTTCTTGAACCCATTTTTAGTGTGAAAATGGGACCGTATTTTGGCTTTAGCTCACTAATGTATTCGAAAAACTGTTTACCTGAACCCGCTACTTGAAAAAGGTTACCGATGACCGGCCAACCGGGTGGACCGGCTGGCAGATTTATGGTTTTGGATTTGTTTTTTTTGGTTATTAGAAAGATGAAAAGTGAGAGGAGAAAGGTGAAAGCTGTGAAAATAAATTGTTGCTCCATTGTTTAGTGAAATGAAATGAAGTGGGAAAATAGGGGGAAACTTATGAGTATAAGAACAGAAAAAAGCATGAAATTATAGGTGGGAAATAATAAATGCTGTTAAAGCAAGGAAATTAAAGGAAGGAAATTTTGAATTATTAGATGCGGAATCAAAATTTTACTTTTTATGAGTTAAGAATTATACCATCTTTGGTCAGTGTCACATCTTTCCGTACTCTACTTAATTACCTCAATTACATCGATCATATACCACATCGTGTTAAGTAATCTCGCCCTATCTTTTGTTTAACAGCAGAGACAAATCTAGGATTAACATGGATGCATCAATTAAAAAGAAATTAAAAAAATATATATTAAGTAGGAGAATATTCTTAGTCCTCAAGGTAAATAACTCAACATTCAACCAAGCACACCATTTAGTTTCCATGTAGCATGAGTGCCAGAATGTAAAAGTTAACGATAACTTCAAATGTAATTTTAAATTGAAAGTTATTAGATTCGACTAAATATGTGATTGAGCAGCCTCTGTCCTAGTGATAAATTATAGTAAACAACAACATTAATAACATATTCAATATATTTCCAGAGATCTGAGAAGATTTATACATAATTTGTACTAATACCTCAAAGGTGATATAGATAAGGTATACATATATGTACAACTCTGCATGCATTAATGCAAAGCAAGATATGGGAACAACGACTAGATCGTATATTAATCAATACCCTTCTTAAAAAAAAAATAAAAAAATATAGGAGTGCATCAAATAACACATGAGAAGACCTATCAGTACTGAAGGAGTACATCAAATAACACATGCAGACCTGTGTTAAGAATATTTAGTAAAACGAGTTTAATATACGTTTATATTCCTTTTGTCCCAAATAATTAAATATTCAAATTATGTGAATTTTGACTAATATTTTAAAATAAAATTGCTCATGGAATTGATACGAGAAGACTTGCAATTTACAATACTTTTCTTATAACTTTTGAACATTTATAATTTTAACTCTACAAAATTGAGTTGATTTAGTTCAATTTGACATCACAAATTAGTCAAATCACCTCTCAAAAGTGAAAAATTTATCTTTGTATACATATAATTTTTCCGCAATGAATCCCTTGTCTTCACTAACTCCAGCCCTTGACCTAAGAAAAGAATCAAAGACGAATTCGAGAAATAAGTTTTATTGATTCACCTATTAAAGTTTTTATCTTTAAACTTAATGTACGTATTTTTAAAGTTAAGTGTTTATGTAATTATTTTTGTGAATTTTACACAAGTATATTCTTCGCGTCGAAAGCGATGAATTCAATAGCGATGCTTTGTGACCGCCTCTGATCAGAATTATACGTCAGTAAAAAGTACCCCACTAAAATTCTAGTAGGCGGCGAGCATTTTTATTCGAGATGAACTTAACAAAATTTAAAGTCCATTTGAATAGGATTAAAAAACTAACTTTTCAACTTAATTGATTAAAAATTTAAAATAAGTATTTATAAATTAAGTATTTGGATAGAAGCGCTAAAATTAAAAAAAAAATTGTTGATGTGTTTGGTAAACAAGTGATGTTAAACTTTTTTTTAATTGTTAAAATAACTTAAATGTTTTTAAAATTGTTAACACCATAAATAAGGTGAATTATTTATAATTTTTAATTCTAAAATAAAATTTTTGAACAAACCTCGGATGTAATGATGAATTCGATGAAAACAAAGAAAAAAAATGAAGAAGAAATTAGAGGGAAGAGATAAAGCGAAGAGCCAAAGAAAAAAACAAAAAAAAAATAATAGATTTAAAACCTACAAGTTTAGGATATTATTGAAATTGGAAGAAAATATAAGGGATAAAAAGATAAATATTTTGATCAAATCTACAAGAATTTTAATCTAAAAAGTAAAAAGTTGGGGGTATCCAGCTTCTCACTTTTTTGATTTTTTTTAATCAGTTTTTAATTTTTATAATTATTTTTTAATTTTACCAAATATCTTAAAAAATTAAAAAAAATTAAAAGCTGATTTGATCAAATTTTAATTCTATCCAAACGGATTTTTAGTGTAGTTGGGAAGGAGGTCCCAAGTTGATACATTGTAGTGTACAGAAGAAGTACAGATAGGTGAAAGGAAAATGGTGGATCATTTAGAGAGAGGAGTCAGTATCAGTCCAACTATCCAACTACCTTATTCAATAATTAAAATTTCAATTGAAAATAATACCTTCTTCATTTTATTTTATGTGACGTAATTTGATTTAATATAGAATTTAAAAAAGAAAGAATTTATTTTTAAAATTTATAAATTTAAATAAATCATAAATATTTGTATGATATTAAATCATCTCATTAAGGATGAAATGAGTACTCCTTCTATTTCATTTTACTTGATCTTTGTTGACTTGATGCACCTCTTAACAAAATTTTAATAGGTGTATTCTACTAAATTAATCTTACTAATGATATTTTAAAACTTTAAATTTAAGCTAATTTATGTAGTTATTTAACACTAATGATAGTATGGAAAAGAAATAATAAAACTCTTTTGATTTATGAAAATAGACAAGTAAATTGAAACATCTATTTTTAGTACTACACGGGCCAAGTAAGATGAAATAGATAGAGTATTTTAAAATTAAATTCATTACTAAATATAGAAAAATGACATTCTATTTTTAGACGAACTAAAAAGGAAAATGTATCATATACTCCTTCCATTAGGGATTACTTGTCGCTAATTTTCTAATTAGATTTTCACTTTTACTTTTCATTTTTGACATATCAAGAAAAGATAATTTTTTTTTTCTATTTTATCCTTAACATTAATTTTTTATTTTCTAAATTAATTTCAAGACACAATAGTAGTCATCAACTAATAAGGATGCTATGATAAAATAGTCTTGTTAACAATTATTTTCTTAATAAATATGTCAAATTAAAATGTAATAAGTAATAGTGAAATAAATAGTATAAATTGGCACAGAAGATGTACCTAACAGAGACGACATTATGTATCGTCATTTTCTTTTGGTGCGTCCCAAAAAGAATGTCACCTTTTTTTATTTGACAACTATTTGAAGACACAATTTTATTTTTATCCCTATTGATCCCACTTAATTAAAAAGATAATAGTAATACATTTTGTAATAAAGAACAATTTGATAAATATCACCAATTTTTTTTTTATTTCTTAAATTTCGTATCCGATCAAACTCAAAATATAAAATGAGAGGAAGAAAGCAATAAATAAGAACCAATTCCTTAGCAGATTTTCGAAGAAATTGAGTGATTGTGGACCGACTCCTAATTAGAGGAGACAAAGCAGATTCAAGTGTAAGAAGAATTTATTAAGAAATTAGGTTTCTAGGATAAATGTGTCATATAACTTCTCAAAATACCTAATTACTTGTTCTATATATAAATTCAAAGAAAAAATTCACAAGATACCTAACTAGCATAAACATGCATGTTGCTATAAGTTTTATCACAAACCCCTTTTGTCCCCTAACTTTGTCTCTTCACCCTTGATCAGAATTAAAGGATTCAGGATATAAGTTTTATGGATTTACCTTTTAAAATTTTTGTTTCAAATTTAATATATTTTTAATATTGCGAGTTCATATCTATTATTTATTGCTTTTTGTGATTTTTTTACGTACGTATAATTTTTTATTTCGCATCAAAAATATTGAATTCAGATGAATTCAATATTGAAACTCGGTAACCATTTCTAAACAAAATTATATGTCAGTAAAGAGTACTACTAAAATTCTAATAGGTGGCAGGGTATTTTTGCTGTGTATGATTTTTATGTGACATGAACTTAAAGTTTTAAATGAAGCGACAAAATTTTGGTCAAGTAGGGATGGAGAATCCAAGTTGTTATATTCTACAGAAGAAGTATAGTCTAGATAAGTGAAAAAGACAACGGTAGGATCACTTAGAGAGAGGTATCAATCCAGCCATCCAACTACTTTATACATTAGTCATTAAATATTTCATTTGAAAAAAAGACTTATATTAATTGTGATGGCATTACTATTAAAGAATAATCAGGTCCTTAGCAGATCTATTGGCAGAGAAAGTAGTGGTTGTAGAAGCTTTACGTATATCCTAAAAGAATCAAGTCGAAAGGGAGCTTTGTTGTAACTGATAAAGTTGATGTCATATGATTAGGAGGTTAGGGGTTCAAGTCGTAGCAACTCTCTTGCAGAAATACAAAGTAAGACTACGTACAACATATTCTTGTGATTTGACCGTCCTCCAAATTATGTGGGGCGGGATTGTGCTGGGCAGGGTAGGGCCGATTGAAAATGAAATTTTCATTGGGAAGGGGGAGGAGTTGGGGGAGGTGGGGGGAGGGTTGGAACCGTTGCGGATTTTACCCGCATCCGCCATTCCCCACTCATTGCCATTCTTTCGTATATAGTAAAAGAATTAGGTTGGTCGAAATCTTGGCGTAACTGATAAAATTGATGTCATATGACTAGGAGATCAGAGGTTTAAGCAATGAAAACAGTCTCTTAAAGAAATTCAACAGAAGTCTATGTAGAAATAAATCCTTGTGGTTTGACTATCCTCCAACCCCGCCCCCCCTGCCCCCCCGCGGCATAACGACTGTTTTAATGCACCATTCTGCCATATCTTCTGCAGACGGTTGTTCATCTGAGGCGGCAAAGCACAAAATCCAAGTTCCAAAATAGTTCTCTTGATATAAGAAATTACAGGGTTTATCGGAAACATCCTCTCTACTCACTTCTGAGGTAGTACATAGTACGAACTTCGTACATTTTATCCTTCCTAAATCCTACTTTATGGGAATATACTAAATATGTTGTTGTCGTCGTAAGAAATTAGGTTTATGGAATAAACGTGTTATAAAACTTCTCAAAATGCCTAACTAGCATGAAAGGTTTATGGAATAAACGTGTTATAAAACTTCTCAAAATGCCTAACTAGCATGAACATTGTTCTATATATAAATTCAAAGGGAAAATTCACAAAATACCTAACTAGCATAAACAAGCATGTTAAGCTATATTGTACTCCTTTTGACTTTTCTCTATAACTAGTTGTTTAGCTGTACGCACCTCGCGCGTGTACCTCTCTCTAATGAGTTTAAATATTACATTAAATAAGAAATTTGTTAAAATAATAAAAATAAATATAATAATTAAATTCAACATCTTTTGAATATGTAAAGATGAAAATTTATTTAATTAACCTAACCTTTACCAAAAAATTTACTACCTGTAAATTGCAACAAAATAATACGATGATAGAGACAATAAAATAATACTACAATTAAATCTAGCTAACTTTAACACAAAAAATTTCTCAAGGTCATCCAACACTTATTTAATACCTGTAAATTCTAATAAAATAATACAATAATAGAGATATCAAATAATACAACTAAACCTAACCTTTACACAAAAAAAACTCAAAGCAGAGTTATCAAAACAATACAATCAAACCTAACCTTTACCTAAATTTTTTTTTTCAAAGCCGACCGACATGATGAGCATGCCACATTATTTTAAATACATGAGTTTAAAACATACGTCCTTTGTCTTATTGAGTTGTAAATGATTTTTTTTCATGCAATACACTACAAGAAAACTGGTTATTAGAGACCATGATTTAGGGACAACTTGTAAATATGGTCCCTAAAAATAACTTTTAGGGATGACATTATTTAGTGGTCTCTATAGATGTACAAAAATTCAATTAATTCTGCGGAAAAAAAAATCTGGTCGCGAAATGTAAAAATTTTAGCGGGATATGAAATGTTTCTTTCTCTAGAAGGTCCTAACTCTCTCTCTTTCATTGCCAAAAGACGCCTACTCTCTCTCTTACCTTGTCTTGAAGTAAAAGCCCTAAATCTCATTGCCTATATTCCTAAATCTCTCATTCATTGTCACTAAAAATTGAAGTTCTTGTTCGTTGCTCATTTAAGAGTAAGGTTGTCCTCCCTTATCTGTTTCTTCTCCTTCTCTTTTTCGATTAAAATTAATTTTTTTTTTGTGCTCTGATAGAATATGTGTGACTGGATTGTTCAAATTTGTTATGGAAAAGATTTTATATACATATATAGAGTTTTTAAGATGGAGACTCGATATTGTTTGCAATTTTATGTAGGTATATGTGTTCATTGTATTTTGTAAGTAGTTTAAAATATTGATTGATTATCTTTTTTTTTATAAGGATTTGATAAGTTTTGAAGTTTTTATAATTGTTCTTGTGTCGTTTGTTGTCATATTTGTTCATTTTCCATTTAATTGACTATTGACAGGTCTACTTGGTTTGCGCACTTTGGACTTGAGATTGCAGCTTATACTTCAGTGGTCAACTAGGATTCTTGTGCTAATCTGCTGCTTTATTGAGAAGAAGAAATTTTCTACGAAAATCACCTTCAAATTGGGAAGCAGTTTCTCCTTTGTTCCCTTTGTTATTGTAGTGGTGAGTATACTTGCTTTTTTCCCTTATGTCAGGACTCCATGGATCCTTCACGCCATTATTATAATTTTATTTTGGGTAAGGGACTAGTTATCATAATAAGACCCTAACACAACTATTCATACCAATACTGTTAGAAAATGAAGTGTTGAAGTATGTTACCATATTATCCAAAAGCTCAAGTTGTTGGAGACAACATGTTTTTGTTTGCTTAATTAGGTCTTCAACCCCCCCTTACACATGGCCCTTGATCTAAACACATGGACATTCTTTTTGATACTGGCTGGCGGTGGCCGGTGAGATTAAACCTAGAACTTGTACTTATTTCAATACCATGATAAAGTGTGACCATCTCATTTAAAAGTTTAATAGGTTGGAGAGAGTGCACTTTTATTTGTTTAGTTATGTCTTCAACGTTAGTAATCTACACAAGTTGGTCTTTGCATTTATATTTAAAACAGTCTTTAGGGCGAGACTTGCAAGGATTTGCCCAAACAGTCTTCTACCACTAAGAATTCCAACTTTATTATCTGTAGCTTCTTTTCCTTATCAACTTTGAATGTAGAATTTTGTTGGCATAACTAACAATGACCAGATTTAGTATTTTGATTTCCTACATTCAGGCTGTGTGATCTTGTTGGTTTCAATGTTGCAATGACTATTGAAGCTCAATTTGTATTGAGTATTCCTGACAGAATTTACAAGTGAACACTTATTCCACTAATGCAACAAGATAAAAGATTAGGTATAATTCTCTATTTTGAATTTAGTTCTAGGAATACGTATCGCAAATACTAGTTTGAAGTGTGTCCAGAAGTAAGCAATCATATTTATGGATCATGACCCTTCTGAATGGCATTGACATACATGTTCTAGGTGAAACGACTCGAAAAGGTTTCTACTTATACAATGAAAGACAAAAAGTCAAGCCTGGTCCAAAAATTAAGAAATACATTGAGAAGGCAAGAGAAATTTCTAGTGTTAGCATTCACCCGAAGGTTTCTATTTCTCCTCTCCTTCTATTGATATTAAAGAAATACTAGTAATTGAAATCATTTTGTGTTTCTTTCGTACTCTTACACCAAAATTGTGCATTGTACTTGACTCAGCTGGCAAAACTCTCAGACAAGGACATCGTCGAAATGATCTTATTCCCTTCAGTTAATGAATAATGCAGATTACTTGCTGAATGCATTGTTGTCAAAACTGTTGATCTTGATATTGCTTATGTCATGGGCATGGGCTTCCCCCCTTACAGGTCTGTGCTTTGATCAGATTAAATGTGTGCGTACATTATTTCATGGAAAAGCTGCTGAGATTTTTTGATATACATTATCTTCCAATCAAAGGTAATAAATAGCGATTGGATTATTATGCTTTTCGTTTTTGTGTACTAATTATACGAATTTTGAACATATAGAACTAAAATGCTATTGAAATAAATAGAATGTAGAAAATCTTGAGAGACAGAGTTAGTATGTTTTACAAATTCTACCTGTAGGACATTGGGCTTCTGTAATTTAGTATGTTTTACAAATTCTACCTGTAGGACAAATGGAGCACTTAATTATTTTTATTTTGACTTGGGATTGCGCTGTTGATCTTATAGGTCAGATCCAAGCGAAGACTAATCCTCACCTAAGTATTACCATAGAAATGATTTGGCTCTGATTACCAAAGTGATGGAACTTACATCAGAAAATATTTATGGAACTGTGTCAAGTGCGATTATGAAGCTTCTTGATACAAATTGTGTGGCTGCAGGTTCAAAACGTGATCTGGATAGCCAACTGGAAATTATTTCCTCAAATTTTCTGGTATTGATTATGTCGCAACATGAAGAGAAGTTAATGAAAGAAAGAAAGCGGAACAAATCTCATTCTGATGATGTAGGATATGTTGAATCAGAGACAGTTGACCCATCAATGAAGATGGAAAATATGTTGCCAGGGTCTGAAAGATCAGCTGAAATATCTCAGGTTGTAGACTATCAAAATTACAAGGTGGGTGGAACTTTTGAAAATTCTAATCTTACAGCAAAAATTATGGAGACTAGAAGTCCTTTTATGGAAAGAAAAGACAATGAATCTGTGGACTTGGGGCCATCAACAATGAACAGCAAAGGAATCATGTTGGAAGAGTAGAGTGTAGAATGTTATTGAACTGTTATTGCTAGGAATGTTGATTTGGATTGTGTAAACAGTGCCATAACATTTATGTTATGGCTACTTGGTAATTTGAGATATAAATACATTATTAGTTTTAATATATAGAGAAGTTATCTTTATTTTTGTTATGTGCATCTTGTTATATTTTATATTTAGAAATTATGGTCCATAAAATACAATTTAGAAATTATAGATATTTTTTTGAACCAGTAGAATCTGGTCGCTAAAGGTCTATAGGGATGAAAATGTATGCAATTAATCTTGAATTAGGGACCAGAAAGTTGGTCGTTAAAACATATTTAGGGACCAGATTTCACGCCTCGCTAAATACTTTTAGGGACCAGAAAAAATATGTGGTCGCTATTGCCTTTTAGCGAAGAAGCCTATAAGGACCGGTAGCGACCAGATTTTTCTGGTCGTTATTGACATTTAAGGACCAGAATTGAATTTTTAGGGACCAGATTTCCCTTCGCTAATAACCATTTTTCTTATAGTGATAGCTTGTTATTTCTTGCGTCTCCATGAGTTTGATAGTGTATTAGTTTAAATTGCATCTGAATATTTATAAAAGTATTTCCTTAATAAAATTTTATTTTAGAAATATTTTTTTAATTGATCAGTACAAAGAAAAATATTAATTAATTTTCCTTCCATATATTTTAGGAATCTAGTTAATAGAATAAAAATAATTAAATAATAAATTAAAAAAATAGTGAAAAGACAGTTTTTCTAAAGGACAGTCTTTTAATGAAGGATAAAAAATTCAAATTAATTTTCTGGGTTTCACTCTTTTAATATATTATAGATATAGATATAAATTATAGATATAGATATAGATAAATATATAGATATAGGTATAGATTATAGATATTGATACAGATATAGATGTATCTATCACTTTTCTTAATTTACCTAACTACTGTTATTCATTTTGTGTACGTAAGCATTAATTTGTTGAAAGTTCAACTAAAATTTGCACTAATTAAATCGAAGTTATTTTTGAACCGAGATCATTTAACTTTACCCATTTTTTGGGTAAAGATTATCTAAATTTTTTTTTTTCATTTTGTATATTTCTTTTTTGATCGGATATATGATCGACAACCTCTTAAATTTATTCGATAGTAAATTTTATTTTGACACTCAAATTATGATATATTTTAATTGAGTTCTTGAATAGATGATAAAATATTTGTATTAGACATTTTTGAGTTCTGATTCATATATTGAAAAAGTTTGTGAGTTTCCAAGAGCCCACGATTTAAATAACTTAATCAAATAAAATATGTCTCCTATTTTAAATATACACATTAATGTAAATTGGAAGAGATTGAGATTCTACGACTTATTGAGATTAATGCACAATTAAAGAACGTGACATATTTTAAATAGTTATTATCTGATCTAGCTTTCCCAAAATTATTTCAAAATTTTTTAATAAGAATATTTTTATCACATGCTTAGATGTTTAATTATAACATTATAATTCGAGTATCTAAATATAATCTAATAAATTCAAAGGGTTATCGATATGTATTCATCCTTCTTTTTTTTTTTTTTTTTAGTTTATGATTGAACAGGATGGTATACTTGGGATCTCATTCAAGCTGCTCAATTTGTTAGGTGCTAGTTTTCAGTTCTTTCTCTTTTTTTTTTTCAATATATATATATATATATATATGTTGTTATTTATACTAATGCAAATGAAAGGTTGAAAGAGATTTGATCTTGTATTCTTTCATAAAGTTATTTTTAATTATTATTGTATCTTTATAAGAAATTTTTAATTTTATACATATGTAATTTGAAAAGTTCATTTATTTTTCAATTCAATTTATAAGTAATCATAGGATATCATTTCCTCATTATTTTGTCTGTCTTTTTCTACAAATAATTGAATCTAAGGCCGCCAGCTTAGCTTTCAACTATATTTATTAGCAAAATGCTAGGTTACAATTGATAGTCCTCCAAAGAGTTCTATATGGGGAATTTTATTTTAATTGTTTAAGAAAACTGATGGAAAAATCACTTGTGCAAATCAAAATAATTAATACTCAACCACTACTAAAAGATAGATCCATTACTTTTTAGAAGTGAATATGTGTACCTCTATGTGCCATAAAATTTTTAGTATTTAAAAAAATGGAGTTTATGTGACGAGGGTTTAATTTAGTAGTAATGCCAGAAACCCTGGAAAGCTCGAGGGTGGGGGGGGTTTGTCAACACTAAACCTTTTCTCATCTTTTTCCAGAGTGCAATTACAAAGGGAGGAGCTTTGAACTAGAAGGTAATTTCACTTCTCATGATTGAGGTGTGAAAATTTGCCAAACTATCAATATCATGTTGAACTCCCTCTACATGTGGTAGATAGGTGGATCATGCAGTAGCTTCATGAGGGATCTGCAGTCATCAATTAATGTGAGTAAAGAGGTAGTGAGCGTAGACACGTAATTTTGTTCCTTCCTAATATCATTTTTACTCATTTACCTTATCATACACCCCACATCATTCCATAATTTTTTTCCAAAAGGACCAAAATAATCAAATCCATAACCACCTTATCCTAACAAATTTAACAAACTCACCCTCCCTCCACCTCCAGGGGTGGATCTACAATAGCGGGTATGGGTTCCCGAGAACCTACAATCGCTACCGTAAGATATTTAATTAAATGAGAAATATTATCAAAAGATATAAATATTTAAAAGTGGGAACCATAACAAAACTGATGGATAGTTCACTGATTAGAGGAAACTCATGTATTTCTGGCGCTTCAATGTGGGTTTGAATATACCATAACAGAATTACACACCGCATACCAGTGAAAGAGGGATTTGATATATACACTACTCACCTTCAACCTCCCTTCACCATCAATATGCGCATACACAGTTGCACACACACAACAAGATCCATATACACCAATACACAACAATACACTCAATACTCACATATACTCCTCCATTTGACTGAATTCACAGCAAAATTCACTCACTCTCACTTGAAAACACACACATCACTCACACATAGGAGGATATACGCACTCACACGGAACCAAGGAGAAGTGAGAAACTGTTCCAATGTACAACGACCCACGCACAACGACGCATACACACACAATCAGAAAGGGAGATTGGAGTGGGATTAAAGATAAAGGAGAGAGGAGAGTGAAGAACGGCAAAATGAGGGTGAACAGTGGAAAATGGTGGCGAAGGGCTCGCCGAAAAAATGTTATTGTTGCCCTTTTTCTCTGATTTCATCACTGCCGAGCTCGTCGAAGCTTCGGCGAAGCCCCCAGCTCAAACCCGCCTCGACATCCATCAAAAAACTACCAAAACTGATCCAACCTGCCCCAGCTTCGGTAAAATCCATTGAAAAATGAATGAAACAGTAATGTTATTTACGGAGCTGAGTTGACGAAAACAGAACAAAAAGGTTAGATCAAAGTCGGACGGAGTTCATTATTGAGGTTTACGTGGGTTTTCTGGATGCGGTTCTATCTTCGATATATTGAAATCGATAATTAAGGTCTAATTCTTCAACTCTTTCTCTTTATTTCATTTTAAATTTGAAAAATTGATTTTATGATTATGTGTTGGATGATGATAATTGGGTAATTTTGTTGACGTTGATATTACTTGTTATGGATAATTGATTGTGGTATGAATTCGATGTTAGTATGGTTTGGATAATCATATCTCATATAAAAAATTTATGTTGAAAAGCGATTTGGGGAAAGGGATTGAAAATCGGTAAAAGTGATTATCGACTTGTGTTGATTGATGGTTGTTTAAATCGAAATGAACGTCGATTATGTCGATCTCGTCTTAGTCCGTGAATCAATAGGCAAATGGTAGGTTGGGTAGGCAGAACTTAGGGATTGCGGATTGTTAAATGTTTGGAATGTTTATTGAATAATTTTGTTTTTCTCGCATTTGGAAAACGTATTCATTTGGCCAGAGGAATGCCCCAAGACACATTGTACTTATTCACCGGGGAATGCCCCAAAGTACTATATACGTAGAGGAGGCTCGTGATCAAGGTCCGAGGCATTGAGTAAAGCATAGCTAGGATAATTAGAACTGTTTAGGTTTCTAACTCAGTATTTTTATTTTTGGTTTGTAATAAAGTGGACTGGACAATATTTTTGGACTTGATTTGTTTGATTGATTGATTGTATTTATGTGTTTTGTTGGTTTATACATTTCATAGTGTCGTACTAGCTAATATATTCCACGGAGCTATCGTGGTCGAACCATGGGATCGAGGGGTGCCTAACACCTTTCCCTCGGTCAACAGAATTCCTTAGCCGGAATCTCTGTTCGTGGGCCAGTTTTAAAGAGTCAAAACCATTTTAAAAAAGGATTTCCAAAGGTGACTTGGCACACCCATTTTATCCCAAGTGGCGACTCTGAGTTCAAATGAAAAAGAATCTTTTTCAAAATAAATTCTATCTTTTGTCACTTAATAATAAAAACCCTTTCAAACTTTAAATTAATCTTTTGGTTAAAAAAGGGATGTGACAGCTCTGGCGACTCTGTTGGAGACTTTTCAGAATTCAAACTTATTTTTTGAGTTGTATCGACTCAGTTTGACACTATAGGTGTATAGACACTTTATTTGTGTTAGTGTTTGTGTTATTATTTTATCATAGTTGAGCGTCTTTGAGCTACATGTTTACAGTTTTTCTCTTATCTGTTACCGCTTTATATCTAGCATCATGTGCATTACCCCAAGTCATTCTTTTTGCAACAATTCTCGGAGTACACATCGTGTACACAAATTCTAGTTGAGTCACCCTTATTTTAGGAGGGAGAGCCGTTGGATGTATGGAGTAGGTGGAAAACAATCGCAGCCACTATCGACCATAAACGTCCCCAAACAACCTTGTTAGTGGACCCCATCCTAGGTCAGCCTTTAGGTCATGCTTATCTGCATCATATTGAGACCTAGCGGGACCCACTTGGTCCTTTGTTGGAGACTCATCCCTAAAGCATCCTTACGTGCTAATTGTTTCATCTTTTAGGGTAATAAGGTCATTTGACGGATTGATTTGGGGAAATCATGTGTTAGAATTAAAGGAGCGTGTGTTTAGGCAAGGAAAAAGAAAAGAAAAATAAAGTTTTGCAGTTTTTTTTTAGTGTTCTTTATGGCTTTTGTTTTTCACAATTCAAAAATTCAAAAAGATTTTTTACCTTTTGCACTCATTTACTCAAAAAACAAAACATCAAAAAGATTTTGCCTTTGTTTACTTTAGCAAGTATTCATAATTCGAAAATTTAAAAAAGATTTTTTTAGGAGCTTCTTATAAAGAAAATTCAAAATGATGGTAGAAGTTTTGTACATTTCATATAATGAAAATACCAAAAAGATTTTTCTTTCTTAGTTGTGGTGTTATTTTTATGTGAAGTGTCAAATTGAAAATCCAAAAAAGATTTTATTGACGTTTTTCATCGTCTGCCTTTGGTCATATGTCTCTCAAGTTAAGGTTTAGTTTGTCATTTAATCCTAAATTGTCCAATCTGGACGAACTACGCACACTTGATTCTCCTCTCTCGGAAGTGAGATACGTAGACAGCCCCTCTAGGGTTCGGTGATCTTATTAAAAAAATCCAAAAAAAATATTTTCTTCACTCTTCATTTAGAGTAGGTGTTTCATATACATCTTTAAAAGAAAACTACAAAAATATTTTTCCTTTAATAGTTTCAACTTTTATTTTTGTATGAAATTCAAAATCGAAATCCTATGAATATTTTCTTTGGTAATCATAGGTTTCATTTTTGTATAAGGATTTTAAAGCTGAAAAATTCAAAAAGTTTTTCGCCAATTCTTTTGACAATTAGTTATTTTTCTTTTCTTCTTAAAGTTTCAAGAAAAAAGAAAAAAGAAAGAGAGTTTGATCGGTCATGTTGTGCCAAAATTTTACGAACTACGCACACCTGATTCTCCTCTTTTGGGAGTGATATACATTGGCTCCCTTCTTGGGTTCAGTGATTTTTTCAAGAAAAACAGAAAAAGATTTTGAGAAAGTGTTGAACTCTAACACGTTTGTTATCTCTTGTTCAGTTAGTTTAAGGTGGTTGGTTTGTGGCATTCTGGTTGGTCCTCCACATTACACCAAATCTAAGGAAGGTTTAGTTGTGTCCAATAAAAATATAGAGAGTGACCTCATGAATCAAACAAAGAGTTAGGAAAATGAGAGTTTAAAGAAAAAGAATTTGAGACTAAGATAGCAAATGATGAAAATGTATCAAGCTTGGGCTAGTGGGTTGCCTCTTCCTCCATTCCCCAACCCTGCAAATATTAAGTTTTCCATCACAATTGCAAAGTCAGTTTCCTATTGTTTTTGATGCACCACAACATGCCTTGGAATTCATTCCAAGCCAAATGCATCCCAATACTTCTACCGCTTTTTCTCTAGCTCCTCAGTATAAACCTGCTATATTCACAACACCATATGTCGTCTATGATTTTGTTCCTAAATCCTCTATTGAGGCTTCCACATTGGTCCTCCCAACGGTTGTGAGTCCCCATGTTGCTAGTGGACCCATGTTCAATACTCTTGATGATCATCGCTATACTCATGTTGCTAGTGGACCCATGTTCAATACTCTTGATGACCAATGTTATACTCCTGAACCTACTTTCAAGTTAACTGGACCACTAAAATTTCTTAACAAGAAGCCTAGCGTGCTAGAAGAGCCAGAGAAAATGGTTGAAAAAAATAAAGAGTGTAGAAAATGATATGAAAAGTTCTCTAGGACTGACGGATAAAGAAGACGTTTCATATAAAAATTAGGGCATATTTTCAAGTGTTAATCTTCCTCCAAGCTTTGAGATATTGAAATTTGAGGAGAGGGATGGACATGAGGAATCCATGAAACATTTGGGATAATATTGCAATCAATTAAGGGAAACTGGAGGGAAGAAGAATAAAAAAGATGTAGCTGTTATTGTAGTTGGACAATGGGCGTCCAAGAAGGCCATGTCGTCGTTACCCTTATTCTCAAGCCCAAGTTCATACCCAAGCTCTATATAATCACTCCCAAATTCTATTATACTTCAGTTACCCATCTCCATATCCAATATATAGTGCACAACCATATGCCCAACCTCCTTCTTACTCAAAATAGTGTGCATCAACTCCTCAGAGTCATCCCCCAACTCTACAGACATATCAAAGCCCTTCTAGGCCCGATGTTTTATCCAAGTCAAACAATGAAAAGAGGCAGAAGTCTAAGGATAGTTTCACACCAATTAGAGAATCGTATGCTAGTCTATTCCAGAGATTAGTACAATGGGGCATGCTCACTCCTCTTCTTGGGCACACTCTTAATTCGCGTTTAAGAAATTTCAATCCTAATGTATGATGTGCGTATTATTCTGATGCTCAGGGTCATAGTATTGAAGATTGTCGGAATTTGAAAGGAGAAATTGAAAAGATGATTCAAGATAGATCAATTATGGTGCAGAACATTGACAGTGATGAAAGCTCTAGTCATGCTGATATTCAAACCAGTGGCTAAGACGTCAAGCTCAACAATTGGAAAGTCACTCATCTCCCTGCTAGGATGGATGTTTGGTAGTTTGTTTTGTTTTATTTTCTGATATCCGAATTATTTCAGGGTTGTAGTGCAAGATTTATCTTGTTTTGTCCCTTTGTCATTTATGTTCAAACCCTTCTATCTTTTATTTCAACTAAATGAAGTATCCCTTTCCCTTTATGTTTTAAATATGTGGTGTTTGTATGTTTTCTTTACATAGTACATTTTATGTTGATTTTAGTGATATGACATGCTAGCGGAATTTTCAGTCAGATCTTAAAATCCAGTTTAAGCATGAACTTTGAATCAGAGAGCTAAAGTTGGAAAAAACATCTCAGAAAATAGGTAGAGTGCTGAGACATTAGGTGACCAAGTTGTAGCCTTGTTTGAAAAATTAAGGCAATTATTTTTTAGAATCACAAGTATAACTTGGCTATCAATTGAAAGACATGGCTCAATTAGGTCAAAAAATGTGTGATCCTATATCAAAAGGAACAGAAAGAAAATAAACTCCAAAAAAGCATGAGTCATTCAATGTGAGGGGTGTACAACAAAGGTGAAGTTGTATGTTTGACAAGTGTAGAAGAAGAAGTGGCACATATGCTCAGTTAAAGTTAGTGTTGTTAAAGTGTCGCAAATGATCTTCATCTTTCACTTCATATTGCATGATGTGTACTTGCATTCTCAAGGATTGATATGATGAAGGCATTTCATTCTGTTGTCCAAACATTGTGTCATCATTTGTTTACCCCATTTGAGCTTTAGTTTTACTTTCTTTTGCCCCCTTCTTTTGGAATCAAGATAGAGTTAGCAAATCTCAAAAGAAAAATGTCGAGCAAAATAATAGCGTAAGAAAATTTTCAAATAAAAAAAATATGTCCAAAAAGAAAGAAAAGAGAAGACAGTCAAGAAAAATAGAGTCATAAAAGGTCCCAAAGAGAAACGAGTCAATAAAAGAGAAAATAAGAGAAAAGAAATCAGAGTCAATCAAAAGAATAAGTTGTCAGAACTACGTGTGGCCTGATTCTCCTCTCTCGGGGGTAAGATACGTAGGTTGCTCTACTCTGGGCTCGGTCCAACCAAATAAATTATTTAGAATTGACCAGTCAAAATAAACTGGGGCATGAATTAATCTTTATTGTTCGAGTCGATTCCGAAAGTTATAAGTCCCACCCCACCTCAAGTGTCATTTGGGCCTCATGCCATCCTTTTTTTTAACCTTATCCAAAAGCCAAGTTACAACCAAAGAAAGACCTTTAGATCAGTCTTTGAGAATGATAAGGCTAAGCATGCAATGCATATGATAGACATTTTGGGAACTACTTGTCTTCCTCAGCATAAAGAATTAGGAGAGAAATAAAAATGAGAGAGTCTTATCAGTGAAAACACTCACGAGCACCATAAGGCGATGGTAAATTGAGAGAGACAAAAATATGAGAGTCTTATCGGTGAAAATCCTCATGGACACCGTAATACGATTGTGAGTTAAGAGAAATGAATATGAGAAAGTCTCATAGGGTATTATTGGTGAAAACCCTCACGGACATCATAAGACACTGGTGAGATGAGAGAAAGAAAATGAGAGAGGCTTGTTAGCGAAAACCCCTCAAGACGTCACTAGCTGAATGAGGTCTTTGAATACGATTCGCCCAAGAAAGTAACTCAATTTCAGGTCCATTAACTCAATAAAAATTGGTGAAAGTTTGAATGGAAAGATCAGACAGCTTAATCCAGAATGCATGTTATAATCATTAGAGTTGATTGTCATTTTCGGATAAATTCTTCGTTTCTCTTTTTAATGGGGACATTCATTATCTTTTCTTTCTTATCTATAGTTTTATCTTTATTTTCTTGAGTCAATTATCTAAAAAAAAATCTTTGTGATTTTTCTTGTGTCTTTGAGTCAAGTCTATATCAAAACAAGTGAGAAAATATTTCAGAACTGGCTACCAACTTCTTCAATTGCACAAAGCAAGACAAAAAGGCCTGTACATGAAAGAGACACGATTGTGAGCCAAAATAAGGCATGCAGAAAGTTTTTTCAACAGAAAAGTCTGAAAACTCATGGAAATACCAAGGTTCAAAGGATATGTCTAAGGAACATAGCAACAACAGAGATATTGAGTTTGTGTCAGAGTCACTCTTAATGATTTGAGTTTAGATTAGTGCTGCAGTAAATCAATGACATATGCTAATGGTTGGAAGCAAGATTAAATGTGACGGGAGTAAGAGCGATTGCCGCGAAAGGTAAAGCCACAAACCATCCACCATATTTTTAAACTCACAAGTTTTCTTTGTATGAAATAGGAATACATGTTACCTTCAAATTAAGGATTTCTAAACCTAAATATCAAAGTCTGTAATTTCTCACTTCTACAAATGCAAGAGGCAATATTTCTGCACAGATTTGGTGATTAAAACCATGGTAAAACTCATAATCCAATATCTCTAGGAGACACACTTCCTTTTCTGGGTAATTCAGGTTCATTTATTAGGTGAGTACTTCCTAAATAGAACCTTCACTCCTAGAAGTCTCACTTTCTATTTGAGTCATTCTACTTGACCCTTAGGAGACACACTTCCTTGGTGGGTATTCAAGTTTCCCTTGTTAGGTGGTTCACTTCCTAACTTAATCCTTTAGTCCTAGAAAATGTACTTTCTAGTTGAGTAGTTAACCCCTAGGAGACGCATTTCCTTGGATAATTCAAGTGGCATTTGTAAGGAGACGCACTTTCTTGTTTGGGTAATTCAAGCAACATTTGTAAGGAGACGCACTTCCTTGATTGGGTAATTCAAGCAACATTTATAAGGAGACGCACTTTCTTGTTTGAGTAATTCAAACGGCATTTGTAAGGAGATGTACTTCCTTGTTTGGGTAATTCAAGCGGCATTTATAAGGAGACGGACTTTCTTGTTTGGGTCATTCAAGCGACATTTGTAAGGAGACGCACTTCCTTGTTTGGGTAATTCAAGCGGCATTTGAAAGGAGATGGACTTCCTTGTTTTGGAAATTCAAGTGGCATTGGTAAGGAGATGAGCTTCCTTGATTGGGTAATTCACATTTTACTTGTTAGGTGATGTACTTTCTAACTTAAGTCTTGACTCCTAGAAAATGTTCTTCCTAGTCGAGTCATTCCCCTTTAATACTAGATGATGTACTTTTTAGTCGAGTCATTCCCCTTAAATCCTAGAAGATGCACTTTCTAGCCGAGTCATTGCACTTAATCTGTAGGAGACACACTTCCTTGTTAGTTTTAATTTGTCAGGTGGCACACTTTTTAACTTAAACTTTTATCTCTAGAAGACGCACTTTCTAGTCAGAATTCCTCACTTTAATTCTTAGGAGACACATTTCTTAATCTTGGTCATTTAATCTTACTCACAAGAGATGCATTTTTGGTCAGTCTTGATTCATCATTGCAACATGCAAGTAATTATGATTAGATTTGACATTCACAAAAGTTTTCTGATGATAAACTAGGGCAAAACTTTAATTCATGTTATTGAAAGCATCATTTAGGATCCTTTTGAAAAATGAGACTTTATTTTTGAAAAATGAGATTTCTATCATAACCTTTGTTTGGGATAATTTTCCTTCTAGTTTTGATGTAATTTCAGGAGCCCGTCTGAAGAACATGGCGAATAAATGAAAAGTCAAGCAACAAGGTGAAGAAGTCGAAAGTCAAGCATCAAGGTGAAAAAGTCAAAAGTTAAGCAACAAGTTGGAGAAATTGAAAGTCAACAGATTGGAAAAATAGCAAGTTAGGAGCCCGCCTGAAGAACAGGGTGAAGAAATTGAAAACCAAGCAACAAGTTGAAGAAATTGCAAGTCAGGAGCCCGTCTGAAGAACAGGGTGAAGAAATTGATATCAGGAACCCGCCTGAAGAATAGGGTGATGAAATAACAAGTCAAGAGTCAAGGAAAGTTGCATAGATAGGACTTTTTATAATTTTATTTATGTTTTTAATTTGTAATTTTCATTTTTGATGTAATGACAAAGCCGCGGACCGGAACCTCGACGGGACCTCACTCGATTCTCCAACTCGGTTGTCCTTTTTTCTTCTGTTTCTTCCTTTGAATAATGGTCGAGTCAAAATTCTGTCTCGTTGTCTACTTCTTTGTAAGAAAACACTTTGTGTTTACATCTAAAGAGGGACATGATATAGACATGTAATTTTGTCTCTTTTCGAAATCATTTTTACTCATTTACCTTACCTACACCCCACACCATTCCATAATTTTTCTCCAAAGGACAAAAATAATCAAATTCATAACCACCTTATCCTAAAAAATTTAGCAAACTCATCCTACCCCCACCTCACCACTCCTACCCCTACCCATATACCCCCCACTCATGTTTTCCTCAACGAATGCCATAACAAAATGACACACCACATACCAATGAAAGGGGGATCTAATATATACACTAATCACCTTCAACCTCCCTTCACCATCAATATACGCATACACACAGTTACACACACAGCAAGATCCATATACAACAATACACTCAATACCCACATATACTCCCCCATTTGACTGAATTCATGGCAAAATACACTCACTCTCACTTGAAAACACACACATCACTCATACACATAAGGATATACACACACAGAGAGAGCCAAGGGGAAGGGAGAAATTGTTCTAATGTAAAACGACCCACGCACTACGACGGACACACACACAATAAAGGAAAATTGGAGTAAAATTAAAGAGAAAGAAGAGAGGAGAGTGAAGAACGGCAAAAATAGAGGGTGAATAGTGGAAAATGGTGGCGAAGGGCTCACCGTAAAAACGTTATTGTTGCCCTTTTTCTCCAATTTCATCACTGCCAAGCTCGCCGGAGCTCCGGCAAAGCCCCTAACTCAAACCCACCTTAACATCCATCAAAAAACAACCGAAACTGATCCAACCAGCCCCAGCTCTGGTGAAATCTATTGGAAAGCGAACAAAACAGTAACGTTATATACAGAGCTGAGTACGAGTGTCTCTTTTCTTCGTGATTATTGGTTCGAGTTGGCAAAAACAGAACAAAGAGGTTAGATCAAAATTGGACGAAGTTTTTTATTGAGGCTTAAGTCGGATTTTCTAGACGTGTTTCTATCTTTGATATATTGAAATCGATAATTATGGTCTAATTCTTCAACTCTCTCTCTTTATTTTATTTTAAATTTGGAAAATTAGTTTTATGATTATGTGTTGGATGATGATAATTGGGTGATTTTGTTGGGGTTGATATTACTTGTTATGGATAATTGATTGTAGTATGAATTCGATGTTAGTATGGTTTGGATAACCATGTCTCGTATAAAAAATTTCTATTGAAAAATGATTTGGAGGAAGGGATTGAAAATCGATAAAAGCGATTATCCGTTTGTGTTGATTGATGGTTGTTTAAATCAAAATGAATGTCGATTATGCCCATCTCGATAGTATCATATATTAGGCCATTTATCAATAGGAAAATGGTAGGTTGGGTAGGCAGAACTTAGGGATTATTGATTGTTAAATGTTTGGAATGTTTATTGAATGATTTTGTTTTTCTCACATTTGGAAAATATATTCATTTGGACAGGGGAATTCCTCGAGATACATTGTACTTATTCACCGGGGAATGCCCCGAAGTATCATGTACGCAAAGGAGGATCGTGATCAAGTCCCGAGGCATCGGGTAAAGCATAACTAGGATAATTTGAATAGTTTAGGTTTCTATTTCAGCATTTTTATTTTTGGTTTGTAATAAATTAGACTGGACAATATTTTTGGACTTATTTTGTTTGTTTGATTGATTATATTTATGTGTTTTGTTTGTTTATACATTTCATAGTGTCGTACTAGCTGATATATTCCACAAAGCGATCATGGTCGAACCACGGGATCGAGGGGTGCCTAACACCTTCCCCTCAGTCAACATTATTTCTTAGCTGGAATCTCTGTTCGTGGAACAATTTTAAAGAGTCAAAATCATTTTGAAAAAGAATTTCCAAAGGTGACTTGGCATACCCGTTTTATGCCAAGTGGCGACTTTGAATTCAAATGAAAAAGAATCTTTTTCGAAATAAATTCTATCTTTTGTCACTTAATAATAAAAACTCTTTCAAACTTAAAATTAAGATTTTGGTTAAAAAGGGGGTGTGACAGTGTGTCAAATAGAATGTTTACTACCTCTACAAAATCTATAACTATGCAAAGAGAAACATATTCATGTCGGTATGCAAGCTGAAGCCCTCGTAGTAGCGCAAGGATCTCCCGCATAACAATGGATGTTTTAGTAGTATGTACAACTTGCAAAACCTAGTAACCAATCACCGGAGTGAATCCTGAGGACTCCGCCAATACCTGCCAAATCAGAGGTAGTGGGTGCTGCAGCATTAGTATAGAGACAGATAGTGTTGGAATTGGTAATGGGTAATGTTCAAGGTGTAGGGTGGTTGCAAGACATAGGTTTGGAGATCATGAACTATATTGCTTGATAGAATTCATGGCTTAAAGTAAGAACTATGTGCAGCGAAGGTTGGACTTTGGTGTTTTCAAATGTGTTTTTATTTTGAGTTATCTAGAAGTTCTAGAGCAAGAATGCATAGAAAATTATTTGAGGTAGGGCCGACATGTGAACAGATTTGTGGTGCCAATGAAGTAAATGTTTGAGCCAGGTATACAGTACTGAAGGGGTGGAACTTAGAAGTGAAGGTATGTGATGTAGCAATTGGAGTTGGCGCCAAAGAGGTGAAGTGACAGAAATGAAAAAAAGTATGGTCATTGGATGAAGGTAGGCATTTGTTGGCAAACGGTAATGAATGATGAGCCATAGAAAAGTGAGTATTTTTGGGGGAAGCTTAAGTTTCCAAATCCACGTATAGATCGATGTCCGAGGACGTGGGAGTTTTAGTGAGAACATTGTAACACGACTTAGCTTGACTATGAATCTGCCTGTAGGAGTTAGTTCCCAAATAATTTGGTCATCATCTTTACCACTATTGGAATCCTCGAAAATATAATGAGTGTTAATTAGATGTCGAAGCTGAGGCGGTAGGTCAAAGGAGGGCGGCAATTGAGCATGTAGGAATAAAGGTTTTTTTTACCGCAAACTAATGAAAGATTTATGTTATAAAACATAATTATTTTCACCCATTGTTCGTTGAACCAATTTACTAGTAAAATTCATGATGGCAAACAGATTTCATTGAAGTTTTGAAAGATTCTCAATTTTTTTTCTACTTATTCAATCATAATATTTGTAGAAATAGTCACTAGACATGAAACCCACTGTACTAAAGTTCTCGCTATGCGCAGGGTTTGGGAAAGGGCCCCACCATAAAAGTGTATGGTACACAATTTTATCTTGCATTTCTAACAGAGGCTGTTTTCAAGACTTGACTCGTGACCTCCTAATTATATGAAAGCAACTTTATCAATTATTTCAAGGCTCACCTTCAAGGTTTATTGATACAGAAGATATATTAAAGGCTTACTAATAATGGTATATGGATATGCTAGGACTAGTAACTAAATTAAGGGAGGTTGATTTGATATGGAGCTCTATGATGCTACCTAGACAAAGGATGATTCTATGACTAGCATACCATATGATAAATTGCTCATTAAAGAGAGGGTAACTTGGGGGTTTGGGCCACAGGTGACAAAAGAGTTTTAAAATGAGGTGTAGGTGACACAAGTTTTAATAATTGAGTAGAGGTGACAATTACTTCATTATAGTTTAAGAAAGTTTGGAAATTTCAAAATAACCCACAAGTTTTTAAATTTACATTTTAATTCAAATGTTAGTTAATATATAATGGGGAACGAAGGGAAAAAATATCTTTTTCTCTCTCCTCATCCGTTGTTATTTTCTCTCTTTACGATAATTGTTGTTCATTATTGCTGCTGCTTTATTCATCATCTTCTGATTCATTATCATTATCTTATACTTCATTATCAACTTCATATTCTTCTCTTTGACCATTGTTGTTGTTGTTGTTGTTGTTACCCCAACTGCTGCTCTTTGACCAAATTCTTATGTCAAATTTTGTTTCGTAAATCACTTTCAACTTTGGAATTTACTTAAGAGGAGACTTTGGTAAGTCAGATTATGCTTTTTAGTTGAATCTGGGTAACTGCTAGTGTGTTGTTTCTTCAACAATAGTTTGCACGCGAACAAGAATGCAATACAAGAGCAATCTGTTTAAATAGATCCATTATCTGCGGCACGAGATAAATGTTCTGTTGTAACAGTAGACTCATATTGGATTCATGTTTAAGGGTTCTAGGTGCCCGTAATATGATTATGAATCGAATAGATGGGTATTCTGTTGCATCAGATTAGTAATCTGTTTCAACAGATAAATAATCTGTTTCATCAGATTACTAATATGTTTCGAACAACAAAATACAACTCCTGTCACACACAAAACCTAACAGATAACTCATATGTTCTTTCTATTGATACTGAAATCAAATTATTCCTTAATTGTAGACATGCCATTCGTTAAGAAATAGAAATCGACAACACGAAAATTAAATAAGAAATAAAAAGTCAAGTGCATTAAACATAATTTTTTATAAAACAAACATAAAAAAATACATGGATAACAGAAAAAAAGCTTAATTATTATTATCATCATTATTAACATCATTATTATTTGTATAGCTAGCCGACTAATCTTCAAAGGGCAGCAGCAGCACCCTCTGCAGCCTGCGGATCTCCCGCAGCATCCTTACTCTGACAGCGGACAACTCCCAATGTAGGTTATGAACCTTTTTCTACAGTTCTCTCATGGCGTCTCGTAAAATAGCGACATCCCACACAGGATCAGCCATATCTAAAAAATGCATAAGTTGACAAAACACACACGTAAATACAAAAGTAAAGAGAAGAAAGAATTCGAATGTAATGTAATGTAATACAACGTATATTTACATAAAAATCAAGAAAAAAACTTACCAGAGACAGGAAAAAGCTATCAAGTCCTTGAAGAGAAAGTAGTTGAAGGTGTAACAAGAGCGAGGAATAAATAGTGTGTAGTAGAACGAACGATTGAGTAAGGAGGGACCTATTTATAGAGGATTGAACTTGAATGAGTTAGGCAAAAAATCAGAACTGTTCACCTCCATTTATTAATGACATTCTTGATTACTGTAAAAATTTATGACTTAATTAAATTAATCAATATTATGATAGTTCATGACTTTTCAGCTTTATTACTATTAATAATTAGTTTTATTTTTTATACTGACTTGGACAACAGATAATATATCTGTTGCATCAGATAAATCATCTGTTACAATAGATATATCATGATTTTCAACAAATAGATAACCTGTTGCATCAGATAATATATCTGTTGCAACATATAATATATATATATTTTTTAAAAAATATATTATCTTCATGACATCCAAATTTTTTGACTTTCTAATTATATAAATTAATAAAGCAGATTTAAAGGCACAATTGTTCACCTCCATTTATTAATGACATTCTTGATTACTGTAAAAAGTTATGACTTAATTAAAATAATCAATATTATGATAGGTCATGACTTTTCAGCTTGAAGCTTAGCTTTGTAATTATTAAAATAATTAGTTCTTTCCAGAAACCATTTATTTTTTACATTGAGTTGCACAATAGATTATATATCAGTTGTATCATATAAATCATCTATTACAATAGATATATCATCCGTTGCAACAAATAGTTCAACTGTTGCATCAGATAATATATCTATTGCAACATATAATATATATATATATATATCTTTTAAAAAAAAATTATCTTCATGACATCCAAATTTTTTGACTTTTTAATTATATAAATTAATAAAGAAGATTTAAAAACAAGAATATTTCTGGTGAGTTTTTAACGGTTTAAATTGTGTTTATCATTTATTTCCTTATTCTTTTCTGTGAAAAGAAATGACTTAATTAAATCAAGCTGGTGGTGACTTAATCTTTTCGTTTCTTTAATA
Organism: Capsicum baccatum var. pendulum; assembly: GCA_030864225.1. Classification (NCBI taxonomy): domain Eukaryota; kingdom Viridiplantae; phylum Streptophyta; class Magnoliopsida; order Solanales; family Solanaceae; genus Capsicum; species Capsicum baccatum. Next base: position 242,929,980 of record CM061561.1, read on the forward strand.
ACCATTTTTATTAGTTGAGTTATGGCAACAGATTGTATATCTGTTGCATCAGATAACCCATCTGTTTCAACAGATATATCATCTGTTGCTATAAATCGACCATCTGTTTAAGGAGCTTTTTTTGATTTCTTCTAACTGATTCATAAGTCGCAACAGATGAAGAATTTGACGCATCAGAAGCGTTTTTTATTTTTGTTTGTTTGTTGATTTGCTTAGACAAAAGTCACAGTCACGACTATTCATTAATTTTTTTCTTAAAAATCATATCATCATATATATATATCTTAATTAAATTAATCAAATGTTGTGACTTTTTTTAAAATTATATAGTCTTTTTTTTACGATTATAATATCATTTAGTTCCTATTATTTATTAACGAACCATTTTTAGGAGAATTTCTCATCATGACCGCATCCCTAACTCCAACCGCTGACATGTTTTGAATAGGGAATAAATAGAATGATAATTAAATATTGAATAAGAATTAAAAATTCAAAATCTACCAAACCAAACTAACCAAACCAAACATATATATGGATTTTTTTGAATCCCTTGTAGGTAGATCGGATATTAAAAAGGGAAATACATACGCTAAAAGAAAGAAAAAACATAACCTAATTATTATTATTATTATTATTATTATTATTATTATTATTATTATTATTATTATTACTATTATTATTGTCAACCTGACAATTTTCATCCGGCAGCAGCAGGGCCCTCCTCAGCCGTGCTCGAAAGTCGGCCAAATCCCTCTGGAATTCATCAAACTACCTTTGAAATTCCTGCAACGACTCGATATGAACCTTCTTGTACGAATTTGGATCTGACATATTAGTATTGTAAGTATAGTAGAATGAACGAGAGTGAGTAAGGAGGCCGGAGGGACCTATTTATAAAATGATTGAGAATTAGAAGGGACTAGACTTAGTCAAACAAAAAAGCCACGACTGTTCATATCCCTTAAAAGAAAAAATTACACAAATTCCATATTTAAGACACCATATTATACAATATCCCTTATATTTTAAAAAATTAGATTAAATCCCGGATTCATATTTACTAGTGATACATATGCTATATGTATCACTGCTTAACATATGTATCACAATTCAAAATTTCGGGATAAAATATAATTAGCAAACTATTCAGGATTTAATGCAATACTAATGAAACTATCTGGGATTTATGTGTTGTGTGTGTTACTTAAATAATACTGGTAACTTTATTAAAAAGTAAATTAGGAAAAAAAACGGATCTAAATACAACATTTTATCTTTTTGTTGTATTTCCGAAAGATAAAGATTGGTAATCTGTTGCAAAATATATTCCACCTGCCAGATAACTTATAATATATGGACAATCTATTGCAATAGATGGATATATCAGTTTGATTTTCCTTTAGCTGTGGCATCTGTTGCAACTTGCTAGTCATCTGTTTATTCAATTTCATCGAGAGCAATCGATTTTTCTAAACACTTCTTGGCCAAATTCAATTTTGCTCTTGGATTGCTTCCCTTTTTTTTCTTTACATCCTTCAACCAAACTAAATTTTTGCTATTGGATTAAGGGCAAAAATTGAATTTGAAGGCCAGCTTGAAGGATGCAAAGAAAAAAAGAGAATCAGTCCAAGAGCAAAAATTGAGTTTGGCTAAGAAGTGTTTTGAAAAATCAATTGCTCTCGATGAAATTGAATAAACAGCTGATTAGCAAATTGCAACAGACGCCACAACTGATGGAAAACCAAACTGATATATACATCTATTGCAACAGATTGTCCATATGTTGTAAGTTATCTGACAGGTGAAATATATTTTGCAATAGATTACCAATCTGTTTCTTTCGAAAATACAACAAAAAGATAAAATATTACATTTAGATCCATTTTTTTTAATTTACATATTAATAAAGTCACCAGTTTTATTTATGTAACACACACAATACATAAATTTTGGATAGTTTGCGTCAGATGTGGAGTCTGTTACGTCAGATATGGAGTCTGATGCAACAGATATGGAGTCTATTGGAATACATAGCAGCCTTGCTGGTGGTTTGATTTGTTCCATCAGTTGCTCCGTCTGTTGCAACATCAACAACAGCATAAACTACAAACAACAAAGAAAACAACAACATTTGTTCCAACAACATCATCAACTACAAAGAAGCATACATCCTATGTTTAAACACCATCAACAACAAGGGACAGACCCATATGGAGTCCTCCGGGTGCGCGAGCACAGATTGAATTCGTATCGAACTTTATATATGTATGTGGAAATAAAGAAAAAACCATATATAATCTAATCAGTGAGCACCCATAGTAAGAGTTATTTGGTTAGCCTAATTGTTGTTTATGGGTGCTTAAGGCTATTTATTTCTTTTGATCTTGAGTTCAATTCCCACTCAGCAGATATTTTTTAAATTTTGGTAACCAACTCTTCTCTTCTTATTCACTTTAAAATTTTTATTTTTTTGTCCCTTACTCCTTGTGTTATTGTTCGTACTCCATTATTTTTAAGCTAAGAAGCACCCATCGTCTAAATCACACCACACCATAAGTTTCAACAATGCCAAACCCACCAACAACACTACACCACAAGTTCACATAATGCCAGCCCCACCAACAACATCAATAATAGCATCAACAACAAAGAAACAAACAAAATACATAAAATAAATGATACTGCCAACAAAGCTTTTAAACTTCTCCTAATAGATGACTTTTTTTTGTATCTTATAATAAAAATTCTCGGTATGTTTATTCAACAATTAAAATTTCCTTCAAATTTTTTAAATAAATATGATATGGTAAAATGGTAATTAAATAAATAAAAAGATATAAATAAAGTTGCATGAAGAAGACGAGAATGAAAGAGCAATAGTGAATCATATCATACAATGTCAAAAGGGGGTCAAAACAACAATTTCAATCAAGGAATATAAGATATGGATATCGATCGGTTTAGATCCGAAAGAAAATTTTTGAAAAAGAGGAGAGAAAAAAAAAGGTTATGATAACCCTAAAGAGGATAGAAAGAAAAAAGATGAGAGATTTAGGACTGAAGGAGAGGAGGGAAGAGATTAGATAATTTTAATTTTTAAATGTACTACCCTTAATATTAAATGACTAAACAAAGTGTATTTATTCAAATTTATATGTACAAAGCATAATTAATAAGGCTAATTTGGTAGTAAAATAAACTCCTAATTAATATTTTCTTGATGGGAGTGTCAAGTCAATATGAAAAGGAAGAAGTATTGGGGGTTTCAATATTCATTAATTCATATTCACTAATAATTTGAGGGGCACGAGAAAGAAAACAGGTGACATTGAAAAGACAGGACAAGACTACTCAATGAGATTTTTGAGTTATCCAAGAAACATTTTTTACCGCCTTTAGTAGTACTACTACTTTATCTGCTCGGACAGTAGCTTGCTTTAAAATTAAAAGAAAACAAAAAGATTTTCAAACAAATATGTCGTCTGTTGCAACAGATTTAGATATCTGTTTGAGAAATCCCAACAGCTCAGTCATCTGTGACAACAGATGGAAATGTCATTTGATAACTAAATCAGAAACTTCATCTGTTACAACAAATATCAATATTTGTTTAAAAATTTTCAACACCTCAGTCATCCGTCATAACAGATGCAAATGTCTGTTTGATAATTAAATAAGAAATGTCATCTGTTGCAATAGATATTGTTATCTATTTGAAATCATCCAACAGCTCAGTTGTTTGTTGCAACGGATTTCATTGTAATTGATTTAGGATAAACTAGGGATGAAAGAATGAGCTCCTCATTAACTTAATGTTAAGATTAATAATAGTACCTACATCGATCTAGGTTGAACGAGGGATGAATGAATGAGCTTACAGGGTTAATTACAAATCCAATTGACTCATTGTATTTGCATGGTGTTAGTATTGCGTTCATCCCGACCTGAGTCGTCGATCGATCACTCTGAGTTGAAATGTGTTCTCATTAACTTAATGTTAAGATTAATAATAGTACCTATATTGATCTAGGTGGAATTAAGGATGGATGAATGATCACAAAAGGTCAACTACAACTTCAATTCAGTTTTTTGGCAATTGCATGATGAGACAGTACTGCATTTCTCCCGATAAGAGTCATCGATCGATCACTCTGAGATGAACCAATTCTTACTACCTTGTATGTTCAACTAATACCTTAATTGAATAATCTGGGACTAAGGGTGAGTTCTCATAGGGTCAACTATAACTTTAATTGAGTCTTTTGGCAAATGCATGATGAGACGGGACTGCGTTTCTCCTGACAAGAGTCATCAATTGATCACTCTGAGCCGAACCAATTATTACTACCTCATATGTCCAACTAATACCTTAATTGATTAATCTAGTACTAGGGATGAGTTCTCATAATGTCAACTACAATAGATGACAGCGCCTATTTCATAATTTACAACAAATGTGTAATCTATTATAATATATGACTCAATCCATTTGATAATTTACAACATATGGGTAATTTGTTACAATAAATGACTTAATCTGTTTGATAGTTTACAACAGATGTGTAATATATTGCAACAGATTACATAATCTATTTGATTTGATCCAACAGAAAAGACATCTGTTGCAATAGGTTGAGCATATGTTTATATATAATTCAATTGAGTTCATATGTTAAACTAATACCTTAATTGAATATGAGTTCTCATAGGGTCAACTATAACTTCAATTGAGTCTTTTATCAATTGCATGATAAAATGGTACTGCGTCTCTCCCGACCAGAGTCGACGATCGATCACTCTGAGCTGAACCGATTCTTACTACCTCATATGTTAAACTAATACCTTAATTGATTAATCTAGGACTAGGGTACTAATACCTTGATTGAATAATCTGAGACTAGGGGTGAGTTCTCATAGGGTAAACTATCGATTAATCTAGGACTAGGGGTAAGTTCTCATAGGGTCAGCCACAACAGATGGCAGCACCTATTTGATAATTTACAACATATGGGTAATCTGTTGCGACATATGACAATCTATTTGATAATTTACAACAGATGGGTAATATGTCGCAATAGATGACTTAGTCTGTTTGATAATTTACATCAGATTTGTCATCTATTGTTACCTAAGCTGATTGATAATTTACAACAGATGAGAAATTTGACGCAACATGTTGAATATTTTTGTTTTTACAATTTCAATTGAGTTCATATGTTAGACTCCTAAATTGATTAATCTAGGACCAGGGGTGAGTTTTCACAGGGTCACCTCCTAGAGTACTCGGTCAACTACAACTTCAATTGTTTTTATATGATTTTAAAAATTACACATATATTTTATGATTTTAAAAATAATTAAGATCATTTCGGACCAAATTAATATTTTCAAAACTACTTGTCATTCTTTTTTAAAATACAAATCAACCCATACAAAACGTTTCATCATTTCAAATCTCGAGGTATGGCTCTTTCTCTCTTATTCTTACTCAACATACAGTACAGACAATAACTACTCAACAAATTTGCTCAATCCTCCACAACAGATCGCTTTTTTTCTTATTTCCGACCACATAATTGTTATTTTCGACATTATTCTTGCTTATATCAGTCATTTTCTTTGTCTTCGTAGGCAACAGAGTTCGAGAAGAGCTCTATAGTTGTTTTTTTCTCTAAAAAATAAGGGTTTTTAAGTTAATGATGAAAAATAAAACTTTTAGTTGTATTATCTTCGAGAATGGTTTTACAATTTTGAGTTTTGATGGTAAAATCAAAGGAAGAACTTGAGAAATCCCTAGTTTCCATCGCAGTATTCGATTGACTGTCGTGGTATAGTTGGATGGTGGTGGTGGTGGTGGTGTTTGTGGTCATTGTGGTAGCACCGGTGGTGGCATTGGGTGGTGGTGTTTGTGGTGGTGTCGGTATTCATGGTGTTTGTTTATTTGTTGGCATTGGTTGGTGGTGTTTGTGGTGGTGGCTGTTGGTGTGTCGGTATTCGTGGTGTTTGTAATGTATTTTTTAAAATCTATGTATACATCAACTGTAATGTAATTTTTGTTTTTCTTTGTCTGTAGGTAAAACATGTCTCCCAAAAGAAAAGAAAGTGAAAGTGGATCAACATCTGACCACTAAAAAAAGGCTACAGTGCAGAGGGATTCGAAGGAGCTTCCTGAATAATCTCAGTTAGGGAAAAGTGAAGCTGAGGAGAGATATGAAAACAACATTGAGGGAGGTGGACAAGGGTCCATAGATGGTGATGAAGAAAATGAAAGTGAGAAAGAGGAGGAATTGGAGAGTCAGAAAGGGAAAGAGGACCACATTATACGGCTTTCCTTGGGCTTTCATGGTAAAATTAATCACTAATTTTACTTATCCATTAATTTATATTGAATATAGTTATTATGATTTTTTTGGTTTGTTTGCTTCCTGTTTACACTTTTTAGGCTTGGGCATTTGAAGTCATTCCTCCCCACCGAAAGCAGTTAATGGATTACCCGGATGAGGTTTCTTATCCAAGGATGTTTAGGTGGTTGGCTGCAAAGAGAAACACCAATATTAAGGAGGCTGATCTCTTTAACCCTCCGAATGATGCAGTACATCTTCTTCAAGTAAAATAATTCTACTCAAAGATAAGAAAGATATTGAACAGATGTTATATCTGGTGCATGAGATGTTATATCTGATGCACTAGATGGGACATTTGTTGCGATGGGGTATATCTTGCATCAGATTACCCATCTGTGGCTTTGGTTCTCTGAACCCGACTCCTAAAAGATTAACATCTACTGCAAATTATGCAACATATGTTTAATTTGATAACATATCGTTTATCTATTGCAACGTACAGATCATCTGTGGCATAATAGATTACCCGTCTTGTGCAGATGTTACAACAGATGATTGATATTTTGCATCAGATTATCCATGTGTTGCTTTATTTCTCTGAACCAGACTCAAACGGATTTTAACCGTATACTGCAAACTATGCAACAGATGGGTCTTTTTTTTTAAATATAGCCCAACTGTGAAAATTATTATATTATATGATTTAAATGCATCTGTCTTTTTTTTCTTTTTTTATAGGTTGTGCATCCATGGATCATGCCTACTGAGGAAAAGTCGGTGATGACTTCTTATATTACTCTTGGTCATGTTGATACTATTACAGACCCAACGGTGGACCCAGATTACCCCATGCCTCCTTTTCCCCTCCAAGACTTCCAAACTATGACTGATATGCGTATGTCGTACGAGGATAAGGCAAGATTAGTTTGCCTAACCTAGCCCTTCTAATCTACCCTATGAAGAAAAAGCTACACAACAGATTTCACATCTATTGCAACAGCTGGGTATACTGGTGCAACTGGTTGTGGTTCTATTGCAACTTATTATCCATCTGTTGCATAAGTTGCGTTGGATTATTGATTCAGAGAAACCTATGCAATAGATGGACCATCCGTTGCATCTTTAAAATTACTAACCTATTTAAAAATTGACTTCTTTAAAAATTGACTTCTTATCTCACAGCATGTTGACATAATTCTCTACCTCATGAGGAAAAGGCAATTAACGTACCAGGAAGCTTATGACGCTGCCGATAGGATAATGGACCTCGACTTCTGCAAGAAGCTTAAGGATAAGTACGATAAACTCAATGGAGAGGCGTCAGCCCTTGGCATGGGACTTGATTTCCTAGTTCCTATGTTGGTCTTGGATAAAGCAGAAACGTTAAGATATGTTAGAGGGGACAGGCCAAATCCACATGGCAAGAGCTGGACCGAGGAAAAAAGGATTCTTACAGTCGTTAGCGTGAATGACATGCACAATTGAATTGTTGAGATACTACTCGAGGAGGGAAAGATCAATGTTTATGAATCCAACGTACCTATCATCGATGATTTTGATCTTTTTCTCCTTGTGGAGCCACTGATGGTGCTATTGCCCATCTTGTTGAGGGAGAGTAAACTGATGAATCATTTGCCAAAGAAAGTGTTGATGAAGAAATCATGGGATTTTGAAGGTCAAAACAGGGGAATGATCCTTCCAAAAGATGATGCCGCTAAAGCGAGCGGCTCTCACGCTCTTGCACACATTGAATATTTATTGACCGGCACAGAAATGGCTGAGCCAATGATTTTTCTGTGCGACAATGCTATGGCAAACCTGCAAGAGGTCTAGGCTTATGGGGTACTAACTGGACGCTTGAAGCCTGTGTATATAGAAGAGCCTGTGAAATAGAAATTTTTAATTTCAAGTCACCCTTCACTTTATTACATGTACATGTAGTGGTAATAATTTTTTTCTGATGAAAGTTGAGTTTTTGATAATGCAATAGATTAGATTATCAATCTGTTGCAACAGTAGGAAGACCTGTTTGAATAATCTAATAATCTAATAATCTAAGTTTAATCTGTTGCAACAATGGGAAGACCTATTTGATAATTTCTATGAATAATCTAATAATCTAAGTCTAATCTATTGCAACAGGGGGAAGACCTGTTTGATAATTTCCACAGATGACCTAAATTTTACAACATATGCCTAAATCTTTTTGATATTTTCGACAAAAAACCAGTAGAAAATACACACACCATCATGAAAATTTTAGCAATTAGGCTTCAATAACCATGTGCCCAACAACACCAAACCAGTGGCAATAATGACAACAATGTAGTTGTCACGACCCGAGCCTAGGCCCTAGCCGTGATGAGCATCCCGAACCATGAAGGCCCGGAACACCCATTCTCTATCTGGTTATCATGCACAACATTCGTAATTGTCACACCCCAAATCCCATTGGAGCGGACTGGCACCCGTAGCCGAGGAGGCCCGGGAGAACCCGTTCATAACCTATACTTTCACATTTACATTACTTATGAAAATTAGAAATTTGGGCAGCACTTCGTTGTAAATAGAAGAAAACAGTACCTGTATCAACCCAGCAGACACTTATAAATATATATATGAACAGTAATTGGCCGTCAGAGCCATCACGTCTATCAACCAAACACTCCTATGGCTGTACAATATGTCTACAAAAGCCTCTACATAGATACACAACTGAGTTGGGGTCGGGACGAACTCCCGCCCATAAAAGACTTTTATACAAATACCAAAGGTACATATAGAGACGACTTGGGATGCCCCGAAACAACTGGAGCTCACCACTAACAATAGAATGTCCTGGCTCTTACTGCGGAGGTGTACGACCTGAAGTACCTGTTCCTGCAGGCATGAATGCAGGTCCCCCGTGAGGGACGTCAGTACGAAAATATGTACTGAGTATGTAAGGCAGGGAGTATCAACATGAGATACAAAAGATCAACAGAACCCAGATACCAGTGAATAAACAGTATGAGTAGACCACACTTAAAAGAACTGATGGGATACCTGCACATTACTTTCATATCATTACTTCCCGTAATCCTTATCAATACATAATATATGTCATACAATGGCCAACTGATCAGTGGTACTAATACAATACATCAGGGACCACCCCTGGAATAGCATATATATACATAATCTTTATAATACAATGGCCAACTGATCAGTGGTACTAATACAATACATCAGGGACCACCCCTGGAATAGCATATATATACATAATCTTTATAGTACAATGGCCAACTGATCAGTGGTACTAATATAATACATCATATCATCAATTTAAAATATAGACATTCCATTTCTTAATTCAATTAATCTTTGAGATTGGTTACTTTGTGGTCACACTTTATGGAACTTGAAACCATGATACCTCATTAAACCATTTCGGAGTCAACAATAGTATATGGATATTTTTTTGGACTAGCCGGACATCTTAAAAGTGAAAACAAGTTCAATTGGTAGTGTCGAAGATCATATGATGTTAGTATGTGTCATGTGTCGTAGGACAATGTTGGAAGCTTACTTGAGAGTGCCATGGGTCATTATTCATGCCAAAGAGTAGATAGAGTATGTCTTACATACCTTGATATAACCACTTCAATACAAGTGACTTCCCGTACTCTTCGAACACTTATCTACAATAAGTCATTTGTGGCAAACTAGCATTAGCAACCAAACCTTACCATTTAGGTATTAACTTCACCAATTAACGTCTAGGAAGTAATCCTTTAGCTCATCAATAAGAGTACTACATACATCCTCTTATACTCTTATTACATTCACATATCATGCATTTTCATGAAATATCCCTCAACATCACTCTTAGCCTTTATTTCCCTTCTTAAAACCATCCAATACCAACATGATCACTAGGCATACATAACCACTAATATAATGATATATCACCACAATTCATCCTTCATAATCCAATACAACAACTTCCATAATTTACTACTAACAATTTATACACAACAATTCATAACTATGTTTCTAGTTATCTTCCAACATCAAGACAATACTCATAATCCTTTATCAATACTTATTCATGGATAAGAATCAAGAATAAACAATATTCATACCTTAACAATGGACTCTTGTATTTGGAATCCTCCTTACATAACCATGGGGTGCTTCTCGAAGCTTTCGAGATGGTGAACACAACTACGGAACCAATTTGAATTTTCTACGGTTGAATCTTGAGTTATTTGGGATTTTTGTTTGGAACCTAAAAGGTGTTCTTGAGAGAATTTGAGAAAACGGATTGTATTCTGCTGAATTTGGGCTAAATCTGGTGTTATAGACGGAATTGGGTGAAGTGAAATGACTAAAATGCCCCTAAGAAAACAAGAAAAGTCGAAACTATCCCTCAGTTGACAAACTGACAGGCTGACGTAAAACGGATATAACTTCTTACTCAGATGTTGGATTTGGATGAAACTAGTTGCAGTGGAAAGAGAACGCAAAGATCTTTCGTTTGATATATTATAGCTCACACAGTTCATTATATACAGGGAGTTATGATCGTTTGAAGTTGACCCTGAAATGCTGAAAAAAACTGGGCAACAGGCTATGCGTTTTGCTACTGTTTTGAAATCCAAACGCAGCCTTATGCATTCCGAAAAATTCCAAAACTTATCCGAGATGTACTATGAGATTGTCCGATCGTAACGCAACTTGAAAATCTAAAAATGAAGGTCGAGAAGGTCGAGAAGTTGTATCCCAAAGGTTGTCAGCTAAAATGACTCTAAGTTACACTTAGAAAAATTTTCAAGTTTTTAAGTCTAAGAGCACTCTATTAAAGGCTAATCCATGCACGACTTTTACGGGGTGTTACATTATCTCCCCCTTGGGATCATTCGTCCCCGAATGATGGATTGGAAATGTTGAAGCCTTAAAGGTATGGAATAACGCAGGCACGACATGTCTTCTAATAAAGAATACACTGATCTGAAACATGACCATATGGATATAACTACTGATATTCTGAATTCTTATATTGGACATGCATATCTGATGCATGGAATACACGACTGGAGCCACTCATAAGCTGAGTTCTCATAATGAACATGCAAACCTAATGTATGGATTTGTTATTGAGTTGATCTCATGAACGCAGAACTGAATACATAGATAAGCTGAACTTTTTCTATTGAACGTGCATTTCTAATGCAGGCATATATCTGACTGAGCTGACACAAGAACGTATGACTGAATACGCAATATCAATTGATGCGAAGCTTGTAATAAGAATCTATGCATGCAACCAAATGGGGTATCTCCCCCTTGGGATCCTATATCCCTCTATGAGTGTTCAATTCACTAAGATACTTGGAAAATGGAGGAAATGCACACGGCACCTACGATTTTGATTCATAACTGAACCTCTGGAATCTGAATCTAGTACATGACGCATGAACTAAATTATACTCGCAACTACTAGTATACTCAATCTTGGAATAGCAACATATCTGAGAATTCGGGTAGCATGACTAATTGAAAAAAACAAGCAAACAAATCATGAGAATTTGACATTCTGACTATTGAACTGATTTGCTGGCTGAACAGACTGAACTACACAGGAAACTTATACCCAATCTGGAGTATCTTATCAACACTCTTCGTAGAAAAAAAAAATTCTAGTAGCATTAGGCAGCAAAAGATCTTGGGCATGAGTCACACAAGACATCCGACTATAGGATCCCAACATTGACATTACTCTGCAACCTGGAATATAGATATATAACTCATAAATCATGATAGAATTGTCAGTCCTTAGTCAATGTGATTTCTTACTTCCAAGATCAGCACACTCCACGAATACTCCCTTAACTGTACTATTTCCCTTAGATACCGCATTCATTCGATTCAACTTATAATTCTCATATGGGCATTGATAGCTCTTTCTACAATGTCTATAGTAGCTTAAATCCTTTCACTGCGATCAAGCCTAACTCCAAGTCCGAAAAATACAACATGTCATACCATGATACTAGTCTAAACAATATGATTCAATCTTCTATATCCTTTTAAAGTTTACACCCTAAGCATTTCATGCCTTCCTACATTAATGACTTAACTCTGAACTCTTACTATAGATTCACTAGCGCATATTGCGTCACTTCACTAAAATCCCAACATGTCATTCAAGCTTATCTTCATAACCTCATATGAACTTCAACCCAAACACCCATGAAGAAACACTTCTCATATTCTCTAAACCACTCTTAATATAACTCCCACGTGCTACCCCAAGAACATGCACATACAAATTTCCACTAAAACTCACATATATCAAAAACTTGGCCCCAGATCTTACTTCACACTTATGGTCTTATCTAAAACAAGCATACTATAAAGCGGGAGTACATGAGTCATGAGCTACATGACCTCAACTGGAGTTCATAACTTATGGAATGGGATTCCGACTACTGAATGAACTGAAACTTCTCATTTTAGAACTCGAAGAGTACACGGTTCTCTATCATAAGCATGAACATGAATTTTGATCATTGGACTGAAACGTAAGGCATGAGTAGATATTGGGATAACTGAAAAAAAAAATACTGAGATAAGAATGGGTTGTCTCACCCTCACTTTCTGACGTTCTATATCATCATGACATCACGACTAGAATCTGAAGGCCTGACTTGGTTATTCGCTCTATCATCTCCCCCTTAGCTTCAAACCATGATATTAAGTTTGGGAGATCCCTTACTAGACTTTAAACTGAAGTACACTCACTGCACTCTGGGGTCTGAAAAACTACTATACACGCATATCATGGCACTTAACCCAAATGACCACACCTGAAAGTAGAAGACACACTGTTAATACTACCTTCTGAGATACACTTTATCATTCTATAAACCCAGCAGTCATCATATAATACTTGCACACTTACTAACTTCGGGTCTTCATGAGTATCCCCATAGTCGGAGTGCACACCGTCTAGTGCTTTAACCCTTATTTCTATTAGTTCAACCTTCCAAAACTCAAACTTAGAATCTAGAACTCAACATGGATGTCACCAAGCCTTCAATGAATCATACTACTTCCGACATAGTCTATCAATATCGTGACTCCAAACTTACATCTCTCTACTATGAGAATCAAGATCATATAAAAAGGCTCAACACTATCAATCAAAACTCCTTAACTTGACTATTTAGAACACCATATACCATCTAACTAGTCTTCCTCCACCTAGCAAATCAATGGTACCACTCGTCCCACAAAACGTGTAATAGTCTTAGAAAATACCGCAACCTCAGATCACCTTGGGCATACTTCTGCATTATATATGCAACATCATACTTCACTACGAATCAAATAAACTTAGGCTCTTGCATACACCATTCAAGCCTATTAGATTACTTCCATAAAACTAGTATCATCAACCAAGAAATCATCACATCCACCTTCATGGACATCAATTGTTCAAACTTAATGTCTAGTGCTTAACATGATTTACAACCCAACCTTATACATAATTCTTACAAAACATACATTATGATCTTAAGTCACTATTTTTACAACCACATTGTGACAACCACATTGTGACGCTCAACGTCACAACCCATTAAACTCCTCACGTTTTCGGCATGTTTCGGACTATTCGGGCGCATTTTCGAGCTTGGCGGGGCTTCGATAAATGCTCCGCATTGCTGCCAACGTTTCAGCACCTTCTAGATGGTCAAAATAGTCTGGCAGCACATTTATTAGACTTTAGGAAGTTCACACGGGCTGGTATGAAACTGCAAATTTTCCACTTTAAAAGGTCCACAAAGGTTGGCAATCATGTGCAGAAATTTCAGCATGCATGTGCAGGATTTTCAGATTTTCAGCTTGCAGTTGATAATTGTATAGCTTGCATTTTTGTACCTTGATGACTTAGGGACTTTTAGGTACTATAAATACATGGTGTAAGACATCATAGGCATCAGCTCATACTTGTTTTATTCAGTAAATACCACCCATGAAGAATACAACATAATTTACTAGTCCATCAAATTGGGACATTCTACCCCAAATACTTGATTTTATCTAGATACTATCCACGACCAAAGCACCTTTACAACATTACTACTATACCTCAAAAATCTACTACATATCTTCTCACTAGGAGTACTAGTTTATAACTACCAAGGAAAAGAAGGTCAAGGGGTAAAGTCACATAATAGACATGATCGACATTAATCTTATACTGTAACCCCATACAATCTTATCTACTTATACGGCCTCTCACATCACGCTTACTTACTTAACCATACATTTAGACTACCTTCAAGTTCCACAAACAACCATGAGTCTATACTTACAACTTACTGGCTAATATAGCCATTTTCACACTTCAAGCAACCTACAAATCATCCTAACTAACAACTCCTTCTCTACCATCTACTAAACAACACACAAGGATGAATCACCTCTTTACCAACTCAATCTCATGCAAACAAATTCAGCTGTACATCTATTAAACCAACACAAGAACAACAAGTTGGACAACAAGTTGCTAGTGAATCGAAATAGGCCTCACACGGCTTCACTAGACTTTGATTTTTGTATTTTTGAACAAGAAAATGAAATGAATGACAAGTCAACTATGCTAGTGAATCGAAAGAGCCCCACACGGCTTCACTAGACTTTATTATTTTTTTTTTCAACAACACCTTGATGACAAGATTACATGAGATAGAAATTTAATACGCAATATCCAATGAACTATGAATACACATCTTACTCTGTATAAATAAAATCGGAGTCAAACACTTCCTCCACGGACTACCATACCATCCACACATGCTACTAGTTACCACATTAGTCTATCACCATAAGGGGGGTAAATCATTCTCGAACATTGGTTATTCAACTAAAATATTCATTTACACAAAAGTCACCCTCACTCTGACTTCTAACTTTGTGACTTCACATCACCAACTTCTTGGTCTAATTTCACTACCAATAGGTCATGACAACAACACTTTAACGCATACTACTATTCGGGTGGAAATACAGTTCCAACATTCTACTACATATCATCCTCCCTTAAGCAAGACATTTGTAACATAAATTTGAAAGGGACTAAATGCAATTCTCAAGTCCTTGCACAATTTTAACTCTTATATGGTTCAATCAGAAAGGACCATACCATTAGATTCTAAACTTCTACACTTGAATCACCTCAATAATGAGACATATCGGAAGACATTAGAGTAAGGAAAGAATTTGGGATGACTTTTTACTTTCATATGGGTGACATCAAAGCACGAATAAGAGTATGAAAGAGGAACATTCTGACTCTATTGCACGAACTAAGAAATAGAGAGTGGAAATAATCCCTAAATGTCCAATAGCCTCCTGTTTATAGATGTGGTGCACAACACACCGATAAACGAGATTCTACGTAGACACGGCTTTGTAGACTCACTAGGACGAACTTCTCTGATACCACTTCTGTCACACCCCAAATCCCATTAGAGCGGACTGGCACCCGTAGCCGAGGAGGCCCGGGAGAACCCGTTCATAACCTATACTTTCACATTTACATTACTTATGAAAATTAGAAATTTGGGCAGCACTTCATTGTAAATAGAAGAAAACAGTACCTGTATCAACCCAGCAGACACTTATAAATATATATATGAACAGTAATTGGCCGTCAGAGCCATCACGTCTATCAACCAAACACTCCTATGGCTGTACAATATGTCTACAAAAGCCTCTACATAGATACACAACTGAGTTGGGGTCGGGACGAACTCCCGCCCACAAAAGACTTTTATACAAATACCAAAGGTACATATAGAGACGACTTGGGATGCCCCGAAACAACTGGAGATCACCACTAACAATAGAATGTCCTGGCTCTTACTGCGGAGGTGTACGACCTGAAGTACCTGTTCCTGCAGGCATGAATGCAGGTCCCCCGTGAGGGACGTCAGTACGAAAATATGTACTGAGTATGTAAGGCAGGGAGTATCAACATGAGATACAAAAGATCAACAGAACCCAGATACCAGTGAATAAACAGTATGAGTAGACCACACTTAAAAGAACTGATGGGATACCTGCACATTACTTTCATATCATTACTTCCCGTAATCCTTATCAATACATAACATATGTCATACAATGGCCAACTGATCAGTGGTACTAATACAATACATCAGGGACCACCCCTGGAATAGCATATATATACATAATCTTTATAATACAATGGCCAACTGATCAGTGGTACTAATACAATACATCAGGGACCACCCCTGGAATAGCATATATATACATAATCTTTATAGTACAATGGCCAACTGATCAGTGGTACTAATATAATACATCATATCATCAATTTAAAATATAGACATTCCATTTCTTAATTCAATTAATCTTTGAGATTGGTTACTTTGTGGTCACACTTTATGGAACTTGAAACCATGATACCTCATTAAACCATTTCGGAGTCAACAATAGTATATGGATATTTTTTTGGACTAGCCGGACATCTTAAAAGTGAAAACAAGTTCAATTGGTAGTGTCGAAGATCATATGATGTTAGTATGTGTCATGTGTCGTAGGACAATGTTGGAAGCTTACTTGAGAGTGCCATGGGTCATTATTCATGCCAAAGAGTAGATAGAGTATGTCTTACATACCTTGATATAACCACTTCAATACAAGTGACTTCCCGTACTCTTCGAACACTTATCTACAATAAGTCATTTGTGGCAAACTAGCATTAGCAACCAAACCTTACCATTTAGGTATTAACTTCACCAATTAACGTCTAGGAAGTAATCCTTTAGCTCATCAATAAGAGTACTACATACATCCTCTTATACTCTTATTACATTCACATATCATGCATTTTCATGAAATATCCCTCAACATCACTCTTAGCCTTTATTTCCCTTCTTAAAACCATCCAATACCAACATGATCACTAGGCATACATAACCACTAATATAATGATATATCACCACAATTCATCCTTCATAATCCAATACAGCAACTTCCATAATTTACTACTAACAATTTATACACAACAATTCATAACTATGTTTCTAGTTATCTTCCAACATCAAGACAATACTCATAATCCTTTATCAATACTTATTCATGGATAAGAATCAAGAATAAACAATATTCATACCTTAACAATGGACTCTTGTATTTGGAATCCTCCTTACATAACCATGGGGTGCTTCTCGAAGCTTTCGAGATGGTGAACACAACTACGGAACCAATTTGAATTTTCTACGGTTGAATCTTGAGTTATTTGAGATTTTTGTTTGGAACCTAAAAGGTGTTCTTGAGAGAATTTGAGAAAAAGGATTGTATTCTGCTGAATTTGGGATAAATCTGGTGTTATAGACGGAATTGGGTGAAGTGAAATGACTAAAATGCCCCTAAGAAAACAAGAAAAGTCGAAACTATCCCTCAGTTGACAAACTGACAGGCTGACGTAAAACGGATATAACTTCTTACTCAGATGTTGGATTTGGATGCAACTAGTTGAATTGGAAAGAGAACTCAAAGATCTTTCGTTTGATATATTATAGCTCACACAGTTCATTATATACAGGGAGTTATGATCGTTTGAAGTTGACCCTGAAATGCTGAAAAAAACTGGGCAACAGGCTATGCGTTTTGCTACTGTTTTGAAATCCAAACGCAGCCTTATGCATTCCGAAAAATTCCAAAACTTATCCGAGATGTACTATGAGATTGTCCGATCGTAACGCAACTTGAAAATCTAAAAATGAAGGTCGAGAAGGTCGAGAAGTTGTATCCCAAAGGTTGTCAGCTAAAATGACTCTAAGTTACACTTAGAAAAATTTTCAAGTTTTTAAGTCTAAGAGCACTCTATTAAAGGCTAATCCATGCACGACTTTTACGGGGTGTTACAGTAATCATAATAAAATGCAAAATTAAAACTGAGTACGGAATACATGGTCAAGTTCTGCAACATTTCTGAATAATACTATCTAACATCAGTCTGCGAAATCTCTACTAAGAACACAAACATCTGTCTGAAAAGAAACTGGGACAAGGCCCCCAGTAAACCAAAACATAATAAATAAGATAATGTCTGACATAATTAGGCCTTCCGAATAATAGAAGGCTCACCACTGCGAGATCAAGTCTACAAATCCGAGAATGTCTACTGAGTAGCTGGACCCCTAGACTGTGCCTCAGGACCTGAAAGGAGGAGGGGGGGGTCAGCACAAAAGTACTGGCACGCGAAGCAATCCAAAAATAGTATAATGGAACATACATATATATATATATATATATATATATATATATATATATATTAAGTGAAAGCAATTTTTCATCAAGACATCATGTATAAAACTGTTTCCGAAAAATACATGGGCACTTTCTGAAAACATGTAACCTGCCTGTTCATTTCAAATCAAGATCTGTGTTTTACTTCTGAGTTAGGTGGTATTCCCCTACAAGTCTGATATTCCACGGGCTGTATGGAATCCGCCATTGACTCGGCGGGGAAGCCCCCAACCCAAGTGTGCCGCAAGGGTTGAAGTGTCTGAGTCTGATAAGCCACAGGACATTTAAGTCAGCGCATAATAGTATACCTGGGTCGGCAAACCACGGTTTTAGGCAATGAGTCGCTTGAACTCAACTCCTCTTCGGGGAACCACCTAACATCTCTGTATGCCTATTTTTAACCTTTTCTATACATGCAACATTCTGAATGTCTAAAATCATGAAAGTCTGAAATGTCTGTTAGTCTGAGTCTGATATGGAGTTAGTCTGAATTGGTATCGTCATACCAAGACATTGCAAGTCATGATTTGTCTGAGCCATAATGTATTAAGCAAGAGCTTTCATTCAAAACATAGTTTAGATCACCAAAACATGTAACTGATGTAAAGGATTTCATATTCCGAAACTTAAAGTTCAATTCATGCAGAAATTTCATCAAACACCTGGTGGTCAAATGTCTTTAGCAAGTTCATGTATTCAAAATTGAAACACATTCATTCATATATGTATATAAACTGTCAAATCGCTTTGGGGATGGTCAAAAGACCAAAACAATAATGTTAAAACATCTTATACATAAATATATATACATAATTTAAAACCTCATTCTAAAACATGATTTTTTTTTATGCCCATGAGAATTTAGGAAAAACCCCGCGTACCTCTATTTTCAAGGATAATAGATGTTTCTTGAAGCTTGCGGATTGGTGATTCCGAATATGTAATTATCTTCGAAAACCTACAGTCGAATCTTGAACTATTTGGGTTTTTATTTTGAAACCCTAAGGAGAATTCTTGAGCAATTTTGGAAAAGTATGTTTATTATGGTGTTTGAGGGATTAAATCCCGTGTTGGTGGTATATATAGGGGTGGAGGATGACCAAACTACCCCTAAGGAACAATTAAGGTCAAATCTGTCCCTCAGTTGACAGTTTGATAGGCTGGAGTAAATCAATTATAACTTTTTACTCATATATTCAAATTGGATGAAACCAACTTCATTTTAAAGAGGACTCAAATAGCTTTCGTTTTATATATTATAGCTCACACAGTTCATTATATACAGGGAGTTATGATCATTTGAAATTGACCCAGAAATACTAAAAATTGGGCAATAGGCTATGCGTTTTGCTACTGTTTTGAAATCTAAACGCAGCCTTATGCATTCCGAAAAATTTCAAAACTTATCCGAGATGTACTATGAGCTTGCCCGATCGTAACGCAGCTTGAAAATTTAAAAACGAATATCGGAAAGGTTGAAAAGTTGTATCCCGAAGATTGCCAGCTAAAATGACACTAAGTCCTCATTACACTCACAAAAAATTTCAAGTTTTTAAGTCTAAGGGCACTCTATTAAAGGCTAATCCATGCACGACTTTTACGGGGTGTTACATTATCTCCCCCTTGGGATCATTCGTCCTCGAATGATGGATAGGAACTTGTTGAAGCCTTAAAGATATAGAATAACGCGGACACGACATGTCCTTTAATAAAGAATACATTGATTTGAAACATGACCATATGGCTGGAACTACTGATATTTTGAATTCTTATATCGGACACGCATATCTGATGCATGGAATACACGACTGAAGCTATTCATAAGCTGAATTCTCATAATGAACATGCATATCTGATGCATGGATCTGTCCTTGAGTTGTTCTCATTAACGCAGGACTAAATACACTGATAAGATGAACTTTTTCTATTGAACATGCATTTTTAATGCACGTATATCTGACTGGACTAACGTATGAATGTATGACTGATTACGCAATGATAACTGGTGCAAGGCTTGTAATAAGAATCTATACATGCAACTGAATGAGGTATCTCCCCCTTGGGACACTATGTCCCTTTATGAATGCTCAATTCATTAAGATATTCGGAAAAAAAATTGAGGCGATGCACTAGGCACCTACAAATTGAATCATAACTGAATATCTGGAATCTGAATCTAATGCATGACACATGAACTGAGCTATACTCGCAACTACTAGTATACTCTATCTTAGAATAGTAGCATGTCTGAGATTTCGGGTAGCATGAATAAATGAAAAGACGAGAAAACAAGTCATGCGAATCTGCCTATTAAACTGACTTACTGACTATACAGATTGAATTATGCTGGACTTTCATACTTAACTGGAGTATCTCTTTAACACTCTCTCTAAAGAAGTTCTAACAGTAATAGGGAGCCACGAATCTTGGGTATGGATTACACAAGACATCCAACTGAGGAAATCACAACATTAACTCTACTCTGCAGTCTGAAATATAGACATATAACTCCTAAATTAGGATAGACTTTTCAGACCTTTGGCAATACGACTTCTTACTTTCAGGCTTAGCGCACTTCCCGAATATCCCTTAACTATACTATTCCCTATAAATATGATATTCATTCAATTCAGCTTAAATTTCTCATATGAGCATTGACAAATTTTTCTACTAATGTCTAAAATAGCTTAATCCTTACCCCGCGATCAAGCCTAACTCTAAGTCATCAAAATACAACATGCTACACCACGCTATTATTCTAAACTATATGATGCCACCTTCTATACCTCTTTTAAAGATCACATTCTAAGCATAACATACCTTACCACTTTAATGACTACTCTGAACTCTTAATATGAAGTCGCTAATGCATATTGCAACCTTCCACTACAATCCCAAAACGTCATTCAAGCCTAATTTATAACCACATGTTAACTTCAAGGCAAACACCCATAAATACATACTTCACATAGTTTCTAAACTATTATCAATATAACTCCCACGCACTATCCTAAAAACATACACACACAAACTTTTCCACTAAACATCACATGTATCAAAGATTGGCCCCAAATCTCACTTCATACTTATGGCCTTATCTAAACAAACGTACTATGATCTTCCATCAACAAGAACATTTACTTCATCACCACTATCATTGCATAGGGAGGACACTAAAAGGTTAAAACATAAGACCCTGAAGCATGAGAAGATTTTTATATGGGACTGAACACATTATAAAGAGTGAGTACATGCGTCATGAGTTGCATGACCTCAACTAGAGTTCCTAACATAAGGAATGTAATTCCGACTACTTGAATGAACTAGAACTCATTATCTTGGAACTGGAAGAGTACGTAACTCTCTATCATATACAGGAATCACGAACTATGATCACGAAACTGAAACGTAAAGCTTGAGTAGGCATTGGGATCACTGAAAAATACTAAGATAAGAATGGGTTGAGTCTCACCCTCACTTTCTAACGTTCTAAATCATACTGCATCACTACTAGAGTCTGAGAGCCTTACTTGGTCATTCGTTCTGTTATCTCCCCCTTAGCTTCAAGTCATCATCTAGAGTTTGGGAGATCCTTTACCATATTCTAACTGAACTACACTTACTACACTCTAGGGTCTGAAAAAAAAATAACAATACATGCATATCATAGAACTTAGCCCGAATGACTACCTTCCGGGATACACTCTATCTTTCTCTAGCCACCAATAGTCATAGTATAATGCTTGCACACTTATTCTATCGGTTTAACCTTCAAAAGTCAAGCTTAGATGCTAACACTTAACATGGATATCACCAAGCCTTTGATGAACCATATCTCTTTCGATAGAGCATACCACTATTGCGACTCCAAATTTATATCCCTCTACTATGAGAATCAAGATCACCGCAAAAGGCCCAACACTATCAATCAAAACACCTTAACATGGCTATTTAGATCACCATGTACCATCTAACTAGTCTTTCTCCACTTAACAATTCAATGGTACCACTAGCCACGCACAACAAGTAATAGCCTTAGAAAAATGCCACAACCTCATGTCACCTTAGGCATACTTCTACATCATACATGCAATATCATACACCACTACGAATCAAATAAACTTACTCTATTGCATGCACCGTTTAAGTCTATTAGATCACTTCTATACAACTAATATTCATTAACCAAGAAATCTTCACATCCACCTTCATGGACATCAACTGTTCAAACTTAATATCTAGTGCTATGCATGATTTACAACCCAACCTTACACGAAATTTTCACTTGGAAACTATGAAATAAACATCACGAAACACTAGTGCACTAGAACTTCATAACCACAATAATCGATCATGACCTAACGGTTTTTCCTTATCATAATCCATTAGCATGTACTATTTCAGCACAATAAGCCTACTAATTTAATCCCACAAAACATGCATCATCAAACTCGTGCCACTATTTACCACCACACCATTTAAATTCAAGCCTGTAGTTTAGTATCAATCATTTACCACCAATGAAGAATGCAACATAATATAAATATACTAATCCATCAAATTGGGATATTCTACCCAAATATCTCAAAAATCTACTACATACCTTCTCACAAGTAGCACTAGTTCACAACTACCAATGAAAAGAGGGTCAAGGGGGTTAAAGCCTCATAATAGACATGGTCAACTTTATCCTTATATTATAACCCCGTACAATCGTATCTACTTATACTTCTTTCTCACATCACAATTACTTACCCAAGCGTACATTTACACTACCTTCAAAATCCACAACAACCATGAGTCTATACTTATAACCTACTGGCTAATCTGGCTATTTTCATACTTCAAGCAAGGACAATTCACCTCGCCTAATAACTCCTTCTCTGTCTTCTACTAATAAACTAACACACAAGGACGAATCGCTTCATTACCAACTCTATCTCATGCAAAAACATTCAGCTATACATATATTCAACCAACACAAGAACCACACGTTGAATGACAAATTGCTAGTGAATCGAAATAGGCCTCACACGGCTTCACTAGACTTTGATTTTTTTGTAGTTTGAACAAGAAAATAAGAAGAATGACAAGGCAACTATGCTAGTGAATCGAAAGAGCCCCACACGGCTTCACTAGACTTTTTAGTTTCACCAACACGATGATAAAATATTTTCAAGAGGTAGAAACTTGTCACACAACATTCCATAATCTGAGAATACACATCTTACTTTGTATAGATAAAAAAAAAATCTGAGTCAAATATTTCCCCCACAGATTATCATACAATCCACACACGCTACTTGCTACCAATAGGTCATGACACCGACACTTTAACTTATACTACTATTTGGGTGGAAATACAATTCCAACACTTCTACTACACATTTTTTCCCTTAAGCATGACATCTGCAACATAAATTTCTGAAAAGGGCCGAATATACTCAATACAGAAGGCTGAAAAGAACGTTTTCGTCAAGATCAAGGTTCACACTAGAACCCATACACTCTGAAGCAATAACGGACTCTTCTCAAGTCCTTGCACAATTTTTAAGATCTTATATGACGCGATCCGAAGGGACAATACCATTTAGACTCTAAACTTCTGCACTTGATTCACCCTAGAAATGTGATGCGTCTGAGAACATCAGAGTAAGGAAAGAATTTGGGATGATTTTACTTTCGTATGGACGTCACCATAGCACGAATTAGAGTATGAAGGAGGAAAATTCTGACTCTGTTTCACAAACTAGAACATGAAGAAAGAGAGACATTCCTAAACGTCTTGTAGACTCCTGCTTATAAGTGTGGCGCGCTACACACCCATAAATAAGACTCTACCCGACGCGATTTCGCAGACACCCTGGGACCATGAACTGTGCTCTGATACCAAGTTTGTCACGACCTGATCCTAGGCCCTAGCCGTGACGAGCATCCCGAACCATGAAGGCTCGGAACACCCATTCTCTATCTGGTTATCATGTACAACGTTCGTAATCATAATAAAATGCGAAATTGAAACTGAGTACGGAATACATGGTCAAGTTCTGCAACATTTCTGAATAATACTATCTGACATCAGTCTGCGAAATCTCTACTAAGAACACAAACATCTGTCTGAAAAGAAACTGGGACAAGGCCCCCAGTAAACCAAAAACATAATAAATAAGATAATCTGACATAATTAGGCCTTCCGAATAATAGAAGGCTCACCACTGCGAGATCAAGTCTACAAATCCGAGAATGTCTACTGAGTAGCTGGACCCCTAGACTGTGCCTCAGGACCTGGAACATACATACATACATATATATATATATATTAAGTGAAAGCAATTTTTCATCAAGACATCATGTATAAAACTGTTTCCGAAAAATACATGGGCACTTTCTGAAAACCTGTAACCTGCCTGTTCATTTCAAATCAAGATCTGTGTTTTACTTCTGAGTTAGGTGGTATTCCCCTACAAGTCTGATATTCCACGGGCTGTATGGAATCCGCCATTGACTCGGCGGGGAAGCCCCCAACCCAAGTGTGCCGCAAGGGTTGGAGTGTCTGAGTCTGATATGCCACAGGACATTTAAGTCAGCGCAAATAGTATACTCGGGTCGGCAAACCACAGTTTTAGGCAATGGTCGCTTGAACTCAAGCCCTCTTCGGGGAACCACCTAACATCTCTGTATGCCTATTTTTAACCTTTTCTGTACATGTAACATTCTGAATGTCTAAAATCATGAAAGTCTGAAATGTCTGTTAGTCTGAGTCTGATATGGCGTTAGTCTGAATTGGTATTGTCATACCAAGACATTGCAAGTCATGATTTTTTTGAGCCATAATGTATTAAGCAAGAGCTTTCATTCAAAACATAGTTTAGACCACCAAAACATGTAACTGATGTAAAGGATTTCATATTCCGAAACTTAAAGTTCAATTCATGCAGAAATTTCATCAAACACCTGGTGGTCAAATGTCTTTAGCAAGTTCATGTATTCAAAATTGAAACACATTCATTCATATATGTATATAAACTGTCAAATCGCTTTGGGGATGGTCAAAAGACCAAAACAATAATGTTAAAACATCTTATACATAAATATATATACATAATTTAAAACCCCATTCTAAAACATGATTTTTTTATGCCCATGAGAATTTAGGAAAAACCCTGCGTACCTCTATTTCCAAGGATAATAGATGTTTCTTGAAGCTTGCGGATTGGTGATTCCGAATATGTAATTATCTTCGAAAACCTACGGTCGAATCTTGAACTATTTGGGTTTTTATTTTGAAACCCTAAGGAGAATTCTTGAGCAATTTTGGAAAAGTATTTGTATTATGGTGTTTGAGGGATTAAATCCCGTGTTGGTGGTATATATAGGGGTGGAGGATGACCCAAATACCCCTAAGGAACAATTAAGGTCAAATCTGTCCCTCAATTGACAGTTTGATAGGCTGGAGTAAATTGATTATAACTTTTTACTCATATTTTCAAATTGGATGAAACCAACTTCATTTTAAAGAAGACTCAAATAGCTTTCATTTTATATATTATAGCTCACACAGTTCATTATATACAGGGAGTTATGATCATTTGAAATTGACCCAGAAATACTGAAAATTGGGCAATAGGCTATGCGTTTTGCTACTGTTTTGAAATCCAAACGCAGCCTTATGCATTCCGAAAAATTTCAAAACTTATCCGAGATGTACTATGAGATTGCCCGATCGTAACGCAGCTTGAAAATTTAAAAACGAATATCGGAAAGGTTGAAAAGTTGTATCCCGAAGATTGCCAGCTAAAATGACACTAAGTCCTCATTACACTCACAAAAAATTTCAAGTATTTAAGTCTAAGGGCAATCTATTAAAGGCTAATCCATGCACAACTTTTACGGGGTGTTACAGTAGTATCTTTTTGCTCGATTTTATTTCTCTTCAGAAGCCTTGACTTTGTTCAGCAAACCCCAGATTACATGATTTGCTTGTGAAGGGTGTCATTCTTCATACCAAACAAAGTAATCGCATCCACCCAATTTCGATAAAAAAGAGAACAAAATTACAAAATAATTACAAGTCAATAATTAATCAATTAATTAAATAAAAAAAATATTACCTTTGAAATCTTACAAGTAAAAATCCTACAACCCAGATTTTGGTGAGTCCAAGAAGTCTTTAACAGATATTCATGACCGCACTTACAATATCGAAAATCTCTATCACAAAAAACAGTGGAAGATGCGCTCGACATTGTCAAGGTCCGTTGGAAAAAATGAAAGTAATAATTTGAAGAATTTGGATAGATAAAAGAAGATGATGATAAAGAAGAAAATTTGGGAATTTAGGGTTAAATTTTAGGAGGAAGATGAATATATAAGACAATGGGGGGGGTGACCGTTGGGGGCCAAGTGACAGCAAGTCAGCGAAATGTGCCAGGACTGACACTAACACATTTGATGCCTATTTTATTGCACGTCTTTAAAATGAACATGTCTACTTAATGCCTATTTTATTTTAGGTGTTTGAACTGAACACCGTCGATGGGTTGCACCCTTTTTATTTTAATTCACTTTAACCTTTTTAAACGTAGTGGCAATTTTTTTATGTCCAACAAAAGCTAAATTTTTACAATGCAACAGATTCTCCATCCGTTGTAATAGTTATCCTACCTATTCTGACATATAGTTTATCTGTTACAATAGGTTGGTCATCTGTTGCATTATCTCAATATTTTTATCTAAAGTCCATCTGTTGCAACAGTTGGAAGACGTTTGATAAATTCCAACAGATAACCTACCTGTTGCAACATATGTATAAATCTGTTCGATTATTCCAATAGATGGACTTTATCTATTGCAACATATGTCTAAATCTGTTTTTTTTTCAATAGATGTTTCATCTGTTGCATTATCTTGATGTTTTTATCTAAAGTCCATCTGTTGCAATAGTAGAAAGACCTGTTTTATAAATTTCAACAGACCACCTACCTGTTGCAACATATGTCTAAATCTGTTTGAATTTTCCAATAGATGTGTCGTTTGTTGCAACAGATACATTATCTGTTGCAATATTTGAATCTAGTATTACTTTTCAATTAATAAGTTCAAATCTAAGGAATGAATAAAATTCGTAGATAAAATAAAATAAAATGAAGCCTTCATAATTAGCTGAAATAAGTCAACGAATAAATGAAATGTAAAAAAATTGTTATGGGTACAGATCTCAACAAATACATCAACAACAATTTAAGTATACTACCAAGGATTGCTTTGACAGGCTCAAGCTATAAAGATCTACTCAGTATGGATAAGTTGTTCTTCATCCGGTGCTATGGAATTCGGCTTTGCTCGTCGTGGATCTTGATTGTCACTTGCATACAGTTTCTGCACTTTTTTTCTCCGTATTTTCATAAAAAAAGTAGCATATTATCAATATTGTTCAGCAGTAGCTTCTTCTACATCCACCTGAAAAGCCAGAATCGGTCAATGCTAATCACAGAGATACAACAAAACGGAAAAGGATAACTCATCTCTTCTAGAAAATCAAACAGGTCTTCCTCCCTTTTAAATTATCCCAAACATATTATATTTTTATTGCAACAATGAATCAACTATTGGGACAAATTTCTACATGATGAAGACCCTGTGTGATAGTTTCCAACGGATGAACCATCCATTGTAATATATGAATCATCTGTTGCAGCAGATAGGTCGTCTGTTAGTACAAATAAAAGTTGTACGAAGATCTATTTGATTTACTAAAATAGATGAGACATATGTTGCACCAGATAAAGTATTTGGTGCAATAGGTTAGTCAACTGTTGCAACAGATATATATATCTTTTTGATAATTTTCAGCAGATGTGTCATCTATTAAAACAGATATGTGTCTGTTTATTTTGTCAGTTGGAAGACATATAATATATTCACCTTTTTCATCTCGTGCTACTCTCCTTTGTACATTGTACGTTGCTCAGTGCAACACGCAGACAGAGGAGTTGCAATTTCATTTTTTTGGATGCTTGATAATGCCCTGAAAATCACTCTCCTTCTCCTCTTAGCCCTAATCTCTAATGGAGCGGATGGAAATAAAATTCTCTTTGATGGAATGAGACCCCTCTTAGATGCCAATTCCTTTACAGAAGCAGTTAATGCATTAATAGCATTAATCACTTCATCATGTTTTGCCCTACAGTCTTGACATTTATATGCAGAACATTCTTTGGGAGAGGCAAAATCTGTATAACCAGTATGATCATACTCATAATGGTTTGCTTTAAATACTGTAAGAGGAGCATCATTAGCACCTACAACAGCACCACTACCACCACCACCAACTCCATTAACAACAACAAGCCCACCCTCCAAAATTGTTTTTCATGTAATGATTGTTTCTCCAAACAATTCCATTTTTATTCTGTCGATGACCTTAGGATCCAATAAAGTTTGCACAGACCGTAAAGTAAGAAAAAACAACTTCTTCAACTCTCGATTGGTCAGAACTAGTGACGGATGCACATTCTAACATAAATCATTACATATATTAGAATGATGATTAGATCATTCAAAAAAAATATTAATTAAAAGAAAAAATTAATTATAATTATACTTACTGCATCCTTCGGGGGTTGAAGAGATCAAGAAATTTTACATTTTTATGAGTTTTGGTCGACAACCATCTCAAGATTCTTGGACAAGAAACTCCTTCCTGGTAGTTCACTTGTTGTCTCAAATAAGGAATGGCTTCAAATGCCCAAGCCTATAAAATAATGCCAATAAATCAAAACCATTATTGAGCGAAAAAAATGAATGATATCATAATAGAAGAAAGAAACATTTACCATGAAAGCCCATGGAAAGCCATATAAGTTGACTGTCTTTGGCGCTAACGGAGTCAACAAATATTTGACAGTTATTTTGAAGCTTTCATACCCCCATGGATAGCTGTTAAACACCTCAAGATCCTCGGAGAGCTTTATTAAACCGAGGCTTATGTTGTTGTTAACGTCTCTCGCCCAAAGAATATTATGTACAAACCAAACCAAGCACAATGACTTTTTGTGCTTCTTTGAAAGTCCTTTACCTTTCAACGCTTCTATCAAATTTTTGTTTTTGAAGCTTGGACCAACAATGGACACCAGGTCATCACGATCACACGACTTGCCTTTGCCTTTTTTGGGTGTGCGGGGTGCTTTTTTGGGGTTAGAATAGATATAACTTGAGAAGGAGGATAACATTTTAGTCCAGTAACTATGGAAAACTCCTTCCAACCAAAACAAACAGGCATGCCACAGTAATTTATCCACACTCCATCCATCTTATCTTTGTTTTCATACATAAACCTACGCTTGAGAAGTTCATATACCATTTTCATTTGGAAATGAGCATTGTTGTCCTCCGGCAAATCAAGATATTTTCCAAAGCAGCTGTCCCTGAAATAAGCATCCAATTTTTGCTCTCGAAGTATTTTTCTGAAGGCATCGAAAGATTTTTCCATGGCTGACTTAACCACGAAATCACCTGTTAAATCTGCGGAACCATCGCACTATATTCTCATAGGATAACGATCAATGTTGAAGGCTTTGACCAGATCTTTGGTAGAAGGGCTATTAGCATCTGCATCATCTCTTTTGAAACATTTCTTTTCCCCGTGTTCATCATATTCTACTCCTGATTGAGATAAAGTTTGTAAAGCAAGCTCATAGAGTGATGGATATAGCCTAGTTGCTTCACTTGTTCCTTTACTTGGACTTGATTAGGTTTCTGTTCTTTTGGGAACCATATTATCTAAAATTAATAGAAACATAAAATAATATATTATTATTGATTAATGCATCGTTAAAAAAGGATAACAGTAAATTAAACAAGCAAAATAGTAAAATAACAGTTGCAACAGATCACCAATCTGTTGCACCAGGTAGTATATCTGTTGCAGCATATAACCAAACTATTGCAGCGGATGAGTAATCTGTTGCAACAATATAAAACATACCACTCATCTTTTAAGACAGATGAATGGTCTGTTCAACAGATCACACAACTGTTGTGACATTATCTGTTGTAACATATGAGTGATCTGTTGAAACAATTAAATAATCCGTAGCAACGACTGAGTAATCTGTTGTGACAATACGAAATATATCACTCATTTGTTGAGAAAGATGAATGGTCTGTACAACAAGTCACACATCTGTTGCAACACATGAGTGATCTATTGAAACAGTTATCAACGGTCAATATTATTTAGATTTCTTCCAATATAGGATCATCTATCACGGTAGATGAATGATCAGTTGGAAAAATCAAGTCTTGGACTTTTCCTGTAGGAAGAGTTGGTAGGATTTTATCCAACAGGAGGTTCATCTGTTGTATCAAATCATTAATCTGATGGTTCTTCCATTGCACCAGATGGTTAATTAGTTGCATCAGATTTTTTATCCGAAGCTTAATCTGTTGCAACATATGGTAAAGCTATTGCATCATATTATTAATCTGTTGCATCAGAATTATAATCTGATGGTTCCTCTAGTGCATCAGATGGTTGATCTGTTGCATCATATGATGAATCTGTTGCATCAGATGGTTAATATGTTGCACTAGATGGGTAATCTATCGGAGGAAACAGTAGCACGATTTTGTTAAACAAAAAACAACTTCACCATTTTTACCAAGAACAAAAACAGAACAAATCAAACCAAATTGTCCTTTTGTTTTTATAAACATAAACAATAAAAATCAAACTTCAAAAAAATGCAACAAACAACAAAATTTCATAATTCACTTCGAAAAGAGAAGAGAAGAAATACCAGAAATTAGGGTTTTATTCAGACCGCATTTCAAATTAGTGCAACAAATATTGAAATTGTTAACCAATACTATAAGAGAAGTTGGCTCAAGTTCCTCGTTTTCTTCAAAACTAAAAAAGCCATAAATTTTTACCTGTGAAAGAAGAAAAGGACCGTTGAAGAATTTGAAGCTGTTGTGGCCGGAGAGCAAGGCTGTCACATCGATTGAAGTCGAAAAGGAACTGAAATCCCAACTATTTGTAGTCGGATGTTGAAGTCGCCAAGGATTGAAATAAGAAACTTGTAGAACAGTTGGTTGGGAGAGAGTTGATAGAAGATGTCGAGAGAGGGATGAGAGACAGGTTGATTGAATTGAAGAGGGGAACTCGAAGCCCAACTATTTGTCGCCGAGGGTTGAAGGGAGAAATTTTGCAGAACTATTGGTTGGGAGAGAGTAGAGAGAAGCTGTCGAGAGTGAGGACAGAGTGGTTGATTTGGATTGAAGAGGGTGTGGGTTGGGTTGATTTGTATTTTTGAAAAGATTCGCAAGTTTTAAAAATATTAATCAAGTCCACAATTAACTTGATCAAGTTTCCTAATAATGTTTGACCCTATCTGTTGGTCAATGTCACCAATCCTTCATTCAAGACTTAAAAGACACCTATTCTTCAATTTTCTCGGGTAACTTATATAAATCCCTTAATATTTAAGTGATATTACATAAAATCTCGAATATTTTGTTAATTACATTTTATCTCCTTTTTTTAAAATAGTGATACATATGTTATACGGTGATACATATAAAAAATTGATACATTTGAAACCGATAAAGATATTTATTTAAGGAAATAATAAATTCTCTTTTATTCTGTGGAGCAAATCACACATAATCAGTTATATAATGAATTAATAAAATTTTTTTTAAAAAAATAAGAAATATTAGGTAATATAATCTCTTAAGTTTGGAATTTGTTTAATTTATCCATTTTTCTACCTAACCATTTTGTCTCTGTATAACATTTTTGAACGAGGGAGCATGTTTTTTTCCACTATATTTGATGCTGTGAGCCTGTGATGTGATTTAACTTTTTTTTCAAAATGAAACAATTTTGTCAAATTGTGAAGAAGCTAATTTTACATGGATTAATGATTAATAATTCACCATTTGGTTGAGCAAAAGGGTATAAAAAATTAATTTATAGATATAAATACAACTGCAATAGCATTATGATGAAATTCCATGGGTGAAATTCTAGAAGAATAAATTAAATAAGCATTTAATTTAGTTTTAGTTGTCACACTTTACCCCTAGGTAGAGAAGTAACATATGAATCACCATAATACCATATATATCACCCATTAATATCATATGAATCACTCAATAACTGAAATAAATAATTGTATCTACCATATGAATCACCATAATACAATATGTATCACCCATTAATATCATATGTATCACCCGTTAAAAATCATACAAACTGTATCTATTATATGAATCACCATAATGCCCATATAATGATGTCATATTTATCATCTATATGAATCACCATTAAAAGAATAAACATGTATGAATAACTAAAAAAATTATATATGTATCAATAGATTTTAAAAAAAAAAAGGGAGAGATTTTAGGAGAGGAAAAAAAAAAGTTGCATGCGTTAATGGAGGAGGAAAAATCAAGAAGAAAGATGATTTGATTGTTGATAAATAGGGAGATATTTTAGGTAAGGAAACTTTTGGAAAAAAAATTGCTTGAATGAGTTAGTAGTGGAATAAAAATAGAATGTGGGATTTTATTGATATGTATCAAGAGTAAAGTTGAAAATTGAGATTTTATGTAAATTTAAAAAAAAGAGATATTAAGTAATATAGTCTCTTAAGTTAGGAATTTGTGTAATTTATCCTTAAAGAAAGGCTAATAAAAATACATGTTCTTATAGATTCACCAACACTTACTTGTAGAACTAGTGGCGCTAGGCCGTGCTGAGCACAGACCTAACATGGTAAACTTCAATTTTTAAAATTGGCTGAATACATATACATCCCCTCAATAATTTGACTTTTTCCGTATAGATACTTCAATTAAATCATGTACCTATTGAACTCTTTACTTCTTCATAAAATGTGTTAATTGAACACAATCGCTGATGTGGCGCTGACTTGGCGTGGCATGTGTAATACACTCTCCAAATGGAGAGTGAGAAGCCATAATTAGTAAAAAGATTAAATATAAAAAACCCCAACCAATAAAAAAAAATTTGAAATAAATTTAAAAATAAAATAAAAAAATAATCACCATCTTCATTTCTTCTCCATATCTTCTTCTCCTCCATTAAGGGCTACAACCAAGAAAAAGAATATCAATTCACTTATCATTTTAGGATATTTCGATATCTTATTTATGAATTATTGTCTGCACGCATATGGTAAGATTGTATAAAATTAGAAGACTTTTAATAATTTTTTCAACTGTGATATTTTCATATGTATGAGAAGCATACAATTTAGCAAAACCAAATTATACTATCCAAACAAATTTTAACTTCAAAAAAATTTCACGATTCTATACTCCGTCACATCGCCGATGGCCGGAATAACCATTGCCCGACTGCTCACCATCTTTCCACCTCCGTCCTCCGCACTACCCAAATCTTTTCACCACTTTTTTCCAACTCAAATCCCCAAAATAATTTTTTCCTTTCACTTTCCACAATCAGCTCGCTCCTAAGCAGATGAGGGGGGGCTATGTTCAATCGACGAGGGGGGGCTGTTCAGTTGATGAAAAGGGGAGGGGGCTATTCAATAGACGAAAAAGGGGGAGGGTTGTGTTCAATTAGGGGGAGGGGGGTGGAAGAGAAGGGTTGTTGGGTGGGGGGGGGGGGGTGGAAGAGAAAAGCTGGTGGGGTGGGAGTGTATTAGTTTATTTTTTTAATTTAAATTTAATTATATTAAAAAAAATTAAAATTATTTTAAGTTAAAATAATACGTGTCATTATTTGATTTGCCACTTTGCCACGTCACTAGCGTGTGTATTACACACATTTTATAATTTTTGTCACGTCAGTAAATTGGGCTCAATTGAAACCATTTGTGAAGGAGTAAAGGGTTCAATAGGTACCTGTCTTAATTGAGGTGCCTATACGGGAAAAGTGAAATAGTTTAGGAGCCTGTATATATATTCCGTCTTTAAAATTATTATGAAAGCAGTGAAATGAATTGCGATTATTAAATAGTTTTGAATAATTTAAGTTTTTAACTATTCTAATTTATAATATTTTTTCTTCTATTTCAATTTAAGTGACACCAATATAATTTCGAGAATTAAGTAAATATCACAATTGAAGTAGCAAAGCAGACATGTCTTAAATGATTCATAATAACTAATTAGAAGTGATATGGCAAAATTGTGATAAAAAATATTTGTGAAAATAATTTAATTGTGCCTCATATAAGATATCAAGTTAATCTAAACATAAAGAGTTAATTTATCATTTTATATCTATTTTATCTTTTTTATCAAATTTATTAATTTTTTAATACTTAAATGATTTATAATAATTAATTAGAGGTGATGTAGTAAATTACGGAGCAAACAGTGGTCTGTAAGCATGTCAATCACCGAAATGAAAAAGTGTTTAAAAAATTAATTTCCTTGTTTACGTATTTTATGCTTAATTTAGTTGTACCTAATAAAAATTGATATTTTGATCACTCAAATCTTAGATCGTAAATATGTATTTAATTTTTTGTTTGAATCTAATCATTAGATCTCAGAAGGTGTACTACTTTCATACCTTTTTTTGACACAGATATTACTATTGCAAAGTACTTCATCCGATCATTTTAATTTATATATTTTTTAATCTATTTTATCCTTATTATTAAATATTATTTATAATCTAATACTTAGGTGACTTATAATATCTATTTAGAAGTGATATAATAAAATTACTGTAAAGGTTACTTGTGAATTTTTTTACGTGGATCCCGTATAAGTCTTCAAGTAATTTAAAACATCAACGGTTAACTAATTAGAAGCGATATCATAAATTACTATAAAAAGTACTTATGGACAAAAATTTAAGTGGACTCCATATAAGTCGTCAAGCTAATTTAAAATATCAAGAGTTAACTTATAATTTTGTGTCTATTTTATCTTTATTATGAAATATTATTAATTCTGTAATGCTTAGATGATCTATAATAATTAATTAGGGGTGATATAAAAAAAATCACGATTGAAGTAGCTGAAGCACGAATGTCATAAATGTCTATTGTTTATTTTTTTAATTAAATATTATTAATTAATTAAGGGTGGTAAAATAAAATCACGATTGAAGCAGCTGAAGCAGGCATGTCATAAATGTCTATTGTATTTTTTTAATTAAATATTATTAATTTTCTAATACGTAAATGACTTATAACAATTAACTAAGAATGATATAGTAAAATCACAGTTGAAGTCGTCGAAGCAAGCATATCATAAATATCTATTTTACTTTTTTTTATTATATATTATTAATTTTCTAATACGTAAATGACTTATATAATTAATTAGGGATGATATAGTAAAATTACGATTGAAACAACTGAAACAGACATGACATAAATATCTATTTTATTTTTTTAATTAAATAATATTAATTTTTTAATACGTAAATGACTTATAATAATTAATTAGGGATGATATAGTAAAATCACGGCTGAAGCAGGCACGTCGTCCACAAGCTGCCTGCTTCAACAACTTCTTTCACACGTATATATCTATTATCTATATCTATTATCTATTATCTATTTTACTAATATATAAGTGAGGATAAGATGCTGAAGTAGGCAGCTTGTGGACGACATACCTGCTTCAGCAGCTTCAATAGTGATTTTACTATATCATTCTTAATTAATTGTTATAAATTATTTTTGTATTAAAAAATTGATAATATTTAATTAAAAAAGTAAAGTAGATATTTATGACGTGTCTGCTTTAACTGTTTCAACCGTGATTTTACTATATTATCCTTAATTAATTATTATAAGTTATTTACATATTAGAAAATTAATAATACATAACTAAAAAAGTAAATAGTTATTTATGACATTTCTGCTTCAGCTGCTTCAACCGTGATTTTATATGGCATTCCTAATTAATTATTATAACTCATTTACGTATTAAAAGATTAATAATATTTAATTTAAAAAATATAATAAACATTCATGACATGTCTTCTTCAATTTCTTCAGTTGTGATTTTATTATATCACCCCTACTTAATTATTATAGATCATCTAAACATTAAAAAATTGATAATATTTTATTAAAAAAAGGATAAAATAGACACAAAATTCTATGTTAACTCTTGATATTTTAAATTAATTTGATGACTTATATGGAGTCCACTTATAAAAAAATCCATGGAATATTCATTAGAAGAAGTGAGTATTATTGTATCATCAACATAAGCTAGATGATTCAGTTCAGGGCTCCATTTAGGCATATCATAACCAATAAAAGCCTGATCTTCAAAGACCTGATTCAGAGCTCTTGTCATCACCATTGCTTATAAAATAAATAATGCAGGAAAAAGAGGGTCCCCTTGCTTGACACCTCTAGTGGAGTGGAAGAAACCCACAAATTGTCTTTCCTATATTCGTCAGATCTTTGCTTTTTCAATTACGCTTGAAGTAAGTTTTCACAGCATTCATCGTTATCTGAGAGAAGAACTTCATTCTTTTTCCTTTTCTTTGTAAAGTGAAAATAGAAGTGGAAAAATGAAGAAGAAGAATGAGTTGTATTTGTTGTTTGTTATAATAATAGTTGGAAATAAATACCCTTGCCTTTTCTCTTTTTGGCAATATTTTGGTCAAAGAAGCTAAAAAAAAAGTGTTGGCGGGAACAAAAGTTGTTTGGGTAGTTGTGAAGTTTGCAGTAACTAGGATCGTTGGTGCTTACCTATTGTAAAATTTTATATTATATGTTGGTTATTGGACGAAATGGGAAGAAATGAACTAAAGAAGGTAGTGTCCGAGAATACGTAAGAAGCTGAAGCAGGCTGCTCATGGTCGACATGCCTGCTTTAGCTGCTTCAACTGTGATTTTACTATATTATCCCTAATTAATTATTATAAGTCATTTACGTATAAAAATTAAAAATATTTAATAAAAAATTTAAAATAGACATTCATGACATGATTGTTTCAACTGCTTAACTGTGATTTTACTATATCACTCATAATTAATTATTGTAAGTCATTTAAGTATTAAAAAATTAATAATATTTAATAAAAAATAGACATAAAATAATAAATTATTTTTTGATGTGTTTATAAGTCATTTAAGTGTTAAAAAAAAATAATCATATTTAATAAAAAATAAAATATATATAAAATAATAAATTATTTTTGATGTTTTAAATTAACTTGACGTCTTATATGTGATCACTTAAAAAATATAAATTATTTTTTGATATTTTAAATTAACTTGACGTTTTATATGGGACCACTTAAAAAAATTTCACAAATATTTGTTATAATAATTTTACTATGTCACTTCTAATTAGTAGAATAGAAGAAAACAATATTATAAATCATAGTAGTTAAAAAAATAAATTATTTAAAAAATATAATTGACTATCAATGTCACAAAAATTTGAATAACTTAAAATATTGTTATACAAATTTCATCAATCTAAATATAATAATATATGCCTAACTTAGAATTTATCAACCAAACACATAAAGGTTTTAACTAAATAATGGAATTATACATAACATAAAATTTTTAAAGATCATTATTGGGCCGTGCATAGCACGACGTAAGCCGACTAGTAAGTAATAGAAATGTAGATGGATCACTAAAGTTCAAAAAAAATACCCAAAAAGTGCTTAATTATAAGCTTAGCTAATTTGTTTTTAATACGTCTCAAATTAAAAAAACAAATCACTTTACAACTATAATAACATATTTAACGTAGTCTCACACAATCACATTTGAAGAGAATAGACCCTACCTCCTACCTCCTACCTCACAAGTAGAGAAATTATTTTCGATAAATCTTCAAGAAAAAACAGCTCAAAACAGTTTAGAAAAATAATGAAAGTAAAAGCATCACAAGATATTCTGAATAGTAACTACAACAAAATATATAATACAACAATTGAAGTAGAGAACAAATAATAATAAAAATCAAAAGACGAAAAAATGACTTTCTTTTTATTTTTATATGTTTGTCTTATGATAAACTAAAGATACTATGTATAATGTACCTAATGAGTTTTAATCTTGGGACAATGAGATCTCAAGTTCAAATCCCATTAGAGACAAGGTACTATTTCCTTTATCTGAATTTTTGTGACACTATTTGAATTTCGAGAGTCAAACAGTTTAAATTTAATTTTGAATTTGGGAATAGAATCTTCAACTTTTTATAAAATTTATATTTTTAAAAATTACGTAAAAAGTATTATAAGTTATAATAATTGACAATTCAAAATATTTAAAGATATAAAAACTATGGTCAAA
Organism: Capsicum baccatum var. pendulum; assembly: GCA_030864225.1. Taxonomy (NCBI): domain Eukaryota; kingdom Viridiplantae; phylum Streptophyta; class Magnoliopsida; order Solanales; family Solanaceae; genus Capsicum; species Capsicum baccatum. Next base: position 242,968,954 of record CM061561.1, read on the forward strand.
GATAACTTGTTTGAATATTAAAATCTGAAAGTTTTCACATAAATTAGAGGGAGTAAGTGATATCTTTTCACTTGTTCTATCGTTCGTGGGCAGAGTTATCTGATATGTGTTACTGGTAGAAACAACAAATATCTCGTACGTTAGTCGAGGTCCGAACCTCGTTGAATGAATTACCTGGTACTTGTTGCCTAATCGAGGTCTGATCTTATTGGACAGAACTACCCGATACTTATTATTGGTGAAAGATGCCAAGTATGATAGATTTACGTGGTATCAACTGCTAGTAAAAGGCGGAAGATATCTCATGAAATCAGAGTTTTTTAATATCCAAGTCATCATGGTCAAAGTTATCCAAGTACATATTTGCTAGTGCAAGAAGTAATCATGAAGCTAGTCCAGGCACAAAAATCAGTTATCACGGGAGATGTTGAAATAAAAAAAATTAGGAGTATCAAATCGATAGACATTCTTTTTTAAACCACCCAACAAACAAACAAATGGAAAGGGAATAAATAACGGAGTAACTAAAAACACTATACAAACCGTCTCTCCCGCCATTAGTATTATGAAATGCACTCTTCCATTTTCTTCCTTCACCAACCCTTTTCGATCCGAAAATTATCTCTACCAATGCAATCAACAAATACAACGCCTTTTCAAAATCGGCAAAATCAACGATGCCCGCAAAATGTTCGACGAAATGCCTCAACGAGATGCGGTTTCTTGGAACTCAATGATCTCCGGTTACTGTCACAACGGGCTCCTTAACGATGCCCGAGCACTCTTTGATGTCTTTCAAGGCAAGAATATTAGGACTTGGACTTCGATGTTATCTGGGTATGCGAAAAATGGGAGGTTTTGTGATGCTGTTGATGTGTTTGAAGCAATGCCGGAGAAGAATGTTGTGTCGTATAATGCGATGTTGAGTGGGTATTTGGGGATCGGTGATTTTGTGAGTGCACGGAAGGTGTTTGATGAAATGGGTGAGAGGAATGTTGCCTCTTGGAACGCGATGATTAATGGGTATGTGAAGGGTGGGAGGATGAGGGAAGCGCATGAGATGTTTGATGTAATGCCAGATAGAAATGAGGTGTCGTATACCATTATGATTTCGGGATGTGTTGGGGTGGGTGAGTTTGAGGAAGCGTGGAGGTGGTTTGTGGATATGCGTAGGAGGGGAGAGGTTAGGCCAGATCAGAAGATGTTCTTGGTGGCGTTATCGGTGGTTATTGGATTGGATAATGTGGTGATGCTAGCGAATTTGGTGACATTGGCGATGAAAATGGGGTATAGTGAGGATGTTGTGGTAGTAACTGCGATTTTGAATGCATTTACGCAAATTGGGAATATGGATATGGCGTTGAAGTTTTTTGAGAATTTGCCTGAGAAGAACGAGTACTCGTGGACAACGATGATTTCAGCTCTCTCGCAATGTGGAAGGTTGGAAGATGCAGTTGCACTTTATAGACAAGTTCCCGAACAGACTGTTGAGACACAAACTGCAATGATGACTGCATATGCTCAGAGTGGGAGGATAGTTGAGGCAAGGCAAGTGTTTAACGACATTAGGAACCCAAACGTCCTTAGTTGGAATGCTCTGCTAGCTGGATATATGCACAATGGCATGATTGAGGAGGCTGAGGAGTTGTTCAAGCAAATGCCTACAAGGAATGTAGCATCTTGGGCAGCAATGATTTCTGGGCTAATGCATAATGCACAAAGTGTGGAATCTCTGGAGTTGATGGCTCAGATGCATAGATTAGGTAACATTCCAAGCGATTCGAGCTTCACTAGTGCTCTTTTGGCATGTGCAAACATTGGAGACATTGAGGTGGGGAGACAGATACATTCTCTTTCATTCAAAGCAGGTTGCCAGTATAATCCATATGTCGGGAACGGATTGATAACTATGTATGCTAAATGCAAGAACTTGGAAGATGATGCGGAAGCACTTGGCTTAACAAGATCAGACATAATATGCTCCCCCTCCATTCCTGCAGGCCACTCTTATAATTTCAGGTTGGAGGATGCTGTTAGAGTTTTCCAACAGATGCATAATCGTGATGTTGTGTCTTGGACTGCTGTGATATCAGCTTATGTGCAAGGTGGGCGAGGAGAAATTGCTCTTGAGTTATTTCTTGACATGTTTTATCACGGAATTAAGCCAAATGAACTGACAGTCACTAGTCTATTGAGTGCCACTGGGAGCCTCGGTGCAAAGAAGCTAGGTCAACAGCTTCATGTCCTAACGTTTAAGCTTGGGATGGATTCACAGTTGTTTATTGGTAATGCACTCAGTGCAATGTACTTCAAGTGTGGATCTTTGGATGGCATTCAGGTTTTTGATGAGATGTTAGAACGAGATATTGTAACGTGGAATGCTCTTTTGACTGGTTGTGCACAGAATGGCTTAGGTAAAGAGGCTGTTTCTTATTTTGAGAAACTGACAGCTGAAGGGTTTGTTCCGAATCAAATCACATTTCTTGAGCTCTTGTGTGCTTGTGGACATGCGGGGCTAGTGGATGAAGGTTTGGCGTATTTCAATTCCATGAGACAGAAATACGGGATTGTACCAGTACTAAATCATTATACTGCAGTGGTAGATCTTCTTGGGCGGGGTGGACGGCTCCTTGAAGCCGAGTCACTAATTAAAGACATGCCTATGCAGCCAGATACTGTAACTTGGGACGCCCTTCTTGCTGCCTGTCGAAATCATCATGACACCAGTCTTGGGCAGAGAGTTGCAGAAAGGCTTTTTCACATGGGTACAAAAGAGTCGGGAGCCTATGTTCTATTATCAAACATATATGCTTCTCAAGGTATGTGGGACAACGTCCGCAAAGTACGTGAAACAATGCTGGATCGAGAAGTAAATAAAGAACCTGGATTTAGCTGGATCCAGATCAAGAATACGCTTTACTCTTTCCTCTCAGGGAATAAGACATGTGATCATGTTGATGAGATATATCCGATGCTGAGAGAATTCTGCACGAGCTTTCAAGCAGAGGGTTACATCCCTGAGACAAAATTTGTCCTCCGTGATGTTGAGGAAGAGCAAAAGCAAAATGAGCTTTTGTACCATAGTGAGAAGATTGCTGTTGTCTTTGGCATCTTAAACACTCCGAATGGATCTCCTGTCGAGATTATGAAAAACCTCCGCATATGTGGTGACTGCCACACTTTTATGAAATTCTTGTCCAAAGCTACACATCGCAAGATAATAATTCGAGATGGAAATAGATTTCACCATTTCTCTGAGGGATTCTGTTCTTGTGGAGATTATTGGTGATAAATTCATGAGAAATCTTCATCTTACTAACTGACGCGTAGCATTCCTTCTGTGCCTGTCTGATGGTTACTATTGATGAATGCTGAAGCACAACGTTGTGAAAGGCTTCTTTTAGCAAATTGAAGTGGATTTGCTGATATGGTCCTTTCATTCAGGAAACCCGTCAAGACCAGGAATGGAGGCAGCAACAACATACCCAGTGTAATTCTACAAGGGAGGTTTGAGGAGGGTAGAGTGCACGCAGACCTTACCCCTACCTTGGGAGGTAAAGAAGTCGTTTCTGATAAACCCTCAAGACCAGGAATTGAGGCAGCTACGGATTTACTTCAACCTTTATACTCACTCAATTTGGGGACATTGAGATATTAAGGTAGCATCATCCATATTCTACACTACAAATGCATATAAATGGAGGCAATACGAGGCCATGTGAATGTTGATATGGAAACTAAGGCACCTCAAACAGTGGCTTTTGTTAAATGGTCCATAGCTTCGGGTACAATCCCAACAAGAAGATAGTATAAGGAGCCGGAGTCACATTTTTTTCAGTTCATTCTCGTGTAAGAGGCATGGCCAGGAGGAGCCGAGGAGGCGGATCATCTATCGTTGCTTGCACCACAATTTTGCACAGGAATTATGAGCTTAGTTTGTTCCATATATATTGTATGTGTCCTGAGTTATCATGAACTAAACTGGCAGCCAAAGTTTTGGCAATTTGGAGAATGAGGAAGTAGAACCTTGAAAGAAAAATTGAACTTCTTGAATATTGCTCCTCTTAGGACTTTTAGGTTGACTTAGAGAGAAGAAAATGATTGAATTGCTTTTAGGGATCGTTTGGTTCGAAGACAAGTTATGTTGTGATTGGTTATATGGGGATAAGTTATTATGGGATTAATTATATTGAAATTATTTCTTATTGATTGTTTGATTTGTCATATTCAAAATAATATGCATTGCATGATTGCAAAGAATAATTTGCTTGTTTATAAAAATAGCTTCTACCTTATTTAATTTTTTAATATTTTTTTTGTAAGTTTTAATTATTCATTCTTAAAAATAAAATTTTCATTTTATTTAGCTTAAAAATAAAATTTTCATCTTAAGTTTATTAAAATAAAAGAGATTTTATTATTTATGTCACTTCATTTAAGCACATATCACTTTTATATTGTAAAATATTAAAGTTTATAAATATAAATAAACATACAAATTAGTCAAATAAATTCAATGTATAAATAAAAGTTATGTTTATATAGTGTAATTTGTTAATGAAAAAATATATTATCATAAAAAATTTATGAGTAGTGAAGGTTGTGATTAAATATGTGAATACACATGAATATGAAAAGTAATGTATAAAAGAGGATTTAAGGGGGTATTTTTGTTATTTTGTATATACTATTTAATAATTTTAGGATAAGTTATGTCACACTTTATATCCAAACAACGGATAATGAGGTACTAAAACTTATTCAGCATAGAAAATTCCTTATGGAGGTTTATTTTCTTTGGTTGCAAATGACGCTTATATTATAACAAACTAGACGTGTACGGCCGGTGTCAGCATGGACTCAATATATGTTATTTTTTAGTATCAATTTATGTGACACAAATAGAATTTAGATAATTATTGTGATTTATAGGAATTTATTTTGTATTTTTTAAAAATATATAATAAATTTTAAAAAATAAGACAAACAAACTAAAGTGGATGAAAAAATGAAGGCAAGGAAAGGACCAATGAAGTTGAGTCAAAGCAGACAGATTGACCTTTAAATTTTTTAAGTTATTAATTATTGTAATGTATAGTTTTTTTTCCGTATTTTTTTTTGAAATATATAACATATTAATTTTTTTTATACTTTTAGTTGTTAATTATTATAATTTATAATACCTTTTATGTAATTTTTAAATAATATATAGTATTCTCCTTGTCCAAAATTTATTGGCATTGATAATCAATTATACTTTTTAAATAATTTAATTTTTTAATTATTATGATTTATAATATTTTTTCTTCTATTCCAATTTAGTTGTCACAATGCTTAGATTACCATAATAATTAATTAGGGTAATATCGAAAAATCACAATTGAAGCAGCAATGCAGAGATGATTTCAATGACTTATAATAACTAATTAGAAGTAGTATAGCAAAATTACCATAAAAAATACTTGCGAAAAAAAATTAAGTGAACATCATATAAGACGTCAAGTTAATTTATCACTAAATATTATTATTTTTTTAATATTTAGATGACTTTATAATAATTTTTTAATACATAAACGACTTATAATAATTAATTAGGGGAGATACAGTAAAATTACAATTGAAACAGCTCTAGTAGACATGTCATAAATGTCTATTTTAATTTTTTATTAAATAATTTTAATACTTAGATGACTGATAATAATTAATTAGAGGAGATATAATAAAACTACAGTTGAAGCAGCTGAAACATACATGTCATAAATATTTATTTTAGTTTTTATTAAATATTAGTAATTTTTTAATACATAAATGACAAATAGTAAAATTAATTATGAGTGATACAGTAAAATTAAGGTTGAAACAGCTCAAGCAGACATGTTATAAATGTCTATTTTACTTTTTTTTTTATTAAATATTATTAATTTCTTAATACTTAGATGACTCTATAATAATTTTTTAATACTTAGATGACTTATAATAATTAATTAGGGGTGATACAGTAAAATTACAATTGACGCAGTTGAAGCAGACATGTCATAAATGTCTTTTTTATTATTATTAAATATTTTTAATATTAATTTTTTAACACTTAGATCACTTATAATAATTAATTAGGGGCGATACAGTAAAATTATGGTTGAAGCAGCTGCAAAAGACATGTCATAAGTCTCTATTTTAATTTTTTAATTAAATATTATTAATTTTTAATATATAAATGACATATAATAAAATTAATTAGGGGCAAAACAGTAAAATTACGGTTGAAGCAGCTGAAGATATGTCATAAGTCTCTATTTTATTTTTTTATTAAATATTATGAATTTTTTAATACATAAATGATATGTAATAAAATTAATTAGGAGCAATACAGTAAAATTACGGTTGAAGCAGCTAAAGCAGATATGTTATAAATATCTATTTTATTTTATATTAAATATTATTAATTTATTAATATATAAATAACATATAATAATTATTTAAAAATAATATAGTAAAATTACGGAACAAATAACTTTCGATCGGCAAACAGGACGGCTACTTCAGCTGTCACTTATTATATAAGAGAAAATCAGTCTACAGGGATGTAATTTGTGATAGTGACATTGTACAAATACTAACAACAATAGTAATTGCCCCGCTAAGCCTGTAAAATATCGAAAGTGAATGATGGAGGATTCCAGAGCACAGTAGTAGTAGTATGCTAACTTAGAGCACCATAATTCTATGTACATTAGAAATGGTAATGGGGTGATGCGGTGTGGGTTTTAAACTATGTGGTGTGGTGCAGGTTTTAAGTTATATGGCGCAGTGTGAATGTGGTGTGAGTTAAAGTAATTTTTTTAAAATGGTGCGGTGTGGTGCGGGTTGCGGATTTATATAGGTTTAAAATAATAAAAAAGCTAAAAATTAACATTGTTCTCGTGAATATACCTAAAATTATATATGTTTTTTACTTAAATTTTATGATACTTAAAACTACATGCATAATACTATAAATAAATAATTTTATAGTAACTTTTTTAACATCTCTATTCATTTGTATAAAAATATGATATTTGATCATTACTTGTATACGTTATATTTTTTGATAATTTTTTAGTGAAAAGTGCTATAATATAAATTAGTTATTATTTTCTAGTTGTAAATTTGAAAATATTATGATTTTCAATAGAGTTACAAATTTTTCAAAAAAAATAAAAATATGAGGCGGTGCGGTTATCCTAAGTTCTATAAAATGTTGATAATTTCATTATTTTTTTAAAAAAAATTCATCATCAAAAAATGTGTAAAAGAATTACTCCCATCTTACATTATTTAGTATCATTAATATTTGAATAGTTGAATTGTATTTTTTAAAAAAATTAAATTTTCAAACATGTTTAACTATATAAAAAATAATTTTTTTTATTTAATTATTAAGCATATACTAAGTTAGAAAGGAAATGTCAAGATACTTTAATTATTTGTCCATGATAAATTTGTTAGAAAAAAATAAAAACTTGAAGTAAGATTAATAACTACAAAATACAAAGACAATAAACCCTTGGATCAATTTTGAATTTAACTGAATAAATAGTTTTCATGGTGTCACTGTCATTTTTTTTTATAACTCGTTACTTTTGTAACATTTAATAAACCCATGTAATTGTTTAAATTTATCAAAATGAACGAAAAATTGTAGAGTAATTAAAATTTAAATTAGGAATAAAATTGACAAAAGAATTTAATGTAAGGACTATCAAAATCTCACGTTCTCTCTTATTTATAGTAGTGTGTGTGTATGTATGTATGTATATATATACATACATACATACATACATACACCCCTTAAGTAGGATAACATATTTCGATACTATTTGTTAATTTCAGAATAAGTTATTACGAATTTGACAATCAAACATAGCATCAAAAATTTTATTCCGAAATTATATGTTTTAACATCTCACACCAAACGACTCCTTATTTGTTAATATATGTTTACAGTTATTGCATGTTATCTCTTTCATATACTCTGTATATTTTCTTCAACCTTGTTCACCCCCCAAAAAATCAGTCCAACTTTTTTCCATTGTTCTTTCAAATGGATGCTTTCGATTTTGGTAGGAAAAAATATGAAAAACAGAGTGATTCTGATATCCCACAGTTTCAAAAATTTCGCAAAGCTTTTTTGAATCGTTGAGTTTTGTGTTGGAGTTTTTGTGCTCTTATGGAGTTCTACTTGGTTGCCTTTTGCTATCAAAATCTCCAGCGAGTATTTTCGATAACTTATTGCTACGATACTTAAGTCTCTTTTCATTTTCATTATTAGCAACACCATCGTTCTAACTCTCATCTTCAAATTCGGTCGATTTTTAGGCGATTCCTCAACGGTCTGTAGTAGCACCGAAACTGAACTCTATGACTAATTCGTTCAAAAGAGAAGATCGCTCCAGTAATTTCACTGCTCTGGAGCATCGGAAAGAGACTGTCTACCAAGACAAATAGACTATACTTAAAGTGAATGCTCAGATGATTACAGAGGAAACAAAGATTGAAACTGAAAAGGATTTTTTTTGTGTCACCTTGTAGAGAGTTATATCTGTTACTGTTTAAGATATGAATTTGTATTTTAAAATTTTATATGTGTCACCTTTGTATTTCGCAAATACATATGAAGATATATAGTATAATTATATTTGTTACTGTTTAATATGAATATAATATGTATTTTGTAAATACATATCATAGTCATTTTTTGTATGGTAATATACATGTGGATCAGACATGTATTTTATAAATACATATTAGAGTCATTTTTTGTATGGTAATATACATATGGATCAGACATGTATTTTGTAAATACTTATGTAGAGCTATATGCATTTTTTAATTTTTTTTGTAATGTAAGATGTATTATGTAAAAGAAACATATGCATATTATGTATTTTGTATTTTTTTTTTGTGAAAAGTATATGTAATATAGATTTATGTCATTATTTTGTTTAATAGGTACCGCGTGATCATATATTCATGGCAACGGTACTTTCAAGATTTGCGCCACATATGTCACACAGTCAATGATAATGAAGAACATATTAGGGCGATGTTATCAGGAGCAGTACAAGATTTTTTGTCGTAAGCATATTTATGTTGTCTACATAAAGAAGAAGAAATGTAGAGTCCAAACGCAATTAGCTAGATGTATTATGTCACAAATGTATTATAAATTTTTTAGAGGTATGTGCATGTATAGTATTCTGTATGTACAAATTCATATGTATTTTTGTATGGTGTTAAAATTTGATCGGTTCTATGTCATTCTAGAGGGTAATATATGTATTTATTTATATTTTTTTTACTATTTAAGATATATTTTTAAAATATGTGTCATGTATTTTTTTATTACCTATATGTATATGTATATAATTATCCGTTTTGTTATGAAGATTTGTGTCCTATATGTGTATATATACATATGAGTCACATATGTACTTCTGTGAATACATATGCAAATATATATGTGTGTTTTTGTACTGTAAATACATATGTAGATCTGTATGTCTATGTATATGTGACATAGAAGAACGTATTAAGGCGATGTTATCAAAGAAGCAGTACAAGATTTTTTGTAGTAAGAATATTTGTGGTGTCTACATAAAGAAGAAGAAATGTGTAGTTCAAGCGCAATTAGACAGCTGTAAGTCACAAATGTATTATAAATTTTTTGAGGATATATGCATGTATTTGTATTTTGTATATACAAATTCATATGTATTTTTGTACAGTGTTGGATTTATCTTTGAATTGTTTTATGTCATTCTAGGGGGAAACATATGTATTTATTTATATTTTTTACTGTTTAATATATATATTTAAAATATGTATCATGTATTTTTTGATTACCTATATGCATATGTATATAATTGTCCTTTTTGTTATGAAAAGAGTAAATACATAAATACCCCTGATCTTGTTCGAGTTTTGCAAAAAGACACCTAAACTTTAACTTCGACCTATTACCCCATATTCTTCTCTATTCCGTTGCAAATACACCATTTTGACCCCCTGCAAGGGCTCAAATTTAATTTTTTTTTTACCAATAAAAAGTTGTCACGCGTAAATAATTTATATTCTTTTTTTAAAATAAATAAATATTTATTTTCTTTCTAAAATTACCTCGGACCTCCCTTTCTCCCCCCTCCCCCACCATTTCTTCTTCAACACAATTAAAGATCCTCTATTAAAGCTCCATTGAAGCTTTTTTTTTTAATCATATCATTAAAGCTCCATTTATCACTTTTGAATGTTTAATGAAATTGGATTTTGATTTTGAAGAAGCAATTGATATGAAGTTTGAATTAAAATGGTTGAAATTAAAGAAAAATTCAAAAGTGTAAAAATGGAGTTTCAATCTCATGATGGTGGTGAGTGTGTTTTGATGGTGGTAGTGGTGGTGATGATGGTGGGCGGGTGGGGGTAGGGGGAGACGCTGACGGGGTAGGGGTGCTGGATGAGGAAGACGCTGGATGGGGGTGAGAGGAGCTGCTGGATGTGGGGGGGGGGAGTTGTTGGATGGAGTGGGGTGGGGAAAGAGGGGTGGGGTGGGGTGATAAATTAAATAAAAAGAAAAAATTTATTAAAAAAATAAATAAAATATAAAATTAAATATATTTAACACGTGGCAGCACTTGATTGGTGTGTGTATTCACTCTCTTTGGTGTGACTGAAATTCAGCGAAAAATAGTGTATTTGCAACGGATTAAGTAAGAATCGTGAGGTAATAGGTCGAATTCAAAGTTTAGGTGTCTTTTTTAAAAAATCGGCCAACATCAGGGGGTACTTATGTATTTTCTCTTATGAAAATTTGTGTCTTGTATGTGTACATATACATATACATTCTGAGTTAGATATTTTTTTCTATAAATACATATGCAAATATATGTATTTTTGATACTGTCAATACATATGCAGATCTGTATGTCTATGTATATGTGATATAGAGAATATAAAATATAACCCAGAATAAAATGAGAAAGAAAAATAAAAGCTAGATACAGAACAATAGGAAAAAAATGAAAAAGAAAAATTCAAAAAACAATGAAGTGAAAAACAAAAAAAATAGAAATGCAAAAATAAAGCGAAAAAAAGAAAAAAAAATAAAAAGAAAAAAGAAGAAAATGAAAATAGGAAAAGAAAAAGAAAAATATGAGAAAGAAAAAAAAAGAAAATAAAAAAGAAAAAAATAAAGAAGAAGAAAGGAAAAAGAAAAAAAAGAGAAATAGAAGAGAGAAAATAAAGTGGAAAGAAAGAAATTAAAAATAAAAAAATAATAACAAGAAAAAAGTTAGAAATATTAGAGAATGAAAGAGAGAAAAAATAACAATGATGCTTTATTTTAAAATTTTGAAGATCATGGAAATAATAATCTTCAGAATTGAGTTTGATTTGAAAAAGTTATATACTAATTTAAATAAGAGTAATTTATGAAAAAAAAAATCTACTACTTTAAATACATGGTAATTATTCTTATTTTATTCAACTAATTTGAGTAAAAAAAAATTATAATTTTATATTTATATTTATATAGCAAATTTTATTTAAAATACAAAATATAATTTAATATTATTTATAATTCTGAAACAGTTGATATAGTCTTAATTTTGAACATAAATATGCTTACTTAATGAAAATTTTCCATTTGCTTATCTCACAAACATTAAAAAGTGGAAATACGGCCGTTTGGTTTTCGTTATCAATGTAAATAATTTCAGGATAAAATAATAATTTTGGAATAAAAATTTTATGCACTCGTTTGATTGTTAATATCTGAAATAATTTATTCCGAGATTAATAATTAATCCCTAAAAAAATTATTCATAAATATAGTGGGATTATTATCCCATTAAGTTATCCTTGGTATAAAATATAAAATGATAAAAGTACCCTCAAATCTTATATTTTCATTTCACACATATATAGATTTTCATTTTTTCTAACAAATTTATAATAGACATAAATTTTCATTTTTCCTAACAAATTTAACATTCCCTTTCTAACTTAATACATGCTTAATTATTAAATTAAAAAATATTTTTATATTTAGCTAAAAATATTTGAAAATTTATTTATTTTTTAAATATAATTTGTCTCTCCAAATATTAATAATACTAAATAATGAAAAATGAGAGTAATTCCTTTTCACATTTTTTGAAGATGAATTTTTTTGACAAAAAATGAGATTATTAATATTTTATGAAATTTAGAACAAAATAAGTAATTTAATATGAAATATTAGAACTTCATACACATTTAAAAAATATCAACATAAATTTCTTAACATATATTTTTAGGAAAAAGAAACTAATAAAGTTAAAAAAATTAGTAACTTTTAAATTTCTTTTGTATGATTTAATATAAAGGAAAATAATTAAGCTAAATATTATGAAGGATATTTTAGTAAACAAATAATATATTTTTACAAATAATGCATTACATGTTATTTTTAGTAGCACAAACTAAACAATCACAAAAAAATAATATCAAAATAATTTATCTTAAAACAATTAATTCCAATATAATTAATCTTAATATAACTCATTTTCAATCCAAACGACCCCTAAATATTACACATGCTGATATATCTATCCAATGTTAAGGGTACTGTTATGAGTACCCTTTGTTCATGAAAAACTTGAGATTTAAATCCTTTAAAATCTCAAGTGACGCCTCACATAATTTTACGTTGAACCCTCAATATTTATCTACCACAGATACTATTTATTAATGAGGGCAATGATTACGCCCCATGTGAAAATAGCAACCTGTTAATTCCTCCGTTATTACCTTCTCCAACTCAGCCCAATGCCAGCCAACCAACTTGCTCCCTGCTCTTCTATAAATTATGGCTCTTCAATCAAATTATCCCTTCAGAGCCCTTCATATACACTATTCTCCATCTTTATTCGATTCACAAATTTCTTCAAAGTCATTTTCATTTAATGGATCAGACAAACAATCAACTCCCGTGTCTAATTTACTCACTCAACGAATTCGACCCGATACCTATGCTCTAACATTTATTCTTCAAGTCAACGATCAGGAATGTCTAGTGATGATTCAAAATTCGATCGATCTTGGTCATTATTATGTAAGAAATGACAATAGGATCAGAAGTCTTCAACAATCCCTCAGGAACAAATTCAGTTATTTCAACTCTTTCATTTTATTCACAACAACGTTAGGAAATGATGCAATCCCGTGAATACAATCTCATATGACGGTTGTATCCATGAAATCCAACATGCGGGGTCCCGAGGTTCAGCTGCAAGTCCTAAGCTTGAACATTCTTCACTCTCCGTCTGAACCAGATGGAAAACGAATCGAGAGGGACAGGAACAATGACTATCTTTTTAGGTCAAGTACGAGTATTTCTCCTAAGAAAATTGTGTCAAAAAAAACATAAATTACCTTTAAAATATGTACAAATGCTCAATTCATGTGAGACCAACACTGAATTCGAAGGTAGAAAAATATGTATTGATTTTGAGTCCCTCACCGAGGAACACTATATTCCTTATAATGTTTTGACAGGTATCTTTAACTTTAAATGCTCTATGAACTTATATGAAATTATAAGGATCAACTCTCAGGAGGTTGGAACCCGCATTAGTAGTTTTGCGGAAATCTATCGGGACAATCACCAATTTATGTCCTATGAATTTCCAGCAGAAACTGGTGGTTATCCCAATGGATTTCCAGCGAAACTAATAATGCGGGTTTATGTTCAATTAATTCTCTAAAATTGAGCCTAACTCCTGAGAATTGATCCCTTATAATTTTAAATAAGAAAATTTATAGAACATTTAAAGTTAAAAGGAGACCTATCAAAATATTATAAGAAATATAGTGTCCCCTCGGTGAGGGACTCAAAATCCATGTATATTTTTCTACCTTCGAATTCAGCGTCGGTCTCACATGAATTGAGCATTTATACATATTTTAAAGATAATTTATGCTTTTTTTTTTCTTTTGCACAATTCTCTTAGCAGGAATATTCATACTTGACCTAAGAAGGTAGTCATTGTTTCTATCTCTCTCGATTCATTTTCCATCTGGTTCAGACCTGGAGAGTGAGGGGTGGTCAAGCTCAGGACTTGCAGCTGAACCTCGGAACTCTGCAGGTTGGATTCCATAGATACAACCGTCACATGAGGCGTATCCACAGAATTCATTGTCCTCCTAATGTTGTTGCAGATAAAAAGGAAGGGCTGGAATAGCCGGGTTTGTCCCCGAGAGATTGTTGAAGACTTCTGATCCTATTGTCATTCCTTTCATGATAATATGAGCAAGATCGATTTGATTCTGAATCACTACTAGACATTCTTGACCGTTGACTTGAAGAGTAAATGTTAAATGACGGGGAAATTAAATTGACCAACTGCCATCGTCCCCCTGCATATCATTCAACATATTTGTTGCGATTTGGAAACTCTGCTCCTCCTTCCTTCCGGCGACTGTCATCGGTTTCTTGTCCATTCCGCCAATCAAGTTCCACAATTTGTACAAAGCAAAGTGGATGCCTCTTCTAGAATTTGCTGCTTACGGGTCTCCAAAAAGAGGTGGCGCAGCAGGAGTTTTTCTAGCGGCATTTGTATACAAAGAGGAGCGTATCAACCTCGAGACGTAGTAGATGTGCATGTATCTATCTTTAACAGGTTCCTATTTTCCCCCAACCTTTCTAAGAATTTCAAAATCATAAAATTCCGTTGGTAATTCGGGGAGACGTATGAGCGAGATGGGCCTATGAAGCCACTAAATTTGGTTCCCTTTTTTGAACCGAGATAAAATTATTGTATACAAATCAAGGACCATCATGAAGGGCCTGAAGAAAATTCTGCTCATTGTTGAATTTAATCGGGAAAAAGTCATAACCCAGGTCCATCAGTGATAGTTCCTTCCATAACTCTTGAAGCTGCTTCTTAAGTACTCACTCCGTTTAAAAACAAAAAAAAAAAATCTTTTCAAAAACGAACTAAAAATGAAAATCGATCATTTTTAACAAACTAAAAAGGAAAGTAGGTCATTCTTTTCAAATGAAGAAAGTATTTGATGACCCATTTTTCGACCCACAACTTTGATTATTACTGATTTTTGCCACGGAACATATAATCTCGATTTCTACTCTGCCTATATAGGAAAATATAATTTCGTCGAAAGAAGTGAGGGAAAAGGCAATTGTGCATGAGTTTGTGTACATAGCTGGAATTTACATGTACTTGTTGGGTGGTTGATCTACTTCCATCAATTTACCTAAAGTTTTCCTCAGTTTTTTTTCCTAGCTCTGTTCGTAACTCTTCTTAAAGAGAGAAAAACTGCTCTTATGGAGGGGTTAAAAGCTATGATTTTCTGCCCAGACCAATGTATTAGATTGAAAGCGCTAGAGCCAATGTAAGTAAAATTCGATGCAATTAATAATCATCAAAAATTAGTGTCATCTACATTTTTTCTTTTAGCTTTACTCAGTTTTTATTGTTGTCTCCATCCGAATAGATATAAAGTACTTTTTTTGTACAAGATTCTTTTCTTCGTAAAAATACTCGTGCAAGAAAGACTTCTCTCTTTGATCCACTAGTAATTTTTTTGAGTGTAATATTCACTCCTAAATAATTGATATCAAAATTTATCCACACGATCAAATTGAAGCATAAGAATTGACATGGGCTAGTGTTAGTATATTGTGGCAGCTTTTTGTTATAGCTTTGGCTTTTCTTCTTGTTCTTGCTGCACTTAAGTATTCTTTTATTGCTGCTCTTCTTATTTTCATTCTTAATACTCTTCTTTAGCACTTTTTTTGATGTAAAGAT
The DNA here is from genome assembly GCA_030864225.1 of Capsicum baccatum var. pendulum. Classification (NCBI taxonomy): domain Eukaryota; kingdom Viridiplantae; phylum Streptophyta; class Magnoliopsida; order Solanales; family Solanaceae; genus Capsicum; species Capsicum baccatum. Next base: position 242,984,796 of record CM061561.1, read on the forward strand.
GACATTTTTCTTTTCTTTTATTTAGAGTGGATTCTTAGAAGTAAATTGAAATCCATTGTAATTTTTGTTGGGTTATATGAAAAGTGTGAATGAAAAATGAAGAGAACTAAGTGGAGGGAAAAATTGAGAAAACACTAATATGGAAAGTGTTCTCTAAAATTGGAAAGTCTACACATTCTCCCACATTGGTGGGAGAATGTGACTTCTAAGTGTTTATATTAAGAAACACTTACTCCACATGGTAAGTGAGACAAGAACCAAGAGGTGCCTTGCGATGTCGTGGCTTGGCTTCAGTTTTAGATTTTACACAAAATTTATTTGACAGAAATTTAATCTGAAAAACCAAAGGAAAAAGCGCAACAGAAACTTTTGTGTGTTTTTAATCCTCCATAACGTGCATGTATGCAGTAACACTGTTTTGAAATTTGAAATGCAGTGCAGAATGCGAAATGCTGTCTCGGAAGGGATGCAACCCTTCGACGAAAAGACACTGATTCGTTAAATGGTATGTCCGTTTGGATAGTTGTGACTGTTCGAAAAAGACACACTCTTTGGAATGAACAGACATGATTTTACAGAAGGGATACACTTTTTTAGTGAACCATTGCCACCTTTCGGAAGGGGCACCTGATGACTATATAAACCTGCTTTTATTCACAGGTTTAGATACAGAATTTTGTGAATATACAAACCCTTCTTGTCTTCAAAAACATTCTGTGTGATCATCTAATCGTTGAGTGAGTTCGAAGAGATTCCAATTGTTTGAGGTACCGCTACAGTTGGTTTGTTTGACCATTTTATCCTGGGAGAAAAATTCTTCAACCTCGGGTACTTGAGGGGAATCATTTGATCTTGTGTTGAGGGTGTTGTTGTACTTCATAGTGTTCTTGTTTTATACTTGAACTAGTGTTGAAGTTATACTGTCGAATTACAGATTCTGTGTACCCAAAAATATTAAAAAATAACAATGTTAAGAAAATAAATTCAGAATCTGTATTGCTTGGTTTCTGGAGATTAAAGCTTTAAGTTTTCTACTTCGTTTGAACTTAACTAGTGATTTGAAAAAATAAAATCTTCATCACAAGTTAAAAATCACTTGGTTGACGATTGAAAGTCATAAAAACTTCATCGTTAAACTAGAAATAAGAACTACTTTAAAGTTGCTGCAACTTTATTAATAGTATTTTGATATACTAAAGTTTTTGTCTTGTTGTGACAGGAAAATGACTACAGACAGTCAAGTGCATGATACTGCAACGACTATGGCAGCAACTAATGTTGCCACAACGAGTTATACGAATGCTCCGCCGGCAATGACACTAGCAGAGAAACCCAAAAAATTCGCGGGTACTGACTTCAGAAGGTGGCAGCAGAAAATGTTCTACTTTACAACTCTTTGTCTTCAAAGGTTCACATTTGAAGAAGTTCAAGAGGTGCCTAAGGGAACCTCTGCTCAAGAGCGATTTGTCATTGTGGAGGCTTGGAAACACTCAGATTTCCTAAGCAGGAATTACATTCTGAATGGCCTCCAAGATGAACTATACAATGTGTATAGTGGGATGAAAATGGCAAAGGAGTTGTGGGGGGCGCTAGAAAGAAAGTATAAGACTAGGGATGCAGGAACCAAAACGTTCTTCGTTGCAAAATTCCTAGAGTTTAAAATGATTGACAGCAAGTCTTTTGTATCGCAAGTCCGGGAACTGCAAGTAATCATCCATGATCTCCTCGCGGAAGGTATGATTTTGAGGAATACCTTAGTTGAATATATTAAAAATATTCTTAATGTTTAAATGAACTTAATTGTAAGTTTGATCGTGAATGAGACATTTCAAGTCGTGGCAATTATTGAGAAGTTACCACCTATGTAGATGGACTCAAGAACTACTTGAAACACAAGCTGAAGGACATGTCAGTCGAAGATCTTATAATAAGACTGCGCATTAAAGAAGATAATAAAGCCTCGGAAAGAAAGTTGAAGGGAAATTCTGCAATAAGTGGAGCAAATATTGTAGACGACTATCAAAACAACTCCAAAAGCGGAAGAAAGCTGGACATGAAAGCAATCAACCCAAGAAGAAATTCAAGGGAAAATGCTTTTAGCTGTGGCAAGATAAGCCATAAGTATACTGATTTTCGTGCCCCAAAGAAAGGGAAGAAGAAAGACTAGGTAAATATGGCTTAGTCCAAGAAAGAAATGGATCATCTGTGTGCCATGCTGTCTGAATGCAACTTGGTGGAAAATCCTCGAGAATGGTGGATGGATTCTAGTGCCACCCGCCACGTGTGTGCTAATAAGGAGTTATTTGCTGCTTTTGCTCCGGCTCAAGGCGAGGAAAAGATATATATGGCCAACTCCGTAACTACTAAAGTTAAAGGAACAAGAAAAGTCTGCCTGAAAATGACATCAGACAAAGCGTTGACTTTGAACAATGTCCTGTATCTACCGGATTACGGACGAACTTGATTTCTGTATCACTTCTAGACAAAAGTGGATTCAAATGTGTATTTATTTTCGGAAAAATTGTACTTAGTAAAGGAGAAATGTATGTAGGGAAAGGCTACCTCATTGAGGGCAAATTCAAAATAAATGTAATGAATGTTGAAATTAATAAAAGTTCAGTTTCTTCCTACTTGCTTAAGTCTTATGATTTGTGGCATGAACGATTTGGCCATGTTAATTACAAAACATTGCAAAAACTGATTAAATTAGAAGTTTTGCCAAACTTTGAGTGCAATAAATCAAAATGTCAAATGTGTGTGGAATCAAAGTATGCTAAGCATCCGTATAAGTCCGTTGAAAGGAATTCCAATCCCTTAGACTTAATCCACACTGACATTTGTGATATGAAATCAACACCATCTTGTGATGGAAAAGTATTTTATAACTTTTATTGACGATTGCACTAGATTATGTTATGTCTATTTGCTAAATAGTAAGGATGAAGCAATAGATGCGTTTAGGCAATATACAACAAAAGTTGAAAATCAGCTAAAGAAAACGTTCAAAACGATAAGAAGTGATAGGGGCGAAGAATATGAATCTCCCTTTGCGCAAATATGTTTAGAGAATGGAATTATCCATCAAGCTACATCCCCGTATTCACCTCAATCTAATGGAATTACGGAAAGAAAAAACTGAACTTTAAAGAAAATGATGAATGTCTTACTAATAAGTTCAGGTTTACTGCAAAACTTGTGGGGGAAAGCTATCCTTACGGCTAATTAAATACCCAATAGAGTGCCCCATAGTAAGACACAATCAATTCCATATGAAAAATAGAAATAAAGAAAACCCAACTTGAAATATTTCAAAGTGTGGGGGTGTCTAGCAAAGGTCCAAGTTCCTATGCCTAAAAGAGTAAGGATAGGACCTAAGACGGTGGACTACGTGTTCATAGAAAATGCTAAAAGTAATAAAGCATATCAATTTTTGGTTCATAAATTTGAACATCCGGATATCAATGAAAATATGGTAATTGAATTAGAAAATACTGAATTCTTTAAACACATTTATCCGTATAAAATTAGACATGAACAGTCTAGTAGGGGGTCTAATCGACCTCGAGATAAACCAAGTAAGGATGTACATAATGATTAAAATCCAAGACGTAGTACACATCAACTACGTTTGGATCAGATTTTGTAACATTTCTCTCTGAAAATGAGCCTCAAACATTTAAAGAAGTGATAACGTCTTCAGACTCATCCTTTTGAAAAAAATGCAGCTAATAGTGAGATTGATTCAATCTTAAGCAACCATACATGGGAGTTGGTTGATCTTCCTCCCGAAAACAAACCTTTAGTTTCTAAATGGCAAAAGAAAAATGAAAGCAGATGGTACTATTGACAAATACAAGGCAAGACTTGTAGTAAAAGGCTTTAAACAAAAGGAATGCCTTGATTACATTGATACATACTCGCTTGTAACAAGGATAACATCAATTCGGATGTTAATTGCCTTGACGGCGGTATATGGTCTTGAAATCCATCAAATAGATGTGAAAACAGCATTCCTAAATGGAAAATTGGAGGAAGAAATTTACATGGAACAGCCTGAGGGTTTTGTAGTTCCAGGAAAAGAAAATAAGTTGTATAAACTTGTTAAGTCACTTTATGGACTAAAACAAGTATCTAAACAATGGCATGCGAAGTTTGACCAAACCATGTTGGGAAACGGGTTCAAGATTAATGAATGTAATAAATGTGTTTACATTAAAGACTCTCCAAATTACCAAGTCATTTTTTGTTTGTATGTGGATGATATGTTGATCATCAGTAGAGACATTTCCGACATAAATGCTACGAAATGAATGCTCGAGAGAAAGTTTGATATGAAAGACCTTGGAGTTGCAGATGTGATCTTAGGAATAAGAATCCATAGAACTCCACAAGGATTGGCATTGTCACAGTATCATTACATCAAAAAGGTACTTGACAAATTCAAGTATTTGGAATTTGGTATTGCCAAGACTCCATTGGTCGTGAACTTTGCACTTCAAAAGAATAAGGGTGAAAGTGACTCACAGTTGGAGTACGGAAGAGTGCTGGGATGTTTAATGTATATTATGAACTATACACGATCAAATATAGCATGTTCTATTAGTAAATTGAGTCATTACACGAGTAATCCCAGTAAAACTCATTGAATGGCAATGAAAAGAGCTTTGGGGTATCTTAAATAAACTCAAGACCATGCTTTGCATTATAATAAATATCACTCGGTACTTGAAAGATATAGTGATGCAAATTGGATCACCGGATAGAACGAATTAAAATCCATGAGTGGAGATGTATTTACTGTCGATGGAGGAGCGGTTTCTTGGATATCATCCAAACAAACATGTATTGCTCGCTCTACAATGAAATTTGAATTTATGGCATTGGATAAAGCCGGTGAAGAAGCAGAATGGCTCCAGAATTTCTTGAAAGATATTCCTTATTAGCCCAAACCATTGGCATCAGTTTGCATGCACTGTGATAGCCAAGAGGCAATATGTAGGACAGGGAGCATGATGTACAAGGGTAAATCTCATCATAAAGATGGAGATATAATACCGTTAAAGAACTTTTCTCTAGTGGAATTTTTACTATTGACTATGTAAAATCAAAGGATAATGTGTCAGATCAACTTACAAAAGGCCTATCTAGAGAAGGAGTTGAAAGGACATCCAAGGGAATAGGTTTAAGGCCTAGAACAAGTCAGCATGTCGGTAACTCTACCTAGAATACTAGAGATCACAATAGCTAGGTTCAAGGAGATCAAATAAAGTTGTGTCTGAAAGGTTCAACATTGTCAATTAACCCAACCCATTCTCATAATGTAGACAATATTTAGTAAACGAAGATAAGACTTATGGTGTCAAGTCTTTTAATGATTATCTAAATTTGACAGATTTGACCAAATAGTTTAATCTACAGGATTGAACGCTTAGAAATCACCTATGTGAGGGCGAAGTCAAAGCCGCTTCAAGGAGAATGTTAGTATAGGTCTGTTTTCTAAACTCTCATGAAACCGGGACGTGTTCATGGGTAAAATGAATAAAATCGTGAGATGGTAAAAGACTGATTGTGTGACATGCTTTGTCTAGGTGTACATTAAAGCTCGACGGTTCAAAGATATCAAATCTACCGATTGACCGAGTACATCCGATGCATATTCACTACGGAAAATTCAAAGGGAAACCCACTTATCCAGATTCAATCAGTCTTTTCTTGATGATCACATACTTGTCCATAAAGTTTTACAAAAAAGTATTCATTCCCCATTCATATGGGGGATTGTTGGGTTCAATATGAAAAGTGTGAATGAAAAATGGAGGGAACCAAGTAGAGGAAAAAATTGAGAAAACACTAATGTGGAAAGTGTACTCTAAAATTGAAAAGTTTACTAATTCTCCCACATTGGTGGGAGAATATGACTTTTAAGTGTTTATTTTAAGAAACACTTACCCCGCATGGTAAGTGAGGCAAGAACCAAGAGGTGCATCGCGTTGTCGTCGTCGTCGTCGCTTGCTCAGCTCTACTTCTGCTTCGGCTTCAGCTTCGGATTTGGATTTGAAAAATGATTGATCAATGAGATCTATCTTTTTAGACAAAATTTATTTGACAAAAATTTAATCCAAAAAACAAAGGGAAAAACACAACAAAGACATAAACTTTTGTGTGTTTTTAATCCTTCATTAACGTGCATGCAAGTAGTAACACTGTTTTGAAATTGAAAATGCAGTGCAGAATGCTAAATACTGTCTCGTAAGGGATGCAACCCTTCGATGAAAAGACACACTGAGTCTTGAAATGGCATACCCGTTTGGATAGTTATGACTGTTCAAAAAAGACACACTCTTTGGAATGAACAAACATGATTTTTCAGAAGGGATACACTTTTTCAGTGAACCATTGTCACCTTTTGGAAGGGGCACCTGATGGCTATATAAACCTATTTTTATCCACAGGTTTAGATACAAAATTTTCTAAATAGACAAACACTTCTTGTCTTCATAAACATTCAGTGTGATCATCTAATTGTTGACTGAGTTTGAAGAGATTCCAATTGTTTGAGGTACCGCTACAGTTGATTTGTTTGGCCATTTTATCCTAGGAGAAAAATTCTGCAACCACGAGTACTTGAGAGGAATTATTTCCTTAAGGACACTCCGTGAATTCTGAGGACTTGGCCATTTCTGTTTCATCTTATTTTTTTGGAAAAACACACTTCTTAGAAAGATCACTTTGATCTTGTGTTGAGGGTGTTGGTGTACTTCATAGTGTTCTTTTTTTATACTTGAACTAGTGTTGAAGTTATTCTATTGAATTACAGATTCTGTGTACCCGAAAACATTAAAAAAATAACAATTTTTTGGTTATATAGTTAAGCATCATCATGCTTATTTCTCTATACTATTACCATTACTATTAGTTGTATCATTACCTTTGTAATTTCTTGTCCTTTTGAGTATAGTTATTATCTGTTTCCTTTTGTACTTCAATTATAATATTACCTTGTTATGACTTTTGTTCATATGATTTGTCACGTTTGTCACGTCGTCTATACTATTTGCCATGACTTACTTCATTTTTGTTATTTTGTTCTCTATACTGCTTTGGACTATTTTTTGTAATACTCGTGCTTTTTCTTAGCTCAAAAATCATCTCAAGGATGTTAGAACTTTCTTTGAAATAAGAACTCATTCTTATACACATGGTATTTCCATAATTTTCACATCCTATCATATGGAAATTTGAATAAGCTTTCCATCGATATATAATTCGCCCAAATTCAACACCCGGGTGAAGAGTTAGGTCCTTTTTAGTGAGACATGTTTGACTTGAGCCTTCAGCGCGTCGCGAAGGTAGCTCAAATGACAATTTTCAAATTCCAGTGTTGCTTCGCGATACTGGCGCATCGCGCTAAACTTCCAAATCGTAGACAAGGTGGCAACGCGATAGCTCCGCATCGCGCCACCGTGCAATTTTCCAATTGTCAATTTCCAGTGACACGACGCAATAACACCACATCGCGCCAAGGGACCAATTCAGGAAATTTTACTGAAAATTAAATTACGTGTCCAGGGTTAAAAGGATCAATTTGACCTCCCAATATAAGCTTCCAAACACGGGATTTATCCCTTATTCATCCAAAATATTGATGTTTTTCTCAAATACTCTCAAGAACTCAAGCTAGGGTTTACATAGAAGGTCCAATTTCAAGAAGTTGTCACCATCAATCTTCACAAAATCACGAACTAAGGTATGCATAGTGTTCATTCATGGGCTCCTTTCGTCTATGAAGTCCAAGAATCCCTTTTCAACTACAAGTTATGGATTTTCTTCATGTGTTCATGCTTTGTATATTCTCTTTCATGTTGATAAATGAGGAATTGATTTCTATTCCATGATTTGATGATAAATTCCATGTGGTTTGATTAGTATAGATAAAGATTTACGAAATCTCATGACTAAAACCTTGTATGATGAAATCGAAAGTGGACCATGATGTTTAATTGTTATACCATGATGTTTACATGTACTATGCCTGCCATATGTTTGATAAAATGTCTAGATGAAAGAAATTTGCCTAACTAGTAGGATATCATGAAATTATGCCTACTAGATGTTTGATGAAATGCTTCAATAAATGTATTGTAGTGATTATTATGTGTTCAAGAATATCAAGTTATGTCAGTTTTGTCCCATCGATTCCTGGGGGTACTTGTACCTGAAATATTAGTTGTGTGCCTAGATCCATGTCATGTTTTTTATGATACTCTCAGTCAAGCTATGAACTCTTAGACTTCAGATAGTATTTTGACTCAGGAAAAATCTCCATGATCTTATGACTCAGTCAGTTGTCAGATATCAGTAGTATTTCGTCAGCCACAGAAATTTAGTAACTCAGCCCATGCTCAGTTCAGTTCAGTAAATCATGTTCAGTGTTTATTCAGATGGGAGTAGGAATTAGCACCGAGTGAACCCAAGGATGGGGACTCACCTGTTATACGAGGGTGTGATTCTTAGAAGCAATCCTTGTATTTCCAAACTATGCAGCCAGCATAGGTTGAGACATCGTAGCCTGCTATATGAGGGTAGATGAGGTGGATTAACCTGTTATGTGAGAGTTCCCACCATTCTCGCTAGAGTTACCTGTTATATGAGGATTATTTGTATGTTGTCCCTACCGGTGGCGCGGTATTGACACCCTTCCAATTAGGGCATAGATTGGACCCCTGCTTTGGGACATGTCAGTTAGATACTACTTCCCATAGTTTCATGTTACAGAATCAGGACTGTCAGATACAGTCAATCAGTCTCAGTAATAGAACTTAGATAGTTCTTCAAATTTTAGGATTGTTAGATACAGTCAACTCAGATATAGTACGAAACTCAGATACAGTCAACCCATGTTATTAGTTATACTCAGATATAGTCATTCATGTTATCAGTCATGTCATATTGTCAGTATTCAGATTCAGTAATCACGATGTGACGTTGTCAGTTACAGTTACGTAATTATATATGCATTCTCACGTTCATGTTAGATACTTAATTAGCATTAGCATGCATGTGAACCCTTGCATTTAGCATACCTCACATGTATACTCAGTACATATGTACTGACACATTCGCGCTATGGTACTTTCTTTTTATGTTACACCATGGTTCAAAGACATGAGTTCCAGATCAAAAGTAGATTCTAGATTCAGCAGTCAGAGTAGAAGTGAGTCTTCATACTTTGAGGACATAATGATTTTCTAGTATCTCATTGATTAGCTTATTAGTTGGAGTTAGTTGGGGACATATTCCATCAACTCCTTATTCAAATTCTTCAGACAGTAGAGGCTTTCAGACTAGATGCAGACTAGATAAAGACTATCAAGTTCTGACTTCAGTATTTTTAGTTTTGTTTTGGGTATTCTATTACCCCACACAAATGTTACGTTATTCAGTTATGTTCATGATCGAACCTTATGGCCTTTCAGTGCATGTTTCCGCATTATTATGTTATCTTATGTAGTATAAAGGTACAAATATCAATCATGGGTTAGCTTGTGTTCCTTTGGGGTCATGAGCACCGTGTAGCGTTCTGGTTCAGCAAATCGGGTTACTACAAACTTGGTATTAGAGCTAGGTTCAATAGAGTCCTAGGAAGTCTGAAAGCCGCATCTAGTTTTAAGAATAGTTTCCCTTATTTTAGTATTCATTTTGTGCCTATGAGCATAATCACAAGTCAGTCTCTTAGTCTAATTCGCTTCTTCTCTTTATTTCAGAACATGCCTCCTATGGGAAGAAATCAGTCAGCCCGTCAGCCCAAAGAACCTTTGGATGATCATGTTTCTCATGCGGAGTTCAGGACCGCATTTACCACTATTGCTCAATAAGTCGCTGCTCATAATGAACGGCCAACAATTATTCTGACCAACCCAGTGGCCAACTCAGCTGCAGCCAGAATTTAGGACTTCACCTGAATGAATTCTCCAGCCTTCCTCGGGTCTAAGGTAGATGAAGACCCTCAGGAATTCTTAGATCAAGTTCAGAAAGTGACAGATGCCATGTGGGTGACTTCTGTTGAGAGTGATGAGCTAGATGCATATCAGTTGCAGGATGTTGCTCATACTTGGTACAAATATTGGAATTCTTAAAGGGTAGATGATGTAGGTCCTATAGAGTGGGAGGAGTTTATCACTGCATTCTTAGACAAATTCTTTCCCCAAGATCTTAGAGAGATAAGGTGCTAGAGTTCATCAACCTCAGATAGGGCAATATGACAATAAAAGAGTATTCTTTTAAGTTTACTCAATTAGCCAGGTATGCCCCTCATGTGGTTGCAGACAGTAGATCCAAGATGAGTAAGTTTGCTTCAGGGGTGAACGACAGCGTGGTTAATGAATGCAGATCCGTTATGATGAACAGTGACATGACCTTAGCTAGACTTATGACCCTTACTCAGTAGATAGAGGAGCAGAAGATTAAGCAGAAGGAAAAGTTGAATAAGAAAGCTAGGACAGGTAGCTTCAATTTTAGTCAGCCTAAGTCAGAAGGAAGAAACCGTTCTCAGTTTCGTGCTAAGTCATCAGTTCCAGCTCCCTCTACAACTAGTGCTCCAGTTCCTAAGTTTAGAGAGGGTAACAAAGATAGATCGCTAGGCTTTAAGACCTAGGGCAGTGTTAGCAGTGCCCGCACCTATCCTTTTTGTCAGACTTATGGTAAGCACCATTAGGGTATGTGCAGAGCAGGTAGTGGGATTTGTTTTGGTTGTGGTAAGCCAGGCCATAGAGTTAGAGACTTTCCACAGCCAGGTCCTCAGGGTCAATAGAATCACTCTTCAGCTCAGTTCGGTCGCCCAAATCAGTAGGGTGCCACTTCCAGTGTTACTAGCGGGCAACGCCTATATCCGCTCTATACTCTTCATACCCGACAAGATCAGGAAAGTTCTCCTGATGTAGTTACTGGTACATTACAAATCTTTCATGTGCATGTTTATGCTTTGCTAGATCTAGGAGCTTCCTTGTCTTTTGTTACTCCTTATATAGCAGTTGATTTCGGAATTAGTCCCAAAATTCTAGCAGAGCCCTTTTTAGTATCTACCCTAGTGGGTAAAACCATCATAGCCCGACGGGTATACAGGAACTGCCCGATTATGATATTTCAGAAAGTCACTTCAACAGACTTAGTCGAAATAGAGATGACTGGTTTTGATGTCATTCTAGGCATGGATTGGCTTCATTCCTGCTATTCCACAGTCAACCGTAGAAATAGAATAGTTCAGTTTCAGTTCCCAAATGAACCCATCCTAGAGTGAAAGGGTAGCGTATCCGCTTTTAGGGGTCAACTTGTTTCCCACCTTCGGGCAAGGAAAATGATATCTAAGGGATGTGTTTATCATCTAGTTTATGTTAGAGATTCCAGTTCCGAGGCTCCCAGTCTCAAATCAGTCCCAGTAGTGAATGAATATTCAGATATCTTTCCCGAAGATCTTTCAGGTATTCCTCCTGAAAGGGAAATAGACTTCGGCATAGACCTTCTTCTAGGTACTCAGCCTATCTCTATTCTTCCATATAAAATGGCACCAATAGAACTCGAGGAACTGAAAGAACAATTGAAAGATCTTTTTGATAAGGGATTCATCAGACCCAGCGTTTCCCCGTGGGGCACACCAGTCTTATTCGTGCGCAAGGAAGACGGTTCTCTTAGAATATGAATTGATTACCGTTAACTCAATAAATTCACAGTCAAGAACAAATATCCTCTTCCCAGAATTGATGACTTATTTGACCAACTTCAGGGTGCCAGTTATTTCTCTAAGATAGACCTCAGATCCGTCTATCATCAACTCAGAGTTAGAGAATGTGATATCCAGAAGACGGTTTTCCGTATGCAGTATGGTCATTTTGAATTTCTAGTCATGTCATATGGTCTTACCAATACCCCAACCACTTTTATGGACTTGATGAACTGCGTGTTCAAACAGTACTTGGACATGTTCATTGTAGTCTTCATAGATGATATTCTGGTCTATTTTTGCACTGAGCGCGATCATGCATACCATGTCAGAATAGTACTCCACACTCTCAGAAATCATCTGTTATTCGCCAAATTTAGTAAGTGTGAGTTTTGACTAAGGTCAGTAGCATTCCTTGGTCATATCGTTTCCGGTGATGGCATTAGGGTAGATCCTCAAAAGACTAAAGCGGTAAGAAACTGGCCTTGCCTGTTTCTCCATCAGATATCAGGAGTTTCTTAGGAAAGGATGGCTATTACATACGGTTTGTTGAGGAATTTTCTTCTATTACATCCCCTATGTTCAGATTGACTCAAAAGAAAGTCAAGTTTTAGTGGTCAGATCCTTGCGAGAAGAGTTTTCAAGAATTGAAGACTCGACTCACCTCAGCTCCAGTATTAGCTCTTCTAGATGGTTCAAATGGTTTTGTAGTTTATTGTGATGCATCTAGAGTGGGTTTAGGTTGTGTCCTCATGTAGCATGGTAAGGTCATAGCCTACACCTCCAGACAGCTTAAACCCCATGAGAAGAATTATCCTACTCATGATCTTGAATTAGCAGCCGTAGTATTTGCCTTGAAGATTTAGAGGCATTATTTATACGGTGTTCATGTAGACGTCTTCATAGATCTTAAGAGCCTTCAGTATGTCATTTCTCAGAAAGATCTAAATCTTCGTCAGAGAAGGTGCTTAGAGCTCTTGAAAGATTATGACATGAGTGTCCTCTATCAATCAGGCAAGGCCAATGTAGTGGCCGATGCTCTCAGTAGTCTGTCCATGGGTAGTTTTCTCATGTTGATGATAGTAAAAAGAAGTTAGCCCAGGAAGTCCACCAGCTTTCTAGACTAGGCGTTCGCTTAGTCGACTCTTCAGAGGGCGGTGTATATGTTCAGAGTAGTTCAAAATCATCTCTAGTTTCTAAGGTGAAAGAAAAATAAGATAAGGATCCTAGCCTTGTCAAGCTAAAATAGTCAGTTCAGAATTAGAAAATAGAGGTTTTCTTCCAAGGGGGAGATGGATTCCTCCGTTGTCAGGGTCATCTATGTGTTCCAGGTGTAGATGACATAAGGCAGTGAATTCTTGTAGAAGCGCATGGTGCACGTTACTCTATTCATCCAGGGGCCACTAAGATATACCGATTTACGAGAAATCTATTGGTGGAGTGGGATGAAAAGAGATGTTGCAGTGTTTATGGCTAAGTGTTCTACATGTCTGCAGGTTAAGATAGAGCATCAGAAGCCTAGTGGTCCTATGCAGGAGTTCAGTGTTCCTACTTGGAAGTGGGAAGTTGTAAACATGGACTTCATGACGGGTTTGCCTCGAACTCGTCATCAACATGATTCAGTTTGGGTCATTGTAGATAGAATGACCAAATCAGCTCTTTTCCTTCTTGTTCATATCTCTTATTCAATCGAGGATTACGCTAAGCTCTACATCAAGGAGCTGGTCAGATTGCACGGTGTTCCGTTTTCTATTATCTCAGATAGAGGTACCCAGTTCACCTCTCATTTTTGGAAAGCATTCCAAAAGGGTCTTGGTACCCAAGTTCATCTTAGTATAGCCTTTCATCCTCAGATAGATGGTCAAGCAGAAAGGACCATTTAGATGTTAGAAGATATGCTAAGGGTGTGTGCAATTGATTTCAAGGGAAGTTGGGATGACCACTTGCCTTTGATTGAGTTTGCATACAACAACAACTATCATTACAGTATTCAGATGGATCCATTCAAAGCTCTCTATGGTAGAAGATATAGATCTTCGATTGGTTGGTTCGAAGTTAGTGAGGCCTCAGTCATAGGTCCTGACTTAGTATTTGACGCCTTAGAGAAAGTTTGGTTGATCAGAGAAAGACTCCGGGCTGCTCAGAGCTGACAGGAGTCTTATGCAGATATTCGTAGAAAAGATCTCGAGTTTGAGATTGGTGACTATGTCTACCTCAAAATCTCTCCTATGAGGAAGTGAAGAGATTTGGTAAGAAGAAAAAGCTCAGTCCCCGATATGTCGGTCCCTTCAAGATTCTCAGTCGTTTCGGCAAGGTAGCTTATGAGCTCGAATTGCCTTCAGATCTAGCCTCAGTTCATCCAGTCTTTCATGTCTCTTTTATCAAGGAGTGTATAGGTGACCCATCAGTCGTAGTCCCTATTCAGAGCATTGATGTTTAGAACAGCCTCTCTTATGAAAAGATTCTAGTTAAAATCCTAGACTATCAGACCCGTACATTGAGGAACAAAGAAGTCCCTTTAGTTAAAGTTCTTTGGCGAAATCAGTCCATCGGGGGAGCTACTTGGGAAATAGAAGAAAATATGCATACCAAGTATCCTCACCTCTTCTCCGCCAACTCAGATCAAGCTCAAGGTAATAGTTCTCCTTAAGCTTACTCAGTTTCATGATTAGTGTACATCACTAACTTAGTATTCAGTCTTATGCTCCCATGATAAACTTGGTATAAAGTACCACCGCATATTCAGTCATGCATTCATGTATTAGATCAGTTATATAGTTATGCATCAGATATGCATTCTCATTGTGAGAAAACTTAGTTCTTCAGAACTTTCAGTTATGCATTTATAAATCAGTTACGCATGCATCAGATATGCATGTTCAGTATGTTATGTTCAGCTTGTCAGTCACATCCATCATGAGGTTATGTTCCAGTTATACATGTTTAGCTCATTGTTTCCCCTCTCAGTCAGTCTCATTCGAGGATGAATGTTCTCAAGGGGGAGATATAATAATACCCATGCTTTTTCTTAGCTCGAAAATCATCTCAAAGATGTTAGAACTTGCTTTGAAATAACAATTCATTCTTATACACGTGGTATTTCCATAATTTTCACTTCTTATCACGTGGAAAATTGAATAAGCTTTCCATCAATATATAATTCGCCAAAATCCGACACTTGAGCGAATAGTTAGGTCCTTTTTAGTGAGGCAGTGTTTGACCTGAGCCTTCAGTGCGTCGCGAAGACAGCTCAAATGGCAATTGTCAAATTCTAGTGTTGCTCCACGATGCTGGCGTGTCTCGCTAAACTTTCAGGTCGTAGACAAGGTGGCAACGCGATAGCTTCGCATCGTGCCACCGTGCAGTTTTCCAATTGTCAATTTCCAGTGACACGGTGCGATAACGCCGCGTCGCGCCAATGGCCCTATTAAGAAAATTTTATTGAAAATTAAATTATGTGTCCAGGTTTAAAAGGATCAATTTTCGTCCCCTATATAAGCTTCCAAACACGGGATTTAGCCCTTATTCATCCAAAATATTGATGTTTTTCTCAAATACTCTCAAGAACTCAAGCTAGGGTTTACATAAAAGGTCCAATTTCAAGAAGGTTTCACCATCAATCTTCACGAAATCATGAACTAAGCTATGCATAGTGTTCATTCATGGGCTCCTTTCGTCTATGAAGTTCAAGAATCCTTTTTCAACTATAAGTTATTAATTTTCTTCATGTATTCATGCTTTGTAAGTTCTCTTTCATGTTGATAAATGAGGAATTGATTTCTATTCCATGATTTGATGATAAATTCCATGTGGGTTGATTAGTATAGATAAGGATTTAAGAAATCTCATGACTAAAACCTTGTATGATGAAATTGGAAGTGAACCATGATGTTTAATTGTTAAACCATGATGTTTATATGTACTATGCCTACCATACGTTTGATAAAATGCCTAGATGAAGGAAATTTGCCTAACTAGCAGGATATCATGAAAATCCTCGTAAATGTACAAGCTTATGCCTATTAGACGTTTGATGAAATGCTGAAATGCTTCAATAAATGTATTGTGGTGATTATCATGTGTTCAAGAACATCAAGTCATGTTATTTTCCTTCCATCGAGTCCTAGGGGTACTTGTACAATAAATATTAGCTGTGTGCCTAGATCCATGTCATGTTTTCATGATACGCTCAGTCAAGCTATGAACTCGTAGACTTCAGATAGTCTTATGACTCAGGAAAAATCTCCATGATTTGATGACTCAGTCAATTGTCAAATATCAGTAGTATTCCGTCTGCCACGAAAATTCAGTAACTCAGCCCATGCTCAGTTCAGTTCAGTAAATCATGTTCAGTGTCCATTCAGATGGGAGTAGGAATTAGCACCGAGTGAACCCAAGGATGGGGACTCACCTGTTATACGAGGGTGTGATTCCTAGAAGCAATCCTTGCATTCCAGAGCTATGTAGCCAGCATAGGTTAAGACATCGTAGCCTGCTATATAAGGGTAGATGAGGTGGCTTAACTTGTTTTGTGAGGGTTCCCAACATTCTCGCTAGAGTTACCTGTTATATTAGGGTTACTCACATGTTGTCCTTACCAGTGGCGCGTATTGACACCCTTCTAATCAGGGCATAGACTGGACCCCAGCTCAGCTATTATAGCACCTTTAGGGCATGTCGGTTAGATACTACTTCCCATAGTTTCATGTTACGAAATCAGGACGGTCAGATACATTCAATCAGTCTCAGTAATAGAACTCAGTTAGTTTTTTAGATTTCAGGACTGTCAGATATAGTCAACTCTGATACAGTACGAAACTTAGATAGTTCCATTTGATTCAGGATTGTCAGCTACAGTCACCCATATTATCAATTATACTCAGATACAGTCATTCATGTTATCAGTCATGTCATGTTATCAGTTTTTAGATTCAGTAATCATGATATCAAGTTGTTAGTTACAGTTACATAATTATGTATGCATTTTCACGTTCATGTTATACAGTCAGTTAGAATTAGCATGCATGTAAACCCTTTCATTTATCTTACCTCATATGTATACTCAATAAATATGTACTGACGCATTCGCTCTATGGTGCTTTCTTTTTATGTTACACCATAGGTTTGGAGAAACGGGTTCCAGATCAGCAGTAGATTCCAGATTCAACATTCAGAGTAGAAATGAGTCCTCATCCTTCGAGGACATAATGATTTTCTAGTATCTCATTGATTAGCTTATTATTTGGAGTTAGTTGGGGACATATCCCATCAAATCCTTATTCAAATTCTTCAGATAGTAGAGGCTTTCAGACTAAATGCAGACTAGATACAGACTATCAAGTTCTGACTTCAGTACTTTTGGTTTTGTTTTGGGTATTCTATTACCCCACACAGATGTTACGTTATTCAGTTATGTTCATGATCGAACTTTATGGCCTTTCAGTGCATGTTTCTGCATTATTATGTTATCTTATACAGTATACAAGTACAGATATTAGTCATGGATTAGCTTGTGGTCCTTCGGGGTCATGAGCACCATGTAGCATTTCAGTTTAGAAAATCGGGTCATTACATTTTTCCTCTTGAGCTGAGGGTCTATTAAAAACAGCTTCTCTTCCTAGATAAGAGTAAGCTATGCATACACTTTACCCTTTCCATACCTCAGTTTGTGGGAATACACTGGGTATGTATGTTGTTGTTGTTGCTGCAACTTTACAAGCATCATTAATAGAGAAACCATTAGTTAAAAGGGGTAAATTAGTTGATCTTTGAGCAACCGCATGAGGAATAAGAACTTAATGATTGCTACATAATGCAAAAAATCATACATAAATCAGAAGAATACAAATACTTTGGGGTTGTTTTTATGAGTTCCTAACAACCATGAATTCTCTTAAGATAAATTAGAAGCTTTATTCATGGATAGATGATTACAACTCCAAATCATATTGCAACAATAACATACCCAGTGTATTCCAGAAAAGTGGGTATGGGAAGGATAAAGTGTGTACGCAGTCCATATTATTACCTCAGATGAAGTAGGGATGCTATTTTCGATAGACCCCCGGCTCAGGAACAAATCATATTACGAATTATATAACAACTAGTCGATCTAACTCAACTGATGACCTAAATATGAGACATCAAGAATGGATGTACTATAGGTGATATCAAGCTATA
Source organism: Capsicum baccatum var. pendulum (assembly GCA_030864225.1). Lineage (NCBI taxonomy): Eukaryota > Viridiplantae > Streptophyta > Magnoliopsida > Solanales > Solanaceae > Capsicum > Capsicum baccatum. The sequence goes on from CM061561.1 coordinate 243,002,692, forward strand.
GTCGAGTGTAGCTGAGCCCAAGTTAGTTGGAGAGGCCTTTGAGCTGAATTAGGTACTAAACTGGAGCTCCTGCTGTGTTGTAGCATTTGAAAAAGAACTGCATGAACTAGAGTTGCACAGTTGCTCTGCAAACAGGTTATGAGCAGTGCCTACATAAATTCTTTTGATGTTTGCACCTTCGTATCTAATAGTAGAATCAAGGTGAAAATGAATAGGTTATATTACACCTTTTGAAGCTAGAAAGAACTCCTCTTAATCCAACATCTTTGTAGAATATTTACACCAAATAGTCTGCTTAGACCGAGCCTTTAAGTCAACCTTTGGTTGATTAAGCACTTCCCTGTGATATCTTACGATGTTTGATGTTAGCTCAGATAAGCGTATCTGTAATTAGCTATAGGAAGTTTCGACTGACTGCACGTCTAATGTTGTTGGGGAACTTTCATAAACTGAATAGACATTTAACTGAGGGTAGCTTGGCATGGGCATATAGACCTTTGAATTCTGAAGATCAACTAATGGCCTCTGGATGTTATATATACTGGTACCTGGTGTTGTTGCATAAGAAAATTCTAGGTTTACCATTATGAAACAGTTGCAATGTATTAGCACCCAAGGGTATGACGTACTGGTCAATGAAGTAGGCCGAACATAAAAAGTATAGGCGACTTCTTCTCAGAGTCTAGAGGAAAAAGGGATATTTTTTTATCCAAAGATTCAAAGGGGACACTTGATTTGAAAAGAAACCAAAGGGGACAAATCGCTCAAGTCACCTGGTGTTTGTTGGGAAAGGCAGGGGAACAAACAAAAAGCCCGACAGGGTAGCAGAGGAAAATACCCAAGTAAACTTTCCCTTTTAATTTGAACCAAGAGGAGAAAAGAAAATTCAAGCAAAACAAAGTAATATGGCAGCAAAAAACCAATCACACAAATACGATAAGATAGGAATAAAGCCAAGAATAAAAAACACCAAATTTACGTGGAAAATCCTTCGGTGTGAAGAGTAAAAAAATCACGGGATCCAACTTCCACTATAATCACCAAAGATTTACAATATTGTTCTCCAAAATGACCATCAAAAAATTTTCAAACAACAAGCAATAATACATAAACCACAACACCAAAAACTAGAGAATAAAAGGAGTGAAAATACCAAAACGCAACTACTATTCGGAAATGAAGAATAGGAGATACAAGACACCAAATCTACTTATGTCAGTTCCTAATAAAATATTGAGATAAGAGGAACAAGCTGTCCAAAAATCGGCTTAATCGGACAAGAAACGAAGTGGGAATCTTAATTTGAAGTTGTCAGCTATGGCTGAAGTTTGGGGTGCAAAAATCTGCACTATTTTTCTCTCTTTGGCTGCTGAAAACACTTTTTGTGAAGGTGAATAAGACCTAAAAAATATCTATATATATTTCCCATAGTAATGGCCTATGGGCAAAAGTGGGTTGGTCCAAATTGGACTTTATTTATCCACATAGGAAGAGACAAAGTCCCAATAACCCAATAATTCTCCCCCTTCCGACTATGTGGAGAAGACCACCATTATGACGATCATGCAACAATCTTCAAACTTCCCTCTTGGCAAAGCTTTAGTCATCATCTCGGAATCATTATCATCCGTATGAATCTTTTTAAGTTCAAGAAACTTAGAATCCAACACATCCCAAATCCAATGGTATCTCACATCAATGTGTTTAGACCGACCATGAAATGTAGAATTCTAACCAAGATGTATGAAACTTTGACTGTCGCAATGAAGCACATACCTTTATTGAGCTCAACCAAGTTCCCCCAAGAATCTCTTCATCCAAAGCAATTCTTTGCAAGATTCAACAGCAACAATGATCTCAGTTTCTGTAGTAGATAGTGCAACACATTTTTGCAACCTAGATTGCCAAGACACAGCTCCTCCTGCAAAAGTAACCAAATAACCAGAAGTAGACTTGCGAGTATTAACACTACCAACCATGTCTGAATCAGTATAACCACAAAGAATAGGCTTCCCTGTACCAAAACACAAACTCAGACTAGAAGTGCCACAAAGATATCTCATAATCCACTTCACAACATTCCAATGTTCTCTTCCCAGATTAGAAAGAAAGTGACTAACAACACCAACAACATGAGCAATATCTGGTCTTGTACAAACCATTGCATACATCAAACTACCAATAGCTGAAGCATAAGAAACTTTCTTCATATCTTCCTTCTCACCATCATTGGAAAGACACTACTTCATGCTCAATTTGAAGTGCATAGATAAAGGTGAACTGACAATCTTAGCTTTGTCCATGTTAAACCTTTGAAGTACTTTTTGAATGTACTTCTCTTGTGATAACCACAACTTCTTGGCCTTTTTGTCACGAATAATCTGCATGCCAAGAATTTGCTTTGTTGGTCCTAAGTCTTTCATAAAAAAGACTTACTCAACTCTTGCTTCAACTTTTAAATCCTGCACGCATTATGACCAACAACAAGCATGTCATCAACATAAATCAACACAATAATAAAGTCACTATCAAAGAATTTTTGCACAAAAACACAATGGTCTGAATATTCTTGAAGTCCTGCTGACTCATAAAGGAACCAAACTTCCTGTACCACTGCCTAGGAGCTTGTTTCAAACCATACAAGCTCTTCTTCAATTTGCAAGCATAATTCTCTTTTCCCTTGACTTCAAAACCTCCGAGTTGCTCCATATAAATTTCTTCATCTAAGTCACCATGGAGAAAAGAAGTTTTAATATCTATTTTCTCAATCTCGAAATCTAGACTTGCAGCTAAGCCTAGAATCACATGAATGGATGACATCTTCACAACTGGAGAGAATATCTCATCAAAATCAACTTCTCTTTTCTAGTTAAATCCTTTCACAACCATTCTAGCCTTGTACCTTAGAATTTGGTTGCCATCTTCATATTTCACCCAAAAAAACCCACCTGTTTTTCAAAGCTTTTCTGTCTTTAGGCAGCTTAACCAAATCAAAGGTATGATTATCACGCAAAGATTTAATCTCATCCTCCATAGCATCAAACCATTTTTATCTTTCTTCACTTTCCATAGACTCATCAAGACTCTCAGGTTATCCCCCGTCAGTCAAGAGTACATAATCATTGGGAGAATAACGAGATGAAGGTATTCCCTCTGTAGTAGATCATTTGAGAGAACTCTCTGGAACATAAACGATTGGTTGCTGATCAACCATATCAACTTGCACTGGAGCATCAAAAACATCATGATGGTCATTCTGAACATTATCATCATCTTCATTATCAATTTGATTTTCATTATCATGAAGATTTCTTCAGGAGCAATAGTCAAAGAACTGGATCAACATCAACTAGGCTCTTACTACTCTGAGAATCAACCTTCTCAGCTTTGTCAAAATCTTTAATTGTTTGGTATTTAAATAATACAATATCACGGCTTCTAATAAGTTTCTTCTCAACTGGATTATAGAAATGATAGCCAAATTCATCTTGACCATGACCAATGAAGATACACTATCTAATTTTAATATCCAACTTTGACATTTCATCTTTAGGAACATGCACACATACTTTACAACCAAATACTCTAATATGATCATAAGAAACATTCTTACCAGACCAAACTTTGTCAGGGACATCACCATCCAAAGAACAGTAGAAGATAAATTAATAACATAAGAAATAGTATTAAGTGCTTCTGCCCAAAAAGAATCTAGCAGCTTAGCATCTGAAAGCATACATCTAACCCTCTGAACTAGAGTTCTGTTCATCCTCTCTGTTAAACCATTCAACTAAGGAGTTTTTGGAGGAGTTTTCTAATGCCGAATACCCTGTTCTCTACAATATCTATCAAAAGGACCAATATACTCACCACCACTATCTAAGCGGATGCATTTCAATTTCTTCCCTTCCTGTCTCTCAACCAAGGCCTGAAAATCCTTGAACACATCAAGTACTTGATCCTAGGACTTTAAAGGAAATACCCAGAGTTTGCGAGAATGATCATCAATAAAAGTCACAAAGTAAAGTGCACCACCATGAGACCTTACTTTAAAAGAACCACACAAATCAGAATGCACCAACTCCATTAAATCAAGCTTTCTTAAAGGCAGATGACTCTGAAAAGAAACTCTTTTCTGTTTACCGGTTAAGTAATGAACACACTTTTCAACTTTGTTTGTTTCACTCCAGAAAGTAATTTTTTCTTAGCCAAACTATCAAACCCATTCTCACTCATATGAATCAATCTTCTATGCCATAACTCTGATGAAGTATCATTCTCCATCAAGTTTATCCAGCCTTTAGAAGTAGAGCCCTGAAATATGTACAAGTTAGACAACTTGTCACCTCGAGCCACAATCATCGAACCTCTAGTAAGCTTCCACTGGCCAGCACCAAGGGTATTAATATAACCCCCATCATCAAGGTTTCCTACAAAAAACAAATTCGAGCAAACATCTGGAGCATGCTTGACATTATTCAGAACTAGTTTGGAACCACTATTAGTTTCCAAACAAACATGTCAATGCCAAGTACTTTAACTTCATCATTATCGCCCATTTTCAACATCCCCAAATTACCTGGAGTATAAGAAAAAAATAATTTGTTCTTTGGTGTAACATGAGAAATAACACCAGAATCCATAAACCAGCTAGACTCATCACTAACAAGATTAATGGCATTCTCCCCACAATCAACAAAAAGATCATTATTAGCAACAACTGCAACACGATTTTCATTATTTCCTTCGTTCTTTTGTTGTCTTATATCTCTCTTACGCTTGTAATAATATTTCATAATATGCCCCTTTTTGTTGCAATAGTCACATGTAACATTCTTGAATTTGGACCTTGTCTTGATTCTACTTTTATCTCTAGCATTTATACCTCTGGACTTCTTTCTCACCCTCTTTTCAGTAATCAAAACATCAGAGTGTGAAGATGAAGAAGATAAGTCCTAAGATCTTCTTCTCATCTCTTCATTCAAGACACCACTCTTAACATATTCCATAGTTACAACACCACCGGGAGCAGAATTAGTCAAAGAAACTCGAAGAGTCTCCCAACAGTTTGGTAGAGTATTAAGAAGCCAAAGTTCCTGAATTTCTTCATCGAACTTTACACCCATTCCAAACAGCTGGTCAAGGACAACATGAAAATCATTTATATGCTCATAAATAGGAGTGCCTTCTTTATACCTGATATTCATCAATTTCTTAAGTAGAAACAACTTGTTATTACCGGTCTTTGAAGCATAAAGTGTCTCGAGCTTGTCCCACAAACTTTCGGTATGTGTCTTATTCATAATATAATTTCTAACATTATCTCCAACCCATTGTATGATATAACCACAAACCTGTAAGTGCAAATTCTCAATCCTCTTCTGTCATGGATTGAGGTTTAGTAGACGCAAACATAGGTAAATATATTTTCTTGACAAAGAGAAGATCTTTCATATTGCCTTTCCAAGTATGATAGTTACTACCATTCAGATACACTATCTTGATCATATTTGCCTCCATCATTCAAATCAACAATCAATAGCAACCAACACTTTGATACCACTTTGTTGAGAAAGGCAGGGGCACAACAAAGAGTATGACAGAGTAGCAGTGGAAAATACCCAAGTAAACTTTTCCTTTTAATTTGAACCAAGAAAAGACAAGCAAATCCAAACAAAACAAATTAATATGGCAGAAAATAAACAATTACGCAAATACGATAAGATAAAAATAAAGCCAAGAACAATAGACACCAAATTTACGTGGAAAACCCTTCGGTGTGAAGAGTAAAAAACCACGGGACCAAACTTACACTATAATCACAAAAGAGTTACAATATTATTCTCCAAAATGGACACCAAACAAGTGCCAACCAACAAGCAACAATACATAAACGACAACACAAATAAACTAGAGGATAAAAGGAGTGAAAGCACCAAAATGCAGCTACTGTTTGGGAATGAAGAACAGGAGCTACATGCCACCAAATATATCTATGTAAGTTCCTAATCAAGGATTGATATTATAGGAACAAGTTATCCAAAAATCAGCTCAATCGTACAAGAAATAAAGTGGAAATCGCAATTTGAAGTTGCCAGCTGTGGCTGAAGTTTGGGGTGCAAAAATCTGCACTATTTTTCTCTCTTTGGCTGCTGAAAAACACTTTTTATGATGGTGAATAAGACCTAAAAAATATCTATATATATGTCCCATAGTAATGGGCCGATGAAAAAAAGTAGGTTGGTCCAAATTGGATTTTATTGATCCACATAGAAAGGGACAAAGACACAATAACCCAATAGTGTCAAGTGATTTGTAAATCGCTTGGTGTCCAGCGATTTGCAAGTTGCCTGGTGTGCAGTGAGTTTTAAGTGATTTTAAAAATACAGCTATATATATATATATATATATATATATATATATATATATATATATATAATTTTTAAGATTTAAACCTCCTTCCGATATTCTAGCTCCATTTGTGCCAGAATCTCATTGGAAAAAGGAATTTTGAAAATAGTTGGACACCGAGTGATTTGCAAATCGCTAGACACCAAGCGATTTGAAAATCGCTTCACACCAGGCGACTTGAGTTTTTGGTAACTATGCTGGTGTGGACATCGCGATTATCAAATCCTAGCATTATATACAAGGATTAAATTAGGATATACAGGGATTGTTATACACGATTGTTATATGTTGGTTAACAATGAATGGATTGTTACACATTAATTACCTAAGCGTATCATTTTTCTTTACATAGTTTAATCCTCACAGGGGCCTCGTTACTAATGATCATATTCTTCGACTCTGTATAAAATCACACTTAGAAAATTCGTATAGCTTAATGTGGATATTATGTGATACTACCACCGATTAAAAGTCAAGTTAGTTATAGAGAGATTATATTTTCTTATGTCACCATGCAAACATGGCAAAGATAAATGAAGTAGTAACTAATGCAAAAACAATCAACTGAAAAGCAACTAACAAGTCATGTTTGTAATACTGTCAACTACCAAATGTGGACTTATATACAATTTGATCTCTCTATCGACCTGTTCGCAATAAATTTTAGCTAGTGCTGAAAATTAACTGCAAGTAAAAATAAATAAAAAGAAAATAATAATTTTATTAATATGAATCTTGTGAGTATAATTCTGTGACTTTCTTGATTCTTCTCTCCTAAACTTAGAAATGATCTGAGGGCCTTCAGTAGCGTGCTTCTCAAATTGTTGGATGATTTGGACTCCTTGAGACGTATTTCAATCATCGGGAATGTCAGAAGGTGTTTTGTCGCTTTGGAATAATATCCGAAAAGAACTCCGTCGATTTCTCCTAACAAAAACTTGATAGTCAATGCCGACGTTGTCAATTCTTGTCAAAGTCCTCTTTTCATAATGTCCTTTAGAATGTTATGTTACCCCCTATTTATAGTTGTAGGGAGTAGGCCTGGTTGCTTGTGATTGGCCAAAATATGTCACTTTGACACTTGGCGACTTTTGACTTATTCTTAAATTTGAATGAGATTTCAATTGGAAATGTGACATCACCTTGTTGGTTTTTAATTTGATGGGGATGCCAAGTCACCCTAACACGTGGCATGGGCTCCAAAGTGTAATAGACCTTGGGCTTGAATTTAACAAAATGGACGAATTAATTTGTAGGGCCCAAATTAGCTAATCAACTCAAATGATCATGAATTAAACTCAAATTTTGTATGGATTTAATCCGTTGAATTTTATATGTCTACAAATTCCCCTTACTTCGAGCCTTGTCGATGTGTAGGCTTGTTGAAACTTGGCGACGAGACTTTTTTTTTTTTAGCAAAATCCACTAGGCAAGGTGCCTAGGTTCTTTTTATAAATTTTTTAAAATCAAAAGTCATTACAAATGTAGCCAAAGCTTTAAAATAAAGTTTAAAAAAACTAAGCTAATGACCAAAATAAGACTTATAGAATGTCTTAATCTGGTGTTACAATATGAGTGAATAAAACAAGCTAAACTTGCTAAAGATGTACTAAAATTGCAAAACTAATATTTGAGTGGTGTATTATCCATGAACTGAATTTCCATCTTGCCTTAGCTAACTTTGATGTTCCTTGGCATTGTTGTTTTGAAGACTTACGACATCGATGAGTACCTATGAATGTGTTTTTTTATTTTTTTATTTTTATACTTCAAAGGTACTTGTTTCTTGTCGGTGCCTTCTAGATAGACTGCCACTTGTGAGTGGTCTAAAGTTTTTGCCACATATTTTCACATAGTGAAAGTTCTTGGTTAAGCGTGAAATAAATGACCTTTAATATTTTTTCAAGTCGTTACACATTAGACAATACTAAGGCACCTCCATATGAATTTTAAATAGGATCATATTGAGTAAATCCTTAACTTACTGCCCCTTGCATGTTAGTAAAGATTCTTGAATTGAACTTTTGAACCAAGCAAATATTAACTTTCCTTTGGTGTTCAGAAAGAATCAATTTTTTTTTAAGAAATCTTTCAAACATGGTAATTTTCTTTTAGCTACTTGGAAACTTGAAATTCCCAGGAATCTTTTCTTCGAATCTTATTACAACCATCCTTATATATGAAATTGAAATTTTCACCAAAACTTCTATATAAGATGATTTTTTTCTTATAGAGAAAATGTATCAAAGCACTAGGTAGCCACAAAAAAAAAAGTGTTCGACTATGTTTGATTGTCGGACTGTGAATTTATGACCTTGACCAACTCGATTGACTCCACCAACTGCTACTCAGGTAAGTTCAACTTTCATAGCAGCTTGTGGCCTCTTGCTCGCTCAGATTTGCACGATTGCAATATGAAATACGTGACTGCAATCACGAGCTACTCATTTTTTTATATTTTTTTTTCTTTTTACTTTAACACTCAACTTCTGGTTCTTTTGTTTCCTAATTTTTTCAACTTGTGTGTCCATAATGGTTAATCTCTATTCTCTTATTAATCCTCAAGAACGGTGTAGGGTGTTCTTGGACCCCAAAAATGACTTGTTTCAACGATCGTGAACTCCATACCCTTGTCTTGAGATTGTGGAAAGCAAATCAGATTCGCATGTCAAAGCCCGTATTTGAAAGTTCATCCTCCGGTGAATGGCGCCTTCCCGCTTGTTAGAAAGCCACTGAAAACTTCCCTCCACCTCATCGAATGGTCAACGACGAAAATTAAGGACGTCATGGGACAACTTTTTGGGAAAAATTGTGAGTGAAAAATTTCTCCTTTTGAAGTCTTCTACGCATCAAAATGTTGGTATTGCGAGCTCTCCTAGCCGCAATGGGAGCCTTAGCAGTTGGCGTGTTCCTCCCTCCGGCTTTGGGGAGGTTCGATATACATATGACTACTAGGAGTGGATAAAAGATGTTCTTGCTTGTAATAAGGAGACCTTGGAGCGCAAAAAGACTTATAATGTCGTCTTTGCTTTATTGTTCACGTATGAACATAAGGAGAATTTTCTCCAAGTCTTCTGTGAGAATTGGCGTCCATCTACCAACACAGTTTCTACTTTTATTGGAGAGTTGTTCATAACTTTATGGGAGTTGAGAAACATCAGAGGTCTTCATGTTCATGGGTCATTTTATGACGAAGTTATTCCCTCGGCTAAGGAGTTGACATATGTGGATCACAAAGGGAAGCCTTTTCTCCCTAGAAGCTGCTCACACTTATTTTTGGTATTTTATCGGCTTACAAAAGGTGTCATTGATGATGTCTCTATTCTTGATTGGACTAATTTCTGGTTTCGAAGACCAAGAAAATATGTTGAGCCTTCACAAAAGATGTCAAAAAATTGAACGAATCCAAGGATGAATCATTACCCGTTGGGAAATATTGACATGAATTTTTTACCACGAACCGAAGAACAGAATGCCCCTTTTGTCGAGTTAGGCATGGAAGAATCACTCAGAGATGAAACTTATTTGGCAGTTTTCCTTGCATGTTGGCTCTGTAAATTTTTGCTCCCAAACAAGAAAGTTGGTTGCATTCGTGCTAGCGTCTTCAAAGTTCTAAGCTTGATGGATCATGGAGAAAAATTTTCTTTAGCGGTCCCAGATCTTGCAAGAATCTATCGCGGCCTCTGGGAGATCTTTACTTCTTCAAATTTGGGGTCCTGCCATGCACTCTTACCCATCCATTATGTTTAAGGATAGATAGGTGAGTATTTTGAAACTTATTACCATGTAAACCGTCTGCAACGAGGGGTGGAAATATGGATAATTTCAGGAGAAAAGATGGCAAAACAATTTGACTTTGTTGATGCTCGCAAGTTATTTCAACAAGTCAATGTAAAAAAGCTTTCTTATTTGGCCTGGATATAGGGAAAAGAGGTACAAATTGATGATAGCAATAAATTTTCCAATTCTTGGAGTGACTTCTTCATAGGCCTTCGTTCAAGTTTTATCACTTTGAGGCATGATGATGGTCTGATCGTGGAGCATTATAGTCCTCATCGATTTAGTCGGCAATTTGAATTTTGTCAAGACATTCCCGGCATTCTAGCAAAACACCATTTTAATGGTTCGTTGCTAGCTTTGGTTCAACTTTGGGATTCTTTTGTTCGTCTTGGAAGTTTGTCAAAGCTTTAGATACCAATGCATTCGTTGGACAATGGATCTTTTATGACTCCAGAGTACTCAGATTGGTGGTCAACCCATAGGGAGACTGTGTTAAGATGAAATACCCATATTATTTTAAGAGGTATGAAGAAAAATGATTCCCCTTTATCAACCAAAGGAGACCAACTTTAGTTGGATAGTCAAGACAAGCTTTCTCTCTTCAAAGTCCAAGGCGGTAACGGGTAATCCTGCTCAACTGTCCAAGTTGTTCCTAAATCTAAAAATTTGAAGGGCAGGGATACACATATGGATAAAATAGTAAAAAAACCCTCATCGGAACCCAAGGCGGTATCCATCTCCACTTCCGAAGTGATCAACGTTGTCCAAAAAAGAAAGAAATCTTTTGGCCCATTGGATAAAGGCGTTGAAAAGTTACTAGACATTGTGCCATTTTACAGTGATGCATCCAAACCACTTGTTTCATTAAATGGAGATGTTATTGATAGTGACGCCTCTAGTTCAAATGAAAGAAATGCTAGCCAAGAACCACACTGGAAGCGTTTGAAAAAAAAAAGCATAAGGACTTAAGCGATCAACATTATGAGTTTGATGATTTGGATTCCATAAATATTGACACCACTATCTTTGAAGATAGTGCCGCTGGTTCAACAATACCCTAGGCTGATTTGGCACATCAGGTAATAATTACTTCTTTAATATCACAACTTACCTCTTTACCCGATATTAACTTCTGTTTTTTTTAGTTGGGTCTTATGGACGGTTTCAGTAACATATTTAGTGATGATGTATTTGGTGAGGATTATGTCACAAGCCTGAATTCTTCAAGTGTGTTGAAGAGTCTCAATCTTCTGTTGATAATGTCATGACTCAAGCTATAAATAAGGATCCATCGGCAAAGTTGTCAGAAAATGTTGAATCTTTTCAAAATGTTTCAATTACTGATATGGTGACTGAAGCAAATGATAATAGACCTTCTAATGTCTTCAAGAATATGGTTCGTCCATTACAGAAGATTGCCCCAAATTTTGAACCACAAAAGGCTATTTCGGCATTCAAATTGTCCTACATTTCTAGATTATGGCGTACCTTGTGTGAATGTATTACACAATTCTCTGACGAATCCCTCGAAAAACTCAAAGAATTAGAAAAAGATGTTGCTCTAACTCTTAAAGGTCTTTGGGAGGTCAACGTCATCTACCTCTCTTCTTTGGAGGTTCTACTTGCTGACTTTTTAAAGAAGCATGGAGATTTTGATGTTGAAAAAGTGTCTAGTTCCCAAAATATAACAAGAGATGTTCATCAAGAGTTGCTTTCTGTTGTGCAACAACGTCTTCATGCTGTAAATGAAGACAAAGTCAAGATGTACCAGCGTTTGGGAGAGCTTCAAAAAGTCCTTGAGAGAGCTGAAAAGGAGTTAGCAGCCTGAACGTCAAAGAAGAAGAAGACCATTTTGCTTATTGAAGAACATCAAAAGAAATTGTCCAAAAATCAAGAGACCGTCACCAACATTGAAGGTGAGATTCATGCCCTTGAGAAAATCAACCCACTGTCAGAAACAGAAATCAAAGAACTTTCTAAGATAAAGGAAATCGCTGAGACAAGTCGCCTTCAGATTCTTGGCCATAAGCTTTTCCCCTAATTTTTTTGCTTAAGAATGCTCTCTGTTTCCTTTTTAATTTTACTTTGGATATTATTATGATCTTCTGGCAATATTTCTTGGAGCAATAAAAGTGACTTTTTTTTAATGTCTTTCGCGCTATATAGTTTTTTTTTTAAATCTGACACGCCAACATGTTCTTTATTTCCCTTCCCGACCCATATGTTTTGACATTTGTAACATGAGATAAATAATTTAAAATTATGAGTCACTTGTGTCATTCGAATGAAAATTCTCAGAACTACAATGCGCATGAAAGTTATGACCAAAAGATTTCAACACTTGTGCAAATCTTTTATAAAAGGCTTTACTCGAACTTCGTGTCACCCAATTTTTTTCAGCTTTGAGCGGCTATAGTAAAAGAATTCATAACTCAAACTAAGAGTGTCAAAATCATAGAATTCTTATTTCCCTAGCAAGATAACTCATGTAACTATAATGGATATAAAAATCATGGCCAGAAGTTCTTTGGAGTTTCCCAAGTATCCTTTCGAAATCAGTCTTTCAGTTCTGATTCGTCACTTTTTATTTGTTTTGTGCAGCCTCACAAAAATTCTCATATCTTGACTTAGGAACATCAGAATCATGAGCTATTTTTTGAGGTAGAAACTAGACTCGTAGAGATACGTCTCAAGCGAGAATCACAATAATATTGTACCTAAATTGTCCCAGATATTGCCCCAAAACTGCTCTTCTTATCTTGGTTCGCTAGTTTTATCAGTTTTGCGCAGTGTCACGATAAACTCCGTATTTTGACATAGGAGTATCGAAATCAAGCATCGTTTATTGCGCAGAAAACTAGACTCATAGAGCTATGTTCAACGCGGAAATCATAATCAGATTACACTCAAATCATCCCATATATTGTCCCAAATCTGATCTTCTAGTCCTGGTTTGCAAGATTTATCAGCTTTGCACAGCGTTACGATTAATTCCGTATCTTGATGTAGGAGTATTATAATTAGGTTCCACTTCTTTTTTTGGAAAGTAGATTCGCAGATCTACAACATACATAAAAACCACACTCAATGCTTTTACGTATTTATACATATACTTCATCAAAGTCAGCTCAGTTCGAAATTTGATGGCTTATTTTGCAACTTTGAGCGGCTATGATAGAATATTCATAACTTGGTGTAGAAGATTTCGAATCATGAGATGTTTTTTATTCGAAGAAGACTCTAAGATTTACCATATATGTAAAAAATATGGTGAACACCTGTATGAATTTATACTGATATATTGTTGAAATCCGTTTTGCCTTGCTTGTCTCTTCACCTTTGCATGTCTGCGGTAAGTTTAGCCAAGGAACATCTATCCTCATGTGGTATCTATATCAATTCAAAATATTATTTCCATGCTCAAATAATGACACACGTTTTTTCTCCCCCTCTTTTTTTAACTCATATGACTGAACTTAGAGTAAAAATACTCTAAGCTGCCTACGTACCTCGGAATGATCAAGTCATAACATAGTTCAAGAATGATGAGTTAATTTATTTTTTGTTTTTATTTTTATTTTTTTTATATTTTTTTTAGAGAGTTGTTCATAGTTTAGACTCATACGCGCTAGGAGTGACATGCAGTTTAAGCTCGTGCCTTAAGGAGCATAGGCAACCTTCATGGAAAGTACTGCTTCAGGAATTTGCCGTTGATGGGACCAAATCTTAAACCATCTTGATTGTCAATATTATAAGCGCCACATGAATAAGCTTCTTTCACTACATATGGTCCATTCTATTTTTATGTAAACTTATCACCGTTGTGTTTGTTGAGGATTATGGATCTTCGAACTGCTAAGACCAAGTCACCTACTTGAAATGATCATGATCGCACCCTCTTATTGAAAGCTCTAGCAAGTCAATCTTGATAACACTCCAACGTTTGTTGCGCTTCTAATCTCTTCTCGTCCAATGAATCCAACTCTGCTAGATGAAGTTGAGCATTATGTTCAATTGTAAGCCTTCGTGAATCGCAATTTGCAATGATGGAATTTGTTGTTCTAATGGAAGGACCACCTCCACGCCATACACCAATGAATACGGAGTAACTTGCATTGCATTTTTGAAGGTTGTACGATATGCCCATAAAGCTTCACCAATTTTCTCATGCCAATCCCTTTTATTTTTTGTAACAACTTTCTTCAATAGGTTACCAAGTGTTTTGTTAAAATCTTCGGCAAGACCATTGGCAGGTGCATTGAACATTGAAGACTTATGTTGTATAAAATTAAACTTCTCACACAAAGTCTTCATGAGTTTATTGTTGAAGGGCGTTCCATTATCTGTAACTATGCATCTTGGTATGCCATACCTGAAAATTATGTTTGACTTGATAAAATCAACAACATTTTCCTTTTTCACTTCTTTTAATGGCACAGCTTCAACCATTTTGAGAAATAGTCAGTAGCGGCTAAGATGTACATTTGCCTTTTTGACGACTTTGGAATAGGTCAAACAACATCAAGTCCCTAAGAATCAAAAGGCCATGAGGCCACAATTGGATAAAGAGGCTCTGGAGACCGATGGATTTAATTAGAATGGAATTGACATGCTTGACACCTTTTGGCATGCTCTAGACAATCCACCACCATTGTCGGCCAATAGTAGCCTATCCTTTTGATGCAAAAATGAAGTTTAGGCCCTGATTGGTGTGTCCCACACATGCCAGAATATGCTTTATTCATTGTCTGTTGAGATTCTTCTTTGTCAAAATATCACAGGAATAACCCCTCGTAAGAATGATGAAATAATACTTCCTTATGAAAGATGAATCGTGGTGCCCTTCTCTTAATATCCGCTCTTTTTCGTGGATCCTCAGGTAGCCTTCCATGCTCGAAATACTTAATTATTGGCTTTCACCAATATTCCTCTTCTATCACTCGAATATATGTATGATGGCTTTCATTTATTCAAAGATCGAGACAACCAGGAATAACCCATCGATGCCATACTTGCACCTTTGTTGACTCATTCTCTCCTAATGCCAGCGTTGTGGCTAAGTTAGCCAGAACATCCGCCATGCGATTTTATTCTCTTGGGACATGATTTAGGAATGCCTGATCGAACCTTTTAAGCAAAAGAATGGCATAATGGTGATATGGCAAAAGATCTTCCTTCTTCACCTCGTAACTCCCCCAAAGTTAGTTGATGATCAACTTAGAATCACCATAGACATCCAATTGTGGAATATTCATATCTAATGTCATTTCAAGGCCAACAATTAAAGCTTGCTACTCTACGGCATTATTAAAACATGTTTCACCCAAAACAAATAAGAACGGCAAGATTAATTTTTCTGGTGATATCAACACAACGCCTGCTCCTGCACTATCTCAACATGCATATCCAATAAAGAGCATTGTCCAGGGCAACAGTTCTTCAGTAAATAGTACATCTTCATCAGGAAACTCATCTGAAACCTCCCATTCTACTGGCAAAGGGTGATCAGCAAGGAAATTGGCAAGCTTTTACCTCTTCACAGCCTTTTGAGGTGTGTATACGATCTCATATTGATTAAACAATATAGACCATCTTGCTAGATGACCTGAAAGAACTGGTCGTTTTATTACAAACTTCACGAGATCAACCCAAGAAATTAGCTTGATTGTGTATGCTTTAAAATAATGCCTTAATTTCTTTATCGCATAAAGCAAATCTAAGCACATTTTCTCAATGGGTGTATAATTTATCTTAGCTCCTATCAAGGTTCAACTTAGGTAGTACAACGCTTGTTCCTTTTTATCTTCTTTCTCCTGAGCAAGAAGTGCTCCAAGTGATCGCTCTTGTGATGTAATGTAGAGTATCAAAGGCCTTCCAGGAGTTAGTGCCCCTAATACAGGTGGATTCAACAAGTATCTTTTGATGATTTCAAAAGTATTTTGACATGATTGGTCCCATCGGAAAGGTGCATCTTTTTTCATTAAATGGTTGAAGGGTTGACACCTTCCAGCCAAGCTAGAGATGAACCTCCGAGTGAATGCCAAATTGTAGACTGCAGAGGTCTCTTAAATTTTTTGGTTTAGGCATTTTTTGAATAACATCAATCTTTGTGGGATCAACTTCAATTCCTCAATGACGCACGATAAAGCCAAAAAAACTTTCCTGAAGTAACCCCGAAAGGCACATTTGAGTGGGTTCATTTTCAAGTCTAATTTTCTTAACCTCTCAAAAACAATGCGAAGGTCATCAAGATGGTCGTCCCTGCACTTTGTCTTTACCACCAAGTCATCGACGTAACATTCCACCCTCTTATATAATATGTCATAAAAAATGTTTTGCATTGCACGTTGGTAGGTTGCACCCGCATTCTTTAGACCAAAAGGCATAACTTTGTAACAATATATCCCTTTTGGAGTTCAGAATACAGTGCATTCTTCGTTCTTTGGAGATATTCTGATTTGATTATATTCTAAAGACCCATCCATAAATGTCATAGCTTTAAGTCCAATTATCGCGTCAACCTGAGCTCTATGATCGGTAATGGGAAATCATCCTTTGGACATGCCTTATTCAAGTATCAAAAATCAACACGGACACGTATTTGACCATTCTTCTTATTGACAGGCACAATGTTTAAAATCCATGATGGGTACTTCACTTCTCGGATAAATCCAGCTTCGATAAACTTATTAACCTCTGCTTAAATTTGTGTAACCAACTCGCGACAAAACACTCATTGTGACTGCTTTATAGGACATGCCCCTTTTTTTATCCCCAAATGATGAATAGCTACCCTTGTACTAAGGCCTGGTATCTTTTGGTATGACCAGACAAAGACATCTTTGTACTCAACGAATAACTTAAAGTATTCCCTTTCTTCTTGTGGTGGAAGAAGCGCGCTAATGAACGTTAGGCCCGGGTCTTCCAAAGTGCCGAGATTAAGTTCTTTGAGTTCATCTACGGTTGATTGTACGCCATCATCCAACTGGGGTGGAGCCTCTTGAACATCATCATACATATTATCAAAGTATGGACCTTCTTCCACTAGTATGTGATAGGATGCTTGTACAAAGTTGGAATCTTCCAATTGACTTCCTTCAAATGTCGTGATGACTTCTTCTTGCTCCTTCTTTGTCTCTCCATAAGATTGGTTAGCGAACATAATGGTGCTTCTTTTCACTTTTAGTGAACCATCTGTGGTGATTTACAACACAACCTTTCTCTTCATACGTGATGGAAAGATACTATGAATGTCTTTGTCATCGATTTCTTCAAGAAAACCTTTTTTTATTCTCCTACAACCTTTTTTGTGCTAATGATTTTCTTGTGGTTCTCAAACACTAAAAGACAGAAGTTCTTAAGGTGTCGTCCACTTCTTCCATTTATTTAAAGGCTTTACTTTTGTCCTTGCAACCCAATCTTTCAAATACAGAGACACGAGGTGTCAATCTTCCTATGCGTTCAAACACCGAAGTTTGTTATGGAATTTTATCATACTCAGATCCCCTGTCTTTTTATACTAAGGCATAATGTGATGAAGTTGTTTCCTTTCCCTTCTTAGTAGCAATTCGAAGAGGTTCCGACAATTTAAATCCCAGGCCAAACTTAGGAGTGGAAACATAATGCCCTTGCTTTCTCAACTTCATTTGCGCCTCTGTAAGACCATGTATCTTCTCACCAGTGACATCATTTTTAAGCTCACCTAGTCTTGTCGGCTTGGAGAAATCGTAACCTGATTTTTCAAGCAGCGTAAAGGCTTTCTCACCAAACTGACTTTTTATCTTATGAGCCAAAGTATTGCTTCCTAGTAGCTCAGGCGTGATAGATCAGACCTTTATAACTGGGACACTCATAACCTCCTTCAAATCTTGGAATGCCTTATGGCTCATTTCTCTCCTTGGAGAGAGGCTTTGTTGAGTACATACTTCTAGCAAGGGTTGTCCATCCCTTCAATACTCATGAGGGATGTAGTAAAAAGTTAGATGTTCTTCATCCATCTTCATCTGCATGTCTCCTTCAGATGATGAAAGCTTAGCGGAGAATTTTTCAATTCTCTCCTTAGATATCTTGACAACAACCAACTGGACCTCTACTTCTTTTACAACAACATTAGGTGGGTTGGCTAGTGTTGGTTTCTCCACATCCAATTCAAAAGAATCTAAGTAGAATTTTGCATCTGCAAAGTACGACTCTGTCTCAGTGAAAGGATTGATATCCACATTAATTTTGACTACTTCACCATCACTTACATACTTTATGTATTGATGCAAAGTAGATGACACCACTCTATTTTCATACATCCAGGGGCGTCCGAGAAATAAGTTGTATCATGTTTTGACATCTAAAACATGAATAAAAATGTTTGATTTCATGTCGCCAATAGATAATCCTACATGAATCTTTCCTAGGGCTTGTTGTCCACCTTGATTGAAGCCTTGAATCATTATGTTGCTTTTGGACAATTCATCAATGGAGATTCCAAGCCTTTTGAGCACTGTCTTTGGCATGATATTGACTTCCGAACTATCATCGATCAATATGTGATTGAGATGTTGTTCTCGAATAGCCCCTACCACAAACAAAGGTCTGTTATGTAGTTTAGACCCTAACAATAAATCATCATCCATGAAGAAAATTACAGCACAACATGATGCAACTTCTCTAGTAGCCTGAAATTCTTGTGTTATTGTTGGATAATAGCCTCTGTTGCTTTCCTTTACTTCCTATGTGCTAGAAATTACATGAGTGGCACCAATTTGACTATTTTAAAGAAATATTTTTGGAAAGAACTCATACAATGTAACAGGCCTTCGGTCATTCCATGATAATGCACCATTAATCTTCTTGCTAGTATCAAACTTAACACTTTTTGGTCGTCGTAGATGCTCTGCGTTACTCTTTATCACTCTTGGCTTAGGAAGTAGTATTCTTAGAATCATCTGATGTCTTCTTTTCTTATGAAAAACCAAGGTCCAACCATCATCATTATTACCTTTAGCTTTGTTGTCTGTTCCCAATGAGCCTTTAAGTGTCTTCCTGGGAAAATCCACTTCAACTGGCTCGAAGCTCCCAAACTGCAAGAAGATTGAGCTTGGCATGGTTTGCAACATTGAACACTACTTCTTCTCAGGAATGATACTAGCATGATTTTCCTCTACTATTTCATTTATGTTGATGATGATTTTTCCTTCACTTACTAGCGTCATGATTTTCTCCTTCAAGATAAAGCATTTTCCCGTTGGATGGCTAATGACGCGATGATACTTACAGTACTTGGGATCATTAACCTTATTGATTTTCTCCGGCCTTTTTGATTCAGGAAGATCAATTATTTTCGTAACTAGCAATTCATTCAGTATCATAGGTACATCTGAATCTAAAAATGGATAAACCTTAGCTTCTAATTCTTTCAAGGTTGGATGACATTTATCCTCTCTTGGATATTGTCTCTAGCTTTCATCTTCCTTAACCTTTTGCTTGGTGGTTACCTTCACAGAAGTTGTTTTCACTGCCATAGACTCTTTAGTATTTGAAGTCATACCTTTCTTGAATTCTTTTTTCTCTTTCATTGGGTCAGTAAAAGGGGATGCTTGCCCATGACTTACGATGCTTAACACCATATCGTGTGCTCGTGTAGCCATCTCTTCAAATATTCGCGGTTTGATTCCCTGTAGTATGTATAGGAGACCCCAATTCATTCCTTTAATGCATATTTCTACTGCAGATATTTTAGAAAGGCGGTTTTTACTGTCCAAACTCAATGATCTCTATCGATTGATGTAATTCATTACAGGCTCATCCTTTCTTTGCTTAGTGTCTGTTTACTCTATCATGCTCACAGTTTGTCGGGTGCTGTAAATTCAATTGAGAAATTCCTTCTCTAGCTACTCCCAACTATCAATTGACTCATGCTCCAAGTTAATATACCAGTCAAATGTGCTCCCCTTCAGTGAATGAACAAACTATTTACCAAGAGATCGTCATGTGTTCCAGCGTTGCTACATGTTTCAACAAAGTAGGCAATGTGCTGCCTCGTGTAATACCCTGTATACTTCTAGACTAGAAAATGAACCGCTTTTCCTACGTGTGAAACCTCTAATATTGTAATTAATATTTGAGTACATGACTTACAATGAGTATCCTAGTGATAAGAGAGCTTATGATGTGTTTAACGTGTTCATAGGAGTCACTTAAGGTAATACAAGCTAAGAGCTTTTGAATCCACCAAGTTTTAGTGTTTGATTTCGCAAGGGTCATCTTTGAAAAAGCATAACTCGATGTAAATATGGTATTCTGGCATATTTAGACCACCAAATTGTAGAGAATCAAATTAGCTTTCCAACAATACCAATTTCACCTTAATCTAATACCCGAGCAAAAAGTTATGCCCATTTTTGTGAGAGGCAGTAAGGGTATGCGATTGGTTAGGCGCTTGTGCGATTACTTGGGCACCGCCTAAGTTAGTTTCAAGTTCCAAAAACACTCCGTTTTGACTTATATCAAGGGTGTTGAAGTCATTTCACACCCCTAAATCGTCCCTAATCACTCCAAATCGTTATAAGGGATTTTTAAACACATTATTTACAATCCCTAAGCCCTAAATCAGTCAAGTTATGATCCAAAACCCTTCCCCTCTTTTCAAGAACATAATCTAAGGTTACCTCTCAAGAATCAAAAAGTTAAGCTCCAACTTCAAAGTTCTCTACAAGGATTCTTTCAATCAAGCTTAAAGGTCCAATCTTTTCACAATTTTGTCGTCATTAAGGTATGTGGGGTTTTCAACAAGGATAATTCTTTCATCCTTGTGCCCAAAGATTTATTTTAATTATGAATTTTTTTAAAATATATATATGATTTTCCACGAAATTTAAGTTGGGATTTATACCCATTGTTGATATTTACATGATTATGAGATTTTTCATGATTTAAGAGTTGAATTATATGACTATGCTTCTATTTCCATGCATATTGCTGAAATTTACAGATTTTAAGATAATTTATGAATGCTTAACTTACCAAGTATGAATTTTGAGATGCTTTAACATGAGATTGATACTTGGGTCATTAGACCCCAATTAAAGATTGTTGTTTAAAGATTGTTTATGCTATGAGAACCCCATGATAAGATTATACTCAGATTTTGATAAAGATTTGACCTTTTGATCCTAATCTAAAGATAAAGAAATCCACTTCACAGATTCAGACTTACAGATTTAGCTTCACAGATTTATAGTTGGTTTTATTATGAACCATTAGATTATTTTAAAAGTGAATTTTCTTAAGATTTTGAGCATGAGATTGGGAGTAGTATTTAGCACCGAACGGAAAGTGTGAGTTTAGCGCATCTTACTTCCACAGAACTATGTAGCCATCGTAGGTACAGATTATTAGATTATTGTCACTTCTACGTGGATGACAGATTTAGCTTGTGATCAATCGCATGGATTAGGTTCTATTCCAATGGCAAGGGTTGAACAACTCTCCCCAACGTGGGCAAAACGTTGGACTCCATGGATGCTCACATGGTTTATGTCGGTTAAGAGACCCTCCCTAAAGCTTTCAAATTAAGTGTCTTCCTTAAAGTTTTAAAGCTTACAGATTTCAGATTTTAGAACAGAAAGAGTAAAAGGGTTAGCTTGGGATCACTTGTGACCCTAAGCACCGTGTGACGTCTCGGAATAGATTTTTGGGGTATTACACCTCGGGTTTTTCTTGCCATCAAATTGTTGCAACTTTGGTGGTTGATAGTCCATTGGCATGGGTAGACAATCAATTCTTCTTGTGTAAGGCTTGGAGTAATACAACGAACTCTGTGGTGCTCCACCATATTGAGCCCTGATGGTGTTTGTTATCATGTCTTGCAACTGTTGGACAGATAAAGCCGCAACTGAAATAGATTGTTTCTCCTTCTGAAATTTAGACTTAGCAGGTAATTCCTCAACATCTTTGTCCTATGGAGTGAAATCGGGTGGATAAGTAGGGACGTGACTCGACTCTCCTAGTTCATAGGCCTCCAGTTTGTTCATGAGTTGAGCGATATGAAGATTTTTATCGTCAACCGACTTCTTTAGGGATTCAATGGTTTGATCCATCATTGTGAATTTCTCATCCCTGTCAGTTGAGTCAACCACTAAGGCATTGACCTTCGTTGAAACTGGTGAATCCGTTGAATCTTCAGGTTTACCAAAGTTAGATCCGGTTAGAGAAAGCTCGTCAAAGAACATGGATGCAAGATTGCCCCTAGCAGTCGTCACATCAGAGTTGTTGTTTTTCGCCACCTGCAACGAAGTGAAGTATTCAGATTCATCCCGGCCACTAGCCTTGAACTTTCGATGAGTAATTGGTCCAACACGACTGAGGTCAGTAGATGCAGCAGTAGAACCCTTGCATGTAACATCGTTTATTTTTTCGAAGTCCATCGCAATAGTTGAATTTGTAGCTTTCGATTCGCAGGAGAAAGAGATGAAGAGCAGAACCGGTCCCACTGGGCGTGCCAAAATTTGTTCGCAACAAATTTTTTGCTAGTGCTGAAAATTAACTGCAAGCAAAAATAAATAAAAAGAAAATAATAATTTTATTAATATAAATCTTATGAGTACAATTTTGTGACTCTCTTGGTTCTTCTCTCCTAAACTTAGAAATGATTTGAGTGCCTTCAGTAGCGTGTTTCTCGAATCGTTGGATGATTTGGACTCCTTGAGACGTATTTCAATCTTCGGGGATATCGGAAGGTGTTTTATCGCTTTGGAATAATCTCCGGAAAGAACCCGTTGATTGCTCCTAACAAGAACTTGATAGTCAATGTCAATGTTGTCAATGTTTGTCAAAGTCCTTTTTTCAGAATGTCCTTTAGAATGTTATGTTACCCCCTATTTATAGTTGTAGGGAGTAGACCTGGTTGCTTGTGATTGAACGAAATATGTCACTTTGACACTTGGCGACTTTTGACTGGTTCTTGAATTTGAATGAGATTTCCACATCACTTGGACATGTGGCGTCACCTTGTTGGTCTTTAATTTGACAGGGATGCCAAGTCACCCTGACATGTGGCATGGGTTCAGGCTCCAAAGTGTAATGGACCTTGGGCTTGAATTTAACAAAATGGACTAATTAATTTGTAGGGCCGTAATTAGTTAATCAGCCCAAATGATCATGAATTAAACTCAAATTTTATATGAATTTAACCCGTTGAATTTTATATCTCTACACGACCAAAAAAATGTTTAGATCAAAAGCTTAAGCAGACAAGTTAGTCCATATGCTAATATACCAAAACTTGCTGAAATTTGAAAGACTAAAAAAGTATATGTTGATTAAAAAAAGAAAGTTAGATATACTTACCCGAGGATTAAAATGAGAATTTATTACTAATATATTACTAATTGATGGACTAAGCTGCCATTTAGCTATAGGTTTATGGATAAGATTTTGGAGATTTATTTTCAAAAATACTCCCTTCCGTTGTTGTTGTACTCCCTTCCATTCCTTTTTAATTGACATATTTTCAATTTTTAGAGTTGAATGATGTAAACTTTGACCAAAATTTTAAGATATTCATTTTTTTAATCATATTGATTAAAGGAAAAGTGCAATTTATAGTACTTTTTATATAATTTTTAAATATCTAAATTTTAATTTTAAACTATTAAATTAATCTAATTTAATTTAGCTTTGAACATTAATCAAATTAACTCTCGAAAAATGAATCAACTAAAAAAGAACAAAGAGAATAGTATTTATTTGGTCATAAAATTTAATCTTCAAATTTTTTTAGATGCCCACATCAACCAGCTTAGCGGAGAAATTCCACTTCTACTTGTAATTTGTAAAATTTACTACCTCATTCACCTTTACTTGATTCTAAAAATTTTCATTTTTAATTATAACTTTTAACATATTAAGAGAATATACTCCATCCGTTTCTTATTCGTTGGCCTCTATAGACTTGACATACCCCTTATAAAAATATTTATTAGGGATTTATTTTAACAAATTAACCTTATTAATTATGTTTTAAAAATACTAATTTGAGTATATACACTTTGTCTAGACATTTAATAATAAGGATAATATTGAAGAACATAATAAAATTTTCTTGATTTCATCAAAGAGATAACTAAATTGGAACAAATATTTTTAGAAAGAGGATCAACTAAAATAAAATGGGAGAAGTAATTTTTTTCTGTTTACGTTCAACATTAATTACTTATTTCTAAATCATTTTCCAAAATCTAATAATAATAAACATTAATTGATAGACATTTGTTTTTAGTTTTCCAACCGGTGTCCGATGCCCGCATTGAAGCCTTGACTAATTCGGATCGTGCGGTGCAGGGCCCATTAAGATAGCAGCGCTCCCAACAGAGTTTTCTCCATACCCAGGATCAATTGATAGACGTTACAGTAAAATCATCATATCAATCTAAAAATAAATGTAGTGAAGAATTTTTTTTTCAAATCATTCACTTTTACTTGTCACGTTTTGCTTTATGAAAATCAATTTAGCTAAACTTTAAAGCTAAATTAAAGCAAATTAATTTAATATTTAAAATTTATAATATTAAAATATTCAAAAATAATATCAAAAATGCTATAAGTTGAAATACTTTTCATATTAATATAAAAAAAAATATTTTAAAATATTGATCAAAATTCATACAATTTAATTTTAAAAAAATAAAATATGAAAAATAAAAATCAACGAGTTGAATATCACCGCTCTTGATTCTCCAATTCGTTCCAAAAACCCTGCAAATGGCTGCAATGTTGGTCCCACTAGCCAGGAACCCAATTGGTATTTTTGAAATATTCAATAAAATTTGATCAAATTCAAAAAGTCTGACCTTCAAATGTTGTCAAAATTTTCAGTTTGATTTTATTAGAAAATTTTCATTTTCCCTTGCAAAATATTTTTTTTTCACGTAAAATTATTTTTAGCGCTTATTTGATTATAATTTTAATTTCAAAACTTATAATCAAACAAGGGCTAAAATTAATTTGACAAAATGAAATCTTTTATCCTGGTACAATTTAAAGAGAAAAGAAAAACAAGAAGATACTATCTAAATATCTATTAAAAAAACATAAATCTCAAAGATTTTTAAAGAACAAGAAAATCATTTCTCCCTATCTCCTTTTTTATTTTCGAGTAAAGTGTGTGTTATGGAAAAATTAACATAAATCTACACCTTAACTTATAATATTTACATAAATCTCCATCTTAACTAATTAATCACAAAAATTTCAACTAATTATGTATCTTTTTAAATGTATTGAGAGCTAATTATATATTTTGACAGACTCAAAATCGAAAAAAATGCATCGGAAGCTAATTATGTATCTTTACAAGTAAAATATGTATTTTCGTTGGATGTATTATATATCTCGACAAATGTAAAATCAAAAAAATATATCAAAAGTTAATTATGTATTTTTACACAGAAAAAATATCTTGGTTAGATGTACTATGTATCTCAACAGACCCAAAATCGAAAATATGCATCGGGATGTAATTATGTATCTTAACAAAGAATAAAATGCAACTTCATTTGATATATCGAGAGCTAATTAAGTATCTCGATAAATCCAAAATAAAAAATTTCAGTAATCATACAAAATATCAAAATTTCTATAATTTAACTTCAAAATATCGAAATTTATGTTGTTTGTCCGTGTTATAAATAGCCAAAAAAAAAAGTACTGACATTTTCCTTTCCCTCCTCTTTCTCAACCAAAAGAAAATGGCATTGGATCCAACTGTCTTCAAAAAAATCACCCCTTCCCGCTACATTTCATTCACAATTCCAAATCCTTTACTTGATCTCCATTACTTCAATGCTTCTCAACTCCGTATTGCCGTTCTTGATTCTCCTATTCCTTCAAAACTCCCCCAAATTGCAGCAATGTTGGTTCCCATTAACCGCGAATCAGATTGGTATTTTTCTACCGAACAAGGTCATCGTCAACTCCTTGTTAATTTTCCTCAGCTCGCTCGTCTTGTGCTTATTGGGAATTCACCGAATTCGATGAACCCCATTTCGTATAATTCGGTGAATAGGGTGATGGATTCGTCTGTTGTTGAAGACAAGTTGATGCGGTTGTTGATTGAGTTGATGCCCGTTGAGGCATTTCGTCGAACAGGTGGTGGCGGGTTGGGTGAAATTCCATTTTTGAGGTATGAAGATGAGGTGGTAAGGAGTGTGGTGTTGGATATATGTGTTGGGGATTTTGTTGGAGAAATGTTGATAGAAAATGTGGAGATGGAATTGGAGGATTCGGGTGGTAGAGAGTATAGGAGGCGATTGAGGTTCAAGAGAATGCCGAATTTGGTACAGACACAGATAAAGATTCAACCCAAGAAAGTCGATTTTGTTAACATGGAGGAAGTTGAATTTGAGATTGTTGATGATGGGGTTTTAGTTCATCCATATTTGACTCCAATGGTGGCAGGTTTATCAGTAATCGAGTCATTCTTGAACGCGAAAATAGCAAGTGGTATAAACCCGAAAGCTTTGTGTTTGGGTGTTGGAGGAGGGGCACTTCTTGGTTTTTTGAGGTCTCAATTAGGATTTCAAGTCTTGGGTATTGAGGTTGATGATGTTGTTTTGCAAGTTGCAAGGAGGTTTTTCGGGTTGAAAGACGGTAATTCCATGCATTTGTGTGTTGGAGATGCATTAGAAATGATTGGGAAGTTCGCGACTCAAGTAGACAGTGATGGTTTTCGTGGTTATCTTCTGGAGAATGGCGAGCGCTTTGATGATTTTGATGGTAAATTTGATGTGATCATGGCTGATTTAGACTCGAGCGATGCTTATGTAGGTATGAGTGCTCCTCCTTTAGCATTTGTGCAGAAATCCGCGTTGTTGGCCACAAGAACCTTGCTTAACAAAGATGGTGTTGTTATCATAAATGTGATTCCTTCAGATCAGTCATCTTACAAGCTAGTAATTGCTGAAATTCAAGAAGTTTTCGCGGAGTTGTATGAGATAGATGTCGGGAATGGAGATAACTTTGTTCTTATTGCCTCCGCTTCAGAAATTCGACATGGTTCGAGTGGCCATCAAAGTAAATTTCTACAGAAGTTGAAACAAGTTTCAGGATCTTATGTGGACTCTATAAGAATAATATGAAGGATTCTAGGTAACCAAGTGAAATTGTGCAGCATATGGAGTAACTTTTTTGCTTGAAGTTTTCTATAGAAAGGATGAGCCAGGACAAAGACAAATCTAATACATTTTTTTTGGTTGATAGAGGGATCAGATTCCCGACATGTAAGATAAGGTTGTGTATAATAGACTCTAGTGGTCGAGCGTTTCTCTAGACCTGGTGCATGGCCCGCTTGAGTTCACGAGGCTGCCTTTTTTTGATAGAGGGATCAAATTGTATATCATTTGTTGTTAAAGACAAAATGGACTATTCTTTTTGATTGACAGAGGGATAAAATTGTGGTATCATTTGTTGGTAGCTCGGAGAATTATAAACATGACTCTTGCTTTTTCCGATTGGTTGTTTTTGCATTAATTGCTACTTATTTAATCTTTGAATTTCGACGATAGCAGTTGATAAATCCTCCCTAGAAGTAGAGTAAGGTTGTGCATGTTTTCTTAGGAGTTGTTGATGGTAAATGGAACAATCAATCAAAGTATAAAATCTTGCAAAAGGCAATACAATGTTTGCTTGGTTGCATCAGAAAAAATTAACCCTGGATAGCTAATGCAACTTTTAATTGGTCGTATTAAATTCTAACCACATGGCAGGCACCATGCAAGCAAGATATCATGCTGGGATTTGATAACCGTTGAGTCCAGACCAGCTTGCATACACTTTGACTAATTCCACAGAATCCTTTCACCTCCCACCAAAGCTCGAAAGATGGGGAAGAGTGCTCAACCTACTTCATTAACCACTATGCCAACCTTGGGTGCTAATAAATTGCAAATGTCTCATAATGGTAAACCAAGAAGTTTCTTATGCAACAACACCAGGTTCCAGCATATATAACATCCAGAAGCCAATAGTTGATATTCAGAATTCAAAGGTCTCTACACCCATGCCAAGCTACCTTCAGCCAGACGTCTTATCGGTTTATGCAAGCTCCCAGACACTCAACATCCATTCAGTCGGAACATCCTACGCTCATTATAGATACAGTTGTTTCGAGCAAGCAGCAAACATTCTATGATATCACTGAGAAGTGCTCAAACGGCCAAAGGTTGAGTTGAAGGCCAGTCTAAGCAGACAATCTGGTGTAGCTGGGAGATCATTCCTTGATGAATATAACAGAGTCTAGAGCACTTTACAAAGATGTTGGATTAGACAAGTTCTTTCTAGCTTCGAAAGGTGTATAATAACCAATTAACTTTTATCTTGATTGTACCATTAGATACAAAGGTCAAAGCAACAAAAACAACAACATATCTAGTGTAATCCCACAAAGTGGGGTCTGGGGAGGGTAGAATATGCATACATTACCCCTACCTTGTGGGGATGAGCTACGCACAAGCTCAAAAACAAACCCGGGTCTGTACCATGGAAGGGTACTATTCTACCACCAGACTGATGCTTGATATACAAAGGTCAAAGCATCAAGAGAATTTATGTAGTCACTGCTCGCAACCTGTTTGAACAAACTCTGCAACTTGAGTTCATGCAGCTCTTCCACAAATGCTGCAGCACAGTGAGCTCGCTCTAGTTTAGTACCTAATGCAAGTGATCAGAGTAGCTTTTTCAGCTTAAAGGCTTCTCCAGCTAATTTGAGCTCATCTACACTCAATGATAGCTTAACATCGCCTATAGTGCATCCATTCTTGATGTCTCATAATAAAGCCCTGTGCTAGAGTTAGGTCGATCACTTGTTTTATATCATTCGCAATATGATTTGGAGTTGTAATCATCTTGGATGAATAAAGCTTCATATTTCTCCCAGAGAATTCATAGCTGTTCAAGTGCAATGCAATATTCTCTACAGATTTCTAAAACAACCCCAAAGTATTTGCATTATTCTGATTTATGTATGCTTTTTGGCATTATCAAGAAGTCACTAGGGGCGGAGCTACAAATCAATGTATAGTCTGACCAACTACTTCTACTTTAAACCATGTATTTGTATCAAGAAATTCACTAAATATATACAAAAATTAAATTCAAAACCAAGTTACTAACACTTGATATCGCTATCCTAGAATTAATAACCCATAAAATTCAAATCTTGGATTCATCTCTGGCAGTAATTGAGTTCTTATTCCTCAAGTGGTTGCACAGAGATAAATTATTTTGCCCTATTAAACTAATATCTCCTCTCTTAACAATTGATTGGTTCTTAAACTGCAAGTACAACCTATGTTGGTATGACTCTTCAAAAATGTCGGCGGTTGCGCGTAAAAGATACTCCAAAAATAGTGCATTTTGGAGAACCTGACACGGAACAAGTATGGCAATAATTTTGGAAAGTCCAAGCAACATACCACTGTATTCCCACACAAGTGGGGTTTGGAGAGGGTAGGTATACACAAACCTTACCCAGAGTTAGAGAGACTATTTTCAATAGGCCCTCGACTCAAAGAAAAAGCAACCCAGCGAAAGAAGTAATAGAAGTACAAATAACAACACTACAAAAAAATGATACGATAATAGAGGTATAAAGAATCAACATATAGTAACAGAAATCAAAGTACAACAAACTAGAAAAACTCAAAAAATAACAAAGATAGAAACTTTAGCATATAACCAAGCTGCAAGTACCAAAAACATAATTTCAATTATACTATCTTTACACAAAAAATTAAGTTCTAAAGAAGAGTAATAAGAATAAAAATAAGAAGAGCAGCAATAAAAGAATATTTAAGAGCAGCAAGAAGAATAGCCAAAGCTATAAGAAAAAGCTGCCACAATATACTAACACTAGCCCATGTCAACAAACCCGTTAACCCAACTGCTACAATATTATCCGGATCCGGGTCAAACAAAAGATCCATCCATCTCAAATTCAATTTGGGTTTTCCTCCATTACTACTACCATTACCATTGTTCTTTAACTCATTTTCTTTATTTTTTTCAGTATTGTTAGTCTCATTTTGTGCTGTCAAAACAAGAAAGTTTTTTCTTTTAGGGGAAATTTGGGATTTGGGGATGTGAATCGGGGAAAAGGGGAAATGGGTTTTGGAGATTGATGGGTTTTGTGGGATTGGTGGTGAATATGAGGGGGATATGTACATTGATATTGCCATGAAAATGTAGTGGCAAGATTGAATTTTGAGGTTTAGGAAAATGGAGAGAACCAAACAAAATGGTGTTTTTTTTGGCAAGATAAAATTATGGTTTGACCTCTTATGATTTAGTTTAAGCACTTTGGTCCTCAAAAGTTTTAGGAATATTTAGATTAGATTTTTTTAAGTGATTTATAAGTTTAAAGCTAAAAGTTGATTTTTGTTTTTTAACATGTTTTAAATGTAAAATAAACTGTCTTTGTCAAATACCTTTAAAAAAAAATGATATTTTAAAATTAAAAATATTTAAAAATAAATCAATTCAAACACCTTCTTAAATTGTTTCTCCTACTACAACTTATCTTGTTGAGGTGATTTGGACATATAAAGAGGAGTGTAGATATGCCTATTGAGGAGATGTGAGCGGGTGACAGTGGCGAATTTCAAGAAAGGAGGAAGCAAGCTAAAGAATTATTATGAGAAGTGATTAGATAGAATCTAGTTCATCTTGATCTTTATCGAAATTTTGGGCTTAGATAAGAGAGTTAGGAATTCATGTATTAGAAAATTAATTGGTAATTAAGCTTTCATCACTTTCCTGTGAGATGGACTTCATGATTATACTTGAACTTTTCATCTTTTTAGCATTATTAACATTATGTTTATAAGCCCCGTAATTTAATTTCAACTTTTATTAATATTTTATATCTCACTTATTGCATTATTTCAATTTTCTTATTTTCCTACTGTCACTATAAAAAAAGAATATAATTATGGGAATTTATTTGTGGGGGTTATTTTAATCCCTGCAAAATTTTATTAAATGCGGGGGTTAAAAATGTGCTGCTAAAATTATATAATTTGCGGGGGTTTTAATCTTCGTCATCCGTCCAAAAAAAAATACCGCTAAAATTATATAATTTACAGGGGCTAAAACCTCCGCTATATATCCAAAAAAAGATATCACGAACTGAAAGAATATTTCTCATATATTTTCCCCCAAAAGCATTTCTCTCTCTCATTTTTCCCCCTAAAAAATACTACCAACTGAAAGAAGCCATTGCTACACAGTGGATGGTACGTCGGCCATTGCTACACAGTGGGAGATCTACGATCGGTCATTTCCTTTCCAACTCCGATCTATCCTTAGCCATTGTTTAGAGTGAGTTCTCTCTTTTTCCAATTTAAGAAATTTCATATTAAATATTCCCAATTGATAGGGATTCCCCAAAATTCTCTATAAGGCAGTACTGATAATGGCTCTGTTTATGTGACTCGTACACCTCCGATTCCGATACCGAAGGATTCTGTGACTCTACAGCTCCAGCTTCGGTACCGACTCCTTGGCCTTTTAACTCTCTGTAAGCAACAATTAATGCATATTTTTGTTCATTATTACTTGCCCTTGAAATTGTGGACTTGTAGTTACTTACATTTGAAGTTGTAAACTTGTAGGTTTTTTGGTGACTGTTTGAAAATTGGTGATTTTATGAATTTTGAGTTTCTTGGAGTTTGATAAGAGAGATTGGAGATTTTTATGTCTATTTTGTTCATAATTAGGTGCATTTGAAGTTGTAGACTTGTAGTTCTTTTTTTTCCTCGGAGACTATTTGAATATATTGGAGATTTTTATGTCTATTTTGTTCATTATTAGGTGCATTTGAAGTTGTAGACTTGTAGTTCTTTATCAGTAGCTTCATCTTTTTTTTCTTTCAAGGAACCCTAATTGTCAAAATCAATTTCAATAAATACTACAAAATTTAAATCAAACGGTGACAACTACCTCATTCTATATACCAAATACCTCACCATTCAGTCACCCCTGCATGATTCTAACCATAAAAGAAACGGGCTTGCAGGTTGTACAGTAACTTGCAATGATGGTTCCAAATAAGTATTTGATGGATGCATAATGGTTGCTCATGCACCAGATACTCTGAGAATCTTAGGCAAAGATACAACATATGATGAAACTAGAATACTGGATGCTTTCCAATATGTTTACAGGTAATTTGCGCGCGCGCCTATTATTTTTAAACTGCCTTTGAACTTGATTTTCTTGTTCTACTTGTTTTCTTTTTCGAAGATGGAACATGCTCTCATTCTACTTTGTTTACAGGTACTTTGCGCGTGCCTAACTCTTAATCCTCCTCACACACTAGAGCACACGTTTCTTAAGTGGACCACCAGTCATCCAGTACCCTCGGTTGCTGCATCAAAAGCTTCATCTGAGCTAAATCAAATCCAAGAGAAGAAATAAATATGATTTTGTGGAGCATATCAAGGTGCTTTATGAGATTATCCTGATTCTCTATTCTTCGCTTTCTTTTAGTGCACGAATTTTATAACCGCTTTGAATTTCACCGCTCATTGATGTTATATTTATTGCAACACTTTCAGGATATGGCTTCCATGAAGATGGACTAAAGGAAGTAATATATCCTGCCAACATGTCCCAAAAAGAGAAGATATAATAATAGGAGAAACGAAATTCGTGGATACGATACAATGTGTGGATAATAATTTTTTTTGCTTCTTCTCAGGCAGGTGCTATTGCTGCTCAAGGTCTGCTTAAGAGAATTTATAGTGTCTTGAACAATCCCAAACACATGGTACCAACTTGGCCAGAAACAGAAGCACGCCTCCTCGTTACTAGATTTCTCAAGAGTTTCATCGCGACAGGATACATAATGTGAGTTATAACAGTTTCACATTGTATAGGTTTAGTTCAAAAATGATTTTATTTAACAGCATGGAATTTTTACCCAGCCAGTTTCAGCAAAAGTGCATTTATTATGCTTCTGTGACTATCTATTCTCTTGTATACTTAACAATATACACGAACAATGCATATATTTTCTTAGACTATATATTTTTTGTATTCAGCCTGTTAGAAGAAGGGGGTACGATGTTCACATTCGAAGGAACAAAGAAGAATGCTCTCTCAAAGTTTATCTTAGAGTTCATAGTCCACAATTTCACTGGAAGGTACAAGTGATCAAGCCACTAAATGAAAAATTCAAAGAATTCTCCGATATGGACAAATTTTTTCACATAAACTAATCTTTTACAGGTTGAAACTCAAGGCGACTTAGGCCTTGCTGATGCATTTATTCATGGGGACTTCTCTTCTTTTGATAAGAACAACGGTCTTCTTAATCTTTTCATGGTGAGAAAGTGACTCTATTTCATTGTCAATAGATTATTCTTGGTACTTGGCATCCTGAATTACTTACAGATTTTTGTTAACAATAGAGATTTGAAAGCATCTGTCACAAGGTCTAGTAAGAGAAGGTAAACAGTTTATTGAAACTACAATAAGGACATTGCAACTTTTGTTCATATGTTAAATCTTTTCCTTGCATTTGCTCTCTGGAGCTGGTGGACACCGCTGCTTTTTACAGATGCAGTATCATCTACAAAATATTTCATTCGACATGTTTCAAATCAGAACACCCTAACTTAGGCTCGTAAGAACATTTTTCATCACTATGATCTGATAAATAACTTGTATACTATAGTCAAGATCATAGTGAAACTTGTTTTTTTCTTATGACTTTCACATCTTACATAGGCCTGTGGCTTCAAGTGTAGATTGATAAGTATATTTATCAATTTTGTTCAGAGTAATGAACTCTTCTCGTTCTTTCTAGACGAAACGATGACATATTCATGTGCAATTTTTAATGTAAGAGATCCTAAGTTGCTCAAACTCTCCAAAAATGTTGCCGCATTCGTGTCGGATCTTTCAAAATTACATTATTTCTCAAGGATCCGACACGCACCCATTGACATTCTTGAAGAGTCCGAGCAACATAGAAGAGCTCTAAGATACATTTTATGTTCTTTAATCTTAATCTTAAGGTGATCTTTTTTCCCTTTGTCATTGTTCTAGAGTGAAAAGAAAGACCTGAAAGTTGCACAGGAATGGAAGATTTCTTATTGAGAAGGTAAGTCATCAACAAACTAAATATGCACAGTTAAGAGTTCAGCAAGCAGGCCTTCAGGTACATAACTTCAAATAATACATGATACATTGCCTCATTTAACCTTGAGATTCACAGATAAACATGGTTTATCATTTGTGATCTTCACTCTTCTGTTGACTTTCTTTCTTTATGTTGTTTTCACGAGCGTTGGCTTTCTTTAGTTCATTTCAGATCATGCACTAACTTTATTGTAGGTGGTTAAGCTTTTTTTTGTTATATTGTACTTGTTGACAGTTGAACTCCTTACCTAATTGTTATATGGAGCTGGAAATTTCAAAGTGGAAATATATCAGTTGTAAGGTAGATATAATTGTTATATGTAACTGTTTTGGTATAATCTGAAAATTTTGTTATTAGTGTAGGATAGTCTTGAAAAGGCTACAACTTTACTTCATATCAAGTAGGAAAATTTAAAGAAACAAAATAGTAGCTCAACATTAGTCTTAATTCTAGTATGATATGCTAATCTTCCTCTTCCCTATCTGGCACCACTTCGATGTTGTCATATTTTTCATTTGTTTTCCTCTTCAGGTGGATTAGAGCCTAACTCAATCTCACTATGTTGTCCTTTTTTGGTATACGGGACTTCCTGTAATTCGCATTGCAGCTTTGCTATCACGATATACATTATTGGAACCTTAAACATCGATCCTAATCTCTTTTATAAAACCAAGTAACCATATTAGTTCTGAAACTGTCTGTCGTACTCTTATATTCTGCTTCTAGCTATAATAGTTTATTTTTTAGACATCCGAGAAACTAGCGCATCTCCATTTTTATCAACTAGCTAGTGATAGACTATCTGAAATTAGGACAAGCTACCTGATCTAGATCATAATAAGCAGTTGAGTCTTCTGCACTGCCAGATAGTAGTACCTTGACCTGGATGAGTCTTCACATATCTTAAGGTATGGAAACTAAATGCACTATCTAGCCTAGTCATAATTAGGTAAAGAAGTTAACATATCAATCTTTGGTATATACTATGATTTGGTAGTAGAGGATCTTTAAAAGTTTTTTTCTTTGACATGATCATCATACTCTCTGGTTAATTTAATATTGATGCCCATGGGAGTAAACACAAGTTTGGTTGCACCTAATCTTAACTCAGCCACCAACTCTAAAGGATTAGGAATTTTTTTCTGAGATTAGTGAAAATTTTGTTGTGATATGCAATTTCCAGTAAGCATTAAAGTAATTGTAGCAATATGTTTAGAGATTTTATAATTATTGTTTGTACCACCATAGTGTATAATTTCTATAAGAGATTTTACATATGAACTAGAGTATAAATCAACTCCCAAATTTGAAATTGTTACTTATATGATTGATTTTTGTACTTTGCATTTTTATGCAACCAAGTGATGAGGCTAATAGACCCATTTCGCCCATGGATGCAAGGAGATCACGTGATGATAATGATCTTAATGACATTCTTTGATTTCGTTGCATTTGTTTTGGATATTCAATTATGCTGATGTAATTGTGTGGTTGGAGTGAATCTTAGGATATTGAAGGTTTTGTGTTTCAATTTGATTTTGTAGTTTGAAGATACTAGTTAATGTTGAAAATTTGGAGTTTGAAGATGTTAATGTTGAAAATTTAATTTTGAAATTTAATGTTCAATGTATTTTTGACATGTTTGTCAATTACAATATTTAATTACTCTGTTGTAGTAATGATATATGAATTTAACAAATATTGAATTGTAGGTTATGCCTAAAAGAACAATTAAATTTGAGCTAAAATTAGAATCTACAATTAGTTATTAAAAATTGAAGGGTTCTACTAATATTTTTTTAAAAAAAAAAAAAACAATTGCGGAGATTTTAACCTCCGCAAGTTTAAAATAAAAATTTATTATAAAAAAAATAAATTTAGAATAACGGGGGTCAATAACCGCCGTAAATTAATTACGGGGGTCGTAACCATCGTAAAATAACCCCCGCAAATTAATTATAAGGGTTGGAAAAAACTGCCGCAACTCATTTGTGACGGTTCGGATTCTGGGGGTTTTGAGAACCCCGCAACTACATTTTGCGGAAATTTTAAACCCCCACAAACCTCAAAATTAACCCCCACAATTTAACCATTTTTTTTTGTAGTGTGTATTATGCTTATTCTCATAGCTTCTTTTGAGACTATTTAACATACACCAATTAAGCTGAAAATATTAAAAACAATCTTTCTATTTGAAAACAGAAGGAAAAAAATCTATTTATATTAGCTCTTTTTAAATCTTACTTGTGAATTACATTGAAATATTTTAGTTGTTGTTCTTTTAAATAATGAGCCTTAAATATTAGAGTTCTAATTTAGTGGAATTCCAAAGCCATACATCAAATACTAAATTTTTTTAAAAAAAAACATCAGTTGTATGTTTCAAAAATAGCCATCAAATTTGACCTCCCAATACAAACATCCAACACAAACAAAGATTAACATAAATAAATGACATAATCATCATCTCTTGCTAGCAGAATCTGGACGCTTCTCAAAACGGTGAGAACACTACTTCTTTCAACACGTGTATCTAATATTGTTGCTACACACTTCTGATAACTACTACGAAAAGCACCCAATATGGAGTATATAAACTAGTAAATTAATCCACAAAAACAATATGCTAACTATAGAGCAAAAGTAAAAAGGTTGTATATTGTTGGGAAGAATTAATTAGATATGGAGAAAAAGATTAATAATGAAGGAGGCAATTATAAAGGGAAACAACCAACACAAATAGAAAAATGGCTGAGGAATCACAAGTTGGAGTATACTGCAGCTACTAGACACCCTTTTATTTATAGCATCCATGATGGTTCTATTGACTTCTCTTCTTACAAGAAATGGCTGGTAAATTTGCTAGTCTAATTTTGTTTTTTTGACATTTTTTGGTGTTTCCTCAGTCGTACTTGTATATTACATATACTTAAAAATAGACTTCAAGAACTATATTCGCCCTACTAAAAATAGATATTCATTTTTACTTGTTATATCCACATCTACGATTCAAGAAATGGCTTATATACAGGGGCGGTTCAAGACTTTCCGAGAAAAGGTGGCCGTCTAAGGCCCCAAAATTTGAGGACCTCATTTTTTTTAGTAATAATAAATTATAAATTTTAAGAAATATATTAAATACTAATTATAGAAAAAAGTTCTTTTTTCTATAAAAAAAAATTTAGGAGTTTGATATAGTTTTTAATACATGGACTATATTATTAATTAAAAAAATTATTAAATACGATTACATAATTTTAAAAATAGACTTTATAAAAATAATTATTTTTTCTTAAAAATATAAGACCTCTATTTGATTTTCGTCTTAGGCCACAGATTTGCTTGATTTGCTTGAGCTGGCCCTAGTGGTAATATATGTTGTTGTTTCGTAGGTTATTGTGTAGGCTTTTGGATATGATCAATATAATTAATGGTTGATATTTGAAGAAAAAGATAATATTTTGTAGTTACTAATTTCAAAAAGGATATTTTGAGGATTAAGTTATGTTTGGATATGTAAATAGTGTTTGCTGTTTTGTGAGTTTAAAATTTGAGGGAAAAAGTTAAATTTATTTTTCAGATTTCAAATTTTATGTTTCTAAGTTTGAAGGTGAAATAATAATCTAGTTTGGTAAACAAATAAGTTGGAATAATTTCTTCAAAGTTGAGGTACAATGTAGTACGTAACTTAGCTTTATACTTTAATCAAAATTCAGTGATTTTTGTGTGCGCTACAGCAATATTACCTTTTTGTGATACTTGTGTACAGTTGGGTAAACAAAAATAATCTAATAAATGTAATTTATGGAGTATTACCTTATTGTAACATGCAAAAAAATCTTTCCCTATTTTACGTGTATAAAAGTTAGCTCGTAAGTTGATTATCTAGCTCCTTTTTGGCCATTGGTATATGATGATGAAATTGTATGCTGTCTTAATATTTTTTAATCTGTAAATATATAATTGAACTTGCAGGAAAGGGAATATGTGTTTGAGAAAAGAGCATTGGCACCATTGGCAGCTAGTGTTTTGGTCAAAGCTTGGAAAGAGTCAGTTGATAGTTGTGATGTTGAAGTCATATTGGCTGGTTTGGGCTATTTAAATGATGAGATCTGTTGGTTAAAACAAGAAGCTCCAAAGTGGCACATTACCTTGACTAGTGTTGTGCTTGATCACAAGCCCCTTCTTGATTACTTTAGGTAAAAAAAAAAAAATAACTTTTCGAAGTTTCATTCGTCAGCCATTCAGTATTTGAATTGAAGTTCAATTAAATTTGAATTCACGAGATTTGCCTCTAGTCCGAGACCTTTGAGTAAGAGTGGACGAGAGGGGAGAGATTTCAATCATCCCGTCTCACATTTCATGTTGGTGCTTTAGATACTTACTACTATGAGTAGTAATACCAGCCTTACGTGCATTTCAATTAACTATATGGTTTGATATAAATTTATGTCCCAGGTTTTTTGAACGTTTGATAAGAAGCCCAGACGTGAAGTATGCAGATGCAGTAACCATTTTATGGGCAGTAGAATCAGTTTATCACAATGGTTTTGTGCACTGTTTGGAAGAAGGAAATAACACTCCAGAAGAAATGAAAGAAGGTTGTAAAATATGGGGCAATGAGAATATCAAACAATATTGTCAATCACTTGAAAACATAGCTAATAAAAAGCTAGAAGAAGCATCCAACGAACAAGTATCTAAGACTGAAGTGTTAATTCTCGATTTTCTGGAGAATATTGTTCGTTATTGGAATACCAACCTTGGTGAAACTTGATCAGATCAACGTTTGATATGGTTTCTTGTTACTTATATAATATGTTATCCACTTAGTATCTTGTATACATGTAGAAAATGTACTTTAAAAAATGGATGTTATTATTGTACGTGTATTAGCTAGCATGAGTACGTACATAGTAGTGTATAGTGTTGGTTTTGATCAATGATAGTATATGATTATGCTTGCTCCTCCCTTCTTATCAATTTTGGAACCTGTCTTCACTTTCATTCTTTAATTCATTCGTGAAATGGGACTTATATATATTTGAATTTATTAGTCCAGTCTTATTTAAGACTAGAGGATATGGTACACGGGCTCAATATAGTATCATTTATTATTTTTACAAGTAGTTGTTGAAAGAACCATAAGCTAATTCAAACCAACAACAATAATATTGTGCCTGTTTATTGAATAATCAATAATTATTTCGAAATACATAATTATTTTAATAGATTAAAATAATAAGTCAAAACTAATACAAAATCTAGGATTCTTACCCTGGCAGGCGGGTATATTTCATTACTGTGACTTGTTATCATCCAAACTATTTAGGAATATGTTGGTTATTTTATGATTGATCAATCTATATCTATATCTATAATCTTCTACAATATATTAAAAGTATGAAGAATTTTAGAAAAGTGACTTAAATTCTTTGCCCTTCATTAAAAATCTCGGCAATAAACGAAATTGTCGTTTCACTTATTATATATTTTTAAATTAGATAAATTATAATTATATACAAATAACCCTAATAATATATGAAATTTTAGACCCGAAATATATAGAAGTATATTTCATAATCTTGAGGATATTTCAAAAATTAATTATACAATTTTGTTTCCTCCTAAAACTGTGGTATATTTTTGGGTGTTGTCCTAAGTAATTAAGGAGATTAAAAAGAACAGAAGTTAGTTCCTGTGAAATACTACTACCTGATTTTGTTTCCTCTTAAAACTGTGGTATATATTTGAGTGTTGTCGTAAGTAATTGAGAAAGAGTAAAAAGAAAAGAAGTTAAGTTCCTATGAAATACTGCCTTAAAGTGGAACTTTTTCATGTGTTATTAAATCATGAGTAACAACTTGTGGTGTCTTGGGATGAAAGTAATGTGTTAAAGGTGTACGTTGCAGTCCTTTATATGTATATCTTTTCTTTTTCACTTAGATTATATATGAGATCTGATTTTGTAAATTTTAATTTATTTTAATGGTGAGCCTATTCAATATGTACTCATGCTCGGTGAGCATTAAGCTCTCAAAGAGATCTTCATGGTATCTTGGTACTCAAATGTATTAAAATCTAAGGAATGGTATCAATCACTTTAAGTTTGTGCGCCATAGGAAGCTCGGCTCAAACTCAACACAGTTGGGGTTAGTATGTTAATTGAGTTCTATTTATCTAATTAGTTTACTAATTGTCTTTTTAATATTGTTGTAGTTCTTTTTCAATTCTTGCATTGTTTGTTTTGGAGATAAAAGTAAGTCAAGTTGATGTTTTTTTCTTTTGGATCTACGACAGGTGATTCAAATGTTAACATTGTTGTTTTCCCATTCTTATGCCTCCCTCTGCTCCGTAACCTTGTTCAACACCTTATCAGATATATATATATTATTTTCGAATACATGGTAATTGATTCAACATTAACTTTAGTTTTATGTTATGTTCTTGATTGTCTAGACCATTAAAACCTTATTCATTGTATTATTATTAGTTGTTTAAATCCCATACCTATATTCTGCTTAAGGATGGAAAGATTAGTCTCTCCAGACACTTTTTTTCGGGAT
Source organism: Capsicum baccatum var. pendulum (assembly GCA_030864225.1). Taxonomy (NCBI): domain Eukaryota; kingdom Viridiplantae; phylum Streptophyta; class Magnoliopsida; order Solanales; family Solanaceae; genus Capsicum; species Capsicum baccatum. Next base: position 243,043,642 of record CM061561.1, read on the forward strand.
ATAAAATTGACAGAGTTTTACTTTGAAGACTCCATGGTTAAGGAAAAAAAACAAGCCAAAAAGTATATTGAAAGAGAAAATAATTGAGCCCTTTGAATCCCATATTTAAATCGTAGTTTCATGTACCTTTTCATCCATTATGTTTTTGTTCATGCAACAAACGACATTGTGAACTGTTAATGTTGTTGGGCCTTTATTAGTGATAATGTTTTCAGATGATGTTAAATTAGTTGATAGGTTGAAGATTTTTCTTTGTATCAAATCAAAACATCCAAATATTTTTCATGATATCTATCTTACATGGCTCTCTAATTGCAGATCTCATACATAATTAAATACTTCTCATTGGCATCTTGGTTCGATATTGAGATTCATTATCAATCGTGCAGAACACATGGCCCTAAAAGACGCTACGGTAGATCAAATGAGTCACAAGGATATGCCTTAGTCTGATCGACAAGAAACATCTAAATGTGTTCCCTATAAATTTCATATCTGCATTTTGTGTATCCTGGGATGCATGATATCATAGCCTCCTCAATTAGGACTCTTTCGGTGTGCTACTTGTAATTATTTTTGTGTTCAGTGAAAGTTAGGTAGAAAAACAAAAAAAGGTATAGGGCAGATAACAATTTCAATAATCTTTTCTTGGATGGTTTTCCAGTTGTGTACACATATTAGATATTTCAGTTCATTGTACTTATTCATGCAAGGAGCTTCTACATTGTGTGATTATCTGCCCTTCTCCTAGTTTCCTTTTTCTTCCTAACCCCCACTCAACAATAAATGATCAGAAAAAACAGTATATATGAGGGTTCAACATTTGATATGGATGCGCTGAAACCATTGTGAAATTTTTTTAGATCAGCCCTTAAACAGTTCAGGATTCCCTTATATATATGTGTAATAGATTTTATGTCAATTGATTTACTTGTGAGAAAATTAAATTATTTATATTACCTTGTGATTTCTAATAAAGAATTTTGTTGTGTGCATACAATTTACTTTCAAATGTATTAATTCTCGATGTAGGAAAGACCAGATGAATGTTGCTATTGGCGCCCCTAAATTTAATTCCACATAACTATGCATTCTTTAAGCTAAATAGCTTTTATGTAAAGGTGAAGGTAGGACTTGTCTTGGATAGATGATACATTTTCCTTCTTTGATATCTCTAACAATGGCGAACCTTTATCTACATCTCACCCCTCGAAGTTTCTAAGATTTGTTGATTATTTGTGGTACTAATGTTGTTGATTTTAATTGCTATTTATATTTTTAACAAAGTTACCACTTATATTTTTCTGATAGTTTGATTGACGGAAGTAAGTACTAACGTAAAATCCACCACATGCTAAAGCTCGTGCTATGTGCAGTGTTTGGAGAAGGATCGGAATATAAGGATCTATATCAAGGCTTCACAAATTAATGTCTTGATAAAAACATGTAGCCTTCCTATAAGGTATTATTCTGCCGAAATGGTAACCTGATATTATTGGGGTGTAAGACTATGCCAAAGATCAATTATATTACTAACGGGGATAAAATTCTTAATGCAACTTAGTCTAAGTGAAGGAATATAGCATATTTCATTCTCTTACTCGTAAATTATCACATTACTCATTCACTTATTTCTTTAGAAGTTCTCCGGGGAAAAAGGTGTCTACGTTGTCTGATTGAGTAGCTATGGACTTTCTATTCTTGTAAGGTCACACTTCTATTTATAACTAGGTACAAAGGCTCGTGTCAGCACGGACTCAATATATATTACTTTTAGGGTAAAATTCAGAAATAGCATACTTATTCCCTTAATTATGAGTTTTATAGCAACAGTTTCATAATTACATAATATAGCAAGTTGTATTTTGTATTTTTGCAAACCGCTACTTCTAATTTATGAGGTAGAGAGGTTGTTTCCTATCTTGAGCCGGGGATCTATCGGAAACAGCTTCACCACCTCGTTAGAAGTAGCGGTATGGACTGCGTACACTCTTCTCTCCTCAGATCCCACTATGTGGGAATATACTGGATTTGTTGTTGTTACTCATAAATTATCTCATGCCAACTAAATTTCTCAAAGTACATTACTTGATTTAATCAATTAGGAATAATCACCTAAAAGTGTTCACGTCTAGCCTGTAAATACTTTTGAATGAATATAATGGAAAGTGAAAAAATATTTACAGGAGCACAAGTTTTGCTACGTCATTACTTTACTACTATGAATAAGAGCGAGTAGCAGCTCTTTCAAGCAAGGAGCTGACGGTTGACATGCTTGCTTCCAGCTGTCTACTTGCTTCGTATTTTTACTATATCACTCCTAATTAACTATTAATTGACATCTCCATATTAGAAAATTAATAAAATTTAATTTTAAGAAAATAAAATTGATATTTATGGCATGTCCGCTTTAACTGCTTCAATCGTAATTTTTCTATATCGACCCTAAGTAATTATTATAGGTCATCTAAATATTAAAAGATTAATAATATTTAATAAAAAAATAAATAAACATAAAATGATAAATTAACTTTTGATGTTTTAAATTAATTTGACATCTTATATGAAATTCACTTAAAAAAATTTCACAAGTATTTTTTATAGCAATTTTGTTATATCACTTCTAATTAGTTATTATGAATCATTCAAGATATGTCAGTTTTGCTACTTCAATCGTGTTACTATATGTAAGTGTGAGTAGCGGTGGCAGGAAGCAGACAACTGACGATTGTCATGCTTGCTTCCAGCTGTCTGCTTGCTCCGTAATTTTACTATATCACCTCTAATTAATTATTATGTGACATTTACGTATGAGAAAATTAATAAAATTTATTTTTTAAAAAATAGATATTTATGACATGTATGCTTTAGTTGCTTCAATTGTAATTTTACTATATACCCCTAAATAATTATTATAAGTCATGTAAGTATTAAAAAATAATATTTAATAAAAAGGTAAAATAAACATAAAAATGATAAATTAACTTTTGATGTTTTAAATTAATTTGATATCTTATATGAGACCCACTTAAAAAAATTTCACAAATATTTTTTATAACAATTTTGTTATATCACTTCTAATGAATTATTATGAGTCATTCAAGACATATCGGTTTCGCTATTTCAATAGTGATATTTAATTGACTCTCGAAATTATATCAGTGTCTCTTAAATTGAAATAGAAAAAAAATACAAATCACAATAATTAAAAAATTAAATTATTTTTAAAATACAAATTTTAAAATTTATATTTTAAAAATAATTTAATATCACAAATCCCCAAACCTCACTCTGGGTCTATTGTTGTTGTTGTTTAAAATATAAATTGACTATCAACATCACAAAAGTTTGAACAAAAAAATGTATTATAAATTATAATAGCAAACAACTTAAAATACAAAATTATAATGTCAAAAAGTATTATAAATTACAATAGCTAACAACTTAAAAAAATAAGGAAAAAATACATAAAATAGCATCCTTAAGTATTAAATTACAAAAAATAACAACACTTTTATCAAATTACATTTTATAGAATATGTATTTGTATGTATTTGTATTTTCATAGCAATAGTTTGCAAAAATACAAAATACATATTGATTATAAGGACATGAAAAATTTTATATTTGTATTTTTGTAGCAACGGTTTGCAAAAATACAAAATACAACTTGCTATATTATGTAATTATGAAACTGTTGCTATAAAACTCATAATTAAGGGAATAAGTATGCTATTTCTGAATTTTACCCTAAAAGTAATATATATTGAGTCCGTGCTGACACGAGCCTTTGTACCTAGTTATAAATAGAAGTGTGACCTTACAAGAATAGAAAGTCCATAGCTACTCAATCAGACAATGTAGACACCTTTTTCCCCGGAGAACTTCTAAAGAAATAAATGACAATGAGTAATGTGAATAGAAGCAAATATGCCATACATGATACATGCTCCCAAATAACTTAAAGTAGTAGTTGAAAAAACAAACTCTAAAATAATACATTGACTTTTAAAAAAAATATATAGCACATTGAACAAAGAATTGTAATGAATGTTCACTTTTGCATACTTTAATAATTATATTATTTTAATTAAATAAAATCGCTAAAATATGCATAATGTAAAAAGTATAAATAATTAATGGAAGAAAAATTATAACAGTAACCCATAAATTTATATAGTGATTTTTGCTTGACGGTTTTGATTTCACATAAAATTTAAAATGGTACTAGACATTTAAATTTGTAGTTTTAATTTAATAATCTGTAGAATGTCTAAAATATGCTTAAAATAAACAAGATAACCTCAATAACACTAATTTGATAATTGGTTAAAACTATGTTGGTATTCGTTATGAGAAAATCTATGTATTTTTTTTATGCAACATAGAAGATGAAATAAATTGCACATAAATAACTTGAGAATTTTTTTACTGCAATTAGTCAATCATTGTATTAATTTTATATATTAATAACTTATTTTCTCTCCACCTATCAAACATGTATAAGTTATACATAATTTAAATACATGAATAACTCAACTTCATTCAGTAATCAAACAACCCCTAACATGTTTAAGATGTATAATCATCATCTAAAATGTCCTTAATTTTGATTAAAATATAGAATGCTAAGAATAAAAATAACTCCATGTTAAAAAAAGTGATTTTAGAATTAAGAATTATTGCAATAATTAAATAATATTTATGGGTTGAAATTTTGGTTGTCGCCAATTCGGATCATCTTAGCTTATAGAAAAGACTAAATATTATAAATTTGAACGAGAAATATATTTTGGGTTACATCTAATTTTACTACTTAATTGTTAGTGCGACATTTATTTATACTTCCTTTTTAATTAATTATACTTTTCATCTTCAAAAGTTTACGTTATATCTTTCAAACTTTTGTACTTAGTTAATAATTTATTTTTTATATGCACTTAAACGCAATTAATATTTGATACAAGTGCAACGCACATACCTTAGACTAGTAGATTAAAATAATAAGTCAAACTATATAGATCATGATAATTATCTATAATATATTAAAAGTGTGAAGATCCTTAGAAAAGTGATTTGAACTTTTTGCCCTTCATTAAAAGACTCTGCAATAGATAAAACTATCATTTACAATTTTACTAAATTATTATTTAATCATTTTATAATATTTTAGGTGTCCTACTAAAAATTGGTTATTAAATCTTTCCTTATTTAAACATAATAAAAATTACTATTAATTTTTAGTGATTAATTTATAATTAAGGAACTATATATTAATCTTTTATAGAAAAAAAAAAAAGGACTTCAACTTACCAAATATAAATACTAACCAAAACTACTTTAGTAGTAACTTCTTGACCGAATTTGTAAGACTCTTTTTAATAATAATTTAACAAAAATAGGTAGGTTATTTTGGCAAGAATTTTACTTAATATAGAAAACAAATTAAGTAAATTCTTTTTTTTAAAGTTAGCATCCAAGTATTCGTCTCTTTGCTTTTCTATTTAATTTATATTTTTGTTGCACTTTAAATTTCTTTTATTAGGTTGTTCGTTACTTTTAAACGTTCTTTTAGTTGTCTAACTATGTGATTTTTACGTGTGATTTGTAGTATTTTGAGATTCTATCCTTAATTTTTGAGATTCTGTTAAAATTTATGTTTGATAGGTTGTGACCTCAATCAGTAGAATATGGCAAGGATGAAAATTTTAGTTCAAATTTAAAGCTTTAAAAGAACATGGATAATTGAGGTATAACTTCTACTAATTTAAATTAACATATGATATATTATTTTCGCAAATTAGACGATCTATCGATATCTACATTTATTATTTAGAAGGAAATCATTCTCTCAATATTTTTTTTTTGTCGATCATATGTGGGTTAATATATTAGGCACAAAGAAATTGAGGTTAACGCTTTTAATATGTATCATGATATTGTCGTAAGTGTATCAGGTAAATATTTGCATTTAATTATGTACATTCTTCTATTAAAGACATATATAATATTGATCTTGAGTAATTGAAGAGTGTAAAATATTTGTCCATGTACGGTAGCAAGGTAGAGAAGTGATGTTGGACTAGATTGAAAGATAACAGTATATTCTTACAGAGTGTTTTGTTATTTACACTCTCTTAATTTTTTGACTTTTTTCTCCCTTTCTGTTATATTTTATATAATCAAATATTAGTCTCAATCCTAAAATGTATTGTAGAGTAATAATAATATTTTGTTTAAATTTCATATGACGTATAGGTACGACAAACGCTTCTTTGTAGCTTAATTTTTCTCTACATTTTTTTCTTTGGTGAGCAGAAATTTTTAATTCATTAATTTTTCATTGTATATATATATAATTTTATTGACTAAGATGAAATACTTATAGTGTCAAATTATATCTTTTAAATAGATATTGTTATAAATGTATTTACATTATAGTGAATGTCTATCAAGATCTACTTTGATATCTATTAGGATTTGAAGCATCCGTCTTTTACTCAGACTAGGAGTAAATTTCCCTTATAAATGGAGGGGTTTTGTTCATTGTATTTACAATCAAGATGATCTCTCATCCCTCAAGAGAAGAAATAAGAATTACTCTCTCTATTCTCTCAACTCTTCTTCTTTACTCTTTCTTGTTTTATAACACGTTATCAGCACGAGACTCTGCCAAATAGGTGAGATTATAAATCTAAATGATTTCAAGTTTAGTAATTCCTTATGTTATCTGTCTTTTGTTACTAATAATATAAGTATTGTTGGATTTGAGGAAAAATATTTGGTTTGGAATCATTATGTTTTAAATTTATTCCTCAAGAACAATATTATCAAAAGAGATGATAATATGTTGAGTTCAAGTCCCAGTGATTTATACCTAAGACGCTTTTATATGGATAAAACATTGAGTTTGAATCTCAATGCACCATATTAATGATATTATGATGGCTAAGGTAAAAATAATGGATATTTGTTGAAACATGTCCCATTAAATATGCTCTATTCCATGAATTTAATGTGGTAGCAATAAATCATATGTATGACTCAATTTGCTTTTGTAGTAGCTATCATAATTTGATACGCTTAAGACATGATTATATTCCAATTCCTGGGGAATGAGAAGCTTATTAATGCAAACGTGTACTTGATTGTGATGGTATCACAACTCACCTCCGAAAGAGGCTGAATAATTGAGAAAAGTTATTTTGAAATCTACTTCTGAAGTAGTAAATCTGAAATTTATTCATGTAATAGTAAATCTAAAATTTACTAAAGAAAAAATTACATGTCATGGTAAACTTGGAGTTTACTAGAATAAAAGTTCATAAATTGACATGAACGATTGCAACATCTCGAAGATGTGCATACTGAGTATTGAACATATATTGAAGAATTAGAAAATTCTTCATGAACTCGTTTGTTCTCATCATAAGTTGGTTGGACCAACTAATTTTGGGATTGGATCCCTTAAAATCTGAAAAGTATAAACGGTGAATATGGGCCCGTTCACCTATCATGTGATATGTTGAAAAGATGCATCAATAAGATAATCACATGTACATTCATGATCAACCTACGTTTGACATTCATAATGTTACTTGTTCAATATAAATTGAGCATAATTTTCAGATTGTGCAATCAAGAAAGTTGTCTTGATGATGATGGTTTGGTATTGAATGCCTTTGATAAATAGCTAAATCATCGCTAATGAGAACAAAACTTCATGTGTTGGTCTAAAATATAATATGTTACATACAATAAAACTTGTATGCATTAGACCAATAAATTAGGATTATTTCTTCCCTCTCAATTAGTTCAAGGTTGGGAACCAATTATTTCATCTAATAATTTTGATGTGCGGTATACGATTAATGAATATACCATAATGCACAAAGATGGATTTCTCAAAGAAGTAGAGGATGTATGTTAGTTTTCCTAACATAAGGGGGAGATTATAAGCGCTATAAAATATGTTAGGAATTATCACCTGATTCTCATCCAAAAGATAATTCAAGTCAAATGCCGAAAGCATCTCATATTAAGCGCAAGTGCTCTTATTTTGTGTTCCTAAAGGACAGAGTCTCTGCATGCGTGAAGCGTGGTAGACTAATCGATTCCAAATGAAATAGTCCTTGAAAAATAAGGAGCAAATAATCATAATAAGAAGGCAATGAACTCTTGAAGAGCCTACGACATAACACTTTATGAAACCTTATGTAAGGTTCATGTACCTGAAAATAATGAAGTGATGAGATCTCAAAATGTTATGTCCCATTGTGAACCAATACTAAATGATATATCATCAATATATTTGACACAATATTAACGCAATATTGTGAAAGATTACAAAGATCCAATTCATTGTTTATTTAAGCATGTTGAAAACATTTATCAAGTGACATGAAAGGATGCATCTTGGTAAGTATTAAACTTATTTGATTTACAGTTCAGATATTTGAAGATGTCACTCATAAAATGTTGAATATTGTCACTTGACAAAACTTATGTGAAAAACTTTTAAGGATTCAAAATGCTTGAAGCATATAAAAGTTTCTGGGAAACTTATTTATAATTCTTATATTATATAAGCTTATTGCTTGAACATCATTAGAACTCTTGGAGAGTTTTTAAAACAATAGATTATTTGCTGAAATTTGAAATATATCGAATTGAATTGGTTATGAAGTACCATATCTTAGTGCAATTGATACACTCATTTACCTTGCAAATACTACAAGGCCTATAGCCTTTTCAGTCAATTTGTTAGCAAGGTATATTTCTGCTCCTACTATGAGACATCAAAATGGGATAAAACACATGAGCTTGTTCTATTCTAAAGATTGCAGTCCCGATCTTATTGGTCATGCTGATGATGGGTACTTATCTGACCCGCATAAAGCTCGATCTCAAATAGGCTATGCGTTCATATGTGGTGGTACTGCCATATCTTGAAAATATACAAAGCAGTCTATCGTAGCCACTTCATCGAATCATGCTGAGATAATAGCTATTCATGAAGCAAGCCGAGAATGTGTATGGTTGAGGTCCATGATACATCTCATTCGAGAAAAATGTGGTGTGAAATATGACAATCTACCCACAATTTTATACAGAGATAATTCAGCATACATAGCACATCTTAAGGGAGGATTCATAAATGGAGATAGAACGAAGCACATTTTGCCAAAGCTTTTCTACATACATAAGCTACAAAAGAATGATGATATTAATGTGCAACAGATTCATTCAACTGACAATGTGACTGATTTATTCACCAAATCTTCTCCAATTGCAACTTTCAAAAAGATGTTGCACAAGATCGAGATGCAAAGGTCAAGGATGTTCTCATTAGGAGGAGTTAATACGCGTTGTACTCTTTTTTTCTTACGGGGTTTTGTCCCACTGAGTTTCCCTTGTAAGGTTTTTAATGAAGCAGCCGAAATGCGTATTATTAGAGATGTGTACTCTTTTTTCTTCACTAGATTTTTTTTCCTACTGGGTTTTTTGTAATAAGATTTTAACGAGGCACATTATCTACCAATTAGACATTCAAGGGGGAGTGTTACAAATGTTTTTACATTATAGTGAATGTCTATCAAGATCTATTTTGATATCTATAAGGATTTGAAGCATCCGTCTTTTACTCAGACTAGGAATAAATTTTTCCTATAAATAGAGGAGTTTTGTTCATTGTATTTACAATCAAGATAATCTCTCATCCCTCAAGATAAGAAATAAGAATTACTCTCTCTTTTTTCTCTACTCTTCTTCTTTATTCTTTCTTGTTTTATAACAGATATAATATTATTGCTATTTTAAAATAATTTTATTTCTTTATATATAATTTTATTTATCAACATGAGACTCACGTGCAAAGTACGTACACTTGACTAGTATCATGATTAAGAGTATAAATACTAGTACAAAAAAATTAAAATATTACCATTTTCATAATTAAAATCAAATTATATTTAATTTTATACTACAATCATCAAGATGTTTATCCTACGTCCTCTAAATGGGAACAATAATTTATAACTTATAAAAAACAATAATTTTATTCTTCCATTTATGAGTTAAATAACTTCATACACAACTATATAAATAAAGGACATATATATTAACACAATAATCTTGTTCAAACACTTTACTAGATAAATTAAGTCAAATCTTCACATTAAATAAGAAAATATTACTATAACATAAATCACATGATTAATATTATATTTTTCACATTCTCCTATCCGTAAAACAAAAATCTGATATGTCTCAATCTCAACTTAATCCAGCCTTATTAAAGATATTTTTTTATATAAGCGAATTAAATAAATAGGATTGTGAGGCTTTCTTTTTGTGCATTTTCAGATTTTTTTTTGATTATTTGAAAATGAATATCATCTGTCTTTGTAGTGAGCTGTAGTTTTAATAGAATTTCTCATATTTCATATTTAGCACGAACCAAAATAATGTAGATGCTTAATTAATGAAATCCATATATCGAGTCAAATGCGACTTTCTTTTGCCCCCAACAACATTGTAGTAGTGACACATCAAAGTATTTTCACTACATAGTTTATTCAAAGTTGAACAAGACAACAACTCGAAGGGTGTGTTTGGTATCAAGAAAATGTTTTTCACGAAGAATATTTTTTTAGAAAATGTTTTTCTAAAAAATAAGTTGATTTTTTATTTATTTTTTTATATTTGGTTGGTGGATGAAAAATATTTTTTACTATTTAGTTGGTGAATAAAAAATATTTTTCAAAAAATACATTTTAATGTTTAATTAAAGCCTAAAAATATATTTTAGAACCCTTTTTTAAAAAAATAAATTAAAAAATTAAATCCTTTTTTGAGAAGAGGGTTGATAGGCGGGTGGGTGAAGGTGTCAGAGTAGGTAGTAGGGGTGAGGTAAGAAATTTTTTTAAATTATTTTGTTAAAAAAAGATTTAAAAAATTAGCCGGGGGAGGGGGGGTTAGTAGGAGCTGGGGGTCAGGGTAGGGGAGTGAGGGAGAAGGGGGAAGAAAAAAATAAAAAAAATAAAAAAATAAATTTAATTTTTTTTTGAGGTTGGGGGAGGGGGGTGAAGGCTGGTAGGGGGAGGGAGGATAGGGGTGTGGGATAAGAGAAAAAATTGAATTTCTTAATAAAATGTGGATGTTGTTTTTGAAAGGGGGCTGATAGGGGTAGGGGTGGGGTGGAGGCAGAGGATGGATTAAGAAAAATAAATTGAAATACCTTTGAGAAAAGACATCTTTTTCCTCCTAAACTTGTCCTCCAAAGTCACTTTGGCACTTAAATTTAACTTTCGTTTATTTACCTCCCTTAACATTTTTAAAGTGTATTTGTTTGACCCCTAAAATTGACGTGACATTTTTTTTTAAAAAAAGGGCACGTTTATTTATTAAAAAAATTAATTTCAGTAGTATTATATTTAAAATATAATTAATTTTTTTTAAAAAAATTAAAATTAAAATAAAAAATGGACACTTTTTTCTTCTTTCTTCTTCAAATCATCATCAACAACAACACTCAAACCTCCATTAACAACTTCAAATTTTTTTCGCTTTCCTTCGTTAACAACACCACCCAAGAACAACATTTTCCTTTAATTTTTTTTACTTTCTTCCATTTACAACATCACCCAAGAACAACACTTTTCTTTAATTTTTTTCACTTTCCTCCATTAACAACACCACCCAAGAACAACACTTTCCTTTATTTTTTTTTCACTTTCCTCCATTAACACCACCCAAGAACAAACATGAAAACACTATTAAATAACTTTCTCCATTGAACACTATCCCAACCTTCAATCCAACTCCCTCAAAATTTAAAAAAAAATTAAATTAAATTGATGATTTTATTTTTGAATCACTTATCATTAATGAGATTTCTTTTGATTTTTACTTTTGAATTCCTTTTGTTAATAAGACAATTTGAAAAAATTAATTTTAACTTGATAAAAATATTTTTGTGTTTGAATAAGAAAGAAGAGGGGAGGGTGGAGGACTGGAAAGGAGAAAGAATGGGGGTGGGTGCTGGAAGGATGGGGTAGGGGTGGGGAAGAAAGGGGAGAAAGAATGGCATGAGGGGGGGTTGGAAGGGGAGAAAGAATCGGGGGTGGGGTGGGAGGGTTGGAAGGGAAGAAGAGCGGGGTAGGGGGAGGGGGGTTGGAATGTTGAAAGAGATTGGGAGGGGGGAGGGGATTTTTTATTATATATATATATATAAATAGTACATGGATATTTTTTATTTTTAAAATATAAATGCATAAAAATAAATATATAAAATATATTATTTAAATAAAAATGGGGTGAGGGTGGGGACATTTTTTATTATATATATATATAAATAGTAAATATATATTTTTTGCTTTTTAAAACAAAAATACATAAAAATAGTATGTGTGTGGATTTTTTTTTTAAATCCTAAGTTCTTACGTGGCAATGACCTGGAACTGATGTGACATTGATTTGGCATTGACATGGCGCATGTGTAACCTACTCTCCGTTGTGAAAGTGGTATTCAGTTTTGAGGGGTGAAATAAATACACTTTAAAGATGTTAAGGGGGGTAAATAAACAGAAGTTAAATTTAAGTGCTAAAGTGAGTTTGAAAGACAAGTTCAGTGGGGAAAAGATGTCTTTTTTCAATACCTTTTAATACAATTGAATTTGGGGGGTGGGGATGGAGGTGGGGGTGGTGTCGGGGTGATAGGGTATTGGGGGCGGGGGCGGAGGCGGGAATAGACTAAGAAATTTTTTGAAATACATTTTAAGACAATTGAATTTTGGGGTGGGGGTGGGGGTAGAGGTAGGGGTAGAGGTAGGGGTAGAGATGGTGTCGGTGTGATAGGGTGTTGGGGGGAGGACGGGGATGGACTAAGAAAATTTTTGAAAAACTTTTAAAAACAATTGAATTTTGGGGGTGGGGGTGGGGGTAGGGGTGGTGTCGAGGTGATAGGGTATTGGGGGCGAGGGGCGGGAGGCGGGGTAAATAATTTTGAGAATTATATGAATATTTCAACTTTAAAGTGAGGTTAAAAGAGTTTTGAAAAATGTTTTCCTTACTTTTTGAAGGAAAGTTATTTTCCTTATATTTAAGGAAAATAAGTTGATTTGAAAAATATTTTTCAAAACATATAAACTAACTAAACAGAAGAAAACTAAAAAATATTTTTGAAAAATGTTTTCCTTCGTACCAAACACACCCTAAGTATGTGGAGTTGTGAACCCATCGTGGTAACCAAAAATGGGGAACGTGATACATTTTTCCCCCCAAAAAATAGAAAGTGACACTTTTGATTGACTTAATTTAAGTGTTTTTAAAATTAAAATAATTTTTAAATATTTTTATAATATTTCAATAAAATTATAAAAGAACACTAACTTATAAATAATTGATTTTAATTATAATGATAAAATTAAGTCAAAAATAAAAAATTAATTCAAACAGACTCTTAAAGGTGATTAAAGTATGAATATATTTTTTCTTGCTTTCAAAAATTATTTAGACATAAAATGATAAAATTTGTTACATCTTTTTGTAAATTTTGTTTTCACAATTTTCACCCCAAATCATTCATAAAAGTACAAAATAACTTCAGTTAGTATCAATATCCAAATATAACTAGGTTCCAGATATTATTTCAAATCTGTTTTTGATACTATTCTATTTTAAATTTCACAATTCTTCTGTCGAAACAGTTCACTAAGGATCCGTTTGGTGATAGAACTAAAAATATATTCATTTTATTTAATATTTTTGAAGTTAAAAAATCTAAATTTTTTATTATTTATGAAAATAAAATAAATCATTTTTTAAAATATAAATTAAAAATAAAAAAAGTGAATCCAAAAGTAATAAAAATACCTCTTGGGATGCCTTTTTAAAATATAAAAATGTATCTGAAAATATTTATAATCAAATAACTATTCCAAAATAAAATAAAATCATATTTCAAAATATTGTGAATAATATGTAAGACCGAACTCCTACTAAAAACACATAAGTCAAACTTTGGAAAGAAAAATTTCAATGTCTAAAGAAGATTAATGGAGCCATGATTGTTTGGCCATATAAATTTTTTACTTTTTTCTAAAAACATATTTTATTTTAATAGAAATTATAGTGTTTGATCGTAAGAATTTCAAATATAATTTTAAATTATATTTAAAAAATTTTTTTAATTTTTTATAAAAAATTAAAAATAATTTTAATTTATATTCAGGGGAACACAAACTCCAAACTTCAACATGAGCTTAACTCCAATTTTTTTTAATTTTTATGGCCAAGCATTTACTAAGGTTTTAGGCCCTACATAGTGCCTAGTGTTCTACACCTTTTACTCAAAGAAAAAGCAAATAGTCTCCGCTGCGTAGCAAAGAAAGAAGAAAATGGAAGAGAAGTTGATGATCCCAAAATGGGTAAATAAACACAATGAACTGTACACAGCAGCAACAAGACACCCATTTACTCTCAGCATTCGTGATGGCTCCGTTGTCTTCTCTGCTTTCAAACTTTGGCTGGTAATTCATTCATTTTTTTTCCTCCAAGTTCTTATGGTTCTTGTTTTACTTGTGATTCTAATTGGGCGAGCTATATGAAGAACTAATTTGACCCCTTGTACATTCAATAACTGTACTGATAGTGTAAGAAAGTTTATAAGTTACATCTGATGTAAATTGTATATATATATATATATATATAGGATAGAGTAAGATAAAAGGTGTCCTGAAGTTGATTTTTCTGAGCTTCTTGTGGATCAATATCATTGTTGATGAGATTATGAGAATGTCCCGAATTTGATTGGGAAGAGAATCCTGTGAATCATGTACTGCTTGGGCAATTTTTTGAGCTAGGTTTTGGAATGTGAGTGAGGGACAAAGTTTAATTTGACATGGTATCAAAGTAAGGTCCGTGGGGCCCGATGTGGCGTCCCTAGGCTGTGTGCATCAACTCCTGGTCCTTGAATGTCACACTCCGGATGAGGGGTGTTGAGTTAGGCCTAAAGCCTAATTTGATAGTACCCTTCGTCGCGTCATTTGCTAAGATAGTGATCTCATTATTGTCTATTCCAGCAAAACAATCCATCGGAGCCACCATTGGTCTTTAAGGCGTCGTCTCAAAATCCTTATATCTATAACTGTGTCAATGAGGGCGTGGTTTTGTCAGAATTTGACCATTATTAGTTGATCAAATGATTTCTTTCACTTCTGAATCCCGAAAGATTTTATTAGTAATTAGGGGGTCAGTATGCTAAGATTTAAGGTCATTTCTTCAAATTGCTATTCATTTCTAAGTTTATAGCCTTTGCAATAGCTTCATCGATATTACCTGCCAAATAGAAGGCATGTTCAGGAAGATTATCTAATTCTTATTAAGGGGAGAAGGTTTCTGCTTACTATCAATGGCTCCAAGTGTTGTTCTAAAACGTTCAAGTTTAGACTATCTAAGAGCCGTTCTAAGCATCTTTATTTGATTATTTATATTGAATTCTGTTCAGCTCAATTGAATGTAATGACTATTAACTTCAATATATTGTTGTTTGCGGCCTGGAAAAATTGGAGATCTGATGAGAGCTTGATGGTACTTTAGTATGGTACTCTATTGATTTTCGCAAGATAATCGACTTTAGACGTCATATATATCTCCTTGCAAACTCCCAACCACATACATTCCACGGCAGCGACCTGATAGCTGCTGCCACATATTCAGCTTTAGTACTTGATATTGCAGCAACATATTCAGCAAAATAATCGGAGCTTGATGGTTTTGATTATTATGTATTGAGCTGTAACCATAATCTCTGAGTATAGTATTACTTTTTTGTTTCTGCAACTGAAATATGTGTCGTTCTTTGTTCTGTTTCCTTCTTGCTAGCTTGTGCTGTTTTCTATAGTTAAAGATTAGAAGTTGGATGCAGGGGCAAGATTATATATTTGTTAGAGCCTTTGTGCCTTTTGTAGCAAGTTTACTGCTGAAAGCTTGGAAGGAGTCGGATGACGATTCAGACGTGGAGGTCATTTTAGGTGGTATTGCTGCACTGAATGATGAGATATCATGGTTCAAGAGAGAAGCATCTAAGTGGAGTGTTTCACTGTCCAGTATCGTTCCTCAAAAGGCTAACCTGGAATATTGCAGGTATAAAGTGCGCTACATACACACAGGATCATACACATTTTTGTAATTAGGATAGTCTTGTTTTGATGGTTCTTGTCCCGTTACTATAATCTCCATCATTCTATGTTATTGTGACGATTACTATGAATGATTTCTGTTCAACGTGATATAGGTCGTCTTATGTCTTATCTTTTATGGTTATCCTTTTACTGAAAAAAACTGTTGAGAATTTAACGAATATGATTTGATAATTATCAGAAGATGCACCCTAGCCCTGCTTAGTTTTATTCTATGGTTCCACCTTTTTATCCTAACAAGGCAGGCGTTGCTAAGTTTTTGTCATCCTCTTATAAAGTTTATCATGTAGTTTGGCTAACTGGTCAAACTGATTCTTTAGAATCCGCTGAACTTGTATTCAAGCTCCTAGCCATGCTGTTTGGTTGACTATCTTGTCTGCTAAAGTTCATCGATGATGTTTATAGTTGTTTTTGCTGTTATTGTACAAGCAATAAGCAAAGGTTTAAGCCAACACTAGAATAAGATCTATAGTTGTCTGTAGTCTTCACTTACCAGCATCCAGCAACAACAAACTACATACCTAGTGTAATCCCACAAGTGGGGTTGGGAGAGGGTAGAGTGTAGAGAGGCTGTTTCTGATAGACCCTCAGCTCAAGTGGTATTTACTTACCAGAAAGAAAATAAAAGTATGAACTACACATTGTGTTTTTAATCCTCAAAACATAAGATCTTGCTTTGCTCGTGCCTAAACAATCTCCTCTGCTTCGCCTTTTCCTTTATGCAAAACCAAAAAAGAAAGATATGTTTATGTGGAATTAAAGTATTGTTTTCATGTTTTGTAGTCCTCTCCATATACTATTTGGGGATCTTATATTAATCTAATTTTACCAGATTTTTGGAAAGCATAACGAGTCCTGAAGTAGAATATACAGTTGCTGTTACAGCTTTTTGGGCAATTGAAGCTGTCTATCAAGAAAGTTATGCGCATTGTTTATCAGATGGCGCTAAAACCCCAGAAGAACTAAAAGAGACTTGTCAAAGATGGGGCAATGATGGTTTTGGTCAATATTGCCACACTCTTCAAAACATAGCTAATCGTCGTCTTGAGAAGTCACCAGAAGATATTGTTTTAAAAGCTGAGGCAATGGTAATACGCGTCCTGGAGTATGAAGTTGAGTTTTGGAACATGAGTCGCGGGGAAACCTAAGTATCTCTTGCCTCCCACCATTGTGTGTGCACTGGCATTTCAAGTTGTGTGAGATCGTTGGGTATAAACGTTTGTTGCATCTGTTAAAGAGGACGAGTGCAATGATAGGTTGTAGTCTATACAGAAACATGTTAAGTACTTCTAGCAAATAATTTACTTCGGCATGTTTAGCCTTCGTTAAGTTTACTGTTTTCTTCTTCAAATAATATGCAAATTCAGGACAATTTGCACACACCACGACTATTACACTTAATTTGAAATCTTCACTATTACACATCATATTTTTTTTGAAATCTCCAAGAGAAGAAAGAAATAGAGTGATGAGGAAGTTATGTTTTCTTTGTGAATATTTATGATAATAGACTTCGATATAGTTTGTGTGTAGGAATATATGATATTACCATCACAATTAATTAATCAGTACATTTTATCTAAGTAATTTGTACTTATGCATATTTGTGGTTTAGTGGGTGTTTGGATTAACTTATAAGTTGGTCAAAATAATTTATAAGCTATTTTTTTTGCTTAAAATGGTGTTTGGCAATTTTTATAATTGCTTAAAAAAAGTTGATTTTGGCTTTTTTATAAGCCAAAAAACAAGAAGTAGCAAATAACAGTTTTTTTTTGGAAACTTATAATCTATTTAAGTTGACCATTTAAATTACCTGTGTGTCCCTTGCAATTATTACTTTTTTCAATTTTATCCTTATAGCTCTAATTCTCCTCCACTACTATTAATAATCAAACTTTTGCCTTTTTTTTAAAAAAGGTTTCTCACATGAATACATACAATTCAAAAAAAATAGCAGTGCGTGCACTTAATTTAGTCATAATAACAATAATGAAATTTTGGGTTGTGGATCTTAAGATTGAATTATACTAGTTTGAAAAAGTACCAATACTATAATTATCAGTTTAGTTTACACTTATTGATCACTTATCATGGTTCTCAACTCCAAATTAACACACTATATTGCTATAAATTAAACACTTTTTTACCATTTGGTTTTTAAATAGGCATTTGGAGAATATTCATTGAAGTTGGAAAAAAAAGAGTACGTAATATTAAAGCTGAAAATAAATATCTGAAAATCAAGTCGAGGTTAAAAAGAGTTTCTCTTGATATTTGTAATATACTTGTACTAATTGAATATTTTCATTTTTTGTATTTATGGCAAACTTAACTCTAGCCATATTAGTACCTCTTTTGTTTGAAACTATTTATCTATTAATGTAATTATAATGATTAGTAACATATATATTTTGCTTAATGATAAGCTCGACATATATATTAATGTTATCCTCGAAGGTTAAAAGCAACAAGTCCAGTTTAATAAGAAAATGAAAGTGTCGTAAATTGCACCTTAATGATACGAATTCTTAACGTAACCATGAAGAAACAAATAATCTTTTAATATAGAGAAAAGACATTCTCCCCCCCCCCCCCGCCCGAACTTGTCCTACAAACTCACTTTAACACTTAAACTTAACTTCTGTTTATTTACCCCCCTTAACATCTTTAAAGTGTATTTGTTTCACCCCTTAAAACTGAATACCACTTTCACAACGGAGAGTGGGTTACACACGCGCCACGTCAGTGCCAAATCAATGCCACATCAGTTCCAGGTCATTGCCACGTAAGAAACTAGGATTTTAAAAAAAAAAAAAATCCCACACACATACTATTTTTATTTAAAAAGCAAAATATATATATTAAATAAAAAATGCCCCCACCCCCACCCCATTTTCATTTAAATAATATATATTTTATATAATTATTTTTATGCATTTATATTTTAAAAATAAAAAATATCCATGTACTATATATATATAATAAAATATTCAACCACCTCTCCCAATCTCTTTCAAAATTCCAGCCCCCCCTCCCCCCGCCCTTCTTCCCTTCCAGCCCCCCACCCCACCCTACCCCCCGTTCTTTCTCCCCTTCCAACCCCCCCTCCCGCTATTCTTTCTCCCTTTTCTGCCCCACCCCTACCCTACCTTTCCAAGCCCCCACCCCCCGTTCTTTCTCCCTTCCAGCCCTCCACCCTCCCCTCTTATTTCTTATTCAAACACAAAAATACTTTCATCAAGTTAAAATTAATTTTTTTAAATTGTCTTACTAACAAAAAAATTCAAAAGTAAAAATCAAAAGAAATCTCATTAATGATAAGTGATTCAAAAATAAAATCATCAATTTAATTTAATTTTTTTCTAAATTTTGAGAAAGTTGGATTGAAGGTTGGGATGGTGTTCAATGGAGAAAGTTATTTAATAGTGTTTTCATGTTTGTTCTTGGGTGGTATTAATGGAGGAAAGTGAAAAAAATTAAAGGAAAGTGTTGTTCTTGGGTGGTGTTGTTAATGGAGGAAAGTGAAAAAAATTTGAGGTTGTTAATGGAGGTTTGGGTGTTATTGTTGATGATGATTTGAAGAAGAAAGAAGAAAAAAATGTCCATTTTTTATTTTAATTTTAATTTTTTTAAATTTTTTTAATTATATTTTAAATATAACATTGCTGAAATTATTTTTTTTTAATAAATAAACGCGCCCCTTTTTTTAAAAAGAATGTCACGTCAGCTTTAGGGGTCAAACAAATACACTTTAAAGATGTTAAGGGAGTAAATAAACGGAAGTTAAGTTTAAGTGCTAAAGTGAGTTTGGAGGATAAGTTCAGGGGGAAAAATATGTCTTTTCTCTTTAATATATAACTATCTTTTTCAAACGCAAACATTCAACACTTAAACTCTTAAAAAAATATTTTTTAGCGCACAAATTAATAGTCATTCATGAAAATATTTTTCTAATATATATATATATATAATTTTAATTTGAATCATGTTAGCAATAAAAATTAATAATAATCAATTCTATATATTATTAACAGCTATAAGGGTATTTCAGTCATTTTGATAAAAAAAGTGTTTAAAAGCATTATTTACCAAACACTTCAATAATTTTTTTTCAGTTTCAACACTTTTATCCAAACACTTAACTGTTTATTTTTAAAATAAGTTCAGCACTTTCAAAGACACTTTTAAAGAACTTTTTTCAGCCGTTTTTTTCAGCCTATCCAAACGGGCTCTTAATATACTTGTACATCCCGCATAATGAAAGTTCTGGGGCAACAGGACCCCCTCCCCCTTTCGGGAGAAAGGACAAAAATGACACCTAAAATTAAAATAATATCCTAAAAATAGCCCCTATAACTAAAAACCTAGTGAATAGTCATTTCATACGCTTAACTCGGCTGAAACTAATCTCAATAAATAGGCAAATGTTTAATTTCCAATTTATAGCCGCATTTGTTGACCAAATAGCGACCAATTTTGGTAAGCTTCTTCCACTTTTTTTTTTTTTTTTTTTCGTTTTTTATAGTTTTCATTTTACTTTTTTTTTTTAAATCTTTTTTTCTAGTTTCATTTTTCCTGGTTTAGTATAAAAGAAAAAAAATTGCTCTTTATTGTTTAAACAATCAAACTATAAGTTTGTAGTTATTCTTTTCTAGCTAGTCGATGATGCTATTTATTTTATTTTTATGTTTTTATATAACAATGATATAATTTGAATACACCATAAAATATATATTTTGTACAATAACTTTACAGTTTATATACCCATTCTATATGACAATTACATAATTTCTATACATTCTATACAATATTTAGTTGCAATTATTGTATATACTTGAACAAATTTTCTCTGTGAAAGGTGTATTTATGTGGTATATATACTGTATCGATGTGATATAAAAGTGTATCAATCTAGTATAAGAGAGTATCAATTGGGTATATGGACATTGCATGTGCATGCATAGGTTTTCTTTCTCTCTTGTTATAAAAGTGTATCAATGAGATATAAAAAAGTATCAATTGGGTATAGGGACTGCATGTACTTGCATAAAATTTCATTTCTCTTTTTTAAAAAGTGTATCAATATAGTATAAAAGTGTATCAGTGTGGTATAAAAGTGTATCAATTGAATATAGAGACTGCATGTGTCCAATTGGACCAAATGGCTAAAAAAGGGAAATAAATTGAGTCGACTGGATCCAATTGTCCACATTTTCAAATTGTGGGTCATTTCTTTTCAAAGTGGGAAACCCATGTCCTTTCTTTTTTTTTTTTTGGAAGAATTACATAAACTAGCAACCTTAAGACATTAATTACAATTAATAACAATAATTTCTCAAAATTACAACTAATAACAAACATAAAAATATTTTACCTTTGTTAGGGAAGAGCGCATGACTTGAACTCCTCTTTTTACCTCACCCTTTTTCACGCTACTTTACCAAATTCAGTTCCCTCCGATCTTTAATTTTTTTTTTCAAAAACCATTTTTATCTCTCAAGATTTTGATAAACATTGCATCCATCAATTAATGTAAGTTTATTTTAAAATTAATTCATATTATATTTTTCATATAAATTTTTTATGTATTTTATTATCGATTTTTTTTTCAAATTTTTTCATTCTTCTTCGCCGATTTGGTCTGTTAGATTTTTTTTTTATGTGTGTATTGAAATTTTTCGGAGTTCCGCTAAATGGCACAACATGCAAATCGTAGTAGTTCCATTAAAGGTATTCAACCGATGAATTTAGTTTCCGATGAATTACTATCGTTTAGTCTTGGGTTAACATAAGTTAAAGATAAAGATTTTAGCTTGTGTTCTACTAATCTTCAGCCTAAGGACGGTGTTAGCAGTGAAGAAGTGAGTTTGAAGCACCGTAACAATCCGGAGAACATTGTCAAAAAAATAAAACGAAAAGATTTGAGAAAATCTTCATCCCCATAATCCACAAAAATTCAAAAATCGATGAAAAAGAGAAAGTCTGAAGAAAAAGGTGAATCTAGTAAAATTGCAAGTCTTGTTTCATCTATTATGAATCCAAAGAAGAGAAAGTGGAGGAGATATGATGCTATTTGTAAAATTTTATAGTTTCTGAACAACATGTTCACACATGTATTTCATATATACAATTTATTAGATATTTATTTATTTTTCAATTTTGTTAGGATATGGAATTGTAGTCCCTAATATGTTGTTAAGATATGGAATTGTAGTCCCTAATTGTATTTATTTTATATCTGTTATATGTAAGATATGTATTTTGTACAAAGGTTTGTTACTGAACTAGAATTGTATATGTTATGTATTTTGTATATTTTTGATATGCATTTGTATTTAATATATTTGTATTTGTCACTGATAAGGTTTGTATTAGATTTTCAGTTGTATTATATTTTGATTACTTAAATTTAGACCATTCATGTATTCATAAAATAGACATGTATATGTTGTAATATAAGTATAATATGTATTCTATATATAGAGTAAATACATAATTACCCCCCTGATGTTTGCCGAGATTTTCAAAAAGACATATAAACTATACTTTCTATCTATTACTCCACGAATCTTACCTAAACCGTTGTAAATGCACTATTTTGATCAAAATTTTGACCCTGCGTGTCTACACGCACTTGAAGCGCGTGAATGGAAAAAAATTGAACCAACGAATTAAAATGTGCCACGTGTAATAAAAAGGACCTACTTTTTTAATTTTGTATTTTAGTTTTTTTTTTCTCCATTTTTCATCTTTTTCATTCATTTCATCTTCTTCATTTGCCATCTTCTTCATTTTTTTCTTCATTTTTCATCTTCTTCCTTCGTTTCTTTTTCTACTTCCTTATTCTTCTTCTTTTTCTTCTCCATTTATCTCCATTAATTGTGTCACTTGATTTTCTTTGAAGTTAAAATTTTTAGTTTTCATCAAATATTCATAAACCATTAATGAAGATTGATGGAGAAGAAGAAGAAGGAAGAAATTACTCCGTACTAATGAGTAATGAGATTTCAATACTATTGTCTTCTTCAAATCCTCCATTAAAGCTCCATTAATGGAGTTTTATGATTCAAGTAAATGGTGTTGAAGACGAAAAATAAATTTAATCACAAAAAGAAAACTTGATTTCATAATTTTTAAACAAATTAAGAAGATATTAAAGTCAATACATGATTTTGTATCCCACTAGTTTGATTCATTAAGGAGAATTTTTTTTCTTGAAATATTCTAGCTTCAATGAAGAATTGGGAAAAAAGAAGAGAAAAGAGTAATGGCTATTAGTGGAGAATTGGGGAAGAAGAAATGAAGATTGATTAATGGAGAATTGAGGAAGAAGATATGAAGATTGATTAATAGAGAATTGGAGAAGAAAAAAATTAAAATTGCTTAATTGATAAATAAAATTAAAAGGAAAATTTTATTAAAAAATATAAAAAAAATAAAATTAAACGTATTTACACGTGGAAACACCTGATTAGCGCGTGCATTGCACTCTCTTTGGTGTGATTGAAATTTAGCGAAAAATGATGTATTTGCAAAGAAATAAAGAAGAATCCTGGGGTAATAGGTCGAATTCAAAGTTTAAATGTCTTTTTGAAAATATCAGCCAACATTAGGGGGTAATTATGTATTTACTCCTGTATATACAAAGTGAAACTGTTTTGGCATGTAAAGTATATACATGCCACAGTTTAGATATGTTTTATGAATACATACTACTAAGATTTGTATTTTATGTTAAGTTGTATTTATTATTCATTAGATTTTGACTATGATATGTACTTATTTTTTCTTGATAAGCATGATTTTTGTACCATTTATGTATAAATAAAATACATATATATTTGGTTTGCTTGAAATATATGAAATGTATTTGTTATCGGTTAGATATATTTTTTTTGTTATTGCTAATATTTGTATTTATTGCTCACTTGTATTTGTTATTCATAAGATGATGACAATATTTGTATTTTGATGTTTGATAGTTTAGATATGGAACAGTGATGTATTCACAAAATACATATGATAGTTTTATGATATATTGTATAATGAAACTGTAAGATGCATTTCATAACTACATATGTGGCACTATTTTGATATATAATTATATTTTTGTGGTGTATAGGTGTTGCGTGATCAGATATACATGGAAAGAATATTGCCTAAATTTACTCCACATATAGGATGTCATACGATCAACGACATTGAAGATCGTATTAAGTCTATGTTAACAAAGAATCGGTATAAGATGTTTTGTAATAATAGCATATTTGCTGTCTACATGAAGAATAAGAACTGTGTGGTCCAAGCACAATTAGGGAGATGTATTATGTCGCTTGAGACTAAGAAAAGTTCTGCAAATGGCATAGTCATTCGTGTAAAGGGCATAAATCTTCATTTCAGCCCTAGAAAGTTTGTTGTGGTTACTGGTTTGAATTGTTTCTCAAACAAGGATGATTTTGTGCTTGATGGGGATCTTCCAAACAAATTTATTGAGAAATATTTTGATGGTGCAAAGTATATTCAGAAAAGAGAATTATTTGCTGCTGTTTCTGAAAAAATTTAGGAAAAGGATAGTGATGAAGATGTCGTGAAGTTTGCTAATCTTTATCTTATTCATGCATTTTTATTATTTGCTGTTGATACTGTAGTTATTCCACGGCTACATTTTGATTTGATTGAGAGTGGCCGCTACAGTGATTATTCTTGAGGATCTGTTGCATTCGAGGAATTAGCCAAAAGTTTAAATAAAAAGTTGAAACCGAAAGAACAATTTTATATGCTACATGAAATGCCTCTTGTCTTTCAAGTTTGATTGTACGAGTGTTGTTCCACTGTTCCTCGTAATGTTGCTTCAAAGGTGGCTAATCGAATTCCACGTCTTTTAAATTGGAAGACAAATGCTCCCCGTCCACGATATGAATCTCTTATGAAAAGTATGTTTAATGATGCAGATGACAAGGTGAGTTTCATTTATATCTTTTGTTCTTTATGTTGAATATTTAGAAATACATTTTCTATTTTTGTATATGCTTATATACAAAATACAATTTGTCACTGCTTATGCATTCATGTAAAGGTTAAATGCTTTGTAATGTCGGTTATTTATGTTCCTACTGTCACTGGTGTTACTATCTAAAATATTTTTTCGTTGTATGTAATAAATTGTAGGTTTCTTTTAAAAATATTGAGCCAACACAGAAGGAGATTTCATCCTTTCACATACCCAATAAGGTTGTACCTAGATGTGTAACTCATAAAGATGATGAGGTTTATTCGGATGATGAATTTCAGGATCCACCACATCCAAAAAAACATTCAATCTGAAAAAAACAATAAAAATTTTGGTGATTCCTCAACTTCACATGTCAAGAAAAAGTTGAAGCAACAACATAAAGGGTTAGATGAGCAGACACCAAAAAAGACCCCTCCACCTCGTGTTGCAAAGAAGCTTTCTGTGAGGACTCCAATTTATATGTGGATTCAACCAAAAGATACATTAGCTTCAAAGAGGTAGGACATAAACCGGTCAGCAAACAAAAAATCTATTCCGATTTAGTCACCTGCTCCGTCTTTCTTCAGTTTTGAAGATGAAGATGTTGTTGTTTCGAAGAAAGTGTTTAAAAAAATTTGTGATGAGGTATTTTGTGTTTAAGATTTGGATTATATTTTTCATTTCTAACTTTTTTCTTTTGAATCAGGTTCGTGAAGAGTTAAATTTCATTTATGATCTAGTATCATCAAGGTTTGATCAGATAATGAATGCTATAATCGAGAAAAAGGTACAATAATTTTACAAAATAATTTGCTATGTTAAATACATATACAACATATGTAGTTTCTGACTTAGGATATACATATACAGTATGTTGTGTATTTTTTAGTTTGTTAATACCTATTTTTCTAACTGCTAATATGTATAATCATATATACATATACATTTGATAATATGTATAATATATGATGTGTTAAATACATATACTGTATATATATTTGTATTTGAATAAATACATATGTAACATGTATTGAATTTTGGAGGTGTAAATATGTACTTGCCAAATCATGATATGTATATTCATATATACATATGTTGTGCAATTATAAATAGTTAGTTTAGTATTGATCTTGATATATTTTTTTCATTTTTTTAACGTGAAGAAACAAAATAAAGATAAAGAATTTGACAAGCCAACAATGGGTGAAGCTGGCTAGAATACATCACACCATGAATTCCCTTCTATGTTTGTGTATGATTTTTCTAAGAATTCTAAAGGCACATTGATAAGTTAATTGTTTACATTCATATGCATTTTAACTTCTATATACAATGTGAATTTATCTTTACATATAATAATTATACATGTGATCAAAATTCATATATAAAAATAGATTATCGGAATAAAAAAAATCGAAGCACTCGTTTGAAGGAGGTGTATAATGAGGACAATAATGATGTTCTGGCAAATAATTTTTTTTTCATGTATATTTTTATAGTATAATAATAATATTTTTTATGTTTGATTTTTTCTTTTATGAAAGAATAAAACTAATATTGATGTGCATGAAGCAAGAGATGTATGTGAATCACCGATATGCTAAATATGTCTATGAAGTTTTTTTAGTTCAAGGAAAATGTTGTTATTATTTAATTTATTTCAACAGGTTGTGTGTAACGCTTCGAATCTGGTGCCCGAAATGCTACACGGTGTCTATGACCCCGAAGGACCACAAGCTAGCCCATGACTGATATCTGCAACTGAGCACTGAATATTATACTGTATAAATGCAAAAATAAAAGCTGAAAGGCCATAAGGTTCAAAACTGAGACATAATATCTGATAAAATATAACATCTGGGTGGGGTATGAAATACCCAAAATAATTGAAATAACTGTTTAATCATGATAGTCTGAAAAACCTTTAACTGTCTGAATAAGGAGTTGATGGGACATGTCCCCAATTAACTCCAACTACTGAAATAAACTAAGTACTGAAATAAAAAAATATACTTATGTCCTCGAAGGATGAGGACTCACTGCTAAGATCTGGAATGCTACTGATGCTCAGGAGCTTGTGCTTCTGAACCTATGGTATAAAATATCATAGCGCAAATACATCAGTACGATTGAATGTACTGGTATGCAACTGAGGTATGCTGAATGCAAAGGGTTCAAATGCATGAACAATGTTAACTGACTATATAACATGAACATGGGGATGCATGCATGAAAAAGTGACTGTAACTGAGTTCATGATGATACTAACTGCTGAGTTTGATTACTGATAACATGAGTTACTGATAACTGATATAACTGGTACTAAGCGACTGTATCTGACAGTCTAGGTTCTGATGGAACTAGCTGAATTCTGTACTATTCTGAGTTGACTGTATATGATAATCCTGGATTTTGAAGAACTATCTGAGTTCTTTTATTGAGACTGGGACTGTAACTGTGGAAAGTAGTCATCTAACCGACATGCCCCAAATAAAGCAATATAGCTGAGTTGGGGTCCAATCTGTAACCCCAATTGGAAGGGTGTTAATACCGCACCACTGGTAAAGACAAGCTGTGGGTGACCCTCATCTGATAGTGTCCCCAAAAGAGAACGGTGGAACCCTCATTTGATAGTGTTTATCTACCTTATCTATCAGTGTTGATGTCTCAACCTGTGCTGACTACATAGTTCTGGAACGCAAAGACTACTTCTAAGGATTACTCCCTCAACTGTTAGTGTGTATCCTCGTCCTTGGGTTCACTCGATGCTAAATCCTACTCCCATCTTAATAGACACTAAACATGATTAACTAAATTGAACTGTACTGAGTTCACTGAGTTTCGTTGATTGACGGAATACTACTGAGATTACTGAATTACTAAGCTTCCTGAGATTACTGGGATTATTAAGTTTACTAAATTTTTCTGAGTCACATGACTGACTGAGTTCTATGGGTTTTGGCTTGACTGAGAGTATCTTGAAAATATGACACTGGCCTAGGCACACAACTAAATTTTCGGGTACAAGTATCCCCAGGACTCGGTAGAAGAAAAATGACAAGGCATGATATTTTTGAATACACGACCAACACCAACAATTCATAATATAGTAAGTTGGAGACTTCATGAAGCATATGGTTATCATAGTTAGGTACATGAATAGGATTGCATGCAAACAGGACATAATTTCATAAGGCTAATTCATGAGCAATCCAACAAACATCTATAAGGCACAATAATAGCATGGGATTCATTTGAACATAAGGGTAAAACATGAATCCATTACTTAAGTCACAATTTAGCTATATTACATGATTTCTAGTCTCTTAAGCATTTTATCAAACACTTAGGTTGCATGACTTAGGGCATTGCATAATCATCAAATTAACATATCATAACCAACTAAAATTCATGATTTTCAACCCACATGCTAACATATTTTCATAAAAATACATAAAGATTCCAACTTGAGAATAATATAACAACAACCACATGAACATAATCAACCCATAGCATGAAAATCGTAATTCATAGTTTAAAACTTGATTCTTGGGCTTCATGAATGAAAGGAATCCATAAATGAATACTATGCATACCTGGGTGGATGATTTCTTGAAGATTGATGGAGGAAAGATTGAATTCTTGACTTGGAATTAGACACCTAGGGTTTCTTGTTCTTGGGGATTAATCTTTGAGAGAAATCCTAATTTGATATTATAGATGAATAATGAAGTTATGAGCACTGATCTGGTATAATTAGGGGTTAAAACGGGTGAAAAAAGACCCAAATGCCCTTTTAAAAATGACTTAAAATCGTTGTTCGAAAGTGGCGAGAGTTTGGGCAATGGTCCATCGCTGTCTCGACAGTCCGTCGGTCCTGATCGTTGTACTTGTCCAGAACCTAAACTTTCTGCCTCGTCTGCGACGGTTTGGGCGACGGTTCGTCGCTTGCTCGATGGTCCGTCGGTCCTGGCCGTCGCACTTGACCAGAAGTTAGGTTCACTGCCTTAGTCGCGATGGCTTGGGCAACGGTCCGTCGCTAGTTCGACGGTCCGTCGGCCTGACCGTCGCTTCTGGGCAGTTCTGACAATTCTCTATAAAACGTCCATAACTTTTTACTCTGATAACGGATTTAAACGAAATTTATATCGTTGAAAAACTAATTCAATTTTCCACATGATAAAAAGTCAAAATTGAAAAAATTCTATCTAATTTAAACATTAATCATTTATGAAGTCATCTCTAACTCTTCTAGACACTAGATTTGACTTAAAGAAAGTTCGGGGTATTACATTGTGTAGAACATAAAATCAATTGATGAAAATATTGGGGAGACACATATATCAGATTCTCAATTCACATTTTCAGATGAGGTGCATAGAAGCATTAATCTTGATTTCATAAAATTCAATTTGAAAATTGAAGATGAGTCTGAGGTATGATGTTTTGCATTGTACGCCTTTACTTATTTTGACAATGTTTTACAATTATAAAATCTTTCTACATTTATTACAGAACATAGAAGGTGCTGCAGAAACGACTATAAATACATCGGCAGAAGATGAGTTCAAGGTAGCATTATCTGCTTTTCTTTATTCTGCTACTGTTGTAATATTATAACATTTTTGTATATTTTATACAAAACAAAGAATGTGATGCAGAAAAGATTGTAAACACATCAGAAAATGATGTGGACAAATCAAAGCTGGATTAGAAAAATAAGACTCCAGTCTATATTAATGAAGCAGTAATTGAAGAAATCAAAGCTGAACAAAATTTACCAGACTCACAAGTCACAATTTCAGATGAGCTTCTACCGAGTCTTAATGCATTTGTGAATCAAGAAAGAAGTATAATTGTACATCCACCAATAAATAAAGCACAAGAAATGCCTATGCATGTCTCAAGGATTAGGCGACCATCTAGATTCACAGAGTCACCATTCAAAATGAAATTTGGTTCAGCAGATGGTTAGTACTCTATTATTTTTATGATTACCAACTTTGTTTAATTTATATTAAAAATGTAATTTCTTGTTTTTCCCCAATGGGTAAGAAGTATGATTTTATATTTTATACAATAATTATTCATTTTAAATATTTAAGCTATGTGTAAGATTTTTGTATGTCACTGAGTAGGTTTATAATTAATGTTCAGTTCTATTCTTTTCTTGTAAGTTAAATTTGGACCACTCATGTATTCATAAAATACATATGTATATATTGTAATGTAAATATAATATGTATTCTGTAAATACATTAGTGACATTTTTTTGACATTGTAAAGTTTAGATATGTATTTTGTTTTGACTACTGCTAAGATTTGTATTTGATGTTAGTTTGTATTTGTTCTTCATTAGATTTTGATTATGATAAGTAGATTTTTTGGACCAATTTTGTATAATTAAAATACCTAAGTATCTTGCTATCTTGGAATCATATCAAATATATTTATTTACTGATTATATATATATATATATATATATATATATATATATATATATATATATATATTTGACCAGATGTTTTTGTTATTCATGATATAATGAAAATGTTTATATTTTGTTGTTAGATAACTTAAAGATGTAACAGTGATGTATTCACAAAATACATATGTTACATTTTATGTATATATTTTGATTTGTAACTTTAAGATGTATTTTATAAATACATATGTACCACTGTGTTTTACATATAAACTATATTTTTGATTCAGTAGTAGAATTATGTCTACTATTTCAATTTTTGTATTTAATTATCTTTTCATACTTTGCATGTCTTAACAATAAATGGAGCAAAGAAGGACAGAGAAAAACATTCAATCAGAAGCATCCATTCATATCTCATCCAATTAATGATATAGAAGACACTAAGTTTACCAACAAGTTCTTGAAGTGACTTTCTTTGGACCTTCTTAAATATCATTCGAAGAGGTATATATGTTACAACTTAATTGTAATAATATTCAAATATAAGTTTATGTTAGTAATGAATCATTATGTTTAATGAATAAATAGAAACAACAAAGGGGAACATTATAAGAAGGGCAAGTCCAACATATCAATTATCAATTTTGGAGTTTTATCTGTTGAAGACAAGAACTAGTTCTACATTATGGGCACTCCTGGTCAGTCATAGTCAAATGAAGTAAGTGATGTACTATTATGTTGATAAGTTGTATATTGAAATAAAACTTATTGCAGTGTTACATATTTATATTTGTAAACGCTTATTTTGATGTAGTTGATTATGTATATTTGTATATACATATAAAGTATGGTATATGTTATGATATATGTATATGATATATACATATGTAGTATTAGATACTTTGAGTTTTAATTTGATTATTTACTTTTAATTATGATTTTTTTATAATGCAGCAAATTGATGTATACTTCTACTATCTACGAAAGAAGTTCAAGTATGATCTCAATAGTTCATATAAACACAACACTATAGACTACAATTTCATGAACATTGTTAACAATGTGTTAGCAGTGTATAAAATGACGATGAATCACTTGATGCTGGTGGAAAGAAATACCATCTGAGTGAGTACATAAATGGATTTTGCATGTATGCTACAGTGCCATGGCATACGATTGATTATATTTTTATTTTTTTCAACGTAAAGGCCAAACATTATTGGGTTCTTGCGGTTATATCTTTCAATGATAGATGCATAAATGTATATGATTCTTTATTATTAGCTGGACATGATGTTGTAATGCTTGCTAAAATTGAAAAGATAGCTGAGGTTATACCATTATGTCTCATTGCAAGTAAATTTTATGAGAAGAAGAGTATTGATATTGCCAATCATCCAAATTACAAATTCTATGATAATATGGATCTATTTGTTGTTTATATGGTGGAAGATTTATGTCAACAACCAAGTGGCAGTTTGTAAGTAATGAATATACATATTAATTGTATATATACATATATATTAATTTTATAACAGATTCTTAATTATGTATATATGTATTTGTAGGGATTGTGGTTTATATATGATAACATATGCTGAGTGCCTTATTTTTAGTGGTCCTGTTTCATCTGTTGATTTTGACTCAGATCTTATTCACATGAGATATGCTTCAATTTTGTGGGATTATGGTATGAGAAAAGAAGAAGCGGAGGCACAAAGTAATGATGAAGCACCAACGAGGCCTCCTCGCGAAATTGGGATAACAGAAGACACTGAAGTGCATGAAATTTGATGTGTACTTTTATTTTGTTGTAGTTTACAATAGTTAACATTACGTGGATAAATAATTTATTGAATATTTCTTAACTTTCATCTGTTAATTTAATGTTCAAGGATAATATGTTGCTATTTTTTTTATTATAATTTGATCATTGATCTTTAATGTGCTAAAATGTTCTTAATAGCTAAGACATGCAAAGTATGAAAAGATAATTAAATACAAAATTTGATATAGTAGAGATAATTCTACTAACCAACCAAAAATATAATTATATGTCAAAACAGTGGCACATATGTATTTATAAAATACCTATTAAAGTTACAATTCAAAATATATACATAAAATGTAACATATGTATTTTATGAATACATCACGTCGATAAACAATTTGTTAAATATTTTGTAACTTTCATTTGTTACTTTAATGTTCAAGGATGATATGCTATTGTTTCTTTTTTGTCATAATTTGATTATTGATCTTTAATGTGTCAAAATAAAATATTTTCGTGGTTAGTTTACATATTCACTACAATTTAATGTTCTCCATATGTATTTATGTTCAACATATTCATTTCAGTTTAATGTTCAACATATTCATTTCTTTGTTGTTCATATGTAACTTTAATGTTCTACATGTCCATTTCAGTTTACATATTTATTTATGACTAATGCATATGTATTTTTCAGTTATAATTATATATCTATCAATAATACATTTATATTTATCTAGCTAATACACATGTAGAACAATGTATTTTTACATATTTGCATATGTATTTTGAACAATACTTATTTATTATATTGTTATGCACAACCACATATAGATTTATGATTTGTATGTATTTATGAATAATACATATCTTCATTCCGTTTTACATATGTATTTATGTAACACATATGTATTTTACTAGTACAAATACATAGAGAATTCTAATATATATATATATATATATGACCTGCACATATATTCATAATAAGTTAAATTAATCAAGTTCAGTAAAATAATTGTAATATTTAATCTATAAAAGTTCAATAAA
This sequence comes from Capsicum baccatum var. pendulum, assembly GCA_030864225.1. Taxonomy (NCBI): domain Eukaryota; kingdom Viridiplantae; phylum Streptophyta; class Magnoliopsida; order Solanales; family Solanaceae; genus Capsicum; species Capsicum baccatum. The sequence goes on from CM061561.1 coordinate 243,077,082, forward strand.
AGTCCAATAACAAATTCTAAATTTGGAATCACATTATTCTAAATGAAAAAATTCAGTAATTATTTTTTGACCAAATACATCTAAAAACCTATCATTTGTTGTATTTTCTGCATGAACGCCTATTGTGACCTTTAAACCCACAAGCACTACAATAATTTTTGTTCTTCTTTTCAAACATATCTCTTACTGATTTACCACTATTCTTCTTTGATGGTCTTCCAGGTGGCCCGCTTATATTTTGGGGAAAAAACTACCTCGTTCAATATTTTCTGTGGTATTACCTAGTCATCTTTATGTGTTAGAGGATAAACTGAAATATCATACGTTCTCAAGACAGTTTTTGGCTTGTATAAATCAGAGCAATATTATCCCTTTTCAAGATTCCTGCTATCAAGTACTACACATGTATGGACACACAATATCTCATCTAATTGAAATGCATGGCAAGAATATTTTTTTTACTTAAGGCAAACAGTAAAATGTTTCTCCTTGTCGTGGACTGTACAGACATACTCTGAGACCGGTATAACCTGAAATTATTAAAACAAAAATAATTAGTAAAAAATTAAATAAATTTCACATTTTTAATTGTTCCAGTTTAGCAAATGTATTTATCTGAATCAACATATGTCTATAACAAGTATGAATATGTATATTTTTTTGCTAGGCATATATATTTACATTACAAATTATAGATGCATTCAATTTTTTGTAATGTTTATATGAACATATATGTCATACAACATATGAAAATACAATTATATTTCTAACTTGATTCTACGTATTTTATCATACCGTCATACGTGTACACTCTGCTTCATTCTGTTGGAGAATTTTATGAAATTTTTTAATTAGATCCGTGCGAGTATACAATGCCTCCTGTCTTTTTTCACAGTTCCATCTACCAAATCTCAATCTAACTTTCTCTAGAAAATCGTATATTGATAGTTCTCTAGCCGATATCAGTGCAACATTAATTGACTTAGCAATGTTTGATGTCAAAGTCCATCCCCTATGAACTGATGCATATGACCTAGCCCATTTATTATATCCCACCAAATCCAAGTTATTCTTCACTCTAACATCAACAGCCTTCACTTTCTCTAGTAACTTGTGAAATTCAGACTTTGAATATGATTTTTCCATGGTATAGAAGATCTCCGATAATATAGCATGTGACTTTCTAAATTTTTTTCCACATTTTCCCATAGATGCCACATACAATGAGGTACATCATGGTACACATCGCCTACAACTTTTATGATGCTTGCATTACGATCAGAAACTACACACATATATTGTCTTTCACTATATGCTTTCTTCAGATTCTCAAAGAACCAAGTCAACGATGCATCATTTTCAGAATCAAGTACAGCATATGCCAACGAAAATATATGATCTGCATTTGTAAAAAATTCATATAATAGTACATGATTTATACACATAATATACTGCATATGCATATTATAAATACATACAACTATAAACATATGTGACTGCCAGTAAACACAATAACATATCATATGTATATTATAAATACATATAGATGTAAACATATGGTAATGCTAGTGAAGACATATACATACTGCATAAATATATTAGAAACACATACACCTGCCAACATATGTAAATGACAGTGAAGACATAGACATACAACATATCTATATTATAAATATATACACCTAACAACATATTTAAATTCCACTGAACATATAAATAGACTGTATATGTATGTTATAAATACATATAGCTGAAAACATCTATATAGTAAAATATATTTATAGTATATCTTATCGGCTCCGTCCATGGCACAGGCAGCTACAAAAGTGCCAGTGTACAGTCCTCTGAGATGGCTTGCATCAACAACTACGACAGGTCTACAATAATTGAACCATTGAATGAATGTAGTAAGTGCTACAAATGTATATGAAAACTCATTATCTTCATGTTTTTTCATTTGTATATGTGAACCTGGGTAAGTAGTGTTCAAAACATGTATGTATGCAGGTAGTTTTTCGTACGATGCTGATGGTTTCCCTTTTAACTCTTCAAGTGCTTGTTACTTAGCTCGCCAACACATAATATATGTCAAATCCATACCTAGGTCTTTCTTTACGTCACTTTTGATATCAGTCTCACTGTATTTTTTTTTGTGGCTTTTAAAATTTGGTTTCACTATACCACCAATCAACTTACTAGTAGAATGAAACTTAGGATAAATCTTATCCTTGATCAGACATGTATGTTCTAGTAAAAATTTCTTAACATTAAACATTCCAAATTGATCGATATCAGAAGCACGAAATAAAAAATCACAATTACGAAATCTGCACAACAATGTATAACTGGAACGAAAAAAGATACATATGCTGAAATACATTTTACTAACATTGAAAAAAAATTTAAATGCATGATGCACTTACCAAGTTTTACTCGATCTCACAGATCGTGGTTGAAACTTCTCCCGAATTGTGTAATCCTTTATCACTGATTTTAAAATACTTTTTGAGACATAAACTTGTTCAACCTCAATATGTCTGTGATATGGGTCTGAGATAATAACTCTAGTTGTATCCATCTCAAATACATTCAAACATTCTTCTGAAGTAGGAACTATTAATCTTTTTTCAGTACTTATATTTACCACGTTACGCGTAGTGATAGACAGATTCATACTTTCAGCATTATACATCGATGAACTAACAAATGTGCTGAGACTATCTTTTTTAGAAACACTTACATTCAAAGGCAAAGTATTCATATCCTTTGTCTCCTTTTTCTGCATAATGTAGACCTTCAAATCCATGTCATTATGTATACGTATTTTTCCTGCAATATCTGGTAATTGATATTTAATTTGAATGCTTTTATAGGTCAAATCTACACTAGTGTGAGAAGCTAGTAGTGTGTAGAGTTGGTTATACAATTCATTTAAGCTCAACAATATCGCATCACTGAAATCTTCATATAATTGTTCATTTGTCCATCTACGAGAGTGTTTAACGAGAATAGGTATGCTTCTTATTTTCAATTTATAGAACACTACAAATCTGTAAATATAACTTCAATTATCAAATACGTACGACATACAATAAATCAGTCGTATATACAAAACTGAAAAATGAATTCCAACAAAAATAAATCTTTTATTCGAATACTATGTATCCTCGTCTTAAATTCAAATTTAATGTATAACAATTTTAATTTAGTTTTATAAATACATAACGACAAGGACAACTTTGAGTTTGAAAAAAAATTCACTGTCAATATTTCATCTCAGAACTAATAAAATTCAAAATACTATCTCAACTTTTGAAATAGATGAATGTTACAAATGCGTTATAAATTTTTTAAAATTATACTTTATGAAATTCACAAACAAAATCAAATTTGGTTATCGATACCTGTAATTGGAACATTGTACTTTCACTATCTTCTTCAAAATTTTAGGCGACCATCAATAGTATTAGATGCACTGTGTTTTTTGAATTTGATTTGAGTTGCTGATTATGGAAAACGTTTTTTGAATTTGAGTTTGACTTGAGTTGTTGATTTGAATTAACATTTTTGAATTAATTTACGTTTGTGGTGAAAAAAGAGAGATATAAGGTAAAAGAATCTGAGTAATTAAATGTGGCTTGAATTAAGGAATAGTTTCTTCCATTTTAAACTCTAACTGATTAGAGTTATATTAGGAATGGATTTTTTATTTGTATATGTATTTATATAGCAACATTTTACTTAAATACATAATACAACTTATTATTTTACGTAATTTTGAAATTGTTACTATAAAAGTTATAATTAAGATTTTATAGTTGTAATTTCTTAAATTTTTCCTTTTTTTTCTATTCCTTTTTTTAAAAGTAAGTTATTACATTTTATCTAAGTAATTTTTTATTTGAACTGAGTGCGCTTGTTTTTTTGAATTAATTTGAAGTATAAACTCTTAAAATTGGAATAGAAAATAAATGCTTATTTTAAAAAATTAAGATTTGTTAAGGAATAAGTACTTTTGGAGACTAGCGAAATTTTCTTTTTAAAAGCTAAAAAAATAATTTCTCTCAAAAAATATTTTTTTTAAAACACTTTTGAGAAAGATGAATATACTTGTAAAAAGCTTGACCAGCATTAATTATTTTCTAAAAGTATTTTTAAATATATTTACCAAACATAGACTATTTTTTACATATAATAGTTTTGAAAAAAAAAGACTATTCTTAAAATAAACTAATTTCAAAAGTTTGACAAAACGAGCATTGTAATATAATTTTGTTATAAAATAAAATGATGGAGTAAAGAAATTGAGGAACAGATAGTGAAGCTTTTTATTAATATCAGATCTATGTACAAAATAAAATGAAGACATGCCTTTTATAGGCAATTTTGCTTACACTACAACCAAGTAGAATTGTTGGTTCATGCATAAAAGTCTTCATTTGAAGTCATTGTTGAAAATGGGGGAAGATATCTACACTACTGAATATTTCTTAACACTCCCCCTTGGATGTCTAATACAAAATAAAAAGAAACTCTAATAATGCATATCTTGTAATATACATTTTATCTTTCAAATACCTCATTAAAAAACCTTATCAACGAAAATCCAATGTGGCTTTCGTGTGTTATTCATGCGGCCAGCCGGGCCATATCCAGAGAGACTATCCAGCAGCAAAGAGTAGTGTTGGGGGAGCCAAGACGCAGGTGAATTCTTCTGCACCACCACCTCAGAAGGGTGCCACTTCACCTGCCAGAAACGGTCGTAACCGGTTGTACGCTTTGACCAACCGTCAGGAGGCAAAGGCCTCGCCAGATGTAGTTACCGGTATGTTGCAAATATTTTCTCGTGATGTTTATGTATTGCTTGACACCGGGTCTATCCTATCCTATGTGAATCCTTATGTGGCTGTTTCTACCCAGTAAGGGATTCTATTGTTGCTAGGAGGGTGTATAGGGGTTGTGTTATAACTGTTTGTAGCCGGGATATGGTGGCGAATCTCATAGAGATAGATATGGTTGACTTTGATGCTATCTTAGGGATGGACTGGCTCCATTCATTTTATGCCACACTAAATTGTAGGACCCGAAAAGTCACTTTCTCTTTTTTGAACGAACCAGTTATAAAATGGGAGGGCCATTCTTTAGCACCCAGAGAGAACTTTATATCTTATCTCAGAGCCCGTAAGCTTATTTCTAAGGGATGCTTGTACCATCTTATTCAGGTTAAAGATTATAACGATGAAAGTCTTTCTCTTCAGTCTGTCCCAGTGGTAAATGAATTTTTAGAAGTTTTCCCAGATGATCTCCCAGTAATTCCACCTGATAGGGAGATAAATTTTGGCATTGATGTAATGTCAGATACCCGTCCTATTTCTATTTCTCCATATAGAATGGCCCCAATAGAGTTAAAATAATTGAAATAACAACTAGCAGATTTTTTAGATAAAGGTTTTATCCGTCCTAGTGTTTCTCCATGGGGCGCACCTGTGCTTTTCATGCGGAAGAAAGATGGTTCCCTGCGTATGTGCATAGATTACCACCAGTTGAATAAGGTCACAGTGAAAAATAAATATCCTCTTCCTAAAATCGATGACCTTTTTTATCAGCTTCACGGTGCTAAGTGTTTTTCTAAAATAGACCTTCGTTCGGGATATCACCAGTTGAAAGTTAGGGAGTCAGACATTCCTAAAATAGCTTTCCGAACTAGATATGGTTATTATGAATTTTTGGTCATGTCCTTCGAGTTGACTAATGCTCCTGCAGCTTTCATGGACCTAATGAATAGGGTTTTCCATCAGTTCTTAGACCTATTTTTTATAGTTTTTATTGATGACATCTTGATTTACTCTAAAAGTGAGGAGGACCATGCCAATCACCTCCACATTATTCTTCAGACCCTCAAAGATCATAAGTTGTATGCGAAATTCTCCAAGTGTGAATTTTGGATGAATGATATTGATTTCTTGGGGCACATTGTGTCTAGTGAAGGGATTAAGGTTGATCCCCAAAAAATTGAGGCAGTGAGGAAATGGCCCAGACCCACGACTCCAACCGACATTTGGAGCTTCTTGGGTTCGACAGGGTATTATAGGAGATTTGTAGAGAGTTTCTCTTCTATATCCACTCCACTTACTAAGTTGACTCAGAAGAAGGTTAAGTTTGTGTGGTCTAACTCATGTGAGAACAGTTTTGAGAAATTGAAAGATAAATTGACTACAACACCTGTTCTGACCCTTCCGGAAGGCACACAGGATTTTATTGTGTATTGTGATGTGTTCCATGTGGGACTTGGGTATATACTTATACAGCACAGTAAGGTGGTGGATTATGCATCTAGGCAGTTAAAGGTGCATGAGCGAAATTACCCCACTCATGACTTGGAATTAGCAACTGTGGTGTTTGTGCTTAGAATTTGAAGGCATTATCTTTATGGGGTGCATGTGGATATTTTCACTGAACATAAGAGTTTGCAGTATGTTTTCTCGCAGAAAGATCTAAACCTCAGGCAGAGGTGTTGGATGGAGCTTTTGAAAGACTATGACATGAGCCTTCACTATCACCTGGGTAAGTCAAATATTGTAGCCGACGCTCTCAGCAGATTGTCTATGGGCAGTCTTTCATATGTTGAGGAAGGAAAGAGAGAAATGGTAAAATACATTCACCGACTTGCAAACCTTGGAGTGCGACTCTTAGATTTCGAAGACGGAGGGGTGGTCGTGCACGAGTTAGCTAGATCATCCTTTTGTGCAGAAGTTAAAAGAAGCAGGTTGAAGATCCCATTTTGATGCAAATTAAGAATAATGTGGGCCAGCAGAAAGTTATGTCGTTTGAGATTGGTGGTGATGGTATCTTGAGATACCAAGGTAGATTGTGTGTGCCTGATGTAGATGACCTGCGGGAACAAATTCTTGATTAAACTCATACTTCAAGGTTTGTTGTTCACCCAGGCTCTACTAAGATGCACCATGATTTGAAATATGTGTACTGGTGGTATAATATGAAGCGTGATATGGCAAACTTTGTGTCCAAGTGTTTGAATTGCCAATAAGTTAAAGTAGAGCATTTGAGTCCAAGTGGTTCTTCCCAAGAGATAGCCTTACCCTTGTGGAAGTGGGAGATAATTAATATGGACTTCATTATAGGATTTTCGAGGTCCTGAAACCAGTATGAATCTATTTGGATAATTATTGATAGACTAACCAAGTCAGCCCACTTTCTGCCTGTTAGGACTAACTATTCGGGAGAGGATTATGCCAAGCTTTTCATTACAAAAATAGTTCATTTGCATGGTACACCTGTGTCCATCATATCCGACCGAGGTATACATTTTTCTTCTTAGTTTTGGAGATCTTTTCAGAAAGGTTTGGTACCCAAGTGAATCTAAGTACTGCTTTTCACCCTCAGACTGATAGGCAGGCTAAGCGCACCATTCAGACCCTTGAAGATATGTTGAGGGCCTGTGTGATTGACTTTAAAGGTAGTTGGGTAGAGCACTTTCCATTGATAGAGTTCGCATACAATAATCGTTTCCATTTTAGTATTAAGATGGCACCATTTGAGGCACTGTATGGAAGGAGATGTAGGTCCCCGATAGAATGGTATGAAGTAGGTAAGATGTAGATGTTATGGCCTGATCTTGTTCATCAGGTAATGCAGGATGTGAAAGTCATTAAAGAATGACTTAAGACAGCTCAGAGTCATCAGAAATCTTATGACGATGTTAGGAGAAGAGATTTAGAGTTTGAGGTTGGTGACTGGGCATTTCTAAAAGTTTCTCCTATGAAAGGAGTCATGCAATTCGGGAAGAAAGGTAAGTTGAGTCCTTTCTTTATAGAAACCTATCAGATATTGAGGCGGATAGGTGCAGTTACGTACGAGTTAGAGTTGCCTGCTAGTTTGGGTTCCATTCATTCGGTATTCCATGTGTCCATGTTGAAGAAATGCATTGGGGATCATTTTTTAGTGTTACCTGTAGAAGAAATCAAGGTGACAGACTCTCTATCCTATGAAGAAAAATTGGTAGAAATCTTAGACCATCAAGTTAAGAAATTAAGGAACAAAGAGATAGCCTTGTTGACACCTAATTTTTGCCCTCCACAACTACGTTTAATCTCGGGTTTCTTTGATTTTCAAATAAAATCACAACAAGTATTTTTTCCAAATAAACGCATTTTAAAATATGCATTTGGGTTTGATTTGTCATTTAAGTAATAATTATATATTTTCGTATTTGCATATATGGGATTGTATAAATGATGTCAGTTAAATGAGAATTTTTTTTAATCAAAATTGGACTTTAAATTAGGATTATTTGGAAAATAAATGTAATAATTAAAGTCTTGATTCAAATATATTTGTCTTAAAAGATAATTTATCTGAATAAATATGTGTTTGATTTTATCGGATCCAGAAGCTCGGGGTTAAATGAGGTATTAGTTCAGTTCGAATTTTGACTTAATTGAGCCAATCTATTAAATTTGGTCATAATTGAAATCAAATTGGCCATAATTGCGATGCAATTGGCCAATTGATTTTCAATTGACCAAAACTTAAATGAATTAGCCAAATCCCCAAATAAAACCCAAAATTCCCAATTACCAGCCCAATAAAATAACCCGGCCCACACCCTTATTCTTTTAAACAGCAAAATAACTCCAATATCAACCACACCAAACAACATGGTCTCAACCACAAAAACTCAACCTTATACCCGATCTCCAACGTACAAATAACCAAAAATAGAGTACAACTCCAGCAAACGAACGAACTCAACCCGAATCCAATTGAACCCGACCCTACCAACTCAAAATCCACCCAAAATCAACCAGGTCGCAGCCCTCCTCATGTGTCTCATGCGAGAAAACCCTCGAAGCTTCCAGAATCCGATGATTTGTCCCCCCTAATGGCTCAACCCCGTGATTCTCAGGATAATAGGTAGGATTTCGTACACGTTTGGAGGATTTTCATTGGTTTAGGGGTGTATTCCATTTGTTTCTCTTTTCTATTGGTCCACAATTTTCAATCCATTTTGGGAAGAATCCCAAAAAATGGGGGCACCATGTATGAAGGCCATCAAGAGAGGACCCTCATTCTTGTGACTATAAAAAGCTCATTCATTAAGCTGAAAAAGAGGGGGAAAAAAGAGGGAGAGAGATTCTAGGGTTCGGAAATAATTTGAGAAACTAGGCTAAGATTTTTTTTGGTTTGCGAAAGAGGGTGAAAAAGTTCATTTAGTGAGCTGAAAAGAGGGATTGTTCTTTATTCTTCCCTTTTGGGTTCGAAAGTTCTTATGTTCAAATTTTGAAGGGAAATTTCTTCTAAGAGAGGTATTTGAAAGGAGGAAAAAACTGAGGGACGTGGAAGAAATTTTTTTGAGAATGAGCGATTCCTTTGGTGAAGTTTTCTGGTTTCTCTTCTTCTTCTTTTGAAACTTGCTCGTTTAAATGGAAGACCTGAAGGTTCGTTGACTGGTCGTGACTTCTGAATTGAAAGCGATGCTATTCTCTGGTGGTGATCGAGATTCCATCAAGAGCTCGAATCCCGTTTTGCTGCCCTGAAGCAGGTAACTCATTGTTCCGTTTAGTTCCATTTAATTTATGCCTGATCTTGCCATTATGTAAATATAACAATGTTTGCGATAATTTTATAGGCTGGAAATTGCTTGCTATAGGAAGCCTTATAGGCCATAGGACCTTGTATGAAATAATTTGCAGTGGTTTCATTTTTTTCATTTGATTGCCGTTCGTGATTCATGTTCGAACGAGATGGTTAGTGTATGATGAAAACTATCTGATGAAATTGCTTGTTCTAATCAACGCTATTAGTTACTACGTAAAACAGTTGTGTATGTGCTCTATATTTCTGGAGGAAAATATTTGCATATTATGTTGTTGCCACAACTGATGGTTTATGTACCACGTATACTTGAGATTATTCATTTATGGAATGTATGTTATAGGATTTTCATGTTTATACACCTTATACTCTACAAGATGTGCTTATCCGAATGTTTCAATTTGAGTAAAAGTGTAGTGACCCTCTTTTGGTAAAAGGATAGGTCCATAAAATTAGAAGCTGGACAAGATGATGGGTTCAAATGATTTTACATATTTTTTGGGATTTGTTCTTAGGAGCCTCATTTGTGACACTTCTTTATAAAAGTTAAATAAAAGAAGTCTTTTCTATTTATAGTGTTTATTCCCTTACTTTACCTATTTCGATATAAGTTTAACATGTACACTTGTAGTTCTTAGTTGAAAATTGATTCTAAAACTAGCTTTTCCTAAGTCATTACTAACTCGAATTAGCTTGTATACCACCTATATGAAACTTTTAGTATCCTATTGACTTGTCTGTTAAATACACCTCTTCTTACATCATTCTTACTGTTGTTGGATAAGAAAGCGTTTTTAGTTGCATTGCTCCTTTCCGCCTTTCCGATTCATTTCAGTACCTAAGGTTAAGAGTTTTGCATCCATTTAAACACAAAATCATGTTCACGTTTTATTTAAAGCCATCTTATTTTTCGTGTTATCGTTTGCTAGAAAAATTCAATAGGGTAAAAGTTGTTTGTGGGCTATATGTGTGGTGACATGCCTAATTAATGTGATTACTCTGTGGGAGAAGTTCTGTTTTGGTTGTTTCCTGATTCCTTCCAACTCTTTGTTGCTACCTTGAGTTTTAGTAATAGAATAAATAATCAACCTCTGCGCACATCGATTTTTTTTTTTGAAATTGCTCCTGTTTTCAATCACTATGTATGTGTGAAGTCAATTCATTTCTCTTGAAATTTTATATTTTGGACGACCATGAATTCCTTTCCATCTATTGATCTATCATACTATTTATTTGTGTGGCGTTTGGTACTATGAACGCATATTAATCTCCTTTATCTCTTTCCTTGCATGTGAATCCGCTTGGAGTTCAGATGGACTCTTTACCCTTGCATCTATTAATGGGTCATCGAGGCCCACCATGTCTATCGAGTCAGGCCCGAATAAAAGCCCAAAGTCGAGCATGTATTATATGGATACAAGAAGTCGAAAGAAGAACATATGGATTAAAGTCCTATCATTTAAAGCGGCTATGAGACCCCAAAGTCTCATTTATTATTTTGTTTATTTACTTATTGTCGTCTTCATTTATTTATTCATTTTGGCCTCAAAGCTAAAGTTGTACTTAATATAGGAGAAGCGAGACTCGAGCTAAAGGCTCGAAAACATAGAATTAGGATAGGTGGAAGACGGACTGAAAGCCCAATATCTAGATTAGGACAGGGTTGTCGATTTGGGCCTAATGGCTCAAGTCCTTTTGCTTCTACCCTTTCCCTTTACTTTTGCTAATTTATTTTATGTGTTTTCTTGCGAACCTAGTTAAAATCCCTAACTAAGTCGCTAAAAACTTGTTTTTCATAAACCTTAAAAATATTTTCTAAACAAATTACTTTTTCCAACAAATCAATATTTTTCAAGGTTAATCGAAAGACGATTTTCAAACAGTTCGGATAACCGCAAGTTAGCGGACGTTTTAGGTGCCTAACACCTTCCTAAAACATTAATAGGAACTGCTTATCTAGAATCTCAAACTTAAAACGATTTTCTATTTTAGATTGTTTAAAGTGTTTTATAAAGGTTTCTTAATTCCTTTTCAAAATTAAGTGGCGACTCTCTTCAAAAGTCAAAATTTCTGCAAAACAGAAATGGCGACTCTGCTGGGGATCTTTAACTAGGTTCTAGCCAAATGATTGACTTCGTCTTTTGATTTACTGTCTGTGTTCTAATTATGTAAAGTTTAATTATCGCATCTCATGGCATATTCCTGCATCTTATAAACTGTTTTGGGGTTTCGTAGATGTCTCGGCCCCTGTTGTTCAATTCCAAAATGTGTTGGAAATACTAACAGCTTATCAGCACGTGAGTCATCTGACGCTGTTCATATTTTCAAACTCAAGTTGTCCGCTTGAGAACCAATGTTCAAACCCACTCTAGACACCTAGGATAGAACGAAACCAAAACCCTATTTTAGGCATGAGCCTAGGACGACCCAATACCCGAGCGGGGTATTGGGTGATAACGCTCAATCTACAGCTCTCGTAGGAGTGTAAAGCGGTCGCTAGCAAATATAGAACCCAACCTGGGTTGGGTATCGATCCCTCAGGGAATAGCATGGTCAACAAGTAAGTGGCGATTACTAGACTTTTAGTGCAAGTCTTGTAAGAAGGGGGATTGTAATGTGTAACCAAAATATAAAGTAAAAACTGAAATAGCAAAGTAAACAGAAAGAATAGTTATAAGTTGTAAACAATGAGAATTGAAGAGTTGGGGTTATGTCCACCTTCTGAGTTATACGTCTCTATTAGCTATGAGTGTGTTGAATTCCGACATGCATGTGCTTATAGAGAATTGTATTCGATGGTAAATCCAGGCGTCTTTCGACCTATTTGAGGATTATTTCACTTTAACTCTTTCGAGCTTAAAGCGTGTCTAACGGTACGAATTCTCCAAGAGGTTAATCCAGTTACGGCACTAACTGTTTAATAGGGGATGGGACCCTACTACCTTGACACTATCTCTTTTCCAGACAAATAACCTTTCTTTCGAACAAGTTAAATGTTATACTGGCGTATTCTTGTGTTTGCAACCACAAAGAATTTAGATTAAGATGAAGAGAATAATGATATAAGCAGCATACGTGTCACGAACTCACAAACTCATAGTAATAGATAGTATCTCATACGGCTTCCATAACCCCAACAGAGAGGTTTAGTTACCCATGAGTGCGGAGGAAATCACAATAGACATTGTTATTATACCATAATAAAGATTTCGTGTAATAATGGTGTGGTAGGCGTTAGGCGTGAACTTCCCTAGCAAGTAACGTTTCTCTTGTTGTGGAAAAATAGATGAATAGAAGAATAGAAGAAGAATAAAAAGTAGAATTAATGGAAGGGTTAGAAGTAGTAGTGAATGTATATTAGAAAGATGGAAAGATGATTGTAAGAATCTGAATGTCCCTCTCCACTAAGGGAGGAATGCCTAAAAATCTCTAGCAAGATAGGGTATTTATAATACCCATATCCTATTCCTACTAAGCTAATGAAATACTTAACCAAATCCTACTAAACCAATGAAATACTTAACCCAATTGTACTAGGTTAATGTAAGATTATCCAAATCCAAATAAACTAATGAAATACTTAACCCAATTGTACTAGGTTAATGTATTATTATCCTAATCCAAATAAGTTACTGCAAGTCCCCAAAGTCTTCAGAAATGCTGTTTTAGCCTGGGACAGATTTTCCATGTATCAATTTTGGTCCTTTAGGCGTTCAAGCTCCCTTTCCTTCCTTCGTGAGCTTTCTTTGGTGTCAAGTAAGCCATAAAATGCTGATTTCTGCATCATTTATACCTGAAACTTTGCTAATCATGTTTGTTAGCTCACTTACAGGAAAAAGGACTAAAAGTGCATGAAATATATAATTTGTTCTCAAAACGTGGCACAAATATGGGCAAAATATATTGATATAGGCGCGTAATATCGCCTATCATCAACACCCCACACTTGAATCTTTGTTCGTCCTCGAACAAAATATCATGTCCCTCTAAACATCAACTTAGGGTTTCACAGCAACAACATAAAATATTCGTCAAGACAAGCACAACAATTATCAACAAAGAGTAGTTTTCCGATCATTAATAGAAACAATTCAACCTCCAAAATAGAATCGTGATGGTGGTAAACTCATATTCAAAAGTTAAGGCACACAAAATCATATACAACTGCCCAAAACTCATCAACCATGTGTGTCTCACAATATATTACCCATAATCACTCACAAGTATAGCATATTTTTCAAACATGGGTATCAAAATATCCTTGCTCTCACTCTCACAAAGAATTCATATGCAGCAACTGATGACCATAGGCTTGCCCTTAGTGTAATACTCCACTAAATGTCAGAATGCTAAGCTTAGGATCAAATAGGTCTTTTGGTGGTTGTAATGTAGGCTAAGGGACGGGTAGGACTATTTTGGCCAGAAATAGTGACTAAGTTCCTAAGCGCTTTAATACATCACATTGTATCATTGACACTTTTCTTTCAACCTTTCTTCTTTCTTTTATTCTACCACCCTTGTTCTCCTCTTTTGTTTTTCAATTTTAAGCATAATGATGATAGGCGAATTTACACGCCTATATCAATATATTTTGCCCATATTTGTGCCATGTTTTGAGAACAAATTATATATTTCATGCACTTTTAGTCCTTTTTCCTATAAGTGAGCTAACGAACATGATTAGCAAAGTTTCAGGTATAAATGATTCAGAATTCAGCATTTTATGGATAACTTGACGCCAAAGAAAGCTTCACGGAAGGAGAAAAGGGAGTCTTGGACGCCTAAGGACCAAAAGTGATGCATGGAAAATTTGTTCCGGGCTAAAACAACATTTCTGAAGACTTTGGGGACTTGCAATAACTTATTTGGATTAGGATAATAATACATTAACCTAGTACAATTAGGTTAAGTATTTCATTAGTTTATTTGTATTTGGATAATGTTACATTAACCTAGTACAATTGGGTTAAGTATTTCATTAGCTTAGTAGGATTTGGTTAAGTATTTCATTAGCTTAGTAGGATTAGGATATGGGTATTATAAATACCCTATCATGCTAGAGATTTTTATTAATTCCTCCCTTAGTGGAGAGAAACATTCCTCCCTTAGTGGAGAGATTCATTCACTTACTATTTCAACAATTCTAATTCTTCCATTAATTCTATTTTTCTTCTATTCTTCTATTAAATTCCACAACAAGAGAGACGTTACTTTGCAAAGGACTTCACGCCATCCTCACCCTTACACCTAACGTGCAAATCTTTATTGGGGTACAATGATCATGTTTATTGTGACTTCCTTCGCACTCATGGGTAACTAAACCTCTCTGTTGGGGTTATGGAAGCCGAATGAGATACTATCTATTGCTGTGAGTTTGTGAGTTCGTGACACGTATGCTGCATGTATCATTATTCTCTTCATCTTAATGCAAATTCTTGTGGCTGCAGACGCATAGAATAACGCCAGTATAACATTTAACTTGTTCGAAAGAAAGGTTATTTGTCTGGAAAAGAGATAATGTCAAGGTAGTAGGGTCACACCCTAAATTCCCTACTAAACAGTTAGTGCCGTAACAGGATTAACCTCTTGGAGAATTCGTACCGTTAGACACGCTTTAAGCTCGAAAGAGTTAAAGTGAAATAATCCTCGAGTAGGTCGAAAGATGCCTGGATTTACCATCGAATACAATTCTCTATAAGCACATGCATGTCTGAATTCCACATAACTCATAGCCAATAGAGATGTACAACTCATAAGGTGGACATACCCCCAACTCCTCAATTCTCATTGTTTCACAACCTACTAAACATTCTTTCTTTTTACTTTGCTATTTTCAGTTTTTCTTTAATAATTTGGTTACACATTGCAATCCCCCCTTATTACGAGACTTGCACTAAAAGTCTAGTAACCGTTGCTTACTTGTTGGCCAAGCTATTCCCTGTGGGATCGACACCCAACCCAGTTGGGTTCTATATTTGCTAACGACCGCTTTACACTCCCACGAGAGCTGTAGATTGAGCGTTATCAAAAATTGGCCCCATTGCCGGGGAATACGAGTGTTAATTAAGTTTGTGATAATTACTAGACCCTTTGGTCAAAGATTCTCGTACTTTTACTTTTAGTTGTTATTATTGTTTTATTCAGGTTTGTTCAGTACATCAATGGATGCACAACGTGAAATTGAAAGGATAACTGCTCAAGTGCATCAATAGAATATTGATAACCCAGGTCGTGCAACAAATCCTGATGATGAGGACCTGGGCGATGAGGTGCTACTAAACCCACGGCATACTACTGAGATGGCGGCACCCATGCAGAGAAGAGATCGTCAAGCTAGGTTTAGGCCTGAACGCTGAGCTATGCAAATACCGTTCGATGATGATGATGACGATCTGGACGAAGCTGGTGCCACAGGAGCCATTATTCTTCCACCATTAGCGCCCGGAGCCAAGTTCAACATCACTAGCACCATGATTCAGCTTTTGCAACTCTAGGGATTATTTGGTGGACTAGCAGGCGATGATCCGAATATGCATCTGATCAATTTTATTTCTACATGCAAGTCATTCGACAATCCTGGCGTTGGACAGAATGCAATTCGACTACGCTTATTTCCATTGTCTCTGTCTGGGGAGGCAACTCTATGGTTGAATGGGATGACTCCTAATTCTATTACTAATTGGAGGCAATTGAAAGACGCTTTCCTAGAAAGATTCTTTCCGCCATCCAAAAGAGCACAGTTGAGAGATGAGATCACCAATTTTTGACAGCTTCCAACTGAAGCTCTCCACGAAACATGGGAGAGGTTCAAGATGAAGCTTATGCGGTGCCCAAACCATCATATGACCAAGCCAGTGGTAGATAATGCAGCAGGTGGATCATTTATGGATCTCACCTTTGTGCAGGCAAGCAATATGCTAGATCGGATGACAAAGCAAAGTAGAGCTTGGTATACCTGGGATTCTGAGGTAGCAAGCTCTACTGTATCTTTTGGCATGACTGCAGAGCAGAGGCGAAGACAAGAGGATCGTGACCAAGATATGGCTCACATGAAAACACAAATGGATCTTCTTACAAAGCATTTATTATCAGGGAAGACCGAAAAAGTTAAAGCTGTTGCATCAAAAGAAAGAGAGGAATCCGATTTCGAGGAAGAAGCCAACTACTTGAACAATCAGGGGGGTTTCCGAGGCAATGCCCAAGGAAACCAAGGTCGGAACTATTATGATAATTCAGGATATATGGACCGTGATCAAGGTAGTTGAAAGGATAAGACTGACAGGAGTGGTTTGTATGTTCCTCCTGGAAGACGTGACGCCGCTGCATCTGGTTCTGGAAATATGTCAATGGAAGATATGATGGCTAAACTATTGAAAGGAGTAGAGGCAACTAATACGGGAGTGAATGAGGTGAAGAACGACTTGTCCTCAATGAAGCAATTGGTTGACTCGCATTCCACTTCAATAAAACAGCTGGAGCAACAATTGAGTCAATTATCTGCGGCATTCAATTAAAGAAAGGCTGGTACTTTACCTAGCAACACTGTGCAAAATCCAAGGAACGATGGATTATGCATGGCCATTACTACCCGAAGTGGTAAGGTTCTGGAGACTTCAGCAAAAGGCAAGCAAGTGGTTGACGAAGTAGGGGACATTAATGATAAGGCGACAGAAGAAGCATCCGCAGAAAAAGGCCACAACGGCCATGACGTCGACTCCAACAGATTGCAACCTGAAAAAGCTAAAAAACGGAAGCAAGAGGAGAAGAAAGCCATGGAGAGAACAATTCCATACCCACCACCACCTTTTCCTCAAAGATTGAAGAAGGTGGCGGATGACACGAAGTTCAGCAAATTCATGACTATGTTGAAACAGCTGACCATTAATGTTCCATTGGTGGAGGCACTTGAACAAATGCCTGGGTATGCGAAATTTATGAAGGATCTTTTGACAAAGAAGCGGGTAGCAAGTTATGAGTTGAAAGATGATGTTCATCACTGTAGCGCAATTTCTATAAGATCGCTAGTTTAGAAAAAGGCCGACCCCGGTGCTTTCACTATTCCTTGCACTGTTGGATCTATGAATTTTACCAAGGCATTGTGCGATCTGGGTGCCAGCATTAATTTGATGCCACTATCCATCTACAGGAAGTTGGGGTTAGGCGATCCGACACCAACCAATATGAGGCTCGTGATGGCTGATAGGTCGGTAAAACGACCTGTGGGTATCTTGAATGATGTGTTGGTGAAGGTTTATTCATTCATATTTCCTGCAGACTTCGTTATTCTGGATTGCGAGGTAGATTCTGAAGTTCTCATAATCTTGGGACGTCCTTTCCTTGCAACTGGAAGTGTGCTTATTGATATGAGAGCTAATGAGCTTTTATTTCGGTTGAATGATGAAGTGGTCCGCTTTGATATATGCAAAACAATGAAGCATCCCAGTGATATGAATATGCTCTCTGTAGCTAATATTCATCATGAAGATAAGAAAGCATTATCTGTAAAGAAACATCTTATTGTTGAGCCATTGTCTTCTGCGCCACTAAATGTTGAGCATGAAGACGATGAAGATTATGAAGAACTTATGGGTGCTCTAACAGAAATAGAGTCCTATTCCCATACTCCTAAGCAACCGGACCGTGATCTTACAAATCAACCTTCACAAACAGCGAAGACTTCCATTGTAGAGCCACCAATGCTAGAATCAAAAGAGCTCCCCAATTATCGAAGGTATACGTTCTTGGGATATGGAAATACACTTTCGGAGAGTGTTGCGGATGATTTAAGTGAACAACATGTAGAGGCTCTCATCTCTGCTCTAATGAGGTACAAGAGAGATATGGGTAGGAAGATTGATGATATAATTGGTATCTCCCCTGAGGTATGTATGCACAAGAGTCATATCGAAGAAGATTGCATGCCTACAAGTAAGTATCAGCGTCGTCTGAATCCATTCAGAAAATGATGCCCCATCTATCTCGATGAAGTCTAAGTAATCGAGATAGCTATGTCGTGCCGCGACAATAAATCAAGCGCTTGATGGGAGGCAACCCATTGTTCTAATCGTTTTTGTTGTTTTTGAGCAAATGTAGGTGCAATAAGTATTCAATGAGGAGATTGGTTTCAAACGACGATTTGGATGCAATTCGAATATGCATCTGATCAACTTTATTTCTACATGCAAGTCATTCGACAATCCTGGCGTTGGACAGAATGTAATTCGACTACGCTTATTTCCATTGTCTCTGTCTGGGGAGGCAACTCTATGGTTGAATGGGCTGACTCCTGATTCTATTACTAATTGGAGGCAATTGAAAGACGCTTTCCTAGAAAGATTCTTTCCGCCATCCAAAAGAGCACAGTTGAGAGATGAGATCACCAATTTTTGACAGCTTCCAACTGAAGCTCTCCACGAAACATGGGAGAGGTTCAAGATGAAGCTTATGCGGTGCCCAAACCATCATATAACCAATGTCCACTTGATGGAGATATTATACAGAGCTTTGAATTCGGGGACTAAGCCGGTGGTTGATAATGCGGCTGGAGGATCATTTATGGACCTCACCTTTGTTCAGGCAAGCAATATGCTAGACCGGATGACAAAGCAAAGTAGAGCTTGGCACACCAGGGATTCTGAGGTAGCAAGCCCCACTTTATCTATTAGCATGACTGCAGAACAAAGGAGAAGAGAAGGGGAGCGCGATCAAGATATAACGCATATGAAAACACAAATGGATCTTCTTACAAAGCATTTATTATCAGGGAAGACAGAAAAAGTCAAAGCTGTTGCGTCAAAAGGAAGAGAGGAATCCGACTCTAAAGAAGAAGCCAACTACTTGAATAATCAAGGGGGTTTCCGAGGCAATACCCAAGGAAACCAAGGTCAAAACTATTATGATGAATCTGGATACAAGGACCGCAATCAAGGTAGTCGGAAGAATAATTCAGACAGGAGTGGTTTGTATATTCCTCCTAGAAATCATGAGGTTGAGGCGTCTGGCTCTGAAAAGATGTCTATGGAATATGTGATGGCCAAGCTGCTGAAAGGAGTGGAGGCAACCAATATGGGCGTAACTGAGGTGAAGAAAGATCTGTCTTCAATGAATCAGTTGGTTGACTCACATTCCGTTGCAATAAGACAACTAGAGCAGCAATTCAGTCAACTTTCAGCAGCACTCAACCAAAGAAAGGCCTGCACTTTACCTAGCGATACTGCGCAAAACCCAAGGAATGATGGGTCATGCATGGCCATCACTACCAGAAGTGGTAAGGTGATGGAAACTTCAGCAAAAGGCAAGCAAGTGATTGATGAAGTTGCGGACATGGATGACAATGCAAAAGGAAAAGATGCCGCAGCAACTACTCCTGACGTCAAGGACGCCACATCCAGCACTGTGCAGCCTGAAAAAGTGGAAAGACAGAAGCAAGGGGAGAAGAAAACCATGGAGAGAACACTTCCATAACCACCACCACCTTTTCCCCAAAGATTGAAGAAGGTGGCGGATGACCCAAAGTTCAGCCAATTCATGAATATGTTAAAGAAGCTCACCATTAATGTTCCATTGGTGGAGGCACTTGAACAAATGCCTGGGTATGCAAAATTTATGAAGGATCTCTTGACAAAGAAGCGGGAAGCAAGTTATGACTTGGCGGATAATGTTCATCATTGTAGTGCAATCGCTACAAGATCGCTAGTTCAAAAGAAGGCAGATCCTGGAGCTTTCACTATTCCTTGCACAATTGGATCGTTGGATTTTGCTAAGGCATTGTGCGATTTGGGAGCTAGCATCAATTTGATGCCACTATCTATCTACAGAAAGTTGGGGTTGGGAGACCCTACACCAACCAATATGAGGCTCGTGATGGCTGATAGGTCGGTAAAACGACCTGTGGATATCTTGAATGATGTGTTGGTGAAGGTTTCGTCATTCATATTTCCTGCCGACTTCGTTATTCTAGATTGTAAGGAGGGTTTTGAAGTTCCCATAATCTTGGGACGTCCTTTCCTTGCAACCGGAAGTGTGCTTATTGACATGAAAGATAATGAGCTTTTATTTCGAATTAATGACGAAGTAGTACGGTTTGATATATGCAAAGCCATGAAGTAACCCAGCGATTTGAATGAGTTATCTGTAGCTGATGTTCATCAAGAGGATATGAAAGCATTATCTATAGAGAAACAGCCTATTGTTGAGCCATTGACTGCTGCGCCACTGAATGTTAAGCATAAGGATAATAAAGATTATGAAGAACTTATGGGTTCTCTAACAGAAATAGAGTCTTATACTCCTAAGCAACCGGATTGTGATCTCAAGAATCAACCAACAGCGAAGACTCCCATTGACGAGCTACCAATGCTAGAATCACAAGAGCTCCCCGACTATCTAAGGTATGTGTTCTTGGAAAGTAGAAATATACTTCCGGAGAGAGCAGATGATTTAAGTGAACAGCACGTAGAAGCTCTCATCTCTGCTCTGAAGAGATACAAGAGAGCTATGGGTTGGACTATTGATGATATAATCGGTGACTCTCCGGGGAAACGTATGAGCCATCTCGAAGAAGATCGCATGCCCACAGGTAAGCCTCATTGCCGTCTAAATCCTTTTAGAAAACGATCCACCATTTACCTCGACAAAGTCTGAGTACTCGAGGTAACCATGTCGTGCAACGATAATAAATAAGGCGCTAGATGGGAGGCAACCCATTGTTTATTGTTTTTCATTTATCATTTATCGTTTTCTTTCATTCTAGTACTTGTCTTGTTTTTAATTAATGAAAATCCAAAAATAAGAGTCGTGCCACGACCAAAACTAAGGCGCTTGGTGGGAGGCAACCCATCGTACTAATCGTTTTTATTGTTTTGAGCAAATATAGGTGCAAGAGGTATTCAACGAGGAGATTGGTTTCAAATGACGATTTGGATGTATTGAATGGTAAAGGTGGTAAGTTAGGTATAAGGATGCATAAGGGTATGGATTGAGCATTACTCATGCTTAAATAGGCATCGAGGAAGGCTAGGACTAGGTAAAACTAGGCCACGAACAATGCAAAACCTATCCTATAGCCTAAGGTCTCGGAATCTAGTGTGCTATACACTATGCGCCGCCCATTCCTAAGTGTGCTTTTGACTATGCGCCGCCTATGCTATAGCATTAGGTCTCAGGATCTCATATGCCATAGACTATGCGGCGCATATGTCTCTAAATTCCATAGACAATGCACCGCATAGTGTATGGCATTCTTAAATAAATGCATGGCATAGTGTATGGCATTCTTAAATAAATGCATGGCATATGCTATGGCATTCTGCTCAACTAGGCAAAGCATTAGGCACCGCCTATGGTCACTTTTGGTCTCCAAATCCGATTTTAATGGGTCAAAACTCAACCCAAACTTTTCTTACAAATATGAGACTTAATCTTGAACCAAAAACACATTGGAAACCTAGCTCATGCACCACCTATAGTCTCCAAATCCTATCAAAAAGTTTCCTTTTGCTCTTTTTCTTCACAAGAACATCATCCAAAGGCTTCAACCAAGTAAGTACTACTTTGTTCTTCATTTAAATTTTGTAAGTACTACTATACCTATTATGAATTGCTAAATCTTGAAAAAGTATTGGTGATGTGAACGTGTTTGAATTGTTGATACAAAACCAAGTGAGTGAACATGTACGTTAGGATGCTCTTAACTTATTTCCGACTTGAATTTGATTTTGATGCATTGTTATACTACTTGCGGAATTGCTATAGTAATGAACATTGCATAATCTTGTCACTTGAATACTTACATGTTAGAATATCCCGTTCATCGGAATAAGACTTATAACTACCTACCGACATAGGAGGTTGAGTTTATTGATAGAAACTATACCATGATGTAATCCCTATGTAGTAGTCATGTTATACCTAACATGAAAGTATTGCAAAGGTTTCAAGAAGTGATATATCTCTGATTTTCTTGTTGGAATGTAGATCCTAAAACGCATGTCGATGAAGTCTAAGTAATCGACCACTTTCACTTCACTAGTTGGTGCCAACAACCTAAGTGTGGGGTGGTACCTCTACTGCTTGTTTATAGATTGTATCCATTGAGATGATGCTAACATGACTCTATTGAGATCTCAGGTACAATGGCACCAAAAGACAAGGCAAAGATAAGGCTACCACTTCACAAAAAGGCAAGAAAAGAGGCCAAAGAGAGCAAGGAGAACCCTCCTCGATGCAAACACTTCAACTCACTCTTGGAATTAAGTGGTATACTTATGAGGAACTTCTAAGGATGACGACTCTGATGATGATTCAGATGAAAGGGGTATGACCCCAGACATAGAGAATGAGTCCGACTAACCAGGTTCTTCTTATTTATTTTCCACTGAGGACAGTGTGCCCCGTCTAAGTGTGGGGTGATGGTATTTGCATGCTATACTTCTCGATCCGCATTTGCATTTATTCATGTTTGTTTGCTTAGTTTTTTTTAGTAGTAAATTTTTTTTTAGCTTCGCATGAAATAATTCTAATAGGCAGCATGAGATTATAACAAGAGTATGTGCTACAATTATGACTATTGAGACTTTTAGGCTCTAGTTGTGACTCATTATGTGATATTATGTGGTTCAATTCTTTCACTTGTTGGGTCGAGAGTCTATATTACTTCCAATCAAGTCAACCATGTGCCTTGTGTGTGTGAGGATATTGTATTTTCTGTGTTTGTGACTGATGCTAGAACTTGCCTGGTATGTATGCAAAGTGAAAATAAAGAGTGTAAGTTTAGGAGATGATTTAGGCATTTCTTTGGCAACCTATACATGTTTACCTTTGTTTTAACTACCCATGGACATCATCCTAGTTAAACTCTTTTGAGCCTTTAGCCTATTTCTTTGACAACCTTGTATGTAAGCCTAATCCATTTTTTTCAAGACCGTAATTTGATCCAAATTCCTAAGTGCTTTAAAGTGAAAAAGTCATGTGACAACATAAGAGGAAATTGGGTGAGTATGATGCTTTAAATTGTAATGGTGCTTGAATGTGTTATGAAAAAGAAAGTGCTATCATAAGAGGTATGTTGTGAAAAGACAAAGGAAAAGAAAGCTGAAAAGTGAGTTGTGCTTAAAATTGAAAAACAAAAGATGAGAACAAGGGTGGAAGAATAAAAGAAAGAAAGGTTGAAAGAAAAAAGTGTCAATAATACAATGTGATGTATTAAAGTGCTTAGGAACTTAGTCACTATTTCTGGCCAAAATAGTTGATCCTACCCGTCCCTTAGCCTACATTACAACCATCAAAAGACCTACTTGATCCTAATCTTAACATTCTGACATTTAGTGGAGTATTACACTAGGGGCAAGCCTATGGTCATCAGTTGCTACATATGAATTCTTTGTGTGAGAGAGAGCAAGGATATTTTGATACCCATGTTTGAAAAATATGCTATACTTGTGAGTGATTATGGGTAATATATTGTGAGACACACATGGTTGATGAGTTTTGGATAGTTGTATATGATTCCTTGTGCCTTAACTTTTGCATGCGAGTTGACCACCATCACGAGTCTATGCTAGAGGCTAAACTGTTTCTACTAATAATCGGAAAGCTACTCTTTGTTGATAATTGTTGTGCTTGTCTTGAAGAATGTTTTGTGTTGTTGCTGTAAAACCCTAAGTTGATGTGAAGAAGGACATGATATTTTGTTCGAGGACGAACAAAGCTTCAAGTGTGGAGTGTTCATGATAGGCGTATTACGCGCCTATATCAATATATTTTGCCCATATTTGTGCCATGTTTTGAGAACAAACTATATATTTTATGCACTTTTAGTCCTTTTTCCTGTAAGTGAGCTAACAAACATGATTAGCAAAGTTTCAGGTATAAATGATGCAGAAATCAGCATTTTATGGCTTACTTGACGCCAAAGAAAGCTCACGAAGGAAGGAACGTAAGATTGGATGCCTAAAGGACCAAAAGTGATGCATGGGAAATCTGTCCCGGGCCAAAACAGCATTTCTGAAGACTTTGGGGACTAGCAGTAACTTATTAGGATTAGGATAATGATACATTAACCTAGTACAATTGGGTTAAGTATTTCATTAGTTTATTTGGATTTGGATAATGATACATTAACCTAGCACAATTGGGTTAAGTATTTCCCTAGTTTAGTAGGATTTGGTCAAATATTTCATTAGCTTAGTAGGATTAGGATATGGGTATTATAAATACCCTATCATGCTAGAGATTTTTATTCATTCACCATTCACCATTTCCCCATTCCATTAATTTCCATCCATCCACCATCCATCCATCAAAACAATTCTTTTTATTAATTGTTATTACTTTCTCTTCATCTATTCTTAATTTCCGCAACAAGAGAAATGTTACTTTTGCAAGAAATCACGCCTAACGCCTACCACAGTTGTGCTACACGAAACTCATCTTTATTGTGGTATATTAACAATGTCAATTGTGATTTCCTTTGCATTCATGGGTAACTAAACTTCTCTGTTGGGGTTATGGAAGCCGTATGAGATACTATCTATTGCTGTGAGTTTATGAGTTCGTGACACGTATGCTGCTTATATCATTATTCTCTTCATCTTAATGCAAATTCTTGTGGCTGCAGACGCATAGAATAACACCAGTATAACATTTAACTTGTTCGAAAGAAAGGTTATTTGTCTGGAAAAGAGACAGTGTCAAGGTAGTAGGACACCCTTTCCTATTAAAAAACTAGTGCCGTAACTGGACTAACCTCTTGGAGAATTCTTACCGTTAGACACTCTTTAAGCTCGAAAGAGTTAAAGTGAAATAATCCTCGAATAGGTCGAAAGACGCCTGGATTTACCATCGAATACAATTCTCTATAAGCACATGCATGTCACAATTCTACACACTCATAGCCAATAGAGACGTATAACTCAGAAGGTGGACATAACCCCAACGCCTCAATTCTCATTGTTTACAACTTACGTAACAATCTTTCTCTCTTTACTTTGCTATTTTCAAGCTTTTACTTTATTGTTTTCGTTACACATTACAATCCCCCCTTTTACGAGACTTGCACCAAAAGTTTAGTAATTTTGCTTACTTGTTGGCCAAGCTATTCCCTGTGGGATCGACACCCAACCCAGGTTGGGTTCTATATTTGCTAACGACCGCTTTACACTCCTACGAGAGCTGTAGATTAAGCGTTATCAATAGTCCATGCATACTCTCCATCCAGTGACGGGTGTGAGTGGAATAAGCTCATTCTTAGCATTCGCGACCACCGTCATGCCTCCTTTCTTGGGAACACATTGTACCGGGCTTACCCATGTACTATCAGAGATTGGATATACAAGTCCTGCGTCTAACCACTTGATAATTTCTTTATTCACCACTTCTTGCATAGGTGGGTTTAAACGTCTTTGATGCTCAATAGTGGGTGTGCAATTTTCTTGAAGCTGAATTTTATGTGTACAAATCCCTGGTGGAATACCAATAATATCCGCAATGGTCCATCCAATGGCTCGTATATACTTGCGTAGAATAGCAATAAGAGCTGCAACTTGTTGCTCACCCAAATCGGTTGCCACAATAACTGGAAGTGTGTTTCCACTTCCTATGAATACGTACTTTAAATGACTTGACAGCTCCTTCAATTCTAATGTGGGTGGCTCTTCAATAGATGGCTTAGCTGGTGGTGTGGGTTGATTCTTGAGATCAAGGTCCAGCTTCTTGGGAGCATAGAGATATGTCCCTAATCCTAATAGAGCACAAATAGCTTCTTCACAATTTTCAGCATCCTCATTCTCTCCATTCATAAGCATAACCTCCAAAGGGTCATCAATGATTTGCTCTTCTTCAAGTAATTCTTTCTCATCATCAAAGAAAACATCAGCCACCGAAAATACACTTATATCTTTGGGTTGCTTCATTGATTTGCACACATCAAAGCGAACCACTTCGTCATTTGTTCGGAATGAAAGCTCATTAGCTCTCAAATCAATAAGCACACTTCCTGTAGCAAGGAAAGGGCACCCCAAGATTATGGGAACTTCTGAGTCTGCATCACAATCCAAAATAACAAAGTCTTCCAGAAAGATTAATGAAGAAACCTTCACCAATACGTCAAATAGAATACCAACAGGTCGTTTTACCGACCTATCCGCCATGACGAGCCTCATATTGGTTGGAGTAGGATCACCCAACCCCAATTTCTTGTAGATCGATAATGGAATCAAATTGATGCTGGCTCCTAAGTCACATAATGATTTGGCAAAATTCAAAGATCCAATGGTGCAAGGAATAGTGAAAGCTCCGGGGTCAGCCTTCTTTTGAACTATCGATCGGGTAGCAATTGCACTACAATGATGCACATCTTCTTTCAACTCATAACTTGCTGCCCGCTTCTTAGTCAAAAGATCCTTCATAAATTTCACATACCCAGGCATTTGTTCAAGTGCGTCCACCAATGGAACATTAATGTTCAGCTGCTTTAACATAGTCATGAATTTGCTGAACTTTGTGTCATCCGCCACCTTCTTCAATCTTTGGGGAAAAGGTGGTGGTGGGTATGGAAGTGTTCTCTCCATGGTTTTCTTCTCCTCTTGCTTCCATTTTTTAGATTTTTCAGGGTGCACAGCACTGGGTGAGGCGTCCTTGACATCAGGAGTAGGTGCTGCGACATCTTCTCCTTTTGCGTTGTCATTCATGCCCGCAACTTCGTCAACCACTTGCTTGCCTTTTGCTGAAGTTTCCAGCACCTTACCACTTCTGGTAGTGATGGCCATGCATGACCCATCATTCCTTGGGTTTTGCACAGTATCGCTAGGTAAGGTTCCAGCCTTTCTTTGATTGAGTGCTGCTGAAAGTTGGCTCAGTTGCTGCTCTATTTTCTTAATTGAAGTGGAATGAGAATCAACTAATTATTTCATGGAGGACAAATCATTAATTACCTCTGTAACTCCCGCGCACGTTGCTTCCACTCCTTTCAATAATTTAGCCATCATGTCTTCCATACTTCCAGAATTAGATGTGGTGGTGTCACGTCTACCAGGGGGAACGTACAAACCACTCTTTTCATTCTTGTTCTTCCAACTACCTTGGTCCTTGGATTTATCATAATAATTCCGACCTTGGTTTCCTTGGGCATTCCCGCGGAAACCCCCCTGATTGTTCAAGTAGTTGGCCTCCTGTTCCGAATCAGATTCGTCTCTTCCTTTTGACGCAATAGCTTTCACTTTTTCGGTCTTCCCTGATAATAGATGCTTTGTAAGAGGATCCATTTGAGTTTTCATGTGCGCCATATCCTGATCACGTTCTTCTTCTCTTCTTCTTTGGTCTGCAGTCATGCCAATAGACAAAGTGGGGCTTGCTACCTCAGAATCCCTGGTATGCCAAGCTCTACTTTGTTTCGTCATACGATCCAACATATTGCTTGCTTGACCAAAGGTGAGGTCCATAAAAGATCCTCCAGCTGCGTTATCCACCACTGGTTTAGTTATTGAATTCAAGGCTCTATACAAGATCTCCATTAGGTGGACATTAGTCATGTGATGGTTTGGGCATCTCGCTAGCTTTGTCTTGAACCTCTCCCATATTTCATGAAGAGCTTCAGTGGGAAGCTGACAAAAGTTGCTGATTTCATCTCTCAATTGTGCCCTCTTGGATGGCGGAAAGAATCTTTCTAGGAAAGCGTCTCTCAATTGCCTCCAATTTGTAATTGAATCAGGAGTCAGCCCATTCAACCATAGTGTTGCCTCCCCAGACAGAGACAATGGAAATAAGCGTAATCGAATTGCATTCTGACCAACACCAGGATTGTCAAACGACTTGCATGTAGAAATAAAGTTGATGAGATGCCTATTCGGATCATCGCCTGCTAGTCCACCAAATAATCCCTTGAGTTGCAATAACTGAATCATGGTGCTTGTGATGTTGAACTTGGCTCCGGGCGCTAATGGTGGTGGAATTATGGCTCCAGTGGCTCCGGCACCATCAAGATCATCATCATCATCGTCGAAAGCTGGCTGCATAGGTTGGCGATCATACCTAAACTGTGATTGTCGACCTCTTCTGTTGACAGGTGTTATAATTTCAGCATCACACCTAGGGTTTAGTAACTCGTCATCACCTAAATCCTCATCGTCGGGATTTGTTGCTCGTGCAGGGTTATCAATGTTCTGCTATTGAACCTGGGCTGCGGGAAGGGCAACCAGTCTTGCTTGTTCCTGTTGAGCAGCCATCCTTTCGATTTCTGCTTGTGCTTCCATTCTTTCTATGCGTTGTGGTTCAGGATTGATAGGTAATAACGGTTGACCAAAACTTCTAGTATGGGGCATGCACTGAATAAAAACCTGCAGTAAACAAAGACAAAAACTGAAAGTAAAAGTACGAGAATCTTTGACCAAAGGGTCTAGTAATTATCACGAACTTGATTGACACTCGTATTCCCCGGCAACGGTGCAAATTTTTGATAACGCTCAATCTACAGCTCTCGTAGGAGTGTAAAGCGGTCGCTAGCAAATATAGAACCCAACCTGGGTTGGGTATCGATCCCTCAGGGAATATCTTAGTCAACAAGTAAGCGGCGATTACTAGACTTTTAGTGCAAGTCTCGTAAGAAGGGGGGATTGTAATGTGTAACCAAAATATAAAGTAAAAACTGAAATAGCAAAGTAAACAGAAAGAATAGTTATTAAGTTATAAACAATGAGAATTGAAGAGTTGGGGTTATGTCCACCTTCTGAGTTATACATCTCTATTGGCTATGAGTGTGTTGAATTCCGACATGCATGTGCTTATAGAGAATTGTATTCGATGGTAAATCCAGGCGTCTTTCGACCTATTCGAGGATTATTTCACTTTAACTGTTTCGAGCTTAAAGCGTGTCTAACGGTACGACTCCTCCAAGAGGTTTATCCAGTTACGGCACTAACTGTTTAATAGGGGATGGGACCCTACTACCTTGACACTATCTCTTTTCCAGACAAATAAACTTTCTTTCGAACAAGTTAAATGTTATACTGGCGTATTCTTGTGTTTGCAACCACAAAGAATTTAGATTAAGATGAAGAGAATAATGATATAAGCAGCATACGTGTCACGAACTCACAAACTCATAGCAATAGATAGTATCTCATACGGCTTCCATAACCCCAACAGAGAGGTTTAGTTACCCATGAGTGCGGAGGAAATCACAATAGACATTGTTATTATACCACAATAAAGATTTCGTGTAATAATGGTGTGGTAGGCGTTAGGCGTGAACTTCCCTAGCAAGTAACGTTTCTCTTGTTGTGGAAAAATAGATGAATAGAAGAATAGAAGAAGAATAAAAAGTAGAATTAATGGAAGGGTTAGAAGTAGTAGTGAATGTATATTAGAAAGATGGAAAGATGATTGTAAGAATCTGAATGTCTCTCTCCACTAAGGGAGGAATGCCTAAAAATCTCTAGCAAGATAGGGTATTTATAATACCCATATCCTATTCCTACTAAGCTAATGAAATACTTAACCAAATCCTACTAAACCAATGAAATACTTAACCCAATTGTACTAGGTTAATGTAAGATTATCCAAATCCAAATAAACTAATGAAATACTTAACCCAATTGTACTAGGTTAATGTATTATTATCCTAATCCAAATAAGTTACTGCAAGTCCCCAAAGTCTTCAGAAATGCTGTTTTAGCCTGGGACAGATTTTCCATGTATCAATTTTGGTCCTTTAGGCGTTCAAGCTCCCTTTCCTTCCTTCGTGAGCTTTGTTTGGTGTCAAGTAAGCCATAAAATGCTGATTTCTGCATCATTTATACCTAAAAATTTGCTAATCATGTTCATTAGCTCACTTACAGGAAAAAGGACTAAAAGTGCATGAAATATATAATTTGTTCTCAAAACGTGGCACAAATATGGGCAAAATATATTGATATAGGCGCGTAATATCGCCTATCATCATTGGGCCCATTAGAATACCTGCCCTACGTCTATTGACCCCGAGTCAATTATAGACAAACCATATTTATGTGTTGAGGAAAATGTATGCCTGTCTAATTCAATCCATTATCCTTTGGGGGTTGGGAAAAAGCTTGATTTGCTTACTTTCGTAAGAAGAATTGAAGCAAGTTAAGGAAGAAATTGATTGATTTAGGAGGTTACATCCAAGGCAAAATTTGATCGCCGACGGATGTCACCAATATGAGAAGTGGACAAAGCTAAGAAGGCAAAGGCAGACGAAGGAGCCTCCAGTAGCTAGTTTTTCTATTCTCCCCTGCGTGGGAACTTATCCTTTTTCATGTTATTTCCCTTTTCCCCCAAAGATTGTATCCCTCTTTTGTTATCGTTTGTACGCATTTATACCCGTTTCGTATCTATATAAGTTGGAATATAATGGATTGACTTTAGGGAAGCATATACTTTCTTAAAAAATCGTTAGGCCTGAACCCTTGGCTCAAAAAGGGTCACCCCAGTTAAGATACACATTATTATAATGTTTTGTGTGCTTGTGGTGTTTGTTTGAATCAAAGGCAAGTTTATCCGCTATGCTCCTATGGATGAATTTTTCTAGGACTCAAACAATTCTATATGGTTATTTTCTATCAAATATTTTGCATTACTTATCACATGTGAAAACTAACACATCTGTCTTTGAGTTGTTTTACTTAGCAGATAATAGAAATTACTCCATATTGATATAAGCTGGCAGAACATCCCCACTTCACCCGATCGAAAGCGCACAAAATCCCATCCTCTGACCATCATTCAAAAATGATGGGAAATAATGAAGAAACCGCACTGACTATCCGGGATAATGTGATAGCAGAACAGAATGAGATGATTGCGGAACTTGGAAGAAAGTTAGAAATGCTTCAGGAAGAAATAAATTGCACTCGAGATTTAGCTAACTTGGCCATCACCGTCAATGCTCCCGCTCTGGAAGGACACGGGACTCCACTCCAAATTCCTCCCCTTAGCACACCTATTCTCAGGGATCAGCCGAATAACGTATCATTCGGCTCCGCTCCTCCATTTGTTCAAAATACTAATCGTGAAAATAATCCAAACGTCTACCATCCACAAAATCCATCCGTAACCCCACAGAACCCACCTTCAAATCCATTCCCAAATCCTCAAAACATATTTCCAAATCTGCTGATTCACTCCCAAATCCACAAAATACGACAAACCTCCTTTGAATCCACCAAATTCATGTCCAAATCTGTGAAATCCTTCTCAAATTCCGCCAAACTACTCGCAAAGTCCGCAGAGCCTTCCCAATTTCCAAAACGTCCTTCCCACTTACCAACCAAATTCCTTCCATCCACAAAATCAAGCCTCCCTTCCAAATCCCCTTCAGGCTATTGTATCCCCTGACACCTATGAACCCCATCCTAATCTCGAGATGGACCATTACGAGGAGAAGGAAAATGAGTGAAAGGCCCAGCATGAAAGGAATTTACTAACTATGAAGGAGGAGATCATGAGGATCAAAGAGTCTTATGGAGCCAAGGACCACAACGATTTGGGGTATGACGATTTATGTGTTCACCCGGGAGTAGATCTACTAGAAGGGTACAAAGTCCCTAAGTTTGAGATGTTTGACGGTGCCGGAAATCCAATGGCCTATCTAAGAAGGTACTGTGAGCAACTGGTAGGGATAGGGAAAAGCGAGGCGCTATTGATGCGCCTATTCAGTCGAAGTTTGAATGGTGAAGCCTTGGAGTGGTTCATGTCTCAAGAGCCAAAAAAGTTGACTGGTTGGAAAACATTGGCCAAGGGTTTCCTTGACCGGTTTGCATTCAACATTGAAATAGTCCCTGACCGGTATTCAATAGATCGGATCAAACAAAAGAGCGTTGAGAGTTTTTGAGACTATTCTTTTCGTTGGAGTAAAGAAGATGGCAAAGTGCAACCCCTCATGTCCGAGGAGGAAATGGCATTCGTGTTCTCTCGCGCTCAAAAAGGAGAATATTATACCAGGATGGTGTCCGCTGTCAGAGCAACCTTTATGGATTTGGTAAAAATAGGAGAATCATTGGAAGGAGGTATTCGTACAAGAAAAATTACCAAAACCCTGACATCATCTGGAACTGCCATGTTTTCTAAGAAGAAGAAAGAAGAGGTAGGTGGGGTTTCTGCCAATTTTGTTACAAAATTGAAACAACGGTTCAACTCTAGAAATGTTTTATCTTCTCCGCCATCACCTAACCTTCCGCACGTATTTTACGTCTACCCCCAATACCAAATTCCACTCCCAAACATCCCACTATCATACCAAGCTCCACAGCCAAATATCTTTCCCCAATACCTAGTTCCACCTCCAAATTATCAGTCTCATTTCCAAACTACTCCCCCAAATAGCCGAACAAATTTTCAAATACCTCCAAATTACCACCAAGTACCCCTTCCTACAATCCTAAGATCGTATAGCCCTCAGCGTCCAAACCACGAAAAGAAACCTCCCCAAAATTTCACCCACTAGCTAAAAGTCGCACCCAATTATTTGAAAAATTAAAGAATATTGGTCATTTGCAACTAGTACAGCCAAAGCCTGTCAATCCTAGCTCCCGATTTTATCACCCTGATCAAAATTGTGCCTATCATTCAGGGGCAGTAGGGCATAGTACCGAGGACTATCTTATCTTGAAACACAAAATCCAAGATCTAATTGATCAAAAGGTCATCACGCTCCAGGCACCTACTCCAAATGTTAGCAGTAATCCACTGCCCAACCATGGGGGACCTACAGTTAACATGATTGAAATAGAAGGCAAATGGGCATCTGGTAAGACCATTACCCAGGTGAACTACAAAAAGCAAAAAAGGGCGAAAGAGGTAGGAAAGATAGAGAAAATTGTGGCTGCCTTAAGTTTCAGCGAGAAATCCCCATTTATAGTGATGACTGCACCGACTCAAGTGTACGCTACCCCTCTAAAGAAGGAATTTATTGTGCAAACTGCCGCTGCCCAGGGGATGATGCGATTAGGACGATGTTACATCCCTGAGGAATTGACCAACAAGAAAGATTCGTAGAAAAGGCCAATCACTGAAGAAGAGGCTGAGGAATTTCGGAGACGTATGCAACCAAAGGATTACTCAATTGTCAAACACTTGGAGAAAACCCCAGCCCAAATCTCTGTCTTGGCACTATTATTGAGCTCGCAACACCACCGATAGGCTCTGTCAAAGGTCTTGGTGGAAGCGTATGTTCCCACAGGAACGAGCGTTGAGAATTTGGTTGCGATGATGGGGAATGTTGTGGGGAACCATCGCATATCATTCAGTCACGAAGAGTTGCCGTTTGAAGGAGCAATGCACAATAAAGCCATGCATGTGACCGTCATTTGTCGAGATTATACAATTAATCAGGTATTAATAGACAATGGATCTGGTGTGAATATTTTTCCCCTCTCCACATTGGTCTAAATAGGATATGATCTGGGGAAAATTGGTCAAAGCCACGTAAATATGAGAGCATTCAATAAAGGGCAGAGAGATACCATAGGAGAGATTGATTTGCACATCCAAATGGGGCCTGCTGAGTTTAAGACTAAGTTTCATGTTATAGATATCCATCCTAGCTACAACCTGCTTTTGGGAAGACCATGGATAAATGGGGCAAAGGTAATTTCATCACCTCTTCATCAATTATTGAAGTTCATTTAGAAAGATCATGAAGTAGTCATCCAAGGAGAAGGAAGTCGAGCGGACCGTCCCAATGGTTATATGCCGGTGATTGAAGATGTTCCAAAAGGTAGCAGTTTCTATACAGTGGAAATTGTAAATGTTGCAGAAAGAGATTCGACACCCAAAATATCAATGCTTTCTATCTACAAAATGATTGCAACTGTGATGTTAAGAAATGGATTCGAACCTGGTCAAGGCTTGGGCAAGAATTTACAAGGAATTATCGAGCCTATTGTGATCCCAGAGAGAATCTCTAAGCACGGGTTAGGGTATCAGCCTACCAAAAAAGATAGGGTTGAGGATGAGCTAGAAAAAAATCTGTTTAGGCCCTTGCCACTCCTGTTCCAGTCATTTCCCGTACGAGAGATGTCAGATGATGATGGTCTTGGGGATGGGATAGGATATTTGTTTAAAGGATGCAATGCTGTACCAGAAGATCTCCCAGAGTCTAGCGGGGTGAAGTAGATTGCGTCAGGAGAGGCTTTGCAAAATTGGACCTCCACTCCACTCATAACCCGTCGCCCGTCGTAGTAGATAAAAGGGAAATTACTAATAATTTTGAAATCGGTGATGATCCGAAGGAGGCCCCGCAATCCACCTTTTATATCTCAAAACTTTATTTTCGTATCTTACTGCTTTCAAAAAAGGCGGGGGCTTGTATTTGTGCAAGTCACAAGCCATGGTTTTGTAATTATTTCTCAAATTTCAATGAAAAGGCCTTCATTTATTTGGAAAACTATATTAGTTCTAAAACGCTCCTAGTCATATGTTTTGTTAGTTTCTTATCATATAACATAGTTTGTTTGTCCATTACAGTAACAGTAGCTTAAAACCGACCAATGTTGTGTCATGTCAAAGCCTGAACGAACAAAATGAAGGGGACGATGATGGTTGGAAGGATGATGGCGAGGAACAGTTAGTTGAAGATATGGAGGAATTTGAGAATCGCAAAAAACCCAATCAGGAAGAAACTGAAACAGTCAACTTAGGATATCACGATGAAATCAATGTCCACCTCGCAGCGCCATAAAGGGAAGAGCTCATCCACCTATTGCGAGAGTATATCGACGTGTTTGCTTGGTCCTATGATGATAAGCCAAGGTTGAGCACCAGCATTGTGTCACAAAAATTGCCGATAAATTCTGAGTTTGATCCAGTCAAGCAAAAAATGAGAAAATTCAAGCGAGATTTAAGTCTAAAGATAAGGGAATAAATGACAAAACAAATCTAGTCTAAGGTTGTCGAGGTCACAAAATATCTGACATGGTTGGCCAACATCGTCCCTGTGCCAAAGAAGGACGGCAAGATTCGAATTTATGTTGACTATAGAGACTTGAACAAAGCCAGTCCTAAAGATAATTTTCCGTTGCCCAACATCCATATTCTCATTGATAACTATGCGAAACATGCAATGCAATCATTCGTTGATTGTTTCACCGACTATCATCAGATACTGATGGATGAGGAAAATATAGAAAAAATGGCTTTTATTATGCCCTGGGGTATTTATCATTACAGGGTAATGCCATTTGGTCTCAAGAAGGTAGGTGCGACATATATGAGGGCCATGATGATGATTTTCCATGATATGATCCGTAAGGAGATTGAGGTGTATGTGGATGATGTAATTATCAAATACCGCAAGAGTTCGGATCATCTAATTCATCTGGAGAAATTCTTCACCAAATTTAGAAGGTACAGTTTGAAGTTAAATCTTGCTAAGTGTACTTTTGGTGTGCCATCAGGGAAGTTGCTGGGGTTCATAGTCAGCAGAAAGGGGATCGAGCTAGACCCATCCAAAATTAAGACAATTCAAGACTTTCCACCCCCGAGGACCAAGAAAGAAGTTATGAGTTTCCTGGGTTCTGAATTACATTAGCACATTCATCGCTCAATCAACAGTCATATGCGAGCCAATTCTCAAGATGTTGAAGAAAGATTCACTGAATGAGTGGACAGAAGAATGTCAGAAAGCTTTTGATCGCATCAAGGAATACTTGTCTGCACCACCGATTTTGGTCCCACTAAGAGAAGAAATTCCATTATTGCTTTACCTGTCAGTCTCAGAAAATGCTTTCGAATGCGTCCTCGAGCAACATGATGAGACCGGTAGGAAAGAGAAAGCCATTTACTACTTAAGTAAAAAGTTCACACCATATTAAGCCTGTTACACTCTTATAGAAAGGACATGTTGTGCTTTGACTTGGACGTCACAAAAGTTGAGGCATTATTTGTCGTCCTACACAACTTACCTCATCTCGAGAATAGATCCATTGAAGTATATATTCCAGAAGGCCATGCCTACAGGAAAGTTAGCCAAGTTGCAAATGTTGCTGAGTGAGTTTGACATTGTGTATGTAACCCAAAATGCAATCAAGGGGCAACCCTTAACAGATCATTTGGCTGAAAACCCAGTTGATAAGGAATAAAAGCCACTTCAGACATACTTTCCAGACGAGGAAGTTTTGTTTGTAGGAGAAGATATCATGGAAATCTACCCTGGATGGAGGCTATTTTTTTATGGGGCGGTCAACTTCAAAGGTTCAGGAATTAGAGCAGTTTTGGTGTCAAAAATGGGCCAGCATTATCCGGTAACTGCTACGTTACATTTTCCATGCACCAACAACAAGGCTGAATATGAAGCTTACTTCCTGGGGCTCAAATTGGCACTTGATATGGGTGTTCATGAATTACTAGCCATCGAAGATTTAGATTTGCTGATTCACCAGGTACGGGGAGAATGGGCGGTAAAAAACTCCAAGATTACTCCTTATGTGGAGCTGGTGCAAGAATTATGCGGAAGATTCAAGGATGTTGATTTCAGACCTATCCCACGGACACAAAACGAGTTTGCTGACGCTTTGGCCACGATATCTTTCATGATTCAGCACCTGGATCAGAGTTACATCGATCCTTTGGAAGTTAGCCTGAAGTAGCAACCCGCGCATTGCATACACGTGGAAGAGGAGCCTGATGGAAGGACTTGGTACTATGACATTAAGAGGTATTTGGAATCTGGAATATATCCTGAAGAGGCTAGTAACGACCAAAAGAAGACAATCCGGTGTTTGGCAAGGAATTACTTTCCTAGTGGAGAAATTCTTTTTAGGAGGACTCCTGATTTGGGATTCCTAAGATGCGTCAATGCGGCGAAAGCCAATAATTTGATAAACGAGGTACACGCTGGAGTTTGTGGGCCCCACATGAATGGGTTTGTCCTTGCCAGAAAGATCCTGAGAACCGGTTACTTCTAGATGACTATGGAAAATGATTGTAGTAAGTTTGTGCAGAGATGCCCAAAATGTCAAATACACGGAGATCTGATTCGAATGCCTCCACACGAGATTCACGTAATGAATTATCCTTGTCCTTTCGTAGCTTGGGGCATGGATGTTATCGGACCAATAGAGCCATTAGCATCGAATGGGCATAGATTTATTTTGGTTGTCATTGATTATTTCACTAAGTGGGTCGAAGCTGCTTTGTACAGAGCTGTCACTAAGAAAGTGGTTGCAGATTTCGCCAGGAATAACTTGATTTGCCGATTCGGAGTGCCAGAATCGATTATTACTGATAATGGGGAAAACTTGAACAGTTACTTGATGAAAGAAATTTGTGATCAGTTCAAGATTGTGCATCGCAACTCGACAGCGTACCGTCCCCAAATGAATGGAGCCGTAGAAGCTGCTAACAAGAATATCAAGAAGATCTTGAGAAAGATGGTCGAAAATGATAGATCATGGCAGAAGATGTTACCTTATGCCTTGCTAGGGTATCGAACAACAGTTCGAACCTCAACAGGAGCAACTCTCAATTTACTAGTTTACGAGAATGAAGCTGTGATACCCGCTGAGGTCGAAATGTCTTCCCTAAGGATTATTCAGGAAGCTGGACTGAGTAACGAAGAATGGGTCCGTGCTCGCTACGAACAATTTATGTTAATTGATGAAAAGAGAATGGCCGCTGTATTCCATGGTCAGCTGTATCAACACAGGATGGTTCGTGCCTTTAACAAAAAGGTAAGAAATCAAGCATTTGAATTGGGGAAACTGGTTCTCAAATGAATATTCCCTCACCAAGAGGAGTACAAGGGCAAGTGCGCTCCAAACTGGCAAGGGCCATACATATTTCGCAAGGTGCTATCTGGAGGAGCTCTGATTTTGTCTGAGATGGATGGCACAGAGTGGACCAAACCAATCAATTCTTATGCAGTAAAGAGATATTATGTTTGAATAACGTTCTAGTTTTTGTGTTTTCTTAGTTTGTTTGTAATCACCTTTGTAATAACGTTGTTTGCTAGTGTGTAACTGCCTAGAATCCTTTCCCTTTATGTATGAACTATGTGATGACCTGAATTCCATAAAAGGCATACGTAGGCGGCCTATGTCGGCTTCGGTCAACCCATTAGATTTTTTATATATATCCCTAGCGTAGTCCTGAGCTACGTTTGACCTGATTCCTACTTCACAAGAGAAGATCAACATCCAACAAAGAGAATGAAGATCAGCAAAGACTTCAGATCCACTCAGATTGATATTATCTCAAACAAGTTTAAACTGGGGCAAAAATTTTGAGGAAGACCTCAAAATTTCCACCAAATGCCGGAAAATATTCCAAATTCCCCAGCATCAGAGGTTAAAGATTTTGAAACCACCAACTATAACAAAGTTTGGGTAGACTCAATTTTTGGCTATGACAGAACTACTTGAAGAAACCCTCCAAAAATAATCATGAGTTTTGGAAAACATCCATCGGATATAGTCAGAACCGCGAGGAAGACATTCATTGAGCTAGTACATGACATGACTAACATAAATTTTCTAAATTTTACAGAAGTTTTCAAAATTATTTTTAAAATTTAAGACTATTTTCAAAAATCTTATGACTCACTTACTTAGTACTTGCCTAGACATCATTTGGGATAGAGTGTCAGGGTGGAAGTCTCAATATAGTGGAATGCCCAAGAGATGGAAAGGAGCAAATCAAGGATCGAAGAAGGTCAACATGGAGTAATTTCATTCAACTAATCATTTTTCTGTGGATGCAGGGATCAATACGCAAAATGAGAGTCTCTTTAAAAAATTTCCGAGCAAATTGGGAGCCACAACATATCATTAATGCCCAAGAACGGTATTTTAGGGCAGCCCTAAAAATAGGTTTAATGCCCATTTATTGAGGATCTTTTGATTTATCCATCTCATTTCTTGAGATCGTAGGTGACAAACAAAAGCACTTTGTCTTCTTTACACGTATCGTATTTAGAAGTTTCCTAAAAATAGTCGCTAGTAAAAGCGACTTTGTGTCTACTAATCGTCTACCTTGAGTACAGGTACATGTAGAAAGCGGGACACTGGCAAATGAAGCCAGGTAAAATTATTTTATTACTGCCACAATGGCCATTGGATATCACTGCCGCAAAGGCCATTACATATCTATTGATGCACTAGACACAACGCTGGTGTCGAGGATATCATCAACATTCAATATTTGTTGACGTGCTAGACACAACGCTGGCATCGAGGATATCATCATCATTCAATATCTGTAGACATGCTAGACACAACACTGGCGTAGAGGATATCATCAGCATCTAATATATCTATCGACACGCTAGACACAATGCTGGCGTCGAGGATATCATCAGCATCCAATATATCTATTGACATGCTAGACATAACACTGGCATAGAGGATATCATCAGCATGACATAACGCTGGCATAGAGGATATCATCAGCATCAATATATCTGTCGACACGCTAGACACAATGCTGGCGTAGAGGATATCATCAGTATCTAATATATCTATCGATACGCTAAACATAACACTGGTGTCAAGGATATCATCAGGATTCAATATCTATTGACGCGCTAGACACAACGCTGCCGTCGAGGATATCATCAGCATTTAATATATCTGTCGATACGCTAGACATAATGCTGGCATCGAGGATATCATTAGTATTCAATATATCTGTTGACATGCAAGATACCATGCTGGCGTTGAGGATATCATCATGTTTTCATGAATCAACATTTGAATACATTAAGAGCGCACAATTTGGAGGTATGCCTTCAGGTCGCCATATAAGGATGAATGATATATAAGATTTCCTAGCAATTGACAATTTAAAGGTCGTCTATAAGTCATATTATTTAAAATAGGATAGTGTGCAAGATCACCTATGAGTTGATAGCCTGTAGGTCATCCGTAAGCCACAGTAAAATCCTAACCGGATAGTGTGCAAGATCGCCTAAAAGTTGATAGTTCAATGGTTATTCATAAGTCGCAACTAAATCCTTATCGGAGGATATGCAAGATTGTCAAATTGATATGTCCAAGGGTTCTCTATAAGCCGCGTCATATCCAAGATCGATTATGTGCAGGATTACCCAAAGACGATCAATTTTAGGGAGTATCTATAAGTCATATTGTATCCAAGGTTGGATGATGTGAAGGATTACTTAAAAGCTAGAAATTAAGAGGATGTCTGTAAGTCGCCTCGCATCCAATATCAAATAAAGTACAAGATTATCCAAAGATTGATAATTTAAGGAAAATTTATAAATCAATCATCAGCTATAACCGAAGAGTTCATCATTCCACATACAACAAGTGATATAGGTAACCAAAAGGGTTGCCACACCAGCACAAGATTTCACGGTTGTAGAGACCATTCTGCATAAAGTATCGCCGGTGTCCAAAAGGGCCGCCCTACTTTGAAGACGTATTAAATCGATAAATGTCATAATTATACAACAACCAAGAGGATTGGTTTGTTTGTTGTTTCCAGTTATTTCATTCCAAACAGGTACCATGAAGAGATGACTCTCACTTTTCAGGCCACAACTCACATGGAGATATGGTAAAAGACTACCTACATCTTTCGTGAATTATTTTAGTACTAACACTTTTTGCTTGAGAAATTGTCGAGAGCATCCGAAAGGATGAAAATCTCAAATCAAAACCACAAGTGTGGATGACTCCAAAAAGGACACAACACGACGTGGAACTCTTTCTCAGCAGCAAAATGGGACATAGTCTAAAGAGGGACATCAAACTCTTTGGACGCGAGCTAAAGGATGATCACCACCACCATCCAACCACACCCCTATTAGAAGGCTTGTGGGTATTTCAGGATATTCTGGTTTTAGCTTCACCTTTGGGATATTTTTAAACACATGCCGAGGGTAACCTTCTCTTTTTTTCAAATTCGGGTGGCAACACACTTAGAGTTTTGGAAATTATGTACAGGGAAGTTCTTGACTATGGATGTGAAGGATCCCATATTCATGTTCAAGAGGTTACAAGCCTCTTTTCTAAAACTCGATCAACCTGTCACTCATTCCGAGCCAAAGATGGTCTAAAATAAAAGACTATCTTTTCTACCGATTGAGTCAAACTACAAGCAGTCTGATTCCCTGAAATCTTGAGGATATGTAGGATGGGATCTATGTAGAAAACTCGACTGCATTCCAACCTCCCCCCTAATCCCTTTATTCCCCAGTTTCTCGATTTTATCAAACACTATAAAACTGAGATAACTTGTGAATTTTTTGAAAATCGTGCTTTAAATCAAGCTTTATGAACTTCAAGTAGCCTGAATTCTCATGTAACCTGGGATATGTAGGAAACCTAATACCGAGGTCCGGTCTTGACTCTATGAAACTCGTGCGAAAACCAACCTCTTTCAGATTCAAATGTATGGTCAGACAAAAATTAGGAACATCAACCTCCATTTGCCCAGGGTTACTTACATCCACCCTACCCAAAGGGAAGGGGCAGTTGTTGACACCTAATTTTTGACCTCCACAACTACGTTTAATCTCGAGTTACTTCGATTTTCAAATAAAATCACAACAAGTATTTTTTCTAAATAAATGCATTTTAAAATATGCATTTGGGTTAAATTTGTCATTTAAGTAATAATTATATATTTTGGTATTTGCATATACGGGATTGTATAAATGATATCATTTAAATGAACATTTTTTTAATCAAAATTGGACTTTAGGATTATTTGGAAAATAAATTTAATAATTAAAGTCTTGATTCAAATATATTTGTCTTAAAAGGTAATTTATCTAAATAAATATGTGTTTGATTTTATCGAATCCAGAAGCTCGGGGTTAAATGAGGTATTAGTTCAGTTCGAATTTTGACTTAATTGAGCCAATCTATTAAATTTGGTCATAATTGAAATCAAATTGGCCATAATTGTGATGCAATTGGCCAATTGATTTTCAATTGACCAAAACTTAAATGAATTGGCCAAATCCCCAAATAAAACCTAAAATTCCCAATTACCAGCCCAATAAAATAACCCGGCCTACACCCTTATTCTCTTAAATAGTAAAACAACACCAATATCAACCTCACCAAACAACACGGTCTCAACCACAAAAACTCAACCTTATACCCAATCTCCAATGTACAAACAACCAAAAATAGAGTACAACTCCAGCAAACGAAAGAACTCAACCTGAATCCAATCGAACCTGAACCTACTAGCTCGAAATCCACCTGAAATCAACTAGTTCGCAGCTCTCCTCATGTGTCTCATACGAGAAAACCCTCGAAGCTTCCAGGATCTGATGAGCTTTCCCCCTTCTAACAGCTCAACCCCGTGATTCTCGGGATAATAGGTATGATTTCGTACATGTTTGGAGGATTTTCATTGGTTTAGGGGTGTACTCTATTTGTTTCTCTTTTCTATTGGTCCACGATTTTCAATCCATTTTGGGAAGAATCCAAAAATATAGGAGCACCGTGTACGAAGGCCATCAAGAGAGGACCCTCATTCTTGTGACTATAAAAAGATCATTCATTGAGCTAAAAAAAGGGGGAAAAAAGAGTGAGAGATTCTAGGGTTCAGAAATAATTCGAGAAACTAGGCTAAGGATTTTTTTGGTTTTCGTAAGAGGGTGAAAAAGCTCATTCAGTGAGCTG
Source organism: Capsicum baccatum var. pendulum (assembly GCA_030864225.1). Taxonomy (NCBI): domain Eukaryota; kingdom Viridiplantae; phylum Streptophyta; class Magnoliopsida; order Solanales; family Solanaceae; genus Capsicum; species Capsicum baccatum. The sequence continues at coordinate 243,120,308 of CM061561.1, forward strand.
AAAAGAGGGATTGTTCTTTATTCTTCCCTTTTGGGTTTGAAAGTTCTTATGTTCAAATTTTAAAGGGAAATTTCTTCTAAGAAAGAGGTATTTGAAAGGAGGAAAAAACTGAGGAAGGTGGAAGAAATTTTTTTGAGAATGAGCAGTTCCTTTGGTGAAGTTTTCTGGTTTCCTTTCTTTTTCTTTTGAAACTTGCTCATTTAAACGGAGTACCTAAAGGTTCGTTGACTGGTCGTGACTTTTGAATTGACAGCGACGCTATTCTCTGGTGGTGATCGAGATTCCATCAAGAGCTCGAGTCCTGTTTTACTACCCTGAAGCAGGTAACTCGTCGTTCCATTTAGTTCTATTTAATTTCTACCTGATCTCGCTATTACGTAAATATAACAATGTTTACGATAATTTTATAGGCTAGAAATTGCTTGCTATAGGAAGCCTTATAGGCCATAGGACCTTGTATGAAATAATTTGCAGTGGTTTCATCTATTTCATTTGATTGCCGTTCATGATTCATGTTCGAATGAGCTGATTAGTGTATGATGAAAACTGTCTTATGAAATTGCTTGTTCTAATCAACGCTATTAGGTACTGCATAAAACAGTTGTGTATGTGCTCTATATTTCGGGAGGAAAATATTTGCATATTATGTTGTTTCCACAACAGATGGTTTATGTACCATATGTACTTGAGATTATTCATTTATGGAATGTATGTTATAGGATTTTCATGTTTATACACCTTATACTCTACAAGATGTGTTTATCCGAATGTTTCAATTTGAGTAAAAGTGCAGTGACCCTCTTTTGGTAAAAGGATAGGTCCGTAAAATTAGAAGCTGGACAAGATGATGGGTTCAAATGATTTTGCATCTTTTTTGGGATTTGTTCTTAGGAGCCACATTTGTGACACTTCTTTATAGAATTTAAATAAAATAAGTCTTTTCTATTTATAGTGTGTATTACCTTACTTTACCTATTTCGATATAAGTTTAACATGTGCACTTGTAGTTCTTAGTTGAAAATTGATTCTAAAACTAACTTTTCCTAAGTCATTACTAACTTGTATTAGCTTGTATACCACCTGTATGAAACTTCTAGTATCCTATTGACTTGTCTGTTAAATGCACCTCTTCTTAATCATTCTTACTATTGTTGGATAAGAAAGCGTTTTTAGTTGCATTGCTCCTTCCTGCCTTTCCGATTCATTTCAGTACCTAAGGTTAAGAGTTTTGCATCCATTTAAACACAAAATCATGTTCACGTTTTATTTAAAGCCATCTTATTTTTCGTGTTATCGTTTGCTAGAAAAATTCAATAGGGTAAAAGTTGTTTGTGGGCTATATGTGTGGTGACATGCCTAATTAATGTGATTACTCTGTGGGAGAAGTTCTGTTTTGGTTGTTTCCTGATTCCTTCCAACTCTTTGTTGCTACCTTGAGTTTTAGTAATAGAATAAATAATCAACCTCTACGCACACCGATTTTTTTTTTATATAAAAAAATTGCTCCTGTTTTCAATCACTATGTATGTGTGAGTCAATTCATTTCTCTTGAAATTTTATATTTTGGACGACCACGAATTCCTTTCCATCATACTATTTATTTATGTGGAGTTTCGTACTATGAACGCGTATTAATCTCCTTTATCTCTTTCCTTGCATGTGAATCCGCTTGGAGTCCGGATGGACTCTTTAACCTTGCATCTATTAATGGGTCACCGAGGCCCACCATGTCTATCGTATCAGGCCCGAATAAAATCCCAAAGTCAAGCATGTAGTATATGGATATGAGAAGTCAAAAGAAGAACAAATGGATTAAAGTCCTATCATTTAAAGCAGCTACGAGACCCTAAAGTCTCATTTATTATTTTGTTTATTTACTTATTGTCGTCTTCATTTATTTATTCATTTTGGCCTCGAAGCCAAAGTTGTACTTAATACAGGAGAAGCGAGACTTGAGCTAAAGGCTCGAAAACATAGAATTAGGATAGGTGGAAGACGAGCTGAAAGCCTAATATCTAGATTAGGACAGGGTTGTCGATTTGAGCCTAATGGCTCAAGTCCTTCTGCTTCTACCCTTTCCCTTTTACTTTTTCTAATTTGTTTTATGTGTTTTATTGCGAACCTAGTTAAAATCCGTAACTAAGTCGCTAAAAACTGGTTTTGCATAAACCTTAAAAATATTTCCTAAACAAATTACTTTTTCCAACAAATCAATATTTTTTTCAAGGTTAATCGAAAGATGATTTTCAAACAGTTCGGATAACCGCAAGTTAGCGGACATATTAGGTGCCTAACACCTTCCTAAAATGTTAATAGGAACTGCTTATCTAGAATCTCTAACTTATAATGATTTTTATGTTTTAGATCGTTTAAAGTGTTTTATAAAGGTTTCTTAATTCCTTTTCAAAATTAAGTGGTGACTCTCTTCAAAAGTCAAAATTTTCACAAAACAAGCCTTAGTTAAAGTGTTGTGGAGGAATCAGAAAGTTGAAGAGGCTACTTGGAAATCCGAAGAGGACATGCGAGTTAGATACCCAAGCTTGTTTGATCCGACGAATAATGAAATGGAAGGTACCATTCTTGTCCTATGTTTTCTTTCCTATGCCTGAGTATACTTGAAATCGTTCTTGACTATTTTTCGTGTCATCATTCGGGGACGAATGATCCCAAGGATGGTATAATGTAACGCATCGCAAAATTCGTGCATGAACTAGCCCCTAGTAGTGTACTCTTAGCCGTGGAAACTTGAAAATATTCTAAGTGTCAAGAGACTTAGTCTTGTTTTTAGCTCTTAAACTTAGGGGATTTTATTTTCAGTCCTCCCGACCTTTAATTTTGGATTTTCTTATTGCGTTGCGATGGGTCAAGGTCGTAGTACATCTCGAGTGAGTTTCGGAATTTGTAGACGAGCCTAAGGGAATGTTTGGTGTTCAATTCTAGTAGCTCAGGGTGATAAGGAGGCGTCGCCTGGGGTACCCCACCGAGCTAAGGAAGGCGCCTCCCGGGCTAGTCCACCGCTCTAAGGCGGGCGACGCCTGGGGTACACCGGTGCTCTAGGCCGGGCGCCGCCTGGCATACCGCGCCCAACCTATTTTCAGTACCCTTGTCCATTTCATTATGGGTATTTTGGGTATTTTGATTCCCTTTATCAACTTTAACATGGGATTAAGCTCCCAAATACCCTTATCATTGATACTTTCACCAAAAATATTCAAGAACACTCTCTAGGGTTCCATATTAGTAATCCAAATAAATCAAGATTTAACCGTGGGTTTTAGAAGATAATTGGAGATTTGGAATCCTCGCATCGTAAGCTTCAAGAAGCATCCACTAATTTTTGAAATAGAGGTACGTGGGGTGTATCCTAAAAACTACATGGGCTTAAAACCATTAGAGCATGACTTTAAGATTTTTATGCATGAATTTCAAAGGGGTTTTGGAATCTATGTTCTAAATTACATATTTCGAATGTTTTAATGTTACTATTGTTTTGACCTTGTGGTCTTATCCCCTAAATTGATTTACATGTATATATATATATGAATGAAATTTGAGATTTAAAATTGTTTGAGAGCATAAATTATGAACTCCCTCTCTTGTATTGAATTAAAGATTATGGTTTTGTGATTTAGAAGATGTCTTCGCAATATTATAGCATTTGAGTATGATTTAAAATTGTTAAGAGGGTGTTTCTTGATATAAATGTGTTCTTGTGTTTGAAATAAAGAATTGCACGTGAATTGAGAACTTTGACATGATCACCTTGTGTTATTGAAATGCTTGACAAAGATGAGTCATTTGCATGTGTTTACATGAGGTTTGAGAAAGAGTCTCTTTGAATTGAATTATTGAAATGGTGGTCCCAAAACTTGTGTTTTGAAAATAGAGATTTATGACAGACTAACAATGGCTCAGAGATGTGACTTGTAAGTCAATGGTCTGATGATACCATATGTATTTATGCCATGACAGATTATGTTTTTAGAATATGTTTTCGGAATGCGTTTTCAGAGCACGTTTTTAGAGTCTGCATAATTTGATAGAGTTTTAAAAAGGGGCTTAAAGGGGGTTAGGTGGTTACCCGAAGAAGGCGTGAGTTCAAGTAACTCTTAGCCTGAAACCTTATTTGCCAATACAGATAGATTATTATTGTACGCTGGTGACGGCCGTGTGGCATAGTAGATTCAGAGACTCCGACCCTTGCGGTACACTTGCGTTGGGGGCTTCACTGTCGAGTTAATGGAAGTTTCCATATAGCCCATGGAATTTTTGGAATTGTAGGGTATACCACCTAACGCAGAAGTAATACAGATTTCTCAGAGCCGTGATGATCATACATAGTCTTTTAACTGCCCATGTGATTTCTTACTATGTTATATGTTTGTGAAAACTATTTTACATTGCTCTCATATATGTTGGATAAAATTATTATTTTGGATTTGCTCTGCATACCAGTATATATGTATTGACCCCCCTCCTCCCTCCAGGCTTTGAGGCTTAGTCTAGGGGTCCAGAAAAGGAGTAGGACTTATCAGATAGAGTTGCAGTGTCTAGTTGGCAAGCCTTCTCTTTTCGGGATGGCCTATATTTTCAGATTATGTTATTTATTTCTGTTTGTTCTACTGGGGGCCTTGTCCCAGTTTTAGACAGTGTTAGATTTTCATTTAGTAGAGATTTAGCAGACGGAGTCAGATGTTCTTTAGATGTAGTTGATTTATAGTTTCCATACTTATGTTGAATTCAGAATTGACCATGTTTCCGTAGAAGATTTTGTTTCTGCATCTTTTTTATTTATATGAATGTTGTACATGATTACCAGATAGAGAAGGGCATCCGGTCCTTAATGGTTTGGGATGTCCGTCACGGCCAAGCCCTAGTTCGGGTCGTGACATGGGTTTTCCACAACATTTCTCTTTTGATTTCATTATTTTCTCTCCCTAATTTTGGAAAAATAGTCTCATCAAATCGACAATCTATAAATCAAACAATAAACATATCTTCAGTTAATGGTTCAAGGTAGCGAATAATAGAGGGTGATTCATACCCAACATATATTTCTAACATTCTTTGGGGCCCCATCTTAGTGCATTGTGGTGGTGCCACAGGCACAAACACAACACATCTAAAAATTCTCAAATGAAATATATTAGGCTCTTGACCCAAAACCAACTGCAACAAAGAAAGTTTATGATAATTTATCGGTCTAAGACGAACAAGTGTTGCAACATGCAAAATTGCATGACCTCAAACAAAGGTGGGCAACTTAGTTTTCATAAGCAATGGTGTAACGCCCCAAATATGGTACCCAGAATGCTACACGGTGTTCATGACCCTAAAGGACCACAAACTAACCCATGACTGATATCCATACCTCAACACTGCATAGTATACTATATAAATGCAAAAATAAATTTTGAAAGCCATAAGGTTCAAAACTGAGACAGAATATCTGATAAAATATAACATCTGGGTAGGGTATGAAATACCTAAAGCAACTAAAATAAACTGTCTGAACATACTGTAGTCTGAAAAGCCTCTAGCTGACTGAACTGTCTGAATAAGGAGTTGATGGGACATGTCCCTACCTAACTCTATCTACTGAAAGCTAATTGAAATAATGAAATAACTAATAATATCATCCTCGAATGATGAGGACTCACTGCTAAATATGGCTGCTACTAATGCTCTAGAGCTCATGCTTCTGAACCTATGGTATAAAATACCATAACACAAATGCGTCAGTACGATTGAATGTACTGGTATGCAAGTGAGGTAGGATGAATGCATGGGGTTCAAATGTATGAACAATGCTAACTGACTATATGACATGGACGTGAGAATACATGCATGAATAATGACTATAGCTGAATTCATGATGATACTGACTACTGAGCCTGAATATTGATAACTGATACTGAGCGACTGTATCTGACAGTCTAGGTTCTGATGGAACTAGCTGAGTTTTGTACTATTCTGAGTTGATTGTATTTGACAGTCTTGAATTCTGTAGAACTATCTGAGTTCTATTACTGAGACTGAGACTGAGTTCGTGGGAAGTAGTTATCTAACCGATATGTCCCGAATAAAGCAATATAGCTGAGTTGGGGTCCAATTTGTAACCCCAATTGGAAGGGTGTCAATACCGCGCCACTAGTAAGGACAAGCTGTGAGTGACTCTTATCTAATAGGTAATCTAATGAGAATGATGGGACTCTCATCTAACAGGTTAAGCCACCTCATCTACCCTCATCTAGCAGGTTTGATCTCTTAACCTATGCTGGCTACGTAGTTCTGGAGTGCAAGGATTGTTTCTAAGAATCACACCCTCTACTAGTAGGTGAGTTCCCATCCTTGGGCTCACTCGGTGCTGAATCCTACTCCCATATAAGTAGACACTAAACTGATTATACTGAGATAAACTGGACTGAGTTCACTGAGTTTCATGGACTGGCAGAATACTACTGAATTCTAATTTTCCCGAGTCATGTAACTGACTGAATTCTACTGATCATGGCATGACTGAGATTATCATGAAATTGAAACTGGCTCTAGGAACACAACTAAATTGTCGAGTATAAATACCCCTAGGACTCGATAGCACAAAAGTAAATCATAACACAAGTTCAAAAGTGTATATATATATATATATATATATATTCCATAATTCATTGACTAAGACATTTCATCAAACACTTGACATGCATTAACTTGTACATAAATGGGGATTTCATATTAACATGCTATAATGACACTTTTCCTTCACATAGGCATTTTATCAAACACATGGGGAGCATACTTTGGTTATACCATCATCAATGCATATAATTATCATGGTTGCATAAATCAATTTGTAATTTAAAGAGTTTTTCATGAGTATGATGAAAAACATCACATACTAGAATCAATCATTGGAACATGTAATTTAAAACATGAATCAAAATCCAACAACAACATGAATATGAATTTCAATTCAACTACATCATGAAGATTCATAAATACACAAATCTTTGGATTTTGAAAAGAGATTCTTGAGCTTCATGGGTGAAAGGAACCCATGAATCAACACTTGACATACCTTAAAATGTAATTCCTTAAAGATTGTTGTAGAAATTCTTGAGCTTGACCTTGATTCTTGAGAGCTAGGGTTTTGTTTTCTTGAGAGAGAATGTTCTTGAATTTAGGGAAAGGTGAATAATAATGATTCAACACTTTTTTAGGGATTAAATCCCGTACCTGGACGTGTTAAGGCTTTGGGAAAAGCCTATTTTATCCCTGGACAAAACTTATAACTTTTGTCAAAATATCCCGATTTGGCAGGCTGGCACGATGCGGTGCTATCGCGCCGTGTCACTAGAAATTATCAACTGGGAAATTGGGAGATAGCACGATGCGAAGCTATCCCGTTGACACTTATTTTGTGACCTGGAAGTTTGGCGAGACATGCCATTATTGTGGAGCAACACTGGAAATTAACAATTGTTATTTTGACACACTCCGCGATGCACTACTGGCCTAAATGATGGTGTTTAATGACTGAAACTTTAAATCGCCATAGCTTCTTACCCGGTTATCAGATTTGGGCGAATTTGGTATCGATTGAAAGCTTATTAATTTCCTACACAACAAAAAGTCAAAATCTTGAAAATTCCACATGTATAAAAGTGGATTCATCTTTTAAAGAAAGTTTTTAATATTCTTGGGATAGTTTTAAGCTAGGTAGAAGTACGGAGTATTACAAATGGTCTTGCTATCAATTGCAAATGTTTAATTAATGACTCAGCAAGACCATTTTGAGTGTGAATATGTGCTACAGGATGTTCAACTTTTATCCTGATTGATAAGAAATAATCATTAAATACTTGGGATGAAAACTCTGCAGCATTATCAAGGCGAATAGATTTGACCTGATTATCAGGAAACTGTGCCTGTAATTGTATTATTTATGCCAATAATTTTGCAAATGTTATTTTGCGAGATGACAATAGTCATACATGAGACTATCTAGAAGAAGAATCAATTAAGACCATGAAATATCTGATCGACCCACTAGGTGGATGACTAGGTCCATAAATATCCCCTTTTATACGTTCTAAAAATGAAGGGGACTCAATCCCAACCTTAATTGGTGATGGTCTCATAGTAACTTGCCTTGATAAAAGGCAGTACAAGAAAATTCATTATTTGAAAGAACCTTCATGTTCTTTAATGGATGCCCATTTGAATTTTCTATAATTCATCTCATCATTATAGATCCAGGATGTTTCAATCGATCGTGCCAAAGTTCAGAGATATTGAAATTAGTAAACTTTGGGTTTACTATAGAATGTGCCTCAATCGCACTAATTTTTGTCCAATACAAGCCAGAAGATAAAACAGAAAACTTTTCTATAAGACATGTCTACCCAGAGACATTCTTGGTAATGCCTAGATATTCATGATTCAACTCATTCATTGTCTTTATATGATAGTCATTTTCATGAATATCTTTAAAACTCAACAAGTTTCTCCGAGAATTAGGAGAAAACATACCATTATTTATGATGAGTTTAGCTCCCTTAGGCAAAATTATATTGGCTCTTCCAAATCCTTCAATCAAATTAGTGCTACCAAAAATCGTAGTAACATTTATTTTGCCCATATTTAAATGAGAAAAAGATTTCTGATTTTTAAATGTTGTGTGTGTTGTACTAGAATCAATTAAGTAAATGTCTTCATAATTGCACAACTTGCTTTAAAAAATTATCCATATCTTCAAATAAAATAGCATACACAAAATAAATATATATTAAATATTAATAATAGGTAAACTACAAAGTCAACACTAAGTAGTATAATAAATTTGAGCAATCAAATAAGTGATGTTCACTTTCATTGTAAGTATTAATAAAAAGTCACAAGTACTAAAATTTCTTTTTCACGCACTTGTTGTGAAAATGATATCAATAATAATAGTTAGTCCATGTCAAAGAAAACTTATAAGTACTTTGATTAAATGCTTCTGTATAGACATAACCCGATGAACTATATTTTATGATATCCAAAAAGATGCAAGAATTAAGACTACCATTTAATGCTATAATTTAATGAACAAACTATTATTATTATTTTTCGTAAGCGGATAATACATTGCAATATTAAAATGTGATAGGAATAAACCGAAAATAAATTACTAACAAACTTATGATAATATGACTAAAATAAAAGTACTAATAAAACAGAACAACTACTTTAACATTTATTCATTACACTACTATTATTAACAAATATTAAAAATTGTTCACTCTTCCATAGCCACAAAACCATCACCAATCAGGTGATCTAACGAAGAAATCCCCTACATCTAAATGAGCAATGTCAACATGATTTTCAGAGACAAAATTAGCTTCAGAATTTTTCTCCTTTTTCTTTAGTGATGCTTGACAAAGTTCAACCAAATGTTTGGGAATACGACAGTCCCGCACATAGTGTCCCTTTGCACCACATCGAAAACAAACACATGTTTCACCTGCTTTACATTTGTCACTCTTTCCTTGTTCCTTTTGACAGAACTATTTATTTGATGCATGACTAACACCAGGAATATTATTTCTTTTTTGACCATAGTCACGTCGATGACCCCATCTACGTCCACGACCAGATCCGTAACCCTTTCCATGATTAGCATGGTGGGAGTACACCTCATTCACTTTAGGAAATGGTATAGATCTAGTAGGTCGAAGCTTATGATTTTACATTAATAAATCATTATTTTGTTCAGCCACAAGAAGGTGAGAATTTAGTTCAGAATATTTCTTGAAACCTTTCTCTCAATATTGCTGCTGCAAGAGCACATTCGAGGCATGAAAGGTGAAGAGTGTTTTTTCATCATATCAACATCATTAATAGTCTCTCCAAATAATTTCAACTGAGAAAAAATTCTAAACACGGTAGAATTATACTCATGAACAAACTTATAGTCTTGAAAGCTAAGATGCATTCAATCATATCATGCTTTTGGATGTATGACCATTTTTAGGTGGTCATGCCTTTCTTTTAGATTATTCCACAAAACAAGTGAATCCTTAACAGTAAGATATTCAATTTTTAAAATTTTGATAATATGATGATGCAAGAATATCATGGACTTAGCACGATCTTGATTTAATGCTTTATTTTATTTTTTAATGGTGTCTCCAATACCCATAGAATCCAAATGAATTTCAGCATCCAATACCCAAGAAAGGTAGTTGTACTACCCTGCGTTTTTGGGCTAGTCTTTGAACCATCGTTCCTATATGTATAAGCTCCAATTCAAGTGATTCTCGTGTGAATACAAGTTTCATGATCCTTATCCTAGTCTATGAAGTAGTTTAGAGGTGAAAATATTCATAAAAATGACTTAGAACAAAGTTGAGCTAAAATTATTTGATTCTTCTAAAATTCGATATCCAATTCTAAAAGGATCTACTTCAAACATGTATAACTATTTATATACATGGATTTTTTCATCTCAAGACCCACTAAATTGTAGATAGTTGAATTATCTTTTTAACGATACCAATTTCTCCAAAATCTGATACCCGAGTGAAAAGTTATGGCCATTTTTGTGACTGAGACAGTAGCATCGTGCGATGCATGCTCTGTCGCACACACCCAATTTCCAGGTTCTATTTTTGTGTTATTAAGGATAAAATGGGTATTTTCCCAACCCCTTTCAGCTCTAACACGTGGTTTAATCCCCATAACTCCAAATTATAGTCACTTTCATCAAAAATCACCAAGAACTCATCCTACGATTTCAACCCAAAGTTCAAGAGAACTCACAATTTAACTGTAGCTTTTTAATAAGTTTTCAAGATTTGGAATTCCCATTTCAGGAGCTACAAGAAGCACCTAATAATTTTACGAATAGCAAGCCAAAGACAAGAGTTCATTCAAGAGTCATAATTTGAGGTATGTGAGGTTTCAACAAGGACAATCCTTTCGTCCTTGTGCCCAAAACTTGTTTTAACTTATAAATTATTGACTTTTTAAGTGATTCTTCATGAAATTGAAGTTAGAGTTTATACCCAATTTATATTGTTTGAAGATTATGAGTTTACAAGTGATTAAATATTGAATTGCATAACTATTTTCATGTATTTATGCGCGTAACACAATTTTTCAGATTTTTAAAAGTTAGTTTAAGTATGATATTGAGATTCGTGATCTTATTATTTGATGGTGTTGAAGTATTTTCAAGAAGCATATTGAGTTGGATGTTTTTTTATGATTTTGAATGTTTATATATGAGTTCTAAATTGGGATTCATACCCATTATCACTACTTACAAGATTTTGAGTTTTTGAGAGCCGTTGAGGATAAATTTCATGAGTTTGTTTATATTTTCATGAGCATTGCTGAAATTTTCAGATTTTAATATGATTTACGAATGTTTATGTTATCAAGCATGAATTTTGAGATGTTTTGACATGAGTTTGAAGCATGAGCGTTAATCCCTAAGATTGAGTTTTGATATTTCAAGAAGCTTATATTTTTAGCATGCTTTGATAAGCAAGATTAGATCTTTTGATCCTAAGCTAAGATATGGAATCCACATTATTAATATAGTTCATAATTTATAAGAAAGAAAAGCATAATTGGTTTTTTGTAACACCCCGATTTTCTGAACCGGAATGCTACACGATGCTTATGACCCCGAAGGACCACAAGCTAACCCATGACTGATATCTGTACCTGTATACTACAATATATGATGTAATAATGTGGAAAACATGAACAATATGCCATAAGATTCAACTGAATAACGTATTTGATAAATCATAACATCCATGTGGTTGACAGATACCCCAAAACAACTGAAGTCTGAGTCTAAAAATCTAAACTGAATTTGAAAGACTCTAAATACTGTCTGAAATAAAGAGTTGAAGGAACATGTCTCCAACTAAATCTGTCTAGCAAAACTGAACTGAAATAATAAATGTAATAAAATAATATCATCCTCGAATAGATGAGGATTCACTGCTACTCTGCGACTGGAATACTACTGCTAATCTAGAACTCGTGTCTCTGAACCTATAGTGTAATATAAAATAAAGCACCATAGCGCAAATGCATCAGTACAACTGAAAGTACGGAGTATACGAGTGAGGTAGGCTAAATGCAAAAGGGTTTACATGCATGAACAATGCTAACTGACTAACTGAAATGAACGTAAGAGTGCAAACATTCATACATAGTAACTGGAATAGTGAATACGTGATAGTTAGATCTGTACGCTAATACATGGTTTACTATTAACTAACATGACTGATACTATAGTTTTGATAACATGGGCGACTGTGCCTGGCAGTCCTGAACCTGATGGAACTATCTGAGTTCCGTACCACGACTAAATTTGACTGTATTTGACAGTCCTGGTATATTGATATCTGAAGAACTATTTGAGTTCTTTTACTAAGACTGATTTTGAAACCGTGGGAGGTAGTTGTTTAACCGACATGCCCCAATAACGCATATAGCTAAGTTGGGGTCCAATCTTTGCCTTGACTGGAGGGGTGTCAATACCGCGCCACTGGTAAGGACAACTGTGAGTGACCCTTATCTGGAAGGTACTCAAATAAGAATGGTGGGAAGCCTAAACTGATAGGTTAATCCACATCATCAAATCTAATCTGACAGGTTAAGATGTCTCAACCTATGCTAGCTACGTAGTTCTGGAACATAAGGATGACTGCTAAGAATCACAACCTAAACTGGTAGGTGAGTTTCCATCCTTGGATTCACTCAGTGCTAACTTCTACTCCCATCTGAAGAGACTGAATATGATTTAACTGATTGTACATGGACTGAGCTTACTGAATTTCGTTGACTGACGAAATACTATTGATATTTGATAGCTGACTGAGATCATGAGGTTTTCCTGAGTCACATGACTGACTAATTTCTACTAAATCATGGCTGGAGTTTGGATATCGTGAAACATGACATGGCTCTAGGCACACAACTATATTTTTGGGTACGAATACCCCCAGGACTTGATCAGAAGATTGGAGTCCTCAATTCATAATATTACAAGTAAAGGATTTCTTACTTCACATGGTTATCATATCCTCGTTCATGGAAGGGAATACACTTAACATGAAACTACTTGCATGGATTCAATATCATGAACACTTCATAGCACAGTAAACAATATACCACTATAGCATGAGAATCATGTTGAGTCACTAGGGATAGCATGGACTTGTAATTTGGAAATGAATGAGCCCTGAAAACATGGTTTCTTCTATTCAAAGCATTTTATCAAACACCTTGCATGTACCTTTCTTGGGAATAGGTGTGTTCATCAAATTAAAACCCTAACACCCCCAAATTCATGGTTTCAACCAACAAGCTCACACACTTCATGAAGATACATCAAGGTCACGTTTTATAACTCAATTAACAACCATAAATCATGAAATTGGTCATATAACAATAATACAACCACAATACATTAATTGAAATATGATTCTTGGACTCCACGGATGGAAAGAATCCGTGGATGAACACTACGCATATATTTGATTAAGAATCCATAGATTTTACGGTGGAATTTGCTTGAAACTTGAATCCGCACTTGAAAACCCTAATGTGTTCTTAATGTTTCTTGAGAGAATTTGATGAAAAGTGGTGTAATTAGCTGATCTGGGGCCTCAATCCCGTGTTTGGGACTTATATAGGGGTGGGAGAATGACCAAATTACCCCTCTGGACGCGGATATATAAGTGCTGAAATAACTAGGCATCAACGCCATAGTCGACGCGGCACATCATCTCATTGACGCGAACATCAACGCGTCGCGCCCTTATCGTACCAAGCCTCAGTACTTTTCCTGTACAAAATCTGATCAACGCGATGGGGGACGCGGCCCGCCATAATCGTATTGATACACTGTTTTGCAACTCCAAACTTATTTTAATGAGTTCTGAAAAATCTAAAACTTGCCCGGGAACACTTATTAACCTTCTTGATCATAAATTAATGAAAATATAGGCCATCTAGGGACATTAAGGTCGCGAAATGAGAATGCAAACTTTTGAATGCCAAAATAAACTAAGTTTGGGAACTTGAAAAACTTAAAGAGCTGAATTTTAAACTTTGGATTTTACGGGGTATTACAATATCTCCCCCTTGAGAACATTCGTCCTCGAATGAGTTTGACTAAGAGGGGAAACAATAGACCTGACATGAACTGAACTTGAATAGCTGGAACATGATCTCATGGCTGACGTGACTTATAAACTGAATATATCATACTGAACATGCATATCTGATGCATGTGTAACTGATTCGTAACTGCATGTTTGAGTGTTCAGATGAACTGGGTAACTCATAATGAGAATGCATATATGATGCATGATTTAAATATTGGATTGATACATGTATGCATGACTGAGTATGAGGTGGTACTTGACACCAAGTTTATACTGCGAACATGAACAAGAACATGAAACTGAATAAGCTTAAGGGGAACTGTTACCTTGAGCTTGATCTGAATTGGAGGAGAAGAGGTGAGGATACTTGGTACGCATATATGCTTCTTCTTCCCAAGTAGCTCCCTCAACAGACTAATTTCTCCAAAGAACTTGAACTAGTGGGACTTCTTTGTTCCTCAGTCTACGAGTCTGATAGTCAAGAATTTTGCCTGGGATTTCCTCATAAGAGAGGCTGTTCTGAATGTCAATGCTCTGAATAGGGACTACAACTACTGGATCACCTATGCACTTCTTGAGCAAAGAGACATAGAAGACTGGATGAACTAAGGCTAGGTGTGAAGGCAATTCAAGCTCATAAACCACCTTGCTGAAGTGACTGATAATCCTGAAGGGACCGACATAACGGGGACTGAGTTTCCCTTTCTTGCCGAACCTCTTCACTCCTTTCATGGGAGAGATCTTAAGATAGACATAGTCACTAACCTGAAACTCGAGATCCTTTCTACGAATATTTGCATAAGACTTCTATCGGCTCTGAGCAGCATGGAGTCTTTCTGTGATCAACTAAACTTTCTCTAAGGCGTCGAATACCAAGTTAGGACCTATGAATGAGGCCTCACTAACTTCAAACCAACCAATTAGAGATCTACATCTCCTACCATAGAGATCTTCGAATGGAGCCATCTGAATACTGGAATGATAGCTATTGTTGTATGCAAATTCAATCAAAGGAAAGTGGTCATCCCAACTTCCCTTGAAATCGACTGCACATGCCCTTAGCATATCTTCAAGAGTCTGAGTGGTCCTTTCTGCTTGACCATTTGTCTGAGGGTGAAACACTGTACTGAGATAAACTTGGGTACCAAGATCCTTTTGGAATGCTTTCCAAAAGTGAGAGGTAAACTAGGTACCTCTGTCTGCGATGCTAGATAATGGGACACCATGTAATATGATCAACTCCCTGATATAGAGTTTGGTGTAATCCTTGGCTGAATAAGAAGTACGAACTGGAAGGAAATGACCTAACTTGGTCATTCTATCTACAATCGTCCAAACTGAATTATGCTGATGACGAGTTTGAGGCAAACCCATCATGAAGTCTATATTCACTCTTTCCCACTTCCAAGTAGGAATGGTGAACTCCTGCATGGAACCACTAGGTTTCTGATGCTCTATTTTAACCTGCTGACATGTAGAGCACTTAACCATAAAATCTGCAATATCCCTCTTCATCCGACTCCACCAATAGATCTCCCACAGGTTGTGATACATCTTAGTGGCCCCTGGATGAATAGAGTATCGTGCACCATGTGCTTTTGCAAAAATTAGCTGCCTTAATTCATCGACATCAGGAACACAAAAACGACCCTGACAACGAAGAACACCATCTCCCCCTTGGGAGAAAACCTCTATTTTCTGATTCTGAACTTACTCTTTTAGCTTGACAAGGCTAGGATCCCTGTCTTGCTTTTCTTTCACCTTGAAAACTAGAGATGACTCTGAACTATCCTGAACACATACACCAACCTCTGAAGAATCTACTAAGAGAACACCTAGTCTGGTAAGCTGATTGATTTTCGGAGCTATTTTCTTCTTGCTATCCTCAATGTGAGAAACACTACCCATGGAAAGTCTACTGAGAGCGTCAGCCACAACATTAGCCTTGCCCGGATGGTGAAGGACACTCATGTCATAATCCTTCAAGAGTTCTAACCATCTTCTCTGACGAAAATTGAGATCTTTTTGAGAAAAGACATACTGGAGACTTTTATGATCTGTGAAGACATCTACATGAACTCCGTATAGATAATGCCTCCAAATCTTTAAGGAAAATACTACGTCTGCTAACTCAAGATCATGAGTAGGATAATTCTTCTCATGTGACTTTAACTCTCTAGAGGCATAGGCTATGACCTTACCACGCTACATGAGGACAAAACCTAAACCCATTTTGGATGCATCACAATAGACTACAAAACCGTCTGAACCATCTGTAAGAGCTAGAACTGGAGCTGAGGTGACTCGAGTCTTCAACTCTTGAAAACTCTTCTCGCATGAATCTAACCACTGAAACTTAACCTTCTTCCGAGTCAATATGGACATGGGAGATGCAATATAATAAAATCCCTTTGACAAACCATTTGTAATAGCCATCCAAACCCAAGAAACTCCTGATATCTGATGGAGATATGGGGCGAGGCTAGCTTCTTACCACTTTGGTCTTTTGAGGATCTACTCTAATGCCATCACCGAAAACAATATGGCAAAGTAATGCTACTGATCTTAGCCAAAATTTGCACTTAATGAATATGGCGAACAACTAGTGATCTCTGAGAGTTTGAAGAACAATTCTGAGATGGTCTGAATGATCACGCTCTGTGTGGGAATAGACCAGAATATCATCTATGAAGACTATGATGAACATGTCCAAGTACTACTTGAACACACGGTTAATCAAGTCCATGAAACTAGCTGGGGCATTGGTAAAACCAAAGGACATGACAAAAAATTCAAAGTGACCATACCGAGTACGAAAAGCTATCTTTGGGATGTCACATTCTCTAACTCGAAGATGATGATAGCTGATCTGAGGTCTATCTTGGAGAAATAACTAGCACCCTGAAATTGGTCAAACAAGTCATCTATTTTGGGAAAAGGATGCTTGTTCTTGACCATAACTTTGTTGAGCTAACTCTAATCGATACACATCCTGAGAGAACTGTCTTTCTTGCGCATGAATAAGACTGGTGCACACAATGGAGATACACTGGGCCTAATGAATCCCTTATCTAAGAGATCCTTCAACCGATCTTTCAGATCCTTGAGTTATGCTGGTGCTATTCTATATGGCGGAATAGAGATTGGCTGAGTATCTGGGAGAAGGTCTATGCTGAAGTCTATTTTCCTTTTGGGAGGAATGCCTGGAAGATCTTCAGGAAAGGCATCTGAATATTCATTAACCATTGGGACTGATTCAAGATTGGAAGATTCGAAAATGGAATCTTTCAAATGCACGAGATGATACACACAACCTTTAGAAATCATCTTTCTTGCCCGAAGGTAGGAAACAAGGTGACTCCTGAAAGATAAAGTACTACCCTTCCACTCTAGGATGGGCTCACTCGAGAAATAAAATTGAACTATGCTATTTCTGCATTTGGCTGTGGCATAGCAGGAATGAAGCCAATCCATGCCGAGAATAACATCAAAATCACTTATCTCTAACTCGACTAAGTCTTCTGACATGGATTTCTGAAATATCATAATCAGGCAGTTCCTGTATACCCACCGAGCTATGATGGTTTTACCCACTGGGGTAAAGACTGAAAAGGGCTCTGCTATAATTTTAGGACTGATTTTGAAATCTCCTGCTATGTAAGGAGTAAGAAAAGATAAGGATGCACCTGGTTCTAGCAAAGAATAAACATGAATATGGAAAATCTATAACATACCAGTAATGACATTAGGAGAATTTTCCTAATCCTGTTGGGTCTAAAGAGCATAGAGTCTGTTTGGGTATTGCCCACCAGAAGCACTGAAAGTGGCACCCTGCTGGTTCGGGCAACCGGACTGAGCCGTGGAATGATTTTGCTGACCCTGTAGACCTGACTGCAGATACTCTCTAATCTTGTGACCTGGATTGACACAACTAAAATAGAACTCACTACCATCTTTGCAAATACCCTTGTGTTTCTTACCATAAGTCTGACATAGGGGATTAGTTCGGGCACTGCTAACACTGCCCTGAGATTTAGAGCCTGGTGCTCTGTCTCCATTGCTGTCTCTGAATTTTGGCACTGGGGAACTGGTGGAGGAAGGTGCTGGAGCTGCTGACTTGGGACAAAACTACGAACAGTTTCCTCCCTTGAATTTGGGTTGAGCAAAACTGAAACTGCCTGACCTTGCTCTCTTGTTTTTTCTCTCCCTAGTCCTAACCTTCTGCTCCTCTATTTGTTGAGCATGGGTCATGAGCCTGGATAAGGTCATATCTTTGTTCAGCATCGCAGATCTACACTCATTTACCATGCTATCATTCACCCTTGACACAAACTTGCTCATCTTAGCCCTATTGTCTGCAACCACATGAGGGGCATATTTGGCAAACTGAGTAAATCTGAGAGAATACTCCTTAACCATTATATTTCCCTGCCTGAAGTTGATGAACTCAAGAACTTTGGCCTCCCTCATATCTTAGGGAAAGATTCTATCTAAGAAAGCCATGACAAATTCCTCCCACTTAATAGGACCTTCATTATCTACCCTCTTGGACTTCCACAGTTTGTACCAAGTATGAGCCAGATCTTGCAACTGGTATGCCGTTAACTCAGCACTCTTAACATAAGTAACTCCCATGATGTCTATGACCTTCTAGACTTGGTGTGGGTCTTCATCAGACTTAGACCCAAAGAAAGATCGAGGGTTCATTCAAATGAAGTCCCAAATCCTAGCCGCGGCTGAGTTAACCACTAGGTTGGATGAAATAACTGGTGGCCGTTTATTTTAGGCAGCCACAGACTGAGTATGTGTGGTGAATGCGGACCTAAAATCCGCATGAGAAATATGTTCACCCAAAGGATCTTCGGGCTGAGGAGCTGGCTGGTTTCTTCTCTTTGAAGGCATATTTTGAAATAAGAGAAGAATGAATTAGACTGAGAGACTGAATTGTAATTGTGCTCACTAGCACGACATGAATACTGAAAGAAGGGAAACTGTTCCTAAAAAATCTTATAGCCTCCTGCACATAAATGTAGTGCATAACACACCCATGCACAAGACTCTACTAGATGCAGCTTTCAGACTTCCTAGGACTCTATTGAACCTTAGGATCTGACACCAAGTTTGTAACATGGTAACGCTCAATCTATAGCTCTCGTAGGAGTGTAAAGCGGTCGTTGTCAAATATATAACCCAACTGGGTTGGGTATCGATCCCACAGGGAATAGCTTGGTTAACAAGTAAGCAAAGATTACTAGACTTTTAGTGCAAGTTTCGTAAAAAGGGGGGATTGTAACGTGCAATTGATGTGAACAAAATAATAAAGTAAAACATAAAATAGCAAAATAAAAAAGAAAGAATGTTTAGTAAGATGTAAAACAATGAGAATTGAGAAGTTGGGGTTATGTCCACCTTATGAGTTGTACGTCTCTATTGGCTATGAGTTGTGCGGAATTCAGACATGCATGTGCTTATAGAGAATTGTATTCGATGGTAAATCCAAGCGTCTTTTGACCTAAACAAGGACTATTTCACTTTAACTCTTTCGAGCTTAAAGCGTA
The DNA here is from genome assembly GCA_030864225.1 of Capsicum baccatum var. pendulum. Classification (NCBI taxonomy): domain Eukaryota; kingdom Viridiplantae; phylum Streptophyta; class Magnoliopsida; order Solanales; family Solanaceae; genus Capsicum; species Capsicum baccatum. The sequence goes on from CM061561.1 coordinate 243,140,043, forward strand.
TCTAACGGTACAAATTCTCCAAGAGGTTAATCCAGTTACGACACTAACTTTTTAATAGGGGATGGGATCCTATTACCTTGACATTATCTCTTTTCCAAACATATAACTTTTCTTTCAAACAAGTTAATGCTATACTGGCGTATTCTATGCGTTTGAAACCACAAGAATTTGCATTAAGATGAAGAGAATAATGATATAAGCAACACACGTGTCACGAATTCACAAACTCATAGCCTTAGATAGTATCTCATAAGGCTTCCATAACCCCAACAGATAAGTTTAGTTACCCATGAGTGTGAAGGAATTCACAATCGACATTGTTATTCTACCACAATAAAGATCTCTTTAGGTATAGGGTGGTAGGCGTTAGGCGTGACTTCTTTGCTAAGTAACGTTTCTCTTGTTGAGGAAATTAAGAATTGAATAGCTGAATTGAAGAAGAGTAAAAAGTAGAATTAATGGAAGAATTAGAATCCGAGTTGTAAGTTGTGGAATAAGAAGTAGAATGAAAATTAGAACTAGAATGAGAATAATAAAAATCTCTAGCAAAATAGGGTATTTATAACACCCATATCCTATTCCTACTAAGCTATTGCATTACTTAACCCAATCCTACTAGGTTAATGTATCATTATCCTAATCCTACTAAGTTACTACTAGTCCCCAAAGTCTTCAGTATTGTTGTTTTTGCCCGGGACAGGTTTTCCATGCATCACTTTTGGTCCTTGGCGTCCAAGCTTTCCCTTCCTTCTTTCGTGAAGCTTTCTTTGGCGTCAAGTTATCCATAAAATGCTGAAATCTGCATCATTTATACCTGAAAACTTGCTAATCATGTTCGTTAGCTCACTTACAGAAAAAAGGACTAAAAGTGCATGAAATATGTAATTTGTTCTCAAAACTTGGCTAAAATATGGGCAAAGTCTAGTGCTATAGGCGTGTAAATTCGCCTATCATCATAACACCTCGATTTTCTGAACCGGAATTCTATACAATGCTTAAGACCCCAAAGTACCACAAGCTAACCCATGACTGATATTTGTACCTGTATACTGCAATATATGATGTAATAATGCAGAAAACATAAACAATATGCCATAAGGTTCAAATGTATGACGTATTTGATAAATCATAACATCTATGTAGGTGACAGATACCCCAAAACAATTGAAGTCTGATTCTAAAAATTTGAACTGAATCTGAAAGCCTCTAAATAATATCTGAAATAAGGAGTTGAAGGAACATGTCTCCAACAAACTCCGTCTAGCAAAACTGAACTGAAATATTGAATGTAATAAAATAATATCATCCTTAAATGGATGAGGAGTCACTGCTACTCTACGACTGGAATGCTACTGCTAATCTAGAACTCGTGTCTCCGATCCTATGGTGTGACATAAAAGAAAGCACCATAGTGCAAATGCATCAGTACAAGTGGAAGTACTGAGTATATGAGTGAGGTAGGCTAAATGTAAAAGGGTTTACATGCATAAATAATGCTAACTGACTAACTAATATGAACGTAAGAGTGAAAACATGCATACATAGTAACTAGAATAGTGAATACATGATAGTTAGATCTGTACGCTAATACATGGTTTACTGTTAACTAACATGACTGCTACTGTAGTTTTGATAACATGGACGACTGTGCCTGGTATTCTTGAATCTGATGGAACTATCTAAGTTTCGTACCATGACTGAATTTGACTATATCTAACAATCCTGGTATACTGATATCTGAAGAACTAGCTGAGTTCTTTTACTGAGGATGAGTCTAAAACTGTGGGAGGTAGTTTTTTTACCGACATGCCCCAATAATGCATATAGCTAAGTTGGGGTCTAATCTCTGCCCCAATTGGAGGGGTGTTAGTACCGCACCACTGGTAAGGAAAACTGTGAGTGACCCTTATCTGGAAGGTACTCAAATAAGAATGGTGGGAACCCTAAACTAACAGGTTAATCCACCTTATCAACCCTAATCTAACAGGTTAAGATGTCTCAACCTATGCTGGCTACGTAGTTCTGGAATACAAGGATGACTGCTAAGAATCATACCCTAAACTGGTAGGTAAGTTCCCATCCTTGGGTTCACTCAGTGCTAACTTCTATTCCCATATGAAGAGACTGAACATGATTTAAATAACTATACGTGGACTGAGCTTACTAAATTCCATTGGCTGACGGAATACTACTGATATCTGATAGCTGACTGAGATCATGAGGTTTTCCTGAGTCGCATGATTGACTAATTTCTACTGAATCATGGTTGAAGTTTGGATATCATGAAACATGACATGGCTCTAGGCATACAACTATATTTTTTAAGTAAGAATACCCCCAAGACTCGAGAGAAAGAATCTGACACACATGACTAACTTGACCACAAGATTGGAGTCCTCAATTCATAACATTACAAGTAAAGTATTTCTTACTTCACATGGTTATCATATTCTCGTTCATGAAAGGGAATACACTTAACATGAAACTACTTGCATGGATTCAATGTCATGAACATTTCATAGCACAACAAATAATACACCACTATAGCATGAGAATCATGTTGAGTCACCAAGGATAGCATGGACTTGTAATTTGGAAATGATTGAGCCCTGAAAACATGGTTTCTTCTATTCAAAGCATTTTATCAAACACCTTGCATGCACCTTTCTTGGGCATAGGTGTGTTCATCAAATTAAAACCCTAACACCCCCAAATTTATGGTTTCAACCAACAAGCTCACATACTTCATGAAGATATATCAAGGTCACGTTTTATAACTCAATTAACAACCATAAATCATGAACATGATCATATCACAATCATACAACCACAATACATTAATTGAAATATGATTCTTGGACTCCACGTATGGAAGGTCCAAGAATCCATGGATGAACATTACGCATACCTTTGATAAAAAATCCATGGATTTTACGGCGGAATTTGCTTCAAACTTGAATCCCCACTTGAAAAGCCTAATGTGTTCTTGATGTTTCTTGAAGTGATGTTTCTTGGGACATATATAGGGGTGGGAGAATGACCAAATTACCCCTCTGGACGCGGATATTTTAAGTGTTGAAATAACCGAGCATCGATGCTATAGTCGACGCGGCGCATTGTCTCATCGATGCTAACATCGATGCATAGCGCCCTTATCATGCCAAGCCTCATTACGTTTCCTGCACAAAAGCTGATCAACGCGATGGGCGACGTTGTGCGCTATAATCCCATTGGTACACTGTTTTGTAACTCCGAACTTGTTTTTAACGAGTTCTGAAAAATCCAAAACCTGCCCGGAAACACTTATTAACCTTCTTGATCATGAATTAATGAAAATATAGTCCATTTAGGTACATTAAGGTCACGAAATGAGAATGTGAACTTTTCAATGCCAAAATAAACTAAGTCTGGGAACTTGAAAAACTTTAAGAGCTGAATTTTAGACTTAGTATTTTACAGGTTCTTACAGTTTTATTATAAACACTTATGCTATTTTAAGGTGGATTTCCTAAAAGTTCTGATCCTAAGTATGGGAGTAGTATTTAGCATCGAGTTGGGTATGATTCCAAGGTCTCATGCCCCAGAACTACATGCCATCATAGTATTGAGATTTATGGGCCCGAGGCCGAGATAGTGATCACTAAAGTTAAGGTTCTATTCTGATAGAAAGGGTAGAACAACTCTCCCCAACATGGCTAAGATGCTGGACTCCATGTCAGCTCACATGGTTATGTCGATTAGAAGAAACTCCCAATCCCAAAGGTACAAAGTTCTAAAGTCCCAAAGTTCTGAAATTTCTAAGTTTCAAAAAACGTCCCTTATTTTCATAAGATTAAAGTGTATGTTCTAAAAGTTATTATTTTAAGATTTCATCCAGTTGACAAGATTTGAGAACAATAAGAGGATACAAATTTTAGAATAAGGTGTAATGACTCACGAGATTTATACTACATGCTCCCTTATTCATGATTTATGAGAATCAAATTTCAGTTTTTGCTCAAGCTATGTGAGTCATTTATATCAGCGTGAATGATTTATATAAAGAGTGATGATATTATTTAACTATTGCATACACCCCCATATACTCAGTACATCCTTTAAGTACTGATCCACATATATGTCTATGTGCTACATTGTCTCATAATGTAGGTACAAGTTGTAGCACATATACCATATTCAGTCAGTTTGTAGCTTCCAGTCAGCAGGTGATAAGTCCTTTTGATTCAAGGGCTTGAGTTAGTTATACAGTTTGAGAAATATTGTAATTTCTTTATTCAGTCGTATTGAGTTGGGATAGTTAGGATTCATGACCCGGCTACCTATAGTCTGTACTGGTAGAGGCTTCGTAGACAGTCAGTAGTGTTAATGTATCTAATTTCAATTTTGTTTGTAACAACAGATTTGTAATCTTGTAAATTCAGATTTGTATTGATTCAGTTCAGAAAAGTTTTATATGCCCGCTGATTTTTTTTAGATTTATGTATTTTATTTTAGTTTCTTGTAAGTATGCCAGTAGAAGGGTTAGCTTGGGATCACTTGTGACCCTAAGCACCGTGCGATGTCTCGGGACCCATTTTTAGGGCATTACAAACTTGGTATTAGATCACAGAGTACAAGTGTCCTAGGGTGTCTGTGAAACCGTATCTGGTAGAGTCTTACAGAATGGTACAAAGATGTCTGTACTTTTTCTCGAGAGGCTACAAGAGATTTAGGAAATTTCTCTATTCTTTCAAGTCTCAGATCGTGCTATAGAAAGATTCTCTAATAAACTTAAAAACTCCCCATCTTATTCTATTGAGGCCATCTCCACCTCATTTTTAAGGTACCAGAAATAGTCAAGCTTAATTCTCCATAGATATTTTTGGGGTTATAAGAAGGCTTAAAAGTATTCCATCACTGCTTTTAAGTTCCAAAGATTAAGTGCTTATCATGTTTGTACAAATCTGTAAGATCCCGCAAAATCTTACTTTTAAATTCAGTTCGTTTATCTCCTTGAAGCTCTATAGAAGGTCCAACACTTAAAAAAATTTCAGCGAAGTATTCAACACTTAGTCTCATTTTAATCCTTCAAAAATTAGGGATTTATTTGACGACCTTCCCGACCTTTGTTTACTGATTTTCAAGTTGCGTTACGATGGGGCAAAGTCGCAGTACATCCCAGGTGAGTTTCAAAATTTTTTGAATAGCATAAGGGCGCGTTTGGTTGCCCAAAATAGTATCTCAGGGCGATCTGCCCGCACCGCCTAGGAATCTCCCCTGCTCTAGGCAGGGCGCCGCCTTGGATAGTCCCCCAGGCTAGGCAGGCCGCCCTGGATATTCCTCTGCTCCCAAAAATTTTAGCTTCCACCTCAACGTGATTGAGGGCTAATTGGTTATTTTCCCCACCCTATATAAGCACTTAAACACGATATTTAACCATTTTGAAGCCTAAATATTGTTGTTTCTATCAATTTCTCTCAAGAACACACCTACGGTTTTCAATTGAGGGATCCAAGTTCAAGAATTCCACCGTTAATCTTCCAAGAATCGAACTAAGGTATGCGTTGTGTTGATTTATGGATTCCTTTCATCCATAAAGCTCAAGAACCCTATTTTAAATTATGAATCATGTGATTATGTTGTGGGTTTATTATGTTTATGTGATTGATGTTGTATCATCCCCAAGTTAGGATCTTTATGTGTATTTATGAAACTACGTTAACATATGATTTAAAAATCCATGAAGTTGGGTGGTGTTGAATTGTTAAATTGATGATTACACCTATGCCTTAAGTTGTGCATGTAAGGTGTTTGATAAAATGTCAAAAGGGATATAAAGTATGCCTTATAGCTAAATTGTGATCCAAATGACCAATGCATGTTTTATCTTTAAGCTCGAAGGACTTCCATGCTATTGATGTACCTTGTAAATATTGTTGGATTTTTCATGAATTAACCTTATGATACTATGCCATGCTTACATGCTATCCTATTAATGTACAAGATTATGACAACTATTTACTGCATAAAATCCCCAACTTGTTATATTATGGATTGTTGTTATTGGTCATGTATTCAAGAAAGTCATACTTTGTCAGTTTCCTTCTATCGAGTCCTGGGGGTACTTGTACTCAAAAAATATAGTTGTGTGACTAGAGCTGGTGTCGTGTTTTCATGGTATCCTCAGTCAAGACATGATCCATAGAACTTAGTCAGTCATGTGACTTAGGAAAGCTCAGTAATTTAGTAATCTCAGTAGTATTCTGTCAGTCAACAGAACTCCACGAATTCAGTTTAGTCCAGTTCAGTTAATCATGTTCAGTGTCCATTCAGATGGGAGTAGAAATTAGCACCGAGTGAATCCAAGGATGGGAACCCACCTGTTATATGAGGGTGCGATTCTTAGAAGCAATCCTTGCATTCTAGAACTACGTAGCCAGCGTAGGTTGAGACATCATACCTACTATTTGAGGGTAGATAAGGTGGCTTAACCTGCTAGTTGAGGGTTCCCACCGTTCTCACTAGAGTAACCTGCTAGTTAAGGGTAACTCACATGTTGTCCTTACTAGTGGCGCGGTATTGACATCCTTCCAACCAGGGAACAAATTGGACCCCAATCCATCTATAATGCATCATTTGGGGTATGTCAGTTATATAAATACTTCCCATAGTTTTAGTATCAGTATCATTAAATAAACTCAGGTAGTTCTTCAGATTTCTAGATTGTCAAATACAGTCAACTCAGATACAGTACAAAACTCAGCTAGTTCCACTAGATTCAGGACTGTCAGATATTGTCACTCATGTTATCAGTTGTGTCAGTTATCAGAACTTATGTTATCAGCAATAAAACTCAGTAATCATGTTACCACGATCTCAATTACAGTTACTATGTATTCATGCATGTATTATCACGTTCATGTTAGTCAGTTAGTTAGTATTGTTCATGCATATGAACCTCATGTATTCAGCTTACCTCATATACATATCAGTATATTTAATTGTACTGACACATTCTTGCTATGGTAGGTTCAGAGACACGAGCTCCAGAGCATCAGTAAATTCCAGATATTAGCAGTCAGTTTGCAATGAGTCCTCATCCTTCGAGGACGATATGATTAGTTATTTTATTATTTCAATACTTAGTTATTTCAGTAGTCAGAGTTAGTTGGGGACATGTCCCATCAACTCCTTATTCAAACAGTCATGTTTTAGAGGCTTTTCAGATTATAGTATGTTTAGACAGTTTTGTTTTGGGTATTTATACCCCAACCCAGATATTATGTTTTTATCAGTTGTGTTATAGTTTTGAATCTTATGGTCTTTCAGTGCATGGTTCAGCATTTTACATGATGTTATGCAGTGTACAGGTACAAATATCAGTCATGGGTTAGTTCGTGGTCCTTCGGGGTCATGAGCACCGTGTAGCATTCTGGGTACCAGATTCGGGGCGTTAAAAACTTGGTATCAGAGTGTAAGGTTCAACTGTGTCCTAGGAAGTCTGAAAATCGTATCTAGTAGAGTCTTGTACATGAGTGTGTTGCGTACCACATTTATGTGCAATAGGCTATAATATGTTTTAGGAATAGTTTCCTTTATTTCAGTATTCATGTCGTGACAGAGAGCATAATCTTAATCTAATCTCTCAGTCTAATCTTTTTCTCTTCCATTTACAGAACATGCCTACCAAGAAGAGAACAGTAAATCAGTCAGCCCCTCAGCCTAAAGATCCTTTGGGTGAGCATGTTTCTGCAGAGTTTAGATCTGTATTCACTACTCTTGCTCAGTCAGTTGCTTCTCAGAATGAATGACTAGCTGTCATTCTGGCCAACACAGTGGCCAATTCAGCTGCAGCCAGGATTAGGGACTTTACCCGAACAAATCCTTCATCTTTTATCGTGGTCTAAGTCCGATGAGGACCCTCAGGAATTCATTGATCAAGTTCAGAAGGTTATCGATATTATGAGGGTCACTCCTAGTGAGAGTGCTGAGCTAGCTGCATATCAGTTGCAAGATGTTGCTCACACTTGGTACAAGTAGTGAAACTCAGAAAGGCTAGATGATGGAGGGCCTATTGAGTGGGAGGAGTTTGTTACAACATTCTTAGATAGATTCTTTCCCCAAGAGCTGAAGGAGGATAGGGTATTAGAATTTATCAACCTCAGGCAGGGCAATATGACGGTGAAAGAGTATTCTCTTAAGTTTACTCAATTAGCCAGATATGCCTCTCATGTGGTTGCAGACAGTAGGGCCAAGATGAGTAAATTTGTTTCAGGGGTGAATGATAGTTTGGTTAATGAGTGCAGATCTGCCATGCTGAATAGTGATATAACTTTAGCCAGGCTTATGACTCATGCTTAACAGATAGAAGAAAAGAATATTAAGATGAGGAAGAAGCAGAATAAGAGAGCAAGGATAGGTAGTTTCAACCTTTATCAGCCCAAGTCAGAAGAAGAAAATCGTTCTCAGTTTCTCCCTAAGACATCAACCCTAGTTCCTTCTTCAGCTAGTGCTCCAACTCCTAAGTTTAGAGATAGAACGTCAGGCTCTAAGTCTCAGGGCAGTGTTAGCAGTCCTGCACTTATTCTCTTTGTCAGACTTATGGAAAGACCAGGGTACTTGCAGAGTTGGCAGTGATACTTGTTTTAGGTATGGCAAGCCAGGCCACAGAGTTAGAAATTATCTACAGTCAGGTTCACAGGGTCAACCAAATTATTCCTCAGCTCAGTCTGGTTACCCGAACCACGGGGTGCCACCTCCAGTGCTACTAGTGGGCAATGCCCAAAAAAACTCTATGCTCTCTAGTTCCAGCAAGATCAGGAAAATTCTCTTGATGTGGTTACTGGTACTTTACAGATCTTTCATGTGCGTGTTTACGCTTTACTAGATCCAGGAGCTTCTTTGTCTTTGTTACTCCCTATATAGTAGTTGATTTTGAAGTCAACCCCAAAATTTTAGCAGAGCCCTTTTTAGCCTTTACCCCAGTGGGTAAAACCATCATAGCACGACGGATATACAGAAATTGTCCAGTTAATATATTTTAAAAAGTCACTTCAGCAGACTTAGCTGAATTAGTGATGACTGATTTTGATATCATTCTCGGCATGGATTGGCTCCATTCCTGCTATGTCGTAGTCAACTGCAGAAACAAAATAGTCTAGTTCCAATTTTCGAATGAACCCATCCTAGAGTGGAGGGGTAGTACTTCAGCTTTCAAAGGTCAGCTTATTTCCTACCTTCGGCCACGGAAAATTATATCTAAAGGATATGTCTATCATCTTGTTTGAGTTAAAGACATTAGTTCTAAAACTCCCAGTCTTGAATCAGTCCAGTCATGAATGAATATTCAGATGTCTTTCCCAAAGATCTTTCTGGAATTTCTCCCAAAAAGGAAATAGACTTCGGCATTGATTTTTTTCCAGATACTCAGCCTATATTTATTTTACCATATAGAATGGCACCAGCAGAACTCAAAGAATTAAAAGAGCCATTGAAGGATCTCTTAGATAAGGGGTTCATCAGGTCAGTGTTTCCTCGTGGGGCGCACCAGTCTTATTCATGCAAAATAAAGATGGTTCTCTCAGAATGTTCATCGATTACCGTCAGCTCAATAAAGTCATGGTCAAGAATAGGTATCCTCTTCCCAGAATTGATGACTTATTTGACCAACTTCAGGGTGCTTGTTATTTCTCTAAGATAGATCTCAGATCCAGCTATCATCAGCTCAGAGTCAGAGAATGCTACATTTTGAAAACAACTTTTCGTACTCGGTATGGTCACTTCAAATTCTTAGTTATGTCCTTTGGTCTTACCAATGCCCCAGTAGCTTTTATGGACTTGATGAACCGTGTGTTCAAGAAGTACTTGGACATGTTCATTATAATCTTCATAGATGATATTCTGGTCTATTCCCGCAGTGAGCGTGATCATGTATACCATTTAAAAATTGTACTTTACACCCTCAGAGATCATCAGTTGTTCACCAAATTCAGTAAGTGCGAGTTTTGGCTAAGGTCAGTAGCATTCCTTGGCCATACCATTTTTGGTGATGGAATTAGAGTAGATTCTCAAAAGATTAAAGTGGTAATAAACTAGCCCAGACCTGTCTCTCCATCAGACATCAGGAGTTTCTTGGGTTTGGATGGCTATTACAGATGGTTTGTTGAGAAATTTTCTTCTATTTCATCCCCTATGTCCAGATTGACTCAAAAGAAAGTTAAGTTTTAGTGGTCATATCCTTGCGAGAGGAGTTTTCAGGAGTTAAGGACTCCTAAACAACAGCCCCCACAACTCCTGATAAGGGAAAGTCCGCAGCATCCTCTTCCAGCTCCTCCGCTAGCAAGAAGGCTCTGAAAGAGAAGCTCAAGAAAGCCTTGGCTGATTTGGACAGTCAAGAAATCTCCACCAATACTAAAGAATTACTTCAGCTTGTCGCAGAGGCTTCATCTACAGGAAGCAGCGATGATAATGGCGATATGCTAAATCCAAAAGGATTGGCTATGGCCTACATGGATCCCTATTATGAATAGGAAGATAACCCTTCGAGAGATAGAGGTTCAAAGAACCGGAATTATCTCGGTAAAAGGGTAATTCACTATTCCTGATTGGAATCCAGGACCCATCCTGTCTCCTAAAGATGACAGAACAATCAACTCAGCTTTTCAAAAGCAGAAGGCATCTACTTTTACTTTATTAAAGTAAAGCTGCATCTACTTTTACTTTATTAAAAGTAAAGCACCCATCAAGTCATGAACAGCTTTGAGCACTTAGAAGTGTCGGCAGAATCTGATCCCTCCACTTGTACACTTAAGATGTACACTTCCCCCCTTTATTTTGCCTATATAAGGCATTGCATTTCTTTAGAGAAGGCATTCGAAAATTTCTATCACTAAGAAATTCTCTCTGCCCATTCTCTCTCTTGTACCTCTGTAATGTTTTCTAAGTTTCAATAAATTTGTAAGTTTTATAATCCATGATGTTAGGATCATTTATATCAACAGAGAAATTTGGGTAGCAATTAAAGTATACCAGGCCGTCGGCTAGGTTACTAAACTTTAATTATGTTACTATATCTTGTCTTATAATGGGGTTTTAAAATACCCCATACTTGGATTAAAACCCCATTATAAGACAAGATATAGTAACATAATTAAAGCTTAAGTTAATTCATACCAGATTAAAGTAATATGTTCTTATACGAACATAGTTTTGCTCATGCTCTAGACAAATTATGTGTTTAGCTGCTCATGCTAAGCACACAATCTGCCAACATGGCTCTGATACCAGAAAAAGGATCCTGAGAATTATAGAGGAGTTTTAAATATAATTAAACAGAAATTAAGAACAGGGATTATAAAACTTACAAATTTATTGAAACTTAGAAAACATTACAGAGGTACAAGAGAGAGAATGGGCAGAGAGAATTTCATAGTGATGGAAATTTTCGAATGCCTTCTCTAAAGAAATGCAATGCCTTATATAGGCAAAATAAAGGGGGGAAGTGTACATCTTAAGTGTACAAGTGGAGGGATCAGATTCTGCCGACACTTCTAGGTGCTCAAAGTTGTTCATGACTTGATGGGTGCTTTACTTTTAATAAAGTAAAAGTAGATGCAGCTTTACTTTAATAAAGAAAAAGTAGATGCCTTCTGCTTTTGAAAAGCTGAGTTGATTGTTCTGTCATCTTTAGGAGACAGGATGAGTCCTGGATTCCAATCAGGAATAGTGAATTACCCTTTTACCGAGATAATTCCGGTTCTTTGAACCTCTATCTCTCGAAGGGTTATCTTCCTATTCATAATAGGGATCCATGTAGGCCATAGCCAATCCTTTCAGATTTAGCATATCGCCATTATCATCGCTGCTTCCTGTAGATGAAGCCTCTGCGACAAGCTGAAGTAATTCTTCAGTATTGGTGGAGATTTCTTGACTGTCCAAATCAGCCAAGGCTTTCTTGAGCTTCTCTTTCAGAACCTTCTTGCTAGCGGAGGAGCTGGAAAAGGATGCTGTGGACTTTCCCTTATCAGGAGTTGTGGGGGCTGTTGGTTTAGGAGTTCAACCTTTGACCTTTATCTCCTTGGACAAATATTTAATCCTATGCTGTTCTTCTTTACAGAAGTTCCAGGAAATAATATAGGATATTCTCTTCTTAATAAAGAATTTGCACATTTGAATGTGCTCAGGTAAGGTAGAGCATCCTTCTTTGATCATGAAATCAGGAAGACGCTTTAGAAACTGCTGAGGAAGAACATCCTTTGTTTCTCCGAAACATAACCACCGTTCATAAAACCATCTTGGTATGATGGCTTCCATCATAGTGGGGCAATATTTAACAAACCAGGTATGGCCTGGGCGAACAAATAAGAAGTTGAACCACGCCGACTTATAGTCATGCCAATTGTAAGTCTGCGGCCTGTGAGGCATTGACAGTGCAACTGGAGTGTGTAGGTGGTCGACAAACCAGTTGAAAGGGGTTAAGACCCTCTTAATAGTAAACTTGGAATAGCCGATATGTTCTGGATATCCTTCATTTACTGAGTGTTCGACCTCAATAGAATCAGTATCTACCAGGATGGCTTCGTAATATCGGCGAGTTTTGAGTGGATCCTCAGTGTCCACAAAGTTGTTGTTAGTGTAAACTAGCTTGATGAGCTGGTTCAGATGATACCCTTCGTATGCCTTGTCTAGTGCAATTATGGGACATACTCGGGTAGTTATAAACTTGAACTCCTCCTTGACTGGAGATGCTGGAGTGGCTTTGGCTGCTGTTGGATCAACCGCTTCGGCGAAGGTTTCTGGAGCCTTCATTGCGTAACTTTGCTTGGTCTGTACCGAGGAGCTAGATGCTCGCCCCTGGATTATAGGCAAATTTGTTTTAAGATCGACCAACTTTGTAGACGTTGGCGGAGGTAGCTTTGGGATCTGCTGCTCTGTTAGGGCAGTGAATCTATTGTGGATAGGAGATTGAGTCTCCGTTTTGAGAACTGGCCTTTGAGGGATTGAAGGCCGAAGTGGGTTTGTTGTTGTTGAAGGGGCGTCGAATGGTCTGGCCATTCTATCTTGTTCCTGCTTGGGGTTCTTCCCCAGATTTGGTCTCATGGCCCTGTAGGAATTCTCTTGTTAGAAAATCGGGAAGGGAGTTATGTTCTCCTTTGATAAATTCAATTTGAAAATCGAAGCTAGATAGGAGAGCTTGCCATCTAGCGAATATCTGTTTTGAAATGAGATTTTTAATATCTTTTTGTAAAATCTCTTTAGCTGATTTGTAATCAACACGAAGAAGAAATTCCTTATTAATAAGGTCATCTTGAAATTTTGTGATACATAGCACTATAGATCAAACTTCTTTTTTAACCGTGCTATAATTTTTCTGAGCGGCATTCCATATGCCAGAGGTAAAACGAACTAGTTGTTCTGGAGAGGCAACTACCCTTTGCTTCAGGATACCACCATATCCTATGTCTGAAGCATCTGTTTCCACAATCATGAAAGCTTCAGGATTAGGGATACCTAGACAGGGAAGGTTTTGTACTAAAGATTTAATCTTTATAACAGCGTTGGTTTGTTCAGAACTCCATGGAACTGGGTTTTTCTTAAGTCTTTTGTAAAGAGGTTCACAGACCTGCCTAATGTGAGGGATAAAATCAGCAACATAATTCAGGCTTCCTAAGAACCTTTGAAGTTGAGTTTTATTGGTAATTTCATTAGGGAATTTAGAAGAGAACTCTATGGCTCGACAAATGGATTTGTGACTACCCTGATGCAAATCATGTCCTAGAAAATGAATAGAAGTTTGAAACAACTTCATCTTTTTAGCACTAACGACTAGGCCATTTAATTTTACAATCTTAAAGAATGTATTAAGATGTTTGAAATGAGAATCGATGTTTTCAGAGAAAATTAACACATCATCAATGTAAACAATTGACATATAAGAATATTCCTTGAAAATATTATTCATGATATTCTGATATTCAGATGGAGCATTTTTAAGTCCAAAGGGTAAGACATTCCATTCGTAGTGTCCAAAAGGGACGTTGAAGGCAGTCTTATATTTATCCTTTTCAGCAATTTGGATTTGCCAGAATCCTGACTTCATATCGAATTTTCTGTAAAGGTTGGCCTTATAGGTTCTTTTGAGAAGATCCCTTTTGTTAGGAATCGGATGTCGAATCCATTTTAGGACAGCATTCAATGGCTTGTAATTAATAACAAGCCTAGGAGTTCCTCGTTCTTTTTCTGCACTATTATTTACATAAAATGCAGAACAACTCCAAGGAGAGTTAGAGGGCCTGATGATCCCTTTGCTGAGAAGATGGTTAATCTCGGTTTTGCAGATTTCCATCATTTCGTGATTCATTTGGATAGGTCTGGCCTTCGTAGGAATATGTTGTTCGTTGAAGCCAGCAATGTAAGGAAGTTCAACGAGATGCTTCTTGCGTTCCCAAAATGCATTAGGCAATTCGGAGCAAATTTCGTTTTCGAACTTCTTTTGGAGAAGGGTTATTTTGTTGACCATCTCCGGGGTTTTTAAAGTTTGCTCAATATGTTTGAGCTGAACTTCCTGTTTAAGAAAGCAAAGATGAGAGGATAAGCGGTTTATTTTAAACACAGTTTCCTCCTTAAGGCGTTGTCCGTCTTCTTTTGAAAGGGGACGAAGCAGAGGAAAGAATAGCTCAATATCCAAGAGGTTTGAGCGAATACCATCGTAATCGCTCCAATAGGGGAGAATTTGGTTAACGAAAGGTATTCCAAGAATGATATCTTCAGTGATATCGTCAGTAATGACAAAGTCGTTAACAAGGCAAATGCCATTGTTACAGACATGAGCTTTAGGAAGCTCATAACTAATTTTCATTTTTTCTCCAGTAGCAGAATATAATCGAGATTTACTCTTCTGGAGGTATCTGGTAGGGATAAGGCCTTTGACAATACAGTTACTGTCTGCGCCAGTATCGAATAAAGCGCCTCTGTTTAGAACAAAGGCTTTGTCAATGACAATTTTTACAACGATATGTTCGCTGTAAGCTTTAATGGCGGAAATGGCCTTTCCAGAGGAAGATGGAGCGTCTTCTCCAGGGAAAAGATCAGGTCCTTTAAGGTGATCAGTAGGACTGATCGGAAGATATCGGGGAGACTCAGGCGTCTTTTTTGAGGGTAAGGCAGATTTAACGACTTGGTCAGTAAGAATGTTAAGTTCTACTTGATCAAGTCTAATCTTCAGATTTTTAATCTCTCCCTTTAAACCGGCTATTTCTACTTTAAGGTCAGAAATAGAAGGTTCTGAAGAAGTTTGGAATTTAGCCATAACCTTTTGCATGTTGAAGGGTTGAACAATTGGTTTGGCTTTAGGGGGGCTTTCTTCCTGAGAAATCAGTCGTTTGAGCTCTTGAAGATATTTGCTTCGTAGCTCATCATTCCTTGGGTTTTCCTGTTATGACATTAATAGCTTTGTTGGAGCAAGTACAGAAAGTGCCAGTGCACTCACAATCTTGTCCAGACTTGGAATTATCAGACTCATAAGCGGCGTTAATATATTCTTCGTCGCTATAGCCTTCGTCAGAGGAAGAGGAGTCTGAAGCCGTGGAAGAATCATTTTCCATTATAGAAAATAATTTTTCTTTAGCTTCGTCAGAAAGATCAAGTTGATTGATCTTCTTTTTCTTACTGGATTTGCAATCCTTCGCCCTATGGCCAGATTTGCCACAAGTCCAGCAAGTATCTTTAGAAGTTTTAGAGGATTCTCGCTTGGATTTGCGACTAGGTTTGAAGGAATCCTTCTTGTAATTCCTTTTGGTAGAGGTAGTCCTTTTGGAAGACTTAAAGGTTTTCTTTCTATGCTTCTTGCTGGAAGAGATATCAGTGAAGCCGTAATCGTGACAAAAGGTTCCTAGACCATATTTGCTATTTTGCTTAAGTTGTTGCTTAAGATTGAGGTCGGTACAGAGTTCTATACCTGTAGTGGTAGTGAAGCTTACCAAGTCGCCATAGGTAAGGATATTGTAGGGAATTTGTCCCTCGAATCTATCCTTAAGCTTAGTTCGCACTTTATCTGCAAACAGAGGAGGAAGACCGCTGATAAATCTTTCTTTCCAGAAATCATTATTGCAGTCGGGTCTGATCATAACCTTAACAAGGAAGGTGTCATTGTACAACCTAAAGTCTGCTAGGTTCTTACAGCGAAGGTTATTAAGAATTTCTAGGCTCTTATCTTGGAAGAGTTTGGGTTCTCCTACAAAATGCCTAGCTATGTGATAGAGAAGGGTAGCACAAGCATCTTCTTGTGCTTCTTCTACAATGGTGTCTTGGCCATTTACCACTCGAACTACTTGTTCGGTGACCGTGGCGTTATAAATAAGGTTCTTATCATCTTCAGTGACGTAGTTATCCCACCAATGCTTTATCATACCAGTGAAACCTGAGACAACCATGGTGGCAGCTCCTTTGTCAGAAGAGCCTTTAATCTTATAGGCAGTAACGGATACTGCCATTTCATGGAGTTTATTGTATATCTGGTGTTCGGCCAGACCATCAATATTCCATTCAGTAATGCCTCTCCCATCATGATTACATGTAGAGATGTAGGGATTCTCTTCGAATTGGACATCCTGGGGAGAAGGTTTTTTGTAATAGTTTTTCTTGGTAGAAAAACGCTCATTGGTAAGTTTGGAAAGAGAGTTCTTCTGGGAACTGGAACTGGACTCTCCTTGAGCAAGTTTAAACTTGGTAAGTTTAGAGTTGATCTTTTCTAAGATCTGCTCAGAGAGTTTGAAATCCTCATTCAAGTCAGGGAACTTATCCTTTTGGAATTCCGGAATCTTGAAGATAGGATTCGAGAGGGGTTTAGAGCTAGGAATGCTCTTGACCGGTAAGGGAGCAGGCAGAGTATGACCTTTGGTTTCCTCTATCTGCTGAGAGATGGTATGTAGAACTTGATTAGTATAATTGTTTTGTTCAATTATTCTATCAAGATCTTTGCATTGAGGAGTCATGGATCCTCTATCAAATTTAGTTTTGAAGGGTGAAGCTTTAATGACTTCATTGGAGTAAGGAATATTAAGGCCTTCGAGAGGAGGAGTGACAGACTCAACAATTGTATTACGTTGGGTATACCATTTGGTAACCATAACGTTGAGCGAGTCAGTCTGGTTTTCTATCTTCCCAGTTTTCTCTAACCAGAAGAAGAATTCCATATCGCATCGGAGTCGTTTCATGTCAGCTATCCATAGCCTTCCTAACTCCTTTTGTTGTTCCCTAGAATAGGTACTTGTGTACCAATTTCTCTTAAGAGTGTCCTTCGGATGATTCCATCGGACTCTTAGGGCTTTAAGGTCTGGGGAATATTCTTCATCATCTGATTTGATGACGAGAAGACTAGGGTCAGTTCTAACCCTTGGGGGAGGAGGAGCCATTTCTGAGGCCGTAGGACTTCCAGGTTCATAAAGGTTCTCGGGTTCAGGGACCCTAGTATTTTGGTGATAATAGACTTTAGGGACAGGACCAGAGAAGTCAACTCCTCTGATTTTTCCCTTGTCATTATTATGATCGTGGTCCTCACTCTCCTTCGGGGGTTTGGAAGTAGAGGCACGAGTGGAAACCGATTGGCGAAAGGACGAGTACCGAGATGGGTCGAGCCTGAGGAATTTCAAATTGATAGATCCGTCAGGGTGTTGAATCACCCGTTCGATCTGAGATTTTTCGGAGTAAATCCGAACAGGTTGGGTGATAGCCTCAAAGTGCCAATCATTGCTATGGAGGATATCATCCCATACGAGAGCCTTGGGAACAAAGACTTTACTATGGTCTTTATTTGCTTCTATTAGGGTGGTAACCCCTTTAGGGCTCGTAAATCTAGCTTTAGGTGCTAGAGTAGTACCCATGAGGCGATAATATACACGGTATATAATCGTTATTTCTCTGGTGTTCTCCTTACTATTCATGTTCTTTGTTTTAACGTTAAGGGTTAAAACATCCATGATGTTAGGATCATTTATATCAACAGAGAAATTTGGGTAGCAATTAAAGTATACCGGGCCGTCGGCTAGGTTACTTTGAATTACGCCTAAGAGTGAATCGTCAAAATTAAGTAGACGAGCATCTCTTAGGATAGCACAGACTGGGATATCAAGTCCTTGTCTGAAAAGTGGCTTTATAGCTACTTGAACAAGTCCAACATGCAGATAATTAAACTGATTTTTAAATCGGTTTATATCTAATTCATTGAACAGTTGAATAATTTCTAAAGAATTATTAATAGTAACAGTAGACTCAGAGGTCTTGATGTTATGTTTTTTCAAAAAACTAAATTTACCAATTTGATAAATGGTATTGAAAGATTCTTCTGGAATACTCCCGTTTTGAAGATCATTTTCAATAGTGGCAATCGGAGTTGCCTGAGAAGACAAGTTAATAGTATTCTTGATATGATGACTCATATTGAACACGTGCTGTCTAGAGACTAACAGAGCAAACATATATGTTCATGCAAGCAGGCATATCACAATAAACAGGTATGAAACAACGAAAACCAATTATGTGAAAATATTTATGGCTTATGGGATCTAACAAGTTTTAATGGCTTTATACTATAGACTGCTAAGTGTTATCTTAGTGACGGGACCACCAACAAGGTCTAACACGCTTCTCCTAAGCTTACGACCTACTTTCAGGCTGACCAACGTCCTCACCGGAGATTAATCGGTTCCTTCAAACACTTAAACAGTAAACAGATACCCCATACTTGGATTAAAACCCCATTATAAGACAAGATATAGTAACATAATTAAAGCTTAAGTTAATTCATACCAGATTAAAGTAATATGTTCTTATACGAACATAGTTTTGCTCATGCTCTAGACAGATTATGTGTTTAGCTGCTCATGCACATTCTTGCTATGGTAGGTTTAGAGACACGAGCTCCAGAGCATCAGTAGATTCCAGATATTAGCAGTCAGTTTGCAATGAGTCCTCATCCTTCGAGGACGATATGATTAGTTATTTTATTATTTCAATACTTAGTTATTTCAGTAGTCAGAGTTAGTTGGGGACATGTCCCATCAACTCCTTATTCAAACAGTCATGTTTTAGAGGCTTTTCAGATTATAGTATGTTTAGACAGTTTTGTTTTGGGTATTTATACCCCAACCCAGATATTATGTTTTTATCAGTTGTGTTACAGTTTTGAACCTTATGGTCTTTCAGTGCATGGTTCAGCATTTTACATGATGTTATGCAGTGTACAGGTACAAATATCAGTCATGGGTTAGTTCGTGGTCCTTCGGGGTCATGAGCACTGTGTAGCATTCTGGGTACCAGATTCGGGGCGTTATAAACTTGGTATCAGAGTGTAAGGTTCAACTGTGTCCTAGGAAGTCTGAAAATCGTATCTAGTAAAGTCTTGTACATGAGTGTGTTGCGTACCACATTTATGTGCAATAGGCTATAATATGTTTTAGGAATAGTTTCCTTTATTTCAGTATTCATGTCGTGACAGAGAGCATAATCTCAATCTAATCTCTCAGTCTAATCTTTTTCTCTTCTCTTTACAGAACATGCCTACCAAGAAGAGAACAGTAAATCAGTCAGCCCCTCAGCCCAAAGATCCTTTGGGTGAGCATGTTTCTGCAGAGTTTAGATCTGTATTCACTACTCTTGCTCAGTCAGTTGCTTCTCAGAATGAATGACTAGCTGTCATTCTGGCCAACACAGTGGCCAATTCAGCTGCAGCCAGGATTCGGGACTTTACCCGAACAAATCCTTCATCTTTTATCGTGGTCTAAGTCCGATGAGGACCCTCAGGAATTCATTGATCAAGTTCAGAAGGTTATCGATATTATGAGGGTCACTCCTAGTGAGAGTGCTGAGCTAGCTGCATATCAGTTGCAAGATGTTGCTCACACTTGGTACAAGTAGTGAAACTCAGAAAGGCTAGATGATGGAGGGCCTATTGAGTGGGAGGAGTTTGTTACAACATTCTTAGATAGATTCTTTCCCCAAGAGCTGAAGGAGGATAGGGTATTAGAATTTATCAACCTCAGGCAGGGCAATATGACGGTGAAAGAGTATTCTCTTAAGTTTACTCAATTAGCCAGATATGCCCCTCATGTGGTTGCAGACAGTAGGGCCAAGATGAGTAAATTTGTTTCAGGGGTGAATGATAGTTTGGTTAATGAGTGCAGATCTGCCATGCTGAATAGTGATATAACTTTAGCCAGGCTTATGACTCATGCTTAACAGATAGAAGAAAAGAATATTAAGATGAGGAAGAAGCAGAATAAGAGAGCAAGGATAGGTAGTTTCAACCTTTATCAGCCCAAGTCAGAAGAAGAAAATCGTTCTCAGTTTCTCCCTAAGACATCAACCCTAGTTCCTTCTTCAGCTAGTGCTCCAACTCCTAAGTTTAGAGATAGAACGTCAGGCTCTAAGTCTCAGGGCAGTGTTAGCAGTCCTGCACTTATTCTCTTTGTCAGACTTATGGAAAGACCAGGGTACTTGCAGAGCTGGCAGTGATACTTGTTTTAGGTATGGCAAGCCAGGCCACAGAGTTAGAAATTATCTACAGTCAGGTTCACAGGGTCAACTAAATTATTCCTCAGCTCAGTCTGGTCCCGAACCAGCAGCGTGCCACCTCCAGTGCTACTAGTGGGCAATGCCCAAAAAAACTCTATGCTCTCTAGTCCCAGCAAGATCAGGAAAATTCTCTTGATGTGGTTACTGGTACGTTACAGATCTTTCATGTGCGTGTTTACGCTTTACTAGATCCAGGAGCTTCTTTGTCTTTGTTACTCCCTATATAGTAGTTGATTTCGAAGTCAACCCCAAAATTTTAGCAGAGCCCTTTTTAGCCTCTACCCCAGTGGGTAAAACCATCATAGCACGGTGGATATACAGAAATTGTCCAGTTAATATATTTTAAAAAGTCACTTCAGCAGACTTAGCTGAATTAGTGATGACTGATTTTGATATCATTCTCGGCATGGATTGGCTCCATTCCTGCTATGTCGTAGTCAACTGCAGAAACAAAATAGTCTAGTTCCAATTTTCGAATGAACCCATCCTAGAGTGGAGGGGTAGTACTTTAGCTTTCAAAGGTCAGCTTATTTCCTACCTTCAGCCACGGAAAATTATATCTAAAGTATATGTCTATCATCTTGTTTGAGTTAAAGACACTAGTTCTGAAACTCCCAGTCTTAAATCAGTCCAGTCATGAATGAATATTCAGATGTCTTTCCCAAAGATCTTTCTGGAATTTCTCCCAAAAAGGAAATAGACTTCGGCATTGATTTTTTTCCAGATACTCAGCCTATATTTATTTTACCATATAGAATGGCACCAGCAGAACTCAAAGAATTAAAAGAGCCATTGAAGGATCTCTTAGATAAGGGGTTCATCAGGTCAGTGTTTCCTCGTGGGGCGCACCAGTCTTATTCATGCAAAATAAAGATGGTTCTCTCAGAATGTTCATCGATTACCGTCAGCTCAATAAAGTCATGGTCAAGAATAGGTATCCTCTTCCCAGAATTGATGACTTATTTGACCAACTTCAGGGTGCTTGTTATTTCTCTAAGATAGATCTCAGATCCAGCTATCATCAGCTCAGAGTCAGAGAATGCTACATTTTGAAAACAACTTTTCGTACTCGGTATGGTCACTTCAAATTCTTAGTTATGTCCTTTGGTCTTACCAATACCCCAGTAGCTTTTATGGACTTGATGAACCGTGTGTTCAAGAAGTACTTGGACATGTTCATTATAATCTTCATAGATGATATTCTGGTCTATTCCCGCAGTGAGCGTGATCATGTATACCATTTAAAAATTGTACTTTACACCCTCAGAGATCATCAGTTGTTCACCAAATTCAGTAAGTGCGAGTTTTGGCTAAGGTCAGTAGCATTCCTTGGCCATACCATTTTTGGTGATGGAATTAGAGTAGATTCTCAAAAGATTAAAGTGGTAATAAACTAGCCCAGACCTGTCTCTCCATCAGACATCAGGAGTTTCTTGGGTTTGGATGGCTATTACAGATGGTTTGTTGAGAAATTTTCTTCTATTTCATCCCCTATGTCCAGATTGACTCAAAAGAAAGTTAAGTTTTAGTGGTCATATCCTTGCGAGAGGAGTTTTCAGGAGTTAAGGACTCCTAAACAACAGCCCCCACAACTCCTGATAAGGGAAAGTCCGCAGCATCCTCTTCCAGCTCCTCCGCTAGCAAGAAGGCTCTGAAAGAGAAGCTCAAGAAAGCCTTGGCTGATTTGGACAGTCAAGAAATCTCCACCAATACTAAAGAATTACTTCAGCTTGTCGCAGAGGCTTCATCTACAGGAAGCAGCGATGATAATGGCGATATGCTAAATCCAAAAGGATTGGCTATGGCCTACATGGATCCCTATTATGAATAGGAAGATAACCCTTCGAGAGATAGAGGTTCAAAGAACCGGAATTATCTCGGTAAAAGGGTAATTCACTATTCCTGATTGGAATCCAGGACCCATCCTGTCTCCTAAAGATGACAGAACAATCAACTCAGCTTTTCAAAAGCAGAAGGCATCTACTTTTACTTTATTAAAGTAAAGCTGCATCTACTTTTACTTTATTAAAAGTAAAGCACCCATCAAGTCATGAACAGCTTTGAGCACTTAGAAGTGTCGGCAGAATCTGATCCCTCCACTTGTACACTTAAGATGTACACTTTCCCCCTTTATTTTGCCTATATAAGGCATTGCATTTCTTTAGAGAAGGCATTCGAAAATTTCCATCACTAAGAAATTCTCTCTGCCCATTCTCTCTCTTGTACCTCTGTAATGTTTTCTAAGTTTCAATAAATTTGTAAGTTTTATAATCCATGATGTTAGGATCATTTATATCAACAGAGAAATTTGGGTAGCAATTAAAGTATACCGGGTCGTCGGCTAGGTTACTAAACTTTAATTATGTTACTATATCTTGTCTTATAATGGGGTTTTAAAATACCCCATACTTGGATTAAAACCCCATTATAAGACAAGATATAGTAACATAATTAAAGCTTAAGTTAATTCATACCAGATTAAAGTAATATGTTCTTATACGAACATAGTTTTGCTCATGCTCTAGACAGATTATGTGTTTAGCTGCTCATGCTAAGCACACAATCTGCCAACATGGCTCTGATACCAGAAAAAGGATCCTGAGAATTATAGAGGAATTTTAAATATAATTAAACAGAAATTAAGAACAGGGATTATAAAACTTACAAATTTATTGAAACTTAGAAAACATTACAGAGGTACAAGAGAGAGAATGGGCAGAGAGAATTTCTTAGTGATGGAAATTTTCGAATGCCTTCTCTAAAGAAATGCAATGCCTTATATAGGCAAAATAAAGGGGGGAAGTGTACATCTTAAGTGTACAAGTGGAGGGATCAGATTCTGCCGACACTTCTAAGTGCTCAAAGTTGTTCATGACTTGATGGGTGCTTTACTTTTAATAAAGTAAAAGTAGATGCAGCTTTACTTTAATAAAGTAAAAGTAGATGCCTTCTGCTTTTGAAAAGCTGAGTTGATTGTTCTGTCATCTTTAGGAGACAGGATGGGTCCTGGATTCCAATCGGGAATAGTGAATTACCCTTTTACCGAGATAATTTCGGTTCTTTGAACCTCTATCTCTCGAAGGGTTATCTTCCTATTCATAATAGGGATCCATGTAGGCCATAGCCAATCCTTTTAGATTTAGCATATCGCCATTATCATCGCTGCTTCCTGTAGATGAAGCCTCTGCGACAAGCTGAAGTAATTCTTCAGTATTGGTGGAGATTTCTTGACTGTCCAAATCAGCCAAGGCTTTCTTGAGCTTCTCTTTCAGAACCTTCTTGCTAGCGGAGGAGCTGGAAAAGGATGCTGCGGACTTTCCCTTATCAGGAGTTGTGGGGGCTGTTGGCTTAGGAGTCCAACCTTTGACCTTTATCTCCTTGGACAAATATTTAATCCTATGTTGTTCTTCTTTACAGAAGTTCCAGGAAATAATATAGGATATTCTCTTCTTAATAAAGAATTTGCACATTTGAATGTGCTCAGGTAAGGTAGAGCATCCTTCTTTGATCATGAAATCAGGAAGACGCTTTAGAAACTGCTGAGGAAGAACATCCTTTGTTCCTCCGAAACATAACCACCATTCATAAAACCATCTTGGTATGATGTCTTCCATCATATTGGGGCAATATTTAACAAACCAGGTATGGCCTGGGCGAACAAATAAGAAGTTGAACCACGCCGACTTATAGTCGTGCCAATTGTAAGTCTGCGGCCTGTGAGGCATTGACAGTGCAACTGGAGTGTGTAGGTGGTCGACAAACCAGTTGAAAGGGGTTAAGACCCTCTTAATAGTAAACTTGGAATAGCCGATATGTTCTGGATATCCTTTATTTACTGAGTGTTCGACCTCAATAGAATCAGTATCTACCAGGATGGCTTCGTAATATCGGCGAGTTTTGAGTGGATCCTCAGCTTCCACAAAGTTGTTGTTAGTGTAAACCGGCTTGATGAGCTGGTTCAGATGATACCCTTCGTATGCCTTGTCTAGTGTAATTATGGGACATACTCGGGTAGTTATAAACTTGAACTCCTCCTTGACTGGAGATGCTGGAGTGGCTTTGGCTGCTGTTGGATCAACTGCTTCGGCGAAGGTTTTTGGAGCCTTCTTTGCGTAACTTTGCTTGGTCTGTACCGAGGAGCTAGATTCTTGCCCCTGGATTATGGGCAAATTTTTTTTAAGATCGACCAACTTTGTAGGCGTTGGCGGAGGTAGCTTTGGGATTTGCTGCTCTGTTAGGGCAGTGAATCTATTGTGGATAGGAGATTGAGTCTCCATTTTGAGAACTAGCCTTTGAGGGATTGAAGGCCGAAGTGGGTTTGTTGTTGCTGAAGGGGCGTCGAATGGTCTGGCCATTCTAGCTTGTTCCTGCTTGGGGTTCTTCCCCAGATTTGGTCTCATGGTCCTGTAGGAATTATCTTGTTAGAAAATCGGGAAGGGAGTTATGTTCTCCTTTGATAAATTCAATTTGAAAATCGAAGCTAGATAGGAGAGCTTGCTATCTAGCGAATATCTGTTTTGAAACGATATTTTTAACATCTTTTTGTAAAATCTCTTTAGCTGATTTGCAATCAACACGAAGAAGAAATTCCTTATTAATAAGGTCATCTTGAAATTTTGTGATACATAGCACTATAGATAAAAATTCTTTTTTAACCGTGCTATAATTTTTCTGAGCGGTATTCCATATGCCAGAGGTAAAACGAACTAGTTGTTCTGGAGAGGCAACTACCCTTTGCTTCAGGATACCACCATATCCTATGTCTGAAGCATCTGTTTCCACAATCATGAAAGCTTCAGGATTAGGGATACCTAGACAGGGAAGGTTTTGTACTAAAGATTTAATCTTTATAACAGCGTTGGTTTGTTCAGAACTCCATGGAACTGGGTTTTTCTTAAGTCTTTTGTAAAGAGGTTCACAGACCTGCCTAATGTGAGGGATAAAATCAGCAACATAATTCAGGCTTCCTAAGAACCTTTGAAGTTGAGTTTTATCGGTAATTTTATTAGGGAATTTAGAAGAGAACTCTATGGCTCGACAAATGGGTTTGTGACTACCCTGATGCAAATCATGTCCTAGAAAACGAATAGAAGTTTGAAACAACTTCATCTTTTTAGCACTAACGACTAGGCCATTTAATTTTACAATCTTAAAGAATGTATTAAGATGTTTGAAATGAGAATCGATGTTTTCAGAGAAAATTAACACATCATCAATGTAAACAATTGACATATAAGAATATTCCTTGAAAATATTATTCATGATATTCTGGAATTCAGATGGAGCATTTTTAAGTCCAAAGGGTAAGACGTTCCATTCGTAGTGCCCAAAAGGGACGTTGAAGGCAGTCTTATATTTATCCTTTTCAGCAATTTGGATTTGCCAGAATCCTGACTTCATATCGAATTTGCTGTAAAGGTTGGCCTTATAGGTTCTTTTGAGAAGATCCCTTTTGTTAGGAATCGGATGTCGAATCCATTTTAGGACAGCATTCAATGGCTTGTAATTAATAACAAGCCTAGGAGTTCCTCGTTCTTTTTCTGCACTATTAGTTACATAAAATGCAGAACAACTCCAAGGAGAGTTAGAGGGCCTGATGATCCCTTTGTTGAGAAGATGGTTAATCTCGGTTTTGCAGATTTCCATCATTTCGTGATTCATTTGGATAGGTCTGGCCTTCGTAGGAATATGTTGTTCGTTGAAGCCAGCAATGTAAGAAGTTCAACGAGATGCTTCTTGCGTTCCCAAAATGCATTAGGCAATTCGGAGCAAATTTCGTTTTCGAACTTCTTTTGGAGAAGGGTTATTTTGTTGACCATCTCCGGGGTTTTTAAAGTTTGCTCAATATGTTTGAGCTGAACTTCCTGTTTAAGAAAGCAAAGATGAGAGGATAAGCGGTTTATTTTAAACACAGTTTCCTCCTTAAGGCGTTGTCCGTCTTCTTTTGAAAGGGGACGAAGCAGAGGAAAGAATAGCTCAGTATCCAAGAGGTTTGAGCGAATACCATCGTAATCGCTCCAATAGGGGAGAATTTGGTTAATGAAAGGTATTCCAAGAATGATATCTTCAGTGATATCGCCAGTAATGACAAAGTCGTTAACAAGGCAAATGCCATTGTTACAGACATGAGCTGTAGGAAGCTCATAACTAATTTTCATTTTTTCTCCAGTAGTAGAATATAATCGAGATTTACTCTTCTGGAGGTATCTGGTAGGGATAAGGCCTTTGACAATACAGTTACTGTCTGCGCCAGTATCGAATAAAGCGCCTCTGTTTAGAACAAAGGCTTTGTCAATGACAATTTTTACAACGATATGTTCGTTGTAAGCTTTAATGGCGGAAATGGCCTTTCCATAGGAAGATGGAGCGTCTTCTCCAGGGAAAAGATTAGGTCCTTTAAGGTGATCAGTAGGACTGATCGGAAGATATCGGGGAGACTCAGGCGCCTTTTCTGAGGGTAAGGCAGATTTAACGGCTTGGTCAGTAAGAATGTTAAGTTCTACTTGATCAAGTCTAATCTTCAGATTTTTAATCTCTCCCTTTAAACCGGCTATTTCTCCTTTAAGGTCAGAAATAGAAGGTTCTGAAGAAGTTTGGAATTTAGCCATAACCTTTTGCATGTTGAAGGGTTGAACAATTGGTTTGGCTTTAGGGGGGCTTTCTTCCTGAGAAAGCAGTCGTTTGAACTCTTGAAGATATTTGCTTCGTAGCTCATCATCGGTGATGTGCTCAATAATGTCAAATAGAATTTCCTTGGGTTTTCCTGTTATGACATTAATAGCTTTGTTGGAGAAAGTACAGAAAGTGCCAGTGCACTCACAATCTTGTCCAGACTTGGAATTATCAGACTCATAAGCGGCGTTAATATATTCTTCGTCGCTATAGCCTTCGTCAGAGGAAGAGGAGTCTGAAGCCGTGGAAGAATCATTTTCCATTGTAGAAAATAATTTTTCTTTAGCTTCGTCAGAAAGATCAAGTTGATTGATCTTCTTTTTCTTACTGGATTTGCAATCCTTTGCCCTATGGCCAGATTTGCCACAAGTCCAACAAGTATCTTTAGAAGTTTTAGAGGATTCTCGCTTGGATTTGCGACTAGGTTTGAAGGAATCCTTCTTGTAATTCCTTTTGGTAGAGGTAGTCCTTTTGGAAGACTTAAAGGTTTTCTTTCTATGCTTCTTGCTGGAAGAGATATCAGTGAAGCCGTAATCGTGACAAAAGGTTCCTAGACCATATTTGCTATTTTGCTTAAGTTGTTGCTTAAGCTTGAGGTCGGTACAGAGTTCTATACCTGTAGTGGTAATGAAGCTTACCAAGTCGCCATAGGTAAGGATATTGTAGGGAATTTGTCCCTCGAATCTATCCTTAAGCTTAGTTCGCACTTTATCTGCAAACAGAGGAGGAAGACCGCTGATAAATCTTTCTTTCCAGAAATCATTATTGCAGTCGGGTCTGATCATAACCTTAACAAGGAAGGTGTCTTTGTACCACCTAAAGTCTTCTAGGTTCTTACAGCGAAGGTTATTAAGAATTTCTAGGCTCCTATCTTGGAAGAGTTTGGGTTCTCCTACAAAATGCCTAGCTATGTGATAGAGAAGGGTAGCACAAGCATCTTCTTGTGCTTCTTCTACAATGGTGTCTTGGCCATTTACCACTCGAACTACTTGTTCGGTGACCGTGGCATTATAAATAAGGTTCTTATCGTCTTCAGTGACGTAGTTATCCCACCAATGCTTTATCATACCAGTGAAACCTGAGACAACCATGGTGGCAGCTCCTTTGTCAGAAGAGCCTTTAATCTTATAGGCAGTAACGGATACTGCCATTTCATGGAGTTTATTGTATATCTGGTGTTCGGCCAGACCATCAATATTCCATTCAGTAATGCCTCTCCCATCATGATTACATGTAGAGAGGTAGGGATTCTCTTCGAATTGGACATCCGGGGGAGAAAGTTTTTTGTAATAGTTTTTCTTGGTAGAAAAATGCTCACTGGTAAGTTTGGAAAGAGAGTTCTTCTGGTAACTGGAACTGGACTCTCCTTGAGCAAGTTTAAACTTGGTAAGTTTAGAGTTGATCTTTTCTAAGATCTGCTCAGAGAGTTTGAAATCCTCATTCAAGTCAGGGAACTTATCCTTTTGGAATTCCGGAATCTTGAAGATAGGATTCGAGAGGGGTTTAGAGCTAGGAATGCTCTTGACCGGTAAGGGAGCAGGCAGAGTATGACCTTTGGTTTCCTCTATCTGCTGAGAGATGGTATGTAGAACTTGATTAGTATAATTGTTTTGTTCAATTATTCTATCAAGATCTTTGCATTGAGGAGTCATGGATCCTCTATCAGATTTAGTTTTGAAGGGTGAAGCTTTAATGACTTCATTGGAGTAAGGAATATTAAGGCCTTCGAGAGGAGGAGTGACAGACTCAACAATTGTATTACGTTGGGTATACCATTTGGTAACCATAACGTTGAGCGAGTCAGTCTGGTTTTCTATCTTCCCAGTTTTCTCTAACCAGAAGAAGAATTCCATATCGCATCGGAGTCGTTTCATGTCAGCTATCCATAGCCTTCCTAACTCCTTTTGTTGTTCCCTAGAATAGGTACTTGTGTACCAATTTCTCTTAAGAGTGTCCTTCGGATGATTCCATCGGACTCTTAGGGCTTTAAGGTCTGGGGAATATTCTTCATCATCTGATTTGATGACGAGAAGACTAGGGTCAGTTCTAACCCTTGGGGGAGGAGGAGCCATTTCTGAGGCCGTAGGACTTCCAGGTTCATAAAGGTTCTCGGGTTCAGGGACCCTAGTATTTTGGTGATAATAGACTTTAGGGACAGGACCAGAGAAGTCAACTCCTCTGATTTTTCCCTTGTCATTATTATGATCGTGGTCCTCACTCTCCTCCGGGGGTTTGGAAGTAGAGGCACGAGTGGAAACCGATCAGCGAAAGGACGAGTGCCGAGATGGGTCGAGCCCGAGGAATTTCAAATTGATAGATCCGTCAGGGTGTTGAATCACCCGTTCGATCTGAGATTTTTCGGAGTAAATCCGAACAGGTTGGGTGATAGCCTTAAAGTGCCAATCATTGCTATGGAGGATATCATCCCATACGAGAGCCTTGGGAACAAAGATTGTACTACGGTCTTTATTTGCTTCCATTAGGGTGGTAACCCCTTTAGGGCTCGTAAATCTAGCTTTAGGTGCTAGAGTAGTACCCATTAGGCGATAATATACACGGTATATAATCGCTATTTCTCTGGTGTTCTCCTTACTATTCATGTTATTTGTTTTAACGTTAAGGGTTAAAACATCCATGATGTTAGGATCATTTATATCAACAGAGAAATTTGGGTAGCAATTAAAGTATACCGGGCCGTCGGCTAGGTTACTTTGAATTACGCCTAAGAGTGAATCATCAAAATTAAGTAGACGAGCATCTCTTAGGATAGCACAGACTGGGATATCATGTCCTTGTCTGACTGGTATCAAAGCCATGTTGGCAGATTGTGTGCTTAGCATGAGCAGCTAAGCACATAATCTGTCTAGAGCATGAGCAAAACTATGTTTGTATAAGAACATATTACTTTAATCTGGTATGAATTAACTTAAGCTTTAATTATGTTACTATATCTTGTCTTATAATGGGGTTTTAATCCAAGTATGGGGTATCTGTTTACTGTTTAAGTGTTTGAAGGAACCGATTAATCTCTGGTGAGGACGTTGGTCAGCCTAACTAAATCTGATAGAGGATCCATGACTCCTCAATGCAAAGATCTTGATAGAATAATTGAACAAAACAATTATACTAATCAAGTTCTACATACCATCTCTCAGCAGATAGAGGAAACCAAAGGTCATACTTTGCCTGCTCCCTTACCGGTCAAGAGCATTCCTAGCTCTAAACCCCTCTCGAATCCTATCTTCAAGATTCCGGAATTCCAAAAGGATAAGGACGTTGGTCAGCCTGAAAGTAGGTCGTAAGCTTAGGAGAAGCATGTTAGACCTTGTTGGTGGTCCCGTCACTAAGATAACACTTAGCAGTCTATAGTATAAAGCCATTAAAACTTGTTAGATCCCATAAGCCATAGATATTTTCACATAATTAGTTTTCGTTGTTTCATACCTGTTTATTGTGATATGCCTGCTTGCATGAACATATATGTTTGCTCTGTTAGTCTCTAGACAGCACGTGTTCAATATGAGTCATCATATCAAGAATACTGTTAACTTGTCTTCTCAGGCAACTCCGATTGCCACTATTGAAAATGATCTTCAAAACTGGAGTATTCCAGAAGAATCTTTCAATACCATTTATCAAATTGGTAAATTTAGTTTTTTGAAAAAACATAACATCAAGACCTCTGAGTCTACTGTTGCTATTAATAATTCTTTAGAAATTATTCAACTGTTCAATGAATTAGATATAAACCGATTTAAAAATCAGTTTAATTATCTGCATGTTGGACTTGTTCAAGTAGCTATAAAGCCACTTTTCAGACAAGGACTTGATATCCCAGTCTGTGCTATCCTAAGAGATGCTCGTCTACTTAATTTTGACGATTCACTCTTAGGCGTAATTCAAAGTAACCTAGCCGACGGCCCGGTATACTTTAATTGCTACCCAAATTTCTCTGTTGATATAAATGATCCTAACATCATGGATGTTTTAACCCTTAACGTTAAAACAAAGAACATGAATAGTAAGGAGAACACCAAAGAAATAGCGATTATATACCGTGCCAGATTAAGTGTACAAGTGGAGGGATCAGATTCTGCCGACACTTCTAAGTGCTCAAAGCTTGTTAGATCCCATAAGCCATAGATATTTTCACATAATTGGTTCCTCACTCTCCTCCGGGGGTCTGGAAGTAGAGGCACGAGTGGAAACCGATCGGCGAAAGGACGAGTGCCAAGATGGGTCGAGCCCGAGGAATTTCAAATCGATAGATCCGTCAGGGTGTTGAATCACCCGTTCGATCTGAGATTTTTCGGAGTAAATCCGAACAGGTTGGGTGATAGCCTCAAAGTGCCAATCATTGCTATGGAGGATATCATCCAGGAGAACACCAGAGAAATAACGATTATATACCGTGTATATTATCGCCTATCGTGTATATTATCGCCTCATGGGTACTACTTATCAAGTCCTTGTCTAAAAAGTGGCTTTATAGCTACTTGAACAAGTCCAACATGCAGATAATTAAACTAATTT
Organism: Capsicum baccatum var. pendulum; assembly: GCA_030864225.1. Lineage (NCBI taxonomy): Eukaryota > Viridiplantae > Streptophyta > Magnoliopsida > Solanales > Solanaceae > Capsicum > Capsicum baccatum. Next base: position 243,171,795 of record CM061561.1, read on the forward strand.
TTAAATCGGTTTATATCTTATTCATTGAACAGTTCAATAATTTCTAAAGAATTATTAATAGCAACAGTAGACTCAGAGGTCTTTATGTTATGTTTTTTCAAAAAACTAAATTTACCAATTTGATAAATGGTATTGAAAGATTCTTCTGGAATACTCCAGTTTTGAAGATCATTTTCAATAGTGGCAATCGGAGTTGCCTGAGAAGACAAGTTAACAGTATTCTTGATATGATGACTCATATTGAACACGTGCTGTCTAGAGACTAACAGAGCAAACATATATGTTCATGCAAGCAGGCATATCACAATAAACAGGTATGAAACAACGAAAACCAATTATGTGTAAATATCTATGGCTTATGGGATCTAACAAATTTTAATGGCTTTATACTATAGACTGCTAAGTGTTATCTTAGTGACGGGACCACCAACAAGGTCTAACACGTTTGTCCTAAGCTTACGACCTACTTTCAGGCTGACCAACGTCCTCACCGGAGATTAATCGATTCCTTCAAACACTTAAACAGTAAACAGATACCCCATACTTGGATTAAAACCCCATTATAAGACAAGATATAGTAACATAATTAAAGCTTAAGTTAATTCATACCAGATTAAAGTAATATGTTCTTATACAAACATAGTTTTGCTCATGCTCTAGACAGATTATGTGTTTAGCTGCTCATGCTAAGCACACAATCTGCCAACATGGCTCTGATACCAGAAAAAGGATCCTGAGAATTATAGCGGAATTTTAAATATAATTAAACAGAAATTATAAAACTTAGAAAACATTACAGAGGTACAAGAGAGAGAATGGGCAGAGAGAATTTCTTAGTGATGAAAATTTTCGAATGCCTTCTCTAAAGAAATGCAATGCCTTATATAGGCAAAATAAAGGGGGGAAGTGTACATCTTAAGTGTACAAGTGGAGGGATCAGATTCTGCTGACACTTCTAAGTGCTCAAAGCTGTTCATGACTTGATGGGTGCTTTACTTTTAATAAAGTAAAAGTAGATGCAGCTTTACTTTAATAAAGTAAAAGTAGATGCCTTCTGCTTTTGAAAAGCTGAGTTGATTGTTCTGTCATCTTTAGGAGACAGGATGGGTCCTGGATTCCAATCGGGAATAGTGAATTACCCTTTTACCGAGATAATTCCGGTTCTTTGAACCTCTATCTCTCGAAGGGTTATCTTCCTATTCATAATAGGGATCCATGTAGGCCATAGCCAATCCTTTTAGATTTAGCATATCGCCATTATCATCGCTGCTTCCTGTAGATGAAGCCTCTGCGACAAGCTGAAGTAATTCTTCAGTATTGGTGGAGATTTCTTGACTGTCCAAATCAGCCAAGGCTTTCTTGAGCTTCTCTTTCAGAACCTTCTTGCTAGCGGAGGAGCTGGAAAAGGATGCTGCGGACTTTCCCTTATCAGGAGTTGTGGGGGCTGTTGGCTTAGGAGTCCAACCTTTGACCTTTATCTCCTTGGACAAATATTTAATCCTATGTTGTTCTTCTTTACAGAAGTTCCAGGAAATAATATAGGATATTCTCTTCTTAATAAAGAATTTGCACATTTGAATGTGCTCAGGTAAGGTAGAGCATCCTTCTTTGATCATGAAATCAGGAAGACGCTTTAGAAACTGCTGAGGAAGAACATCCTTTGTTCCTCCGAAACATAACCACCATTCATAAAACCATCTTGGTATGATGTCTTCCATCATATTGGGGCAATATTTAACAAACCAGGTATGGCCTGGGCGAACAAATAAGAAGTTGAACCACGCCGACTTATAGTCGTGCCAATTGTAAGTCTGCGGCCTGTGAGGCATTGATAGTGCAACTGGAATGTGTAGGTGGTCGACAAACCAGTTGAAAAGGGTTAAGACCCTCTTAATAGTAAACTTGGAATAGCCGATATGTTCTGGATATCCTTTATTTACTGAGTGTTCGACCTCAATAGAATCAGTATCTACCAGGATGGCTTCGTAATATCGGCGAGTTTTGAGTGGATCCTCAGTTTCCACAAAGTTGTTGTTAGTGTAAACCGGCTTGATGAGCTGGTTCAGATGATACCCTTCGTATGCCTTGTCTAGTGTAATTATGGGACATACTCGGGTAGTTATAAACTTGAACTCCTCCTTGACTGGAGATGCTGGAGTGGCTTTGGCTGCTGTTGGATCAACTGCTTCGGCGAAGGTTTCTGGAGCCTTCATTGCGTAACTTTGCTTGGTCTGTACCGAGGAGCTAGATGCTTGCCCCTGGATTATGGGCAAATTTGTTTTAAGATAGACCAACTTTGTAGGCGTTGGCGGAGGTAGCTTTGGGATCTGCTGCTCTGTTAGGGCAGTGAATCTATTGTGGATAGGAGATTGAGTCTCCATTTTGAGAACTAGCCTTTGAGGGATTGAAGGCCGAAGTGGGTTTGTTGTTGCTGAAGGGGCGTCGAATGGTCTGGCCATTCTAGCTTGTTTCTGCTTGGGGTTCTTCCCCAGATTTGGTCTCATGGCCCTGTAGGAATTATCTTGTTATAAAATCGGGAAGGGAGTTATGTTCTCCTTTGATAAATTCAATTTGAAAATCGAAGCTAGATAGGAGAGCTTGCCATCTAGCGAATATCTGTTTTGAAACGAGATTTTTAACATCTTTTTGTAAAATCTCTTTAGCTGATTTGCAATCAACACGAAGAAGAAATTCCTTATTAATAAGGTCATCTTGAAATTTTGTGATACATAGCACTATAGATAAAAATTCTTTTTTAACCGTGCTATAATTTTTCTGAGCGGCATTCCATATGCCAGAGGTAAAACGAACTAGTTGTTCTGGAGAGGCAACTACCCTTTGCTTCAGGATACCACCATATCCTATGTCTGAAGCATCTGTTTCCACAATCATGAAAGCTTCAGGATTAGGGATACCTAGACAGGGAAGGTTTTGTACTAAAGATTTAATCTTTATAACAGCGTTGGTTTGTTCAGAACTCCATGGAACTGGGTTTTACTTAAGTCTTTTGTAAAGAGGTTCACAGACCTGCCTAATGTGAGGGATAAAATCAGCAACATAATTCAGGCTTCCTAAGAACCTTTGAAGTTGAGTTTTATCGGTAATTTTATTAGGGAATTTAGAAGAGAACTCTATGGCTCGACAAATGGGTTTGTGACTACCCTGATGCAAATCATGTCCTAGAAAACGAATAGAAGTTTGAAACAACTTCATCTTTTTAGCACTAACGACTAGGCCATTTAATTTTACAATCTTAAAGAATGTATTAAGATGTTTGAAATGAGAATCGATGTTTTCAGAGAAAATTAACACATCATCAATGTAAACAATTGACATATAAGAATATTCCTTGAAAATATTATTCATGATATTCTGGAATTCAGATGGAGCATTTTTAAGTCCAAAGGGTAAGACGTTCCATTCGTAGTGCCCAAAAGGGACGTTGAAGGCTGTCTTATATTTATCCTTTTCAGCAATTTGGATTTGCCAGAATCCTGACTTCATATCGAATTTGCTGTAAAGGTTGGCCTTATAGGTTCTTTTGAGAAGATCCCTTTTGTTAGGAATCGGATGTCGAATCCATTTTAGGACAGCATTCAATGGCTTGTAATTAATAACAAGCCTAGGAGTTCCTCGTTCTTTTTCTGCACTATTAGTTACATAAAATGCAGAACAACTCCAAGGAGAGTTAGAGGGCCTGATGATCCCTTTGTTGAGAAGATGGTTAATCTCGGTTTTGCAGATTTCCATCATTTCGTGATTTATTTGGATAGGTCTGGCCTTCGTAGGAATATGTTGTTCGTTGAAGCCAGCAATGTAAGAAGTTCAACGAGATGCTTCTTGCGTTCCCAAAATGCATTAGGCAATTCGGAGCAAATTTCGTTTTCGAACTTCTTTTGGAGAAGGGTTATTTTGTTGACCATCTCCGGGGTTTTTAAAGTTTGCTCAATATGTTTGAGCTGAACTTCCTGTTTAAGAAAGCAAAGATGAGAGGATAAGCGGTTTATTTTAAACACAGTTTCCTCCTTAAGGCATTGTCCGTCTTCTTTTGAAAGGGGACGAAGCAGAGAAAAGAATAGCTCATTATCCAAGAGGTTTGAGCGAATACCATCGTAATCACTCCAATAGGGGAGAATTTGGTTAATGAAAGGTATTCCAAGAATGATATCTTTAGTGATATCGCCAGTAATGACAAAGTCGTTAACAAGGCAAATGCCATTGTTACAGACATGAGCTGTAGGAAGCTCATAACTAATTTTCATTTTTTCTCCAGTAGTAGAATATAATCGAGATTTACTCTTCTGGAGGTATCTGGTAGGGATAAGGCCTTTGACAATACAGTTACTGTCTGCGCCAGTATCGAATAAAGCGCCTCTGTTTAGAACAAAGGCTTTGTCAATGACAATTTTTACAACGATATGTTCGTTGTAAGCTTTAATGGCGGAAATGGCCTTTCCAGAGGAAGATGGAGCGTCTTCTCCAGGGAAAAGATCAGGTCCTTTAAGGTGATCAGTAGGACTGATCGGAAGATATCGGGGAGACTCAGGCGCCTTTTCTGAGGGTAAGGCAGATTTAACGGCTTGGTCAGTAAGAATGTTAAGTTCTACTTGATCAAGTCTAATCTTCAGATTTTTAATCTCTCCCTTTAAACCGGCTATTTCTCCTTTAAGGTCAGAAATAGAAGGTTCTGAAGAAGTTTGGAATTTAGCCATAACCTTTTGCATGTTGAAGGGTTGAACAATTGGTTTGGCTTTAGGGGAGCTTTCTTCCTGAGAAAGCAGTCGTTTGAGCTCTTGAAGATATTTGCTTCGTAGCTCATCATCGGTGATGTGCTCAATAATGTCAAATAGAATTTTCTTGGTTTTTCCTATTATGACATTAATAGCTTTGTTGGAGCAAGTACAGAAAGTGCCAGTGCACTCACAATCTTGTCCAGACTTGGAATTATCAGACTCATAAGCGGCGTTAATATATTTTTCGTCGCTATAGCCTTCGTCAGAGGAAGAGGAGTCTGAAGCCATGGAAGAATCATTTTCCATTATAGAAAATAATTTTTCTTTAGCTTCGTCAGAAAGATCAAGTTGATTGATCTTCTTTTTCTTACTGGATTTGCAATCCTTCGCCCTATGGCCAGATTTGCCACAAGTCCAGCAAGTATCTTTAGAAGTTTTAGAGGATTCTCGCTTGGATTTGCGACTAGGTTTGAAGGAATCCTTCTTGTAATTCCTTTTGGTAGAGGTAGTCCTTTTGGAAGACTTAAAGGTTTTCTTTCTATGCTTCTTACTGGAAGAGATATCAGTGAAGCCGTAATCGTGACAAAAGGTTCCTAGACCATATTTGCTATTTTGCTTAAGTTGTTGCTTAAGCTTAAGGTCGGTACAGAGTTCTATACCTGTAGTGGTAATGAAGCTTACCAAGTCGCCATAGGTAAGGATATTGTTGGGAATTTGTCCCTCGAATCTATCCTTAAGCTTAGTTCGCACTTTATCTGCAAACAGAGGAGGAAGACCGCTGATAAATCTTTCTTTCCATAAATCATTATTGCAGTCGGGTCTGATCATAACCTTAACAAGGAAGGTGTCTTTGTACCACCTAAAGTCTGCTAGGTTCTTACAGCTAAGGTTATTAAGAATTTCTAGGCTCCTATCTTGGAAGAGTTTGGGTTCTCCTACAAAATGCCTAGCTATGTGATAGAGAAGGGTAGCACAAGCATCTTCTTGTGCTTCTTCTACAATGGTGTCTTGGCCATTTACCACTCGAACTACTTGTTCGGTGACCGTGGCGTTATAAATAAGGTTCTTATCGTCTTCAGTGACGTAGTTATCCCACCAATGCTTTATCATACCAGTGAAACCTGAGACAACCATGGTGGCAGCTCCTTTGTCAGAAGAGCCTTTAATCTTATAGGCAGTAACGGATACTGCCATTTCATGGAGTTTATTGTATATCTGGTGTTCGGCCAGACCATCAATATTCCATTCAGTAATGCCTCTCCCATCATGATTACATGTAGAGAGGTAGGGATTATCTTCGAATTGGACATCCGGGGGAGAAGGTTTTTTGTAATAGTTTTTCTTGGTAGAAAAACGCTCATTGGTAAGTTTGGAAAGAGAGTTCTTCTGGGAACTGGAACTGGACTCTCCTTGAGCAAGTTTAAACTTGGTAAGTTTAGAGTTGATCTTTTCTAAGATCTGCTCAGAGAGTTTGAAATCCTCATTCAAGTCAGGGAACTTATCCTTTTGGAATTCCGGAATCTTGAAGATAGGATTCGAGAGGGGTTTAGAGCTAGGAATGCTCTTGACCGGTAAGGGAGCAGGCAGAGTATGACCTTTGGTTTCCTCTATCTGCTGAGAGATGGTATGTAGAACTTGATTAGTATAATTGTTTTGTTCAATTATTCTATCAAGATCTTTGCATTGAGGAGTCATGGATCCTCTATCAGATTTAGTTTTGAAGGGTGAAGCTTTAATGACTTCATTGGAGTAAGGAATATTAAGGCCTTTGAGAGGAGGAGTGACAGACTCAACAATTGTATTACGTTGGGTATACCATTTGGTAACCATAACGTTGAGCGAGTCAGTCTGGTTTTCTATCTTCCCTATTTTCTCTAACCAGAAGAAGAATTCTATATCGCATCGGAGTCGTTTCATGTCAGCTATCCATAGCCTTCCTAACTACTTTTGTTGTTCCCTAGAATAGGTACTTGTGTACCAATTTCTCTTAAGAGTGTCCTTCGGATGATTCCATCGGACTCTTAGGTCTTTAAGGTCTGGGGAATATTCTTCATCATCTGATTTGATGACGAGAAGACTAGGGTCAGTTCTAACCCTTGGGGGAGGAGGAGCCATTTCTGAGGCCGTAGGACTTCCAGGTTCATAATGGTTCTCGGGTTCAGGGACCCTAGTATTTTGGTGATAATAGACTTTAGGGACAGGACCAGAGAAGTCAACTCCTCTGATTTTTCCCTTGTCATTATTATGATCGTGGTCCTCACTCTCCTCCGGGGGTTTGGAAGTATAGGCACGAGTGGAAACCGATCAGCGAAAGGACGAGTGCCGAGATGGGTCGAGCCCGAGGAATTTCAAATCGATAGATCCGTCAGGGTGTTGAATCACCCGTTCGATCTGAGATTTTTCGGAGTAAATCCGAACAGGTTGGGTGATAGCCTTAAAGTGCCAATCATTGCTATGGAGGATATCATCCCATACGAGAGCCTTGGGAACAAAGACTGTACTACGGTCTTTATTTGCTTCCATTAGGGTGGTAACCCCTTTAGGGCTCATAAATCTAGCTTTAGGTGCTAGAGTAGTATCCATGAGGTGATAATATACACGGTATATAATTGCTATTTCTCTGGTGTTCTCCTTACTATTCATGTTCTTTGTTTTAACATTAAGGGTTAAAACATCCATGATGTTAGGATCATTTATATCAACAGAGAAATTTGGGTAGCAATTAAAGTATACCGGGCCGTCGGCTAGGTTACTTTGAATTACGCCTAAGAGTGAATCGTCAAAATTAAGTAGACGAGCATCTCTTAGGATAGCACAGACTGGGATATCAAGTCCTTGTCTGAAAAGTGGCTTTATAGCTACTTGAACAAGTCCAACATGCAGATAATTAAACTGATTTTTAAATCGGTTTATATCTAATTCATTGAACAGTTGAATAATTTCTAAAGAATTATTAATAGCAACAGTAGACTCAGAGGTCTTGATGTTATGTTTTTTCAAAAAACTAAATTTACCAATTTGATAAATGGTATTGAAAGATTCTTCTGGAATACTCCAGTTTTGAAGATCATTTTCAATAGTGGCAATCGGAGTTGCCTGAGAAGACAAGTTAACAGTATTCTTGATATGATGACTCATATTGAACACGTGCTGTGTAGAGACTAACAGAGCAAACATATATGTTCATGCAAGCAGGCATATCACAATAAACAGGTGTGAAACAACGAAAACCAATTATGTGAAAATATCTATGGCTTATGGGATCTAACAAGTTTTAATGGCTTTATACTATAGACTGCTAAGTGTTATCTTAGTGACGGGACCACCAACAAGGTCTAACATGCTTTTCCTAAGCTTACGACCTACTTTCAGGCTGACCAACGTCCTCACCGGAGATTAATCGGTTCCTTCAAACACTTAAACAGTAAACAGATACCCCATACTTGGATTAAAACCCCATTATAAGACAAGATATAGTAACATAATTAAAGCTTAAGTTAATTCATACCAGATTAAAGTAATATGTTCTTATACGAACATAGTTTTGCTCATGCTCTAGACAGATTATGTGTTTAGCTGCTCCTGCACATTCTTGCTATGGTAGGTTCAGAGACACGAGCTCCAGAGCATCAGTAGATTCCAGATATTAGCAGTCAGTTTGCAATGAGTCCTCATCCTTCGAGGACGATATGATTAGTTATTTTATTATTTCAATACTTAGTTATTTCAGTAGTCAGAGTTAGTTGGGGACATGTCCCATCAACTCCTTATTCAAACAGTCATGTTTTAGAGGCTTTTCAGATTATAGTATGTTTAGACAGTTTTGTTTTGGGTATTTATACCCCAATCCAGATATTATGTTTTTATCAGTTGTGTTATAGTTTTGAACCTTATGGTCTTTCAGTGCATGGTTCAGCATTTTACATGATGTTATGCAGTGTACAGGTACAAATATCAGTCATGGGTTAGTTCGTGGTCCTTCGGGGTCATGAGCACTGTGTAGCATTCTGGGTACCAGATTCGAGGCGTTAAAAACTTGGTATCAGAGTGTAAGGTTCAACTGTGTCCTAGGAAGTCTGAAAATCGTATCTAGTAGAGTCTTGTACATGAGTGTGTTGCGTACCACATTTATGTGCAATAGGCTATAATATGTTTTAGGAATAGTTTCCTTTATGTCAGTATTCATGTCGTGACAGAGAGCATAATCTCAATCTAATCTCTCAGTCTAATCTTTTTCTCTTCCCTTTACAGAACATGCCTACCAAGAAGAGAACAGTAAATCAGTCAGCCCCTCAGCCCAAAGATCCTTTGGGTGAGCATGTTTCTGCAGAGTTTAGATCTGTATTCACTACTCTTGCTCAGTCAGTTGCTTCTCAGAATGAATGACTAGCTGTCATTCTGGCCAACACAGTGGCCAATTCAGCTGTAGCCAGGATTCGGGACTCTACCCGAACAAATCCTTCATCTTTTATCGTGGTCTAAGTCCGATGAGGACCCTCAGGAATTCATTGATCAAGTTCAGAAGGTTATCGATATTATGAGGGTCACTCCTAGTGAGAGTGCTGAGCTAGCTGCATATCAGTTGCAAGATGTTGCTCACACTTGGTACAAGTAGTGAAACTCAGAAAGGCTAGATGATGGAGGGCCTATTGAGTGGGAGGAGTTTGTTACAACATTCTTAGATAGATTCTTTCCCCAAGAGCTGAAGGAGGATAGGGTATTAGAATTTATCAACCTCAGGCAGGGCAATATGACGGTGAAAGAGTATTCTCTTAAGTTTACTCAATTAGCCAGATATGCCCCTCATGTGGTTGCAGACAGTAGGGCCAAGATGAGTAAATTTGTTTCAGGGGTGAATGATAGTTTGGTTAATGAGTGCAGATCTGCCATGCTGAATAGTGATATAACTTTAGCCAGGCTTATGACTCATGCTTAACAGATAGAAGAGAAGAATATTAAGATGAGGAAGAAGCAGAATAAGAGAGCAAGGATAGGTAGTTTCAACCTTTATCAGCCCAAGTCAGAAGAAGAAAACCATTCTTAGTTTCTCCCTAAGACATCAACCCTAGTTCCTTCTTCAGCTAGTGCTCCAACTCCTAAGTTTAGAGATAGAACGTCAGGCTCTAAGTCTCAGGGCAGTGTTAGCAGTCCTGCACTTATTCTCTTTGTCAGACTTATGGAAAGACCAGGGTACTTGCAGAGCTGGCAGTGATACTTGTTTTAGGTATGGCAAGCCAGGCCACAGAGTTAGAAATTATCTACAGTCAGGTTCACAGGGTCAACCAAATTATTCCTCAGCTCAGTCTGGTCACCCGAACCAGCGGGGTGACACCTCCAGTGCTACTAGTGGGCAATGCCCAAACAAACTCTATTCTCTCTAGTCCCAGCAAGATCAGGAAAATTCTCTTGATGTGGTTACTGGTACGTTACAGATCTTTCATGTGCGTGTTTACGCTTTACTAGATCCAGGAGCTTCTTTGTCTTTGTTACTCCCTATATAGTAGTTGATTTCGAAGTCAACCCCAAAATTTTAGCAGAGCCCTTTTTAGCCTCTACCCCAGTGGGTAAAACCATCATAGCACGACGGATATACAGAAATTGTCCAGTTAATATATTTTAAAAAGTCACTTCAGCAGACTTAGCTGAATTAGTGATGACTCATTTTGATATCATTCTCGGCATGGATTGGCTCCATTCCTGCTATGTCGTAGTCAACTGCAGAAACAAAATAGTCTAGTTCCAATTTTCGAATGAACCCATCCTAGAGTGGAGGGGTAGTACTTCACCTTTCAAAGGTCAGCTTATTTCCTACCTTCGGCCATGGAAAATTATATCTAAAGGATATGTCTATCATCTTGTTTGAGTTAAAGACACTAGTTCTGAAACTCCCAGTCTTGAATCAGTCCAGTCATGAATGAATATTCAGATGTCTTTCCCAAAGATCTTTCTGGAATTTCTCCCAAAAAGGAAATAGACTTCGGCATTGATCTTTTTCCAGATACTCAGCCTATATTTATTTTACCATATAGAATGGCACCAGCAGAACTCAAAGAATTAAAAGAGACATTGAAGGATCTCTTAGATAAGGGGTTCATCAGGTCAGTGTTTCCTCGTGGGGCGCACCAGCCTTATTCATGCAAAATAAAGATGGTTCTCTCAGAATGTTCATCGATTACCGTCAGCTCAATAAAGTCATGGTCAAGAATAGGTATCCTCTTCCCAGAATTGATGACTTATTTGACAAACTTCAGGGTGCTTGTTATTTCTCTAAGATAGATCTCAGATCCAGCTATCATCAGCTCAGAGTCAGAGAATGCTACATTTTGAAAACAACTTTTCGTACTCGGTATGGTTACTTCAAATTCTTAGTTATGTCCTTTGGTCTTACCAATGCCCCAGTAGCTTTTATGGACTTGATGAACCGTGTGTTCAAGAAGTACTTGGACATGTTCATTATAATCTTCATAGATGATATTCTGGTCTATTCCCACAGTGAGCGTGATCATGTATACCATTTCAAAATTGTACTTTACACCCTCAGAGATCATCAGTTGTTCACCAAATTCAGTAAGTGCAAGTTTTGGCTAAGGTCAGTAGCATTCCTTGGCCATACCATTTTTAATGATGGAATTAGAGTAGATTCTCAAAAGATTAAAGTGGTAATAAACTAGCCCAGACCTGTCTCTCCATCAGACATCAGGAGTTTCTTGGGTTTGGATGGCTATTACAGATGGTTTGTTGAGAAATTTTCTTCTATTTCATCCCCTATGTCCAGATTGACTCAAAAGAAAGTTAAGTTTTAGTGGTCAGATCCTTGCGAGAGGAGTTTTCAGGAGTTAAAGACTCGACTCACCTCAACTCCAGTCTTAGCTCTTCTCGATGGTCTAAATGGATTCATAGTGTACTGCGATGCATCCAGAGTAGGTTTGGGTTGTGTCCTCATGCAGTATGGTAAGGTCATAGCCTACGCCTCCAGACAACTTAAACCCCATGAGAAGAATTATCCTACTCATGATCTTGAGTTAGCAGTTGTGGTATTTGCCTTAAAGATTTGGAGCAATTATTTATACGATGTTCATGTAGATGTATTCACAGATTATAAGAGTCTCCAGTATGTCTTTTCTCAGAAAGATCTCAACCTTCATCAAAGAAGGTGGTTAGATCTCTTGAAATATTATGACATGAATGACCTTTATCAATTGGGCAAGGCAAACATTGTGGCTGACGCCCTCAGTATACTGTCTATGGGTAGTGTCTCTCATGTAGAGAATAGTAAGGAAAAACTAGCTCAGTAAGTCCATCAGTTTTCCAGACTAGGCGTTGCTTAGTCGATACCGAAGAAGGTGACTTATGGGTTTAGAGTAGTTTAGAATTATCTTTATTTTTTGAGGTAAAAGAAAAGAAAGATAGAGATCCCAGCCTTGTCAATTTGAAAGAGTCAGTCAAGGACCAGAAAGTAAAGGTTTTCTCCCAAGGGGGAGATGGTGGTTTGAGCTGTTAGGGTCGTCTCTGTGTTCCAGATGTAGATGACTTGAGGTAGAGAATTCTTGTAGAGGCTCATGGCGCGCATAACTCTATTCATATAAGGGCCATAAAGATGTATCGTGACTTATGGGAGATCTATTGGTAGAGTGAGATGAAGAGAGATATTATAGAGTTTGTGGCTAAGTGGTCTACATGTCAGCAGGTTAAGATAGAGCATCAAAAGCCTAGTGGTCCCATGTAGGAGTTAATTATTCCTACTTGGAAGTGGGAAGAAGTGAACATGGACTTTGTGATGGGTTTTCCTCAAACTCGTCGTCAGCATGATTCAGTCTGGGTCATTGTAGACAGGATAACCAAGTTAGCTCATTTCCTTCCAGTTCATACCTCTTATTCAGCCGAGGATTATGCCAAACTCTATATTAAGGAGTTGGTCAAATTGCATGGTGTCCCACTATCTATTATCTCATACAGAGGTACCCAGTTCACCTCTCATTTTTGGAAAGCATTCCAAAAGGGTCTTGGCACCCAAATTCATCTCAGTACAACCTTTCATCCTCAGATAGGTGGTTAAGAAAAAATGACCATTCAGACTTTAGAAGACATGCTAAGGTCTTGTGCAATTGATTTCAAGGGTAGTTGGGATGACCATTTGCCTCTGATTGAGTTTGCATACAAAAATAGCTATCATTCCAGTATTAAGATGGCTCTATTTGAAGCTCTCTATGGTAGGAGATGCAAAAATCCAGTCGGTTGGTTCAAAGTTAGTGAGGCCTCAGTTATAGAGACTGACTTAGTAATCAATGCCTTAGAGAAAGTCCAGTTGATTAGAGAAAGACTTTGGGTTACTTCGAGCCGACAGAAGTCTTATGCAGATATTCATAGAAAGGATATAAAGTTTGAGATTGGTGATTATGTTTACCTAAAGATCTCTCCTATGAAGGGAGTGAATAGGTTTGGAAAGAACGGAAAGTTCAGTCCCTGATACATGCTAAGGTCGTGTGCGATTGATTTCAAGGGTAGTTGGGATGACCATTTGCCTCTGATTGAGTTTGCATACAAAAATAGCTATCATTCCAGTATTAAGATGGATCTATTTGAAGCTCTCTATGGTAGGAGATACAAAAATCCAGTCGGTTGGTTCGAAGTTAGTGAGGCCTCAGTTATAGAGCCTGACTTAGTAATCAATGCCTTAGAGAAAGTCCAGTTGATCAGAGAAAGACTTTGGGCTACTTCGAGCCGACAGAAGTCTTATGCAGATATTCATAGAAAGGATATAAAGTTTGAGATTGGTGATTATGTTTACCTAAAGATCTCTCCTATGAAGGGAGTGAATAGGTTCGGCAAGAACGGAAAGTTCAGTCCCTGATATGTCGGTTTTTTTAAGATTCTCAGTCGTTTTGGCAAGGTAGCTTATGGGCTTGAGTTGCCTTCAGATCTATCCTCATTTTATCCAGTTTTCCATGTCTCTTTGCTCAAGAAGTGCATATGTGACCCAGCAGTTGTAGTCCCTATTCAGAACATTGATGTTCAGAACAACTTTTTTTATGAAGAGATTCCAGTTGAAATCCTAGACTATCAGACTCGTAGACTGAGGAACAAAGAAGTTCTGCTAGTCAAAGTTCTTTGGAGAAATCAGTCCATAGAGGGAGCTACTTGGGAAGCAAAAGAGGATATGCATACCAAGTACCCTCACCTCTTCTCCACTAACTCAGATCTAGCTCAAGGTAGTAGTCTTCCTTAAGCTCATTCATTTTCATGTTCAGTATTCGTCACAAACTTGGCGTCAAGTACCATTGCATATTTAGTCATGCGTTCATGTATCAGTTCAGTTATATAATCATGCATCAGATATGCATTCTCATTGTGAAAACTCAGTTCATCAGGATACTCGGTCATGCATTCATGAATCAGTTGCACATGCATCAGATATGCATTTTCAGTATGATATATATTCAGTTCACCAGTTATGTCAGTTATGATATTATTTTTCAGTCGTCCATGTTCAGTATGTGCGTCAGTTTATCGTTTCTCCCCTCTCAGTCAAGTCTCATTTGAGGATGAATGTTCCCAAGGGGGAGATATTATAAGATCCCATTTAAATTCAGCTCGTTTAGCTCCTTGAAGCTCTATAGAAGGTCCAGCACTTAAAAACTTTCAGCGAAGTGTTCAAGAATTAGTCTCATTTTAAGCCTTTGAACTTTGGGGATTTATTTGACGACCTTCCCAACCACCATTTTTTGATTTCAAGTTGTGTTGCGATAGGGAAAGGTCATAGTACATCCCGAATGAGTTTCGGAATTTTTTGAATAGTATAAAGGCACGTTTGGTTGCCCAAAATAGTAGCTAAGGGAAATCTTCCCACGTCGCCCAGGAAACTCCCCTGCTCTAGGTAGGGAGCCGACCAAGATAGTCCCCCGGGCTAGGCAGGGTGCTGCCCTTGATACTCCCCTGCTACCAAAAATTTCAGCTTCTAGCTCAACATGATTGAGGGCTAATTGGTCATTTTCCCCACCCTATATAAGCCCTTAAACATGAGTTTTAACCATTTTGAAGCCTAAATATTGGGGGATCCAAGTTCAAGAATTCCATCGTTAATCTTCCAAGAATAGAACTAAGGTATGCGTTGTGTTGATTTATGGATTCCTTTCATCCATAAAGCTCAAGAACCCTATTTTAAATTATGAATCATGTGATTATATTGTGGGTTTATTATGTTTATGTGATTGATATTGTATAATCCCTAAGTTAGGATCTTTATGTGTATTTATGAAACTACGTCAACATATTAGTTAAAAATCCATGAAGTTGGATGGTGTTGAATTGTTAAATTAACGATTACACCTATACCTTAAGTTGTGCATATAAGGTGTTTGATAAAATGCCAAAAGGGATATAAAGTATGCCTTATAGCTAAATTGTGATCCAAATGACCGATGCATGTTTTATCTTTAAGCTCAAAGGACTTCCATGCTATTAATGTACCTTGTAAATGTTGTTGGATTGTTCATGAATTAGCCTTATGAAATTATGTCATGCTTACATGCTATCCTATTAATGTACAAGATTATGACAACTATTTACTTCATGAAATCCCCAACTTGTTATATTCTGGATTGTTGTTGTTGGTCATGTATTCAAGAAAGTCATGCTTTGTTAGTTTCCTTCTATCGAGTCCTGGGGGTACTTGTACCCAAAAAATATAGTTGTGTGCCTAGATCCGGTGTCATGTTTTCATGATATCCTCAGTCAATCCATGATCCATAGAACTCAGTCAGTCATGTAACTCAGGAAAGCCCAGTAATTCAATAATCTTAGTAGTATTCCGCCAGTCAATGGAACTCCACGAATTTAGTTTAGTCTAGTTCAGTTAATCATGTTCAGTGTCTATTCAGATGGGAGTAGAAATTAGCACTGAGTAAATCCAAGGATGGGAACCACCTGTTATATGAGGGCGTGATTCTTAGAAGCAATCCTTGCATTCCAGAACTACGTAGCCAGTGTAGGTTGAGACATCATGCCTGCTAGTTGAGGATAGATGAGGTGGCTTAACCTATAAGTTGAGGGTTCCCACCATTCTCATTAGAGTAACCTGCTAGTTGAGGGTCACTCACATGTTGTCCTTACTAGTGGAGCAATATTGGCACCCTTCCAACCAGGGAACAAATTGGACTCCAATCCAGTTATAATGCATCATTTGGGGCATGTTGGTTATATAAATACTTCCCATAGTTTTAGTATCAGTAAAAGAACTCAGATAGTTCTTCATATTTCAGGACTTTCAAATATCGTCAACTCAGATACAGTATAGAACTCGGCTAGTTCCATCAGAGTCAGGACTGTCAGATATAGTCACTCATGTTATCAGTTGTGTCAGTTATCAGAACTTATGTTATAGTACTCAAACTCAGTAATCATGTTACCATGATCTCAATTACAGTTACTATGTATTCATGCTTGTATTCTCACGTTTATGTTAGTCAGTTAGTTAGTATTATTCATGCATATGAACCTCATGCATTCAGCCTACCTCACATGCATACCAGTACATTCAATTGTACTGATGCATTCTTCCTATGATTTTTCATACCATAGGTTCAGAGACATGAGCTCCAGAGCATCAGTAGATTCCAGATATTAGCAGTCAATTTGCAGTGAGTCCTCATCCTTTGAGGACGATATGATTAGTTATTTATTATTTCAGTACTTAGTTATTTTAGTAGTAGGAGTTAGTTGGGGACATGTCTCATCAACTCCTTATTCAAACAGTCATGTTTTAGAGGCTTTTCAGATTACAGTATGTTTAGACAGTTTTGTTTTGGGTATTTATACCCGAACCCAGATATTATATTTTTATCATTTATGTTATAGTTTGAACCTTATGGCCTTTCAGTTCATGGTACAGCATTTTACATGATGTTATGCAGTGTACAGGTATATATATCAGTCATGGGTTAGTTTGTGGTCCTTCAGGGTTATGAGCACCGTGTAGCATTCTGGGTACCAGATTTGGGGCATTACAAAATCTTGCACTAAGCCCAAGTCAAATGTGCTTTCAGATTTCTCCTCAGAATCCATAATGATATCTATACTTCTCTATTTATGTACTGTTATTGAGGTAACATGATTGGTAATTTCTAATTCCCTCCTCTGATAATGCTCTCAGACTTTCTAGAAAAAAGTTTCAAAAGTTTCACAAAGCGGCTTGAGAGAAGCCTTCTAGTGTGCTTTAAGTCCCTTAAATTTAAAGTTATGGCCTTATTCTTATGAGTCATTCAGTTGAGACAGAGTAAGATGTGTATTTTTAGATCATTGAATATCGTGTGTCAAGTTTCTATCTCTTGTATTATGTAATCTTGTTATCATTGTGTTTTTGAAACTAAAAGTCTAGTGAAGCCGTGTGGGGCTCTTTCGATTCAATATCATAGTTTCCTTGTTATTCATCTTATTTTCTTGTTCAAAATACAAAATCAAAATCTAGTGAAGCCGTGTGAGGCCTATTTCGATTCACTGGCAACTTGTTGTTCATCTTGTTATTCTTGTGATGGTTGGAATTGGGGTTTTATAGGTATAATGACAAAAAAAGTGGTAAGGGCAATTTATTGAATATATGTATAGCTAAATATTTTTGCATATGATTGAGTTAGTAATGTAGTGATATGTCTTTGTATGTTAGGTTTGTAGAAGGTAGAAAAAGAGTTATTGATTAAGGTAAATTATTGTTTGTTTGAAGTATGAAAAGAGTTGTTGATGGTGTTTGTTGTGCTAGAAAAGTATGGGTTATTGATGGAAGTACTTGGTGGTTGAGTGTTGTTAATTTAGGCTTCCTTGAGGTTACAAAAAGGGAGTTTAGTTGAAACTTATAGAGCTATGAAGGAAGTTTAGGTGTTTAGATGGATGAATAGTAATGATGTGTAGAAGGAGGATGTGTTAATGGATTATAATAAGATAGGCCATATGATTTTGCTCAATTATTGTTCTTATGAGGTTTAGCGGACTAGTGTTTCTTGATGTTTCATTTTATAGTTTTCAGGTGAGAATTTGTATGCGAGGTTGTGTTGTTCATCATGCCTAGCACTAGACACTAAGTTTGAACAGTGGATGGTCATTAAGGTGGATGTAATAATTTCTTAGTTAGTGATGCTAGTTATATAGAGGTAAATCAATAGGCTTGAAACAGTGAATGCAAGAATTTTAAGTTTATAGATTTGAGATTAAGTATGATATTGCAGGTATGAGGTAAAGGTGTGCCCAAGGTGATATGAGGTTGCATTATTTTCTAAGTTTATTAAGTATTGTGTGTGGTTAGTAGTACCCTTGAGTTTTAAGTGGAAGAATCATAGTTGTCTAGTACATGGTATTCTGGATAGCCAGGTTAAGGAGTTATGGATAGATGGTATATGGAAGGGTGTCGAAGAATGAAATTAGTAAGTTTAAAATATAGTGTATACGTGTGAGTGTGCATTTATGTGTAGACTGTTAGAGCAAAGATATTCTGACTCACTCCTAGGAACGTGAAATAGATTACTAAGTTTAGAAGGATATCTTTAATCCAAGGGGGAGATACTATAAGACCCTATAAGATCCTAGCTTATTTTAGTTCCCTATTGCACCTAAAAGGGTCCAAAACTTAGAAAATTTTCAGCTAAGTGTTAAGACTTTGTCACGACCCGATTTCTCAAGTCGTGATGGCGCCTACCTTATCTCCCTAGTAGGAAAGACAAGCCATAGCCCGAAATAATAGATAACGGGCTAATAGGTAGAAATTAAAAAAAAGATTGCGTACAATGATAGCAGTAGTAATAAAAGTAACAAATAGAAAGTAATCATATCTCATATACTAAGACGAGGGAAGGAAAATTACCAAATACACAAAAGAATCCCTCCCAAGACCTGGTAAGGTCGCTACTAGAGCCACTACTAAAATATACCCAGAGTACTAGACAAAATTCCAAATATACCCAATATACACAAGCAATCTCGAGTACAAAAGACTAAACTAGAGTAGATAGAGAAGGATCAGCCTCGGACGACAGTAAACTCACCCTACTCTGAATCAGTACTGGAAGGTAGGAATCACGTAAATGTTGGCTGCTACTAATCAGATCTGCATCAGGGAAAAGATGCAGAAGTGTAGTATGAGTACCAAAGCAACGGGTACTCAGTAGGCATCATCGGCCGACTGAGCTCAATACAGAAACGATATAACTACAATGCAAGGATGTAATCTAAGTCGATAGTAAAAAGGAATAGAAAGGTAAACAACTACCAAGCTAAGCCAAAGAGATAGAGGGATAATTGTAAGCAATACAGAAAATAAATAACGTAGTAATTACAGACAAATCAAACATAACCTAATTGGACCCCCATAAGCCTGTTAGGCACACAACATAACCTAACTAGGCCCCCATAAGCCCTATAGGCACACTGAAGAAGATAATTAACCCAACCGTACCCCCATAAGTCAGTGGGACACACAAGTAGGAATTAAAGAAAATAAACATAAATAATCTATAACTGTTGATCCCAATAAATCATGATAGTCATCCAAATGTACACCAGCCTTGAACCGGCACCAATGAGTAGTAATGCTAGGGCAGATACCAAACTCAGACCGGTAGTAATGGATAATAACAAGAGGACAGGTGCCACATTCAAACCGGAAAAAGTGGGCAATAACGATAGACCACATATATAATATACAACAGGTCTCATAATCAGATGCCGGACTCAAACCGAAACTCAGAGGAACCACAACCATTATCAGACGTCAGACTAAAACCGAAACTCATGGTAACAATAATAATCAAATGTCGGACTCGAACCGAAACTCATAGTAATATTAATAATCAAATATCGGACTCAAACCGGAACTCATAGTAACATTAATAATCAAATTTCGGACTCAAACCAGAACTTATAGTAACAATAATAATCAAATGCCGGACTCGAACCAAAACTCATAGTAATATTAATAATCAAATGTCGGACTTGAACCGGAACTCATAGTAACATTAATAATCAAATGCTGGACCATATCGTAATAATGTCAATGTCTAAATAATCATTCACCAATTTTAATTAAAAAGGATAAATTTAAGATTTTGCAATTTAGTTTCACGTTCTAAAGTAATAAATGTTATATTCTATTGAAAGATAATATTTCAATATTCGCTAGAACGGGGTCCTATTTCAAATAAATAAGATAGTTTATATAAATCAAATAATATGCATCTACAAGTAATTATCCAAAGCTAGCATAATAGTTTACAATTTCAATAAATAAGCTCAACCTGCTTGGACACCAAAGCTAAAAACCATTTCCGCAAAGCCTCAAAATAACGTTATAGAATCCGAGCTTGAAGAATTTGATATTGATAATTAATTATACACGAATAAACATATTGCGTCACATACAACACCTTCGACCAGCCATGAATGAAAAAACAAGGAGATGATAAAAGAAATAACACTTAAGGATCGATGGTCCTACCCCTTACGTACAATAGCAACATATATTAGTACTATTTTTATCGAGAAGAACCAAAGTTTTATATGAGATTTCATTTGTAGTATCTATATATATAAATGCCCAAAAGATTTAAAAAAGAAAGTCACAAGATATCCTAATGCACTAAGGACTAACCATTGTTTGACACTTGTTAAACATATGTGGCCACCCTTAGCCATGAATAAACAAATCTGCACCACATATATATAGATATATATAAATCTAATCCTATTATGAATATACTCTGGTATTGCATAAATTTGTGATAAAATAATTATAATATTCTGAATATACCATAATTAATAGAAAATTATTTCTACCAAAACATCTATTTTATAATAATAATAATAATGATATTTTAACATTTCTAAATTTACTATCTCCGCTTAAAATATTAATAAATCATAAAAGTTTTTTATAAAGTGATAAATATATCATAGAATTTTACTAATATTGAAAATATTCTAGAAGGATACTAAATTATATTTCTGGCAAATGTCAAATTAAATTAAATTATCAATGATACATTTAGATAGTACTAGAATTATATGAAAATACAGGAAAATGACTGTAAGGGTCATTATAGACTTAGTCTTTTCTAAATCCCTCAAACTTTGAGGAATTTATTTATGACCTTCCCGGCCTTTGAAAGTTAATTTTCAAGTTGATTCATGATCGGGGGAGTCAATAGTACATCTTGGGTGAGTTACGAAATTTTTAGACCACGTTTAGGGCATGTTTGGATACCCAATCTAGTAGCGTCATGTGATATGTGTGCGGCGCACGCTCCAGTCCACATCTAGTAGCATGTGATAGAGCATGCAGTGCACGCTTTATTTTGGTGCTCTATAGCGTGCAACACACGCTCCACCGCACGCTTTCTTATTTTTTTTCCAGCTCCTGCTTCAGTGTATTTAAGGGCTAATGCTTACTTTATGCATATTCAAGCTCATTCTCAACTTCTAGTAAGTAAGTAACAACTTCACTCTATGATTCGAGTTATCCCTTTTAAATCTATGGACTTCAGTCTTATGTTGAATAGCTTATGATAAATATGAACTCATGTTTCAAAGTATGATTAGTTTTTAGAACTCATGATACTAGTGAAATTCGCATTATATCATGTATGTCCTCGGTCTAGATCTCTTTAATGCATCTATGACTTTGACATACTATTCTTCATGCCTCAATTAAATGTTGAAGTTATGTATAGCAGTCTTTCGTTCTTTAGTTCCTTATATGTTAGCCCTTCAGTGACCTCTTCCTATGTTAAGATAGTGGCGATGATAATGGATAAGCAACGGTTTATATGGGAGGGAGTTGATGACCCGCATTAAGAAAGATCAATTATGCTTTTCTTTCTAAGGCTAAGGATGAAGGAATATTGAGGTGAATCTTTGGTACCTGTCATAGTTAGTTGAGAGTTCTGGGTATGTCTTTTTAAGAATAGTGCAATAAAGTTGTTATTGATAAAGGTTTAGAGAACATGAGAAGTATGGCTTTATGCAGTTTTGCCTTGAAGTTCATATGTGACTTTAATGATAGGCTTGAATGTCATGTTGGGTGTAAGTGGATGAATGCAATACGCGCTAGTGAATCCATAGTAATATTTTGGAGTTAGTTATTGAAGTGGTAAGGCATGTTATGCTTAGGGTGTGAGCTCTAAATATAGAATATTAAATCATATGGTTTAGATTAGTATTGTGGCGTGGCATATTGTATCTTGTGATTTTGAGTTAGGCTTGACCATGGTGAGAGGACTAAGTGTAGTTTAGACCTTAGTAGAAATATTTAGCAGTGACCATGTGAGAATTAGGAGTTGAATCAATGAGTATGATATTTAAGGGGAGTAGTATAGTCGAGGGAGTATTCAAGAAGTGTTGCTAAGCTTGAAAGTAAAAAGTTGCATTGCCAAAAGCCTAGTAATTCTATCCTAGTTTATGAGTTATATGTCTATATTCCATGCTATAGAGTAGTGTCAATGTTGTGATTCCTTATTCAGATGTCTAGTTTAGATAGTGCCCAAGATTCTTTACTCCCTAATATTACTAGAAATTCTTTAGAAAGAGTGTTAAAGAGATACTCCAGTTAAGTGAAAGTTTCCAGTATAGTTCAGTTAGTATAGCCAGTAGTTCAGTTTAACGGTAATGTAGACAAGCTCGTGTGGTCTTACACCTTTTTCATCTAGTCCTACTATTCGAAGTCTCATGCGTATGACCATTCCAAGATATAATCTATTCCATCCATATAAATTACGAATTCAGTTCAGTTCGTGCATCAGTTTCAATTTTAGCTATTTAGTCATGACTCAGTTCATAAGTGTTCAGTGCATAATATCAATTTTTTTCTAGTATTTTAGCTTAGATAGTGTAATACCCTTGTACGATCTAAGTCTTGTTTTCTCATGATTCGTACTTGCATCAGTTATCACTTCCCAATTCAATATGTGTGATTGTATCATGAAAACTTCAAGTGAATCCTAGACTCTTAGCATGAATCAACTCCTTAAAGCAAGTAAAGTCAAGTCAGCTCAAAATTTAGTTTCATGATAGAAGTTTAAATGTTTCATCTTGGCTATATCCTTTCTTACAAGACATATCATGCTCATATTATTCCATATCTTTAAAGCTTTAACAAATACCTATCAACATTCGAGGACGAATGTTCCCAACGGGGAGATAATATAATATCCTGTATTTTTGGAATAGTCTTTAAACCATCGTTCCTATGTGTATAAGCTCAAATCCAAGTGATTCTCATGTGAATACAAGTTTCATGATCATTATCCTAGTCTATGAAGTAGTTTAAAGGTGAAAAATTATAATACCCAAAAAAAAATCCAAACCAATATTAGCGTCGTGATTCAAGATCATGCATGGTACATCATGATTCTTTTATAGTTGTATGAGTAATTTAGATGTTTACTAAGGCTTCAAATAACTCCCAGCTATCAGACGAATCAAAACGTTCCTTACCTATTGAATTCTTGGGAAGGATATTGCTATAGTCAAATTAAAATGAGAATATCTCTCATTATACTATGAATTTTGGAGCTCATGATCTACAAACATATAGATAACTGATTTAGATTTCCAAGGATACCCATTTCGCCCAAATCCGATATCGGAGCAAAAAGTTATACCCATTTTACTCCAGCATGTCAGCCTGGAAACTAAGTGACGACCTGTTTGACGGCTTATCACATTTCTGATGACCTATCTGATGGATTATCATATTTTTGATGACTTATCAGCTAATGTCGTCAGCCTTATCAAGAAACCCATCAATTTCAGGTCCTAGGTGATGACCTGGGCTGACGGGCTATCACATATCTGACGGCTTATCAGCCTTGGTCGTCAGCTGAAAATTTTAGCAACTAAGAAGTGATTTCGTAGGGGTATTTTGGTCTTTTCCTTCACCCTAAACCTCACCCCCACGACATAAAACACCAAAAACACGTACTTAGCTATTGTAATTTAGTTTCAAAAGCTCTTAATCCTCTTTGTTCCCAAGAACAAATTTAGGGTTTCTTCTCAATAAACTTCAAGACCCCATCACACCCTCCACAAGATATTCAAGAATTAAGACTCCCAATCCAAGAACATTCAAGAAAGGTCAATATTCTTTTAAGATTCAATCACTAAGGTATGCGTAGTGTTCATCCATGGAGCTCAAGAATCATGTTTTAAAATAATGAATTGTGATTATCTTGTTGTTGTGTGATTATGTTCATATTGATGGTTGTTATTTGGGTTTCAAGATAGTATCTTAATGTATTTTCATGAAGTATGTGAGTATGCTAGTTGAAATCCATGAAGTTGGGTGGTTTAAGCTTGTTAAATTGATAAGTATACCTATTCCCAAAGTCGTCCATGTAAGGTGTTTGATAAAATGCCTAAGAGACAAGAAATCATGTATTATAACCTAGATGTGAACTAAATGATAAATTCATGCAATTCTACTATGTTTAAATTAATCCCATGCTATTGTTGTGCAATGTAAATGTTGTTGGGTTGCTCATGATGTTGAAGAATGAATCTATAGTATGCCTCTATGCATTCCATATTATGTACAAGATCATGATTATGAAATACCTCATAAATCATCCCCAATTATTATAATATGAATGTATGACTTGACTATATGAATTCCTATCCATGCTCAATATTATGATAACCATGTGCTCCATGAAATCCCCTACTTATGGCATTGTGAATTGTGAACTTTGTTCCTATGATCAAGAAGTGTCATGTGGCATCAGTTTCCTTCTATCAAGTCTTGGGGGTACTTGTACCTGACAATTTAGTTGTGTGCCTAGAGCCATGTCATGTTTTCATGATACTCTCAGTCAAGCCATGATCCATCGAACTCAGTCATTCATGTGAATCAGGAAAACCCAAAAATCTCAGAAATCTCAGTAATCTCAGTAGTTCAGTAATCTCAGTGATCTTAGTACTCAGTAATCTCAGTAACATTAGTATTCCCAGTCAATCTCAGTAACTTCTGTACTCTCAGTCAGTCCTCAGAACTCAGTGCATTCCGTCAGACAATAGAACTCAGAAAACTTAGTTTAGCCCATCTAACCAATACCATTAGTATTAATCCAGTTCAGTTAATCAAAGCGTCAGTAGCATTCTAAGTTTTAGCAGACAAAGTTAGTAGTGAGTCCTCATCATTCGAGGATGATATTATTTGATTATATTATTCTTTCAGTTTTTGATTTACTGTAGTAGTTGGAGTTAGTTGGATACATATCCCATCAACTCCTTATTCAGACAGTTTAGAGGCTTTCAGACTATAGCATGTCAGACAGTTATTTCAGATTTATTTTGGTATTGTATACCATTTTTTTGTTGTTTGTTATGTATTAGTATTGAACCTTATGGCCTTCCAGTTCACATTTTCCGTATTTTACAATCTTTTATGCAGGATACAGGTACAGATATCAGTCGTGGTTATCTTGTGGTCCTTCGGGGTCATGAGCACCATGTAGCATTCTGGTTTAGAAAATCGGGGCATTACAAACTTGGTATCAAAGCCTAAGGTTCAACAGTATCTGAAGAAGTCTGAAAAGTTACATCTAGTAGAGTCTTGTACATGGGTGTGTTGTACACCACACTTATGTGCAGGAGGCTATGAGATGTTTTAGGAACAATTTCCCTTCTTTTAGTATTCATGTCGTGCAAGTGAGCAAAAGCTCTAATTAAACTCTCAATCTAATTTGCTTCTTCCTTTCATTTATAGAACATGTATTCAGAAAGGACTAACAAAAAAAGAACCAAAAATCAGTTAGCACCTTAGCCCGTCCAAGTAGATTCCCTAGATGAATACGTCTCTCATGTAGAATTCAGGACTGCATTTACTATTTAAGCCAGTTCAGCCGCAGCTCAGAATGAACGGCCACCCGTTGTTCTAGCCAACCTAGAGGCCAATGCTGCTGCAGCTAGGATTCATGATTTCACCTGAATGAACCCTACTCTATTCTTTGGTTCTATGTCCGAAGAGGATCCACAGGAGTTCCTCGATCAGGTTCAGAAAGTCACAGACATCATGGGAGTGACTTTCAGTGAGAGTTTCGAGTTAGCCGCCTATCATCTATAAGATGTAACCCATACGTGGTTCAAATAGTGAAAGGTAAATATGGGTATAGATATAGAGCCCATAGAGTGGGAAGAGTTCGCTAAAACTTGCTTAAATAGTTTCTTTCCCATAGAGCAAAAGAAGGCTAAAGTGTTAGAGTTCATCAATCCCAGGCAAGGTACGATAAGCATAAAAGAATACTCCCTTAAGTTCACCCAGTTAGCCAGGTATGCTCCCCATGTAGTGGTAGACAGTAGGTCCATAATGAATAAGTTTGTGTATGGGGTATCAAGTAGAGTGGTTAAAGAGTACTGGATTGCGATGTTGATTAGTGATATGGACTTGTCTAGGTTGATGGTCTTTGCTCAAAAGATTGAGGAGCATAAGCTTAAAAAGAAAGAGAGAGAAAATAAGAGGGCTAGAATAGGTAGTTACAGTCTTTCTCAACCGAGGTTGGGGGGTAGTAAGATCAAAGTTCTTACCCATCCTCTTTGTCAGACTTGTGGTAAGCATCATAAGGTTGTGTGTAAGGCTGGAATTGGTGTGTATTTTGGTTGTGGCAAGCTAGGCCACAGAGTCAGAGATTGTCCCTAGTCAGGTTATCAGAGTCATTTTCGCTCCTCATCTCAGTCCGATCGCCCAAATTGGCAGGGTACCACTTCCAGTGCTATCAGTGGACAACACCCAAATAGACTCTCTACACTTCAGTCCCAACAAGATCAGGAAACTCCTCTTGATACAGTCAGTGGTGTGTTTCAGATCTTTCATTTATATGCATATGTTTCGTCTTATCCATGTGCTTTTTTTCTTTCGAAACTCTTTTCATAATAGTCAACCTTAAGGTCAGACCAAGTATTGACAGTACCTTTCCCAGTCTCTACTCAATGGGTCAATCTACCATAGCCCGACAGGTATAAAGTGACCGTCCGGTTATGAAAATTCAGAAAGTCAGGCCTTCAAAATTCTAGTAGTTGTGCCAAATCAGTAGATGTGTTATCTTTGCTTTCTTTGTATCTCATTTATCATGTTATCCACGCATGCTTCACATCTCAGTTCCATGAATATAGTAAATATTCACACGTTTTCCATGAGGATAATATACACTTTCAGTTCCCAGTATAAGGAGTTCCAACTAATTAAGTGTAAGAATCACATCTCATGAACATAGAAACTCCAAAACTCAAATCATGTAGCTCATGACTCATGTACTCATGACAATCTTTACAGTATGCTGAATTCCTGCTATTTATTCTATGATCCTAATGATCATATAAATTCAGAATATGTCCCGTAAATCCTCAATTTAGATCTTGTTATAAATCTATGATGTTGACATTCCATCCCCCGGCCCTCAGTTATAATATTCAGTACCCAGTGATCGATACTCAGTAAAGGACTCAGATAGTCCTAAAATACCATGGCTATCAGTTATTAGTTTCTTAGCCATCAAAATTTAGTATGTTAGCATCAGAATCAGCCTCAATTACTAATGTTCAGTTCCAGTATTAAGCACTCAGTAATTAGTATTCAGTCTCAGAACTAAGTACCTCATTGTCAATCTAAAACTTCAATTTTAGAAATTCAGTTAACCGAACCTAGCATTCAGTCCTAGTTCATTAATTAGATCCTAAACTCAATTCAGTCTTACATGCCCAGTATTCCATTATCAGCATAAGTTATTCAGTCAAGCTAGAAAATCAGTTTAGCAGATGGGCAGTCAAATTGGTAGAGGTTGTTCTCCCATCTTTCTATCCAGCCATACTAATAGAAATCTTAGGGATGTAACTATTCCAAGATAGAGCATCCTAGTATATGCAAGCTCAATTTAGTTTATGTATCATGTCTCAGTCATGGATTCCAGATATTCAGTCGTGATTTAGTCCATGGGTGCCTTGTGCATCATTCTAGCCTTTCCTCGGTCTTTTAGTAAAGTTAGTGTTCTTCTAGGGACTTAGTGTCCCAAGGAGGATATATGCTATGATCCCCCGAGCTTTCATAACATAAGCATCCCATTCTCTCTTTACGTGATGAATCTAGTTTGGAGTAGGGATACTCATAAGTTAGCCCTCAAGTTCAAATCTCAGTCGTGAGCCATGTATGTAGTGGCTCAGTTCCGTTCACGAAGTTCAGTTTATGTCATATTCCAGTCTCATTCATGTTCTCAGGTTCCCATTCATGTATACTTCTAGCATAATTACGGGGTCATCATTGTTTTCCAGTTACGTAACAATTTTTCTTGAACTTTCTCAGTTCCATGTTCAAATTAACATTACAAGCTTGGTATTCAGTTCATGTTCAGATCCCCATTACAATCCTGGTACTAAGTACCCTTGCATATTTAGCCATGCATTCATATATCAATTCAGGCATGTAATTATGCATCAGACATGCATTCTCACCGCGATAAATTCAGTTCATCAGAATATTTAGTCATGTATTCATGAGTCAATTATCCATGCATCAGATGTACATGAATTCAGCTTATCAGTCATGCATCAGATGTGTATTTTTAGTATGTTATATTCATTTCCTCAGTCATGTCAGTCATGAAATCATATTTCGGTAGTGTATGTCTTGTGCGTACTTTAGTTGATCTTTTCTTCCATCTCAGTCAGTCATATTTTTTATGACATGTCTAATGGCTTATCATATTTCTGATGACTTATCAGCTAATGTCATCAGCCTTAGGCAAAAACCCATCAATTTCAAGTCCTAGGTGACGACCTGGGCTGACGGGCTATCACATATCTGACGGCTTATTAGCCTTGGTCGTCAGCTGAAAATTTTAGAAACTGGGAAGTGATTTCTTAGGGGTATTTTGGTATTTTCCCTCACCCTAAACCTCACCCCCACGACATAAAACACCAAAAATACATACTTAACTATTATAATTTAGTTTCAAAAGCTCTTAACCCTCTTTGTTCCCAAGAACAAATTTAGGGTTTCTTCTCAATTAACTTCAAGACCCCATCACACCCTCCACAAGATATTCAAGAATTAAGACTCCTAATCCAAGAACATTCAAGAAAGGTCAATTTTCTTTCAAGTTTAAATCACTAAATTATGCATAGTGTTCATCCATAGATCCCTTTCATCCATGGAGCCCAAGAATTATGTTTTAAAATAATGAATTGTGATTATCTTATTGTGGTGTGATTATGTTCATATTGATGGTTGTTATTTGGGTTTCAAGATAGTATCTTAATGTATTTTCATGAAGTATGTGAGCATGCTAGTTGAAATCCATGAGTTTGGGTGGTTTAAGCTTGTTAAATTAATAAGTATACCTATGCCCAAAGTCGTGCATGTAAGGTGTTTGATAAAATGCCTAAGAGATAAGAAATCATGTATTATAACCTAGATGTGAACTAAATGATAAATTCATGCTATTATACTATGTTTAAATTGATCCCATGCTATTGTTGTACAATGTAAATGTTGTTGGGTTGCTCATGATGTTGAAGAATGAATCTATAATATGCCTCTATGCATTCCATGTTATGTACAAGATCATGATTATGAAATACCTCATAAATCATCCTCAATTATTATAGTATGAATGTATGATTTGACTATATGTATTCCTATCCATGCTCAATATTATGATAACCATGTGCTCCATGAAATCCCTACTTATGGCATAGTGAATTGTGAGTTTTGTTCCTATGATCAAGAAGTGTCATATGGTATCAGTTTCCTTCTATCGAGTCTGGGGGTACTTATACCCAACAATTTAGTTGTGTGCCTAGAATCATGTCATGTTTTCACGATACTCTCAGTCAAGCCATGATCCATAGAACTCAGTCATTCATGTGAATCAGGAAAACCCAAAAATCTTAGAAATCTCAATAATCTCAGTAGTTTAGTAATCTCAGTGATCTCAGTACTCAGTAATCTCAGTATTCCCAGTCAATCTCAGTAACTTTAGTACTCTCAGTCAGTCCTCAGAACTCAGTACATTCCGTCTGATAACGAAACTCAAAAAACTCAGTTTAGCTCCGCTAACCAAAACCATTAGTATCAGTTTAGTTTAGTTAATCAGTTTAGTGTTTATTTAGTTGGGAGTAGGATTTAGCACAGAGTGAACCCAAGGATTGGGACTCACCTGTTATTCAGTGAGAGTGTGATCCTTAGAAGCAATCCTTGTGTTCCAAAACTACGTAGCCAGCATAGGTTGAGATATCCCTACACACAGGGCTAATACATCTCATTTGAGTTTACCTAATAGCAAGGGAAGATAGAAAGAGCTCCCAAATAGAATAGGGTTTACTCGTATGTTCTCTCTACCCATGGAATGGTATTGACACCCTTCCAGCTAGGGTTATAGGTTGGACCCCATGAGATCAGATTTGGGGCATGTCAGTTAGATGATTACCTCTCACAGTTTTAGTCTCAGTCTTAGTCTCAGTAAAAGAACTTAGATAGTTCTTTAGATTCCAGGACTATCAGATAAAGTCACTCATGTTATTAGTTAAATCAATTATCAGAACTCATGTTATCAATCTTCAGCTTTTGGACTGTCAGATATAGTCAACCCGACCAATTCTTCATAATTAGAATTGTTACACACAGTTATTTATGTATCAGTAACATAGTATCCATCCTTTAGTATTCAGTAATATAGTATCAGTTTTTGTCACTCATCAATGACTCAGATGTCAATATCAGTAAGCTCAGTATTCAGTCTCATTCACTATGTCAGTTATAGTTACGTATGCATGTATGTATTCTCACGTTCAATATAGTCGGTCAGTTAGTATTGTTCATACATATGAACCTATTGCATTCAGCCTACCTCACTTGCATACCAGTACATTCAAAGTACAGACGCATTTGCACTATGGTGTCTTATACCATAGATTTAGAAGCTCAAGATCCAGAGCATCAGTAGCATTCTAGATTTCAGCAAATAGAGTTATCAGTGAGTCCTCATCATTCGAGGATTATATTATTTGATTATGTTATTCTTTCAGTTTTTGGTTTATTGCAATAGTCGGAGTTAATTGGGGACATGTCCCATCAAATCCTTATTCAGACAGTTTTGAGGCTTTCAAACTATAGCATGTCAGGAAGTTATTTAAGATATATTTTGGTATTGTATACCATATTTTTTTTGTTTTTTTATGTATTAGTATTGAACCTTATGGCCTTTCAGTTCATGGTTTCCGCATTTTACAGTCTTTTACGCAGTATACAGGTACAGATATCAGTTATGGGTTACCTTGTGGTCCTTCGGGGTCATGAGCACCGTGTAGCGTTCCGGTTCAGAAAATTGGGGGTTACAAAATGTTCATAGAAATGACTTAGAACAAAGTTGAGCTAAAACCATTTGATTCGTCTAAAATTCGATATTCGATTCTACAAGGGTCTACTTCAAACATGTATAAATCTTTATATACATGGATTTTTTCATCTTAAGACTCACTAAATTGTAGATAATTGAATTATATTTCCAACGATAATAATTTCGCCAAAATCCGATACCCGAGCCAAAAGTTATGGCCATTCTCGTGACCGAGACAGTACCATCGGACGATTAGCGTGCGACGCACGCTCTTCACACGTATTCAATTTCTAGGTTTTGTTTTTGCATTATTAAGGGCAAAATGGGTATTTTCCCAACCCCCTTTCAATTCTAACACGGGATTTAATCCCCATAACTCCTAATTATAGTCACTTTCATCAAAAATCACCAAGAACTCATCCTAGGGTTTCAACCCAAAGTTCAAGTGAACTCATAATTTAACCATTTCTTTTCAATAATTTTTTAAGATTCAGAACCCCCATTGAAAGAGCTACAAAAAGCATCCATCAATTTTACAAATAGCAATCCAATGACAAGAGTTCATTCAAGAGTCATAATTTGAGGTATGTGGGGTTTCAACAAGGAAAATCCTTTCATCCTTGTGCCCAAAACTAGTTTTAACTTATAAATTACTGATTTTGTATGTGATTTTTCATGAAATTGAAGTTAGGTTTTATACCCAATTTATAATGTTTGAAGATTATAGTTTACAAGTGATTGAATATTGAATTGCATGACTATTTTCATGTATTTATGCGCATAACACAATTTTTCATATTTTTGAAAGTGAGTTTAAGTATGATATTGAGATTCTTGATCTTATTATTTTGATGGTGTTGAAGTATTTTCAAGAAGCACATTGAGTTGGATGTTTTTCTATGATTTTGAATGTTTATATATGAGTTCTAAATTGGAATTCATACTTATTATCAGTATTTACAAGATTTTGAGTTTTTGAGAGTTGTTGAAAATAAATTTCATGAGTTTGTTTATATTTTCATGAGCATTTCTGAAATTTCCAGATTTTAATATGATTTACGAATATTTATATTATCAAGCATGAATTTTGAGATGTTTTGACATGAGTTTGAAGCATGAGCTTTAATCTCTAAGATTGAGTTTTGATATTTCAAGAAGCTTATATTATTAGCATGCTTTGATAAGCAAGATTTGATCTTTTGATCCTAATCTAAGATAAGGAATCCACATTATTCATATAGTTCATGATTTATAGCAAAGAAAAGTGTAATTGGTTTTTATTATAAATCCTTATGCTATTTTAAGGTGGATTTCCTATAAGTTTTGAGCCCAAGTATGGGAGTAGTATTTAGCACCGAGTTGGTTATAATTTGAAGGTCTCATGCCCCAGAACTACGTGCCACCATAGAATTGAGATTTATGGGCCCGAGGCCGAGATAGTGATCACTAAGTTAAGGCTCTATTCTTATGTCAAGGATAGAATAGCTCTCCCTAATGTGGGTAAGACGTTGGACTCCATGTTAGCTCACATGATTTATGTATGACCCCGCAAAGTTTTCTCATAGTCTGAGCCTTAGAGCATGTTAAGTGAGGTATAATTCCGGCCCTAAAAGATTGAGTAGTGACTTTCTAAGTGATTGGTGTTTAAACCATATAAAAAATATTTAAATTTGACTTTTGTTATGCAGAGAATTGAATTAGCTTTCCAGCGATACCAATTTCATTCAAATCCAATATCGGGGTGAGAAGTTATGGCCATTTTACTGAGAATTGTCAAAACCGTCCAGGTGAGACGGACGATCCAATGAACTGTCGACGCCAAGGTAGTAACTCCCTTTTCTGGCCCAAGTGCGACGACCAAAACGACGGACCATCGGACCTGCAACAGACCATCATTGTGACCGTTGCGCTGAGGTAGTGTGGCCTCATCCTGGCCATCGTGCGATGGACGACCCAACGGACGGTAGTTACGACCATCGTAAACCCCATTCAGCAAATTTTAACTCATTTTTAAAAAGGGCTTTTCTATCTTTCCACTCTTTTATCAACCAGATATATATTCTAAATGAAGCAAATGGCTTCATTACTTATCTCTAACATAAGAAAGCTAGGGTTTACCTCTCAAGATCAAATCTAAAATTCTTCTTTAAGAAATTTAAGAGGTCACCATAGATTCTACAAATTAAGTTGAGAATCAAGTTCCCCAAGTCAAGTGTTTCAAGAACCCTCTCTCTCTCAAGGATAAGAAGAAGAGTCTAGAGCAAGCTTGTTCATTCAATTTCATAATCTAAGGTATGTGGGATTTTGAACAAGGGTAATCCTTTCACCTTTGTTCCCAAAGGCACTTTAATTTGGAAATTTTAAGGTTAGTGTATTCTTCTATGACTTTGACCTAATTTTTTGGGATTTTATTTTTTTCTTGGGTTCATTTGATTGCGTGAAATTTTTTATTTCTCCTTGTAATTCTGCTGATTATGGTTGTTATGTTGGGAAAGATGTCGTAATGCGTTATATTGACAACCAAAAGTTGAGGAAGATGAGCGTTGGGGAAGTTGGTCTCTATATGTGCATAATCTTGAAATCTTGTTAGCTTTTAAGGTTAAATTGATCATTTATTGTGTCTTCAATGCAGGCTTTGGGTACATAATCTATTTAGGTAGCTAGTACTTTTCTGGTATGTAGATTACCTGTAGGCTTTTCTAGATATATGCACAAAGTTTGAAACTTTTTGCAAGATTTACGACAAAAGTCTCAAGCTGGAGTGTAGATTGTGAACTAATTGTGTAAGAAATAGGAGAAAATGGTAGTCAAGTGATGTAGTAAATCAAGAATCAAAAGTTAAATAGGAAAAGAGTTGGTAATAAGATATCTCATTGTCATATTTATTTCACTTATGTGGTGCGGGTAGTAACTTATTTTTTGTTAAGATGTCTATTTGAGTGAAAACAATTTACAAGTGTAATTCGACATGTTCTCAAATAGCTCTGATTTAAAGGTATTGGATCTTGGACATAACTACTTTAGTGGTTCAATATCGAAATGGTTAGGCAGTAGTCTTGAAATAACCACCTTACTCTTGAAAGGAAATCATCTTCAAGGCACTATTCCCACAGAGATATGCCGTGCAAGTAAATTGAGAATTATGGATCTTTCTCATAATAACCTCTTGGGACCTATTCCTCATTGCATTGGGAACATGATGCAATTAATAGGAGACAAAGAAGCATACCCATATGGTCCAAGATTTTACTTTCCAGTATTCCAGATGTGGGGTAGAGATGTCGTGGTATATGTAGAAGATTCAATGACGAGGTCGACAATTCACTTTCAAGTTAACTATGCATGGGTTTGGAGCAGACTTTATGACCAAACATAACACCTATTCATATAAAGGTTGTGTTGTTGATTCTATGACTGGAATTGATCTTTCTAACAACCAGTTGAGTTGTGAAATACCTAGGGAACTCTGTAACCTCACTGCGATGCAGGCGTTAAACTTATCATGTAACGATACTATTGGAACAATACTATTTGAATTCTCGAACCTCCAAAAAATTGAGAGTTTGGACCTATCATACAACAAATTGAGTGGGAGGATTCCCTCTCAACTTGTAGAGTTGACAACTCTAGCAGTGTTTAGTGTGGCACACAATAATTTAATAGGTATGGCTCCAAAACGTACATCTCAGTTTACAACTTTTACTGAACGCAGTTATGAGGGGAAACCGTTTCTTTGTGGTCCTCTGTTACATAAAAATTGCATGGAGGGTAAAGAGATACCGATGTCACCTCCCGTGCCATATTTTGTGAAGACGATCATGGTTTTCTAGAAATGAATTCGCTCTACATTTCTTTTCTTCTGGCATATGAAAATATGGTGCTCGCTCTGGTTGTAGTACTTTGTGTAAACCCCTATTGGAGAAATATCTGGTTTTATTACGTAGAGTCTTATATGTATTTGTGTTATGATTATTTTGCTTCCAAATGTATACGACCTTAAAAATTAAGGTCACTTAGTTGCATTTCATTATGCAAATTGTATGTTTGAGTTGTTCTTGGTACCTGTCAAGTTTATTAATACTAGTAGAAGTTTCATTGGTTTGCTTGTGTTTGGGAATGTGATAGTCTTTTTTGTGACTATAACAATTTAGAAGAATTCTATAGAATATAAACCCTACCATATCATGACTTCTGTTTAGTCTGGATATCAGACATGATATTTTTGAAAATATTGGATGTGCTGGGGAAAACATGCTTCCTATATTTGTGAAATTTTTTTAGATGGTTTTTCTTCTGATGACTTCTGGTTTGTGAAAGAGCATCTATACTTGTGGTTGAAAGAAGTGAATTGCTTAAGTCACTTCTGACTGGTATCAGTACTGCATGCAACACTTGGATTTAGGCCTGTGAAATATCATGGAAAATGGCCATTTAAATGCGTGTTTGCGCGGCAGGTATGTAAATTTATCCTATTCATTAGCATTGACTTGAAGTAATATCTTAATCTCTTAGGAGCCTGTGTCTGTTACTTTTTCTCTGCCCTTCACCTCACAATGTATTTCCATGGATGAATGGTTCTTCCTCCAGTGCCTATTTGCAACAAATTACAATCCAAAAAAGATAACAAGTCCTGTTACGATTATTTGTGTTTATTTATCCGATCTTCTCTATGAACTCATGGTTAGAGTGCTCACATCCAAAGTCGGTGAATTTATGCTTTGATAGTCTTGACAATGCTTGTTATAGTTTCATTTCCTAATTCTCCCCATAGCGGAGTTGAATATTCTCATTGATTATCACATGTCAATCGGATATTATCATTTGCAATGCCTGCCTATCTGGTGTGAAGTTTATTTTTCGTCTTGCAGTAGTAGTTTGGCATAGCCAATTTGAATTATGTTAACTAGCTTACATTTTTTATTGAGCAAACATGTATTTTATAGGAACCTTGACTACACTCACATATGTTGTCACTAATTTTGTCGACACTAGAAAGTTTCAATGTGAAGGACGAGGTATCGAGAGTTCTAGTTGATGCTCCACTGCCTGCCTATATAGACACCGATGTATTGTAATGAACTAAGGTAATGTTATCCTCTCACAGTTTTATTTTTGGATACAATAAGTTATTTGACTATTTTTGGGGAAAACAAGCATCAAGTCTCTCCAAGGCACATATTCTAAACAAATTAACATGTTAAAATCAGTTTATCGGAAATAGTTTCTCCATCACTATCAAAAGTTGGGCCTATTGCTGAAGTTGCTTATCTATTATCTTGTAGATAAGTAAAATATTTGTGGTTGTACTTCATCGTTGTGATGACCTGGTACAGATTTCTTCCAGATGTTGTAACCACTGAATCAGAAAGAGTTTTGATGGTTTACTTAAATTTGTTCCTCTTCCCGAAAGAGCTCTGATCTTCAGCTTTTAGGGTCATTTTCACTAATAACCTTACAGTCTAGTTGATTCCTTTTATTCTTTACCCTTGTTGAAAGGGGTAATGAAGAAAATAAATAAAGCATTGAGGACTAGCCAACCTGACTATGGTTCGGCATTGATGAACATTTCTAATTTCTTATTCATATTGAGTTGCAAGTATTTCAATATGATGCAGATTTTTAAAATCCATTCTGTTGAGGCAGTCTACCAGTTGATATAGTTGACTTATTTCTTGTACCTACTTTTTTCCTTTATATTTTTGTACATCTCTCCTGTTCCCTGTGGAAGACACCTTTCTATCAATATTCAAGCGACCTTCATTCTACCTAACTGCTTGATTCTGCTCTAGCAAGAGGAAAATTAACATCTTTAATTTTTGGACTAAATCTTATTTGCTAACTAATTTATGATTGAGGCATAGTTTTTATAGTTGTTCATATCTGAATCTGAGGGAACATCATGCTGGT
The DNA here is from genome assembly GCA_030864225.1 of Capsicum baccatum var. pendulum. NCBI lineage: Eukaryota > Viridiplantae > Streptophyta > Magnoliopsida > Solanales > Solanaceae > Capsicum > Capsicum baccatum. The sequence goes on from CM061561.1 coordinate 243,208,792, forward strand.
TAAGTCTTTGGGGTGAGGGTTATCATGTAACTAGTGTTTTCATGGTTGTACTATATATTACTGTTTAGTGGTAACCCATGAATGATATATATACCTGTACACTGCATAATATATGAATATAAATGCGGAAACATGAACTGAAGGCCATAAGGTTCAATACTGAACATAATCTAAGTAATAACAATGTCTGAATAAAGTGGTATCACAATACCAAAACAAAATTGAAATGCTAAAGTCTGAAACATGATAGTCTAGAAAGCCTCTACTGTCTACATAAGGAGTTGATGGGACATGTCCCCAACTAACTCCACTACTAAAAGACAATTAAATACTAAAATGATGAAATAAGATCACATCCTCGGAGAATGAGGACTCACTGCTAAATATCTGAGTACTGAAATATTACTGTTCCTACTGATCTGGAAGTCGTGTCTCTGAACCTATGGTGTAAAATAAAAATAAACACCATAGTACAAATGCATCAGTACGATTGAATATACTGAGTATGCATGTGAGGTAGGCTAAATGCATGGGGTTCATGTGCATGATTATTATTAACTGGCTATCTAATATGAATGTGAGAATGTATTCATAAAACATAATAACTGCACTAATACTGTGTTAACATGATTACTGAATCTAAATATGACTGATAACATGAGTGACTGTATCTGATAGTCCTAAATCCGATGGAACTATCTGAGTTCCGTACTGTATCTGAGTTGACTGTATTTGACAGTCTTGATATTCTGAAGAACTAACTGAGTCCATTTACTGAGACTGATACTGAAATCGTGGAAAGTAGTTATTTAACCGATATGCCCCAAATGCGCTATAATAGCTGAGCTGGGGTCCAATCTGTGCCCTGATTGGAAGGGTGTCAATATCGTGCCACTAGTAAAGACAAACCGTGGGTAACCCTCATCTAACAGTGTCCCCAAAAGAGAGCAGTAGGGCCCTTATCTAAGAGTGCTTATCCACCTCATCAACCCTCATCTGACAGTGTTGATGTCTCAACCTATGTTGGCTACATAGTTCTGGAATGCAAGGATGACTGCTAAGAATCACACCCTCATCTGACAGTGTGTGTTCCCATCCTTGGGTTCACTCGGTGCTAATTTCTACTCCCATCTGAAGAGACTGAACATGATTACCTGACTGTACATGGACTGAGTCTACTGAATTCCGTTGACTGACGAAATACTATCGCTATCTGATAATTAACTGATATCATGATATTTCTGAGATTTCCTGAGTCATATGACTGACTGAATTCTATGAAACATGGCTTAACTGAGGTTATCGTGGAAATAAAATATAACACTGGCTCTAGGCACACAACTATATTTTTTGGGTACAATTACCCTCAGGACTCGATGGAAGGAAACTGACACCATATGATACTTCTTGATCATAGAAATAGAGTTCTCAATTCATAATGCCATAAATAGGGGATTTCATACGTGGTTATCATATTCTTGTTCATGGAAGGTAATGCATATAACATGTAAATACTTGCATGATTTCAATATCATGAACATTTCATAATACAACAATCATTACATAACAATAGCATGGAAATTTTGTTGAATCATAAGGGTAGCATGGACTTGTCATTTGGGCACTACTAAGTCATGAAAACATGATTTTTTTTATCATTCTAGGCATTTTATCAAACACCTTACATGCACAACCTTAAGCATAGGTGTACTTGACTATTTAGCAATCTTAAACCACCCAAATTCATGGATTTCAACTAACATGCCCACATACTTCATAAAATACATTAAGATACTATATTGAAACATAAATAACCACCATCAACATGAACACAATTGCATCACAACAAGATAAACACAATTTATTATTTAAAACATGATTCTTGAGCTCCATGGATGAACACTACACATACCTTAATTGAAAGTTCTCTGAAAACTATCGGTGAAATCGCTTAGTTTTGGGTCTTCAATTTGAAACCCTTGTTCTTGTTCTTGAGAGAATTTGATGAAAAAAAGTATATTTTGGTGTTTTGGGGACTTAATCACGTGTTATTAGGCTTATATAGGGTGGAAAAATTCTCCAAATTACCCTTGAAAACACGGAGGTGAAATGTTGAAAATTGGGAATCCACCGGAGTTGCAGGGCGGCGCCTTGCTATACCCCCGCTCTAGCCAGGGCGACGCCTTGCTTAGAGAGGTTCTCTAGGCTGGACGGCACGGGCAGATCGCCCTGAGCTACTATTTTGGGCACCCAAACATGCCCTTACGCTACTCCAAAAATTCTGAAACTCACCCGGGATGTACTACAACTTTGCCCCATCGCAATAAAACTTGAAAATTGGAAAATAGAGGTTGGGAATGTCGTCAAATAAATCCCTGAAGTTCGGATGTCTAAAATGAGACTAAGTGTTGAACACTTCAGTAAAATTTTCTAAGTGTTGGACATTATATTGAGCTTTAAGGAGCTAAACGAGTTGCATTTGAACGCAAAGTTTTTACGGGGTCTTACAGTTTACTAATCATAAGAGCCTGCAGTATGTATTTACTCAGAGGGAGTTGAATCTTTGGCAGAGAAGGTGGTTAGAGTTGTTAAAAGACAATGATATAAGTGTGTTGTACCACCCGAGCAAGGGCAATGTAGTGGTGGATGCCCTTCGCAGATTGTCTATGGGTAGTGTTGCTCATATAGAGAAAGGTAAGAAAGATTTAGCTTGCGATGTGCATTGTCTAGCTAGATTGGGTGTTAGGTTGCTTGATTCAGCTGAGGGGAGTACGTTGGTGCAGAGTAGTTCTGAATCCTCTTTTGTTTTGGAAGTGAAGGAGAAGCAAGACAGGGATCCTAGTTTGGTCAGATTGAAGGAATCAGTTCAGGACTAACAGGTAGAGGTTTTTCTCCCAAGAGGGAGATGGCGTATTGAGATTGCAAGGTAGATTATGTGTTCCGTGTGTTGATTATCTAAGGCAAAGGATAATGGATGAAGCGTATGGCATGCGGTATTCTATTCATATCGGCACTACCAAGATATACCGCGACTTGCGAGAAATCTATTGGTGGAATGGTATGAAGGAGGATATAGCTGAGTTCGTAGCAAAGTGTGCAACGTGCCAACAGTTTAAGGTAGAGAACCAAAGACCTGGTGGTGTGATGTAAGAGTTTGGTATACCTACTTAGAAGTGGGAGGTGGTGAATATGGACTTCGTGACCGGGTTGCCTCTTTCGCGTTGTCATCATGATTTGATTTGGGTTGGGTTGTTGTAGACAGGCTAACTAAGTCCACGCATTTCTTGCCTATGGATACATCTTATACAGCTGAGGATTATGCTAGATTGTATATTCGAGAGGTAGTCAGGCTGCACGGAGTTCCCTCATCTATTATTTCGGATAAGGGCACTTAATTTGCTTCTCAGTTTTGAAGGGCATTTCAGCAGGGTCTGGGTACCCAAGTTTTTTTAAGTTTCGCTTTTCATTCACAGACTAATGGTCAGGCTGAGAGGACTATTCAGACCCTAAAGGATATGTTGAGGGCATGTGCTCTTAATTTCAACGGTAGTTCGGATGAGCATTTTCCATTGATAGAGTTTGCCTATAACAATAGTTAACATGCTAGCATCGGGATAGCACCATTTGAGGCCTTGTATGGTAGGAGGTGTAAATCACCCAAAGGTTGGTTTGAAGTGGGTGAAGCTGTCGTGGTTAGGCCTGATGCAGTGTTTGAAGATATAGAGAAATTTAAGTTGATTAAAGAGATGTTAAAGACCACCCAGAGTCGTCAAAAGTCTTATGCCGATGTGAGGAGAATATATCTTAAGTTTGAGGTGGGTGATTTGGTATACTTGAATATTTCACCTATGAAAGGGGTGAAAAGATTTGGTAAGAAGGGAAAGCTGAGTCCCCGTTATGTTTGCCCGTATAGAGTCTTGAGACGCATTGGTAAAGTAGCCTATGAGGTTGAGTTGCCCGCAGAGTTGTCCGTTGTTCATCCTGTCTTTCATGTCTCCATGCTTAAGAAGCATATTGGTGATTCCATTGTAGTAGATCTTTTAGAGAATGTCAATGTTCAGAACAATCTTTCCTTCGATGAGGTTTCTGTTGAGCTCCTAGATTTTTAGATCCATAAACTAAGGAACAAAGAAGTTCCCTTGGTCAAAGTTTTGTGGTGGAACCAGTCTGTTAAGGGTGTTAATTGGGAGGCAGAAGTAGACATGTGAGCCAAGTACCCGCACCGAGATAATCTAAAGGGAGTAGTATTTAGCACCGAGTTGGGTAAGTTACTACGGTTTCTTACCCCAAAACTACGTACCATCGTAGGTTGGGCCTGAGGCCGAGATGATTATTGGGCCTAAGGCTGAGATATTGAGCCCGAGGCTGAGATAAGTAATCACTGAATTGATGTTATACTCTCTGGCAAAGAGTATGAAGCTCCTCCCCAATGTAGGGTCTCTTCCTTAGGAGGACAAAACGTCGGATTCCATGAAGCTCACATGGTTTATATTGGTTAAGAGAACCTCTCTTAAAACTAAAGCTTTGAGATAAGTTATTTCCTTAAGACAAAGTATTTTTCCTTGATATAAGTATTTTCCTTAAAGCTTGGAATAATATATTTTCCTAAAATAATTGAAATGCCTTCAAGTATGTCCCAAAGTTAGATGATTCCGAATTCCAAGTACTTGAGTTCAAAAGAGTTATGAGTTCTTGAGCATTAAAGAAGTTTTACTCCCCATGAGGCATATGCATGAGTTGAAAGTATTGCTTAAAGATTCTGTTAGCCTTGAGTAATGAGAATAAGAGAAGAGTACAGATTTCAAAGCTAAAGTATAATGACTCACGAGATTTGTGTTACATGTTCCATTCAACATGATTCATGAGCTTTATATTTTTATGCTTATTCAAGCCATATGAGTCATTAATTGTTGCATGCATGATTTAATTAAAGAGTAATGATGTTGTTTTATATAAATGCAAGCACCCCCATATACTCAGTACATTTTCAATTGCTGATCCACATATACGTCTATGTGCTACATTGTCTTATAATGTAGGTTTAGGTGCTCAGTCCCAGCCTCGTCAGTGATTTTCGAGTACCTCTATCTACATTCCTATAGTGGTAAGTCCTTATGATTCGAGGACCTATATTCAGACATTTCAGTATTTGAGAGTCTATGTTATTATTTTCAGTTCATTTCGAGTCAGCTAGGGACCTATCCCAACGACTCTCTAGTTCATAGATTAGTAGAGGTTTTGTCATACTAGTTATCGGATTGTTGTTGTGTTGAGATTTTCGGTATTGTGGTCGCTTGGATCGAATATTATCTTTGTATTTCCTTTTATTTGATATGACAGTGTTAGTGTTTGTATATTTCTCCTTGAAATGAGTTATTATATGTAGTGATCGACTCCAAAGGGTTAGCTTGAGGCTACTTGTAGCCTTAAGCACCGTGTGACATCCCGGGAGGCGATTTCATTTCGTTACAGTTTATGTCAGTTAGAAGAAACTCCTAATCCCAAAGTTACAAAGTTCTAAAGTCCCAAAGTTCTGAAATCTTTAAGTTTCAAATGAAGTCCCTTATTTTCATAAGATTAAAGTGTATGTTCTGAAAGTTATTAGTTTAAGATTTCATCCAATTGACAAGATTTGAGAACAAGGAGAGGACACAAATTTTAGAATAAGGTGTAATGACTCACGAGATTTATACTACATGCTCCCTTATTCATGATTTATGAGAATCGAATTTCTGTTTTTGCTCAAGCTATGTTAGTCATTTATATCAGTCTGCATGATTTTTATAAAGAGTGATGATATTGTTTAACTATTGCATACACCCCCATATACTCAATACATGCTCAAAGTACTGATCCACATATATGTCTATGTGCTACATTATCTCATAATATAGGTACAAGTTGTAATGCATATACCATATTCAGTTAGTTCGCAGCTTCCAGTTAGCAGGTGATGAGTCATTTTGATTCAAGGGCTTGAGTTAGTTATACAGTTCGAGAAGTATTGTAATTTCTTTATTCAGTCGTATTGAGTTGGGATAGTTGAGAGTCATGACCCAGCTACCTATAGTTAGTAGTAGTAGAGGCTTCATAGACAGTCAGTAGTGTTAATGTATGTAATTTCAGTTTTGTTTGTAACAGTAGAGTTGTAATCTTATAAATTCAGATTTGTATTGATCCAGTTCAGAAAAGTTTTATGTGTCCGCTGATTTTGTTCAAATTTATGTATTTTATTTCAGTTGCTAGTAAGTATGCCAGTAGAAGGGTTAGCTCAGGATCACTTGTGACCCTAAGCACCGTGTGACGTCTCGGGCCCCATTTTTGGGGCGTTACAGTAGTCCTTGCCTGAACTTTGAAGGGCAACGAACCCAAGTTTCGTAAGATTAGACATATTAAAAGAAAGAGAAAAATAATACCTTAGCCTTCAAATTTTGAAATTTGGAGTCTTATACTGATAACGTGTTATAAAATAAAATGACAGAGAAAAGAAATTGAGAAACGGATAGTGAAGTTTTTCATTAATATCAGATCTATGTACAAAATGAAAGGAAGACATGCCTTTTTATAGGCAATTTTGTCTACACTACAACCAATTAGAATTGTTGGTTCATGCATGAAAGTCTTTATTTGAAGACGTTATTGAAAATGTGGGAAGACATCCACACTACTGAATATTTCTTAACAAGTTTGATTTATTGCCCTTCCTTTTTTACTTTTGCTTTTCACATTTTGACTTGATACATTTATTAAAAATAAATGTATCAAGTCAAAATGTGAAAAGCAAAAGTAAAAAAAGAAGGGCACTAAAATGATTAGATAGGAAGATCTGGAGGACGCGAATTAGGACAAAAGGCTAGGGTCAGTTTGGGTCGCTAGTGTAGGGAATTACTTGGTGGGGGTATTATTGTTGTTATGATACCGTGTTTCATGCTTTATTACGAATCTGTTTACTTTTCTCTGTTTTCTATTACTTGTGGGTGTCGTATTTATGTTATGTCATCTTATTCCATGCTTTATTATGTATTTGTGTAGTATTCCGTGTCTCAAATCGGGGGTCTATCGGAAATAGCCTTTCTACTTCTTTAGAGGTAGAGGTATGGACTGCGTACATCTTACCCTCTCCAGACCTCACTATGTGGAAATACACTGGATTTGTTGTTGTTGTTGTACATTTATTAAAATGATCTTATTAATCGATGTTTAGTATTATATTTTTTGAAAATGATTCGAAGAATAACGAATTAATGATAAAAATAAAATATATATTTTTTTAAAATCTTTTCTTAATATGTAAAAGTGACAAGTAAAACTGAAAATCTATATTCTCTATGTCTCATTGTTTTTTATCTGTTTAAAAATAAATATTATTTTTTTAATTTTATAACTATTTAAAGATATAATTTAACTTTTATTCTTATTGATTCACTTAATTAAAAATAGTAATAATATTTTTTTTAATAAAAAGATAATTTGATAAAAATTATCAAGTTTTTTTATTCTTTTTTGAATTTTATGCTGGATGACGCATAAAATAAGATGATGAAAGTAATAAGGACAAATAGTCAAACGCCTCTATTTTTTCGATGTAGATTAGAAACAAAGCAAAAAAGAGAAAAAGCCGAAAAAACAGGAGGCGGGAATGTAATCGAATACAGATGGCGGCAAAAAAAAAAAAAAAAAAAAAAACTCTTCAAACCTAATAACCCCTCCCCCCAACCCCCTCCCCCCAACCAACCAAAATAAATAAACTCTTCCGACCCAGTGTTTCGCTTTTGGCATCGCTATATCTTCACCATTGATTTCGTTGTAACGTTGTTTGAATTCGTGATTTTGATGATGTATACAGTTAACGCTGGTAGCAGGTATGGCCTGGACATCACAGTTATCAAGGAAAAAAGAGAAACTATAATACTGTTCGCTATAAATGTAGGAACTAGAGACTTGATTTATCGGTGAAATTAAATTTATGATTGATTGCTGCTTTAGTCTTCGGCGTTGTTGTTAACCAGTTGTTTGATTTGAATTCATGATTTTGGTGGACAGAAGTTTAATTAGTTGATGTGCGTGCGTGAAAGCTAGACACCACGGTTATCAAATAAAGAAAATTTTAATATTATTTGCTATAAACATAGAAAGTAGAGTTTTTTGAATTATTTTTTCACGTGAAATTAAATCTATGATTGATGAGATCAATTGTTGCTTCATTCTTAATTTTGTTTCAACTTTATCGTTGTGGTTAGTAATTTGAATTCATGATTTTGGTAGATAGAGTTGCTTGGTACCTGCGTGATTTAGTCAAGGTGCGCGAAAGTTGGTCTCGACTCCACTCTTATCAAATAAAGAAAAATCTTAATATTTTTTGGTATAAGCATAGAAAGTAGAATTGTTTGAATTGATTTTCGCGTGAATTGATTTGTAATTTTAATTCAATCATTCTCATTGTTATTAACTTGTTCTTTTGTTTGAGTTTGTGATTACTGGAGTTATTGTGTATCTAACATTCTTAAATTTTATATTTGATTATTCACTAGGTCACACCCTTGGGTGCAATTTAAGTTGAACTTTCTCGTTGTTGTTAACTTGTTCTTTTGTTTGATGACGATTGTGTTGTATTAATGATGATTTGCAAATTGTGATTGTAAAAAGTGTATGTTGTCAAATTTTGGTGAGAGAGAATACGAGATGGTTGTTGCTTCAATTTAAGTTTAATTCAAACTTTTTCATGATTGTTGGTAACGTGTTCTTTTTGATGACGGCTGTATTGTATTAATGGTGATTGGCAAATGGAAATTATAAAAAGTGGGCGTTGGAAAATTGATTTCTTTTTGTGAGATAGAGTATGAGATGGTTGTTGTTTCAGTCGAACTTTTATGACCCTGTCGTAATGTATCAATGATAATTAGCAAATGGATTTTAGGGCCTTTAGTTGGTTTGCAAGTATGGAAACTTAATGATTAATATGGTGTTTTGGATTTCGAGTGAGGACTAGAGATACAAAATCAGAAAGATATATTCTAAGATCACAAAAAAATCTTATTAGCATTTTAGTCTTTCTCGCACCTCGACTAGTTCCACGGGATACATCTCACCTCCCACCAGCAACATGTATCAGGTAACTATGTCCACCAAGACTAGAGCAGATGTGAAGAAAGAATCACCTAGTGTTTTTGTCTCAACTGAGACCTCTTGGTTCTTAACTCACTTTATCGACCACTAGCTCGCACCCTTAGGTTCTATGCCAGTAGTAGTTATAGGTTACAAAGTGTAGAGTAATATTTCGTTACATTTTGAAAGGAACTTCACTTGCTTGACAACCTCCATCCTCTTTGCAACACACCTTACATAGAGGTTCTGTAGATGTCAAGATTTATTTTTTGCTTAAAGTAGTTAGTTTTCTAATCTTAGAAACAGAAAAAGAAGTAATGTATAATTGGAAATACCGTAATATAGTCTGTAAACTCATAGTATGTTTTAACTGAACTAGTTCAAATGAAAATTGTTTATTTCTCAAGTATAGTAGCGTGAGAATGATTCACTAAACCTCCGTTTGAATTGCAAAAAGGACCTCTGCTTCTCTAGATTTAGATAAGTTCTTTCATTCTTATTCTTTGAACTTTGGGGTAAATTAAACGCTTGCAAGGAAGGATATGCGTTATTGCCAACCTATTGCTGTGCTGTTTTATCTGGAGGAAGAGAGAGTAGTATGTCCTTATTAGTCGGTTTAACTTCTCTTTTAATATGATCTGTCAATGGTCACCAAGGACATGACTCTTGATAGGAGGGTATGGAGGTCAATGATTTGTAGGAATGCAGGCTTATTTCTTTCCCATTCTCAGAGTATTTGTATTCATCTTCTTGTTTTTCCCTATCTCTGTATTTCTATTACTACCTGTTTCTATTTATCTCGTTATCTTATTTTCGTGTTGTTTTTTCTTATTACTGTTGCCTCTTTTTCATCTTTCGTTCAGTTGTGGATCTATTGGGAACAACCTCTCTACCTTCTGAAGGTAGGGGTAAGGTCTCCACACACTTTACCCTCTCCAGGCCCCACTTGTAGGATTACATTGGGTTTGTTGTTGTTGTAATGCTCACTACCTTGCATAAACTTGCTAATACACCATCCTTTTGCGGACCTGACAGATTTTCCATATCACGGGTTCTTCAAGTGGCTATCTGAAGTTTGTGAAGATTTGTGGCAATAATTTATGACTTGCTTGAAGGATAGTCTATTTTGCTGATAGGTGATCCTTTTGCCTATTTTAATTTTTTATAGTTTTGCATCCTTTGCTTTGAACTATCTGATATTTCTTGTACTTTTGTTACTTTTTTCTGGACTGCTTTTCGTTTGAGCTGAGGGTCTATCGGAAATAGCCTCTCTACCTCCCAAGGTAGAGGTAAGGTTTGCGTTCACTCCACCCTCCCTAGACCCCACTTTGTGTGATTATACTGGTTATGCTGTTGTTGTTGTGTCCTCTGCTGAGACTGAAGGACATCTATATTAAGTTATTAGGTGGAGGTTCAATAGTATACATCTTCAACCACATTTTCCACATAAAGATGTCTGTCAACATGCAAACCAAAGCAATAGTCATTTCAAGGCATGAATAAAAGAGGATTTTCCACTACAATATGCGTCAACTGTTTGCACATTCAAACTATGAATGTTACATCTCAATTTTCCTACATCTATCCTTGTTTTCTATTTAGTAAATCATGAATAATGGCTCAAGCTTGTGAGCATAAATGAAAGAATAGGAGATGCTGCTTATTGTACACTGCACCCTTTTTTCTAAGGGGTGACTTCAAATCTTCTGCTGCTCTAACTTTGTAATTTTGTATCTCCGGTGAGGTTATTGAATGCCATCAATATGTTAGTCATCAAATTTCTATCCTACTCCTTGTTTTTCTCTACTTTTAATGGGTAGATTTTGGTGTGTTACGACCAGCAACCTTCTCTGCAGCTGCTCCCTCCTTCTTTTTGTCATCACTTCTGTTTCTGACTAGCTTACTTGCAGGGAAGTGCAGTCTAGCAATGAGAGGTCGTGGGGCTCTTGACTCTCGATCAAATCCCCTTACACAGACAAATCCTGTAAAATGACATTTGCAAGGTCAGTTTTACATTATCTGACTCTAGTAGTTAGGTAACTCAGTTACATCTTTTACTTGGTTAAACATAAAGTTGAATACGTTTATATGTTTTCCCAAAGCGAGAGAAAGAAAGGTGCTGGTATTCAATAATATCTTGAATAGTTTAATAGTGGTAAATATTTGTAGCTCAGATCTTTTTTCTGCATCTTTTTTCAAATATGAGAAGCAAGAAAAGTTGGCCTTACCTTTCCAGAAGCAGTATTGAATTTGTTCTGTTGGCAAGCCTGATAAACATCAATGTTTATATAGTCAGCAACTTAGACTCAATTCTTAAGTCATAGATCAAACCACAATGTTTTTCTGAGCATTTGTCTGTACCTTTAAAAATTGTTGAGACAGAAGTCCCAAAGTACACGGTCCTTCTTGACAGGGACCATAGTAATCTTCTCGGAACATCAATTGGATTAAGACTAGATTTATGATCTGCAAATACCTGCACAGGATAAGATCACATCGAATCCAACTATCAGAACAATTGCAATCAATAATATCCATTTCCAAGTTTCACTACACACAGTTGTGCTAGTAAGTTCTGAGTATCAATGTCCAAACAAAGACTCCTGAAAATAGTGATCAGATTACTAGGTCCGGAATTTACCTCATTAACCTGGAAGTATGTTCCGTTGAGTGGGAAGCTCCCTCTCATTGCTGTTCGGCATGGTATCTGCAATAAGCTAGGTGTTTCAGAGAGGGAAAAAAAGAATACCAGCTTATAGTTCTTCTACAGACAGTGACTGTGACTTTGAAGCACAACAAATGCCTGGGCCACTCACCAGTAGTGTGCCTCTTACGGTTTGTGAGTGTGCTTCTCTTATGCCATTGCATGAAAAGCATGTCTTCTCATTGCACAGGCTCCCTGATCCACTGAGATCACACTTTGTTTCTGGTGGTTCAATTGAATTTACAGTCTCACCTGGTGGAACATTAGGCACAGGAGTTAAAACAACATAATATACTGCAGACTAGAGTTCTAATTAACCATTATATTGTTATCTGTAGTCAGTGACAAGAAGGGAGGAAAAAGGGAAAAAAACTGGCCAGTGCGTCCTCAGTAGTATATGGGGCAAATTTTGGTTTCAAAAGCTAATATTGCTACTGCATGAGTCTTTGACTTCATATTAGATGAGAATCATGGACACAAGTTTTCTCCGTTCACTAACTGTGCTATGTGTGCATTAGTTGATATCCCGGGGAAGATGATACTGTTTAAAGAGTATTCAGTTACATACCTGGTGTCCAAATTGCTAAGAGGTATGGACTTGGGTCATCAGGTTCCCGTTTATCCAGCTGTATTTGAAGATTATTGGGTCATACTAAAGTTCTAGCCAAATTTAATTGAGCAACAGAAGATAGACAACTGACCTTTTCCAACAATTCATGGGAATCTGGGAGTTCATACCTGCAATATATTAGAGTATTGACGATTAGTTTTGAGATTATAACTGCTACAGCATTTTAGCATGGCTTCACAGGTTAAAAATGAGACGACTCAGTACTTTCAAAGTGTTCATTAGAAGGCCATTTGGATACTCATAATTGATGGTGCTGTGGACGAGCAATACAAATTAGGACTGCAATTCTTGGTACATCTAATTCTTTCTTTCAGCACAGTGCAAATTTGTGTGGATATCTCCATTGCACATTCTTTGCTGATTGTCTTCTTAATTCCGTACAATCTCATATTCGTGTTAGGTCCTACTACAACAATGATATATTCTACCAAGTCCCTTTTATTCCATACTTTAAATTTTCTTATCTTTTTCACATCTTTACATAGGTAAAACATCAAACAAGAGCTCAGGAACTTACACTGAATGTTCTGTCCGTAAGCGGCTGACATTTTTCAGCTTTGGAGTAGGAATTGAAGCCGCATCTGGATGCAAGGCCACCAGGGCCTTGGAGAAGTCACCTTCTGTGTTATTCTCTTGTAAAATAGTCTCCACATTGGTTGTGAACTCTTTCATGTTGAGTTTAATTGTTGGAATATCATCGGAATCCTCAAAAAATCCATCCTCAATGTCGCTTGCTAATAGGTCTGGCAATGGATCCGGTGTTTTTGGTTCCTCAATAGTAGGTTCACAGATGGTGGTAATGAGTGTTGCTTCTCTATCTAATAAGTTGGTCATCTCTTGAGGAATTGACAATGGCCCTTTTAGGAAAAAAGGGAAGTTATCAGCTTCAACTGGAGCACACGGGTGCATCCTTCTTCCTTCAGCTGCGGGTGGTAATAGCATAGGTATGACTGCGGCAACTGCATTTCCCTCACCAGAGATTGGAACTGCTGAACTCACTATACTCTTCTCTTCTGGGCCAGGAAGGGCCAGTCTTGCACTGCAGGTAATTATTAACATGTTTGTCAATTTTCCTCGGAATTGATGAAGTAATAAAAGTAGTAAAACATTGCCAGATTTTGCATCTCTAGGGTAAGTGCATAGAATTAAGTGACCATCTGAGGAACAGTGCTGACCTTGCGTAAGCACTAGCGAAGTGTCTGCACTCAGCTCGCAGTGGACATGCATTACAGTTGGGCTTACTTTTGGTGCAGAAAACCTGTGCAAATATTGGAAGTCGGTCATAATTATAATTCTTTCTCACGAGGGACAACCTCCACAAAAATAGTCATATGAGGACACATTCAACTTGCAAAGCGCAATTAAACTTACCTTTCCAAAGGTAATCATGTGGTAGTGCAACTCATACCTGCCAACAAACATCACCTTATTAGTGATACATCCATGGGTATGTTAACAGTGTCGTTCAGCTTATTAATTGCATGTGTAACCAATGAAAACTATTATGAGGTCTTGAGAAAGTACAGTGTTTTCTGGTCGAGCTTGCATAGTCTTGGCCAGAGATACTTCTGAATTGTCTCCAGAATTGGATACCTGTATGAAAACATGAATGATAACCCATATGGTAGACAAAGTACAGTTTTGGGTTTAGCTTTAATAACTTACAGTTCAAGAAGATGCAACTGCATTGACTCAGGAAGTGGTCGGAGAGGAACCCATCCTAATCGGACAGCGATTCGTCCAACATTTGTGTCAACCTGACAAATTCAACTTTTTGATAAATTTGAGATCTTGATTAAGTGAGTAGATCACTGCACATTGGCAAGTGGAACTTACTGGAAAAGCAAGGTTATGAAGTGTTAAAAGCCGCACGCATTCTACACTTTTCAGACCCAGTCCGCGAATACTTAATAGGTACTCTCTGCAGTAAGGAATTTTTTTTAGGGGAAGACAAACTCACGAAGATGGAAACTTTAGTGTATTATTGCAAGGAACTTACTTTACTTTTTCGGGGGCCACATCTCTCAACCATTCTAGGTCAATACTTCCATGATCCCTTACCAGTCTGTTGAGGAAGTCCTGCACAACAAACAATTATGTTTTCTACAAAAATTTACTTTTGAGGTCCCTGTTTCTCCTTGGCCACTAGTGAATTCATTTTTGCTGCTGGTACCTTAATTCGCTCCGCCAGCATGTTGTTCATCCCTCGTTCCTTAATAGCATCAGAAATTTCTTTGACTGCTGCTCTTCGAACTGCTTCGTAGTTCAATGAGTCCATTGCATCCTTGCTTCTTTCTTTTTTCCCACTCTTTGATTGGACTTCCTTTCTCAAACTATCCCAGTCAAAAGCTTTCTTATCTCCTTCCTCGACTTTTCTTTTTCTTTTCTTTGAGATGCTAGCGCCTGTTTCACTGGGTTGGTTTCTTGAATGATAAGCTTGACCTTCTGCATGTGATATGGTTATAATGCAAGAGCTTCTTTCATGTACTACAGAGGTAAGACATACTGATCTTGCATGATATTAAATCTTATTTGCAGATTTTGGTATATCAGGATTACCTTCTTGTCCTTTAGCAACGGCTTCTGAATGGTTTACTGACTGTCGGATGCAAGCGCATTTTAGTTCTGAGACCATTGCCATCTCCTTTTGATAGGAACTTGCAGAATGTTGGTTATTTGAATTGTGAGGTTGCCTTCGCAAATTTCTCATCTGTCCTCTGTGTTCTGCAAATGCATATTCTCCCGTCCTGGGTGCATGAATAACGGGAGGTGTGGTTTGCTGAGCTATCAAATTACTCGAATTTCCTGCTATCTGTTTCACACTTTTGCTCATGAAATCTACTCCTTTTGCTGCATTGAGTTGTGGAGTTATTGAAGTCAAAGAGGCGGGAATTTCTTTCTCATGGCATGCTATTTCATGTTTTCCAAATTCTGGTGTCTTGGTCAACCAGGAATTCCTGGCAGTTCTTACTGATATTTCTTGAACCTGAACAAGGGGGTTGATTGGAAAGCCATGTAAACATGTCTCTGCATCAAGATTTTGTTTATGCCTGGTATCCTCTGCAGTTTCTGTCTTCTGATTCCCAACGAAGGACAACTTTTCTGTATGTATGTTCCTCATAAAGTGACTCTGATAGTTCTGGAATGCAGCAGTCCACTTTGTCATTGGAGAATGGTTTGCTTGAGTGCTGTTTATGTTCAAGTTGGGCGAACTTGGTTGCTCTTCACATTCTGAGTCGGATCCGGAGCTTGACCTGAGTTCTTCATTGGCTTGAAGAAAATGAGAGTCGGGAGAGTTTTGTATTGAAATGACTTCCTCGTCTGTTCTCCTGTTGTGCTCACTTACTAAATAAGCTCTGGTTGTTTGAGGGTGATTTTTGATTCTGTGCTGTGGTCTAGCTTTATGATATATGGTAGTCCCATTTGGATCTATTATTTCAACTTCTGGTTCCTCCACTACTATGTTACACCGGCCTTGGGAGAGGGTATTCTTGGTGCTTGTTGGCTGCAAGGGGAACTTGGCTGCAAGGCACATGAAAGCAGAGCTGCAAGAAAGGACAATATGTTATTGAATTATCAACTTCTATATTTAATTAGATTGACTATGCTCTTCTGATGGTATCCGACCATCAAATACCTTGAGAGATGATCTGAAACATTTTGAGTGAGGAACACTCCTATTACTGAGTCGACTACAGATCCCTTCCAAGGCGAGAACCTCCTATCCCCTGCAAAGCTCAAATTATTTGTCTAGTGGGAGTTGATAACATCAATATTAATAATACAAGACAGATATGTGTGGTTGTGGAGACGAAAGGTTTATGGTATTCTTTGTTACCTTGAACAAGGCGCATTCGTGCGACAAAAGAGTCTACCCGTCCACGGACAATTTTCCTTTCGTCTTCCCACCATTTTTCCCTGTCCTTGTCCATTGGCTCTGCCCTTCCTTCCTCCCACATTAAGAAGTTCCATTCTCTGATTGTCTCTAAGTCAATGTCCACACTAGGCCGTGCTTTACGCCTTTTGGTAGGATCAAATCCCTCATATGGGATAATTGTGCCAACTCCATTGTATGGAACAAGGGCCTTTTGCTCCTCTTGAGCAGCATTTTTCTTGTTATAACCAATAACAAGGCGTTCCAATTGTTGTGTGATTATATCGACTGACACAGCATATCTGCGTGTTCCTTGTAAGCCTGTGTGACAGAAAGTTTGTAGCGGTTGGAATCTAACCAGGCGTTTGGACATAAGAATAGATGTGATATTATTTGAAATTAAGCTGAAAATTGTATTTGGAAATTGAAGTTGTGCTTGTTGATTTTTGTTGACCAGTTTCTCAATTATTGAAAGAAAAAGGAAAAACTCATCTTCAGATTTTTTTCGACAAATCAGCCCAGTATATAACTAGCAATGTTTTGATCTTCTTTTTTTTTCTAAAGAAAATATTTTATGGACAAACGACCCCCATCATAATTCTTCATACTTAGTTTAAGACTAATGCTACGTTGCTGGATAGTTAAAAAATGAAAACAACAAAAGCATGAGTGATGTCATAGCTGCAAAAGGATACCTGTAGCTTTTGTTCGGTGATGTTGTGTAGCTTGTGAGTTCTTGTTCTCTCTTGTAAGCAGCTCCTGATTATTGAGTAGTTCATTGGGTGATGTGTGCCCCATGTTGTGCATTTGTGCGGGTGATGCCTGTCTCATGTTCTGCATTTGTGCGGGTGATGCCTTCCCCATGTGCTGCATCTGTGCGGGTGATGTCTGCCTCACGTTCTGCATCTGGCATAGCAGCCTACTATGTGCAAATCTTCTCTCAATACTTTGTAGCACCATAGCCAACGTTTGGGATGGATATCGAAGATTCCAGTTACTGCTTCTGGGCTCTGATTTGGATCCATGCTGTGATATTGGCTGTGTGTGAGATTGGAATTGAGATGATTCAGGTTGCTTTTGGGTGTTATGTTTAACAACCATGGGACTAGCACAATGCCTAATAGCCTCTCCACTGGCTCCACTGTGATCAGATACTGGGAATCCATTGCATCTGTTTATGCTCACACTTTTTGACTGGAAATTTCTTGAGTCATGTATTGAAGCTGCAGTAGAGGAAGTACCACTTATTTCAGAATTGAACTTCATTTTCTTGTTAATCTCTGTACCTCCTAAACTAAGTGTGCTGCAATGTCCCATCTGGCTGAATATTCTCGGTTGAAATGCAGAACTGGGGCGCTGATCTCTACTGGCACCTATTTTGTTGGGTGCACATGCCCTGTCTTTCAAAAGCAGGGGTATCCTTTCCATTGCCAGCTGTCTTGGTTCGTCTCTCTTTAGTCTACTATCAAAGACAACCTGGCCTACTCTGGCTTCATCTAATCGCCCTTGGTCATACCCAAGCTGAATGCTGTTTTGGTACGGATTAACATTCCGCATACTTAAACTCCTTGCGATGGCATTCAGTGCATGATTATTTGCTGTAACATGATTTGCTGAAGAGAGTGGCAATCCCAAATCTTTTGGCTTTTCTGTCAGCAGTTTTTCTGCAAATTCTGCTTTCCTATTCTGAGCAGCTGATATTGCAGAACCTTCCATGATAGCCAAAGATGACTCCATGTCTTGAGAATTCAAGTTCAAATCAAAAAACACTTTTCTTTGTTGATGTTTTTCTTCATGGCTAATATTGGTACTTGCCAGTCTTTCATCTTTTGTTATGTCTTCCAAGTCAAAGTTTAGCACTTTCCGACATGATTTTGGTGTCTCTCCAGCATCAGTCACTTTGTCCTTGTTAGCAACTTTGGTTTGTCCAGTAGTTGAAGCTTTGGGGCCCTTTCTGCGGACATACTTCCTTTTTCCTGATGGGTTCTCATTCGGAGTGCTATTTCTTGGGGCAGCGGATTCAGCTACTTCGGTTTGTTCAGATGTTGAAGCTTTGAGGCCGTCTTTGCAGACATACTTCCTTTTTCCTGATGGGGCCTCTTTTGGAGTACCATCTCTTGGGGCAGCAGGCTTTGGAGTTCTTTTGGGTTTCCCTTCTATTACTACCTTTGGCCGGTGTTTTCGCCTTTTGGGAGTTCTCGATGCTGGTGTCCTGTTTAAGTCAATGTCCACATGACCAACATTGTCTTTATCGACCTTTTCATTCGATGATGATATGACAACCAATGAATCTGTAACTCTCTGTGACAGTTTATCAGAGTGGTCATCTTTGGATTGCATTGACCCAATAACATTCTCCTGCTTATCTTTCAAGCTTTCTTGTATCGGAAAATTTTGCCTCTCAAAATGCTGGTTGTCCTTGAAGTGGTTCCTCTCTGGAGTTGCTGGTTCAAATGTGGAGAAACTATTTGTGCTTGGAATTGTGCCAGCATCTGGTGCCAAGGGTGAAATCAAGGATTTATTGACCTGATAAGGGCCTCGCACGCCATCTGTAAGCAAAATAAATTAGACATAAACTAGTGATTCAGATTGAAATATCTTGATATATATCTGCCCAAAATAACATGTTTTTTTTTTTTATTCGTTTTACTGTTCCTAGGCATTACATAAAGGTTAAACTCACCAAGTGATAGGCGCCGGTTGTTAAAACAGTCAAATGTCTGATTTGGACTTTTAAACACTTGATTCTCGTTGAGCAGTGTTTGACTTGGAGACTCGAGTTGCTGTTCATATCTGCCGTCAACTTGAGAATACGATTTCTGAAAGGTTGATAAATCACCAAGATGGATGATATTGCTTGATCTTCCGCTGGTGGATTGCACATACGATGGACTCTTCATCCCCAACAATTCTGCTAAAGAATTAACTCTGGTGCAAGCAGGCTTACTGTGGTCTGCTACATTTTCAGAGCAGTTGATATCTACATCAGGGCGTCTGTTCTTGACTGCTACATCAGTCCAGTGACCAATACGCCCATTATTCAAACTCACTGACATGGCAGGTTTCTGAACTGCTCCAGTATCACAATCTGACTTTCGTAAAATTCCACCATACACCCCGAGCAGGTTTTGCCATTCCCCCATTTCCATCTGATTCCCTGGCATTTCAGCTGGAACAAGGCCGGGTCTTTGCAAAACCGGCCTTTGCTGAGTAAAAGGAATCCAACGATCCCCATTTTGAGTAACTCTTTTTTCTTGGGGAGTTGAAAACATTCTCCCCTGATTCATCCTTAAATTGTAAGTCTTCTTCTTGCTGTCTAATGCATATGTTTTGAGTCCCAGATGACTTCACTGTAAAACATAAAGAAATTTCAATTTCATAACTGCTACTAAGTAGAAGGTTTAAACACATGAAAAAGAACAGTTTTTTGATATAAAAGCATGAGAAGTTCCATCATGCAGTTAATGACAGGAAATTTGAGTAAATTGCAGAAACATATAGAGGCAGATCCAAAATCTAACCTCCAGTCAACATGCTGCAATAAACGAACCAATTCAACAAGTATTATCAGTTCTCAATGGTTTATATTTCGAAATAAAAAATATTATTGAAACAAATTAACAACAACAATATCCAGTGAGTATAAACTTATGACGATTCGTGAACTGGAACATACAATTTCTTAGTACTTGATTTTTATGAACTTAACTAATTCAAGTCTGAATTTTGCTCTCTACAGCATAAAGGAATAGCTTTTTTGTCTCCGTAAATCGTTACCAAATTCATCTATATATTCTGCCAATGGGAAACCAAAATTGCTATTTGTTTCCCAATGGATAAGATTGCTCCCCACTTAACCAAAGGTTTTGATTTCTAGCCTGGGTACGGTACCCTCAGGGCTCTACCCAGCACGAATCTGGATTAGTTGGGTCCAATGTAGGTACCGAACGCTAAATGTTGAACCAAAAAAAAAAGAGAAAAGACTACTTACAGTTCAGAGACATTTTATGATAATCATTAACCTATATGAATCATCAATCAATAAACGGCAGCCTAGCTCCTAGTAGGTGCGGAGTCCGAGGAAGGATCGGACCACAAAGGCTTACTGTAGACAGCCTTCCTTATTCTGCATTTTTGCAAGAGGTAGTTCCCACGGTTTGAACCCGTGACTTTCTAGTCACATGATGCCAAATGAATCATCAATCAGATAACAAGAAACTGAAAATGTGCTCATTATAGAAACTCAATCTCAAAAAGGTAAGAATAAATTTCACTTTTCAGTTTCTTTTTCATATCTACAAGTTTTTCCTCTGTACTTGCCACCACCATAGCCATGTAAACCAAATTCATCAACAAACAAAAAACAAAAAAAATGCTGTTTCCAATTAGCAAAAATATCACATAAAACAATTCCCAGGTGAATGAAAAATTCTGAAACAACAAATTCTGTTATAACAGAAATTAGGAAATCACACTGAATTTGATGTAATTGAATTCCCAGCTGAATGAAAATAGTCACCCAGAATCAACAAAAATAATTCTGAGTTGAAAATGATCACACCTACTTTTATGGATTATTGTTACAACAACAAATAAAAAATAGATAGAAACAAACCAATTAAAACAATAATAATAAAATATTGAACAAAATTTTAATATTTAACAATTAAACATACCGATCTTTAGCTGAGTTTAGTTAACCGGAGTGGAGTGGCTTGAGAACCAGTCAATGCCGGAGAAGCCAAAGTCTAGTCTTTGTTAAAAAATGAAGAGAGAGAAATAGAGAAAAATGAAGGACAAGTTTAGAGAGAGAGAGAAATAATATGAGAAATAGTATATGCTTTGTGTACGTTAAAGAAAAATGTTGAAATGTTTATGCTTCTACCATTTGTATATATAGTATATGTAGTAGTAGAGTGAAATAAAATTGGGTAGGAGTTAGGGGTGTATAAATATTTTTTGGCAAGGACTACATTCAAAGCATAAAATCTTTCATTTGTTACCAAGATTAATAACCACCTATTAAAATTGTATTATGTTTAAGATGATAACATTTTTTTTTTAATTTTTTTTAATTGGAAAGAATTATTTATTGGTTCTTATTAATGGTTTAAATAATACTATATTTGTGGATTTAATAGTATTTGTTTTCTATTAATTTTCGATCAAGATTTCTATACAAGGAGCGTCATGTGGAACTGTTGTACTGTATTTTTTTTGACCGATGATACAACCGTTACACAAAAAAAAAAAGGGATATCTGTGGATTAATGATAAGTTTGACGAAATCAAATGAGAGTAAATACTCTCTGTAAAGCAGATATGATGACGAGACTTTCGGTTCTGCTTCAGTAAATACTCTCTGTAAAGCAGATATGATGACGAGACTTTCGGTTCTGCTTCTTTGGTTTGTAATGTATTTTTTTTATCGTTGGTAGATAGAAGTTGGCAGTTCAGTTACTTAAATTTTTATCTCTTTTTTTTTAGAAAAAAGAAGATATTCGCGATTTAATGTTAAATTTTATAAAATTTAAGTTAGAGAAATCTTTTTTGTAAATTAGATATTATGACTATATTTTTTATTCTGCTTTTTGGCTTGTTACCGTTGGTAGAGAGACATGGGGGTTTGAGCCACAGGTGACAAAAGAGATTTAACATGAGGTGTAGGTGACATAAGTCTTAATAATTGAGTAAAAGTGACAATTACTTAATTATGGATTAAGAAAGTTTAAAATTTTTTAAAATAGCCCACAATTTTTAAATTTACACTTTGATCCCAATATTAGTTAATATAACGGGGAACGAAGGGAAAAAAAGCATCTTTCACTCTCTCCTCATCTATTGTTATTTTCTCTCTTTTCACGATATTTGTTGTTCATTGTTGTTGCTGCTGCTTTATTCATCATCTTCTGATTCATTATCATCAACTTATACTTCATTATCATCTTCATATTCTTTTTGTTAACTATTGTTGTTGTTGTTGTTGTTTTTGTTACCCCGATTGCTGCTCTTTGATCAAATTCTTATGTCAAATTTTATTTCGTAAATCACTTTCAACTTTGGAATTTACTTGAGAGGTGACTTTTTTGTCATTTGGGTAACTGCTAGTGTGTGGTTTTTTCAACAATAGCTAGCACGCGAACATGAATGCAATGTGAATAATCTGTTTAAACGGATCCATTATCTGCGGCACCAGATAAATGTTCTATTGTAACAGTAGACTCATGTTGGATTCATGGTTATGGTTCTAGGTGCCCGTAATATGAATCGAATAAATGGGTATTTTGTTGCACCAGATTAGTAATCTGTTTCAACAGATAAATAATCTGTTTCATCAGATTACTAATCTCTTTCGAACAATAAAATACAGCTCCTTTCACAAATTATTCAAATTATTCCTTAATTGTAGACATGTCATTCGTTAAGAAATAGAAATAAACAACATGAAAATTAAATAAGAAATAAAAAGTCAAGTGCATTAAACATAAATTTTTATAAAACAAACAAAAAACTACATAGATAAAATAATTTTTTTAATTATTATTATCATCATTATTATTTGTATGGCCAGCCGGTCAATCTTCAACCGGCAGCAGCAGTGCCCTCGTCAACTTGCGGATCTCCCGCAGCATCCTTATTCTGACGGCGGCCAACTCCCAATGCAGGTCATGAACCTCCTTCTGCAGTTCCCGCATGACGTCTCATAAAATAGCGACATCCCGCACAGGATCAGCCATATCTAGAAAACGCATAAGTTTACAAAAAACACGTAAAAACAAAATTAAAGAAAAGAAAGAATTCAAATGTAATGTAATATACAACGAATATTTACACAAAAATCAAGAAAAAAACTTACCAGAGACAGAAAAAAGCTATCAAGTCCTTGAAGAGAAAGTAGTTGAAGGCGTAACAAGAGCAAGGAATAAATAGTGTGTGCAGAACAAACGACTGAATAAGGAGGGACCTATTTATAGAGGATTGAACTTGAATGAGTTAGGCAAAAAATCGCAACTGTTCACCTCCATTTATTAATGACATTCTTGATTACTGTAAAAAATTATGACTTAATTAAATTAAACAATATTGTGAGAAGTCATGACTTTTTAGCTTTATTATTATTAATACTTAGTTCTTTCCAGGAACCGTTTTTACATTGAGTTGGACAACAGATTATATATCTGTTGCATCAGATAATATATCTGATGCAACATATAATATATATATTTTAAAAAATATATTATCTTCATGATATCCAAATTTTCTGAATTTTTAATTATATAAATTAATAAAGTAGATTTAAAGGCACAACTATTCACCTCCATTTATTAATGACATTCTTGATTACTGTAAAAAGTTATGACTTAATTAAATTAAAAAATATTGTGATAAGTCATGACTTTTTTCAGCTTTATTATTATTAAAATAATTAGTTCTTTCAAGGAATCATTTTTTTTACACTGAGTTGCACAACAGATTATATATCTGTTGCATCAGATAAATCATCTGTTACAACAAATATATCATCCGTTGCAACAAATAGATAACCTATTGCATCAGATAATATATCTGTTGCAACATATAATATATATATATATATATATATATATATATATATATATATATATATATATATATATATATATATTTTAAAAATAAATTATCTTCATGACATTCAAATTTTCTGACTTTTTAATTATATAAATTAATAAAGCAGATTTAAAGGCACAACTGTTCACTTCCATTTATTAATGACATTCTTGATTACTAGTTATGACTTAATTAAATTAAGCAATATTGTGATAAGTCATGACTTTTCAGCTTTATCATTATTACAATAATTAGTTTTTTCGAGGAATCGTTTTTTTCCTTAAATTATGTTTATCATTTATTTCCTTATTCTTTTTTTGTGAAAAGAAATGACTTAATTAAATCAAGCTGGTGAGTTTTTTAGTATTATTGTGACAAGTCATGACTTTTTCAGCTTATTAAATTTAAATAATTTTTTTCTCAATTTAAAAATCGAATACACCTGGTTTTCAATAACTGTTTCGTTAATAACCATTTTTATTAATTGAGTTATGGCAACAAATTGTATATCTGTTGCATCAGATAACTCATCTGTTTCAACAGATATACCATCTGTTGCTATAAATCGACCATATGTTTAAGGAGCTTTTTTAATTTCTTCTAACTGATTCATCAGTCGCAAAAGATGAGCAATTTGATGCAGCAGCATCGTTTTTTATTTTTGTTTGTTGAATGTGTTTACACAAAAGTCACAATCACGACTATTCATTCACTTTTTTCTTAACAATCATATCATCATATATCTTAATTAAATTAATCCAATGTTGTGACTTTTTTTAAATTAAATAATCTTTCTTCTTTCTTTTACGATTATAATATTATTTAGTTCCTTATTATTTATTAACGGACCATTTTTAGGAGAATTCTCATCATGACTTTTCACCACCATCTGTTGCCACAGGTGCTCAATCCCTACCTCCAACCGTCGACATGTTGAGAATAGGGAATAAATAGAATGATAATTAAATATTGAATAAGAATTAAAAATTCAAAGTTGACCAAATCAAACCAAACATATACATGGATTATTTTAAATCCCTTATAGGTAGATCGGATATAAAAAAGAAAAATACATACGCTAAAAGAAAGAAAAAACATAACCTAATTATTATTACTACTACTATTATTATTATTACTATTATTGTTACTATTATTATTGTCAACTTGACAATTTTCATCCGGCAGCTGCTGGGTCCTCCTCAGCCTTGCTCCAAAGTCAGCCAAATCCCTCTGGAGTTCATCAAACTGCCTTTGAAGCTCCTGCAAGGACTCGATAAGAATCTTCTTGTACGAATATGGATCAGCCATATTAGTATTGTAAGTATAGTAGAATGAACGAGTGAGTGAGAGGAGGCTGAAGGGACCTATTTATAAAATGATTGAATTGGAAGGGACTGGACTTAGTCAAACAAAAAGCCACGTCTGTTCATATCCCTTAATTAAATAAAACTGGTGACTTTTTGAATATGGAAATTAAAAAAAATAGATCTAAATACAACATTTTATCTTTTTATTGTATTTCGGAAAGAGACAGATTGGTAATCTGTTGCAAAATATATTCCACCTGTCAAATAACTTACAACATATTGATAATCTGTTGCAACAGATGGATATATCAGTTTGCTTTTCCATCAGCTGTGGCGTCTGTTGCACTTGCTAGTCATCTGTTTATTCAATTTCATCGAGAGCAATCGATTTTTCTAAACACTTCTTGGCCAAACTCAATTTTTGCTCTTGGATTGCTTCTCTTTTTTTCTTTGCATCCTTCAAGCTGGCCACCAAATTTAATTTTTGCTCTTGGATTGATGGCAAGAATTGAATTTAGAGGCCAGCTTGAAGGATGCAAAGAAAAAAAGAGAAGCAATCTAAGAGAAAAAATTGAGTTTGGCCAAGAAGTGTGTTTAGAAAAATCTATTGCTCTCGATGAAATTAAATAAACAGATGACTAGCAAATTGCAACAGACACCACAACTAATGGTAAAGCAAACTGATATATCCATCTGTTGCAATAGATTGTCCATATTTTGTAAGTTATCTGATAGGTGGAATATATTTTGTAACAGATTACCAATCTGTCTGTTTTTGAAATACAATAAAAAGATAAAATATTATATTTAGATCCATTTTTTTTAATTTACATATTTGAAAAGTCACCAGTTTTATTTAAGTAAGGGATATGAACAGTAGTGGATTTTTGTTTGACTAAGTCAAGTTACCACTTCCAATTCAATCATTTTGTCATTGTGGTCGTTAAGCTCAGTATAGAGCTCTTGATCTTTTGTGAATTTATCAACGAGGACCACTTTCTTTCTTGGCAGCTTTCTTATAATACTCCTCTTGGTCCTTCTTAGCTCTACGCAAGGTCAAGGAGAAGTATGGAAGGTTCTTTTTGAGTTTTTCCAAGGCAAGCGCTCTCTCGACTGATAAATCCTGTGCTGCAGCATCTATGGATAGTGCAACACTCAATGCAGAACAGTTTTCTGGTAGAAGCAAGTCTTCAGAAGACATAATCAGTAATCTATCGATATCACTTTTCGCTGTGTCAAGCAGTTCTGTTGATATCTTGTCTTCTACGGAGAAGATTGATTAGCAGAAAAACTAAGTGATTGAGATCGTTTAATCTGTTGACTAACTCAAGCAAAGACGTCTTTTGGATTATCAAACTTAACAGGGCAGTCTGGTGGTTCAATAACATCAGATGTCTTATTTTTGGTATTAGCTAATGATGGGGAGATTCTTCCTTCCTCACCATCCTGAAAGGAAAATGCACTCAAAATTAGATGGAGTATCACTACATAACGACACAAGATAAACTAAATCTAGCATTAAGTTTTTCCTTCCTAATCCTCCATTTTTTATCTTCTCACCTTTATCAGATCCAAAATTTTTCTTTTTTCGAAAACTTAATAATGCCTTGGAAATTGCTCCTTTCTCCTCTTATCCTTAATCTCTAATGGAGTGAATGAAACTGAAATCCTTTTTGATCGAATGACTAGATGACACTATTGTTAGATATCAATTCCTTTACATCAACGGTTAATGCATTAATAGTAGTAATCACAACATCATGTTTTGCCTTGCACTCTTCACATTTGCATACACAAGATAAGCAAGGAGGGGAAAGATTGATCATTCTTCTATCATATAAAGGACAACATATTTGTCATGCAAAAGTCTACATCGTCGCCAGAAATTCTTGCCACAACAAAAGTCTATAGAAGGCATGACAAATAAACATGAGCAACATCCGACATTAAATCTTAGCAAGGTATCAGAACCATATTCATGGTCCCTCATCCTTATCAGTTCGGACCTACCAAACTTAACTGTAAAATTATAGATATCTTGTTTGAATGATCTATGACTAATCAGTAAAAACAACATTCACAAAATCAGTGTACTCTATGTGTGTGTTTCCACAGCATACCTCCCACATATGAAGTGGTTCCATCTGCATGCAACTTATTTCTCCAAACCTATCTTTACTGCAGCCTCTTGTGATGGTCAGGCAAAAGTTGATCAACTTTCAGTTCCTTTTATATCTACAAAGAAAAAGGAAACAAATTATGTCACAGAAAGAAAATTATCCATCTGTTGCAACAGATGTAGAGTCTGTTGCATCAGATGTGGAGTCTGTTGCGTCAGATGCGGAGTCTGATGCAACAGATATGGAGTCTGTTGGAATACATAGCAACCTTGCTGGTGGTTTGATTTGTTCCAACAATTGTTCCGTCTGTTGCAACATCAACAACAGCATAAACTACACACAACAAATAAAAAACATCAACAACAACAAAAAAAAACATTTGTTCCAACAATATCATCAACAACAAAGAAGTATACATCCTATGTTCCAACACCATCAACAACCAGGGATAGACCCACATGGAGTCCTTCGGGTGTGCGAGCACAAACTGAACTCGTATCGAACTTTATATATGTATATGGAAATTAAGAAACAAAGTATATAATTTAATCAGTGAGCACTCATAGTAAGAGTTGTTTGGTTAACCTAGTTGTTGTTTATGGGTGCTTAAGGCTATTTATTTCTTTTGGTCTTGAGTTCAATTCCCACTCAGCTCATATTTTTTTAATTTTGGTAACCAACTCTTCTCTCCTTATTCACTTTAAACTTTTTTTTATTTTTTTCTCCCTTATTCCTTTTGTTGATTGTTCGGACTCCACTATTTTTAAGATAAGAAGCACCCACTGTCTAAAAAATCTGGATCCACCACTGTCAATACCACCACACCACAAGTTCCAGCAACGCCAACCCCACCAACAACATCAATAACAGAATCAACAACAAAGAAACAAACAAAATACATAAAAAAAATGATACTGCCAACAAGGCTTTTAAACTTCTCCCAACATATGACTTTTTTTGCATCTTGTAATAAAAATTCTCGGTTCGTTTATTCAACAATTAAAAGTTCCTTCAAATTTTTTAAATAAATATGATATGGGAAAATGATAATTAAATAAAAAAAGATGTAAATAACTTGCAAGAAGAAGACGAGAATGAAAGAGCAATAGTGAATCATAACTTAATGTCGAAAGGGGGTCAAAATAGCAATTTCTGTTGAGGAATCTAAGATATAGATATGGATCGATTTAGATCCGAATGAAAATTTATGAGAAAGAAGAGAGAAAAAAAGGTTGTGATAACCCTAAAGAGGATAGAAAGAAAAAAGACGAGAGACGAATAAAATAAATTTAGGGCTGAAAGAGAGATGAGATAATTATAATTTTTAGATGTACTACCCTTAATGTTAAATGACTAAACAATGTGTTTTTATTCAAATTTTTATTTTCAAAGCATAATTAATAAGGCTAATTTGGTACTTGGTAGTAAAATAAATCCCTAATTAATATTTTCTTAATGGGTGTGCCATGTCAATAGGGGTCATTAATTAATATTCACTAATAATTTGAGGGGCACGAGGAAGAAAACGGGTGACATTGAAAAAACAGGACAAGACTACTCAATGAGTTTTTTGAGTTATCCAAGAAACATTTTTTACCGCCTTTAGTAGTACTACTACTTTATCTACTCGGACAGAAGTCTGCTTTAAAATTAAAAGAAAAAAAAGATTTTCAAACAGATTTGTCATCTGTTGCAACATATATAAATATCTGTTTGAAAAATCCCAACAGCTCAGTCATCTGCGACAATAGATGAAAATGTCCATTTAATAACTAAATCAGAAATGTCATCTGTTACAACAGATATCAATATCTGTTTGAAAATTCCCAACAGCTCAGTCATTCGTCATAATCGATGCAAATATCTATTTGATAATTAAATCAAATATGTCATCTGTTGCAACAGATATTGTTATCTGTTTGAAATTCTCCAACAGCTCAGTCGTTTGTTGCAACAGATTTCATTGCAATTGATTTGGGTGGAACTAGGGATGAAAGAATGAGCTCTTCATTAACTTAATGTTAAGATTAATAATAGTACCTACATCGATCTAGGTGGAATGATGGATGAATGAATGAGCTAACAGGGTAAACTACGAATCCAATTGAGTCATTGCATTTTCATGGAATTAGTATTGCGTTCATCCCGACCGGAGTCGTCGATTGATCACTCTGAGTTGAAATGAGTTCTCATTAACTTAAAGTTAAGATTAATAATAGTACCTACATCGACCTGGGTGGAACTAGGGATGAATGAATGAGCTCAAAGGGTCAACTACAACTTCATTAGAGTCTTTTGGCAATTGCATGATGAGACGGTACTGCGTTCCTTCCGACAAGAGTCATCGATCGATCATTCTAAGCTGAACCGATTCTTACTACCTCATATGTTCAACTAATTCCTTAATTGAATAATCTGGGACTAGGGGTGAGTTCTCATAGGGTCAACTATAACTTCAATTGAGTTTTTTGACAATTACATGATGAGATGGTATTGCGTTCCTCCCAACAAGAGTCGTCGATCGATCACTCTGAGACGAACTGATTCTTACTACCTCATATGTTCAACTAATACCTTAATTGATTAATCTAGGACTAGGAGTGAGTTCTCATAATGTCAACTATAATAGATGACAACGCCTATTTGATAATTTACAACAGATGGGTAATCTATTGCGACATATGACTTAATCCATTTGATAATTTACAACAGATGGGTAATCTGTCGCAACATATGACTTAATTTGTTTGATAGTTTACAACAGATTCGTGATCTGTCGCAACAAATGACATAATTTGTTTGACATTTTACAACAGATGCGCAATATGTTGCAACAGATTACATAATCTATTTTATTTGATCCAACAAAAAATACATCTGTTGCAACAGGTTGAACATTTATTTATATATAATTCAATTGAGTTCATATATTAGACTAATACCTTCATTGAATGTGAGTTCTCATAGGTTCAACTACAACTTCAATTGAGTCTTTTGCCGATTGCATATGAGACGGTACTGCGTTCCTTTCGACAAGAGTCGTCGATTGATCACTCTGAGCCGAACCGATTCTTACTACTCATATGTTCAACTAATACCTTAATTGATTAATCTAGGATTAGGGTACTAATACCTTAATTGAATAACCTGGGACTAGGGGTGAGTTCTCATAGGGTAAACTATCGATTAATCTAGGACTAGGGGTGAGTTCTCATAGGGTAAGCCACAACAGATGGTAGAGCCTATTTGATAATTTACAATATATGGGTAATCTGTTGCGACATATGACAATCCATTTGATAATTTACAACAGATGGGTAATCTGTTGCAACAGATGACTTAATCTGATTGATAATTTATGACAGATTCATAATCTGTTGTTACCTAATCTGATTGATAATTTACAACAGATGAGAAATCTTATGCAACATGTTGAACATTTGTTTTTTATAATTTCAATTGAGTTCATATGTTAGACTAATAGTACCTAAATTGATTAATCTAGGACCAGGGGTGAGTTTTCATAGGGTCAACTAGAGTACTCGGTCAACTACAACTTCAATTGTTTTTACATAATTTTAATTAAATTACCCTTTTGGAAATTACATGATGAGAGGGTTAAAAATTACGCATATATTTTATGATTTTAAAAAAAATTAAGATCAATGCGGACCAAATTAACATTTTCAAAACTACTTGTCATTCTTTTCCAAAATACAAATCAACCTATACAAAACGTTTGATCATTTCAAATCTCGAGGTCTCGCTCTTTCTCTCTTATTCTCACTCAACAATACAGTACAAACAACAACTACTCAACAAATTTGCTCAACCCTCCACAACAGATCATTTTTCTTCTCATTTCCGACCACATAGGTGTTATTTTCGACTTCATTCTTGCTTGTATCAATCATTTTATTTGTCTTCGTAGGCAACGAAGTTCGAGAAGACCTCTATATTTGTTATTTTTTTTTCTAAAAAATAAGGGCTTTTAAGTTAATGATGAAAAATAAACTTTTAATTGTATTATCTTCGAAAATGGGTTTACAATTTTAAGTTTTGATGGTAAAATTATAGGAAGAACTCGAGAAATCCCTAGTTTCCGTCGCAGTGTTCCATTGACTGTCGTGGTATTGTTGGATGGTGTTTATGGTGTTGGTGGTATTTGTGGTCGTCATGGTGGCACTGGTGGTGGCATTAGTTGGTGGTGTTTGTGGTGGCTGTCGGTGGTGTTAGTATTCGTGGTGTTTGTTTGTCGGCATTGGTTGGTGGTGGTTGTTGGTGTGTCGGTATTCGTGGTGTTAGTAATATATTTTTTAAAATTTATGCATACATCAATTGTAATGTAATTTTTATTTTTCTTTGTCTATAGGTAAAACATGTCTCCTATAAGAAAAGAAAGTGAAAGTGGATCAACGTCTGACCACCCAAAAAAAAAAGCTACAGTACAGAGGGATTCAGAGGAGCTTCCTGAACAATCTCATTCAGGGGAAAGTAAAGCTAATGAGAGATGTGAAAACAACGTTGAGGGAGGAGGACAAGGGTCTGTAGATGGTGATGAAGAAAATGAAAGTTAGAAAGGGGAGGAATTGGAGAGTGAGAAAGAGAAAGAGGATGATCATCAACATGATGATAATGGATCACCGATGGGGCGTGAATTAATATTGACATCCCAGCATGATCCTGTCAAAACTTTTAGTATTGATAGGTTTCAAGTTGCGATGCCGATAAATAACCCAGAAGCAAAACAACTAACTGGTCAAATTGTACTTAAATGTCAGATGGGTAAAATTTTATGAAAATTATGAAAAACTAAAACATAGGCGGACTTTTTAAGAAGAGCTGTTTTGGATGCTTTCTTGAGCTTCCTGAGGACTCCTCTGCCCGTATTCATTTCCCTACAATGATGGTATATGGTCTTCTCAAGTGGAGGATCAAGTACGCGGGGGATGATAAAGATCCAAAGGAGAGAGGCAAAAAGAAGATAGATGAAATCTGGATCAATTACTGTGGCATGCCTGCTTGTTTTGGCTTGCAAGAGTTTTCCATAGTGAAGGGCTTGAGATGCCATCGTCCAGAAGGACCACCACCCCGCAAAAGATCCAAGGCAAGAAAATGCAAGGAAAAAATAGATGGGTTGTTTGACATTGCTCGACATGGCTACAAAGCATCAGATTTGTTAACAGATCTCGAGGATAAAATCATACCAGAGCAGTAAAGGGAGCAATTGTGCTTAGTTTGGTTTACACATTTGGTTATATTGGCAAGAGATGTCAATAAGGTCATAGAAGATGATTTGTTGGCGCGTGCTGAGGATTTTGATAAATTCAACAATTATCCCTGGTAATATGACAACTTCTACTTAATTGTCCAATATTTACTGAAAAAGCTATCCTCAGGGACAACTACATTATACGGCTTTCCTTGGGCTTTCATGGTAAAATTAATCACTAATTTTACTCATCCATTAATTTATATTGAATATAGTTATTATGACATTTTTTTTGCTTGCTTCCTGTTTACATTTTTTAGGCTTGGGCATTTGAAGCCATTCCTCCAATCCGAAAGCAATTAATGATTACCTGGATGAGGTTTCTCATCCAAGGATGTTTAGGTGGTTGGTTGCAAAGAGCAACACCAATATTAAGGAGGTTGATCTCTTTAATCCTCCAGATGATGCAGTACGTCTTCTTCAAGTAAAATAATTCTACTCAAAGAAAGATATTGAACAGATGTTATATCTGGTGTAACAGATGTTATATCTGATGCACCAGATGGGACATCTATTGTGACAAGGTATATATTGCATCAGATTACCCATCTGTTGCTTTGGTTCTCTGAACCCGACTCCTAAAAGATTAACCATCTACTACAAATTATGCAACAGATATATAATCTGATAATATATTATTCATCTGTTGCAACGTACAGATTATTTGATGATTGATATTTTATACCAGATTATCTATGTATTCTTCTGTTTCTCTGAACCAGACTCAAACGGATTTTAACCATATACTGCAAACTATGCAACAGATAGGTCTTTTTTTAAAACATGTAGCCCAACTGTGAAAATTATTATATTATATGATTTAAATGCATTTGTCTTTTTTTTCTTTTTATAGGTTGTCCATCCATGAATCGTGCCTACCGAGGAGGAGTCGGTGATGACTTCTTATATTACTCTAGGCCATATTGATACTGTAGCAGACCCAATGGTGGAGTTAATAAAGAAGGAATTGGATGGGGCAACAACCATAAGAAGAGCAGTTAGGTAAGGTTAGCCTAATGTTAAGGCTCTTTATGACCAACCTTTTACTAAGGCAGATCCGGATGCTTCTTCTGGTGGAGTTGTTGCTGTTGGTGGCAGGCATGCTGATGCTGCTACCTCTTTTCGCCCTTACACAGGTCAGATAAGATAAACATTTTGAAAAAGTAGAGGCTATCTCTAAAGCTATCGAGGAATTCAAATCCAAGAGGTGTTTCATACCATCCAAGAAGGAGATGGAGACGCACACTCCTACAGTGTTGGTTAGGAGAAAGAAAAGAGCAATTAGAGACGTACTCTCCAATCGAAAATCAAAAGAAATTGCAATTTCTCCCTCTCCAAAAGCTGTTAAAGTTCAGGGGCCAGTCAAGAAGGTGGACATATACATGGAACTTGGCGCCGAAGAGAAGAGGGATCTGCGACAGGCCAACAATGCCAAGCCAGGCACACCAGATTACCCCAGGCCTCCCTTTCACCCCCAAGACTTCCAGACTATGACTGATATACGTATGCTGTACGAGGACAAGGTAAGTTTACTTTTCCTAACCTAGCCGTTCTAATCTACCCTATGAAGAAGAAGCTACGCAACAGATTTCACATCTGTTACAATAGATGGATATACTAGTGCAACTGGTAGTGGTTCCGTTGCAACTTATTATCCATCTGTTGCATAAGTTGTGTTGGATTATTGATTCAGATAACCCTATGCAACAGATGGACCATCCGTTGCATCTTTACTATTACTAACCTATTTAAAAATTGACTTCTTATCTCACAGCATGTTGACATAATTCTCTGCCTCATGAGGAAAAGAAAATTAACGTACCGGGAAGCTTATGACGCTGCCGATAGGATAATGGACCTTGATTTCTGCAAGAATCTCAAGGATAGGTACGATCAACTAAATGGGGAGGCATTATCCCTTGGTGTGGGACTTGATTTCCTAGTTCCTACGTTGGTCTTGAATGAATAAGAAATGATAAAATTTGTTAGAGGGGACAGGCCAAATCCACACGGCAAGAGCTGGGCCGAGGCAAAAAGAATTCTTGCAGTCATTAGCGTGAATGACATGCATTATCGGGCTGTTGAAATACTACTCGAGGAGGGAAAGATCAATGTTTATGACTCCAACGTACCTCTCATTGACGATTTCGATCTTTTTCTCCTCGTGGAGCCACTGATGGTGCTGTTGACCATCTTGTTGAGGGAGAGTAAACCGATGAATCATTTGCCAAAGTAAATGTTGACGAAGAAATCATGAAATTTTGAAGGTCGAAACAAGGGAATGATCCTTCCAAAAGATGCTGCCGCTAAAGTGAGTGGCTCGCATGCTCTTGCACACATCAAATGTTTGCTGACCGTCACAAAAATGGCCGAGTCAACGACTTTTCTGTGCGACAATGCTATGGCAAACCTGCAAGAGGTCTGGGCTTATGGGGTACTAACTGGACGCTTAAAGCCTGTGTATATAGAAGATCCTGTGAAATAGAAATTTTTAATTTTAAGTCACCCTTCACTTTATTACATGTACGTGTAGTGGCAATAATTTTTTTCTGATGAAAGTTGAGTTTTTTTATAATGCAATAGATTGTCAATCTATTATAAAATATATTTAATCCGTTCTGGCAGATAGTTTATCTGTTGTAATAGGTTCGTCATCTGTTGCATTACGTTGATGTTATTTCTATGAATAATCTAATAATTTAAGTCTAATCTATTGCAACAGTGGGAAGACCTGTTTGGTAATTTCCAACAGATGACCTAAATTTTACAACATATGCCTAAATCTTTTTGATATTTTCCAACAGTTACGCTTGAATATCCATGTGCTCGACAACACCAAATCAGTAGAAAATACACACACCACTATGAAAATTTTAGAAATTAGGTTTGATTATCCATGTGCCCAACAACACCAAATCAGTATCAATAACGGCAACAATGTAGTATCTTCTTGCTCGATTTTGTTTCTCTTCAGAAGCCTTGACTTTGTTCAACAAATCCCAGATTACACGATTTGATTGTGAAGGGTGTCGTTCTTCATACCAATCAAAGTAATCGCATCCACCCAATTTTTATTAAAAAGAGAACACAATTACAAAATAATTACAAGTCAATAATTAATCAACTAATTAAATAAAAAAATATTACCTTTGAAATCTTACAAGTAAAAAACCTACGACCTGAATTTTGTTGAGTCCAAGAAGTCTTTAACAGAGTTTCATGACCGCACTTACAATATCAAAAATCCTTATCGCAGAAAACAGTGGAAGATGCGCTCGACATTATCAATCTCAGTTGGAAAAAATGAAAGAAATAATTTTAAGAATTTGGATAGATAAAATAAGATGACGATGAAGAAGAAGATTTGGGAATTTAAGGTTAAATTTTAAGAGGAAGATGAATATATAAGACAATGGGGGAGGGAGTAAATAACCGTTGGGGGGGGAAGTGACAGTGATGGTAAGTCAGCAAAATGTGCCAGACTGACACATTTGATGCCTATTTTATTTTACGTGTTTAAAATGAACACTGTCTACTTGATGCCTATTTTATTTTGGGTGTTTGAATTGAACACCGTCGATGAGTTTCGCCTTTTTTATTTTAATTCAATTCACTTTAACCTTTTTACACGTAGTGATAATTTTTTATGTCTAACGAAAGTTGAATTTTTATAATACAACAGATTCTCTATCCGTTGTAACAATTATTCTACCTGTTCTAACATATAGTTTATCTGTTGCAATAGGTTGGTCATCTGTTGCATTATCTCGATGTTTCTATCTAAGTCCATTTGTTGCAACAGTGGGAAGACCTGTTTGATAAATTCCAACATATTTTCTACCTGTTGCAACATATGTCTAAATCTTTTTGATTTTTCCAATAGATGTGTCGTCTGTTACAACAGATATATTATCTGTTGCAATATTTGAATTTAGTATTCCTTTTCAATTAATAAGTTCAAATCTAAGGAATAAATAAAATTCATAGACAAAATAAAATAAATCGAAGCCTTCATAAATTAGCTGAAATAAGTCAACGAATAAATGAAATGTAAAAAAATTGTTATGGGTACAGATCTCAACAAATACATCAACAACAATTTAAGTATATTGCCAAGGATTACTTTGGCAGGCTCAAGCTATAAAGATCTACTCAGTATGGATAAGTTGTTCTTCATCCGGTGCTATGGAATTCGGCTTTGCTCGTCGTGGATCTTTATTATCGCTTACATACAGTTTCTGCACTTTCTGTTCTCCATATTTCCATAAAAAGAGTAGCATATTGTCAATGTTGTTCAGCAGTAGCTTCTTCTACATCCACCTGGAAAGCCATAATTGGTCAATGCTAATCACGAAGATACAACAAAATGAAAAAGGATAACTCATCTCTTCTAGTAAATCAAACAGGTCTTCCTCCCATTTTAAATTATCCCAAACAGATTATATTTCTGTTGCAACAATGAATCAACTGTTGGGATAAATTTTTACATAAGGAAGACCCTGTATGATAACTTCTAACGGATGAACCACCTATTGCAATATATGAATCATCTGTTGCAGCAGATAGGTCGTCTGTTGGTACAAATAAAAGCGGTACAAAGAGCTATTTGGTTTGATAAAAAAGACGAGACATATGTTGCACCAGATACTTTATCTGGTGATACAAGTTAGTCAACTATTACAACAGATGTATATATTTGTTTGATAATTTTCAGCAGATGTGTCATCTGTTGAAACAAATATGTGTCTGTTTGTTTTGTCAGTTGGAAGACATATAATATATTCACCTTCTTTAGCTCGTGTTGCTCTCCTTTAGACATTGTACGTTGCTCAGTGTAATACATAGACAGAAGAGTTACAATTTTGCTTTTTTGGATGCTTGATAATACCCTGGAAATCACTCTCCTTCTCCTCTTAGCCCTAATATCTAATGGAGCAGATGGAAATAAAATCCTCTTTGATGGAATGAGACCTTTCTTAGATGTCAATTCCTTTACAAAAACAGTTAATGCATTAATAGCATTAATCACTATACCATGTTTCGCCCTACAGTCTTGACATTTGCATGCAGAACATTCACTGGGAGAGGCAAAATCTGTATAGCCAGTATGATCATACTCATAATGGTTTGCTTTAAATAATATGAGAGGAGCATCATTAGCACCAACAACAGCACCACTACCACCACCAACAGCTCCATCACCACTAAGTCCATCAACAACAACAAGCCCACCCTCCAAAATTATTTTTCTTGTAATGGATGTTGCTCCAAACAATTCTATTTTTATTCTGTTGATGACCTTAGGGTCTGATAAAGTTTGCACAGATCGTAAAGTAAGAATAAATGGCATCTTCAACTCTCGGTTGGTCGAAACTAACGATGGATGCACAATCTAACATAAATCATTACATATATTAGAATGATGATTAGATCATTCAAAAAAAACATTAATTAAAATAAAAACTTAATTATAATTATACTTATTGCATCCTTCGGGGGGTTGAAGAGATCAATTTTTTTTTTTTTATCAATTTTGGTCGACAATCATCTCAAGATTCTTGGACATGAAACTCCTTTCTGGTAGTTCACTTGTTGTCTCAAATAAGGAATGACTTCAAACGCCCAAGTCTATAAAATAATACCAATAAATCAAAGTCATTATTGAGTGAAAAAAATGAATGATATCATAATAGAAGAAAGAAACATTTACCACGAAAGCCCATGGGAAGCCATATAAGTTGATTGTCTTTGGCGCTAACGAAGTCAACAAATATTTGACAGTCATTTTGAAGCTTTCATACCCCCAAGGATAGCTGTTAAACGCCCCAAGATCCTCGGAGCGCTTTATTAAATCGAGGCTTATGTTGTTGTTAACGTCTCTCGCCCAAAGAATATTATGTACAAACTAAACCAAGCACAATGACTGCTTGTGCTTCTTTGAAAGTCTTTTACCTTTCAACGCTTCTATCAATTTTTTGTTTTTGAAGCTTGGACCAACAATGGACACCAGATCATCACGATCACATGATTTGCCTTTGCCTTTTTTGGGTGTGCGGGGTGCTTTTTTGGGTTAGAATAGGTATCACTTGAGAAGGAGGATAACATTTTAGTCCAGTAACTATGGCAAACTCCTTCCAACCAAAACAAACAGGTATGCCACAGTAATTTATCCACACCTCATCCATCTTATCTTTGTTTTCATACATAAACCTACTCTTGAGAAGTTCATATGCCATTTTTATTTGGAAACAAGCATTGTTGTCCTCCGGCAAATCAAGATATTTCTCAAAGCAGGTATCCCTGAAATGAGCATCCAATTTTTGTTCTCGAAGTATTTTTCTGAAGGCGTCGAAAGATTTTTCCATGACTGACTTAACCACAAAATCACCCGTTAAATCTGTGGCACCATCACACTGCATTCTCACAGGATAATGATTAATGCTGAAGGTTTTAACCAACTCTTCGGTGGAAGGGCTATTACCATCTGCATCATCTCTTTTGAAATATTCCTCCTCCTCATGTTCATCATATTCTGCTCCCAATTGAGATAACGCTTGTAAAACAAGCTCATAGAGTGGTGGATGCAGCTTAGTTGCTTCACTTGTTCCTTTACTTGAACTTGATTCGGTTTCTATTCTTTTGGGAATCATATTATCTAAAATTAACAGAAACATAAAATAATATATTATTGTTGATTAATGCATCATTAAAAAATAATAAGAGTAAATCAAACAAGCAAAACAGTAAAAATAACAGTTGCAACAGATCACCGATCTGTTGCACCAGGTAGTATATCTGTTGCAACATATAACCAAACTATTGCAGCGGATGAGTAACCTATTGCAATAATACAAAATATATCACTTATCTCTTAAGACAAATCACACAACTGTTGTGACATCATCTGTTGCAACATATGAGTGATCTGTTGGAATAGTTGAATAATCTGTAGCAATGGCTGAGTAATCTGTTGCGACAATACAAAACATATCACTCATATGTTGAGAAAGATGAATGGTTTGTGCAACAGATCACATATCTGTTGCAATATATGAGTGATTTGTCAGAGCAGTTAACTAACATACAGCAACGACTGACTAATTTGTTGTGACAATACAAAATATATCACTCATCTGTTGAGAAAGATGAATGGTCTGTGCAACAGGTCACACATCTGTTGTAACACATGAGTGATCTATTGGAACAGTTATCAACGGTCAATATTGTTTAGATTTTTTCCAACATAGGGTCGTCTACCGCGGCAGATAAATGATCAGTTGAAAAAATCAAGTCTTGGACATTTCCTATAGAAAGAGTTGATAGGATTTTATCTAACTTGAGGTTCATCTGTTGTATCAGATCTTTAATCTGATGGTTCTTCCGTTGCACCAGATGGTTAATTAGTTGCATCAGATTTTTTATCCGATGCTTAATCTGTTGCAACATAGGGTAAAGCTGTTGCATCAGATAGTTAATCTGTTGTATTAGAATTATAATCTGATGGTTTCTCTGTTGCATCAGATGGTTGATTTGTTGCATCATATGATAAATCTGTTGCATCAGATAGTTAATATATTACACCAGATGGGTAATCTGTCGGAGAAAACAAAAAACAGTAGCACAATTTTGTTCAACAAAAAAATAACAATTTCACCATTTTTAGCAAGAACAAGAACAGAACAAATCAACCCAAATTATCTTTTTATTTTTATAAACACAAACAATAAAAATCAAACTTCAAAAAAATGCAACAAACAACAAAATATCATAATTCACTTCGAAAAGAGAAAAGAAGAAACACCAGAAATTAGGATTTTATTCAAACCGCATTTCAAATTAATGCAACAAATATTGAAATTGTTAACCAATACTATAAGAGAAGTTGACTCAAGTTCCTCGTTTTCTTCAAAACTAAAAAGGCCATAAATTCTTACCTGTGAAAGAAGAAAAGGAACGATGAAGAATTAGAAGATGTTGTGGACGGAGAGCAAGGCTATCACGTTGATTAAAGGTTGAAGTCGAAAGGAAACTTGAAGCCTAACTATTTGTAGTCGGATGTTGAAGTCGCCGAGGATTGAAATGAGAAATTTGCAGAACAATTGGTTGGGAGAGAGTTGAGAGAAGCTGTCGAGAAAGGATGAGAGACAGGTTGATTTGAATTGAAGAGGGGAATTCGAAACCCAACTATTTGTGGCCGGAAGTAGAAGTCGCTGGGGGTTAAAGGAAGAAAAGAGGGAAACTCGAAGCCCAACTATTTGTCGCTGGAGGTAGAAGTTGTCGGGGGTTGAAGGGAGAAATTTTGCAGAACTATTGGTTGAGAGAGAGTTGAGAGAAGCTGTCTCGAGAGAGGAGAGAGTGGTTGATTTGGATTGAAGAGGGGTGTGGGTTGGGTTGATTTGTATTTTTGAAAATATTAAAAAAATTTAAAAATATTAATCAAGTCTACAATTAACTTAATCAAGTTTTCTAATGATGTTTGACCCTATCTGTTGGTCAATGTCACCAATCCTTCATTCAAGACTTAAAAGACACCTTTCCTTCAATTTTCTCGAGAGACATTGACAATACTATTACTCAATTTTTTTCTAGAAACAAATATTCATAACTTAACGGTAGGTTTGACGAAATTTAAGTAAGAGGAAATCCCATCCATAAATCAGATATTATGCCCATATTTTTTATTCCGTTTCTTTGATTTGTTATCATCAGTATGTTGAGAGACCTTGACAGTACTGTTACTCATTTTTTATTCTAAAAAAAGTTATTCGTGACTTAGTGGCAGGTTTGATGAAATTTAATTGTTAATTTTATCCATAAATTAGATATTATGCCTACATTTTTTGTTCTGCTTCTTTGACTTGTAACCGGTGGCAGAGAGACGTTGAGAGTATTGTTACACAAATGATTTTTTTTCTTTAAAATGATATTTGTGACTTAATAGTAAATTTGATGAAATTTAAGTGTTAATCCTACCTGTAAATTAGATAGTATACCTATATTTTTGGTTCTGCTTCTTTGACTTGTAATGTATTTGTTTGGACCATTGGTAGAGAGACGTTAATAGTGGCATTACTCAAATTAAACAAAATAAAAAATGACTTAATTGTCATGTTTGACGAAATCTAATTAAGAGTGAATCCTATCAGTAAATTAGATGTTATACTTATATTTTTGGTTATGCGTCTTTGATCATAGGTAGAGACGTTGATAATGCAGTTACTCAAAGTAAAAATAATAATAATTAGAAGATACTCATGACTTAATGATCAAGTTTGATGAAATCTAATCCAAAATAGTGATTCTAAATCTTTTCTGTAAATCACATATTATGCCAATATATCCGATTCCACATCTTTGGATTGTCATTCATACATCATTAGACGTCATAAAAATAGGCATTTGTCGATCATTATGTGTAACTTCAATCGTCATTATGTGTCATTTCAATCGTTATTCATCGATCATTATGTGTAAATTTAATTGACATTCGCCGATCATTATACGTCACTTCAGCTGTCATTCATACACTAATACATGTCTCTTCAATTGTCATACTCATTCATACGACACTACACGTCATTTCAGTCAATGTTCCTACATTACTATGTGTCAATTAAATTGCCTATGTAAAAAAAATTGCGTTATACATATCACTAGTTAAGCTATTTATCGTTACATCTTACGAATGTATTTAATCTTTTATGATGTCTTTCCCTATTTTTCTTTTCCGTCTATTCCAATTCTCGAGCAAAAGGAAAAAAATCTTTCTGATATAGTTTGCAAGGTGATTTTCTTTTAAAAAATAAGAGTCACATTGCTACTATGAAGTATTTAGCATGTAAAAAGGGTGAAAATCATTTCCCCTTTTAACTTTACTTTAAAAATCAAACTTCCCCCTCAACTTTAAACAATAAGCATTCTCCCCCTTTTTTCCTATTTATCTTTTTAAATACCTATTTTACCCTTACACTATTAATCTTTATTTTTCTTTACCTCTTTAAAATTATTATTTTTTTATTTTTAATATATATAGTAAATTTTTGTAAATAAAAAAAAAATTCTAGACGAAAAAAGTGAGAAACATATATTAAGTATATAAGTTAGTGACGTTCTAAATGAAATAAATGACCATGATATGAAAATTTATTTATTAATAATAACTAAAATTGTAATATCTACTTATACTAATGAAAATAACAAATAAAAATAATTTTATAAACATATTACAATGCATGTAATATGGTAACATATAACAAAAATGGAGATATATATTATATTAAATTAATTCAAAAGTTTACTTATATTATAAATATATATTCTCTCTATTCACTTTAATTGTCACTATTTTGCTTTTGGAGGTCAACCTTCATGAACTTTAATCAACATTTTAAGATGTATAATTTAATATTTAAATTTAAAATTTAGATGATCAGAAAATCTATGAAAAATGCTATAAGTTGCAATCCTTCTTCATATTAATAAAATGAAAAAATATATCTTAAAATATTTATCAAAATTTATGCAGGTTGACCCGAAAAAATGAAAAGTGACAAGTAAAAAAGAGCAGAGGGAGTACATCGAAACTCATGCGCGCGCGCAGACACACACATATTATACACATACATACACTTAATGCATATAAAATAAGAGATAAGGTACAAGGTACTCCCAAACTATATCTGAAGTTGCTATGACACATTTAAACTTTACGGGGGGCCTATTACCACCTAAACTCATTTTTGCTGATCTGGTTGTCAAGTATCAGAATATTTTTGTACTCTTTTTGAGGAAGACAAAAAATACTTGTGTGTTATCTCAATAAAATAATAATCATAAAAAATAACATTAGCTTTTGTGACAAGTTCATTAAAAAGGTTAAATTAAAAATTTTAAATAAAAATATATAAATACTTAACTAAAATAAATAATGTATATTATAAGAAGATATTGATAATGCCAAGATCAAAATAGACATTGTCAAGGTAAAAAGGGGGAGAATACTTATTATTCAAAGTAGAAGGGGGAGTTTGATTTTTAAAGTAAACTTGAGGGGAAATGATTTTCACCCCATGTAAAAAAAATGCATATTTGAATAAGTAAAGAAAAAATAAAAAAAATTACTATATGAGTAAAATACATCGCATTATTGTTTCAAGAAAGTCATTATTTGATAGAGATGAATGCACAAATTCTGGATATATTTGAAATGTAGTATTAAAGAATTTTTAGAAGATTTTCTATAATTTTTTAATTCGATTTGGTTGATTGATGACTTTATTTTGTTTATATTTACTTTTTACTTTAGTATCTTTTATAATCATTACTACTTTGAGTATCATATCAAGTTTTAGTGCAATGAAGCACATTTTAATGACGTTATATAATAATCTTTTTTTCTTAATACTCTTTGCCTCCTTGTAAATTTGGAGACAAACTAGAATCATATAAATGAACACCAAAATTTATAAAGAAGGTTTAAATTGTTATTATGGTCAATAAAAATATAAATAATTTTATACTACTTTAAATGTAGTATATAATAAATCGTTAAAGACTTAAAGTTAAAAAGAAGAACGAAATATATCTAATTTTAGAATTGAGCATAATATTAATTTTAATATAATTTTTTAAAATCAATTTTCTAGCCCTAAAACATATCACGAGCATTGAATTCAAATAAGAATGTTGAAATGTTTATGCTTGTAATTATATATATAGTAGTAGAGTGAAATAAATTGGGTAGGAGTTAGAGGTGTATAAACATTTTTTGGCAAGGACTATATTCAAAGCATAAAATCTTCATTTGTTCTAAAGATAATAACCACCTATCAAAAGTGTATTATGTTTAAGATGATAATTTTTTGTTTTTGTAATTGAAAAGAATTATTTATTGGTTCTTATTAATGGTTTAAATAATACTATATTTGTGAAAATTAATAGCATTTTTATAAATTAATTTTGATCACGATTTTTATATAAGGAGTGTCACATGAAACTGTTGTACTGTATTTCTTTTGCCCGATGATACAGTCGTTACACAAAAAAAGAAGAGATATCCGTGAATTAATGGTAAGTTTGACGAAAGTTAATAAGAGTAAATTCTATCTGTAAAGCAGATATGATGGCTATATTTTCAGTCCTGTTTCTTTGGCTTGTAACGTATTTTTTTGATCGTTGGTA
The DNA here is from genome assembly GCA_030864225.1 of Capsicum baccatum var. pendulum. NCBI lineage: Eukaryota > Viridiplantae > Streptophyta > Magnoliopsida > Solanales > Solanaceae > Capsicum > Capsicum baccatum. Next base: position 243,253,572 of record CM061561.1, read on the forward strand.
GATAGACGTTGATAGTGCAGTTACTTAAATTTTAATCCTTTTTTAAATAAGAAGATATTCACGATTTAATGATAAATTTTATAAAATTTAAGTAAGAGTAAATATTATCTGTAAATCTGTTATTGTGTCTTCCATCATGTAGCTAGACATAAATAGGCCTGTGAAAGACGAGTAGGCAAGCATGCGGGTTGTACCGGTCAACTTTGAGCTGTCGAGTGAGGATTGTTCCATCTCTTAAGAAAGGACGCGAGGGGCCTGTCTTATAATAAAGGGGGTACTCTCTTATCTGATGTACGCTATATCATTGTGTCCTATTCCTTAAGGAGTGATCTAGGATTAAGCCACATGGCGATATCTGTAAAAAAAAAAGGGAGTCTTTTGTAGTCAAAAGCATATGAGGAAAGGACAATTATTCAGCGCACTAAAATCTAGTGTTTTTGGGTTTTGCTTTTTTTGGCTTGCCGTTGGTAGAGAGACGTTGATAGTACTGTTAATTTTTTTTCTAAAAAGAGATATTTGTAACTTAAGTCTTAATGGTACCTTGACAAAATTTAAGTAAAAGCTAATCATATTCGTAAATCAAATATTATGTCTATATTTTTGATTTTTTTTCTTAGACTTGTTATCATTAGTAAAGAGATCTTGATAGTAATGTTACTCAATTTTTTTTTCTACAAAAAAATATTCGTGACATAATGGCAGATTTGACGAAATTTCAGAGTTAATTATATCCATAAATTAGATATTATCCCTGCATTTTTGGTTCTGCTTCTTTGGCTTGTAACCGTTGGTAGAGAGATCTTGATAGTACGTATTATTACTCAAATAATTTTTTTTCTTAAAAAAGAAGAAGATATTTGTGACTTAATGATAAGTTTGATGAAAATTAAGGCATTTATCGACCATTATGTGTTACTCTAATCGACAATCACCGACTATTATGTGTCACTTCAATCGTCATTCATCGATCATTATGTGTAAATCTAATTGACATTCGTCAATCATCATGCGTCACTTCAATCGTCATTCATACACCAATAACTCTTCAATTGTCATTCATACGACAGTACACGTCATTTCAATCAATATCCTACATTACTGCGTGTCGATTAAATTGTCCATGTAAAAAAATCGTGTTATATAAATCGTTAGTTAAGCTATTTATCGTTGCATCTTACGAATGTATTTAATCTTTTATGATGTCTTTCCCTATTTTTCTTTTTCGTCTATTCCAATTCTCGAAAAAAGAAAAAAAATCTTTCATGATATAATTTACAAGGTGATTTTCTTTTAATGAATAAAAGTCACATTGCTAATATGAAGTATTTACCATGTAAAAAGGATGCATATTTGAATACGTAAGGACTAAATAAAAAATATTACTATATAAGAAAAATACATCGCATTATTGTTTCAAGAAAGTTATTATTTTGATAGAGATGAATGCACACATTATAGATATATTTGAAATGTGAATAGTATTAAAGAATTTATAGAAGACTTCCTATTATTTTTTTTATTCGATTTAGTTGATTGATGACTTTATTTTGTTTATATTTACTTTTTACTTTAGTATCTTTTATAAACATTACTACTTTGAGCATCAAATTAAGTTTTAGAGCAATGAAGCACATTTTAATGATGTTATATAATAATCTTTTTTTCTTAATACTCTTTGCCTCCTTGTAAATTTGGAGACAAATTAGAATTATATAAATGAAGACCAAATTTTATAAAGAAGGTTTGAATTGTTACTATGTACAATAAAAATATAAATAATTTTATCCTACCTTAAATATACTAGTATATAATAAATCGTTAAAGACATAAAGTTAAAAAGAAGAACGAAATGCATCTCACTTTAGAATTGAGCACAATATTAATTTTAGTATGATTTTTTAAAATCAATTTTCTAGCCCTAAAACATATCATGAGCACTGAATTCAAATAAGAATGTTGACATGTTTATGCTTGTAATAATATATATAGTAGTTGAGTGAAATAAATTGGATAGGAGTTACTGGTGTATAAACATTTTTGGCAAGAACCATATTAAAAGCATAAAATCTTCATTTGTTCTTAAGATTAATAACCAGAACCACCTATCAAAAGTGTATTATGTTTTAAGATGATAACTTTTTGTTTTTGTAATTGAAAAGAATTATTTATTGGTTCTTATTAATGGTTTAAATAATACTATATTTGTGAAAGTTAATAATATTTTTTTAAATTAATTTCGATCACGATTTTTGAACAAGGAGTGTCACATGAAACTGCTGTACTGTATTTCTTTTGCCCGATGATACAATTGTTACATAAAAAAGGAAGAGATATCCGTAAATTCTTGGTAAGTTTGACGAAAGTTAATAAGAGTAAATTCTATCTGTAAAGCAGATATGATGGCTATACTTTCAGTTCTGTTTCGTTGGCTTGTAATATATGTTTTTGACCATTGGTAGATAGACGTTGATAGTGCAGTTACTTAAATTTTAATCCTTTTTTAAATAAGAAGATATTCATGATTTAATGATAAATTTGATAAAATTTAAGTAAGAGTAAATATTATCTGTAAATTTGATATTGTACCTATTTTTTATTCTGCTTTTTTGACTTGTTACTGTTGGAGAAAGACGTTGATAGTATTGTTACTCAATTTTCTTTTTTTCTCTAAAAAGAGATACTTGTAACTTAAGGGTACTTTGACAAAATTTAAGTAAAAACTAATCATATCCGTAAATCAAATATTATGTCAATATTTTTGGTTTTGCTTCTTAGACTTGTTATCACTGGTAGAGAGACCTTGATAGTACTGTTAATTTTTTTTTCTAAAAAGAAATATTCGTGACCTAATGACAGGTTTGACGAAATTTAAGAGTTAAATCATATCCATAAATTAGATATTATCCCTACATTTTTGGTTCTGCTTCTTTGGCTTGTAAGAGTTGGTAAAGAGACCTTGATAGTACTATTACTCAAATAATTTTTTTCTTAAACAAAATATTTGTGATTTAATGGTAAGTTTGATGAAAATTAAGGGTTAATACTATCTTTAAATCAAATATTATGTTTGTATTTGCGGTTCTGCTTCTTTGACTTGTATGTATTTATTCGGACCATTGATAGAGAGATGTTAACAGTGTCATTACTCATTAAAAAAAGA